>CANUEZ040000083.1:5097500-6339924 GCA_948099385.1 Fasciola hepatica
GGTCCTCTGTGTGTCTCTCAGTCTATCAGTTTTTCTCTCTGTCTGTCCGTCTGTCGGTCCCTCTTCTCCTTCTGTTTGCCTGCCTGCCTCCCTCTCTGTCTTGTTGTGCATCTCTAGTTGTCTTTTGTTTGTGTCTGTCTCTCCTCGCTGTCCGTCTTTCTCTCCTAATTTGCTTTTTTTTGTATATAGGTATGCCTGCATGTATGTATATGTGTATGTGTATACGTATGTATGTATGTATGTACGTATGTATGTTTGTATGTATGTATGTATGTATGTATGTATGTATGTATCTATGTATGTATGTATGTATGCTTGTATGTATGTATTTATGCATGTGTGTATGTAAGTATGTAGGTATATGTGCAAGTACATATATATGTATGTATGCCTGTATGTGTGTACGCATATATGTATGTATGCATGTATGTATATATGTAAGCACGTACACAAATTTTGTTCTTGGGTAACTGCCTGCTATTGGTTTCTTTTTTGCTCCCGCCTAAATATTTTTCTCTAGGTAAGCAGGTGCTGCACGAATACGTTTGCAACCGTCCGTTTCACGCGTCACATTTTGAGCTACATGGAGGAAGCCGTTATCGTGAATTTCGGCTTAGATATTACTAACTTTGTACGATCCAAGGTGCAATAGCGAGGTTATGCCAGATGGTAATTAAGATTATTCCAGCTGCAAGATCAGCTTCTCTTTAACTCGAGTTTTTCAGCCATCATGATGCTGTTGAGAGATTATTGAGACACGGACTTTCTTTTTCTTTTTTCTATCATTTCCGAGAAGGTGGCGTTTAGTTTGTTAATTCAAAAGAAGGATAGCAACTCATGTGCATCGCTCGTCGAAAGATGATCTGTCAAACAAATTCATCGCTAATGTTTTCATCCAAAATACTTGGAAAGACTGTAAGATTTTCTATCCCCGTAAAAATTCAACAACAGTTATAAATTCTGTGCAAACTAGGCTTGCAGTATTTAAAGTCCTACATGTTCATTTTTCAGTTATCCGGACTGAAGGTGATCTATTATGCGAGCCAGTCCGAATGTGCATGAGGAGTCGCTTACTTCCAGGGCCATTTACCAGTTGGGTTTGTGTAATTTAGTATGACGTAACCCATGTTTTAACCCTATTGGAGTTGAATGGCCCCATTTAGAAAATCTCCAATGGTTCAGTAATCTCCATTACAAAGGTTGGTGCAGGAAGCAATGAGTGTGTGTGATCCGATGCAAGACTCTGTTATGTCCTTCACATAACAGCCTCCACTGAACATTACCCAACCATAATTATCACCGTGGATATTTTGAAGTACATCCGTAATAGAGAATAGCATCGTTTTCAGTTCGTCGCTTTTCGAATAAATTGATTCATATGCTGTTAGTCATTTAAAGTCAAGTGCTTCTGACGCAGTGGAAATCGCACTTGCTTTTGTGTAAATAAATAAAGCCCAGTCACGTGATTAGTAAATAACTAACCACATCAAGTGATGCTTCGCAGTGGATCAATCAGTCAATTGGAATTGATGCCACATCAATCCAAACACCACGGGACTTGGTAGGACGCAAAAGATCGTTATACCTTTGGCACACTATACCCTCTTCTGGGCACAACGAGTAATGACTGTCAATTGATTGGCACTTACGTCAATAGATTTTGCCGGATAGAAGGAAATGTTAATGAAAAGATGAATAGTCACCCGAAATCACGTGACAGAACGACTGAATCACGTGTCCTCCAAGTACACATGTACGTCAGTCATCTGCCACTCTTGCGAAAGCTTTTTCCCGAACATGATACACGTTGATCAAGAGATTCAGTATGATAGATTGTGTACTTCCCAGTTGATTTGAACGACAAGGGCATCTGGATGAAACCATTAAATCAGTATAATGTGGTTTGCCATGGAGTTCCAATGCTCAACTCACCATGTACACATTAAACTGATGTACAAAAATTTTACGATCCAAACTAAGTATACATTACCGCTCAGAAACAAACCTCGAACCTTCTTTACGAAGTGAGACCGGGATGCTTTTGCACAAAAATTGACAATAAGGCTGAAAACGAAATTATAGAATCTAATACTCCTAGCTTCCTCTTCTTTGCCAAAATCCGAAATATCCCAACTCACCACATCATTCAGGCAGTAGTAACCTTGGCTACTTGGTAAAACTTGAGTAGATACGACCCAGAGGGACCTCCTTTAACTCGGGCGGAATAGCGCTCATGCTTTAGCACAAACTCATGAAAAACATTTCAGACTGTCGCGTCCCAGTGAGTGAAACAGCTTAGCATCTGAGAAAAACCAGGTTGATTCCTGGATAAGTTGCTGAAAAACTGATAATCTGAACTGGTCGGAACAGCATGAGTCTCCAAATAATCATGACTTTATGCTAGTTGGAAGTTGCTGTATTCGATGACTGAATAAACAATCTAACAACAACCACGCTGTCAGTGGCACATCAACTTAACTCTTAAAACTTGATGTTCATGCATTAGATGCTTCACTAACCTAAATTTCCTCATATTTGTCTGTCACAATGAGTGTAATTCATTGTGTTGTGCACATAAAGTTATGTGCTTACCATTCAGTTAAAGGTTGAGGCAAAAAGAGTGTCAGAATCAAAACCCAAATGAATAAACAACAGTTATTCAGTTAATTTTGTGCAGTTCAAGTGGTATGTGATAAGCGCTGAAACATTGCCCCACAAATTAAACCTTCCAGTCATTTAGTGCAACTAAAAAGGACAATAATTCCACAGAATAAAACACAAGACAAACTTGAATAAAACTCGAATAATGAGTGCTTATAGAGCATTTCGTTTGTCCTAGCACCCTAACACTCGATCCTTATTAGGACAACAGACCTCATGCTATTTCTATCACATTTCATCCAGTTCCCTAACTGAATTTCATAGAACTTATCTCTTTCCTTCTAACTTTTATTCGGATAATGGTCTCTGCATTTTAAAACCTATTCAGTAAGCTACGTGTTTCGGATTGACAACGTGACATATGACTAATCGAGTATCATTTAGCCACTGACACAAAAAGTCATTCACTCCAATACTGGCTCACTCAAATCCCAAGTCACGCTGGCGTATATTTCGTAGTTCCTGTCTCAAGGAAGACATTAAATTACCGATTGTGACTGATGCCAGAAATAGACGCCTAAGGCTGGACAAACCTCACCGGATACTGTTGTCGCCATCGATCAGTCTTGATGATCATATCCACAAGAGTGGTGTAGGACGCACGGGCAGCCACTTCGAGAGGAGTTAGTTCATCCTGTAATGTATAATCCAGGAAGGGGCTTCAGTAGCGACAGTCAAAAATAGCATTTTTTTTTACCAAAGTTCTCATATATCTTTACAATTCGGCTTGTTTGAATGGTCGTAACCACAAACAAGATTGTTAGTTTCATTTTAGTCTGTTTGTGGATGACGAAAAGATCTGCCAGAATCACCCACCTACTCAGCGGAAGCTTTTCAACAGCTTTTGGGTAGTGTAGTGGTGAAGCTAACCTGGCAGCTGAGATGGTAGTGCATAACGACGGAATGTTATCTAGATCGGTTTCTGAACATCTGATACAGTTGAAACGCGGTCTCGATTATAAACATTAAATTTTTTAGCTTTTGCAAACATAGCTTTCGAGTTGATTTATTGTAGTGACCGGATTTCTCTAAAGGAAGTCAGAGGACACGCGAACTAGCTCTGGAATATATTAGTTCCTTGTCGTACAAAATAGGGTATTTTTATAGGCATGAAAAATGTGATAGGAAGCATACGCACACAGTTTTTGATCCATGAATGATACGATTGGCAGGCAAGATCTTGCCAAATGCTGTCATATGATGTGGATGCCTATCGTGAGCGTGAGAAGTGCTCACCACTATAATCAGTGTCCAAGGTTGTATTAGGACGAGTTATACGCGCACAGTGTATTTGGTCATGTATGAAAATGAATGAAAGCTGACTGAAGTTCACGCTAGATAAATAAACAGCGATTAGTCCAACTGGACTTTCTCGTTCTGTGCGGGAGTAAGACATAAAATCATCACATTTATACTACTTAGTGTGAGGGCATTGACTGCCATATCTTCGACTGGTGACCCACTTCCTTTAGCAGGCAGTCCATCGTTGAGTGTCCAAAATTGAGGACAATGCTAAAGCCAGTGAAGCGGATCGATGATCCAATCACTCAATGACAGAATGGAACAAAATCGACTAATCAGCTGTCCACAGTTGTTCTGATCGGACGGGAACAAATCAGCCATTCAGGTTTGCAATTAAAAGATCTAGTCAGAAGATGCTGTTTGGGGAAACTTTTTGGACAAGTATGCTTCGCACAGTATTTTTTTTTGCGGTCTACTAGCATCCCACATAAACTTTCTATTTTGTCCGCGAGATGGTATGGAAGCAGAGGGATCTATGTCCTAGAGCTAGTGGGCTCTCTGAAAACACTATAAAACGAAAGGCCGGACAGGTAAGATAAACAATACATAAACTGACAGCCGATGAACTCACTTTGTCCTTCAAATTTAGCTTCGCACCTGCAAGTAAAAGTGCTTCCACTGTTTCCAATCTGTTCTGTTCCACAGCTAGGTGAAGTGGGGTTTGACCTCGCTGAAAGAAAGCCAAAATTACCTCGGTCAGATTATGACTGTGATATTTCTTTTACTGATTTTCAAACTTGAGCCAAAGCCTTCAAACGTTTCGTAGCAACTTGTCTATTTTACAGCTTACTTTATCCTCACCTCGTTTACAGCATGCAGATCAAAGCCACGCATCACTAGGAAGTATATCGTGTCCGGTAGGTTGGCCAAGGTAGCCGCATGTATGGAACTATTTCCATTCTGTTGAACATGCAAGAAAAGAGCTTGAGATACGAAAAAATTATTTTTCATGCAAAACCAAGTTAAGGAAAATATCTACGCTCAGTTGTTCTACCTTATTTTGTTTTTTGGACTGGCTGACCGAGTAAACTTGGGAAATATTGCTAAATAAGTGAATGCTCTTATTCAAAATCAGTCCACGTCAGTAATTTTATCACAAAAACAATTACATTAGTGTATCAAAAGCGTCGTGAACGTCAGATACATCGATAGATACCGTTCAGTAATATTTGAGTTTCATCCGAGATTACAAAACTTGTGTGCTCAAGTTTCTTGGTAGCACTTTTCTTTTTCCCCCCGCCCCTAAAGTCATTGAAATTTGCCATAAACGTAAACTCTTCTCGTCTGTGAAGCTTTCATTTTTTTCCAAACTAAAGAGAGGCTTCAGAGGTGGCCCCTCCGAATAAAGTGAAGAACGAACATACTCAGGTGACTGATGAAAATGTCCGGTAATACACAGCAGACAGAAAAACGTTATGCCATTTAGATTTCTGCATGAAAAAATTCTCTGACTGAAATGGATATTTTGAACTCTCAGTGATTTCATGTAATACCGCAATTTTCACCACGGTCATCTTTGATGAATGGTTTTAGTGCAGAACAAGAACTGACTCCAATGTATTAGCGTTATCAAACTAGGTTTTTATTCATCATCAACTTGTTCCTCTTCATATTCTCAAAGTGGAGATCATTTCCCAGTAGCCATCCACGGGAGTGCTTCAATTTGAAGAACTGATCAAACTTACTTTAGTTCGCTTGTACTTGTCCGCTCCGTGTGACAAGAGAATATCTATGCAAGAATGGTGCCCGCGTCGTGATGCCTCGATAATTGGAGCATCCATTTTCTGAAATCGTATAGTAAGGCAAAGTAACCACTTTAAGTGTCCGTCATCTACCCAAACAAGATGCTACCCAATTCGTGAACAAAAACGAAATAACCAGCTCTTTATGGTTGGTCACCCTCTTTGTTTGAAAAGTAAAACAGCGTGCAGTGTTAAGTAGGTTTTCAACTCAGAATCGATTGATACGAGGTGAGTGTAATGAATAATCATATTTGATTAAAAAATATATATTTCATGTTGCACAAAATCGTTGTTAACCAATCAAGTGCGCTGAGTGGTTGATCAGTCTTGGTTATCGGGAAATTCTGCTCCACAAATAGATGACGGAGAGTGTCTTGCTGTTATTGGCCCATTTCTGTATGGACCACTACTTCTATTGTAGGTGAGCTATGTGAGTCGTAAGTTCATTGTTTCAAAAACCGTTGGCTGTAAATGGGTTGTGATTTGGGATTTGGGATTTCCATATGATTTGGATAATACTTAGACGAAGCTGGTTTTCTGGAATACGAACTTTTATGTTCTGTTTGTAGACTCCGATCACTTACAGAACCCCTGGAGCGAAAGAAAAGGGACTACGTGGTACCGTTTTATGAAAGAGTCTTGTTGTAAGTTTTTTGTGCACGCAGTTCTCATTGAAGAGATTACGGGGCTGTAGTTACTTGAAATAATTGCTGCCTGAAGTTTTCAGGAAAAAATATCAGATTTCATCAAATACTGTGCTATTTTTGTAACGTTTACCGAAAAGAAAATATCCACACACAGAACCACGTACGTCTGATTCTATATTTGGGTCTGCCCTGGCACTGAGCAGTTGTCTAACGACCTCTTGGTGATTCTCGATTACAGCGTAATGCAGAGCGGTCTTCCCGTCGGAGTCCTAAAATGAAAGAGGCAGATTTGATTTTCTTTTACGAAAAATGAAATGGCAATTGGTAGAGGATTTCGATTCACCAACTTCATATCACTATCAAACATTCACGGGCTGGAACTAATTTTCACCCCAGATTACTATCGTAATCTGTCAAAAGCATCCAACTAGGTTGCCAACAGTTTTTCAAACCAGTCTTATATTAACTCATCAGGGATTTATTCTGCAAAAAATCGTCGAAAATGTTGACCTGGCCAACAGTGCACTCTAGTTCACAGTGCCGATGCCGCATTTCTGACCTGTTTGTTGTGCATGAACTTGGGTACGACTAGGTGAAACGTTTTGAGGAATTCCGATGCCGACTTCAGTTCAGTGTGAAGGACATGAAGTCGCACCAAGCTCCACCGTTCAAATTGTGTTTGGATTGCGCCACACAACTTATCCAGTAGTTGACTATCTCCTACAAAAGCTGACACAGATATGAACACATATTCGACAGAAAGACTGACTGACTGATCAACTGATCGACTTACTGACCAAAGTCATAAATGTGTCAATAACTGGCCATTTAAATGACTGACCACTGGCTAACCAAAGGCTAGGGTTCTAAAGTTCAAACTATATACGGTGGTTGCAATGTTTTCACATTAGAGTGATGACAGATTTTGTTCGAATACATCGTGTATTTCAACGGTAATGAAGTATCACTTCTAAATCCATATAAAATATTGGAACTTTTGATATGAAATTATTGCAGAAACAGCATCTGAATATGTGAACCAGAAAGTCATACGACATAAGCTTGAAATTGCTGAGTAAACACACTGGGATGGAAAGCATATAGCATTTATGTAGAGCTGAAGGAAGTAAGAGACACTGAATAGCGTAGAAAGTAAGTCTGGACGTACGGCAACAGATATTGTTATTCCAGCGTAAACTCACCAGTTCGTCAACCAATGGCACCAACTCGGGTAGGTGTATTAAGCGATTAACGACTGCCATGTGTCCTTTCAGAGAGGCCAAGTGAAGGGCCGTACGATGTTTCTGTGATTGATATAAATACAAGAAAATAAAAACAATCAGTAAACTAAAGCTTGCTTCACAAAATTTACAATATACACTTAAAAAATAAATGAAAATTCACTCCCATCATCTCCATTTCACAACTAACTAAACGGAGAACTTGAGTAACTATAATTTTTATGGCGTTAAAATATCTATGGTTGTAAGTTAGCCGATTCTGAATCAAACAACTAACGGAATCAAACCTTGGGTCGTGAACACTCATTTGGAGACCTCGTAAAATACTCCGGTTGTTATTCAACTAGGAGCTCAGTAAGCTCAAATTTGCAGACAAATTCCAAACTTCTATCATGAAATATGCCTAGGAAGCCATATGATTACTCAATAGTGGACTAGTTTTATACACTCATTTTCAACTTTATTGGCGTTAAATGAAGCACATTAGTCTCTCAATCAGGAAAACCTTGGTTATAATACCAGACGACAAATCTCCATTCATAAGTGAATTGAAAAATTAGCAGCAACAAGGTTCTGCTATGCTTTTGAAGAACAAAACCGTAACATAACAGTCAGTTAATCGAAAAGCTCTAAAATTTGAAAACGTAGGCAACCGCCACTAAGTACTAGGTCGGAAAGACTGACAGCTGTAGTCTAACTTGACACAGCTGGACAAGAAATATCACTACAATTTTATCCCCCAAAAAATATGCTAGGATTTTGAAAATGTAGCACTAGTTCAGTAAGTTTAAAATGCTACCTTATCGAACTAGTCAAATCCTAAGTTTCGGTTGCCTTGCCAGTAATTATATATTATGGACAGGGATGCCCTGAATGATTAGTCGTTTGTTTTATCTTATTTATCCGTTCGGCTTGAATCGACTCCTGATCACTTGCGAATGTGAATAAAAGTTCCGTTGTGGTCTTTACATTTCTCACCCTCCTTTTTATTGCCCAGGACAAGCAACGCAGAATTTTCCGGAAAAAACCAGAGCTGAACCCCGGGCCTCTAAAGATAAAAGTGCACCGATGACCAACAGTTTCATTTCTCCACGTCTTTCATAAACTTTGTCTAAACCCAGCTCCTCAATGAGAGCGAGTTCCTAATTTTAAAGATGACTTGCGAATAGAACACGGAAAGTTTATCAACATTTTGCAAAGTTTGCTGCATCGTATAGCTAATTTACGCCTACCTGAAAGTGGTTTCATTCAGAAGATTTTGCGACTGTGATTTGAGTATTCATCAGTTGGGAAACCAATTCCGTATCCATTGCCTTCTCATTCATTGATGGGTTTTTGTTTCTGATGGTATACTGCGAATTTGCACTGACGTCCAGGTGCAAAACTCAGAATTACTTCTCAGTAGAAGCTGTCAACAGACCACCCTATTGATCCTATAAGTAGAAGTCTCTTTTTGACTAATCCTGTGTGAGGGCCGTAGCCAATGGGATCCTACATTCAGGAGGCCTGTTCCCGTAGTACTTCACTAAGTTTGGTTTGAACAATAACAGCAGCATCTCACAGATTGAAAGCTACGTGTTGTCGGAATCATGGTGAGGCAAAAAACCGAGTGCTTCAAAAAGTGAACCTTAGTCAAACACGGATAATCACAAATTAACCAGAGATTCAGTACGTCAATGCAAAGAACTTGTAGGTAATAATATCATGCATAATGGGTACAAAATGAACTAAAGTAGCCCATTTCAGAGCCAATATTTATGTTCATTATTAGGCAGTGTTTGTCAGCGAGAAACACGATGAACCCAGCTACAACAGCTGCTACAAGGCGAATTGCAATACCAAAGCGCGTTTTGATAGAATTCCGGAAGCAATTTATCAACCGCTAATCACTACCGGCTACCGAGTTTCAGGTACATGGTTGGTACCCTACCACTAACGGTAAATACTGATGGTAGATATGTGCACCTTAGACCGACTGGTCATCCAGCCTGATCTATTGGGGCCTGCTATTGCTTTCCATCTGGAATCTCAGATTTGTCATTGGGGACTTATTTTCGGATGTGGTGAGATTCAGCCGCAAGGGCAAAAGTCATCCGTAAGTGGAAAATTAGTGGAAAGTTTAAAAAAGGCTACACTAATGCCTTTTACTAAAGTCTTACACTCGTTCATAGTATTCAGGTGTTATGTTTGCTCTTTTGAAGGGAAAAACCAAATTGGTCGAATAGAAAATAAAATGCTGCTGTGGAACACAAATACCAAGTTTTCAGTTAGTTCTTAATCAGTGTCAATGAAAGCTATTTTTGTCGACAACAATTTAGGTAATCAGAAAAGAGGAATAGAAAAACCTAACCGTTGTGGTGAATAATGGTCAGATTTTGCAGATTTTTATACCAGAGGTCGACAGTATTTAACAAGTATTAAAACAATCTGACTTTACAGAAAATAGCATAAAATCACTTCCTGAATTCACCTGAACTCACCTTATCTCTGTTTGTTACCATACATTTTTGCCGGATAAAAACCTCAAGCAGTAGTTCGTTTCCACGGAAAGCAGCCACCATAAAGGGAGTTAGACCTGACTGCAAGAAGAGGCTCAGAGTTTGTGACAGTTTTGGATTGAGTTATGCAAAACATATGTAAAACTGTAAATAGTCCCCTACTTTTACTCACCACTGCTATGCCAGGAAAGCAATAATAGCCAGTTTCATGGTTGCTAAAATCTGTTATTGAGCATTTAAGAAGTTCCACATCTTCTGTACGATCCAACACTTACGGTAAGAGACTGATCATTTGTTCATGCGGATGAGTGACACTGCCGATTTTTATCAGTGTTTGAACCAAAGCTCGGTATTTCCCCTAACTGATAAAGTAGTACCAGCACCTTTTTAAGTCCCTACCAGTACACGGGGAATATTTAGCGTTGTATGAATTGTAATAAACACTCCGAGAGTAAACTCTGAAATACTGAAATATTCCTATTTTTGTATGAGAAGATTGGTGTGAGACAATATGGAAACACTATTTTGTCCGAAGTATTTTGGTTCCTGTGATTAGTAGCACCTAGGTTAGTTTGAAATGAATCTCAGACAGTCTATCTTATTTAACACATGAACGACAGAGTCAGAGTGAATTTCTTATGATTCATCGGTCCGAAAGGAACAGGAACACAAGATTTAAAAGACTTACGTTATCTTTTGTGTCTATTTCCAATAAATGATACTTCTGATAGAGGTATTTCAGAATTCCGATTGCATTGGCTTCCGCCACAAAATGCACGATTGTTTGACCTTGCTGTTGTTTTATACGAAGGGAAAAGTGACACTAGTCACATTGATTGAAGATCATTGAACAAATCAAAATATCCGTCATTAAAAACTGTAATCCGATCACGCTCAAGGCCAGAAAAACAGGAATGGTCCTATCTTCCATCTGAAAGTGACCGTAGTGAAATTCTTGATTACCATCTGAAAAATGACTAATCTTCCAGTGTCATCTCCAGTAAAGCACTTCCTGCTCATGTCTCATGGATGTAGCCCACTAGTAGAAACTGCCATTTGGCTCTCTTGTAGCTGGGATACGGAGCTATTTCAATTGAACTGTTTTATATCAGGAGAATTTCCGAGATTAGATCTTCGAACTTAGAATCCTGTTTTGTGATTCGCCGAGTAGTTGAAGGAATGTGGATGAAACTACTTTTGTGCACAACCTAAGCTCACCATTAGTCTTTTGTAAACCTTCATCAGCTTCCATGCGTAAAATCCTTGAAGAAATGCAATATGCACGCAAGTGGTGTAACAGATCGCGAGTGGTTTGATTTTAGCTCGAGTAGAGAATTATCAGAAACCCAGTCTGCACATGGACTTTGCATCATTGATTCCTATAAATTCATGTGATGACCCTTTTGACAAACTATTATATCCTTTCTATGTGCTGCTTCCGCGGTAACGGAAAAAATGTCATTTGTATCATAATAAACCCCTATGAAAGGTTTTCAGGAAGACTATGCACGTTTTCACCTAGCTCGCAAGATGATTAGTGCAACGTACACGAACTACACCAAGATTCCATTCACAAGTCACATGTATGACCTTGGTCGCGTGATTCTCTCAAGAACAAGGAGTAATACCGTGTAGATGTTTCAAGCCCTTAATTGTGCAGCACGTAGCTGTCAAACTATATTCCGTTATCCCGTGGAATTTTCGCCGTCTATCAGCATGCGTGGTAACCAAACCGGACCTGATCATGCACCTCACGGATAATGCCTTACCCTACGGTTTCAAACGTGTATTTGATTGATCATGTTGTAGTTCCAGTATGAAAGAACGAAGTCCTCATCCAGTAGCTTCCCGTTCCTTCTTTCCTCAATAAATTTCGTTCCCCCGAACGGACGGTCTTCCTTACTCTGTCTCATTTGTTATTCTTTTGAGAATCTATTTAAAGAGCACGGAGACATCTTCATTAAGTATATCTAAGTGTGTATGGAGTTATTTACTTCGTAATTCTTTCAATAAACCACAGAACTAAGTCACATCTTACATGGTCCCTGTTTTTTCTGGGACATTTAGGAATAACTAAACCATATGTGCAGTAATTATTCCAAAGCGTTCTCTAGTAAAACGCTGACTAACAGAAGGATATAACTGTTTTTTAGCAACGGTGGAAACTGTCTCTTTAGGGTGTAATTAAAATGGCCGAATTGTTCTTGATATAGTTTCAAAAAACCATTTTAACATTGAGTTATGCCTGCAGTGACACTGAAACTACATTCCATTTGTGTCTGTTTCCGACAACCAAATCAACAAAAGCTGCAAATTTGTAGCAGGAAAGATTGCTTTTCTGGAAATGAGCTCCCACGGGTCGTGTTTTGTGACCGCTCTTTGGTGCCTTCACACTAACCGATTATTCGGGAGACTGCAATAATTTGAAAAGGATATCATATTCAAAAATAAACTGAAGTGGTTTTCTGGAAGGCGCCTTCTGATACCCACTAGCAGTAATGATTCAGTTCCGTATGGCTCGAAAAAACACATTTACATTAGAAATGGATTACCACCAATAATTTGATTCCTATTTATTCAAGAAATCTCACTGGAACTTGTTAATTTTGGAAAAGAAAATGGACAAGACGGCATTTCTGCGTCTTTCGGCGTTCAGCACGGACTGAAAAATTACTTCTTTGTAAAGGGAAAAAGGAGACTCAAGCAGGTAAAAGAAAAATTTCCTTCTTTCGGTTTCGTGATATGAGTCGATAATTTTACATAAGAAATCTGTAAGTTTACCGGCGTTATATTTGTTGTGATGTGCTAGTGTATACCTTTCACCCTAGAAACAACATTCCAACCCTCTCTGTCGGCCTTTATTATACCCGCGCCAGTTGAACGGCTTGAGCAACAAACCAAATGTGGGCCAAAAATCATGGTTACAACCCCGATACTGATGACCCAGTGAGCGAAAATTCAAGGTCAGTTTCAACTGACTCATCAACTTTACGCCAAATAGTTCAAGGTGCTATGCGATTTGCCTTTTGAAAGCCCGAGGTCCAATTTGTTATCTAAAGCATTCGTGAGTGGAAAAGTTAGCAAAATTAAGGAGGTTGGAGAAAAAAAGACGGATAGATTTTACCAGTGTTAGCTGACTACTTTTAGTGATACTTACGCGAGTTGTTTTGTTATACTTTGCTCCGTTTTCGATGAGGAAAACCGCAACCTTTTTATGGTTGTTATACACTGACCATAAAAGAGGCGTTATGCCGTACTGGAAAAGGAATAGAGGCAAGTTTGATAATAGCTAGTAAGAAATGAAAACATAAGCATAAATGGAAAACTGGAGACAACACGACAAACCATTCATCTACCTATCAAACAATCAACCAACCAATCAATCAATCAATCAACCAATCAATTATTCAATCAATTATTCAGTCAACCTGTCAGTCAATCATTCGATCAACCCACCTATCCGTGACCTATCTATCCATCTACCTACCTACCTACCTACCTACCTACCTACCTACCTACCTATCTATCTATCTATCTATCTATCTATCTATCTATCTATCTATCTATCTATCTATCTATCTATCTATCTATCTATCTATCTATCTATCTATCTATCTATCTATCTATCTATCTATCTATCTATCTATCTATCTATCTATCTATCTATCTATCTATCTATCTATCTATCTATCTATCTATCTATCTATCTATCTATCTATCTATCTATCTATCTATCTATCTATCCATCTATCTATCTATCTATCTATCTATCTATCTATCTATCTATCTATCTATCTATCTATCTATCTATCTATCTATCTATCTATCTATCTATCTATCTATCTATCTATCTATCTATCTATCTATCTATCTATCTATCTATCTATCTATCTATCTATTTATTTATTTATCTATATATCCGTGGTCAACCTGCCAACGTTCATATCAATATATCGATCTATATATCGATTTATCAATCTGTCAATCTACTTATTAACCGGAGACCTATCCTTCCAACGTTGCCGCCAACTCTCTATCTATATATCTATCTATCCCTCTTTCTATCCATATATGTATCTCTATATCTATCTTTTCATCCGTGATCTATCTATCTATCTATCTATCTATCTATCTATCTATCTATCTATCTATCTATCTATCTATCTATCTATCTATCTATCTATCTATCTATCTATCTATCTATCTATCTATCTATCTATCTATCTATCTATCTATCTATCTATCTATCTATCTATCTATCTATCTATCTATCTATCTATCTATCTATCTATCTATCTATCTATCTATCTATCTATCTATCTATCTATCTATCTATCTATCTATCTATCTATCTATCTATCTATCTATCTATCTATCTATCTATCTATCTATCTATCTATCTATCTATCTATCTATCTATCTATCTATCTATCTATCTATCTATCTATCTATCTATCTATTTATCTATCTATCTATCTATCTATCTATCTATCTATCTATCTATCTATCTATCTATCTATCTATCTATCTATCTATCTATCTATCTATCTATCTATCTATCTATCTATCTATCTATCTATCTATCTATCTATCTATCTATCTATCTATCTATCTATCTATCTATCTATCTATCTATCTATCTATCTATCTATCTATCTATCTATCTATCTATCTATCTATCTATCTATCTATCTATCTATCTATCTATCTATCTATCTATCTATCTATCTATCTATCTATCTATTTATTTATTTATCTATATATCCGTGATCAACCTGCCAACGTTCATATCAATATGTCGATCTATATATCGATTTATCAATCTGTCAATCTACTTATTAATCGGAGATCTATCCTTCCAACGTTGCCGCCAACTCTCTATCTATATATCTATCTATCCCTCTTTCTATCCATATATGTATCTCTATCTATCTTTTCATCCGTGATCTATCTATCTATCTATCTATCTATCTATCTATCTATCTATCTATCTATCTATCTATCTATCTATCTATCTATCTATCTATCTATCTATCTATCTATCTATCTATCTATCTATCTATCTATCTATCTATCTATCTATCTATCTATCTATCTATCTATCTATCTATCTATCTATCTATCTATCTATCTATCTATCTATCTATCTATCTATCTATCTATCTATCTGAGATTATGTATGGGTGTAAAATGAAATAGTGGATTCAAATGAAGGTTAATGATTGAAATCAACAGCGATCTGAGCTTACGAAATGAATTCGAGTAAAGCAATCTTCCTTCTATCCTAAGTTCCACCGGATTGACAAAAGCCGCAAACATTCTGCCTATTCCAATAGAATAATAGTTATTTACAGTTAATTGCTGCTAAATCCAAGTCACTTTTTGCAACCAACTCTACGCAGACTTACTTTCGTCACGTGATTCAACCACGGACAGCATCTTCCCACGGAGCCAAATTACTTTCTCACTACTCTTCTCATCAGATCATCTGACAGTGTGATTGTGTGTACTTTCAGTCGTTCAGGCAACCTAAACATTACTAGCTCTGATTGTGTGTATTAGGGTATCGATTTGTTAGCCGGATTATTGGTACTGCTTACCTTATCGGTCACGTCGATCACGGCATTGTTTTGCACAAGCAATTTAACGGTGGCCAAGTTCCCACTGCTTGCGGCGAAATGCAGTGGAGTTCGATTGTAGTTGTCCTGGATGTTCAAATTGCACTTGTGCTGTGACAGCATCTCAGTGATTGCATCCGCTCGGTCTGATTTGGCCCATTCAAACAATTGTAACTGACTTTGGTTGACTAATTTCGAGAAATGAAATTTGGTATTGTTAGCACAGGCTTATCATCATTATGTTGGGGTGATCAGTGTGAAATATTTCAGATTTTCCCAGAACTACTTTTTTAGGGGGCAAAATCGCGATCAAAGTGAGGAATGTGATGCAGATTTTGAAGGCTGTGGTAGCTCGCACAATACTGGGTACTCTGCGTTCTTATTGAGTGATCAAAAGTTCCTGAATTAGTGGTATCACAGCACACAAAGACAGTTGACGAGATTCCGCTTGATTGATATTTTTGTATTAGCCACTAAAATCTGAGAGTCAAAGACAATTAAATGGTCAGAAATACACTCTGGTTATTGCGCATCATCGCACACTGATCTGATGGTACCACAACTGGTGATGAAAAGCTTGCGACGCAAATCCCAAGCTCCATGATTAGAAACTAAGGAAAATTATCCACATGAACTTCCAATGACATCACCCATATATCAAGTGAAACATAATGAAAGACAGAGGTCTGTTTCCATCAAGATGTTTCTCCGTATGTTTGTACGTGAATGTGGTCACATTACTAATCAAAACTGATTGCCCCACTTTACTTCAGAGTTGAAAAGCTACCCTTAGCAAGTGCACGTAAACGGACTGTTCTGGACTACGGTCTATTTATCGTCATTGTGATCTGTCTCTGTCGGGCTGCACTAGAAATATTCACACATCCTTCCACTGCCTTTGTCTCTTGATTGCTCAATGTATAGAATACCACTACCGCCTGTTTCCGTTGAACAAACAGTCTCCGCTACAAAACGAATAACGAGCACGAACCAATATTGTCTATTGCAATGGATAATGCACATAACAGTCTAAGCACATTAGTACAATGCTTTTCGGCCAGTCTGGTGTCACAAAGAAGCCTCAGAATATGATCACAGTAAAAAAAAAGAGTCTGTAGAGTGAACAACCCTGGATTCTGTGAATCCTATAGGTGCTATTACAATGCTTATGGGTGGGGTGACAGTTAAAAGCCTTAGCCCTTTGATGGGATAAATGTCTTTGTCGTAGCGTTGTAAAATAGGAAGGGGGCTAGGGAAGGACCCGGATTTTCGGGGTCCGTTCAACGATCCATGGTTTCCGGTCTTGGCCACGGCCGTTAAACAGCCTGGACTACATCATTTTAAAATTGACTTGAGAAACTGTCACACTGATTTGCGAAGTCATCACATAAGGTTGCTAAATTATCACATAGATTTCGAAAACCTGGTTTAACTTGGAAAGTGACTGCAATGTTTGATTACCGCATCGATGAAATGCTTTTCACTGGTCAACTGGCCACAAGCCTCTCGGGCCAACTATTGGCCATTTTGACGGCATCTAGTGAGTGCAAAATAACACAGACCTCAGTCGTACGACTTATCGCACTTACGGACGGACGTCGATCCGGTGGATCGGTCGGGTCGGGTGATCTGAGCGAGAGAACCAAACTGTCCTTAACCTATCAATGGAAACGACGGCGCGTTGTGTTAGATGCCTTTGGGCTAAGGAGAGTATTTAGATTATGCTGTTGTCAGAGTAGTGATACTGGTCTCAGAACATCATCAACACTCAGTGTATATACGTGTTACAGAGATGACCATGTGGTGTTGACCAACATCTGGAAGAGAGGAGCGACCTTCCTTCCTAGACCACAGGGTGGACTCAAAGTATGGCGAATGCCGTTCCAACAAGACATGGAGGCCGCATCCTCGGTAATGTGATATCCACCAGGACAGTACGAAGCTTAAGGAGTACTTCGGGATGAAATCTTTCAATTAAGCCAAGCTTTTACCCCACCATCCAAACCCTACCTAGTGCAAAAGGCCTACCTTGGTTTGACTCACAACTTGAGTGTCATTTGAAGTGTCGGAATCGCGCATGGATATAGTGTCACACAACTGGAGAGGGAAGTGACGGATACCGCACCATCCGAAACCAGTGTACCCAAATGAAGCGAGTAAAAGCGACGTATCTTCGAGAAGAAGTTAGCGATGGACTCGGGTTGTGCACCCAAACATCTCTTCGCATATCTGCGATGGAGGACGCAAGATACAACTGCAATCCCAGCCCTACAGGATGGATACTAGCTGAGAGTTACAGATGAACACAAGGCAGAGATACTGGCGAGGCACTACTTGCCAGTTTATGTTTCTGAACAGAGACACAATCATCCCTCACATTTGCAGTGGAAGCTGCCCGTATGTCGTGCCAAGAAACGACCGAGAAAGAAGTGGCGGCAGCCACGCTCACCATCAAAATAAACCGATCCCCGGGACCTGATGATGTGCATCCTGTAGTGATAAGGGAGCTGGTTGATGTGGTAACCCTACTGGTCACTCAGTTGTTCAACGCGTCGTTATCAGCGGGAAAGCTCCCCCGGGAAGGAGAGAAAGCGGTCGCAGTGCCACTTTACAAGGGGGGGGGGGGGAGGCAACGGCGTACACTGTCAATTAGCGACCTGTCAGTCTGGAACGGTTAGTAGCAAAGGTTATGGAAAGCCTACTGGCCACGCGACTCCGGGAACTTATTGGGGTAAACGACCGACTATGTCGACAGAAACATGGTATTGGGAAAAGTAGGTAATGCCTGACAAACTTGGTAATCGCACGAGAACTCAGGACGATGGCCAAGTTCGAAAGACTTTCTACGGAAATAATCTTCGAGAATTTTAGCAAAGTTTTTGACAAAGTCCCGCATGACCGTATATTAGGTAAGCTTAAGGCTCTTGGTGATATAGATCCCCTGATTCTGTGGATAGAGGACTTTTTAAAAGGGAGAACCTTTATAGTACGAGTAGCATAGTCAATGTCAACTTGGAAAGTGTCTACTAGTAGCGTTACACAAGAATCGGTTCCCGGTCAGCTCCTCTTCCCAGCCTATATCAATAATCTACCACCAATTTTTCAATTACGGTATCTCATCTATGCCGACGACCTTAAGATCTGGCCTACGATCACATAAAATGCAGATGAGCTCGTTTTCCAGGAGGACATCAAAGCCATTGAAAGATGGTCAGATCTGTGGTCACTGCCTGTGAACACCGACAAGTGTGCCCATATGCGAGCAGGGGCACGGTCCAGCAATGGGATGTAGTATGTACACGAGGCACCTCTTTGATGTTCCGCCTGCGAAAAAGATCTGGGAGTGACGATGGCCTCGTCACTAAAAACGAAGAACAACACTGAAAGAGTTTGTGTGTCGGCCTGGAGTATCCTCGGGCCGATTACCCGATCATTGGACCATCTTTCGCTCAAAGCTTTCAAGGTACTGTATGCAACCCATGTACGTCCCAGGTTGGAATACGGGGGGCTGGCAGTTTTCCCTTGTACTGTGAGTGAAGTGGCAAAGTTGGAAAGAGTATAGAGAGGCGCAACCCGCATTGTCGGAGGGCTGCTTGGGGTCAACCACGAGGAGCGGCTGAAGATTACAGGGTGACCAATCTACGGAACTCGTGGCCATCTGAAGTGCTGGAAGAGTCTACCGACATTGTTCAAGCGACTTCTGGATGTATTTCTGAAGAGGTGGTGGTGGGAGACTCACGCATGAGCCTACATCAATGAGCAGTGGCGAGAAGGCTTACACGAGAGAGATACCCACTGTCTCTATTATGAAGAATGAAGAATGACTGAAAATATTCGCTTCTGTACATGTAAGTCAGGCCTCGTTAGGCGAATGGCGATTGCCTTTACCGTGGCTACGGCCCGAAGTCGAAAAGGTTTTGCTCAATTGGATGGAACTCGGTATATGACTTTGAATGCATTTTTTTGGTCAATCTTGTGATCACTACCCACCAAATTGCCTAGAATCGAGTTACCAGTCAAAATGGTTTTCCCGTAGATCGACCATCAAGGAAGATGTTCCTTAATAAGTTGAGACAAATGTCTAGTGATGCACCCTACGTAGAATGCGCCACATTAGCACCTGAAAGTATACATGATCCCCTGGTCAATGGCTAAGTTATTTTACAGTCACCCCAAGCATTAGAATGGTAACCGTACTTTTAGGACTCATTGAAAACAATTGTTCGCTCTCCAGCTTTTGTTTCTTAAAGTGACTATGACTATGAGACTGCTCACACTATTCAAAAAGGAAATACTAAAATATGGTATTTCGGTGACTCACAATGCAACGGAGCTGTTGTTGTGACGAGAGCGCAGTCCTCATCCTGATTTTTGGGACCCTTAATTAAAAAAGGAATAAAAAACATCACAAAATATGGGTGTACAATTCATCACGATTGCTACCGAAGAAAGCTTGCGATGCGAACTAAAAATATATCCAATTTTCGCCCAACGAATTCGTCTCACCATGGAAAATGCAATTCGATATTCATAGAGTAAGAGGTCGAGTGATCTTGCCATATATATATATATATATATATATATATATATACATATATATATATTATATGTATATATATATATATATATATATATATATATATTAAAACTATGTTGCTGCGCTTAGACATGAACTAAACCACTGAGAGCCCATTCGTCAACTCTGGCCAGAATGATGAGCACATGTGATATGTTGAAAGATCTTGTGGCCCACACTGCTTTTCTCAGGGTCGTAGTTGACCACCACTACTGGTAGTGATTTCGGCCTTGGAAGTTAAAAGCAAATCTCTTTTACTGCAATTATACATAGCCTGAAAATATTAAAATAAATAAATAAATTGTGGAAGATACGGTCTTTCTGACATTTATACCGGACTGAAAGGAGACGGAACTTGGATCAGACAGTTCAAATTCATAACTCCATCTCTTGCAAATAAACTTTGAGTACTCCATGTTCGTACCTTTGATTACACACACCCAAGCCTTCGGGCAGATTTTAAAAAAATTGAAGAGCAAAACACGAACTACCTGATGTGATTAACATTGGTGGGCCAGAGTGTTTGCTTAACAGCCATCCCCGGTCACTTTGGTATCAGGCTGCAGTCCGCTATCGTCCGGCTCGTTACCACACCTGACCTATAGGGACCTTTTGTGGTTCTCCACTTTAAGTCTCAGGATCTGGTTCTCGGTTTATCCCTAATGGTGCAGAGGACCTTTGGATTATGTGGTAACCCCTTCCACGGTACTCATGCGAAAGCACTTTACAAAATAATATCCTTGTAGTTTGCATTACAGTCCCGTTCAAATACGGTCCGATCTGCTAATGAAATCATTTATGAACACATATTGATGTTAATGTTATGATGGTTAGTACCCATCAGCCCCCACCTGCAGTGGTTTCTTTGTTTTCTAAACTTTAATCGAAAACTTCCATGGTTATAAAGAGAGTTATTTTGACAGAACTGACAAGTTTTTGTGGTTATACAAATGCTAAAATTCGTTGACTCCGGAGGGAATGAAACCCAAGCACGGTTGCCTCTCTTGCTGTAGTATCACGAGTTGAGCTACGAGGTCATACAAAATCGCACTGCTTAGCCAAAAAGCTCATGTATCCAACTGGTAGGTACGGGTTTATTCGTAGGGAAATCTTGGTGCAGACGGTTGAATTCAAGCCGAATTAGTTCACAGTGGCGGATGTCATGTGCTGCTGTTACTTTGGGGAGTAAACTGTGAGTCCGAATTTCTTCGCGGTTGCTTGGTAGCTCAGATGGTAGAAAATTCGCGGTCCTAAAGCGAGGATGGCGACTGCGATGTCTTTAAACCACCCTGGGGTCAAGGATCTATAGTATTTGGACCACCTAAGAAACTGCTATGGTTGTCATCTTGGATGCTTACAATCAAACAGTTTGGAGGTTCATGAACTTCAGTCATTGCCTTTGTTCTCCAGTAGGAGATTCCAGTCTTTCCGTAAGTCTCTGTGATTCTCTTTCAGTTAGTCCTTAATTGGGTCCTCCTCCTCGGTTATTGCTGGCCGAATTCCCGTTCTTCGTACAGGCAGCCTGCTAAACAAATTTTGTGATTTACTGATTGACACTAAAAAGAGAGCTTTGAAAATAGAAATGGCTCCATTGTCAGCATTCTCCAGAGTGTTAACCACCAGTATTCTCTATGGGCATTCCAATTCAGACTACTTTCCACTAAAATAAATATGATTTGCAACTCTGAATAGCCCCTTTTTGCCTTCATTTGGATCATCAAAATGAAGACCAGGTTGAAACTGAGAATGACTTTAAGTGGTTTAGCTACTTTCCCAAAATATTTCTCGCTAATTTCTTTATTTCTTTCTGTTATAATAAAATAGACAGAGCCTTTGTGTATAGAGTAAAATACGCGCTTAGGAACCGAAAAAAGTATACAGTAAAGCACAAAGCAACAACCGTTACCGACTACTTGGAATAAGTACTCAAATCAATCCAAATGAATGCTTTCTTTTTCAATAGGAATACTTCATTTAGGATATTTTTAATTTCTTTTTGAGGATAATAATTAATCAAAAATATGCCTCTTCCAAACTTTCCGTATTTCAACTCACTGCTTTCACCGATTTCAAGAGTTCAAATACCCCACTGATAAGTTACTCATCCATGAAAAAGATCTTGTACCGAAATATTTCAACAAATTGTGCTTTATTATACCAATTTTAGTAAATAATCACAAAATGTCTTAACACCTAAGTACTAACTCAAATATGTATTGCCAATTAATTTGAAAAACCCACCTTCTGAGTTGTGTCTGTCATTGTGTAATACGAAACACTGAGCGATGATTCAGACAGAAAATTCCAATTACATTTATATATCGATGTATTACTAGACTCCAGTACCGTGCAGCCACGCACCCACGGAAAGTTCACACAGACAGGGTGGTGTTAATCTATACGAGAAAAATCTTTTCCGGTGAAATCGATTAGAGATATTTGACTGAAAGTTAAAATCAGACGAAGACCTGTTTCACCAGATCGGAACTGAGTAGGCGTTTGTCTGCGAACGCCCCGTAGAATCCACTGGTGAGAGAGAGAGACAGCACCCTGGTGAATTAATCACTTATTTCTCCTGCCATACTGTGCTGCCCCTTGAGATGAAAAACTGGTGAATTCTACTTACCTATGAAGTTATTGGCTCTGTATTACACCGGAATACCACCTTTGATTATCGTGGGCCATAGGAAATGTTTCTTATGCTACCTTAAGTTTCCTGCTAATCTATCAAGCATCTCATGCGCCAGTCACATAGTGGTGACATGTACACCCACGTAAATTCTGTTGTCCGAGGAGAAAATGGACAAGTAACTTGGCCAACTTGATAGAACAAGTACCGAACACTCAGGAGACTGCCCTAACCAAAAGCGACGTTATGTACAGGGTAAGTAAATAAAAATGTACCACGAGATTTGCGCGAATAATTTTCAGTTTGATTTAGATTTTAACGGAAAATATCTTACGCAGATCAACCCGGCAAAAGTCGCATTCAACTTGATCCTTCTTTCCCATTCTCTGACTGCCATTCAGTGCTTGCCCTTTGACTTGTGTGTAACTAAGTCAGAGGTCCGTTCACTTAGTTGGCTTGTCATTTGCAATGCACATGAAAATAAACCCGACTCGTTAATAAATAGAAGTGCTGGAAAGCAGTTTTCCTTCGTATGACATGACAGTTATACATCAGAGTCTCTAATCTTCCTATTTAATCTTTTCTTTACATTTCAAAACTTTCTTTAACCATTAAGACGTGTAATGCATTAGACAATATGATAACCGCTTTCTCATCTCCGACTAAGATCAGGCCATCATCTTTGCGTGTTGTCCTTACTCCGGCAGGTCACTAGTCCAAAGTGGAATCCCTTTTTCGGAAGGTGATTTTCTTGGCTTAAAGTGCTCAATGTTACTTATAGCACACACAGACGAGGTTATTGTACTTTATGTTGACCGATTTTTTCCCACTTTAGGACAGTTTGTTTTGTTGCAAAACTCCCCCATTCTTGTTTGGTTTCCAAAATATGCGCTTTTGCATAGAAAGCAGTTCCATCGAGATTTTCCACCGTGGACTACTTGACGCCATCAAAGGCGGTGCAAAGCTTTCTCAAGTTTTTTACTAACTTGCCTAGCCCTTTTCTTCATCACCGAAGTAAGAACCAGGACTCAAAATTTGTGCTTTTCATGAAACGTAAATATCCTTTCACATATTTGGTGCTCTGCAATGTTGCTATAGTCCGTGGCAAAGCCTCAATACTGAAATGCTGCAGTCACTGGGTGACCAATGATAATTTCGAATGGTCATCGCTGACGACTCTCTCTGAATAATTTATGCATCAAATTCTAAGAAACCCGTGAAAAAAGCTGACAGTATGGGCTCATTCCTTTCCATCAGACAGAAAACGACCTTTATTCATTCACTTCATGTTCTTTTGATCTTGAGTTGAGTGCCTGAATTGAGTTAGAGAAGACTTTGGTTTTCTTCCGAAAATATATTCTTAGGAATGTATACATTTATATCAATAATGTGACTCATCAAGTAGTATCACTGCCCAGCTCATCATTGCAAACGGTTGTGCAGATTGGTAATCCTTGCTGGGAATAATCAACGGTGCACATCCCTCAAGGGCTGCCTCGATGGCAATGGCAGTTTCGCCGCAAAAATAACCGCCTTTGTATTCAGCTCAATTTGGCAAGGAAGTTTGGAACAGTTTTACTCCAACTTTGGCCTATGAGTGTTTCACCGACAGAAATAAGATTTACAGGGTTTGATTTCGAATACTTTACACCCCATGTTCAGTCAGTCAAAGACACGTAAGTATAGCCCACCTTAGTGTTCAGACTGCTTAAAGACGCAACCACAGATATGATCACATGAATTCATCTTACCTGTTTATAAAAAAAATGGTTGCACAAAAGCAGAAAAAAACAGTTTATTGAGTACGAACACTTTTTACATAAAAGAACAAAAAGTAATAAACTCAAATTCTCAGGAGCAAAGTCACACATGTGGTGCTACATCTACTACCTATGGTACTGATCTAAATTAGAAATTTTCATGACTAGGCAGAAAAACGCTAATCTAGTGTGGCGTGTTATCCCTCTAGTGAATGGGGCTTACTGAGAGGGCTTTGCAATTTCACTTTGTAATCGGTAGAGTGCGATTGGTTTAGTCTTTGGAAACTACGGGATCTATGACCAATCGCGTTTTCGTACAAAAATGCCCAAGTGTTTCAGTCTCCGAGAGACATTGGTTTTATTTTATCCACCGACGTACTAATAGAAGCCATAACTACGAACAGACGAAATCGAGAATACGGTGTACAGTGAACAGTCAAATCACGTACCGCTTGTTGCAAATCAATTCGAGAGCTCTCATGTCGCCAGTGCTGAAGCGACCTCATGAAACCGTACGCTGAGACACAGATGATCCGAAAAAGTGCGCTTTCGTTTCATTCCAGCTCGCCTGTACCCTATTTACATATATTCCCATTTCTCAGGTATCAACTGGTGATTGGGTCAGCGTTTGGTCCACAGTGCGGTAAGCACAGTACAGTTTAACATTGACAATTCTGCACCAATCTGAATACGGCAAGGATTATGCCTTATCATCCCGTTCGTTCTTTCGTTCGAATCGATAAAACAATCAGTCGGTGCTCTAAATAGGCCACGTGGCTGTAGAAGGAGAAGAGAAACACAACCTAGTCTCATTTGTGCTACGGGAAGATCAGATCAAGTAGTTGTGCACGGGTGAGCGCGCACATAATCACTCAAACACTGGTGAATGTTTCAAAGTGGAATCTATAGTGCATTCCTACATACTCCACAGCGTGAAGAATAATAAAAGTAGAGGCCAACCGGGCTACATTTTAGACAACAATCAGCGGAAAGATTGCGACCCGTAGTTCACCGGTCTAAATGTAAGATAACTAAGTGCGCGTTTCCTGCACCAAAATCGACAGGCTTCTCTATTTTTGAATTTCTCAATCATTTGCCGAGTGTATCGACGCTCAGATAAACTGATGGTGATTGGAATGAGCAAACAGATAAGAAATCAGTCCCAGGGAGACATACGTGAATGATTTACTGGAGGATAATTTATTTATAATGGTTATTTATTTATGATACTTCCACACCTGTCCTTCTGAGGAAATGGCTAGGGGCTATTTTACGTCCTAACTTCATAAGTTTGTGTGAAAATATTGCAGTTAGGTAATAACTTGACCTTTTTCTAAGTCGAGAGGAAAGTCTTCAGGGGGAAGAAATGAAGCAGCTTGAGAAAAATGCACTTTTAACGCCATTATTGTTCGGTCCGGTATGGATCACAGTACGCTAATTTTCCATTGGAAAATCCTGCGGTTGTGACAAGTGCAAGAGAGAAGATATCAGTACGGTATCAGTGTTTAAAAAAGTGTGTGCCAGAGATAGTTAAATTAACCTAGTTTATTAAAGTACTGTTTATTACTGGTTTGCTATCTTCAAGTCATTAAGTGCGGGTTTTTCAACTGTTGCTGAGGATACCAGCAAAACCAGGTAGTCTTCCGATACACACACAAATGCCTAATGTTTGGTAACACAGCATTGTCGAGAAAGACCTCAGTCAGTCGATGTTTCGGTTGTCGCGAGTAACCTTATAAATACCAATTTACAGTTGCGTCCGAAAGTTCGTCGTCACTAGCCGAGGTCGAAACGGAGACCTTCCACCTACCAGACTGATGGTCTATCGGCAGAGCTGTTGGGGCGCGGATAATGGAGTGCGAATAAAGCAATTAAACATCCGGTAATAAACAAGCCCCTATTCCAGTGATATATAACAACTGTTCAGGGATTGATATCAAGGATTGCAAAATAGTTCAAGTGGATTTTCTCTTATCTATGAGCTCCAGGCTACGTGTGCCGATGATAAGTTCTGAGAATATACATTATTTAGTTTTGAAATGAGAACAGGTAAACGAAGAAATCACTGAACCTATCAAAGTTTTAATTTTTATTTCCTTTAGGATATTAAGAGTATAGCAAGCTAGTCTGGTTTCCTTACGACAAAATATGAACATAGTTTACCCAAACTTATGCCGGGCATTCTCCCTCAAAGAGGCACAGGCTATGCGGCAGCTGTCTTCTGCTGACAGCTGTATTTTCGAGCTGAGGTTTATCAATGGGAATTTCGTAATATATAACAAAAAATGCACAGTTACTCGTTCAACTTATCCAGTTACCGTCGATGATTAGTCTAGGCTAATTTTTACTCGGTATAGGTATAGATTAAATTCAGTTTCATTCTTGTAAGGAGTTTTTCGCGCCAGCAAATGAAGACTTGAAATATCAAAAATGTGCTCAGCTAGTGAGAGGAAAAGTATCAGGCATGCTGTAATCGATGTTTATTATCCCCGTTCATCAGATCTGTTGGGTCATTCTCATTCGACCAGCTTTAGGAAATCTTCACATTGAGAACAAAGCCGCTTGGGGAACAAGCTCTATTTTGGTTATCCGTACTCATTCCAGTGCACAAAATTAAATATCGCTCACAAAGCACGAAAGGAGGGTGTCGATACAAATTTCTGTCCACATGGTTGTGTGTGTGTGTGTGTGTGTGTGTGTGTGTGTGCGTGCGTGCGTGGAATTGGCCAACCTGTAGGATGTTCATGTAGGTGCATAGGTGTTCTGAACCAAGAAGTGGGTGATAGGGATATGAGTGCTTGCAAAAATTGTTTTTGAGCAGACAGCTGAGGATGGCATCGGTGTTAATACGGATGAGTCAAAACGAGCTTGTTCGTCACTATGATTTGCTCCCAAAATGGAAACTCCCTAAAGATAATCGGATGAAGATCTAACGAACTCTGATAGAACGCATAAACCATAATATGTCCGACAAATTTTGGATTCCTCTGAATGAATATACACGAGTAATATCGCTTTAGCTAACTCACCCGGTCATTTGTCAAATTTCGGATTTGCGCCCTTATACGCCACGCTTCTATGAGAGCATTTTCGGACCGACTTGGTTTTGGATCCATCCAAACTTTTGACCTTCTTTCTCACGAATGATCAAACAAAACCGTTATCTAGGATACCATTGATTCATGCTTTGTACTTTGTTTGTCCCTCCAGTCAATAATCACGTGTGTTACCGAGTGATTGTACACTACACCAAATTCACACTGCAGCGATTGTACGAAAGTGGCCTCACTACTCATTAGTAGTGCGAAGAGGTGTTGCACAGCTTTGGCCATTACACTTATTGCCCTGGTTGCTAGCATGTAACAGCTGCTGGTGTGAAGACACAATTCACTTGACAAAGTAATCAGATGACAGATACATGGTTTTGACTCCTTACTATATTCAAGTCTGACGAGTGGTTCATCCACGATCCGGAAATATATTCCCCGCGGAAAGTCACTCTTCCAATTAGTCTGACACATTTACCGTCTAGGGGATAAGAACCATGATTTCTCCTGACCCGCAAGATGGCAAGCTATTCTTTACCAATAAACTCCGCCCAGTGATTCCAACCTCTGACAACTTAAAACCATATAAAGCATCATAACCGGTCACCTGCTCCGGTCTTTTGAACTCAATGGCTCCCTAAGCAACTAACAATAAAGATTTCAGGTCATCTGCACTCATTATTTATGAGAAAACGCTCTCTCTGTACGAAAGAAGCTTTCCATCTTGTGAGGTACTATGTTTTATGTGTTTAAGTTACTTCCGAGACGCCGTTTTGGAAATCGTGTTTTCTCTTCGTGCTCCAAACTGCGTCATTCAGGGTCAGTCGATCATGGCGATTGTGTTCTTGATACGTCGCTTGAATAAGACCTCAGTAGTCTCTCCCCCTTAATGCCCCAATAATCGTCTAACTGGTACAGTTTTTAAGACCTCCTGTCTCTCGAGCTCCCTAAATGTGATTCATTTATTTTTCATTTTAATTGTGATCCCATCTTCATGGTACCAAATCCTACCGTCTTCCGTTGCAACTTCTTTCCTCTCCCGATATTAGCGTATTTCTGGATTGCGGGAATTTTGCTATCAGAGCATCCTCTTTCTGCCTTCTCCTGCGGTTCAAAGCTCAGAATCAACCAGGAGTCGAATCATAAACCTCTGTGTGAATGGCAGCGTAAACACGAACAATCCGGGAGGACTGCAGAGACTAACAAATGTTCAACCTTTACTATTTTATTATCATCACTGGTCTACGGAAACACGGAGTAAGTGAAAAGTCAAGTCCAGTAGGAGGAGCACTTTATTTGTCCGAAAGCAGAAGATTTTCAGTGAAAAGTTATCCTTCACGTGTTTTGAAGATGGCAATAAATATGTGATACAGTAATAGAACGGTGATGATTGGATTGTGCTGATCACCACGCCTTTTTGGCCAATAAAGAAGTTGATGGCAAATTGACATTCGTGATTGGGCAAGCTTTTCGCGCAAACCGTTCGCAAGGTGTTTTTTCGAAACAAGGGACTCCACTAAATATGGAATGAAATGTAGTTTGGGAATATATCAATTTATGTTTACTACCGGTATCCGAGTGGGAATGACCGCGAGTTGGAGAAGAATGTAGCCGTTGCTTCATCAGAAATCACAGTTCTGCACAACCACTCAAGAGCAGAAAAGTGGGTTTTTTTCCACGAAATTCAACAACTCAGAGCAGCGCACGTTATTGTATTTCGAAGAAAACCAGTTGAGGGAGTGCTGGATCAGTACAAATCCTCTGACAAGCAAATCGAGCGGGAAATGGAGAACAGGAGGGCAGTTTAACCAGTGAAAGAACGAATGGATGAGTAAAATTCAGAGATGATGTGGTTAGGTATTCAAAAAGACCTCAGACGAGAGTTGTAGGATGTCCGCTTTCATTGTTTCCCTTGGAGTTTGCCGCTCGGAAATAGCAACCAAAGCCACCGCACCCCGTGCATGTTTGATGGTTGTCTGAACAGAACAGAACAGAACAGAACAGAACAGAACCACATTGTCGGCATATTTGAAAGCAAAAGATGACGAAGTAGAGGGAGATCAAGTATGCAGCAAGCGAACAAAAGTTTTGATGGAATAGTACCCTGAAATATTCAACTGTTAATGGTGGCTTTAGAGGACTTGTTTCTATTAAGATATGTGAACCTAGACCGGTTCGTGAAATAGTCCCGTAATCAAGCGGAATGCTTTGGAGATATCCCTAACAGATCTAAAAAAGATATTAAACGTTCTCTACTGACCGAATTAAAGCCATTTTATAGTCCGTACGATATCTTCGTGAACGAGTTTGCTTTTCCGGTCAATGAATGACGCTATTGAATGAATAAGATAGCAGATGGTGTTGAAAAGGGAGCACTGTTTCCCGTATGCAAACTAGTCTGCATCGGAAAAACAAAGTGGCTGAGTTAAGATCATCAGACTGAAGTTTGACGTTTCTCTTATTTTTTTTTTGTACGATACGAGATAGGCACTACGAGTTAGTGAGTTTGCCTTCAGAAAGACATCCAGCAAGTACGGAGGAGAGTACAGGAGCTAAGTCGTCTGCACAGGATTTCAGAATGACAATTGATTCCATCTGGTCGAGGGCTTTATTGATATTGGTCGGCCTAAACTCTTTATAAACGCCTTCTGGGTGAAAATACTGAAAATTTCCCAGTTCACCCACATTTCCAGGTAATTTTAGTGATAAACCGGTTGAGTTATTTCTGCTACGAAAGATCTGTTAATTTTTTCAACATCCTGCAATACGCAGTTTGCTCTAGGCTCGCTACCACAAAGCATTTTCAGTCCACTCCGTAAGTGGCTGAAAGAGTTGTTTTGGAATATGGTACTCAAGTATAGTCCGCCAAGATAAATACTGTCCTGTCTGAAGTACAGGCTTAACAGTTTTACTGCAGACTTATTGCGTAAACCATATGGTCTTTCTTTCATCCTCCGCACATTCTTCAGTATCTCTGAACCAAAACGGTCAGCACTCATCATAACCCTTGTTCGCGGACAGCATGTTTCGCAACTGAAGTTTAAATAGCTCGTAATATTGTCACAACGTATAGAGACATTAGGGTCGTAAAATAAATCCATTTCGGAAGAAATGATCGTGTCTTCGAGTAAATGAATACTGAGCGAGTCTTGCAGCCTTAAAAGCATCTTCCGGACAAGGATTCTTTACTAGACTTTGGTGACTGCGTTCACTAAACATTTTAGGAAGAATATTGGCAATGCATTGGTCGGATCTTCCCAAGGAGACAAGCCTTACAACATGAAAGAAAGATGGTTCATTCAAGAAGAATCAATCTAGACGATCACTATCTCTGAAAAGGAAACAAGCGACGTTATGAAGGGACATTAGACTGCTGAAGTTGCCAGTTACAGTAAAATGTGAGCTGATAATCCACTCTACTACCTACAGATTGTGTAGAACAACTCAAGTGCATCTAGGAATAAAGCTTGTCTTGCTTTCAGTAGTTTGACGGCAAAAATTTTGTGCATTGTATGTTTATATACATGAGAGTGAACGACGCCAAACAACGTAATTAGATCATAAAACCTTATCCTTTGGATTTTTTGCCTGGCTGTCTGTCCAACCCCTTAGCAGGTGAATCCATCAGGCTTCAATGACTCGTCATCGTTTGCCGATCCAAGCCAAGGTTCGCGAATCAAAAACAACAGCACAGCTAGCATATTCCAAAGAATTCAGCAAGTAGCCGATATCAGACATGTTCGACCTGATGGAACGGATATTAGACAACAGGATTAACGAGAAGTACACTGATATAGTATTCTTTTCGAGTAACCATCCTTATACACAGCTTGATATTTACGAGTTTCCCAACGACATGCTGCTTGGTTATTTTCGCTTTATTCCTCACAGAATGAGAAAAATGGTGGCTTTCCGAGTTTCTGTTAGGTTCAGCTGTCTCTCGTACATAAATCTGAAAATGCGCGCTGTACTTGAGCATTGGGGACACTGTGTCGATGTGCAAAAGAATACTGTAATATACAAGGATATAAACAAGTCAAGCGGCAAAGACAGCTCAGAGTGGTACTGCCAGATCCAAAGTCAGTTTGACTGGTTTAGACTTGGAAACTTCGTCCGGAACTTTGGATAAAGCCCTCCGTGGAACGTCCCAGTTGGTCAGACTCATCAAAGAGAAGAGTTACATTAGAGTTCACCCTTGCGTCACAAACGAGGGCTATCAAGTAAGACAAAGATCAGTTGGAGGGAAATGATTATTTCTATCATTTTCAAGGATAGAGGTGGAGCTTTGTTAGAGGGTTTGACCAAATTCACCTAGGTAATCTGGGAAAAAGAAACAGATTTTCAAAGATATGTATGGATTCGCAATAGAACCGCTTTCGGAAGAAAGATAACAGTTGTCTTGTAAAAGTCGAAGAGGCATTAGCTTAGTAAGTATCGCATTCAAAAGGACAGCCGGCGTTATCCATCTTCAACTATCCTGTACTCGTCAAAAGTATAGGCTTGAGATTTAGGCCGGTGTGAAGCTTAGTTGGGGTAGAGTCAAATACACCACCATTAAGTAACAGATTTATAGCACACGAAAACGCATCACACCGCTCAGAACCGATTTTCGTTGGAGCCGAAGCTGATTTCGTGGTAATATCAATCTCTCAACCATATCCTCCTGGAAAAATGGAGTTTATGGGGGGGGGGGGTGACCTCTGACTACCTCAGTGTGAATCGCTATCATTGAAAGGATTCAAAATAAAACCCTATCCCCGTAGGGAAATTGCACCATCGATCTTTGTTCAGACAGTTAACCTTTTGGCGTAGAATGGGTGAAAATATCTTATTCTTCCCAGTGGAATTCCAGGTAGACTACAAATTTCTCTAGAACCAGTGCTTCCTAAAAGTAACGATCTAAAGCTCGCCAATCACACGTTACACACATGTAAATTGGGACGCACAAAAACATGGGTGAATGAGATAAACCACGAACAAAATGTTCGGCTGGATTCGGTATCGAAATTCTGTTCACCTATCACCTGGAGATTTGATGATAACAAAAAGCCAAGACTCAGGTAGATCCTGATTGGAAGCTGGGTGACTCGGTGACCACACGCGTGGACGAAATAGAATCAGAAATGGAATTCACTATGTCTGAGTAATGATCGTCATGGAATTGCTCACTACAGGTATGTGTATGAGACAAGGAACTCCAACCGATCTCGGTTGCAGCAATACCAATCGAAAATGAGGAGTTCAGTTGGTTTGCCTCTTTATCGTGAAAACATGGAACTCGGAGAAAGCTGCAAAAATTTACATTTTTGGAAGGTATTCAGTGCCATTCAAAACAAAACATCCGAGAACTGGCAAGTTGCAGGAATCACTCACAGTTTTTTGTACAACGGATTTTACAGTAAAACAACTTGAAGGAATGTCATCTGCAGCCGTTGTAGGTAGAAGTTCCAGATCAGTGCATTCGGTTATCTGTGACAAAGTTGAATGATGTACCTCGTTTAGCGATGAAGGTATATTTGACCTACATAGGTCATCGATTTTATCACGCCATTTAAGACAACGTTCCGAAATCCGTTGTGATAGTCGTGACTGCGTTTCACCTACGTAAGTTCCACCACAAGTGCTGATGAAATGATGGACTGTATGCAAAGCAAAATTCTACCGTTGTTTATGTTCATGGCTGTCGAGGCGAACATCTAAAATCTATTATTTCGTTGTTCTCCTTCATTTAGTTGCCACTGTACAGTTGCGTTAATCTCATTACGGAAGCCCTGAATGCAACCTTCGACGTACGTTGTCCTATAAAAGCTGTTTTTTCAATGGTAAGTTAGGTTCCTCAGATCTGAAATCTCTGCGCAGGCTTAAGGAGTTCGCGTACAAGTCCCAAATTAACGTTTGACACCTGGTCCGTGGAGCCCACTCTTTAACTAAAGCGATGATGTCCATAGTGAGCCGATCTCCGAGTGGCTGTGCTATTCCCGAATCATGGAGGCCTGTCCCCAGTGGCCCTATTCTAAAGGCTGCAAGTCAACAGTCATCACGAAAAGCTTTTTTCTAATGGCTTCAGCACCCGCTGTGCTGGGATCGACGGAGAAGACTGTCCTCATTCGACTTCACTCACAGGTGAACTTTCTCCTTGATATTTTCTAGCTTTCATACATATTTAATAGGTACACTCCAGACAGAGAAATCTCCCTCGTTCAGCTACCGGTGAACATTTGAATGACAAGTCGGAGTCGGTCATGTTGGCTTTCCTTGACTTCATTTTTTCATTTAACTCCAACCCTCTATCTCTGCACCTAGCCAAATTAGAATCCTCTTGATCTCCCCAACAGTCGTTTGTCTGCCTATCTAATCACTTCACTGAAAGTGTGCAGTGCAACGAACCAGGAAAACCCTTTTTTCAAAAGCTTTGTCAACCATTCCTCAGTGTTCTGAAGCTTTTATTCTTTTCCCACACCTATTTTCCATTTAATTCAGTGAAAAGTATGCCATCCCTCATGTTGATCTTTCAAGGTACACAGATGATGTCCTTCAACAGCAAAACACCTAAGGTTCTTCTGATTTAAATACATCTAGGAACGATCTGTCAAATGCCGAGCAAGTTCGCCCAATGTGGTCTCAGGAGGAATCTGTCAAAAAGTTCACTGAGTATAGTCTGTCTTTCACGTTTAACTTTCTGCACAGAAAATATGGCAATTCATTAGGATCCCCCTTCTAGAATCAGCTCCTCCAACTGCCCAGGGATAACTAATAACAGCAGCCTTCGGTGGTATACGTATATCCACTTGTGCTGGAAAACGGCGACTTTTGTTTTCCCACGTTTTTAAGGGCACATTATTCCGAATCTCACAAGTACACACGTGTAACAGGGTGTTCTTTTCCAGAGCAACAAGCCGAAATTATATTGCTCGGTGTACTGACAATCGGTCATGTTTCTTAATCATTGTTGAGTAGATTATCTTTCAGATTAGTGACAGACACACTGATTCGGGCATACCGTTTACCGATGAGAAGTCAACGGACAACATGCAGCCACTGCGCACCAGTTCGTCATGCTGCTAGTTTTGCATGAAAACAAGTTCCAATTTCGGGTGAATATCCTCTCGAACTACCTTGTACAGGGAATACGTTGTTCTGTACTCGGTTTGCTTATCGAAAAACAAAGAGAGAGTAGTAACTGAGTCGTGCGTTGGTCTCAGTGAGCAAATCTGTTTCTTTTTTTAAGTCAGTCTTATATATCATGTGAAATCCGAATGCGGTGGTTTTTCGAGCAAATCATTTCTGACTGAAATAAGAGCGAATGATCTTACAAAAGTTATACAATAAAGGACAAGGTTTCTTAGTGCTGCAGCAGGACTGCTTGGGTCTTAACTAGTATTGTATAAAGTCAATGCTCTTAGTCAGTTCATTAGCGTCGTAAACAGCAATCGTATAAATTTCTGATTATTTCACTTAAAAGGTTGAAAGGAGCAGACAAAACCGTACCTTCCACCCAGAAATTACTGAATAAACGTTTTCGAATCATGCCCAAATTTCTTTTATTCTCGATAAAGAGGCAAACCAACTGAACTCCTCATTTTCGATTGGTATTGCTGCAACCGAGATCGGTTGGAGTTCCTTGTCTCATACACATACCTGTAGTGAGCAATTCCATGACGATCATTACTCAGACATAGTGAATTCCATTTCTGATTCTATTTCGTCCACGCGTGTGGTCACCGAGTCACCCAGCTTCCAATCAGAATCTACCTGAGTCTTGGCTTTTTGTTATCATCAAATCTCCAGGTGATAGGTGAACAGAATTTCGATACCGAATCCAGCCAAACATTTTGTTCGTGGTTTATCTCATTCACCCATGTTTTTGTGCGTCCCAATTTACATGTGTGTAACGTGTGATTGGCGAGCTTTAGATCGTTACGTATAGGACGCAATGTAGTGCTAATTACACTGAGACTATGTTAAAAATATCTTTGGCACTGTTGAATTTTAAATAGACGCTTCAGGAATGACTTGGTTGTACCCTAAAATCGTATTAGTAAGCAGTTCATCAACTGGATCTCACGTGTTCTCTTGTTAACCTCGACTATTACATCCCATTTATTTGGATATCAGCTGAGGTACCGTAGCGTATGCAGGAAGCCTATGTGTCATTTACCATCCTGAGTCACCAGTGGTGTGGATGTGGCAGTTATTACCTTTATTTTATGCTGCTTACAAAAGTGGGTCATGCGGTTGAAGATATGGGGAGACTGTAGGTGATTCTGTATTGATTTCTCCATAACAGAGCTTTTAAATGATGGGAACACCTTATTAGCAATACTGTGATCAGTCACCGAAGTAAGGACTGAAACACACGCGGAGCTGGGGTTGGACATGTTACGCATGTGCAAAGATAGCCTTCCTCAGTGTTCGTTGTTCCCGGAGGTGGGCAGCGGTATTGGGGTGGGTCGAGGTTGTCAGTCGGTGACAGGGCAGATAAGTACGAATACGTGACCAAGCGTGCTTGGCCGGGAAGAAGTACAAGGCCTCTGGGTTATGGAGCACAATATCAAATGTTAGGTGACATTATGCACCACGGGCAAGTGTAGAGATCAGTGAAGTAGTTCCACTCGTAAACTTTCCTAGTCTACGTGATTTTCTTGCTTACATTTATCTTCTATTCTTTCACTCTTGTTGGTTCAGTTCCTTCCGTTCATGAATAAACGATACCATGAAATAGCCACCAAGCCTGATAGAGGAAGTTCGAGGTTGGTGTTTGGAAAAACTGAACAGAACCGATTCGCAAGTTTTATTTATTCTTGGTCAGGTTCGATGTTGATCGGTCTACGTGATCAGCAAGCTATCATTGAATTCCAGTCTAAAACCACTGATCGTTTTTTGTGGAAGAAGCTCCGTTGCATCTCTGCAAACCTATATCCAAAATATGCTCCAAATTGAAGTACCTAAGCTTTTGCATGTTCGTTTGCTCCCGAGGTTGCATACCTGTGAGAATCTTTCCGTAGTCCCCTCTTCCCAGTCGTCTACGGTCTTCCTCACATAGAAAGAATGATCAGGAAACCCGACTTTTATACGAATGTTCTCATGAAAATGGCCCCACTTTATGCTTTCGGACAATGGGAGGTACCTATTTCACTGCGGTTCACTGTGAACGTAATACAACTTGTGCTTGCGCGAAATTTATTGTTGTGAATGGGGCAGCAATAATCTGGGCACCGATGAAATCGTCGGTCATGGGAAGAAATAGTAGGATTAGGTGGTGAGTGATCTCGAAACTAATCCATGTTGTACATTGTCAAAAAGCATTGAGCAGAAAGATGATGACGGCACCGCTCGAGAAGCCTAACTGGTGCACTATGCGGCACAGACTAACAGACCAACAAACAATGACCTGGAACAGTAGTTTGTAGCTTGAAAGCCTTTTATTTTACATGATCTCATTGACTCGGTACTCTCAGACAGCATCTGTAAGGCCTAAAATCAAATAAAGCTGTTCAACTTTTTTGATCTCGTCACGACTGATTGGGGTTCAAAATACCGTCGGCGTGTGATCAGTCCATGCTGTTTGCATAATTGTCAACGAATTTTCCTGTTCAGCAAAAGTGTTTCTCGCGAGGAGTTATTGCACTCAGGTAGGTTATTATCTGGAGGGACCAATGTATTATATAAAAACGGTTGACTTTACAACAGAAAACAGTCAAAGCAGAACTAGTTCTGGTAAGTGCCCCTCCACACACACACTAACAAGCAAACAAACAAACAAACAACAAATGACTTCCTGATACTATCCGTTGGCCCCTAAATTGTTTACTTAGTACATAAAGAATGAAATTACCGTAAAATGTCAACGTTTCGCTTACTCCTGACAATCACATTATTAGAGCAATATGACATTTATACAAAACTATCTCCACAAATTAACTCAACAAGCTTTTTTCCTCAAACATAGAAACCCAGGAAAAGTACCAACAAGTTCGGAGAAATACAGCAAAGCCTATGAAAACTGGGTTGACTGTATCAGTGTCTATCCTGGGTGCAAAAAAACTGGGTGATGCAGTCTGAACAGAAAAGCTGCTGAATTCCTATTACGATTATCTAGCTAAGGTTTGAACGAAGATATCAGATCAAACTTATGTTTGATTGTCATGAGATGTCCGATTATAGATTACCCTGGCATTTTCAGACCTTACGCTATATTAAAATAGAATGTCACTTATAATCAATTTTCAAGTGTATATTTAGAAATACCATGATAACTCCCTTGACGGAAAAGAAACAGTCGATAACAATCCTGAAATACGAAACCAATGAGACTTAGTCTTTAGCATAATATCGTCGAAAATCTTTATCTGATAAATAATGGATGCTTAAAATGAATTCATTTGGCCATTCATCTGCGGGCTGTAAATCAATTGTAATGCTAAGTGAGGTGAGTCTTCGATCTGTCAGTAGTCAGAATAATAATTAGACTGATTCCGTTTCTTTTGACTCCAGATTTTGTGCTCTAGGGCACACATAGGTCCGTTTGTTTGTTTGTTTGTTTGTTTGTCTGTCTGTCTGTGAGTCGTAGTAGTTGTTGTTGTTTTTGAAGAATCTTGTTTAAATCAGTCTGTTCTGTCACTTGAAAAACGATTGTTTTTCCAACTAACTTACCACAAATAGTTCAGACTACAATAACTGTCTTGAAGTACCAGAAGGGTTCATCTCGTCCCCCTTAATTTCTTTGCCTTATCTATTTTAAAAGGTAGATCAAGAAAGCTATCCGTACAATAGTGAAACAACTGGCTATCTTGTTGGATCCTCACAAGCACCAAAACAGGAAATTATCTTTTTCATAGCCCTTGTTAAGACGATGCTGAGTAGGTGCAATCATAGCTCGTTATTCGTGTTTGAAGTGATTCTTCTCATAAGAAAACCGAAAGACATGTCACGTGCTTAAAGAGCCTTCAGTGGTACTTGCTCATTCGTGGTCTGAACATTCCGGGAAAAATCTAAATCGATTACTCACTCATTTTTACCCGGTGAGCGCGCAATGATCATCACCCAAATGTGCCATTTAGGTAGTTTATCTAAAAGATAGTAAACCGTCCAATTCTCCTATTCCACTAGGAGAAAGTTAGGGACCATAATTTAGGAAGCGTTAACTTTGATCATCCACTGTGTGGCCTATCAGTGAACTGTCAACGCAAAAGTGAGTTCATATTATTCAAAATCAGTAGGAATGTCAGAAAATCACATACAGTTTAGACTTTCAGATTTGGTGAAAACTTTCTTTTTCTTGTATGGGGTCTAAGGTTGGCCCTCCACACCTTGATCATAAAGGGCACGTTTATGATTTGTCTGCACATGTTTCTACTTCTTATGGGATCAGAAACAATTTGTCCAATTATCTAATTATCATTGGCCCACTGGTCATCCCCCAGTCGACCGTAGAAAGACCAGAGTTAGAAAACAGTCAACTGTGGTAGGCAGAATAATATTGCCAAAAATAGTTGCGCACACTAACGCGTTCAACACTTTTTCTCGGTGAATCAAAATCACATATCGCGTTGAATTTTCATGGTCAAGATCCCCTGGAGGAAAAAAAAACTCGTTCGCAGACACGTTTGTCTCCAGAGAACCTCTAGAGACGGTCGGCAAATCTGAGAGTCGGAGTAGTTGGTAGTTGTGTGATAAATCAAACCACGGAGTACGCACTTGTCCAAAATTATGATCGAGAGATAACAGTTTCTAATAAGTTATGCGAGAGATTTCAGTATAATGTGGTAAGTTTATGAATAACCAGACCCGAGTTATCAAATCCCAGTTAGATCTAAATTCTATTTGTGTGAAATGCAATGGCTTTTTTGCGACACCTCCAATGCACCACAATGGACAGTTTAGCTGCGCACATAAACTAGGTGCGCACTTTCAATATGTAGGTACATTGTATTCTGTTCTGCCATAAATTCTCTCGGTTAATGATACCAATTAGACAAAATATGTGTGTGCAACTTTTTCTCCCGGGTGGTAGTAACAACCCGGTGTAATGCAAATTGGTCAAGTCCCAACCTGACCTCTAACCGGGGGGGGGGGGGGGTGCATGATTGTGATTCACACATGTTATTGCTGTGATATCAGGTAGAGTCATCACTGGGTCATTTCGCTGGGACACTGGCTGACAAAAACCCTTTCGTTACTGACTTCGGATGTTAACAAAGTCCCCTTCGACACGGCTTGGGCTCATGATGGACATTTTTCCACAACAGCCTGAGTGGAACAAAGGAAATAAGAATAGGGTTTCCTTACTTGATCAGTTTCAGTGTGAGGAGAAAGACATGCGGATGAATTGATCCCTATAACTACAGTTGAGGCCACTTATAACTATCCAACGAACACTTCTTGTGAATATGGATTTTTGAGCTGAATTCCATGGTGAACGCAATGTACCATGTTCCGTTGACAACCAAACGGGTGAAACTCGAACAAACAGTTGGGTACGAATAATTTTGTCAGTACAAGTCCTTTAAATGGACTGTTAGTGGTATTGGTCATATGGGACCCAACATTATCAGCGTTCAGTTACGCTCGGTCATTACTTAGAAAAATTAGAAGATTTATCTTCCACGATGAATTTGGAAATATCGAACTAGAAGACTGACACCGAAATAGGAAGATCATTGGTGTACTCACGTCGATCGCGGACGTAGGATATCTGGAAGAAGATTAGAAATTAATGAAGACAGACAATATGATGGTTTATCTTCGAGAAAATACTTTACAAAGAGCTTACTATGCCGGTGGACCTACCTTTCCCTCGTTCACACAGCACCTAACCGCATGCCTGTTCTAGAGTTACCACTACGTCGAGTCTACCATCGATTTGCGATTTCGCCGACACTTCCTATTGTAGTCGCAAAAAAGCATACAGGATAAACTGGTCTCGGCGGACTCGGGTAGTAATACACATACCAAAAGTACATACGTCGTGCAGTTACTTAACCTAACCCACAAACTCACCTGCACCCACGATCAGTACTCGCCGTTTGATCAAACATAATCAGTGAATGAATTCGACGAACACCTTCGTAGTCTTCTTAGTTCATCGCCAAGAACATCGCTTATGATACTGGAGGTATTACGGATAACCTACAAAAAGTACACGTCCTTTGTCGCCGAACCTTCACCCTTGATTCACCATGGCTTTAGCTGATCACTCAGCCACACACACACGCACATATATATATATATATATATATATATATATATATATATATATATATATATATGGATGCGCAGTTACAGACACAAATAAAAGTTCTCTACAACTCACTTCAGCTACTGAACTCGCTTCGTAATTTCAAAAGTTTTGCTTGATGGTATACGAAAGCATATGATGGGATCACAAGTGAGGAATTCCCCTTCAGATATTTACTTAGTGAATTCCTTGTTTAAATTTATTCAGTTCTTTTCTTAGAACTGATTCGAAAATCCTAATCATTGTGTCTCCCGAGGGTTCAGTCAACGGTGGCCATTAGTGGCTGCTATCTACTGATATACCTAATTAACATCATGGTTTCCTCGGCTGAGCGCTGGATCCGACCGAAACAGATGGATGAAACAGAAGACGAATGTGAATCATGGCGAAAGAACATTCATTGGAAAATCTTTCTTTGCCGAAGCTAAAATGATGCACGGCTGAATTTCTCCTACAGATACCTCAGTTCCCCCTGATGATAAACCATTCAATCAAATACGTAATAAAACCTCTATGAATACCAAAATTACGGGATTTGCGTTGTAACAATATGCTTTAAAGTTATATGTCCTAAATGGCACTTTATATAGCAGTTTTACTCAGGTCTGTAACAAACAGGGAAATTCGGTGAAATCAAAGATGATTGTTATTGTGTGAAATTGAAAGTAGTCGTCTCCAGTAGTGAATGCAGGAAGAATGACTTCGATCATAATGCACGCCCAAATTCGTTGCTAGCTTTCACGAAATTACCACATGGCCATGTCCATCTTCTTGCAGAGACACTATTTGCTGCCGAACCACACTCTTATCTTTTCTCACTATCGAACTATTCTCGGCTCACTTTCGAAATGATTCTGCCTGCTTTAGTATTGCGGTCATAAAATCCCGCTAATGTTTATAAATGGGAGGCAAAATTATGAGTTCTTACATGACCAAATTTACAACTGCTGAGTTGATCCTAATTGCAATAATATGGTAGAAATTCTGGGAAAAAGTTGACAATAATAAAACAGTTACAAGCATCTAATTGGTCTGTATTCACGCCCGCAATTCATCACGACCAATCATCCATCTATGTGAGCACTTTTGCTTGCTTACGGAGGAAAGCCTGAGGTACCGTTTGTGCCTCGTTTGACAGAATGTCGTGGTTCATGTCTTGAACCTAAGCCCTTGCCTGGATGCCTCCGTGGTTTGTATTTCATTCTCAATAGGATTGCCTAAATCGCTAATTGCCCTGGAAATTCTCGTATCTACTTCTTCTGCTGCTTGTAACTGCTGACCAGTGGATGCGATGAACACCGTAACCGCCTCTTTTGGTTGCCACAGTATTCTCCATTTTCGATAAGCTGAAGTATATCCTTTGTGTCTGCTCTTCTTCTGCTTAAAGCTGATTACCTTTTTGTTCGAACCGGTAACTTTCATCCCTTGAGCTAAATTGCGGAACAACTGAGGCCCAAAATTTCATCACTGTTAACGAACCTGTGTTTTAAGCATAATATAAACCTCGACACAGGGCGCTGAATCTCTTTTACGTGAGCCAGAATTCTGGTCAACGAATCTGTCTTTTAACACTCTGAAGAGAGATGAGAAAAAAGTTTTCAGTATTTCGACAGGCTTTAAATGATGTCGGCCTTTAAGGTATTTTTCACTTGAGTGAGTCTGACTTTTATCTTGTTCGGCAGGGAGTTCGCGAAACACTTTAGGGCAGACGGCACCGTAATAATGTCCTACTGTGGCAGATTTGAAACTTGAGCACTGAGCGGGCAGATTGTCTGTCCTGCCTGCAATTGACTTTATTGAGTTCCTTTTATTATACTACAAGACCAGAACAGATAATTATGAATAGGACACAACTTACTGTAACCATAAAACGAAGTAAATCGGCATAAAATGTTTTTTAAATATCTGTTGCATGTAATACTCGATAAACCAATTTATGAGATGAGCCAAGGCGATATTGAGCTTCGGATATGAAATTGTGAACGTATGCAAACATCTTCATTCATCGCAACTGATAGATGGGGACTACTGATAGATACCTCAGTTTATGTTTTGTAAACACAGTGATTGCAAGTAAAATGAGTTTTTTATCTTCAGAACATTTCTGGTAAGACTACGTAAGCTAAAGTAGATCTTTCAGTGTGTCGGGATTGAATGAGTTGATTAAAAAAGATGCGCCGTTCGTTGTGTTAAATAAGAAAAATATGACGTCAATAATAAATAGTTTTCGGTGAAAACTTGTAATTAGCCGACTTTACGGTTACCGTGGATGATCTTTCTTGAGACAGTTTTGCAATCAAAAGAATGTTATTGTCGAATTGCCTTGAGAAGGTTATCGATGGTAAACAAAACGTCGGATATTTATGACTTTCCATCGACAAGACCGTAATACTGAAGCTACTCCTTTTTTCGTTAAATTTGACTCTGTTTGATGTTCACTTTCACCAAAACTCCACTAATATCCAAGAAAACAGATTTGCCCAAGGTCAGTATAAGTTTTGGTGATCGAGCTCATCATAGTGTTATTTTGCTTTCAGCTTCATTGTGCTGGCCTCCTATACTCAACGCACGTCACCTGGTAGACTACTCAATTTTATGGAGGATTTCCGTTTGGAAGAAATCACAGAAAGCTATTCAGTCCACATACATGTGGACCTGACCGAGAAAACCCGAACTCCAATTACGGGCCGGCACCGTATTCTACGGGTATTAGACATTTTGTGAATGAATCAAGTATTTTGCTGAGTTGCTAGTGGATGCAGTTACTTTGAATCTCATCTAGTGCATGAATAAAATATCTCGAAATACTGCAGTTTGTCGAATGATACCACAAAGCTTCTATGTAAATTAGTCTGGTGAATTAAACGTCAGCGAGCTACAAAAACTTCTTTGAAGTCATTTTGAACTTTCCAGCCCGAATCCGCTATTAAACACACCTCCATCTTTGTTTGTGGCTGAACTAGCTGAGTGATCAGAAAAGAACACTGGCCCGACGAAACTATAGAAGAAAACCCAACCGGTCGCGTCCTTCAGGGCAACTGTACCATTGGAAAGGCATGTTCAAGATTTTTCTATCCTCGCTTTAAATAGTATATCGTTGTCTCACACAAAACGCAAGCTTTTCGCATTGTGCTATCGTCTTCCGTTTTTCCATGAACTGGTTGAAACGATCTTTGTTGAGAGCAGAGTTCGTGTGCCTGGGCGTACATATCAGACGATGAGTAAGCAGTCCTTCATAGAAATCAAGGAGTAGAACACCGATGACATAACAGTAAATAAGTTCACAGTTGGTTTATCCACCATTGAATTTAGTAAAAGGTACTATTTCACCGGCACTGTCAACTCATATTCCGGCTTACTCTGTTGTCCTTCTTCTTATGTGACAAAAATCATAGAATAATTCCCCTTGCCCGTTGTGGACCGTTTTCGTAATCTCTTCATAGTCCAGTTTGATATTTCCTTCATGAAACTGAAGAAACCCAATGCCAGTATATTTCTATGTTTCAAAAGCGCATTCTTACTGGTAGATACTTTGTGTTGATGAAACAGTTGTCATAAATGCAACACACTTAAGGATGGACTAACTTATGTGAATAGAGTCTTCAGTAATTAATTTAGACGTCCTAAGAAAAATGAATTTTTTAAAATTAAATAACTCACCACTATACTATTGGACTCATTGTTCAAGGTCTGAATCAAAATTGGCCGACTGAAAACATCCCTGGTAGTTGTACAATTCTCAAATAAGGTACCAAGTAGCTGAAAATTGATCAGTTTTTTTCGAAAGAACGAAAAATTATTCTTCAAAAATGATTCGTCCCCACCGTATCAGGTGGTATTGCTTAAGTGAGGTCTATCACTGAAAGCAAGCCCGAATAGCCCAACGAAGATACGTACAGGATACTCCAGGTTCGAGAAAAGCCCAGCCCGGACTTAGTAATGATTATTGACAGACCAGACCAGCTCTCGTACGGTATTTAATTGTGAGCTCAGTTTTAACTCTACATGATAAACCACGGGATAAGAAGGCGGACAAACAAAGTAACTCGGTGCTGTGTGTCACCCAACGGTATCTCATCACTGAATGAATCAAACACCTCTGTGTGCGTACTAATCTTTGAACTGATTCATCTTGGAATGCTGCATGTTCGGTTTTCCAGGTGAACACTGACAAATATTTATTTCATACCTCTACGATACAAAAAGTAAATCAGCCAAAAGAACATTATTTTATCCAGATTAGAATCCAATTCGCATTGTCAACATGCGTAAGAACATACCCCTACAAAGTGGATCAAATTTTCCCACCGTATCAGCGAATCCGTTTTGTGGCTGCGTTCTGCTTTGTTGAAAATTGGATCTTCTTTACCACGCCATCGGTTTGACGGCCTACTTGTGAGAGCGAGTGTGCAAATAGTTTGTCAAAACTACACATTTTCACTACGAGGAAGATGATCGATCAGTGTGAATTTTTAGTCACTTTGGTTTTATTTTCTCACGGCTGACAGACTAGATTTTTAATTGCTACGAGACGCTGAACTTGGAGGTTGACGCTAAAACCCCTTGGATAAACAGATTGCTTGAAAAGCAAATCCCATCAGACGGGCAGGTCAAGCTTATTTATTTACAATATCCATTCACTCGAATTAGCCCTACAAATTTCAGGTTGGATGAAACCGGAGCAAATCACCATGACCGTGGTACTAAATCTGTGAACATTTTTTCACTCTGTGAGCAGTCAAAGCAATCTGTCTAAACAGTCACTTCATAACACGTTCGTATTGGTTTTATTCTCAGCTGTTCTGTGTCACGTGAGCAAGGGTGCACCGCGAACCCTGTTGTCTGCAGACACGCGTTCGTCTGTTGTGAGATAGCACCACAGTCTAAGGTCACTCTTGATTGTCAGCTAGCCTTGCCCTGTCTCTCTCGCATTATCTCGTTATCTATCTCCGAGCGACATCGTCATTTTTCACCCAGTCGGGTCAGAGAGACGAGTACTTTTACACTACCCGAATTTGTCAAATTGTTTATTGACCAAAGAAAGTTCTAATATCTCTTCACAGCTGTCGAAGTTTTGATGAACCATCACGTATGATTTGGTCGCTTGGACCATTTTCCCGAACCATGCAAACCTTAAGCAGACTCTGATTGCGCATCAGTTCAACCCAAGGCGATCAAGAATGCCACAACCCACATCCGACCAGAATTCGAGTCGTAGAAAAGAAAAATGGCTTCAAAACATAAACACCATGGGTTCTAATCGATCGGTGGATAAGGAATGGATTCGAGTATCGAAAAAGGATGGGTCTTTCCAAAGGAAAGAGAGAAAAGGTCAAGTGGACTCTGATCATTACATGGTTCAAGTTGACTCTGCGCGTGATCCCACTCCGCTGACCGGACGAACTGCCCAGTGTTATATGGTAAAACAAAAACCTTCCGTAGGCACAGTTCCAACTAATCGACTGGAAGATTTTCATACGGTAAAAACGCAAGGCTATAATCATATGCTTTCGGTGAGTACAGTTACTTTCTACTGTGTGCATAATAAAAGTGCCAAAAAGCTTAATGACTGTGAGAAACAACGGCTCCGTGGAAGTTGCGAATTTCAGGAAAGTAGAAAACTGCCAAAATCCGTGAGAATAGATCTCACTTAAACTCCTGCTAATAGATAAATCGTTGATTAACTAAATGACTACCATTATTCATGAACTTCAGAGAGAGACCATTACCTAAATAAATCTAGATTTAAACTATCTCCTGAATATGAGATTCACTTCGTAGTCCTTTTCTAAATGTACAGTACTGGGAAAGAGCTTTTAAAATCTAAATTAATAATTACTCTATGTCAACACTTAAATGGTAGCTGAAATCCTTGGACACACTTTTTACCGCTGCTATTATTCGGCTTGTTAAGAATAGACAAATGTGCTGTTATTTACTTCCTAAAGGAAAATAGCGGTTGACAATCTGCAACCTATCGTTCTTAACACAATATAATTTACGCATCACTGAGGCTACCAGATTAGCGATGCTCTTAAGATTAACTGTAAAGTCTTTTGTTCACTTCTGTTAGGATATTAGTGACCATGGAATTGCATCACTATGTTGCTTGGCCTTTTGTTAATGGTAGAAGGCTTTGACAGCAAGCAAAATAATACTCAGTTTTGAACTGAAGGAAATCGGCATAAGTCAGTACGGATAGCTTAATTATTAACGTACACAGGACCGAAGATCATTTATCTCCGGTTCGAGTCCAAGCTGAAACTCGAAGAATGTGCTGATGAATCGGGGGAGGTCAGATGGAAAGGCTGAATACCCACTGCTTTCATAAATTCCCAATAGAGATTTCAGTTCCGGGTACTAAATTATGAAGCATTCTATAGAAAATGTCAATTTTATACCACCGAAGATAGTTTAAGTATCCTCTTCAAGCTTTGAGCCCCACGCTACGGCTTCTGGTTCATCTGTCTTTCTGTGACAATCAGCCTGGATCAAATTTTACTTTGTTCAGTGAAATTTGATACCAGATGACTTTATACTTCCCCAAAAAGAAATACAGTGCCTTAGTCATAATGAAGTGGCAAGGCGCCATGTTCAAATTTAATTTCTCATTGTTTTTATGGGGATCGATGGGATTTTATTTGATCAATATTCACTTTTTCAAAAACGTCGATCTTGTACTTGGCTGAGCCTGGTTGAATGGATGATACGCAAAAAAAATTCAATCATTTCCTTTCCGCGATTATGATTGCAAATTTTTCGGCAGGCTTCTACAGATGTTGTGCTTTTTAATCAGTCAAGAACTCAGACAGGTGTTGGTAAAGCTCAAATAACAAGATTTTCTATTAATTTCTTTTCCACGGTGTTCGTTTCATATCATGACACAAGGATGAAATACGGATATTCTGTACAAGACATTATCTTTTACGACGGTTTTAAATTGATCTGGGGTAGTCAGAATTCAGTGACTCTAATTAACGGGATAAAATTACTCAAAGCATTGGTGATATTGTAACGAAGACGTCAACACACTGTAGGATACTTGTATTCCAACGGCCAAACAAGTCAAGCCATTAAACACATACAATCGTTTATATAGGCCCTTTACCAGACTGCGCGGCGCCAACATTGCTCTTGCGGCTGCTTGAATGCTTCGGCTGCGTTCTGGCCAGTTGCCTGTGGCGGATAGCTTACTTCTCTTGGACATCATTTTTCTTCGGTTGGTCCGATTGTCTCAGTTGATGGCTCTGTCGGCAGCCCACTCACCTGGGCTATCTTGCTGGTTGCCGGAGATCCAGCTGCTTCCCTTTTGGTAGTCCTTATGCATCCTTTTGTCTGCTTTGGGAAGCCTTCGACATAACTGCCGTCAGCTCTTTTGTCTGTGACTCTCGTTTGGTTCTTCGCTTCGCCTTGATATTCACGTCGTTCCCTTGCCCCAGCATTCCCCGTTACAATATGTTTATTAAAAACTCCTGCGAAAACTGCGAATGTGAGATTTATTTCCGACCTGTCCACTCTCGGATGAATAACTACTTAATTTGGCGGCTGCACAGGTTGAAGACTACTGACAAATTGCAAGAATTTAGTCTACCGAAAGTACTGGCGATTGTTATCAGCGTTTGCCTGAAAAGAGCAGTCAAAACTCGAAATAATTTCCCTGCGCTTATAGGTGAGCGTTTTAAATCCTCAGTTGGTTCACAACGGGAGAGCATTCGTTTCGTGAAATCAACTTACAGAAAGCCACATTTGGCTTGTTTCTGTAGCCGAATGTTCGTAGATCGTCTTTGGAAAATGAAACTGAAACTTCATCATACGTAAAAATACGAGTTATTGGGTTTCTAATGAAAACCAATAATTTGGATTTTAAGAGATGAAAAATACATGAACATTTCAGATTTATCAATCTTTCCAATTTAACGGAAGCTTTCTTTATTCAATATTATTACCAAAGAAGTTGGATTGCTGAAATGAAACGACAACACACGTTGTATAGAGATGTAATGGGAAAAGTTACTTTGTGATAACACGTAGAGAACCAATAAATTACTGTTTGGCAGGACTGAACTTCGGTCAGGTATCGCTTGGTACGGAATGGACCATGCACCACGGAAGCTACCCGTACCTAGCAGTTACTTCCAGATGATAATCGACGATCTGCTTTTCAGGCATGGTTGTCTACACGGTTATCTGTGCAGCCGGATTTCCAGGACCCAGATGAACATTGACAATAGGTCAGGGAAGCCTTATATGCCCCTTCTAATGCCACACAGGACTCTGGTTCAAGCAGGCCTCACAAACGATGGATATCTTCGACGTAAGCTGCTCCGTTGGGTACTCGCAGATCCATCCCTCGGGATGCCACGTACAATGAAGTGCGAAATCCCCGAAAAGCCAACTGACTAGGGGCCTGAGAAACTACCGTGAGCAGTGATGGATTGCAAAATGTACGGAAATGGAAAAGGCTACTTCTGTCGGCAATACTCACAATCTTTACCGTTTGGTTAGAAGTACCGGTCCACAGGAACCCGGTGTGAGCTAATTAACGAACCCGACGGCTCACCGCTTCATTCTCAGAAAAGTCATCTGGACCGTTAGAATATTTAATTTGGCCTACTTCTACGGTGGACCTTACGAATATACCCACCGGAGAAACGATACAGGAACGCATCACTCCTCTATCAGAAATGGAACTTATGCAGGAGATAGGTTACTTCAAATGGTACGAAGCCGCTGGACAGGATGGGTTGGCCCTACCATTTTCAAGGACTGAGAGAAGCACTGGATAACAAATCTCTTCCAAGTAATTCGGGATAGCGAACAAGTCCCGGGAGAATGGTGTGAATCGGTGATTGTGGCCTTCTACAAGAACGGCGACAGATCTTGCTGTTAAAACCACAGTGTATTCAGTTTGGTAGGTATTGCTTCCGAACTGGTCCCCGGACTTCACCTCCACCGATCAGACAGCTCCCGCGATAAGTGCACGCGTGAGAATCTAGCTGATCTCAGACCCGGTCGGGGTTTTATCTACCACATCTTTACTCGTCGACAAATATTAGAGCACAGATCTACCCTCCGTAGTGGATCCACTAATCTCTGTCTTCTTTGGTCAGAAAGCGTTTTTGGTTTAATCGACCGCATAGTTCTCTGGAGCTGCTTCTCATTGAAGGGTGTGCCAGAGAAATTCATTTCTCTTTTTTAGTGATTGTAAACGAACAGCCGAATGCGAGTTCATTCTCGAGGTGATCTTTCACCCGAGTTCACCACGGAAAGTGTTGTTTGTGGGTTGCCCTCTTTTGTCCTTCTTCTTCTTCTTCTTCCATTTTCTGATCGAATTGATTAGTGAGGTAGCCCTGTCTTCGTGTAAGAATGATGGCGTCGGTCGTTTATCAGGTAAGAAACTGTCTAACTTGGAATAGGCGGACCCTGTTGATCTTCTGAGTGAAAATAAGGGTGAGTCTCAGAATTTCCCAGGTAACCGAAGAGACAGTGTGGCAAAGTTTAGGATGAATTTTCACAATCAAAGTGTAAAATATTACTGCAGGACTAGGTTGACTGAATACCAAACATCGTCTTTTCAGGAGAAGCCGTTACATCTTAGCGAGTGGACAGATATCGGGTGAAGTGTAATCGCGTATAAAGAAGGCCCCATTGGCTTTTGCTTACCTCAGGTATTTTTGGCTTCGGCGTGACATTCGATTGTCTGTCAAGGGTTGAGTGTACAACGCAGCGGTTAGGTCTATTCTTTTAAAAGGCTTAGAGACCTGTCCGATAAGGGTAAGAGATAGGCGGAGACAGTCGGGGTTTTTCAGTATCGACGTTTCGGTAGCATTGTTTGAATATGGTGGGAACACCGCATAGGCAATGCTGAGGTTAGATGTAGGGTGTTGGGAACCGGAGGTCATTTATTGGAACAGGTACTGAATCCAAACAAAATAAAATGGCTTGGGCATGTGTTACCTAGGCCAGAATAGATTTCCTCAGTTTATGCCATTGTCCGAGGTGCGTAGTGGTCGGAAGGTGGTCAGCCTACCATATAGCAGAATGTATGAAAATCTGGGATACTGTAAGTGGTCAATTAGGATAAGTCAGAATTTCGGGTTGAGGTTCACGAGATCTGCCTACAACGTGGATGGAGACGTTAAGTGATACGGCTAGGTTTACAGGATTTTCGTCCCGTAACTGAGTGAATCGCAGGTAAACGAACTCCGTAAGTCCCAAGGCAGAGAACACAGGCTTGCTTTACTACGTGTACTAGAGGACAGATAGTCAAACAATAACAATAACATACATCAAATAGTGAACAAACCGACCATGGAATCAATACAGTCAACAAAGGCTTCAAGAAGCCCAAGCAACAATAGACAGGAAACGTTCCAGACAGCAAAGCAAGAACGAGTCAAGTAGCTTACAAAGCAGATATTTATTTATGGGGGTATTTTGGCCACTCAACGGACAGAAAAGAATTAATGATCCGAGGGAGCTCATTCACCAAGCTCGGGCGAATAACAAGCGAAATAACGTGGTTATGGGGAAGAGAGAGATCAGGGAGCGAGGGCCAAGGCAAGTTATTCACACGGATAAGGCAGATGGAGAGAGAGAGAGAGAAAATAACTACCAGGGGAAAAGGTTACGTAAGTGATAAACTCGAATAGATATGAACAACAACTCAGTTTTGCTTGACTTGAGTTTACTTTCTACTGGTGTGAATTAGAATCATGAGAATCGGGGTCAATCGACACTAGTCCTAGAAACAAGACTGAAAAGAACTGCCCGAAGCAATACGACTGAACAACAACTGTTACGCTGTTGAGGAAGCCAAGGGCATGGTCGGAGTGGAATTTAGTGGTGACAGTGAGTGAAAGGTAAACGAAAATAGTTTGGCTAATACAAGACTAAATAAGGATAGAGAGCATGGGACCTGGACTGAACCAGTTAACGAAGCTCCTCGATATGGTGAGCTGAATTTCTCTGTCCAAATTCAGTAAATCTTTTCACTAGGTGTCACAGCCAGTGGCGTCGTAGTATTCGGGCTCTTTCTGTGTCTTTGTGATTTCCATTTCTTACTTTGCTCTCGGCTCTTTTTGCGTTATGCTTCTATTCATTCTGCACCTAAATGGATGATGCCGCGAAGTAACAACGTTAATCAGACGTGCGAGGCTGATGGTCGACGGAACTGAACTAAACCCGAAATGGTGTGTGCAGCACGGAAAATGTCAGCCTTTTTGGCCGGTAATGATCCACAGTTTTAAAGCATTCGCTTACCGCCTTGAAGAACCGAAGTTCGAGTCCCGTCACCGCTGGTCACTTTGGTGGTGGGCATTATTCCACTGCTTTCTAGGTCGTTTTCACAACGGGCCTGTTGGAACCTCATGTATTTGGTCAAACCAGTTCTCAGAGACTGATTGCCAGCTATTTCCAGTGGTGTGGTAAGCTTTTAAAGCCATAGAATAAGCCCCTTCCACTGCACTCATGAGCGGGTGTGCAATTAAGAATTTCTGGTGCCATCTCTTTGGTATTTTTTGTGACTTTCGGAGTTTCCTAATTCAAGTCAATTAGATAGTAGCTTTATTTATCCGAATGTGTGGGTTTTCAGCAAAGAAATACACTGAAGCGAGAAATATATATAAAAATTGTGGTAGTTTTCAGTCAAGTAAACAATTCCGTAAGCTTCTGCTGACATTCCTCGGACCAGCAAGCAGACGAGCATGATACGACAAAAAAGAATTGGCCTATGCAAAAGTGTAAGCGAATAGATTTATGAAGTTTGAGGACGTACGTGATGTACACACAGCTTTTGAGACCCCATTGTGTAGAGGATAATGCATATGTAAAACTATTTTGGAAGTAAAGTGGCCACAAGTATTGAAGTGATGCAGTCAATAAGTATGGGTGGCTGGATATGCCTCTGGATTTAGAGATGTGTTCCACGGGTTTATTTACCAAGTTGGAATCGTTTTCTGCAAGACCACGGAAAATAAGTGGAGAACATCACAAAAAATGGAACAGAACTCGTGTACACACAAAGTTAACAATTAACTCACGGAACCGAAAATAATCCTAAAGGGAATGAGAAAAACAACGACTATTTCACTCTACAAAATGTGTCTTGAAAGTGCGTGAACCGTATAGCATTGTAACGTTGGCTATATTGACATGGCTTCATTATTTCTAGATAGAGGTGGAACCCTTTTGGCGAGGGCTCAATATGATTCATCAGGAGGCTTGTGGGATAATACTTCCTGTTATTTGAAAGTAATCAGTACAAGGAGCGAGATGAAGACCAGTTAACAAATTCGTTTAGCTTAGATCTGAATTTGTGAAGCTCCTTCAAGTGTCAGTAAATCACATCCTAAAACTGCATTGTCGGCGTATTTGCAGCCAGTGAATGTAGACGGGACTAGAAGTTATTCAACGTAACAAGAAAAAAAAAAAACAGGGTTGAGTGGATAGTACTTTGTAATGCACCAGAGTAAACAGGAAGAAAAGAGAACTTTTGGCCGTTGAAAAAAGCGAAACATCTTCTATCAGAGAAGTTGTCTGAAATCGGTCTACATGTGGATGTGTTAGCGTCACTTACGGAAAGCATTTGGAGCAATACTGATTGATCAAGGCAAACAAATGAGGTTTTGTAGTCTAAAAAAGTCATTCTGACAGTCTTACCTCTTTTATCTAAAGCTAAATCAGTTGAATAGACTCTGTAAACTACGCATTCAAGTATGGAGCGCGAAGACCAATGGGCAAGCTGGTGTGTATCTTTTTCAGCAGACCCTAACTTAACCCACGATAACAAAGGCCTCTCAAACAATCTGAGCATCGTAGAAGTGCAGACGATGGACGACATTTCCGCTCTTGTTTCTTGGGGACAGACTTTATCTTGGCCAGTCTCTAAATGTCAGGGATTTCCCAAATTTCTAAATAGATATTGAAGATATTGGCTAAAGGAACCGAAAGGTGGTCAGCACGCTGTTTGAGCACAACAAGAGATGATCCACCGGACCAGGATCTTCGTTTGCCTTCACTGTGCAAAGCTGTTGGAAGGCCGTAGCGGGTTCGACTATTGGTTTCTGAGATGAGTTCTTGAAGACTGACATAGAAATACGCCGTGGTATTAAGGTGAATGCAGAGTTGCGTTTTTCCACTTCAGGATCTTTTTTGTTTCTGAAGCTGATCTCACACGTAAGCTTTATGGCTTCTACAAGCTATGACAACTGACTTTTCTGAAAAGCTCTCTGCGTACAACTTAATCAGGAGTTTATTTTCAGTTTCGATCAGGTTGGTGAGCTTTTCTGCAAGCCTTCTCTGTTTAGGTTTGTAAGCCCGATCCTTCTACGCAGCTATAATCAGTTTTTATGTAGACTGTTTCAAACTGTTAACTGCTGGCAAGGTAAGCATGAAAAGTAATCAGGGATATGTTCGAAGAAAGAATGGTTATGACTTGGAACCACGGAAACATCTCTCTAGATAACCAGGGAGCTCAACTTTTACCGGGTGAACAGCTGCCTCGACTCATTGTGCTAAATGATCTCCGTAACCTAGTGTACCGGTCAGCTCTACCATACATCTTCAGGCATGCTTTCACAGCTGCTCAGAGGTGCACTTTTAGGAACAGTAAACCACTGCAGTCAAATTGTAAATTTTTCAACCTTATCAAACCAAAGATGGTGAGGAAAGTAAAATTGTATTTGTTAAGTCACAGACAAGTATCCAAAGGGATTTATTCATTCGTGCAGTTAATGAGGTAGATAAAACATCAGAAAATCGATTCTACTGAGGTAAAGATGTTCTAAGTAAATGATTTCGATGAGTATCGAGCGTTATCCACTCAGAAAATTTGGTCTACGGAATAAGATGTGGCACCTAAACTTTTTAGTTAAATGAGTGTGAACCGAATTATTTGATCTGCCGAAGTCAATTTCAAACGTAAGTGGCGACACCTCTATGAGTATAGAAACCTGTGGGAAGATCCGCTAGGAAAAACTGAAATCATTTAAGTTTGTAATTCCTCTGGGTGTGCTCTTGTAAACTTGAAATAACAGTAACTTAACCGTTTCTGTACTCGTTCTTCTTTATGAATGCTGTTATCTATTTGAATCTTCTACAAAGGACCAAAATGTTACTCGGTAATATAAAGAAGATCTGAGTTTTTCGGCACTGCTCTGTCGGAGACCAAATTGCCAACCAGCAAGGTGTTTCCGTATTCTTCCGTCACTTTTATTGATCATGCTTTTGAACTTATCTTGAACTCTATCACCATAATTCACAAATTGTGCATTACTCGACTTAACATAAATGGATTTCATAAAAGTGAGCCTATCCCCCAGCACTGATGACCTTCTAATTATCAGTAATGGGGATACTGATGGGAAAATCCATAGGAAATGGTGTAACCTGTTGTTTCAGCGACACAACATGGCCGAATTAATAGGTCTCGCCAGTGTGCTTCGGTTCCGTTCAGTTTCAATATTCTGAATGTGGTCATTGAGATGGCGAAACTGTCCACCGTACAATAGATGAGCGCTTACGTGATACGAGTGGTAGCAGTCCTCGATCCCAGTGGGATTTCGACCTCCGTGTGGTCGCCACCCACGCCTTTTTATCACCTGTACTCTACCGGTCGTTGGGCCATCAAGTTACGAGATCATCGTAGTGGACGTCGTAAGCTAATATATATATATATATATATATATATATATATATATATATATATATATATATATATTCTGTCAGATCAAAGTATGATCCGGTTGAGAAATTTCAAAGACCACGGTTTGCCCTTACAGATTCGTCAGCTGCTGGTGGAACTCTAGACACAACAGAGCTTGGCAAGCATTCACGGGTGGGTTCGAAATCCACGGAGGCTGAAAACGTTGGCCTATCTTGATTATTTTGTCATTGACAAAATCTGCGAAGTCGAACTTCACAAAACGTGACAGACGAACCATTGCAGATACGTGGAAATTCATTGAGTGGTGAAACCACGTGAAGAGTCTGAGTTTTCAGCCGTGTTCGTGGACGTGCATCTGAAGTGTGAGTAGATCGCCAGGGTGGGCCTTCTCGTCTACGTGGGGAATCACTTTACCGCAGTAAACATCACACCTTCTAAGATTCACTGTACTCAGAATCCAGTTAAGGGTCCACGGTTTTCACGTTCTCAATATGAATCGTAAAATATGAATTTAAAATAGACGTTAAGCTTTACAATATTTGAAATCTCACGAAATTCGTTTCAACCAATGCGACCATATGATCGGTAGCTGATTACCGTCTCAGACGGGAAACCTTCAAGTCTGACCGTTTTATCGGATTAAAATAGAGTTGCTAAGTTGCACTCTACTATAATGTCTCGGTAGTCACGTTTTAGCACCAGACTGATAATGAAAAAATGTCACGTAGATAAGCTGGATTTAATACTTTAACTATGGTTAACTTATTTACTCATGTTAGCTACATGGCTTAGATAACCCAAATTTTCTGAGAACATTTTCGTATTTAGGTTATTTGACTTCCTTCGGCTGACAGATTATTTTGGTCAAATCCACTTAAAACGCACAAGGTGCAGCATCTCACCAGGACCTGAAAGGTGTGCATATTGGATTTGTTATACATGAGAAACCTCAAATACCGAAAAAGACTTCAAATAACTCTCTACCGTTCAGCCTAGTTATCATCCTCGATTAAGATAATCAGGTCGTTTGTCAATATGCAAATTCAACGGTTCCCACGTAGACAACTGCGGATAATACAAACTTCACCTCGTGCGGTCTGGCTCCAACATCAAAGAAATCTACAAATCACAGTGGTTCAAACTGGTATCTCATAGTTACCACTAGTTTTCAGTTTGACAGTCAGTTATTCATAACTTCTTCTTGCTGTTAATGATAATCAGTTATCACATGAAAAAGAAAAAAACAAGAAAAATTAATGTAAAAGATCGGAGCTTGCACATCACCAAAAGGTACGGATAAATGATATTGAGCTAACGAGCATGTATGAGGTTCCGTCTGGAAAAATGAAGATTACTGTGATATTGCTCTAGATGCTTAAGAGTTCAGCAAATTCCTTTGCTGAGCTCTGGGGCTTTCCTTTGTTCCATTCATGCTTTTCTTTAAATCGGAACGCCGTTCGCTTGCCCGGTAAACGAAACAGAGCATTGGTTCTTCGTGTCATTGAAGTGACTCAGCATGAAGTCACAGACATTGGTTGTAATGAAGAAGCAAAACAGAGCCAAAATTGAGGAAGCACCATCGATCAACATCATCAAGCGAGTAAACTAATCAAACCGGAACAAATGGATAACCTCAGAAAAAAGGCAGCAAGAGAACAAAATCAAAAAAGACTTGCTGAAAAAAGACGTTATTGATAAAGGCCACCATGACGATGGAAATGCAAAGGATGAGGAAGACGACTCGGATGTAGATGATGATCATCAAGATGTTGATCATGATGATGATGATGATTCGGATGATGATGATGATGACGATGTTGCGCACGGCGAAGATGACGATAATGACGAAAAGTCTGACGAAGACGATGATGATGTTCATGTTGGTGGTAATGATGATGATAATCATGATAATGATGCTCTTGATGGTCATGTTGTTGATGATCATGATAATGATGATTTTTCTGACTGTCAGAATGAGTCTGATGATGATGATGTTGATGACGATGATGACGACGATTTTGATGATGTTGATTACACGGAATTTGATGTTGTTTTTATTAACCCGAATAGTGATAAAGACGATGATGAATATGATGATGAGTATGATGATGATGATGATGGAGAATATATTGATGGTGAAGTTCTCGATGACGATAATGATGATGATGCTTCTGATAATGTTTATGATGATGATGATGTTGTTCATGATGTGTAGCCGGATCACGGTTTTGATGGTGATGATGATTATGTTGATGATGATGGTGATGATGATCAAGAATACATTGATGATGATATTATCGATTATGATCATGATGATGATGCTTCTGATGATTTTATGATGATGATGAAGTTGTTTATGATGTGAAGCCGGATCACGGTTTTGATGGTGATGATGATGATGATGGTGAAGATGTTGATAAGGACGAAGAGGTTTATGATGATGTTGATGATGATCTTGAAGTTGATCATGGTGTAGATAAAGATTTAATCATGACTATGGTGATTATGATGATGATGTAGATAAGTCAGATGATGCAAATTTGGACGATGATGACATTGAAGATACTGATGATGGTGATGACAGAAATGAGGATGATGACGACGATGATGATGATGTTGATGATTATTTTGCGGATGATGATGATGTGTCTGATGATGCCGATACGGATGATGATGATAACGATGATGATGCTGCAGCCGCTGCTGATGATAATGATGTTGAATTTGATGACGAATACACTGATGAAACTGATGACGATGTTGATGATGGTGATACTTCTGATTTTGATGATGGTGATGAAGATGATGTTTTGTTGATGTGCAGCTGGATTACGGATATGATGGTGATGATGATGATGATGATGATGATGAACCTGATGTTGAGCATGATGTTGATAACGATGTTTGTCATCATAATACTCACAATGATAATGACGAAGATAAGTCAGATGCCCGTTTGGATGATCTTGATGTTGACGACTCTGATGATGGTAATGAAAGAAATGATGATGATGATGACGATGATGATGAAGATTCGGATGATGATGATGATGAGGAGGAGGATTATGTTGATGATGCTGATGCTGATGCTGATGCTGATGCTGATGATGATGATGATGATGATGATGATGATGATGATGATGATGATGATGATGATGATGATGATGATGATGATGTTGATGGTGATGATTCGGATGATGAAGATGATGATGTTTATATTGGTGATCATGTTGGTAATGATGACGTGTTTATTGGTGTTCATGTGGCTGATGATGATGATTTTATTGTTGCAGATGTCGGTGATGACGGTTTTGTTATTCCTGATGAATATGATGTTGAATCTTTTGCTGATGGTAATTCTCATGACATTGATTCTCCTGGTTTTGTGATGATGATTATGATAATCGTGTTTCCTTTGTCTTTAATGATTATGTTGATGATGATTGTGATATAGTGGATGATGTTCTTCTTGAATATTTAAAATTGTAATTTTCATACTCATATTTCTGTTCAAATTCACTAGTTTCTTATTTGTGAGTATTTTTCATGATACTTATGGTCTTGTCGATGCACCATCCCTTACTGTTGGGGATTTCTCTTTCGATGAGGACTTTGATGTTTCCGTTGGATATGGGTTGAATTACGATGTTTCTATTGTTTCTCCGATGACTTAAATGATGTTGGTGATCATTGTTATGAAGATATACTGAATTGCGGCACCATATCACTGATTCCTGATGGGAAGCATCACTTGCTGTGATTCAGATATTTCTGTATTTTTGCGAGCTGTTTTGACTGATGGATAATACTGGGAAGCAGAACCTTCAACGTTGTGAGGTTTTTCAAAGCCACACTTTTATCCAGGCTCCGTGTTTTGCCATATAACAGAGTCAGCGGATTTAGAAAATCAACTCTTTTTCTCCATTCATCTCTCTTCATGTATCTTCATGGATTTGTCATGAAAAATGCCTATACCATTAGGACCACTTGGTTGTAAAATTTCCTCGAAAATGGTGACCCGATGTAACCGGAACTTCGGATTATCGTAAGTTTTTCACCGAAAAGGCCATATTATTGAAGTTACAATTTTCGTGTTTAACAAACCAAATGGTGAATCAGTTTTTTCAGCAAACTCCGAATCTCATTTGCTCCTGACACATTGAATTTTCATGCCCCGGTTAAATTACTAAGTTCTTCTTGCTGGCTTTCACGAATGTATTCAATTTGTCAGATATTGCGAGGCAACAATACGACTTCGCTCAATCGGAATTCAATTCTCTCATTGCATATGAAGGGACTTGAGCAACTGAACGGACTGATTCACAGATCTCCAACTAACAAACCGGCACTACGTGAACACAAACAGAACACAGCATCTCTGATGGGAGTGAATTGCCAATCATCCGAGCGCTTGGATTCCCTGTGGAAAGGCCATTTGAAAACGTTTTCCGACACCATTCCCTCCAAGAGTATCTCAAACGCATCTCTGGGATTCGTTCAGGCACAGAAAATGCGAACCAGTCGGCACCGTCACCCACGTGATCGATCGCTACAGAACTCAGAAATCCTTGTTGAACCCACCAAATCGTATCAGATGTGGCTCCCGAAAGTCTCTGTGGAAAGTGATACTTCACGAAGCCAACAGAATATTCTGTCATGCAGTTGGTCATCACTGACAGGCCATCAACGGAGATCCAAGTGGATAGGACACCAAAGAGAACCAGACAGATTATGGCAACATTATGCGTCCGGGATTCCAACGAATGACGATATGACAAATTCAAAATCTAACAGAAACAACCATATGTTGGGCGCATTGAGTAATGCAGTTCCGGAACCCGTGAGTATAACTATATTATTGTTGATCTAATACATTTTCGTCTCACGAACCGGGTGGTACGTCCAGCCTTCGCTTATTGCAATCTACGCTAGTATTTTAGACCAGTAAATTAGATAACCAGAGAAACTAGACCGTCTAGCTCATGATGTGCATAAATCACGGACGTTTTTCAGGGTGACGTACATGGTTCACAGAGTGGTACCACCATGCCCGATTAAGTGAAATCTTGACTATTATCATATCTTTTTCGGATCTGTTGTTTAATTATTTTAGAGAAATTACCTAGAGCTATTTGTTGTCACATTTTCAGAGCCAGTGAAGCTTTCACTTGAAAATCTTTCAGTATAACGTTTCTGTTGTTACCCAATTAGGAAAGTGAGGAACGACAAAAACAAATACTCTCTAGCCAAATCCCACTGATGTGGTAAAAACTTACACTGAATAACAGAAGAATGATTACCTAGCTTAACATGGCATAGAAGCTAGGAATTCCCGACGCAAATTCACTCTTTTTTTAGTATGTACACCTGAATTAGGGTTGAGGTAAAATCGCTGAATTAACCACTTTTGGCTGACTTCAACTATTAGCATCAGGTGGTCATATTTACATATCAAAAACAACAATGGGCTCCTTAATAGCTGAACACAGTGATGAATATTCCAGTAAAGCTGGTAATTGTTTGGATATCACTGAAGAAAAGTTGAGTATTAGGCGAACATAGACCATACTATTATATTTCAACAACTGGAAAATCTAAACACGGTCAAAGTACGTTTCACCAACTTCCCATTGGTTCAGTAGTGAATGACACTGGTTTGATACAAAGAACGGCTCACTGAAAAGGGATATTGTAAGAGCATCAGAGACTGGTTCACAAGGTATCTCTTCAAGTGCTTATCTACTTCAGTTTTGATAATCTTTTGCTTTTTATTAATTTTTTCCACTTCCAGTATTCAGAACGAATCGAAGATGACTTTACAGTGACTATGAGTAACGAGCTTTTTCGAATAGTACCATCACAATATGTTAATATTTATTGAAATGTTCCTAAGCGATTTCTGTTCACTTATTTTTCCCACTGATATATTTGTAAAATGGAAAAAGGCTTTCTGAACAGGCAGAAAATTTAAAAATAACTGAACGAAGTCTTTTTGCTTGGTTATCTCACCCCGCTTTATTGTAGGTTTCTAATGGGTTTCCATGCGTAAGCGCAAAAAATTTCACGACACCCGGTGCACCACCACCTGTCGGATTTCGGTCTTTAGAAAACCCCCCGAAAATTTTGACAGCTTCTGATCAAAAGAAATTTCCCAAGTCACAAACGGTTGTACCATCCTTGGACTCGATTACGGAAGATCATCAACTCCCGGTTAATTTGGCCTCACCTTGGACGAACCACACAGTGTTTCGTTCCAATCCAGAACTCAAACCAACTAAACACCCGGTGCACGAAGTAGTCCACTCTGATAAATTGTGCGAAACGGATAAGGGGCACAGTACACCACGGAGCCGAACTCCAAAGAAACGTACAAAAATTCCGTCCTCTAATGTTGTTACGAAACGCGCGACATCCACAACGTTTTCAAACTCAGTCTTCGACGCCTCTGTGGTACCCTCTAAAGAACAGTCTGATAATAAATGCCATGGAATATCACCACCTACGCAGCAGGGTCACGGGCCAATAGCAAAAGTGGCCACGGCAAATTTGGAGAGTACTCCACGTGTTGACTTGAATGGGACAAAGAAATCCGATGAAGCGGATTCGAAGTCAAAGAGCTCGTGGCCACTGAATCCCAGTTGTGAGTTTCATTGTTCATTTCACAGAAGCCAATGCAGGATTCCATCAGAAAACAGCTTTGAAACGATGTGGCATTCACTTCCGAGATCATGGACCGTAATATTTCCCTCGAAAATCATATCCATATGGAAGAAGAGATAACGGAAATACCTTAGTTTTCTTTAAAATTTCCTATGCATGGATCGATGATGCCTTCATGTAACAGAACGTGATCAGATAACCCCGGAGTAATTGCGCCCGCTTTTGCATCTCTAAACTGAATTCCATACTCTTCTGGTAGCAAGTACTTGCCCAGACGTAATTTCACAGTAGTAATGCTAACAGTAGTGGTGACCTTCTTCGCATAAATCATGGTGAAAAGTATCACGAAGAGCCACAGACAAGTGGAGAAAAGATGACAAAAGCGACGTTTACCGCCGAATGAGACCAACTCTTACGTCGTCTTCCGATCAACCAGCTTGACTTAAGGGTTGGAAATGTTCCACCACTGGGCGAGGCATCATCACCATCCGAATAATGATTCTCAGGAACCTCATGAACTTCAAGATCATTATCATCAATATCGTCATCAAAATAAACATCATCATCGACATCAACAACAACAAAATCATCATCATCAACATCATTATCATCATTATCATCATCATCATCCGAATCATCAACCGAATCATTATCATCATCATCATCATCATCATCATCATCATCATCATCATCATCATCATCATCATCATCATCATCATCATCCGAATAATCATAATCATCATCATCATCATCATCATCATCATCATCATCATTATCATCAACAACAACATCATTCAAATCATCAACCGAATCATCAACATCATCATCCTCATCAACCGAAGCATCATCCAAAATAATCATCGTCATCATCAACATCCGAATCATCTTCATCAACATATTCATAATCCGAATCATCATCATCATCATCGTCATCATCATCATCATCGTCATCACAATCACCATCATCCGAGTCATCATTATCATCATCATCCGAATCAACCGAATCATCCGAATAATCGTCATCATCATCATCAACATCATCACCCGAATCATATTCATCATAATCATTATCCGAATCATCCGATTCATCATCATCACCATAATCATCATCGTCACCGTCCTCATTATCATCATCAACAACATCATCATCGTCATCTTCATCATCATCATCATAATCATCATTATCTAAACCAACATCATCATCAACATCTTGATCTTCATCATCTTCATCATCACCCGATTCCTACGAATCACCATCATCATCAACACATTCATTATCATCATCAGCATGACCATCTATGTCATCATCATTATCATCATCATCCGAATCTTCATCATCATAATCTTCATCATCCTATTCATAATCATCAACATCATCTTCATCCGAACCATCATCGTCCGAATCATCATCATCCGATTCCTCATCAGCATCGTCATCATCATAATCATCATCTTCATCTTCATCGTAATCATCATCATCATCATCATCATCATCATCATCATCATCATCATCATCATCATCATCATCATCATCATCATCATCTTCATCATCATCATCATCATCATCTCAATCACCGTAATCCTCATCATCAACATCTTCATCATCCGAATCAACATCATCCGAATCATCATCATCCGAATCATGATATTAATTATCTTCGTCATCATCATCATCATCATCCGAATCATCATCATCATCATCATCATCATCATCATCATCATCATCATCATCATCATCATCATCATCATCATCATCATCATCATCATCATCATCATCATCATCATCATCATCATCATCATCATCATCTGGATTAGCATCATCAAAATAATCCTCATCATCAAAGGTATCACCATCCGAATCATCATCATCCGAATCACCACCATATTCATCATCGTCTGAAACATCAATATCATCGGAATCAACATCATCGGAAACATCCGAATGAGCATCTTCATCATCATAATCGTCATCAACGTCATCAATATCATCAACTTCCTCATCAACATCACCATTGGAACCATCATCAATACTCGAAACATCCGAATGTTCTTCATCATCATGGAAATCCGAATCGTTATGATCCGAATCATCATCAACATCGCGATCATGATAATCATCATCATCATCGTCATCATCATCCTCATCATCATCATTATCATTATCGACATCATCATCCAAAACTTCATCCGAATCATCACCATTATCATCCTCATCAACCGCATTATCCTCATCCTCATCATCCGAATCTTCATCATCAACACCATCAATATCAATATCATCATCCTAATCATCATCATCATCATCATCATCATCATCATCATCATCATCATCATCATCACCATCATCATCATCATCATCATCATCATCATCATTATCATTATCAACATCATCATCCAAAACGTCATCCGAATCATCACCATTATCATCCTCATCAACCGCATTATCCTCATCCTCATCATCCGAATCTTCATCATCAACACCATCAATATCAATATCATCATCCTAATCATCATCATCATCATCATCATCATCATCATCATCATCATCATCATCATCATCATCATCATCATCATTATCATTATCAACATCATCATCCAAAACGTCATCCGAATCATCACCATTATCATCCTTATCAACCGCATTATCCTCATCATCATCATCCGAATCTTCATCATCATCACCATCAATATCAATATCATCATTCTAATCATCGTCATCATCATCACCATCATCATCCGAATCATCACCATGATCAGCAACGTTACCATCATCATCATCATCCGAAACTTCATCATCAAATTCATCATCATCCAAATCATCATCATTCGAATCATCATCATCATCATCATCAACATCACCATCATCATCAAAATCATCATCATCATCATCACCATCATCCTGATCACCATCCAAATCATCTTCATCCGAATGATCATCATCATCCTCATCTGAATCATCATCATCAACGTCATAATCATCATCATTGTCATCATCTTCATCATCATCCGAATCATCAGAGTCATCATCTTCATCAACTTTTTCGTCATCCGAATCATCATCTTTTTCTTCTCCATCATCATCTTCAATATCGTCATCGTCATCATCATGCGATTCTTCATCATCCTCACCTTCTTCTTTATCATTATACAAGTCCTCATTTTCTCCATCATCATGATCACTATCATCATCATTCTCATATTTATCGCCATCACTCAATCATCATCATGGTCATCATCATCATCTTCATAATCATCATCCAAATCTTCATCATCATCATCATCATCTTCGTCATGATCATCATCATCATCCGAATCATCCGAATCATCATCATCAACATCACCATCATCATCACCATCATCATAATCATCCTTATCATCATCATCATCTTCATAATCATCATCCGAATCTTAATCAACATCATCATCATCATCCTGTTCATCATCATCATCACCATCGGAATCACCACCATGATCATCTTCATCGTCATCATCACCATCATCCGAATCTTCATCATCAAAATCTTCATCCTCCGAATCATCATCATAATGGTCATCATCAACATTGTCATTCGAATCGTCATCATCATCATCATCATCATCATCATCATCATCATCATCATCATCATCATCATCATCATCATCATCATCATCATCATCATCATCATCATCTTCATCTTCATCTTCATCATCATCATCATCATCATCATCATCTTCCTCCTGATCATCTTCATCATCCGAATCGTCATAATCACCATCATGATCGTCATCATCATCATCTTCATAATCATCATCCGAATCATCATCATCTTCATCATCCTCTTCTTCATCATCATCATCATCATCTGAATCATCACCATGATCATCTTCATCTTGATCATCATCATCACCATCATCATCATCATCATCATCATCCGAATCATCATCATCATCATCATCCGAATCATCATCATCATCCGACTGTTCATCATCATCATCATCATCATCTTCATCTTCATCTTCATCATCATCATCATGATCATCATCATCTTCCTCCTGATCATCTTCATCATCCGAATCGTCATAATCACCATCATCATCGTCATCATCATCATCTTCATAATCATCATCCGAATCATCATCATCTTCATCATCCTCTTCTTCATCATCATCATCATCATCTGAATCATCACCGTGATCATCTTCATCTTGATCATCATCATCATCATCATCATCATCATCATCATCATCATCCGAATCATCATCATCATCATCATCCGACTGTTCATCATCATCATCATCATCATCATCATCATCTTCATCATCATCATCATCATCATCATCATCATCATCATCATCATCATCATCATCATCATCATCATCATCATCATCTTCATCTTCATCATCATCATCATCCGAATCATCGTGTTCTTCATCATCATCATCAATATTGTCATCTTCATCATCATGCGATTCTTCGTCATCCTGTCCGTCTTCTTTATCATTATACAAGTCCTCCTTTTCTCCATCATCATTATCACTATCATCATCATTCTTATATTTATCGTCGTCACCCAATCACGTCCAACAGTCTAGCAGAATTAAAAGTGAATCTCAGATTTAAGCATACTGATAATGTTCGAATGGTTTTAATGACGAATAAGTTGCGGTGAATAAACGAACTTTGATATTGCTGTTCGGATTCGCCTTAGTGTACTGAATCACATGTATAAAGTGTCCCTGAGCTTTTGTGTGGGTATAGAGGATTCTTATTACCATAACCATCGCGGGTTACCACGTCCTGGGGGAAAAGCCCTGTTTGTGTCCCTGAGACCAATAGTGAAAACCCACATAAGGTCTCAGTAAATCAAGCTTGGAATGAGTATTAATAATACTATATACCTTTCATTGTTCATAAACCATTTACTTGGATTAAGTTTACAACTCAGCTTCACTAGAGATCGTGGATTCCAAAATTCCTCCTTCTTACTTCACCATCAAAGAATTATTGAAAACCAGATGTGACCCAGCTGCACATTGGCCCCAGGTAAGCATATCTGACGACTGTTAGATTATCGGACCTCAAGTTTTAGTACGTAGCTTAATAGCCGTGAACAACTGAGCGAAAAGAATCAGGACGTAAGTTACATTTCCTACTTTCTTGGTTATGTTGTCTGGAACAGAGATAAGTCACGGATTTTATTTAAATTAACGATGGCGAGGCAAACCAATTTTTGTGTGGTATCCTCATATATTTAGGCAAGAAATGATGACAAGTGAACAGCTGCTCTCAGCTTCGCAGAAAGAGACCAAAAAGAATTGATTCCCCGCTTGGATCAGCGGCGGTCAAACGGTTGTCATCGTAGTGGGGGGCTTTCCGCCCCTTCCGTCCTGGGTTCGAACTCGGTATCCGCCGTCGGTCACTTTCCCCAATTGGCAGCTTAAAATTGCCTGTGATCCCCTTCCTGAAATAAAACAAATTAAACGGAAAGATAGGGACAACGACGTGGATTGGATGGAAACATCTGTGTAAGTGGAGTGGAAAACATTTGCCGTGGCTGTTTGGAGTAAAGAATTAGCAAAAGTCTCCACGAACCAGTGCTTGTACCATGGGTTTAGAAAGACGCTATTATACAATCCATGACTGTACCTGACTGACAATTAAATTCACAAACTTTCTATTATTTTGGCTACACAAACCTAAGCTTGGTCGCAAAGACTAACTTTCACTCTCACCTTTACGTTACAGACAGTAATGAACCAAACTGAAATAACTGATCGTAACCTGATCCTGACCGGTGGTTTCACCGTATAATAGTCCTGAAACCACCAAACGTTAGATTTATGCTCCTTCGTTGTTCAACCGCAAATTTTCTCCGTTTTGTTGTCAGTAGGGTTTCTGTTAGGCACCATTTCTATCCACTTCCTCGAAAACTTAATGTTGATCTGTATTTATCTAGACATCTCTTGAACCCCATTTTTCAGTGCTCACTTCTCTTCTCTACTTACTGGATCTTCTCCCATCTTCTTTGGTTCATTATACACAGCTGCTGTGAATCGTTATGGGAAGAACTTGACCGCTTTTGAGCGACAAGAAGTGGAATCTTACTCGGAAATATGGTTCCTAGGTTTACAGGCGGAAAAGATTCACGGAATACCGGGTGCACCCTTGAACGCCGGTTATGACGACGAACACGGTTCCTATCTCAAGGTAAACGAATCATGCAGTGAAATTTTGTGATGGCTGATGCTGAGCAGTCACCATTCATCAGTCTGTTTCTCTTCTGTACTAAAGCCGATTTACCTATTAAACAGCTAATTTTCAGCGTTATTTAAGTGTAGACGGCAAGTGAATCCATTTGGCATCTGGCTTGTGCATCAGCATTCCTTGAATTTCTAGCGAGATGACTTAAACAAAACTACTACTTGACTAACTCGGCGAAGTAGCTAATCTGAAACACACGGTTAGATGCAGATTACCAGTTTTGTTGCCAAAAGAAATTTCTTTCGATTCTTTTTGTTATGCTTATCTTTTAGCCAAATAAATTAACCATACTAATGGCCTACGGATGTTGTTGATGACCATTGCCACAGATCTGTCAGAACTTTGCGTTAAATCAGAAGACCGGAATCATCAGCAACAGAATATTCAATGAAAATGAGTTGAACAAGGAACACAGGAAACCAACAGACAATAGGCGGTCATCAGTTCAAGTGTCTTTTAACCCACCGACCACTGAGCACCGCGGTCTGATTTGGTAAAACAACTTCAGCACATGCTGGCCATGAAGTTGGTGTATGCGAAGAACGAAGTAGTGTCACCTAGTTCATCCTTGCTTTATTTTCTACTAAACACTAGTAGAACATCTTCAACCGGATAGCAGACTGCTTTATTATAGACATCCAACAGAGGTAACTGGAAGGTGATTACGGCGGCAAAAGCACCATTGGAACCGGAGACTCGGCGGTTTTAAGTTCGAACACTGGCCGTCTGACTAACACCTCGGATACTATCAGGTCCCTATTATGATGAAAATGTTCACAGTAATCTGATCATACATTTGAAATACAAGCAGGAAATGAGTGTCACATTTCTTGAAAGAGTTTTTCTCGTAGCTTCTAGGCAGTTAAGCTTACTGAGTGATAGTCATTCTTGTGAAGAAAACCAACTATGATAATTTGTTATATTGGAAAATTCGACCGGGAGCGGACCTACATTTGTCTACGTGTGGCCTGAGAAATCCTATACACTGGTATGCGGCTGATTTTGCACAGACTATTGAATGCAGTGTAAAAGTCCTTCTGTTATTTTTCATCAATCTTCCTATTCTGTTTCCAGGTTACCAATGACCACCTGGCTTACCGATATGAGGTTTTAGAAACTTTGGGAAAGGGTTCATTTGGTCGAGTTGTGCGTGCAAAAGATCATCGAACAGGAAATTTCGTGGCCGTGAAAATAATTCGCAATAAAAAACGGTGGGTATCAAAACCAACTTGGGTCAGTGCTAACCAATTCTGCATTAGTTTCACTACAAAAAAACTGTTCATTTTTAAGAAACAAGAAAAATCTCATTACTGGATGATCTTAAGGTCTCGACGGGCAATGAATTTTTACATACGATTACTATCAATCCTTTATTTAAAATCTCATATTTCCTTATGAAGTGATTCTCCATGCGGCAGTTATGCCCGAGTCACCAGCTGAATCTATCAAAGAACGTCGAACCTGTTTCATCGGCTTGTTAAGAACTGTCAGTGGCAGTGCATATCCACCACTGCCTAACTGGGAATCTAACCCGGGCACGTGATTCCGAGTCATGAACGTTTACACGAAACCATTCGGGCTCCTTTTTCACGGTTCGCTTTGGGACAACTTGTATCTTTATCCCGTTGCACATAAGTTGCTTGACCGGGCTGCGTTTATGTATACGCATGTATCTGTTTTATGTATGTACCGTATTACTACTATGTCAATTCATCAGTACACACAATACTTGTACTACACTGTACATACCTAATATTCAGTTCTTGTCGCTGACAGAAACCGAACTGAATCTGGGTGGCATTAGGCTTTGACGATTCAGAGTCATCGAACCAGAAAGGTAAATACTCGTATTTCTTTTAAGAAAACTGATACATGAGGTCTGGCTTGAGGCTTTATTTCTCCCTCATTTTCAGTTGGGAGGATTTCCGCGAGGAATTTGAAAATATTCGAGATCTCATCCGCACTCTTTATATTTTGACTTCCCGTTAGGTTCCATCAACAGGCACAGATCGAAGTAACCGTACTAGAGGAATTGAAAAAAGTCGACTCGAACAATTCGTGCCATATCATTCACATCAGAGATCACTTTGTCTTTCGTGACCATCTGTGTATCGTATTTGACCTGATGGGGTGAGTTTGCAGATTCTTTCAGATCTCAATTTTTTATTTGGCTAGAATGTACGTACCATGGGTACAATGAATAGTGTGGTGTCTGCCAAAAAGTGTGACCTTAGTTTTGCATGTTCTCACTGAATGATGGAAAAACTATTTCCCAGTTCTAGCAATAGGCAGACAGTGTCCTGCACAAATTAACCCTCCTTATGGTCTGTCTTATAGGTAAACTAGCCGAGATTTGGAAGCAATAAATATTGGGTCACATTGTTAGCAAAATGTCCAAAACATTCTGCTTTGTTCTTCTTGTGGCAGATTTTTCTGAACGAATTCTTCTATGGATTCATCAGTGCTGTGTTTTAGCCAAACCACAAGGAGCAGCCGTGCTTAGATCAATCACGTTTGCAAGAAGTTGGAATCGAGGAACCGCAAACGTGTTTCTTCTCTTCCAGCAAAAATTAAACCTTTTTTGAAAAAAAACCTACATACCTTTGGCTGACGACCTTTATAATAAAACCAATTTTGTATTTCGTTCACTTCTACCCACTAACCAGGCAAAATTTGTACGAGGTTCTGAAGAAAAATGATTTTCGTGGGTTCACGATGCACTCGCTGAGGAAAATTGCCACCAAGTTGCTCAGTTGTCTATGTGCACTTCGTAAGCGAGGCATTATTCATTGTGATCTGAAGCCGGTAAGTGAATTTTATTCGGATATCAACAAGATAAGATAGCAAATACTGTGTACTATTATTATTATCATTATTATTGCTAATCCTATGTGTAAAAGTTAAACGGTAATCGAAAGGTCGCACAAATGTGACGTTCTTGAAAGCGAGAAGGAATTCACGTAGTCAGGACAGGAAGACGTGTAAATCTAAAAGCAATACTTTCGACGGAACAGTGGAGTACAAAAGTGAGTGACAATTCTGATGAAGATGAAAGGCCACTTGAGCTCATCGCTAACTCAATAGAATCGAACTGTGAAATTAAGTACAGTATGGCCGATGATGAATTTCTTAAATCTTAGAACTGAAAAAGATCCTAACAGTTTCTCGTAGCGAGACGGCTCGTAATGTTTTTAACGCATTTTCTATTGATTTGCTCCATCTGTAGGAGAATATATTAATTGGAACGAAGAACTCTTCTGATCTTTGTGTGATTGATTTTGGCTCCAGCTGTTACACAAACAAACGAGGTGAGATGAACTGTTTTTCTCCGAACGAACAATGTATCCTTGCCAGGTTGCTTCATATCAACAGAATCATAAATCAGCAGCATTTATCGTTAGAAAAATACAACATTGCAAATAATGCTGAAGAGGGAATTCAAATGAAAACTGTGATCCTTTTGTAATAGTAAAAATAATCTCCAGTTTGCTTAAATTTCGTAAGAACAGCCCTGAAAGCCTCTCCTTTCCATGGATTTCATGGGGTCACAAGTCTTGAAAAATTGTTTGACGATGTTGTTATCAGACCCGAATAATGGGACAAAGCAAAACAAACCGTCTCCGAATATCAGCGTATAATGACCAGGACTTTCAAGCAGTTCACTTGATGGTGACTCAAGATAATCTGAGCAAAATCTGTGAAGCAGCGGCACTCATATTGGTCAATAAATGAAATTTATTCTCTGCTCAAATGACAAACGACTTTATCTGTCCACGCAGTTGGTTGATTGAGTTTTCCTTCCTCCGTTGGATTTCGTTCGCATGAATCTACCACGGTATACAAATAAACGACATCAGAATAATTCACATATTTTAGACTTACAACTTTTAGAGCAAACTGCGGCCACTGAAAATTAGTTTTCAGCAAAAATGTAGAACATTTCCAAATATTGGTAAAATTTTATTGTTTAATAACACAGCGTAGTCGAAATTGTTGGTAGGTTCTCGACATTTCGGTCATCACGGGTAACCTTTTTCAAGACTGGTTTCACAACCAGTTTCATTCGGTTGTAATACCGGTCTTCGAAAAGGTTACCCGTGGTGACCGAAATGTCGACAACCTACCAACAATTTCGACTATGCTGTGTTAATAAACAATAATATTTTATCATAACATTTTACATGGTGCATTGATTTTAGGATACGCTCCGAACCGATCTCGGTTCTGACACATTAATTTCCGGGCAATGTTTCGGAACCCGCTTTCACCGCTGTAACTGGGGATAATGCGCAACAAGCCTGGCCTAAAGGCTATACAGCTCCCAACGACACCAGAGTCTTGTGTGTTTCACGTGAACAAACAATTCAGCAGACACACCTACCGTATATTCTCATCAGTCACGTATGTTTGTCACCGCGACAGTCACTGACTAATAAATTTAGAGGTACTGTCGATAGCTCATGTCACACCTGCGCTGAGGTCAAAAGAGTATGACCTTCGCCCTTAACCTACTGCGGTTTCAACCAATCACACACAGCCACAAAACACACTGCTTTCAGTCCCACAAAAACGGCTTTAGTTAACAGTTTTGTTTTGAACTATTTCGTCGTTTTACTTCGCGTTATACGACGCCACTGATGAAAGTATATGAAAGGAATTCCTCTTACAGTGTCCGTCTCCTGAACGAGGTTTAAATGTCCCAGTTTTTTGGGTTATTCGTTTGCCAACTCTTTTATTCGGTGGTTTACGGTAAATGTCTCAAAGCGGACGATGGCTTTCTTGATCTTAATCCTAAGTATGCAATACTCGTAAATCCAGTGTTCTGGAGTTCCTGTAAGTTCCTGTCAGTTATTTCAAAACACGGCAAAATGCAATTGTAGGTGCTTTCTCCTTCGAGAACTGATGGTGCACCTTCTCTCTGGCTCATACGAAAACATAACAAAGAGAGTCAGTAAAAAATACGACGTAATCTCCTTCATGTAATTTCCACAATGATTTTGAACATTATTACCTCAAGAGTGTACTATTTCCGTTATTATTTCTACTTTTTCCGTTTAACACAGAATTTTCAAACGTGATGCTTTTTTCTCTGGAGATGCTAGCTACTCATGGCTGGTGTACACTGTTAAGTGGAAATCAGTAGAAATCGGGTGAAGAATCTTACTTCCGCATAAAATTTTAGCGAATTGCACAGAGCAGAAGAGCTAAATAATTTCCCATTTCACTAGGAAAATGGATTTAACATATCCAAGACATCACAAACAACTGCGTGACTTTTTCCAAATACTAGAATCAAAAACACTGGTCAACTATCTTCCTTCCTTCTGACATAGAACTTCCTAATAGCATGCAAAAGTCTTTCCAGTCATCCCAAACGAAACTTTGAAAAATAAGAGAGCTATACTTTCATTCTGAGAATGTGTTCATCTACTCTAGAAAACGATTAAAATACAATAATTTGAAGCAAATCGTTGAAAGTCCGTCGAAGATCGCGTACGGCTGACAGTCCCTCGTGCTAGGTTTGAACAACCATTGGTACTCGTTAGTGTCGCATTGCTGATCAGTCTCGCTTGACCAAAGGAAATTTCCTCTCACAGGTTTTGTGTCTTCTCAGTAGTGAGTAGAATGTAGACAACAACGAAGAATCAGTCACACTGTAGCAACCTCGTTCATGAGCTAAGATAATACTTTTTTCGCGGAAGCATCGGGACCTTTGGTGAATAAGGTCGAGAATTTGTTGATTGCCCCTGTTGACCTTGAAACTTTGCCCTGCGTGAATGAGCCGAACAGTAGGAATTCGACCTCATTGTTTTTTCGCCTGTGTAACTGATAAACGAAATCGTATTATGTACTTCCAAATTTCATTAAATGGCCTGTCTTGCTCATCTCACCAACAAAATCCACCAAATTGTTGTATGCCTGTTTAATCCGGCTTGTTAGGATTCATCAGCTGCAGTGCACATCCACCGAGCCCCTCAGCTGGGTCTCGAACCCGATGCATGTGACTGTGAGTTAGACAAGTTACCACCAGTCAACCCATTCCGACAACCAGTGATTTATTTCACGTAATCCTGCTTAGAAATAACTCTCTTTTATTACTGGCTTTTGAGGACAATATTTTTTTACCTGCCAGATGTCATTTCGTATGATAAACTTCTTCTTAGGACAGTGCAAAACAAACAACCTATATAGCTTGGTTACCTAATTTGTATTAGTGACAAAGCCTTTTAGTGGTCAATAAAACTATTCTTTCCATTTCATGGTTTAGCATCCTTGCTTTGAGCGTCTATATTGCATACGGGATCATTTTGTTAACAATAAAATATCCTACCACTACTACTACTACCACCACCAGTACTAATAGTATGCTACTACTAGCCAAAGTCATCTTAGGACAGAGAACGCTTTATGAAAAACAAAAGTACCAAGTTCCAGTCACTAACAACGCATTTTTTGTGATGGTCTTTCTAGCGAGGTCTCAGTACGTTTCACCAATTCAGTTTATTCTGAATATATTTGAGAACGTGTTCCATTAGTCCTCATCTGAATACCAATGAGAGATTTCGTCGGTGAATTTGCGATCAATCACATCAACCTCGGGACTTTTCATTGGTTACAGGAAATGGCACACCACCTGTTTAACCGAAAACTAAAAGTGTTTTTTGTTCAGACCAAATGTTTTGTCACAAATGTCCGTCTAAAAATATTAAGACTTTTTTGTTTCAGTCTATACCTACATTCAATCCCGATTTTATCGAGCACCCGAAATTATCCTGGGTTTACCATATGGTACTCCGATCGATATCTGGAGTTTTGGATGCATCCTTCCTGAACTCTTCACGGGTTAGTTATTCGATTACTTGAATAATTTAGTTTGCACACCGTTGATTTTAAGGGACTGTTTTTGATTTGCTGGTGAGTTAGTTCTGCTTCCTGTGATATCAACACCTGGCTGAATGCTTTTTTGAACCAGAAAAGTGACTGTTGATGTACGTGATGCCATATAATTCGAATTCAAATTTATAGATACAGGCAAAAATACCATCTGCCTTGGAGTTTCCTCGAGAACCACCTGTAAACATGTCTCAAAGATAATTCTCAGTAGGGACGAAGTCGCAGAACTTTTGAGCGGTTTGTGGAGAATGTATATTCCGTAGCAGAACAATTTGATTCGTTGATGTTTTTCATGTCTGTTCTTCTTTTTACCTGACATGGATTCCCCCCCCCCACTCTTTTGTATTGTAGGGAGACCACTCTTTCCCGGCGAAAATGAAAACGAACAATTAGCATGCATAATGGAAGTTTTCGGGCAACCACCTGAAAATATTCTCGAGAAAGCTAATCGAAGAAGAATATTCTTTGGTAAAAGTTTACTCATTATTGTTTGTCACAGTCAAGTCAGGGGACAAAATGATGCCTTCAAATCTCGCACTTTTCTTCTACTTTAGATTCCAAAGGAAATCCAAGAAATTTGGTGAACAGTAAAGGTCGTAAACGGTTACCAGGATGTCGAACATTACAGGAATTGGTAAAGTCCTCCGATCCGAAGTTTCTAGACCTTATTCAACAATGTCTTCGGTGAGTTCATTTTCTCAGGTTAATCCTATCTGGCTAGTAAGAACGGTGATCATGTTTGCTGGAAAAGGTATCGAGTTTAACTACTAGTAGGCTGGGAAGGAATATGTTCTCCGTGCTTGTCTCTTAACTTATTCTGAACCAGAGACAATATGGCCTTGTTAATTATCCGTAAACAGCTTCGATGTGGGTGTGGCTTGTTGACTCACAATCAGCAATGACTTCAGTTGAATGGCAAACTGCATCAGTGATCAGCTTATCATATCAAAATTGTGGTCCGTTTAAATTGATCACGTGACCTCAGACTAATAGGCTAATTGCCCCTTATTTAAAAGGAGTCACAAATAACATTATAAAACGATAGTTTTGTCCTACATCCCTAATAGCCAACTTTCATAATCACGTTTACATCTTCAACGTAAAGCTGAATATGGGGAGACCCGGTCGCTTTGGTTCTGGATTACAAGGACTAAATCAGACTGTATTATACCAAGGAGACACTAAACTGACAAATCTAAGGGAGATTTCTCTTTATGGCGCAAGTTAGAATGCTTTGAACTTTCAAAGATAATATGAGAACGTAAGTTGCACCACAACCATCTTCATTAGGGACGAATTGAAATGTATACCAAGAGTTCAAGGAACAAAACCCTCATTCTCTACCGTCCGATTCCGATAGTTTTTCCCAGCATGGAAAGCTAGTGAGACTAACAGAAAATATCCAAATGAATATATAATTTATATATGAAAAAGGTTCGCAGAACCGAGATAAGCTTACCAATATTGGATATTTCAGCTGATGCGACCATGGAACAATTCGACCCCTATGCACTTGACTCATTTCGCCCCGTCTGTGTATCACATGCTTGGTAAAACAAAATTAGACAAACTTCACCGAAAACTGAACGCACTAGAACCAGAGGTTACTTTCACTGGAAAAGAGCGAAGTGACTCAAAGCCTCTGTTTCTCGACATTCCCACCGTAAAGCAGTCCAGCTGCAACACAGAGACAACCATCTACAGAAACATCACGACAACAGATCGTGTACTCTGTTTCAAAAGCAATCATCCGATCTGTCGTCTCAAGAGCTGTGCGCGTACCTTATTATGTCGAACAGAAGCACGTTGTACTACACCACAGCTCTGTAGGGGAAAGCGAGCAAGCCTAGTCAAGCTGTTCGCAGCCAGTGGATACCCAAATGACTTCATCAACTCATGTCTACGGGACCAAAAGAAGTTAAACAAAAACTATGCTCAAGCTTTTACTACGCTGCCATATACGCATGGAGCATCCAAGGTTATCTAGCGCATCCTACAACCATAGGACATTACAGTTACCTGAAAACGGATCAACGCCCTAAGTTCCACTCTATGCGACGGCAAAGGCGGTGCAAATCAGCACGACCAATGAAGCGTATTTTGCGGAGCACATGCCTGGAATGAGAAAAAGGGCGCCTAAATGAAACAGTCAGACAAGGCATACATCTGCACGAACACAAACTAGCCACACAATGCATCGATCCTTATTCTTAGGAATATCCGAGTTAGACATCAGAACGATCGGTAGCAAAGAAGCATGCTTCTTTTGCTTCACCGCTAACTAAATAAAACACATTTTGAAACATTGGGTCCCCTTTATCCAATTCATGAGAACGGAGAGAAGACATAAGTCGCGAGATGCAAGCATTTCGTTTACTCTTGTCAACCGCGGACGTAAAACGTGTCAGTATATATACATGGTACGGTAGGGGGGGAGGGTAATTGCAACAGTAAAGTAGGCACGATCGAAAGTTCTTACAGTGCGTACGTTGGGGAGAGTGAAGTCTGTCGTGTTAAAATGTGTTAAAACACATTTTATAGGTACTGAAGTTAGGAAAATAGTAAAGCGAAAAGAAAATCAATAATCTTGAAGATAAAAATTGGTAATTTTGTTTCCACTCGGTTATAGTGTTATTACTGCCCCCAGAGAAGTTGTGTTTAGACGAATATCACCCTCACGTAGTCAGCGATTACGGTACGTTATCTCGTGCAGATGGCTGGAGTAGAATCGGAAATCTCACATTTTGTCTCTGAGCACAAAGCGGGATGGTTCGTGCAGATCGTGATCACCTTTGCTTTCGGTAAAATTTAACTCCTTTCACTTCTCGTTAGTCTTCTTTTAACAGCGCTGATGGGGCGAAAGACCTCACTAGTGTTGATCGAATGATCCGACATTGTTAAGCGGGTGGTGATTGCCGTTTGTCAGCTTTTTACTGGTCCGTTTTTTAACCAACTCGGATAGCGCCCCAGTTTGTGCAGAACACCGTGTTATCTACTCGCTTATGCTCCGAAAAGTTAGTTGGTCGATCGATCGACAGTGGTCACATGCACTCTTCTAACTCACACTAGTCATATTCTGGTACAGTCTGCAGTTATCTGAACACTCACCAAACGGACGATGTGTATGCCTCATTAGGTTCGACGAGACCAGTGCCAGTGGTTTACAATCGATTACCTTAGAGGGCCTAAAAGTACAAACTGCCCAACTGAGAACAAGTCACCAGTCGACCAGGTAGAGCTAGCAGAGAGAGATGGAACACAGAAAGAGATGTTCTCACATTGGACGGGAAGGTCACAGCCATTCAAATAAAGGAGAGTATTTCCATCCGATCACCACCACCAGTGACTATATTCGCAGACTCCTGCTGCTCTAGTGAAAACCAAAATTACTCTAAGTTAGGGCAAAACAAACGAGCAACTTCTGCACCTTAATCGCCACGTGCTTCAAAGTGTACACATAAGCATATCCTCATGGTGGATTATTGACAATTTCCGTATTTGACAGTACTAGTCAATTATGATGCGTTGTCTGCCTCATCATTCACTTCAATTAGAAAAGCAAGCTCTGTTGGCTAGCAGCTGCAAACGGATTTTGTGAAAGAATATCAGCAGTGATCCAACTCTTGACTGATTACCAACAATTCAAACAACGACGTGCTACGGAATATCAAACACTTTTCTATAACTTGAACTATTCTGCCCTAATTCTAACAGCCTTTTTTATTTACTTTCTTTTAAAGGTGGAATCCAGACGAGCGCATCACTCCGGAGGTGGCGTTGAACCATGACTGGTTCAGAGAAGTGACGAGTCAGGCAAAATTCTAGCTCTCATTTCCTCTTCGATGAAAATTTTCCCTTAAATCTCATTAAGCATGCAGCTTCCGACATATGATCGATCTATTTGCAACATGACTTTTGCATTTTTATATTCACGAACAAAAACAGATGTGTACATTGACGAGAACTGTAAGTACCAAATAAACAATTTTGAATATTGTGGGTTCAAAGCATCCAAATCGAACTTTTGTTCTCTGATGACAACACCTCTGACTTCATCATCTGACCAGTGTGTGAAGGGAGTCTGACTTGATGACAAATGACCAGGTCAGAACATGGGTGCATTTATCAAATGTCATCCTTGTCAAAGTCCATAAAAATTTTGTCTGCTTGAAGGGGCATTGATCTTCCATGGCAAAATTCGCAGTGTCCTTCATGTGAAACGCATACTTCGGGGTTACTCTATTGTCTCGAAGAAGAAAAAAAGACGTTTTACAGATAGTTCTTAGAATGTATATAAGCTTGACCAGGCGGATAGACTATTTCAAAATTTCAGGTCAAGGATGCATCCCTCAGAATTCTGGTTCGGAATAGGTCACTCGCTGTTACTTCTGGACTGTGCTTTCAGTCCTTGGCGGTTTCGTTTGTCTGCAAACTGTTTTGAAGCAGATCGACACCTGACTCGTTGATGTGACAGTTAACGCCCGATGGTAAATGTCTTCATTCGTCCCTTTTGGAATCAATCCAAGTTTCTCAATAAGAACTTGATTTGATCCCTGATAAGATACGATCAAAATAGTGGATAGTGCCTCCCGTTCCAATACTCTATGCGTTTAGGCTCACGGTGGTAAATTACGCTTGCGAAATCACTTCGGAATGGATAACTTCTATGGATAATAATATATCAAGTTAACTTTGTGACGAACATTTGGTCAGTTCTGCTTTGTTTCGGAAAAAATTAGGCGAGCTGCATCATAAGGTTTTTCAAACTAAAGCCTAATTAGGGCTGCAGTTCACGGAAAAGTGACCTTGTGCGTTCTGTCAATCAAGCAAAATTTGATGATGATAGCGCTCGCAAATCGTTGCAGACGGTCCGCATGCCCGATGTGCGCTGGTCAAAGCGGGAGACATGACCGCGCCCTGCACCTTTGGGATTGGCGTCAGTGCTCATTGATGGTTGTACAGGGGGCAGAGCAACCACCATAAGAGTATATGATCTAGGATCAATTAGTCAGGCTATGAAAACTTAGAAAACAGAGCCAACCTAAACACTGACCGACAGATGGCCACGTAATATTATTATTCAGGTGCACCAGCCAGGGAGTTATTCAGTATAGTTCCCGAGGATCACTGGAAAGGAAAATGAGATAGAGAAACGCGGTCTGGGTATGCTCCAGCTGAGGACTAATTGTTAACGGAAAGTGGAACGAAAGTGAAGCACGGGCACATGGATGCAGCGGGTCCCGAAGAAAGTATAAAGGCCACGGAATATAGAACTAAGAAAGGAAACGGGAAACTTTGAACAAGTGAGAGCTGGAAGATTCAGTAACGAGGGTGAGATTTGACCTAGAGTAATCAATCAGTAAAAGGGAAATGGAACTATTGTGTGAAATTATGGAAGAATACAAGCTGGGGATAGAGCGGGGGAAGAATGGGTGAAGTCATAACTGGTGGGGGTTCGGAGACCAGGATTGGCCAGATTATGTAAACTGACAAATTTGTACGCTGACAAGATATGGGTGGGCCAAAGTGGTGTCACATGAGCAAAGCTGTAGGATCAGACAGCGGAAACTCCAGTACAAAGAATATATTCTGCCAGAGATATGTTGAATCGTCCTCCGAAATCTGGGTTACAGCTCAAGCTCCGAGATCTGTGTCCTACGGCTGAGTAGAAATGGTGTCTACTCCAGAAAGAACATCAACCAAAATAATATAGGTACCACAAATGTGACATACGCCAGTTGAGAGCCAAATAAAGGAATTCAAATGACACACCATCTGATGAGTGTTGATCGGGTCCACTGTAAAAGGAGTACATCTACGGCTTAGAAAGGCTGAAATAACAAACTGTCGATCATCGTGTACTTGTCACAAGCCTCTCGCAATATTTACTATAAACTGACCGAAGGTACCGTACTTTGATTTGATTGATACAAAATGACGATAGAAATAGGCGGGCGGGTTTCCCCCTGCGGAGGATCATTGCGGAAAGACGCTACTTACAGCCTAGTCAGAGGCCCCATTGGTCGGATGACCTGAGGTTTGTGCGCGAAAAGTGGGGTCCAAAAGACAGTCAACCAACAAAAATATCATCAATTCCACACACTAAAATACAAAAAAGGGAAGGCTGATTTGTAGTACGCTCCAGCTGGCCCCTAAATATATGGTATAAATGCTTCACAAAATAAAGTTGCCTTGGAACCTCGACAGTGGAGGCCGACAAAAAAAGTGAGGTTTGATAATTGATGGCCGAAAATTATATGGTTCACAAGAGTCCCGGAGGACACTGAGGAAACTAAAAGCCTGAATCTCGAAGGCAAAGAAAAAGTTTAAAAAGAAAAAAAGAAAAAAATGAAGTCAGCTCCTGGGCAAAAAGGGTTAAGGGAACATGCCTCCTTGTCGTCGTACAGCGCACTACTACAAAAAACTCACGAGCACCCAAAGTACCACGGGTTCTCAACCTGGTTGGATTCGCGCCAAATTTGTAATAACGGTTTGTTTTTTATGTCTCGCCTTGGAGTTGAGACCACAGCACGGCTAAATGTCTTTCCGACTACTTTTCTCATTCAGCTAAACAGTCCAGTTTCATTGTAGTTTCCGATATTATTTCACCTTCCACTCAAGTGCCGACCGGTTTTTGCGTCTATTCCCTCTCTTTCCCTTCTGCATTACGTTCTTGTTCTCCCTCTCCACTTCATCACCTCAGCGATCCTTCCAGTAAATTCACTAGGGAGCTTGAAAATCCCGAGTATCGTTCACGCGAACACCATCGCGGCAGCCTCGAAAAGGAACAACTGAGAGGTAGCAGCAAGTAGAGGCTCAAAAAGCCATCGGTCCCGATATCTGTCATCACACTATGCTAGTAAAACACCGGCAAACAATCATTCATTATTTCTATACATATATATATATATATACATATATGATGAAGTGTACGGAAATTTGTTGTTTACTTTTGCCATTGAAGATAGGAAAAGTTTATCTCAGCTACGCAAGCTAAAACTATACTACACCAAACTCGAAGTTGCAGCTTTAGAGGAGTTTCCGCAACCCTGCCGGTGCAAGTATGTGGACGTACGTTAGGCCCACCCCTAGTCTCGTCCTAGAATCCTGTCCTATCCCGTCCTGTCCTAATAGTAAGAATTTGCGGCTGGTGGAAGAGTGGTCGAATCACTAAATGTAATGAATTAATGACCAAGTGTGATACGATATCAAAGGGAAGCGATGTTTGGAAAATGCAGGGTGTAAATATTTCGCATGGTCTTAAACCCAATAATTCCGGTAAGCTTATAAACATATCATTTATTATTGAGTCACACGCGGCTTTTCTAAGACGGTATCGGCACGAGAAATGAGGATGCTATGGGGGACTGCGTTTCGAGGGTGCATCCGTACATACATGGGAAGTATACCTGCTAGCAGAGCACTTTTAGCGACTATCGGTATGCTTATACGCCACGATAAGCCTTTTTGGAGAAGAGGTACCACCGACCCTTATCGTTTATCATAGTAGTACGTGCCCTATTATAGCGGCCGATCACTAGAATGTGGCAGGATGAGGGCTTGGCCATTTACGAGTATATATATATACATATACGATAGTAAGTAGTACGTATGTGTGGGATCTTCAATGAAGCGTATCCAATCACACTCCAGACGATTCAAATTAGATTACAGTGAATTATATATATATATATATATATATATATATATATATATATATATATACTTGGGAAGAGCATTCTTTACATGTCCAAAGTGCATTCCAGGCTCCTTCTCGAATATTGTCCCTTAATATTCTCTAGTATGCAGAAAACCGACAGGAAAATTGTTGAATGTATTCAGAGAAGATTCACAAAGCAGCTTATTGGTTGGTCGATACACTTGAACTAAAGAGAACGATGTTTATATCTCAAAATCGAACTATTGTGGCTTCGTAGATTCAAGCTGAACCTGGTGTTTCCGTACAAACTATTGACTAGGCAATCTTATTCCTCTAAACAGTTATGCTTCCCTCCGGATACTGGATACTTAATCCGTTATAGACAGTATACTATTATCACACCCCCCAAGAGGACTGTTCTACGCTCAAGGTTCTTTCTCTTCACGTACTCCAGAATGTGGAATTAACACCCTTTGCACATCAGATCTTCGCAGTCAAAGTTTGCACTCGTGCATGCCATAGGTAAATTCTCTGTCCCAACTATTTCGCTCTTAATCATCTTTCACATAACCGACAGTCAAGACCACGAAAAAGGCCTCAACTTTTAAGCCATTGCTCTACTTATTTGAACCAACTTCCCCTCCAAGATCATTCGATTTTTTCTTCCCAATGCTGACCGTTTTTGAATTAAAAATGCTTCCTTTGACCGTTCTTTTAGAATCAGCCACTGATCCATTCAGAATATGATGGCGTCTACTAATTGTTCTTCCCTACCGGCTCATCAAATCCTGCCAACCTCACTTTGAAATAAGTAATCCCAGATACGTGCACATTTTCAAGAAGGCCACTGTTATACCTCTCACACACTTCCAGTGTGCCTCATCTGTTCCAAGATTCACTACCATCATTTAGTTATATCATATTTGAGGCCCTGAAACCAAGCTTAATGAAGCTATAGGAACTGCATCAGTAAACACATATTGGTCCGCTTTATATATATATATATATATATATATATATATATATATATATATATAAATTACTGTCCACTAGTTGATAGCACAAGCATGGTGAGTGACCCAATGCTCTTTGATACATTTTTGCTTACTTCGCCTCTTTTCTACATCAAGTCCCATCACATATGCTTACATCACTCTCTCAGCAATCACGGACTGAAAATCTCAACCTTATTCCTCTCACTTGAAGCTGCTCATTATTCGAATTCAACATCCAGTTATGACTTCACCCATTCTTCCCCCGCTCTATCCCCAGCTTGTATTCTTCCATAATTTCACACAATAGTTCCATTTCCCTTTTACTGATTGATTACTCTAGGTCAAATCTCACCCTCGTTACTGAATCTTCCAGCTCTCACTTGTTCAAAGTTCCCCGTTTCCTTTCTTAGTTCCACATTCAGTGGCCTTTATACTTTCTTCGGGACCCGCTGCATCCATGTGCCCGTGCTTCACTTTCGTTCCACTTTCCGTTAACAATTAGTCCTCAGCTGGAGCATACCCAGACCGCGTTTCTCTATCTCATTTTCCTTTCCAGTGATCCTCGGGAACTATACTGAATAACTCCCTGGCTGGTGCACCTGAATAATAATATTACGTGGCCATCTGTCGGTCAGTGTTTAGGTTGGCTCTGTTTTCTAAGTTTTCATAGCCTGACTAATTGATCCTAGATCATATACTCTTATGGTGGTTGCTCTGCCCCCTGTACAACCATCAATGAGCACTGACGCCAATCCCAAAGGTGCAGGGCGCGGTCATGTCTCCCGCTTTGACCAGCGCACATCGGGCATGCGGACCGTCTGCAACGATTTGCGAGCGAAATTAGGCTGGTGGATTAACCCTCCTGTGTTCACTCCACGACAGGTTTTCAGGTTGTGGGTCCAGCGCACAGTCAGCCCCACCCACCAGAAGCGGCTGCTGATCGCACGCTCTAACTCTCCTCGTCCTACCGCATCCATTCTTGTCGGTTGCAGATCGCATGCTTCTACCATTATTCTTCCGCCACGGTTCGCCCATCTATCGTTCTTGTCAGCACTCATTACTACCCTTTCGTATAGCTTTACCTCTGTATGCACACCTGCCCATTCTATCCTTGATCCTATCGTTTCTTACCACGACAGCCCTCACTGCTTGATATCACTCTCGTTCTATCCATTGTACTCCGTCCAAGCCCGCAATATTTCCTTTCCCACCCATGCCCCTTTTGACACTTCCTAATCTCTACTCACTTGGTACCACCCCATGCTAACAAAGCTCATTGTTCGCACTCGTATACCTCCTTAGCTGTCATTTTGTAATATCATATTTTGTCCTGCCACGTTATATCCCCAGTCATTAGGCATCAGACACATCCGTACTCATGACCAATCCCAACATATGAATCCATCGTCCCATTCTTCGTATCTATTACGACCACAATTATTATCTTCCCACCACCACCAAACTTTGCCTGCCTCACTCCGCAATTCCGGCTCAATCAGTTAGTACAGACGTCTGCAGGCACGCAGCACTACAGTTCCATTCTCCCAACTCCGACGCGCACTTATTGCTCGCTGCTTTTGTTTCATCCCAGACTTACCTGTCCGGGCATTTCTTTTTTCCTTTTTCTCATCTCGGTCTTCATCTCGGTTCACCTGCAGTCAGACGATGTGATTAGCCATCTCTTGCCTGGTTTCCTTCGGTCAATGCTCTCATCTATTCCGTATATTGCCCACCACAAGCATCTTCAATGTGCCCTTCAGGCTGGGCTGCTTCTCCGCGTTCCACGTAATGTAAAGTCGTCGTTAAGTCATTGCTTTCGCATACAATTTCAAACCATATGATCTGCCACTACCTGATCTTTCTGATCTTACACTTCCTTATTTCTCTCCCACGTTATTCGCTGTTGCATCTGCTGCATCTCTACACCCCAGTTCGTCTTACCTCCAAGTTACCTTTCTCCACTGATATTTCTCACTACCCCCAGCCAGCACAAAATACCCCCGTCCATTTGGTAGATTCCCCATCTACATACTACTTTTGTTTTTCTCGACGATGAGTGCTTTTTTTCTCAAAACGGCCAAATCAATTCTTTGCATTGCGTAGGAACTCATCGTAGTGCAAAGAAATTTCAATAACAAGAGTATTATGGAGACTAGTTGACTTTGGTTTGTTTTAGTGTGTTACTAGTTTTTGGAGCGTACCTGCTAGTCCCCCCTGTTGAGCGGTCAGGCATGGTTTGTGCTAATTGCTCTTTCGTGATTCTGTCCTGAGGTGACGATATTTTTTGCCAAGTTCAGGACAAAACTCTAAATTTGACTATTGTGATATAATGAAGTTTATTTCAGACCATTTCTTTATTGCAGTACTTGGATTAGTGAGCTTTTGTCCCAGGGCAAAAATCTATCCGCTCAGTTTCATAATATTAATGAAATCCATGAAACCAAGTGGCCTTTCCTTGATGGTCGTCTCTTCTCAGCTTCTCTTTCTAAACTATGCGGATCTAACTATTTAAGCAATGCCTGGAAGAACATTCCCCCATCCCGGTTCGTCAAAATCCGCTAAGAAACGAAGACTGCGTCAACTGCTTCGAGCATTAGACAGGTCAACAGCGGAAGCATTTGCATCGGATTTAGCCGAGACGGCCGTCTGCCTGAGTCCGGCTGGTAAGACTTGGTCACCTACATAGTGTTCACTTATATCTTAGACAATGCGTAGTACGTGAATACTTCTACATTTGGCAGTCATATTGCTGCTTCTGAATTCAGGAGTGAGTGATGCGAGCACGTGGATAAGCACTGGAAACACATTGGATGATGTCCGTCTTTTGTACAACCAATGCAACATGTCACTAACGGATTTACGACGATGGTTACAAATGTTAAATTCACATTTTAGCCAAGTACCTCGGGATCCACGGACGATTCTTGGTACGCCTCGCACATGCGAATCACGTGTCATTCCCGGTGGTTTTTATGTGCATTTAGGTTTACATGCAGCAAAACTCCGTGAAGCTCTTCATATGGATCCCATTCCTACCTGCATCTCCATTCAGCTACATTTCGATGACGTGTGCTGCCTCAAGGACTCCATAAAGCACCTGTGGCCTATAAAATTCCGTATCGTTAAACCAGTTCTCACGTGCTCCTTTGTTATGTTGGTTTTCTTTGGTGACAGCAAACCGCTGGACGTGGTTGATTACATAACGGACTTGATTTCGGAATTAAAGCCGGTTATAAGTAATGGAATTTCTATTCCTGGAAGGTCTTTTAAAATGGGCGTGAATCGGCAAGCCGTATTGCATGACGCCCCTGCCTGAGCTTTTTTACAGCAGATCAAGGGACATACTGGATGCCAAGGATGTGATAGATGTGTTTGCAAATGTCACGGGTCGTATGACATTTCCAATTTGTGCAGTTCTTTTCGCACGGAAGCTCCATTTCGCATGTCTTTGCATCCGGGTCACCACCAATGGACGCGCTCACCTTTCGAAGAAATGCCTATTGATATGATTGCTGCGTTCCCTTGTGAACCTATGCATCTGATATTCTTAGGTGTTGTTCACAAGATCATGTTTCTATTGAAGAATGATATAAAGTATAAATTACGACGTTGTGACGCAGATCGCCCATCGGATCTAATCATGAAATGAGGCAAATGGACTCCATGTGATTTTGCTCGAAAATGTAGGTCGTTATGTCATTTGGAAAGGTGGAAAGCCACCGAACTACGGCTATTTGCACTTTATATGGGTCCAGTTTAAGTGCAGCGTGTTTTATGTAGATTACCATATCTGAACTTTTTAACCTTGTCCATTATTTTGTACTTATTTTCTAGTGATTATTTCTCTTCACATTTTCCATTAGCAGATAACCTGTCAACAAAATTTATTTGTCAACTTCAGTATCTGTATTCATCATCGCAATTATCATACAATGTCCACACATTGGCCCACTTAGGGTTAGGTGTCAAACGGTTTGGGAACGTAAACCTATTTTCAGCCTTCGTCTAAGAGTCATTCATGTCATAATTGAGGCGAATCATCAAGGCCTGACTGACACCATATACAGATTTTCAGGCGAATTTCTGCGGCTTACAATATGGGCCAACGAATGCAGCCGCCAGATAAGTCCGATGATGTAGGTTGTTATCGATTCCGCGTACCCCGAGGAATCAAGCAAATTAAATGGCAAAGTACCGTTCTCACTACAGAGGATGCAGACTGTTTTGTGAACGTACCGATGAATCCTGGTAAAATCGTGGATATTGTGGATGACAACGTTGTTTACCAGCGGTTCAAAGAACCAGCAGATGTTTTCACTCACGAAATACCATCTTCTCATCTGTTCATTTTCCGTGCAAGTGTACTTTTGCCGGAGAAACTGTGTGTGAATCTTACAGAAATAATGTGTAAATATTTTTATATACCAGTTGGCGACACTTGGATTGTGGTTCCTGTTTTGCATACAATAAGAAGATAAAGTTATTTTTACACCGTGTTCATTTTCTTACTTAGTGCTTACTGCGCTTATTCGCTGGTCATCTTCCTATGTAACAGAAAAATATACAGAAACTGCAACTTCTCCTGCATTCTTAGATGTTCCTAATCGTGAAAATCATAGGCCTCTGAGTTTCGAAAATAGTCCCACAAAAGTGGGCGCTAAATGCTAAGTACCTGCGCTGGCCTCAGACTGCAAAGGACGAAGTGGCCCGTCGTTGCCGGAACAATGAAGACCCTGGCACCAACTTCACCCTGCACGAAGTCCATATCGTTAACACTTGCAGTAAGTCCTAAAAATTCATTTATTTCACTTTACAGATGATATACAGGAAGCTAGAAGGTTGAGAAGTGGTTCTGCTAATAGCGATGATGAAAACCAGGATTTTCACAAAAGACATGTGAGCCCGCGGTGCTTAATTTAATGAGAACATGTTTTGATTGGTAAATTTTGCAGCAAATGACCACATCGATTCTTGACCTCCGAATCAAGCTCCAATGAATCGGACAACTCGCCTGAAATGAAGGACTACCGAAAAAATTGTTGAAAAGTTCCACCAATATTTCAGTCTTACCCGGCACCGCCAAGCGCACTGGAATTAGGGTTTGAGCTTATTTTCATGTACGTTCTGCTCAGAGAGGAAATTCCATCAACATCAGTGACACTAAGAAGAGTACCTATGAGGAAAATGTCCAACTCAAAAGACTGCGTTCGTGTGGAACCAACTAGCTCCTACTTTTACAGTCCACCGAGGGCTGCAAATGATGCAATGGAACAACGCCTTCAGAAGATGCAACACGACATTGAAAGTATGAAGGGTGAGTCTTCAGTCGTTACTTGAATGTTCTCTGTTGAAGGTCTGGTTCGTGTGCGGGAAATGTGTTGCAAATTTTTGGCCGCAGATCGACAAAAAGATATCCACATTTCGACGGTGAACACAGTTGGATTTATGGCCAAGGAGGATTTTCATCTGCCACTGGAAAGTGTTGATGATCTTATAAAGATCCAGCTGCACTTGGCCAACAAACACAGCCGAAAAAGCTTGGTAGGTTCACGTATTTGAAGTTATTTATTTTTTCACTTTACACTAATGTCCTCCGTAGGTGGGCGAACATTTGATGAGACCTTTCGGGCCCTAATGCTGAAAGTGTTGCATGTCAACCTCGTGAAGGATTGTAGCCTCTCAGGGAAAAACAAAAATTGCTGTTGATGACAAACTGTTATTTGGAGTGATACAAGTCACTTCATCTCAACTACTAGTGAGTCTGTGATATTCATCACGCTAGAGAAGCGTTTCCCTATAAGCTTGTACCTATTTTCTTTTAATTTTCCAGATGCTGCTAAATCACACACTGTTTTCGCGAATCATTCGGATTCAAAGTTCCGATTTCATGTTTGCATGTGGCTGCACAACACGAGGTCTCGGATATGCATTAGGTCAAACCGGGATTGCCAATTAAACTCCGTAGATTTTCAGGTTGCACCGCACCTAGAATCGGAGGAACCGGAGAGTGCTGCTTGAGCTTGTAAAAGTCATAATATATTGTTCCAGTTGTTATTTGTTTTTCTTTTCTTAATTCCACACTGTTGAATCGAGTGGTAAGAAGAAAAGTGAGATATTTTCGGGACATTCGTAGTAAAATTAAGATCAGGTCATTTATGTACGCATTATTGGTCCGTTAATAAAATATTGCTAATGCGACAGCGCGAGAGCTCCTTTAATCAGTGGCTTATGTTTACCTTTCATAGTGTGAAGTCTATACGGAAGCCGGAGCAGAGGTGTCTTAGTAAAAAGGGTCCTGTCGCATTCTATCGACAAGTGTTTTTGTGTGATATTTAAGTGGTATTATTAAGTGGTAATTAGGTGGTATTTAAGTGGTCTATTCAGTGGTATTTAAGCGATATTATTGGGGCCACTGAGCACCTAAAAAAACTTTTTTGAAGTTGTGAAAATATGTTTTATCATATTTTACGCCGGATGGGTCCCAACCACTCTGCATTTTTATTCGCTCTGCGTTCTCCAGCCATTTTCACAGCCATCTTCTTTTTGCATGATGTACGTCCATTCAATAGCGCTTCACCCATTTCCGACCGTGACCACATTTCACACCTGCATTGATCAGATTGTTAGATTCACTCGTACCTGTTTTTATTCGATCCTTTCCCTCATACTTCCTCGCTTATCAACATCTGCTTACTGCCATCACTTCTGTGCTTTCAAAGTCATTTCTCCTTCTGTGCTGATCCCCCATGTTAACCTGTGATAAGCAAATTCATCGGGATGTATCAAAGTTGATTCTGCACAGATTTACCTTTGAAGTCCTGTGTGACTGTGACACCTAGGTCTTTTACCTCCGACACTCGTTGAAACGGAATACTGTTTGTTTCGTTTATGTTGGTGGTCAGGATTTGATATGTGGCGAGATTCAGTGATAAATCCTATCCTTTCTGCCAATCTGAGCACCGCATTTGCATCCTGTGCTAAATCGTTCCCCGCTATCTTCACATCATCTGCAAAGATGAAACACGGATTGCTCATTTCTTCCGTTAGGTCATTTATGTACAGAAGAGAGAGCGAAGGCCCCAGAAATGAACCCTGTGGCACACCACTGGTAACCTTCTCCAGCCTCGATAGATAATCAACCACCTTGACACAGAAACTACGATTCCCTAGAAAGTGTACCACCCAATCACTTGCTTTCCCGAGTATCCCAAAGGTTTGCTATTTATAGCCCAGCTGGCGATGACTCACAGGGTCGAAGGCTTTACTGAAATCCAAATAACAAACCTCCACTGTTGCACCTCCATCCATTCGTCTTGTGGTCTCGTCTGAGAACATCAGTAGGTTTGTCAAACATGATCTTTTTCTAACAAACCCATGTTGTGCAGGTGTCAGTAGGTCGTTACTAACCAGATGCAGACACAATTGCCTTCTGATTATACCTTCCAAGCACTTGCCCAACACTGATGTCAGGCTGAATGGTCCATAATTCTCCACCTTCTGCCTGGATTCTGTCTTATGTATTGCTACGACAATGGCCCTACGAAAATCCTCTGGCACCTCACTCTCTCTAAGAGACGCTTTGTACAGCTGAGTAATCGCCCCTGATAGGATACCGGAAGGAGGCTCAACAATCGCTGGGTGGACTCTATCCAGTTCGGCTACCTTGTACTTGCACAAGGACTTAAGTTCATACAGCACCTCGTTCTCACTTACAGTAAGCTCCTGAAGCTCTGGCGTACTCCCTATACCTGATCCCGCCTCACTAAGAATCTGGTCCTGACGATACACGCTCTTAAAGAACGCAAGTAAGGTTTCCGTCTTGTCTTCAGCAACGAAAGCAATGCTTCCGTCGGACACTTCCAGAGTACCTACGCTCTCACGTGTCGTTTTCTTGGACTGCACATAAGCGAAGAACTTCTTAGGGTCTGCCTTCACACTGTTGACCAGTTTCTTTTCATACTCGTACTTTGCCTTTCGTTGCAGAGCTTGTGTCCTGTTTCTGGCCGTCTTGTAAGCGGACCGTGCGTAATGCGTGCTGTGAAGTTTGTAATGACCCCATAACCTTCTAGGAACAGTTAGTGCTCTTTCAATCCTGGGCTTCCACCAGGGCAGTTAACGGAACAAACTCGTCTGTCAAGCTTATTAGCCCAGCTCTTATTGCTCTCCATTCATCCTCCACAGATGGCTCCGGCACTTCCGGGTACCAACATATGCTTCGTGCCCCTACCCTCGGTTGGTACTCATTCATTCTAGCGTAGTTCCGAACCAGTGAACATCGCACACAGGACTCCATGGTCGCTCTTCCTCAATGGCTTCTCTATCACCAAAGAGGTAACATCAGATCGATACCTGGTTATCAGCAGATCCAGTGTAGATGAACGTTGTCCATCGCGGATGCGTGTTGCTTCTCTTACGTGATGTGCCAGAGCGTGGTTGTAAAGCCACATCACGAGAGTATTTCCGGTGGTTCCCCTGGGAGCACATTCATCGTCCCAAATTATTTCTGGGAGTTTCATGTCTCCAAACACGATAAAGCGCTGTGACCTACTCAACACCATCTGTAGAAGCTGGAATAGTCCAGAGTCTTTCCCATCTGCTTGCGGTGCTCTATAGACAGACTATCCCTACCGGCCACCGGCCTAGGCGAGTGCAACATGCAGTGGCTTGTATGTTGGGTGTTACAGGTATAAACGGGACCTCCCACTGATTATAATCAGCTCTCACGAGAAGGAGCACCCCTCCACCCAGCCTACCGTCTATTCGATCCTGTTTGTAGGCGGTGTAGCCAAGAAGTTGCATGGCACTCTGGTCCTTTTCCAGCCATGTCTCCTCGATTGCTATAATCACTGATCCATTCGTTATAGCCAGTAATTCCCCCCATTTACCTCCTAAGCTACGGGCATTTGTGCACCATACGGCAAAACCTTGTGCCAGGTCACCTGCTTTGATTATTCCCTTTTGAGTCGTAGTACCCTCGGGCGCAATTCCTGAGGGTACACCCCGTTTTTGCAGTAATAGTTACTAGGCCCGGATTCTCGTGGACCCTCAAGGTCGCACTTTGCCTTTTAACTGTAATGCTGTCGAAGGGAACTCCTGAGGTCTACTTAGTCTCATTACTTGGCCTTCTGTTGCCTGTCGAGGGTGCCACGGATCCAATCCTGCATAACGGTGTCAGCGCTTGTGCAACGACTGTTGTCCAGCTTTCATCGGTATTACTGACATTCCGTTTGATCTGGATTGGCGTAGCCACCACTTCGGTTTTCATTTCGCTCACAACACCTACCTTGATGCTACGCAGTCTCGAAGCGTCCACTTGCTTTATACCCTATTTGTGTACATTTTAGCTACTGCTCCATCCACCTCGTCTTACTTAGCTGGAACGCTAACTATTTTGATGTCCACCTTGGCTAGTGATAATGACTGCGGCTTTAGGCGTAGATTTGCTTATAGATGCTACGTCAGCTCTAGTAATCATGAGAAACGGCTGCTTGAGTTCCGGTTTTCATGGATGCTGCTGATTTTGTGCCGGTGCCACCTTTCCACTGAAGCGAGTGTCTTGCGTGATCTTTGTATACCCCCTATGGCGTGGTCATCACTTGATGCCCGACCTAGAAGTAGGTCCTTGCTGTATGTGCTGGCGGAGACGATAAGCAGGGGCCTCGGCTTTGGCGAACTGTTGGCCTTCCAAAGCCCCACTCTATGGCACTTTAGGTACTTCAAGTCAGTGGGTAGCCCCACCATTCTCAATACATTTACAACGTGCCCGTGCTCAGTTTCCCTTCTGATCCGAAGCCTCTTTATTCATCGGTTCCGTATAAATATGCAGGAGAAGACTCTTGCTCTTCCTAACAACTCCCTCGGTGATGATATTCATTTTTTGAGCTCTTCTTTAAGTCTCTCTATCCTCTATTTAAGCCCCTCAAAATCTACCGCTACGCCGGGTTTGCTCCATGCCTTTATACTGTCCGGCTTGTCACTCTTTGCCTGCTGTTCGTTTTTCCTAGTAACCGTGCGCTTTACTATTACCGGGCTCTGTGGAAACTCTTTCCCTAAGCTTCCTGCTTGGGCCTCATTCTTCCTATCTACCGATCCCCGTAGTATACGAAAGCATTCCTCTGCCTGAGCAACACAGCGAACACATATCCACGTCATAGATTCGTGTTCCCTGAGCAGCTCATAGTTTTCCTTGGTTAGGGCAGAGCAGCGCTGGTGGGACCCTTCATTGCACCTACCACGCTGTATACCTGTCTCAATATACTCTTTGCGGCAACTAACCCCATATGAATTTCCGTTGCAAATGATCGTCACGTTATCAGAGGGACCAAAAACGTGTAAGCCAGGAAAAACCGTTAAGAGCGTATACCAAAAACACAAGGCGGTTGTGACAATTGTGTGAATGAACACAATTATCAAGCGCACAACGAATAAAACTCGTTGCCAAAAAGACAGCACTTTGCCAATAATCCAGTCGGAGTATAATAATCCCCGAATAAAAAGCATAATTCAGTATATACAGCAGTACGCGATTTTTGTGAAATAACTTGTTACTTCACTACCAGGGCAAACAAATGAGGACAGGATAGACCACGAGAGTAGAATAAGTTCCGACCTGGTTTGGTGTAATGAAGGTATCAAACAGCTAACAAAAGAACCTTTGAATTAAAATGGAACGAAAATGTCGTGAAAGTTTGCATAATGGGGGTGACTTTTATATAATTATATTCTTTATTTTTGATGAATCTTGTTTTCCTTGGTCAAATCTCAGTAATTAGCTCTCCAGTTAGTGGCTTGGCCCTTGCTGATTGTTGTTTGCGTTAGTGGTCATATATAACCCGCAGCACGACTTTCGGTGCTCACTTGTCGTTCCCTTCGGCACGGTAACCGGTTTTCGACGTGCAACGGAGCATCGCTGAAGATTCGGCCCATTTCCCGAATGTGGATTCGATTTTCGGGACTTCCAACCAACCACAAGGAAAATGGCACCGTTCACAAAAGAAAACAAATGTCCACGTGTGAATCCAGCGGCTTCATCGACTCGGGAGGAGTGCATACACTGTTTGGCTTGATGGCAAACGTAGAGGAGTACGTGACCGTTAACATGGTCCCTATGGGGTCACCACATAATGATTACCGTGTTGCTTCCATGAATTCATTTTGTTGTTGCCTTGTTGCGTCTTATTTCACGTTTACCACGACGGGTGTACCAGCTTAGTATAGAGGCGATCATATGCGTGAATGTTTTTCAGGTGAAATGAATTGGTTGGGTACGGTACGAAAACTTCGTGCTTTGTCAAACATTTAGTGAAGTTTGGCAGCTTTACAAGATGGAAGGGAAATTGCTTCCGATTCCATTCGTTAGTGATTTATTGTTAGCTATAGTAACATATACGAGAAGAGTCAGACCAGTTCAGTAAACTTTTGATGAGAGCTATAGCTCCCATTATAGCGAATTCATTGTGCAGGGTGTCTGGAACAACTGCGGAAGGTGTTATAATAGAAGACATGAGGCAACCTGCATTTACTGAACGTCAGTCAACTATCCACAACGCCGAGGGGAGCTATGGCCGAATATAGCATATATATATATATATATATATATATATATATATATATATATATATATATATATATATATATATGTATATATACATCAGTGGCGAGATGTCGTCAGAGCAGAGGTCACATGATTTAACCCAAGCCAGGCTTTGACCATTTCATCAGACATCAGCGAGCTGGTCAGGGATTATGCAGGGAACCCACAAGGGTTGAAAAGAAAAGGAGGCTGGGTCAGCGAGTAAATGTGGAGAGCTCAAACGGTACGCCGTCTGTCCGCACTAGTTCAGACAAAGGACCTGACGGCTAGCTCAAAAACGGAATGCTTGGGGTTTTACATACGGAGAGTTGGGTCTAGGCTTTTACCGGGAATCGATTCTCTAATGAAAGGAGCAGAGAGTATCAGTTCAAGGCCTCCTCAGCCGGAAGTATCTTCTTCTTTCGGTTTTTATCGCGGCGGAGTAGGGAAGCAGGTTTTGCCTGCTGTGTGTGCTACCCATTTCTCTTCCACCGTCTGGAATTGCGGGGACTGACTGTATCCCACTACTGTGAGACGGCCACAGGATAGAAGCCTTCGCCTGCGGGAGTGCCGCGGCCTCGAGTTACGGAAGAGGAGGACAGGGGTCGAAACATGACATCAGATAATCTCAGCAACCTTGCAGCTCTAACTTAACCTTTCGCTTCGGCCAATGACAAAGATGGACGGATTACCGTGAATGTGTGGGCCATGCGGTGACCGCACCCCTGGTTTTGATACACAGGGCAACTTTACAGGTGTGACGGTCCCGGTAAAAAATGTTATCACGAGCTTTGCAGCGGTTGGCTGCCAGCCATTCTTGTAACAGTGGGAACGAGTGTTATGAAGAAGAATAATGGGTTGTATGAATGACAGACTGAAGATAAAGAACTACTGCAAAACCGTAAGCCCCAGGCGCGATAACATGAGCCTAATTCGCAGGTTTCCAACGGGTAGGCAACTACTGAGGTTATTACGAAGCTCATCTGCTACCGGTTGAGGATCGTCGGATAAGAAAATGTATCACAGTCTTGGGGTCGAACAAAAGGTGAGTGAGCTGTTCCAGTAGGCTCAGAGAAACAGTCTGTGAACTTGGTCTGGATAGTCTGCTACTTTTGGCTGGGCGATTTGCAACTAATTTCATTGTGGTCACACCAGGGGGAGCCTTCCTCCACTGATGTGATTACCTGGGTAATACCCTGAGCAAAAAAGTTCTAGTGTGTTATCCTTTGAATTCTGCGCCAGAGGCACTTATCCGCGACTGGCCTGATGGTGAATTGGATGCCACGATGAGCAAAATTACGTAAAATGTCCAAGATTATGCGGCATCAAGAATAGGTACGATGGAGCGTGAGTGTGGCATAGTTGTATCGTGCCAAGTTAAACCTGGGAAGGCGGCTCAGGGAAACTTCGGAGATTTAATTGTTGCAACTCGGCTTGCTTCTGTGAACTCTCATTCCAAACGGATTGCAGCCAGGGCTTTCTGGCCTATAGCTCGTGGTTGAAGGCACAATCTACTCGATGAACGTTTATCAGCTATGATATGGAAAGTGTAAGTTATTGGTTTATGATCGGTAACGATATTGAATTATTTATCTTAGATGGTAATTTGGAAGAACACTATAGTACTGTAAACAGCAGGTGGTTCCGTACCAAACAATGAACGCCTAGTTCCAGGTAGAATAAAATAAAAAGATAAGGCCATGGTCTCCATTGCGACACGGACCTCTGCCGGAGAATAACTTCTACCGCTCTGCCAGAGGCGTCGTTGGCTATATCTATTTGGGGTTCCGAGTCTAAGTGAAAGGAAGAACGTAGCAGAAGTCAGTGCGTCCTTCACTGCAAAGAAGTCGGGTTCGGCACCCTCGGTTAATTCTACGGGAGCAACCTTAGCGTCTACAAGTAATTCTACTATACACTGCTTCAAGTAAACACAGTTTGGGATGAAACAACGACAGCCGTTTACCATCCCGGTAAAAGTACGAATGTTGACTGGCGAAGTGGGCGTAAAAAGCCTTTGAGCAGTACGTAGCCGAATTCGAAACGGATCCCGAAATAAGAACGCGATTATCCGTGAAATTCTACGATACTAGATTATTGATTGAAATAAGAAAGATGAGAACCTCAATTATGCGGTCGCAAGGACTCAGAAAACGAGAACCAAATTGCGGTGTGCAAGAAAGGAACACGCGCGTTGAGCAGGTCCAAAATGGGATATGACAAAGAAGCTCGTTGGAAGCGAACAAACAAAGGTTTGTTCATGAAAACATGTAGTGCATAAAGACTCGCAAATGGTGTATCTGAGCGAGTGATGTCAAGGAAACATGAATTTGCGGTGTTTTTGAAGGAATTTTCCGCAATCGGTCGTTACAGCGGGTGCCAAAATGTCACGAATGCCTGTATCTATTCTTCCGAGGGCCAAATACCACGTTCGTCAACCATGTGGCCTAAATTTTCACTGAATTCCGGCCAAAAATACCTGTCCAAAAGGAAGATTCCATCACATGAGGCCAACGGCCCAAATAACTGGGGAAGATGTTGCTTATGTGCTCCGGAGGTTTGATCGATTACTACGGGATCGTCTATATAATCGAAAAACAAGGCCTTAACCTCTGGTAACCTTGCCAGTAGAAGGGTGAAAGGTATGTGCAGCTTTTCTCAAACCAAATGGCATGCTTAGAAATTCGAAGAATCCAAAAGGTGCTGCTGGCGACGTCTTAGACCAATTCCCATCTTTACTAGGAACCTAGTGTTAGGTGGCACCTGATCTACACTTGAGAACACACTTCGTTGAAGTTGATGGTGATATCCCGGGGTATATATTACGGGATGCCCACATTGAACAGTATAGTTGCTGATGGCCCTGTAATCTCCTCATTGGAGTAAATTAACTGAAGCTTTGGGAAACACGTGGGGCTGTGAAACCGTAGCGCTGTTTGGCGCACAAGTAACTCAACTGTATGCGTAGGCTCAGCTGGGGCTACTTTAAGCTTGTCAAGTACAACATGGCTTGCCCTAGCAAACCTGGAAGGCCTGAAGTACTCACACGGTAACCTACCGAATGGATCACTGCAGGGACCACGGAAGGTGAATGAGGCACCTTCGGGTATGCATTGCGTGTGGTGACAACCAGGCGTTGAACCCCGAATGCGAGCACAAATCAGTACTGATGAAGACGAACAGCTGCAGACACAAATTACCCGGGGCTTCAACCCGGAGATATCGGCCACCGACCAAAATGTGACGTTTACGCTGTAATGGCATTGATCTTGACGTTTAGAGCCAAACCTCAAATAGTCTTAATGGAGTTGTGATATGTCAGCCTCAGCTACCACGAGTTGTTGGTAAGCTCTAACAAGGTCGACGCAGCTGAAGCCCGAACAACCGGATAGGGGAGAAATCTGATCACGATAGGAGCTTGTTTGAGGGCCCCATAGTCGCCGCATGGACGCCAGTATCCATTAGGTTTAAGAATCACGTGAATGGGCGAGGCCCAAAGGCTGCCTGAAGGGCGTATCATGCCTAACTGCAGCATGTGTTTTAACTCATCCTGTGCTGCTCGGAGTTCTTCTGGTGCCATGCAACGGGGTCGGCTAAAAGCCGGGGGCCCTCTAGTGAAGATGTGGTTGGTGACACCGAGGGTCATCATGGAAAGGAGTCCAGATTGACTTAGCATTGCCACCTAAGCTTTAGGGAGTTCTGCGTATGGATGCTTAGCTTGAGGTTTGGCACGTAGGCGAGCGAAGTAATTGAAGTAGGGATATGAACTGGCTACGGAGAGATTAATATCTCTGTTGACAACTCTCCGGCATCGTGCATCAACCAGGAGTTTAAAATGGTCAAGGAAATCAATATATAGTGTGGGGTAGGAGACACTGGCTACGATAAATACCAAGTGGAAGGTGTGATGAAGGTCTTAGTTCGGCGCAAGCCACTTACATCCGTAGGTGGCAAAAGAAATGCCGGTGGCAGCGCGAAGTTTTTGGATTGATAGAATCGTTGCTTCACCTGTTTCTTTTGGAATGAGGCTAACCGCTGCACCAGTGTCAATAAGAACAGGTTGTTGGAAACTAACTCTTGAACATGCCGCAGAAGTCTGCCATTATGGCTGCGGACCACTTTCGTCGTTGGAATGCATTGGGATATTATTTTCCCTGTTTGGTACCTGGGACGGCGCAACTGGCCCTGCTGCGCGGGCCTTCGCCCTAAGCCGCTTGTGACACCAACGGTACTTCTATCTAGGCTGACTAAGGGGTGATCAGGGAAAATGCTTCTGAGACGCACAGGCCGGTAGGAGTTGTGACAAGGTGCCCGGTCTCTACAGCGAGAACACTTAGGAATGAAAAAAGCCTGAAACCCCACTCGAAAGTGGCCATCAGTGTGTCCTCAGAGATTTTTCCTAGGGTGGGAGTGGTGATCTGGGGGCTACTCGAGTTTGTTAAGGTAGTAACTTGTGGATGGTACCTTTCCATAATACTGTCCGTTAGTTTTGCCCGTTCTGTGGGATGACGATGGCTAGAGACCTCAAGCAGTGCTTGAATATTAGTTAGTATTTGCTGCACCAACAGCTCCTTGAGGACTTTGTCTCTAAAACTTGCCCTGCCAGCTCCTGCTTTTCTCTCAGTAGTGCGGAGGGTTTCTCACTACGGTTTGGTTCCCAGTTTATCCGATCGAAGCATCTTCTAATCAGCTTCGCGGCTTTCAAGGCCAGTACTGCTACAGTCAGTTCCAGCCTTGGAATGGACACCGTTTTCAGTGGAGCCACCCTCGCCTTTGCGAATAACATCTGACTGTGCCGCCCACTTTTTCTTCCATCCGGCAGCCGTAAGCCACTACTCCGTAGCCTATTTCTGATGCATCAGAAAATAAGTGGAGTTGAGCATCGTTTGCGCACTTGATTCCTGCTAAGCATCTTTGTATTTTAATCTCACCAAGTTGTTCCAGGCTGTGCAGCCAGTCACGCCATCGCTTATCATCGTCATCCTGGAGAGGATGGTCCCAACCCGTCCCTCTCTGGCACAGCGATTGCAACATTCACTTTTCCGGTAACAACCACGGCAAAACGAAACCTAGGGGATCAGAGAGGCTCGAGACTGATGATAGGATTCCTCTCCGTGTGACTGGTCGTTTGGGTAGGTCCAGAGTGACTATGAATTCGTCACCTCCGGGTTTCCATTGAAGACCAAGCGTGGGCTCCGTTTGTGAAGAGGATCCCAAAAGCTCTCTCGTCCACTCCATTTTCTCGGATTTCGGGATAACATTGAGCACCTCCTGGCTGTTTGGAGTCCATTTAGTGGGGTTGAATCCCCCGGCCTTCAGAGTGACGATCAGTTCGGTCATATATAGAATAGCAGTATTTGGGCCGTCAAAGGAACACAGAAAATCTTCCCCGTAGAAGTGGTCCACTGCTCTTCCTAGAAAATTGCTGGTGCCGCCGAAACGCTTGGAAGTCTCCCGGAGGGCAAAATTGGCACAGAAGGGGGATGATACCGTCCCAAAGGGATGCACGGTCAGCCTGTACTCGTCTGGTGCAAGATTTGCATCGTTTTCAGGCCACCAGAGAAGACGAAAGGAGCCCCTGTCTTCAACGGGCATCTTCACTTGTAGAAACGATTCACGTATGTCCGCAGAGACGGCAACTTTTCCTAGCCTAAAACGACACAAAACCTCGACTAGTGGTGTTGTCCAGTCTGGGCCCTGTACTCTATGGTCGTTGAGTGACACCCTGACATTTCGTGGCACAGTCGAAAACCACTCTGACCTTCCCCGGTTTCTTTGGGTTCACGACCGGGTGATGGGGTAGGTACCACCTCAAATTTGCGCTGATAACCGCTGTATCTACTCTTTCTATATAACCCAAGTCGATGTTATGTTGCAGGACTCGCGTGTATTCTGTCCTTAATTGTGGTTCTCGAAAAAGCCTGGTTTTGAGAAAGCGTAATCTTTTGAGAACCATTACTCGGCCGTTTGGCATAGGCTTCATGCTGGGTCTCCACGGGACAGGAACCTCGAAAGGATCTATTACATACTTAGCGTTCTCGGCTATCATTTTCAAAGCCGACCTATCTTCTCGTGATGGGGCACCTCTATCAATGACCAGGTCGGCGAATTCGGTGTTATACAGTTGTTGGAATGCCTGTTCAATGTTCGCCGTTTCCTGTAATGTAACACAACCGTAGGATCTGTGCAATATGCAAGGCTCAGTTCGATGGTGGTAAAGTTCTCCTTTAGCATTGGTGCTATCTTAAAACCAAATACCAGCGCAGTCATTTTGAGTTCGTCTAGGGATACTGACTTCAGCTCAGCAAATTTTGTTTTGGCAAAGGCTACTTTGTTTCGCGGCCAGCCATGCGGTTCCACCCAGGTACCGTACTCTGTCACTAGGTCGGCAAATTCCAAGCTGCTTTGCGTGACCTGATGGTGTTCAACATTCAGCAGGGCTTCTCGAAATTGTCCTTTTTGAGATATTTCAAACGCCTCCGGGCTACTTCTCCATTTCTTGATAGGTGACTTGATGGTGGTCTCTTTGGTATAGCAACTTTGTGTTGCCCATTGTGATGTCCCGTCTTTGAACTCACCATCGAAAGCACCGACTAATCTTCTTTTGAGTGAACTTCGTTTTCCTGAGATGGACCGTTGGATTCGATATCGAAAAGTTGATTGTGTTCTATAGAGGCACTTCTCTCAGCAACAGTTAAGCAATTTATTGATGCCGATTGTTGAAATTCGTTCGTCAGGGGTCTGAGAAGTGTCCAGCCAAGTATCGTTTGCGTAGCTAATAGTTCTTTTCGATTGTTCATGCTCTGTTCAAGCACCCAATGAGCCTCTGGTACATTGCATCTAATTAGAATGTCGACTTGGGAGTTAGACACTTCTTCGAAGACTATATCTCTGAGAAGAGACCATCTCTTGGCGATCGATCTAATAGAGTCGACTGGTCTCATTGGCAAGCTGTCTATTGCAAAAGCTTCCGGAATTTCAACAGTCCCCTTATCAGATAAGGACGTTAACTATAGGGTCAGCCTCTTAGAATTGTTAACATGACCCCCTGCAATCGTGCAGATAGTGAGCGAGGTAGGCTGGCCGACCAGTTCATAGCTTTCTACAACTTCGCGAGTAATCAGCGAGGTGTCCAACCCCGTGTCCAAAAATCCATTGACCCTCCTCAATCCTTTAGGTGTCACAATGCCAACAGGTACGATGCCTAATCTTGCCGGTTTTAAATCATTATGTCCCATTGAACAGACAATTCTGGGTTCTTCCCGCTGAATAGGCTTATTGCTGAGAGGGCCATGTAGTAACGAGTGATGATTACCCAAGCATCCGTCCTGGTTACATTTCACTCCTAAGCTCTATTCAGAGGCCCGATAAGAGTTGTTCAAACACAAAGCATGAGCCAATCCTTTTTACTGCGCACCACCGATCGCGTACACTGATCCCATGAAAGGTCGGACAGTCTGGTAACCGATGCAGGGAGTTGCATAGCTTGCATTCAGTTGACCTCTCGGGTTCTCGGCTTATCATGTGCATGATAGCCAAAGACTGGATTCGGTTACAGTCCTTCCCTCCAATTTGAGTAGATGTTGGTTCCATTCGCGCCAGCCTGCAACTTTCGCGTACGATTTGTCCAAATTGGCTGTTGGCGATACTGCATTGGCGACCTATGAACTCCGTCAAATCGTTAAACGTAGATTCCCGGCTCAAGCATATTTATTTTTTCAGCTTACTCTGCCCTTCGGCTCTGTAAATCAATAGGTAGATATCGGACAATGCATTCCTGTGTGCGCGACTCATTCAGGGCGGACTGGCATCCTAAGTCCTCCAGTGCTATTCTGCAATTCTGCGTTTTAATCACCAAATTTGACAGTGATTCAGCCTTGCCCTCAGCCCTTTTTGCCTCCAATAAAACACCATCAATCAGGTTTCTAGCCACCTTGAATGGTTGTCCAAACAAATCTTTCAGGATTCTGCGTGTAACGACAGCAATGGGGTTTTACCACAGAAATCGAAAAGCTGGGGCGAGACAGCTGGTGTACTGGAGGAAAGTAACGGTGTGCAAACCGTGTATACAGGCGGAGCAAACGCACCTCCAGACTCGGTGATCTACCAGATAAATAAATTTGTTAGTCTCTGCAATTATGTCACATAAGTAGCCCTACAGATACCCCTCAACAATCCTAAAGCCCCCTGCGTTGATGGCAACGTGACCTAATAACTTCTGGTCAATACATCTCTGGTGTCACTAGGATCACTTGCTAAGACGCCACGAAGATTACTGGGCCGTTCCGTCAATCTGTAGCTGCGACGTTTACTTAGGCTCCATATCCCTTTGACAGAGTTGACTGGCTTGGCTTCATCATCCACGTACGCTGAAAATGGCCTAATTAAAGCTGCAAAAATCGCATGCTCCACATCTTATAGGTATTCGTGTTCAGACTAATTTACTGCTCTTTTGAACACGAAGTCCACAGAAAGGGGAGGTGACACTTTTCGGAAGTAGTGTGCCGCAAGACGGAACATTTAGTGAGATAACTGTTAGGTGGCGGCAAGAACCGGAGTGTGTCTTAATAATAAGAATAATAATAATAATAATAATAATAATGGTTTATTTCTGAGACCACAGAGGCATGCCTCACAGGCGATCAAATGTTTTCAAGCGACAAAAGTGGACGGAAAACAATTCGTGAAAAAATTGGAAATACGTATGACAGGCAGGGGATGGGTAGAATTAGAAGGGATATTAGAGAGAGGGATAAAAGCTTGCACTCCAAGGACTATTGAAGGGAGTTAAGGTGAACCAAAGGATGGCATCATACATATCCCTGGTGAGGTTAAAAGTCAAGGTCACATGGAAGAACTGGCTGAGCCAAGTGAAGAGGACTGAAAGTTGAGAGCTTTACATAAGGAGGGCTGAAAATCAGCATGAAGAACTATGGTAACGAGAAATGACGGAGAAAAATCGAATAAAAAGAGAAATGAAGAACGAAAAATTGAGTAGTATGGCTGCGGATTAGGTAGCCATGAATTAGGCCTAATTGCAATAAATGGACGTGATCAACTTGGAAAAAAATGAATAAGCAATGCTGGGCGTAAAGAGTGAGTCATATGGCAGCAAAAATTTGGAAGGGTCGAGAAATGGTAAATGTAAGGCACAGATGTAGAAAAAGGGCATTCGTCATGAGAGGCGGCGGCATGATGGCAGGAGAACTAGCCGACAAAGTACTGTTAGATACAGGGAAAATATGTGGATATATATCTACATTTCGATTATATATATATTTATGTGTAAGAATAGCTAGAACAAACAGCGGCTAAGTGATAGAACACGGAAAAAATAGTACTTCGAAGAGGCAGGTAGGGTTATTTCGAATGGTACCGAAATACAATGAATAAATTCTGAAGAATTCGTTTATCACAGGTGAATATGGGGGATCAGCACTGAAGTATAACGACTTTGGAAGCACAAAAGTTTTGGCAGTGAGCAGCTGTTGATAAACGAGGAAGTATGAGGAAAAGGATCGAATAAAAACAGGTACGAGTGAATCTAACAATCTGATCAATGCAGGTGTGAAATATGGTCACTGTCGGAAATGGGTGAAGCGTTATTGAATGGACGTACATCATGCAAAAAGAAGATGGCTTTGAAAATGGCTAGAGAACGCAGAGCGATCAAAAATACAGGGTGGTTGGGGTAACGTGACAAATCAGTTGAGAGCAGCAACTTGGAAGTAAGACGAACTGTGGTGTGGAGATGCAGCAGATGCAACAGCGAATAACGTGGGAGATAAATAAGGAAGTGTAAGATCAGAAAGATCAGGTAGTGGCAAATCATATGGTTTGAAATTGTATGCGAAAGCAATGACTTACCGACGACTTTACATTACGTGGAACGCGGAGAAGCAGCGCAGCTTGAAGGGCACATTGAAGATGCTTGTGGTGGGCAATATACGGAATAGATGAGAGCACTGACCGAAGAAAACCGGGCAAGAGATGGCCAATCAGATCGTTTGACTGCAGGTGAACCGAGAGGAAGACCGAGAAGGGAAAAAAGAGGAAATTAATGCCCGGACAGGTAAGTCTGTGATGAAACAAAAGTAGCGAGCAATAAGTGCGCGTCGGAGTTGGGAGAATGGAACTGTAGTGCTGCGTGCCTGCAGGCGTCTGTACTAACTGATTGAGCCGGAATTGCGGAGTGAGGCAGGCAAAGTTTGTTGGTGGTGGGAAGATAATAATTGTGATCGTAATAGATGCGAAGGTTGGGACGATGGATTCATATGTTGGGATTGGTCATGAGTACGGATGTGTCTGATGCCTAATGACTGGGGATATAACGTGGCAGGACAAAATATGATATTACAAAATGACAGCTAAGGAGGTATACGAGTGCGAACAATGAGCTTTGTTAGCATGGGGTGGTACCAAGTGAGTAGAGATTAGGAAGTGTCAAAAGGGGCATGGGTGGGAAAGGAAATATTGCGGGCTTGGACGGAGTACAATGGATAGAACGAGAGTGATATCAAGCAGTGAGGGCTGTCGTGGTAAGAAACGATAGGATCAAGGATAGAATGGGCAGGTGTGCATACAGAGGTAAAGCTATACGAAAGGGTAGTAATGAGTGCTGACAAGAACGATAGATGGGCGAACCGTGGCGGAAGAATAATGGTAGAAGCATGCGATCTGCAACCGACAAGAATGGATGCGGTAGGACGAGGAGAGTTAGAGCGTGCGATCAGCAGCTGCTGCTTGTGGGTGGGGCTGACTGTGCGCTGGACCTTCAACCTGAAAACCTGTCGTGGAGTGAACACAGGAGGGTTAATCCACCAGCCTAATTTCGCTCGCAAATCGTTGCAGACGGTCCGCATGCCCGATGTGCGCTGGTCAAAGCGGGAGACATGACCGCGCCCTGCACCTTTGGGATTGGCGTCAGTGCTCATTGATGGTTGTACAGGGGGCAGAGCAACCACCATAAGAGTATATGATCTAGGATCAATTAGTCAGGCTATGAAAACTTAGAAAACAGAGCCAACCTAAACACTGACCGACAGATGGCCACGTAATATTATTATTCAGGTGCACCAGCCAGGGAGTTATTCAGTATAGTTCCCGAGGATCACTGGAAAGGAAAATGAGATAGAGAAACGCGGTCTGGGTATGCTCCAGCTGAGGACCAATTGTTAACGGAAAGTGGAACGAAAGTGAAGCACGGGCACATGGATGCAGCGGGTCCCGAAGAAAGTATAAAGGCCACTGAATGTGGAACTAAGAAAGGAAACGGGGAACTTTGAACAAGTGAGAGCTGGAAGATTCAGTAACGAGGGTGAGATTCGACCTAGAGGAATCAATATATATATATATATATATATATATATATATATATATATAAAGCGGACCAATGTGTGTTTACTGATGCAGTTCCTATAGCTTCATTAGGCTTGGTTTCAGGGCCTCTAATGTGATATAACTAAATGAATGGTAGTGAATCTTGGAACAGATGAGGCATACAGGAAGTGTGTGAGAGGTATAACAGTGGCCTTCTTGAAAATGTGCACGTACCTGGGAGGACTTATTTCAGAGTGAGGTGGACAGGATTCTATGAGCCGGTAGGGAAGAACAATTATTGGACGCAGTCATTTTCTGAATGGATCAGTGGCTGATTCTAAAAGAACGGTCAAACGAAGCATTTTTATTTCAAAAACGGTCAGCATTGGGAAGAAAAAATCGAATGATCTTGGAAGGGAAGTTGGTTCAAATAAGCAGAACAATGGCTTAAAAGTTGAGGCCTTTTTGGTGGTCTGAACTGTCGGCTACGTGAACGACGGTTGAGAGCGAAATTGCTGGGACAGAATGAGATCCATCTATGGCATGCACGAGTGCAAACTCTGACTGCAAAAGACCTGATGTGCAAAGAGATTTTATTCCAAATTCAGTAGCACGTGAAGAGAAAGAACTTTGAGCGTAGAACAGTCCTCTCGGGGGGTGTGATAATAGTATGCTTCCTATTTCGGAGTAAATATCCAGTATCCGGGGGGAAGCTTAAGAGTTTGGAGGAACAAAACTTCTTGGTCTATATTTTGTACAACCGTTCCAGACCTCTTCGGCTTTCCCATTGTGTGATGGTGAAGAAACCAATGCAATCTATTACTTCGCGACTTTTTTGAGTGAGAATAGTGTAATCTTTCACCAGGAAAGATCCCACTACAGCCGAATACTTGCCTTCAAATTGAACAGATCAGCACGACACCTTTTTAGATGTTGAAAGATTGGGAGCTCTTATATTATTGCATTTATAGCTCCGACGTCCTTCTTCCCCGACAAGCCATCACACGGCTAGTCCCTTCTTACCCCAAGTCTTGTAGTAGCCTCGATCGCGCCGAGAATATGGTCGTTTTCAGAGCACCATTTGTATTTACTTTTAGCACAATCGTTTCTGACTCTTGGTTTTGGCCTCACCATTTTTTTGCTTTGCGTATGTTCAAGTGAACTGGCCTCGCTTTCGAATCACTTTTACCTTCGGTTCCTCACCGACTGCACACGCACTTGGTTCACCCGTTATACAGTGATGAGTGCAACCACTGCACGACGTAAGCTACGGCAGTGACAACAAACGCGGCTGCTTGATGTGTTACAAGAGCGCGATCTTCAAAGCATAGGGAGGTTGAAATCCTAGTGGGCTAAAACCCAGTGAGTGCATTACCAGGCATCAACACTTGCCTCACAGAGGCTGCGGATGGCGGTCTATACCAATACGTTGCATACTTTCCGCTTCGCCATAGATATCAACTTTTCGCGTCATTTCGTATCTGTGCTGTTTCGGTACCATGGCGTACAGAATACAACTTGGCATCTGTCCAGCGGCTCGGGTCGTCTCTGCATGTTTGATGGAGGGGATTTGGCTGGCAATTCTCTGCGAGGTTGCATAGAAGACAAGTTCACAAGCTGCATCAGAAAGTCTTATTTAGTTTGCTCCAAAATATCTATGGCTCATTCCTTCTGGATTGCCTATCTACCCCCAGGTGAACCACCCCTTACCATAAAATCAGGATTCCAAAACGTTCAGGGGTTTTTTCCGGTTCTTCAGCGTGAAGCTGAGGATGAAAGAGCGAAGTGTACTTCTAAGGGCCTTTTCATTAGACCCCGCAAAACCCTAAAAAAGGGTATGCGATCGGCGTGTGTACCGACCGTATTCTCTACCCTTTGTTCCAATATCTAGTGAAATGTTTGCGTGTCAAGCCCCGCTGACATAATAACCTTCGGATGAGAAAGAGGATTGGGTGGCACGTCTTTTAGAAGACCTCAGTTAGACAGAGCTCCGTTGCCCTGTAACACGGCCGAACGTCAGGGATCGAAGAGGTTGTATGCGCAGCTTTCCCTTTTATCATCTCACTATCATATACAGACCTAAGAAAGATTGTTACGCGTTTATTGGTACAAAAACAAAATCCTATCAAACTTATTTTTTCCTCCAAACCTGTAAATCCGGCACTTTCCTTCACCGCAGTTCGGATAAGCGAGGTATCAATTCTAGCATCCAAAAGTGCTTTTTCCCACAACTGAAGCTTTTAATTCTTTGACCTTTACAGGCCTTACACCTAAAAAAGCACTACAGTCCCTTGAGGTGGCTTGGCTGGAGGTACCCAAAGCTTAAGAAGAATCTTGGTGTACAGCCGGTGAGGAAGTCCTTTAGGGTTTTTCTCCTCGCACACCTTTCATGGGCAGCATTGATTGGAACGATGCACAGAATACAGGCAAATGAAACATGGTTGATATTCCGATAACATCCGCCAAATTCGTCCTCTATTGCGGAATCTAAAGTCCTTGCAGCCTCCAAGAGAATTCACCCTCCTTCGTTCTTCGTATATGATGTAACCAGCTGCTCCCGCACGAGGATATGTATGGGGTTTTGTTTTACTCTCGGGCTTTGTACTCTCTAGTTGAGGTTTTCTAGAAATTATACGAGAATATTTTGCCGTTATCCGGTAAGAAATTTTACGAAAGTTGCATAGATATCTAAAACTGGTTCCATGCCACTCTCAAACGTTTTTTGTCCACCCAACCCATTCCATAGCCATAAACCGCGGTAGCTTTTTCTGGACCCATTTCGTGGTCCCGAAGGACATGAAGTCTGAAACTTACCCACAAGTTTCATTGCTTCTGCACAGAAAATCAACCAATTCACGTTAGATAATTCCGTAAATCATGAGATACCACTTTTGGCCTGAAACCTGACCCAACATTTTACCTTACAATCAAGCATTGACGGTCGAATAACCCTTCCGGGGTCTATCCAGTCCGTCCGTAACCCTCTCCGGCGGGAAGCAACGAGCATGCTTTTAAAGCTTCCCCGGCCTTCCCTTGACAATATTGGTGAAGTTGAATCAACCTCTGTCCGTGATGACGCACACTTCCTCCAACTTGCAGACCAAATTGACGAAAAAACAAGACGTGACTGCCCGGTGTACCGTCAAACTGCGGCAGTTCATACTTCGACAAGATCATCAAAGTACTGAGGCCATCCACATTACGTCTCTCATTTTCGAGGCCCCAATAGTCTGTCCGGTACACCTAACTTGTTTCACATTGGCCCTGTGTGAGCTTATCAGGTTGAACTCAGCAACCCATAACTGATATTCTTGACTGAATCTCCCCATTTCCGCCGCCGATTCCTTGTCCGCCAACCCTCGGATTTCAAATGAGAACAAAGTCTTCGTCCAAAGCTTAGTCCTTGTAGCTCTTCCAGTGGTATGGGCTGCCTCTCTCTTCTTTTGTGCACTCTCCAATTGCAGCTGCACACGAATGGAGTGAATTCCTATAGCTGCATTTTGATGGCTCTTGCAAAATCTTCCCTGACGGATACTGTCCTGCAGCCAACAACGTATTTCCAAGGTGGCAGATACACCACGAGTGAAGAAGTCCAAAGATGACGCAAAGCAAGGTAAACAATCGAGGAAACGGAAGGAATGACTGAGAATCAATCGACATCTCATAAACGAAGGGAAGCTTGGAGGTCAGTAAATCACGGAATTCCGCCTCCCGTTCCCGACAAGTCCTGAGGCAAACAGGTAAGAAGTCTAATCGTCCAGGATGTGTCACAAATTCCTGCATTGTGTTTCAGGTAGACTTGTCAAACACTAGCTGCAGCCAGATAATAAACTCTGAATGCAGACTTGAGCCGGTTTTGTTAACGGCGGACAGCCCCTATCGCAGACTAGCCAAGGCCTAAAGTCAAAGCTATCACTGACCGGTCAGAATTCAATCATCTGCGGTAACTAGAACGTTATATTCATCAATGTGATGTCTCATTTTACCATGTTTCAAAGTCATAATTGTGTGGCACATACTCGGCGGCAAACTTTCTCAAACTAACCGCGGAGAACAAGCAATAACGGCGGTGAACTACGAGAAGACACGATCCCTCAGCCTCTGCAATCTCGTCAGCTGGGGAAGCCAAAGAAACAAGACCGTAGGGTGCCAACCGCCGGTATTCCTACTGGGCCTGAGTACAGACCGCAAGCTGGCTTGCACCGAAGAAGTGTGTCGGAAGCAGAGATAGCGACTAAATTAAATTAAATTCGGTTTTAGGACTTGGCGTCGGAATTCACATATGTCCGGATTCTTGCTCTTGGGTGTTTCTCTTATCCCCCGGTTCTTGGGCTATTGGAAGAGATCGATCTCCTTCACTACTTGGCTACATTCGGGGAAGAATCTGGTTAAGCATATATTCCCCGTACTCCACAGCTACTTTTCGTATCACAGCCGCTAACAACACAATCCTCTTCGTCATTCTCCTCGACGATGACGATAAAATATCGAGGGGTAGACGGTAGTAAGTAAAGGTGCCACGAAAAACCAAAGTGAAAGGAGTGAGTCATTTGCCTAACGAAACCAGTGGTACAGGCTCCTGGTCACTGTCCTACAAACAGCCATCAGCACCTCATCTAGTATCCTTTCAAACCCGGCTAATGTGATTGTGAGTATCACATCTCGTAGCAGCTTATTCCAGTAGTTAGCAACCCTTACTGCAAATGGCTTACTTCTGATTTGGGTCAACGTTCCTTTTTTCTTAATTGTCAGTTCACGCCCTCTTAGGAAGCCATTCCCTTCCAGCTCAAATAAGGAACCTGCGTGACCTCATGCTTCTGTGAACACTTTCAGTATTTTGAAAGCCACAATTGGGTCACCTTTCCTTATTCTTCAATCTAAAGAACTTAACTCCATTTGCTCCAACCTATTTTCGTAGCACAAGTGCCTGTATACCGTGGGGCCTCGCGTGGGTCGCTGTTGTGACCGCTCGATAGCCTTGGTGTCCTTCACCAAACGGGGCTCCCACGCTTGGACACACTTTTCCAGATGGAACTCACGAGAGCCTTGTACAATGGCAACGAGATCCCTGGTTTCTTGGAGCCGAACAACCTTCTTAGCTGACGCAGTGCTCTGTATGCTTTGTGCATTGCTTTCCGGCGCTGGCGACTTCGCTTTATGTCCGTGCTCACCACCAAGATTAAATCCCGGGCTTCTATGGTCTGAGCTAATGCCTCCCAACGGTCTGGTGGACCCATGTATCGCACGGGCCGAGGTTCTTCCTATTTGATTAGATGTTGACATTTGCTTGGGTCGGGGGGAAGATGTCACGCCATTGTTCACTGGTATACCCTGTCTATATCACGCTGAACAGTCGAATTACTTGGTGCTCCTACCACCTTGGCATCATCCGCGAACGAGAGGCACGGGCTTCCAAACCCGTCTGCTTTGTCTTTAGTTTATATCAGGAACAACAGGGGTCCCAGGTCTGACCCGTGGGGGACGTCACTATGCAGTCTCCTATTGTCCGACAGGTAACCTTCTACTCTCAACCGGAAAAACCCTCCTTTGGGCTTTGTACAATCCACTTCTGTACTTTCGCCATACGTTGAAAGGATTTCGCCCTTGCTTCGGGCAGTCTACGGTTAACCGAATCAAATCCCCTTTGGAAATCGAGATAGCAGACTTTCACCCGTTCTCCTTGATCCACTCGACTAGCTACCTCAAGTAAGAGGCTCATTAGGTAGGAGAGACAAGAGCACCAGTGCCAGTGCCAGGGCCCAAGCAGGTTGATAGTTATCAGCTTGCCCCTCTCCAAATGCCTCACTATTCTATCCTTTGGTATCCTCTCGAGAGTTGGATTAAGTTTTTCGGCCCATCCGGGTGCGTGTCGCGGCTTTCATATTCATAAACCGATGGTGATCAATACAGGTCAGTCTTCAGGTGGTACAGTCTTGTCTAATTATGCTAGTGGTTCAGCCAGGATGGACGTTAGTGGCCTCAGTATTGCTGGGTGGATGCCATCCGTCCCCGCCGCCTTGGGTACATCTGGTTGCTTTAGGCTGTTCAGTACCTGTCTCGCATTGACTTCATCGTCCTGCATCTCCAAGACTTCGCTGCCCCTGATCGTAGGTAGCCCTTGAGCTTTCTGGCCCTTTCTATATACCTGCTGAATTAATTCCAACAGATCCGCTGCTTCTTCTCGCCTGATTATTACCCACTTTCCCCGTGGGCTTCTGACCCTTCCTACGGCTTTTCTCAGTGCTTTGAAATCTCTTTTGACGTTCCGCGCAGTAACTTAGTTGTAGTTGTTCTTGCATTGTCTCAGTATCTGAGGCATTCTAGTTGTCGTTTCTTTGAACTGTAGAGAGAACCGATATCCACCGGCACTTCTGAGCTTCTTCGATGCTCTGTGCTTGTGATTCAGTGTCATTCTTACCCCGCTTGTCCATCTCGGTGAATGTCCTTTTCGTTTGAATCTCCGGAGTGATACCACAGCCTTTTTTGTTCCCAGCGGTTTGCTCTTGGTCAATCTCTGTTGGCTTCCACTTCTAAGCTATCGTCCACCACCGCTTGACCTACCCGGGGGCCCAGTTCTTCTGGGTCATCCTTTTCTATCTTTGCGAGGCTTCTTCTGAACTTATAATGATGACGGTACATTTCTGCACTGTGGTCTAGAGGCACGCGAGAAGTCATGGTCAGAGTTTACAGCATAGCTTAACAAGATGAAAACTTCAAGCGTAATAAAGGGGGAGTCTCACAATATGGCAACAGAGGAATAATGGTAGAGAAAGTTTCAAAAAGGTAAAGTAACAACGGGGTAAACGACGTAAGATACCTTTGAGCAACACATAGCCAGATTCGCAACGGATCCCGAAATCGGGAGGCGATTGCCCGTGAAATCATACGATACTAGATTATCAAATGAACAATGACACGGAAAAGATACGAGCCTGAATCATGCAATCAAAAGGGCTCAGAAAAGGACAACCAAATTGCGGCGTGCGAGATAGGAGCACGTGCGTCACGCAGGTCCAGAATCAAGACACGACAAAGCAGCGCGCTGGATGCGAACAAACAGACGTTGGTTCATAAAAACGCGTGGTGCATAAAACCATCCAATAGTGTAAATGGGTGAGTGGCGTTCAGGGAACATGGAACAGCAGTGTTTTCTGTGGGGATCTTCCACGACCGGTCAGTACACTGTCCACCAAGGTCCGCTCGAATCTCAGCGGAGCCAAAGGCTTGGAATAAGGGTACTGATTTTTCCTGCCTACCTAGACCATGATCTCAGTGCGCGTACCCAATGCCTTGTCGTCAACATTCTACTCACGATCGCACGTGATCCAGTGGCCACGCCGACGTGACGTTACAAAGCGTCGTCCATAAAAACCGCTTATCAATGGTGGTCGTGAAGGAGGAACATAAATGCTGTCATTGGAGTAGCCTTTGTGCCTCGGCGACGTGTACTTGTGTGGGCGTATGTGCGTTTGGGTGTAATGGGCGTGGTCGCATTCTGGTATATGGGCAAGCAGTAACAACCACCACTTACGGGAGATGCCTTCTATGATGTCAGTGATAAAAAGGGAACAATCAGCCCTGCGGCGTGCTTTGGCGGAGGTCATGAGATATATACATGCACTATGTAGGCGTGTGTCAGGATGTATAATAGAATCATAACTACTTTCGCTTGCGGGAAAAGCCTCCTGTATCCTCGGAAAATCCGGTGAGCACTGCACCGTGTTTCATGGAGGCCATGAAGCATAAACGTGTATTATTTAAGTGTTTATTTGTCAGGATGTATGATAGTTCAATACGTTGGTATGTCGTAAATGCCCCAACACATGGAGGTACCTTTAACCACTTCAAAGACGAATGAGGAGTAGTCTACTGGGCTTCTGTGTTATCGGCTTCTTCGTCTTCACTCTCTAGGAAGCCGATACTGCGTACGTCGCAGATTAGCACTCCGCTGGCGGTCTTGGCATCCACAGTTCTTATCATTTCGTCAGAGCTTCCGATGGTTTCCATCACCACACCCAAAGACCAGGTGCTGAAATGCGCGAGTTCATCTGCGATCATCTCTACATCCCCAACCCTGAATGGTCCTGCTTTGATCAACCACTTCTGCCGAGCTTGTAGAGCCAAAGAAACCTTGGCAAGATAGTTTGCCTGTCTCCATCGATAGTGGTAGCTCCCACGAAGGTTCGTCGGTGGTTGGAAACCCCGTTCGACCTTAACGTCAATAGGTCGTTCGAGGTGAGCGCCAGTTGGATGGAGTCACCCTTTGTTGCTGGAACCAAGGGGCGGTTGTTCAGAATTCTCTCGACCTCTAGACGGTGCTCAGCTTTTCGTAGTCTGGCGGCTGCCGCTCAATGATCGACAGCCACCGTTATGATTGGCCTGCGGGGCAATAAAGTGCCATCGTATGCCACAGGCCACGGTTCGATTCTGCAGTTCGTCCTTGCTCATGTTTATGTGCCAACACTGTAGTTCCCGGTGAGAGCTCGAGAAGTTCGACCCGTAGTCGGAGTGTACATCCGCCTGTATACCTCTTCGGTTGATGAAGCGCTGCAAGGCCCGGAGGAAGGTGTCGGTCGTCATCGAACGCGTAACTTCTAAGTGTGCCGCGCGTGACTTCGTGCCCGTCATGATCCACAAAGGCTCGAAATAGTCCCGCCAGGTGTCGCTGAACGGCCACCAGCCCGGAGTCACTCCGCATTCCGGCAGCGGGGCCATATGTTGTTCGCCCACTGCGACATTGCGTCTCCTACAATGTACAGAACGTCGGATAACCAGTTTAACAGTCGCCCTTCCTCTCAGCAACCAAAGTTGCTTTCGAGTGACGCTTGCCAAGTGGCTTTTGCCGGCATGTCCCTCCGTGGCTTTGATGTGTTGAATCATTAGCTCTCTCAGAGATTCTCGGGCCGGTAGCGATACAGAATATTTCGTGTCAAAGCTCAGGCGGGAGTTGGTCAGCTTACCATTTACCCGTAGTAGTCTAATAATTAGTTTGAGGTTTAGATGCTTTAAGTCACCTCTCGGAGATAATAATCTTTTGTCGATAGTTTCCGCTTCTTCCGACCTCCCGAATTCTCGGATGGTGGTACCATCTTGAATCAATAGTGTTCTGCGGCTCGTAGTTTATCGGGACTCATCGGACCCACTCGCACCCGGCCGGAGAGGCGGACCCCTTTCACGACTAGCAAATGTCTCTCAAACCTGGACAACCAAACTAATGCACGAAGTGTCTTTCTCCAGGAAGAAAATCTGACTAATCGTGACACAATGAGTGTCGCTTCGACGACCGTGGCCGTCATCACTACGCCTTTGACCTCCAATTCCAATTCCAGAGGGGTTTTTAGTTCGTACATGGGCCAGTCCTGTTAAGGCATTTGCATGAATTTCGGTCCTCCCGTCCAGTTGCCAGAAGTTGGTCGCACCTCGGGAGCACAGATCGGCTGGGTTATCGCCAGATCTGACGCATTTCTACTGGTTCATGACCGTTTCGTCGTGGATGGTCGTGAGTCGGTCAGCAACGAAAGTACTAAAACGGCTCCTGTCGTTGTTGTTGTAGTACAGTACGATCTTCGAGTTCGTCCAAAGGCTGGCCGACCAAATATAGAAGTCAAAACATCTCTAAACCCCTTGTGTCGCCCTGACTGCTAACGCGGCTGCGCTCAGTTCGAGGTTCGGGATCAAAACCGGCTTCAGTGGAGCAACACGGGCTATGGCGAACAGGATCCTCGTAGTACGTTGTCCATCTCTCGTGCACCATTGTCCGTATACCACTGTTCCGTAACCCACTTCAGGTGCGTTAGAAAAGGCGTGTAGTTCTCCCGTCCGTGTTATGTGACCGGAGCGCAAACATAGTTGAATCCGTATGCCCCTTAGTTTCTTTAGGGTGTTCAGAAATTCCTCTCAGTCCAAACGTCTCTGTTGACGCTTTCTACCACCAACCGGTGGACCAAATCCCAATGTTTGTTCGCTGGTTCTCGAAGGGTGTAGTTCGCAAGAAACGGTGATGATGTCGCTCCGAGGGGGTGGACGGTCATCCTACAACTTACCACTGCGTCGTCCCGGTTGCTCTCTTCCCACCACAGGAAACGCAAAGCAACTTGTTCTTCTACCGGTATTTTCATCTCGTGGAACAGTTCTCTGATATCGGCGGACAAGGCCACTCTTCCCACTCCGAAGTGGCACAAAACGTCGATTAGTGGCGTGGTCCATTCAAGTCCTTGTAGTAGGCGTTGGTTTAACGACTTGCCCTGGAACTTGGCTGCACAGTCGGAGAACGCCCGCGGTTTTTCGGGTTTCTTAGGGTTAATAACCGGGTGGTGGGGTAGAAACCAGGTTCTCTTCCGGCCGTCTGTGGTAGCAGGCACCTCTCCAACGTAGCCTAGAGCTTCGTTTCGCTTCAGTAATTCTGCGCATTGTTCCCACAGATCCTGGTCTCGAACGAAGTGTTCTTCCAGTCGTAGTAGTCTTTGCAGGGCAGAGCTTCTATTATCAATCCAAGGATCAGCTGGTGCGAGCCATAGGAGGGGAACCTAGAATTGTTTTCCAAGGACTCTAGTTCCTCGCCTTACTGTTTGCAGAGCGAAGTGGTCCTCTTGGGACAATGATACTCTTCCTTCTCCAATGCCGTGAAACTTTTCTTAACACAGTCGCCGCAACTGATATTCTATGTGGTCCGTTTTGGCTGACACGTAAGTTACAGAACCACGCCCCCCAATGGACCATATAACATCCATCCCAGTGATGTGCTTATGGCCTAAGGTGCCTGGCGGCCGCCCACTCACTGGTCAAGTGCCCAATGTGCCTCTGGCACTTCGCAGCCGACAAGGAGGTCCACTTTGTCGCCTTCCCAGTCTACGATGGTTATATCCTGCAGGCGGGGCCACCTAGTTAAAATTGCGTTCACCAACTCTGGTGCTCGCTTGGGGAGATCAGCTAATGTTAATGCCTCCGTTGATTCGATTCGCCCGTTAGTGTCTAAGGAGATGAGCTGTACCCTCGACTGGCCGGCAGTCATTACTTGTGTTCTGCCCACTGTGCTCAATGCTAACGACGTTGTACTTCTGATGAACCGGCGTTTGTCGGCAAACTACTCCTTCGCCAAGATAGAGTCCGATCCACTATCAACTATTGCCAACTCTATGGCCACCCTAGTTGGGGTCATCACCCCCACGGAAACTACTACTGAAAGTACTGGTCTACTGGCAGACCGCGACGTTGAACGAATTACACTGGGCTTGTTGTTCGTCTCCGGTGTAGCTTCTCTCGCCTGGTGTGACAACCAATGGTGTCTGCCCGCGCGAACCTCGTGATCCCATCCGGCCCTTGTTCGACAAGCTGCCTCCCGGTTAGTTGATTTGGGGCACATAAAGCACACTCCTGTTGTCCTCGCCACTCCCCCAACGTTTGTATATTACGGTATTGATGAACTTCGGGCATTCCTGTAGACCATGGCCAGCCTCGCGGGACCTGCAACTTGGATGCGCTATAGCCTCGCGCGAAATGGCGTGTGCATTGGTCCAAAGCTGATATTTCGGACGTTCCTGAGCAGCGGTCGGAGTCTGGCTAGTGCTGGATTTTTTTACTCGGTTACTGTCCCGGATGAGTCAGCCAAATCCCCTGTCGGCTACCTTGGCTTGCCTATCTAAGTATTCGATCAAGGTTTTGAAGTTAGCCTCACGATGGCCTCGGCCTATAAGTTCCGCCTCTTCCACCAACCGAACCTGTAGTTCGGGAGAAAGGTGATGGACTAAGCTCCCCCAAGTTTGCTTTGCACCGGAGTTAGCCCCGTAACCTAAATGGTCAAGGGCTATTGAGCATTCCGAATTTTGATCACTAGGTAGGCCATTGTATAGACTTCGTCCTTGGTTTTTTTGGCCCCCACCATCACGCCCTCTATTGGGTCATGGGCTACCTCGAATGGCTGGCCGGACAGGTCCCTCAAAATCTTCCTTGCTTGTGTGTAGCCTTGTTCCGGGTCGAGCACGGTACGCCCATCGATGGCTTCTCTTGTTCGGCCTCGACATTAATGAGCCAGGTAGAGAAGCCTTTACCCGGGGTCAGGTATCTTGTTTTCGACGTAAGTTTCGAACTGCCTGATTAACTTGCAGTAATATTCGGAGCACCCGTCGAAAGCTGTCGGTTCTGCTCTTGGCGGATTGATCGTTTGTTGAGTCGGTTTTTTATATTCGACGACCGGCGCAGAGTTTTCTATTTTAATTTGCCCTAATCTGTCAGTTGGGTCGTAGTCGTTGGTCTTTTGCTCACGCTCGTTCTGTCTACACCTCTCTTCTGCCGCCTGGGCCTGTTGCCTAGCCAACAACAGTCGTTGTTCTTGGATTAATGTCCTTAACTTAAATAGGTCGACTTTCTTGCAATCCATATTACCCTCAATAATACATGAGCTAGCACCGACAGGACAGGGTGACCTAGCATTGACCAAAGAATCAAAAGTAACCAAAAACCTCCCCAGTGACATGCCGTGTTACTTCCTGTCCAGATTCCGATTGGTTTCATCCTTTCCTTGGCATGTTGCATACTTTCTCCTTCCAAATTGACTAATCGGGTGTTGCAAGACATCTTTGAGCAATACATATCCAGATTCGCAACGGATCCCGAAATCGGGGGGCGATTGCCCGTGAAATCATACGATACTAGATTATCAAATGAACAATGACACGGAAAAGATACGAGCCTGAATCATGCAATCAAAAGGGCTCAGAAAAGGACAACCAAATTGCGGCGTGCGAGATAGGAGCACGTGCGTCACGCAGGTCCAGAATCAAGACACGACAAAGCAGCGCGCTGGATGCGAACAAACAGACGTTGGTTCATAAAAACGCGTGGTGCATAAAACCATCCAATAGTGTAAATAGGTGAGTGGCGTTCAGGGAACATGGAACAGCAGTGTTTTCTGTGGGGATTTTCCACGACGGATCCTTACAAACGGTGAGCATGATTCAACTTCGACTCAGTGTGGGCAAACATAAAGAATCAGCCGGACGTATGGATTTTGAGACAGGCATTTTCCTAGGACATAGAAACTACCATATTCGCACGGATGATGGAATAATGGAGTCAATAATGAAAACATAAGTTTACGTGAAAAGGTGATTGGTGATGAGGCAAGGAGATGGGTAAGAATCTCGTGAAAGTACGCATGAGAATGCCAATATTCATAGATTTGATGATATGAAAAAAAGATAATGCCCCTGAAAAGGTGAGATAATTTTCATGAGGAGCATCATGCATCATCTTTCGTCGGGAATTTGCCGCTGCTGGAAGTAATATGGAGTTCCGAGCGGGAGTAATCAGCAAGCGGAGTACAGCTTTCACTCGAAAGAAAGTAATACAAGTAAAAAAGGCACAAACCCTTGCGATAGGCCGGGTTACTCTAATAAATGGCGAATAAATTATTTTGTTGAGTTCCGTATGGCTTTTCTTTTCCTGTATAGGGCTTTCTGGGCGAGGATTAGCTGTAGTTTGTAGTTGCGTTTTCATAATTGGAAGGGGAACGGCATCACCAAATCTGGAGCTTTTGATATTTAATTGGAAACCATTGCAGGGTGGTTTAAATGGCTTCGAGATCGAGAGGGTCTTGTAGCAAGAAATTTTCTAGCAGACCTCAGTAGGATATATGCAGCAGTAACAGAACTTTGTGAAGGCAAAGCCTGGCAACCAGATGGTATTCGTGGCAACCAACCATGGGGATGGTTGCCCGCGGGCAGTGAAGAAGATAAGCTGCCTGCGTGATATATTACAGCCATTAAATACGACGATCGGGTGGCTCTGGAGCGTCAAAAACTGAAGGGTTGCAGTTTGAAAGGTGTTCTAGCTGAGGGTTAGCGTGAGTGTAATAACAGATAGGGGTTCTGAGGTTGGAAATGAGGCTCAATGTTCTTGACAAAAGGAGAAACCATAGGTATTGTTGGTCGGTATTCGTAGGAGCTAACTGCACTTGATCTATTAGGCCTGTTTATTGAATGCCAGTTCGTCGATGTAACCAGAAATTATATCGGTTGGGTTAACAAAGCTGTGGGGATGCCTTTGAGCTATTGGGTTTGAGGGCTACACGGGGAAGCTGATGGAAAGCAATCGGAACCATGAGGTACATACAGGTTGAGAATAAGCGGCTGGAAGACACTAAGTACCTAAATGGCCATTCTGTTTCGTAGGTCCAGATTACATATGTCACATACTATCCTGGCGTACTTACAGTTGTACCGCTGCAGGTTGGTGTTGGGTTTTGGTATACGGAAGGATGCTGTTAAGCTGGACTGTAAACTGGAGACGGTTGGATACTAGGGCATACGGCACACCGCTTTCACGCGAAAAGGAGGAAAAATAGATAGGTATGAGTGGGAAATATCGGCGGCCCCCATATATGCATATATATAGGTTTGTAACCAGCCAGCACAAAATACCACCTTCCATGTGACAGATCCACCAAATAAATACCACTACTGTTTTTCTCGAGGATGAGTGCTTTATTCGCTCAGAATGGCCAAAATGACTCTTTGCGTAGCATGGGAACTCGTCGTTGTGCAAAGAAATTTCGACAAAAAGAGTATTACGAAAACTAGTTGACTTTGGTTTCCTTAGTGCGCTACACGTTTTTGGAGCGTGCCTGCCAGTCCGCCTTGTTGAGTGATCCGGTATGGTTTGCGCTAATTTCTCGTTCGTGATTCTGTCCTGAGGTGACGCTATTTTTCGCCAAGTTCAGGACAGATCTCTGAATTTGTTTTTCGTAATATAACACTTTATTTCGGACCGCTTTTTCAGTGTAGTACTTGGATTGGTGAGCTTTTGTCCTAGGGCAAAAATCTATCCGCTCAGTTTCATAATATTAATGAAAACCACGAAACCAAATGATAGTTCGTTGATGGTCGTCTCTCCTCAGCTTCTATTTCTAAACTATGCGGATCTAACTATTTAAACAATGCCTGGAAGAACATTTCCCCATCCCGGTTCGTCAAAATCCGCTAAGAAACGAAAACTGCGTCAACTGCTTCGAGCATTAGACAGGTCAACAGCAGAAGCATTTGCATCGGATTTAGCCGAGACGGCCGTCTGCCTGAGTTCGGCTGGTAAGACTTGGTTACCTAAAGTGTTCACTTATATCTTAGACAATGCGTAGTACGTGAATACTTCTACATTTGGCAGTCATATTGCTGCTTCTGAATTCAGGAGTGGGTGATGCGAACACGTGGATAAGCACTGGAAACATACTGGATCATATCCGTCTTTTGTAGGTACTTGCGCTGGCCTCAGACTGCAGAGGACGAAGTGGCCCGTCGTTGCCGGAACAATAAAGACCCTGGCACCACCTTCACCCTGCAAGAAGTCAATATCCTTTACATTTGCAGTATGTCCTGAAAATTCATTTATTTCACAGATGACATACAAGAAGCGAGAAGGTTGAGAAGTGGTTCTGCTAATAGCGATGGTGAAAACCAGGATTTTCACGAAGGACATGTTAGCCCGCGGCGCCTAGTGCAGTGATAACATGTTTCGATTTGTAACTTTTGCAGCAAATGACCACATCGATTCTTGACCTCCGAATCAAGCTCCAATGAATCCGGTAACTCGCCTGAAATGGAGGACCGCCGAAAACATTGTGAAAAAGTTCCACCAATATTTCAGTCCTACCCGGCACCGCCAAGCACACTGGAATTAGGGTTTGAGCTTATTTTCATGTACGTTCTGCTCAGAGAGGAAATTCCATCAACATCAGTGACACTAAGAAGAGTACCTATGAGGAAAATGTCCAACTCAAAAGACTGCGTTCGTGTGGAACCAACTAGCTCCTACTTTTACAGTCCACCGAGGGCTGCAAATGATGCAATGGAACAACGCCTTCAGAAGATGCAACACGACATTGAAAGTATGAAGGGTGAGTCTTCAGTCGTTACTTGAATGTTCTCTGTTGAAGGTCTGGTTCGTGTGCGGGAAATGTGTTGCAAATTTTTGGCCGCAGATCGACAAAAAGATATCCACATTTCGACGGTGAACACAGTTGGATTTATGGCCAAGGAGGATTTTCATCTGCCACTGGAAAGTGTTGATGATCTTATAAAGATCCAGCTGCACTTGGCCAACAAACACAGCCGAAAAAGCTTGGTAGGTTCACGTATTTGAAGTTATTTATTTTTTCACTTTACACTAATGTCCTCCGTAGGTGGGCGAACATTTGATGAGACCTTTCGGGCCCTAATGCTGAAAGTGTTGCATGTCAACCTCGTGAAGGATTGTAGCCTCTCAGGGAAAAACAAAAATTGCTGTTGATGACAAACTGTTATTTGGAGTGATACAAGTCACTTCATCTCAACTACTAGTGAGTCTGTGATATTCATCACGCTAGAGAAGCGTTTCCCTATAAGCTTGTACCTATTTTCTTTTAATTTTCCAGATGCTGCTAAATCACACACTGTTTTCGCGAATCATTCGGATTCAAAGTTCCGATTTCATGTTTGCATGTGGCTGCACAACACGAGGTCTCGGATATGCATTAGGTCAAACCGGGATTGCCAATTAAACTCCGTAGATTTTCAGGTTGCACCGCACCTAGAATCGGAGGAACCGGAGAGTGCTGCTTGAGCTTGTAAAAGTCATAATATATTGTTCCAGTTGTTATTTGTTTTTCTTTTCTTAATTCCACACTGTTGAATCGAGTGGTAAGAAGAAAAGTGAGATATTTTCGGGACATTCGTAGTAAAATTAAGATCAGGTCATTTATGTACGCATTATTGGTCCGTTAATAAAATATTGCTAATGCGACAGCGCGAGAGCTCCTTTAATCAGTGGTTATGTTTACCACTCATAGTGTAAAGGCTATACGGAAGCCGGAGCAGAGGTGTCTTAGTAAAAGGGGTCCTGTCGCATTCTATCGACAAGTGTTTTTGTGTGATATTTAAGTGGTATTATTAAGTGTTAATTAGGTGGTATTTAAGTGGTCTATTCAGTGGTATTTAGGCGATATTATCGGGGTCACTGAGCACCTAAAAACCCCTTTTTGGAGTTTTAACATGTTTTACCACTTTTTGTGCTGGCTGGGTATATATATTTATATTTACAAATGTATATTTAACGCTACAACAAGACACATTTAGTGTCTGACCTATCGATCGGTTGTACAGATCAGTGGGATAAGGGTCAGTTCCCCGGTGGTTTTGTAGCTGACGTCAACATAAATGCTAAGCGTGTATGGAAGGGCGTAGAGTGACTGTAACATAGAGCGAGAGGCGGATTATCATATGTGGAGAGTCCATCACCCCAGTTGGTCTCGTGAGCCCTGGGAAAAAAGACGCAAGTTCGTGGAGACCTAGGTGGGTCACGACTGCTTTTAGGTTGCGCGCCACCTAGAGGCGAATATCCAAGGTCGGCTCTAGAAAATTTAATCTACATATTTTTTTCAGCATAAACGAGTGCTGATGTTAGCAGGTCTATGCATCAGCAGGAAGGATTGTGAAAGTAAATGAGTTCATATGATCAAACTTCGGAAAGCTCATGTGGTGACCTCGGTTGTTCTGAGAAAATTCCTATTTTCTGGAAAACATTTTGGATCTATTTTCTCTACGATCTTTTCTGACGTTTGACCTCGGCCTCATTGTGTCGTTCGGTTGCGTACGTTTTACTGGACTGACTTTTCCGAGGTTTTCGTCGACCCCCGTTTTGGAGCACTTTTGCTTTCGGTCATTCGCCGAGTGCACACGCTCGCGGCTTGCTTTCTGCTCAGGCGTTGCTTTCGTTTTCAGTTCGATGTATCTCTCGTATCGGTGCTGTTTTGGTGCCACAATATGCGGAATATACCTCCGCATCTACAAACCTACTTGCATCTTCTCGATTCGTCCCATGGAGGGGATAACGGTGGTATTTCGCTGCTAGACCAAATGAGGGGACGCTTTCACCAGCCGCTCTCCAACGTCTACTATACTTACATGGCTGGCGGAATGTGACATCAGCGAGATGGTCGAAAATGTGGTAAGGAACCCGAGAGGGTCTCAACAGAGGGTCCGGCAGAAGTACTGAGGGCTTGGCCAGTATGCTTATTTGTTTTGAGGGGCATCTTATAGGCAGGATCGGATCATGGCTGCAACGGGGAATTTAACCGTTATTGGAGGGGAACCTAGTGCCTTCCCAGCCGGAAGTACTTTTGTTGCTTCTGTATTTTTCTCCAGAGGAGCAGAAAAATATGCTTAATCCGTAAGTTGAGTTTCCCATTTTCCCTCCGCCCACCCTTTTTAAGCTTGACTCATGGGTTCCGCCACCACCATGGTTGGCTGTTTTCCCCCGTATAATAAGAAAACCGCAGACTTGCTGCCGCTTTCCGATCTTTCGTGTCGCGTCCTTCGGCTATGAAAGAGAGAGGATGTGAGTAATAGACACACGGAAAGATTCCGGCACTGGAAGAAAGCACTGATGGCCGCTCCATTAGGACAAAGTCCGACGGTTTTCAGTTTATATGTGAGCCGGCCTCTGCCATTGCAACCTGTGGTGATACATAGGAGCTACTCGAAAACAAGTGTTCGTGTTTAAAGTTATAGGATATAGTGCAACAATCCTGGTAATCATACCCTTTCCCGTGGGGCTGCTCTTTAAGGACACTCTGGCTCGCGAGAAGGATTACATTGGGAACCCGTCAAGAAGTGACTCGGCCAGCCTCTGAACTGAGAGGTAGAGAGATTCTTGCGGACGTTTATCGGAAGTTTATGCGATAACTTTGGGTACTCCGCAAGGAAGAAGTTAGGTCTCAACGCTAGTTTTGATCCGAGAAAAGAGAGCTGTAGTGATCGATGGCTCTGGGCATAATTCGCCGAAGGGGGTGAGCCGAATGGGTTCGGTACATGGGAAGGTAGTACTGTAGTATAGCTTAAACAGAAAGCACAAGTTGAGCTTCATGCGAAGCAGCCATAGAGGGTCGAGACAAAGCAGGATGCATCGAACCCTGTGACTCAGACTGGAAGAAAATCCCACTGACTGTTTGGTAAATTGTCACTGCACGGGCTCCGGAGAAGTCGACCACATTTCGTCATGTTGGTGAAGATAATGGGACGGCATTCAAGGAAAAGCCTAACCTGAGACTTGTGGATGAGTAGTTTGCAATCGTTTGACCGAAAAATTCTCGAGATGGGACCAGTGTTTCTTCTGGTCTTGGAAATCTGGAGTGGAACCTGCTCAGAAAACCTGGAACTAAATGGGTAATGAAGACCAAGGTCTCGAACTAAAGGGCTGTACGGAATGGGTAGATTGTGGAAAGTCAGGATACAGGGAGACACTGGACATCTGAAGGGTAAGTAGCAGCTCCTGGGGGTTGAAAAGTTCATACTCCAAGAAGTTCATCAGTCTCCAGGTCGCTTAAGATCACTAGAAATTTCATCCAGCATATTGTTGAGGTTCTGACGAGGAAACCCATAGAAAATCTTGAGGTCACTAACGAGGAGGAAAGGGGTACTGTGGTGCAGAATGGGAAAGGTATCACTTTTGTAAGTGAGAAAGAGAAGAGGGCTGAGTATACTCCCTTGCATAAGCCCAATGGCACAAAGAGCAGGTTTTGAGAAAAGTCCGTAGACGGAAACCACTTGTGAACGTTTCGATAGGTGTGGCGTTAGCCACGACAAAAGGGGACCGGAAAGCAGTGAGCTTTTAGTTTGGTTAGTAAGAGTGACGGGCGCAGTCAAAGGCCCTGGCCATATCGAGGTATATAATAATGATAAATTTATTGTTGTCGGCGGCCGCCCTTATGAAGTTTAAAAATTTGTACAGGCAAATGGTTTATGAACCTGAGTTTAAGAAGCCATGCTGCCCATTGTAGACGGAATTGTGAGAAAATAAGAATTCAGACCTCCGCCCTCTGATGAGGGCTTCCATTAACTTAGAAGCACATTCAGTGTGGTTGATGGAGCAGTGGTTTGACGGGTCATGCACTGGCCCTTCTCATGGATTGGGTTGATGGTCGCAGCCTTCGCTGTGAGGGAAATATACCAAACTTGATGGATAGATTTTAGACCCTCAATAGTAGGGCTGCGACATCGGTTCCTCCAAGGCGAAGAAGTGTCGGTGGGACATCATGGCCACGGTGTAAGGACTTCCGGACACGGATGCGCTAGTTGGTCACCTATTTCAGGGTAAATTTTGAATCAGGCAGTAAGTGCTCGGCGACAGAGTCTAGGAATGGGGTGAAGTAAGGGAGTCCGTAGTCATGGATGCGGCAAAGTAGGGGTTAAGCACCTCGGCTACCGCCACAAGTGAGTTGACGTGACGGTTGTTTGCTAAGGTAAGAGGGGGAACACCAGCGGACCTGCGCTGACTTCCGTTCTTCAGTAGGCATGCACACTTTAAGAAGTACTATGGCATCGCACAGTAAATGCTTCGTGTTTTGTGAGCATACAGTCAGTCTTGATTCTGACTGCTACTGAGAGACTTTGGAGTTGCAACAGTGGTTATGTGTCAATATTGGTGCGATACACCTTCTGAAGCCTCGTAAATTTGTTTTGCGTTCGGGTCAGGACTAAACTACGGACTCGGTTTGATATGATGCGAGTTTTGGTGGTTGCGGACAGCAAGTTGGATAAGTTAGAATATAGTAAATCAGTAGCCAGCTGAGGGTCGCTTTGCAGGAAGAATTCGTCTCAGTCTAACGATCGAGGCTTGCAGATACGATTATCCCAGCTGACTGTTGAAGAGAGATGATTGGATAGGGGGGACTCATCGGAAGCTTGCGGAACCACGAAGGTGCAGGACACCATTCTGTGGTCACTTCTTGGGAAGGGGTCGAGCTTTGTAGCCGAAACATTAGATAAACCAATAGTAAACAACAGATCAATGATGTTATCACTTTTTGTTGGGACAGTTACGTGGTGGATCCAGCTACCTACGCAGATGCATGACATAAATTTCAGTAAATCATTTGGGGCAGTTAGGATGTTCCAACGAATGTTTGGGGCTTTGAAGTTCCTAACAGTGAGTCTAAGGGAACAGGACAGCAGTGAAATATAGTTGATTGCGTCAATAATCTTGGTAAGATCCGTAGTGTTGGAATCAGGTGGCCGATAGATACAGCCAATATGAAGGTGGGAGTTAGGTGTGGGGATATTCAGTCACAAATAATCCCAAATGGCATCCAAAGTCGTGTGTGTGAGACTGGAAAGGCCAGCAGGGCTTTTTTGACACCAGGTTTCGTTGCATACTGCTATCGATATAGTTTTCATTCAGTTATCTTAAGGAGTACTAAAAATTACAGCTTTTTTAGGGCATTCCTGTAACCCACAGAAATTCGGGGAATTTTTTCTCAGCTGTAAATTCCAACCTGGCTTTAGTTCGCCGTTATTGTTCTGCCCCACTTACAACGTCTTTTCGTTATTTCAAGATGCCACGTGTAGTAAAGATGACTTCCAGTAATACCCCATCCACTCATACTCCGGTTACCAAGAAAAATAGGCTTATTCCAACTCTCGTGGCCTTAAAACAATGCTCGGTTGACCTCTGTGACTTTCCAGTCTTGGCGATGGAAAGAAAAGCCGTTTTAAACCAAAAATTCTCGGATATAAAGTCTCAGCTTCTGACATTGGAAGATAAGGTATCTAAACACGCCCCCCTACTGTGCATCACCGAACGCATCGAACATTCTTCCTTCAAAACCTGACAGCGGCTGGCCGCTTTATCTACTCTGTTGTGTCCGAAGTTCTCATAAGGTTGAGGGACTCTCGTCAAGCAGCAGTGTTTGATGTCCCAGAGCAAATATCCCTCGAGCATTTCAAGCATACATTGTTGAATGCATGTGGTGTGGCCCGCCTGCCTTTTCAAATGTCAAGGCTGCGTAAGCGCGTTCAGCACTTCAACCGTCCAATCCTTATGCGATTCGAAGATGATCTACCTGCCAAAGAGTTCGCTGCAATGCGTCACACCATAGCTTCTGAATCCTCAATAAAAAAACAAAAATAGCCGAAGATGAAACCCCTCTTCAAAGGAAAATAACTAGATCTCTCTCAACTTTCTTCACTAGAAAGACGCCTGATACTTCTGAGCCTTCGACACAGACAGCTGGTAGCCCCATCGCTTCGCCTAGAGTCCCCACCGCTTTATCTTCGCTCGTGCCTTCTGCTTCTTCACAATACCGGCTGCCTTTTCACCTGCTCCCTCACTGAATTACTTAAAATCCGATCCCACTACTGTTGATCCAGACATTTCCGCTTCTCCCCTAATACTGCCACCCAGTAAAGGACCCCAACTATTGCCTCGCTCTCCCACTTCATCGCCTGTTGGGAACACCCCCAACTTCAATTCGCTGTTTGTTCCCTCCGGTGATAAAATATTCGGCGTCCAGAGGACTAGGTCTCCCAGTCTTCCCATCCTCCTCACAAACCCCTCCTTCATTCAACTGTCTCCCCTTAATTCAACTCGCCTTAACTCACCGAATAAGGTTTCAACCTTAAACACTATCCAATGCTCCTATGCATCGGTGGTCCCTACAAATTCACCACGTTCACTGCCAGCCAATATCCAATCACGACCTCAACACGCCGTCGACTCTGCCTCACGTCTTACTCCTCACCTGACAACTATCTCTACCGCTCCTGATACCAAAAGCTCCATATTTGGTGTTCCACCCAACTTTCCTTACCTCCCTTCATAATGTTCAGCTTAATCTACCACCTTACACCCTTGTTCCTTACACGTTTTCAACCCTGCCCTCTGCTCCCCTCTTCAGCCAATACTCAATTCCTACTGGCCGGTATTTCTCAACTGCCGCTAATCACTCCTGTCTGATTTTGACCCGCCAAACCGCACAGGTTTTATCCTTTGCTTCGAAGTTTCCTCCTCCTTTGATGCCTTGTTGTTCTACTCCTCAGCAACCCTACTCACTGCAACGTTTGTTCCAGCCTCGCCGGAGGCCACCCCATCTGGACCTCCACTAACCTCAACATTAAAATATTCCCTTATGACCCTGATCTCCACTACTTCCAATCGAGAAAGCCTGCCTCCTTCCAACTAACACCACCCCTCTGATGTGCCTATACCACCTCCCACAAATGGTATATCTTTGTCCTTATTCAACTCGCGTTCCATTCTTGGCAGGCTCCCACACCTAAAAACCTTGTCCTTACAAATATTTACGACATTATAATAATAACGGAATCCTGGCTGTCTGAAGCACTCCCAAAGATCAAATATCTTTGGTAGGATACGGTCTTCTAAGGACCAACAGACCGAACCGGCATGGTAGTGGATGCCTCTCCTGTGTCAAGGTAATATACTCCACGACCCCTCTTCTACATACGGCGCTCGATTCTACTACTGATTCTCTCTAGTTCACTATCAAACTCAGAGCATTGTTCTTTACATTGGCTGCGTGTGTCGCTCACCAAATTCCCCCAGTTCCTTGTTTCCACTTCCCATTAGGTCTTTCGAATACCTATTTTTGCTTCCTTCTGGAACCAAGCTTATTGCAAGTGACTTTAATCTCCCTCACATCTGTTGGCCTACCCTCCCGGCTCCTCTTAGTCTTATGGACCTGGTCACTAGCATCCATCTTGGTGGCTGGACACAACATGTTGTCCAACCTTCCCGAAACGGAACATGCTAGATCCGGTATCCACTAATTACATGCCTCCAATCGACGTGTCCGTAACACAAACTTCCCCCGGCAGTGACCATAAAAAGGTTATCTGCCATCTGCCCCTTAGTGGCCCACCTAATCCCATACGCTACTCCAACAAACATTCCTGTGCAGAAATTTGGCTTTGCTAGTCACGCTTGTTCGCCAGAAAGACTGGGGTGAGTGTTTCTTCACCCATGACCCTCAGCTTGCTGCCGATATTTTCTACTCCTTCCTTTCCGACTGACTGAAAACATTTTCTTTTACTTCCAAGGCTGTACCTAAAAGGAGGTCCAGTGCCTAGCCACTCCGTAAGAGGTATCATAAACTTCTCAAACAGCTACAAAGTTTCAACGACTTTTCAATTTTTATTCATTACAACTGCCTTTTCGCACTTATTCAACGACAAGATAATACGCGACTTCGTGACGAAGAAGCCAAAGCATCGAGCCATCCCAACAAATCACAACGTCCTTCTATATTGCATAAGTCTAGAGACCCTGGTATTAAGGCCGACTTGCAACCTCTGACTCTGGATAGTAACTCGTCTATCACGTCCCCACCTTGTATACCTGAAGCCTTCAGCGCATTCTTTGCCTCAGTCATGGCTCCAGCTGCTGCCATTGCCGTCTTCCGCCTTCACCACTTACTTACTCTGTCCTTTCTATAATGCCCTCCGATACTAGGAGTAGTTCAAAACTACTATCCAATAGCAAGCCCTCCCCCTGATTAGGCCCCGATAGCCTACCACCCGTTGCTCTCGTCAATGGCGGACCTGATCTCCCCCTGTTGCTGCTCAACTTTTTCACTCTTCCACCTAATAGTAGCACCGTACATGCTACTTGGAAGTGCTCAGTAATCGCTCCCATTCATAAAGAGGGACCTTTACATGAGGTATCCAACTATCGCCCCATAAACTATACCCTAATTCTATCCAGAATAGTGGAAAAAATAGTTCAAGATAACAATAATAACTATTTATTAGGTCTCAACCCTAATAATGACAATCAAAACGGATTCCTCCTTTCACGGCCCTGCATGACTTGTCAGTACGATTTTCTGAATCTAGTCATCGACTCTGCTGAAAGTGAGAAATCTTATGTTGTTCTTTATGTTGACTCATCTAAGGCATTTGATCGTGTACCTCACCCCACGTTTTAATGGAGCTACGATGATTTGGGATTATCGATCCGCTACTTTCTTGGTTCTCATCTTACTTACCTCATCGTTCATAGGTTGTCTTGATTAACGGGCACACCTCTAACCATAGGCTTGTTACTAGCGATGTTATTCGGGACAGCCTTCTAGGTCCCTTCTTTCCCTCCCATATATAAATGCTATGTTTCCGACAACACCTAATGGCACGCCGCTCTTGTTCGCGGACGACATTAGGATAGTCTACACATTTTCAGCTAGCAACCTCAGTACTACTATTCCTAAAATCTCCGCAGACTCAGCAGCTCTTGGGGAATGGTGCTCAATCTGGGCGACGAAATTCTCCGCCGATAAGTGTTTTTTCTTACCTACAAAAGCCAGGTTCCTCCGGGTTCTCTATGCATCGACGGTTCACCTATCGACAGCCAGCCCTTGATAAGAGACCTTGGCTTAAGTTATTATTGCTCGTTCAACTTCTCCGAACAATCAGTCTTCCAAACGGCGAGGGCTAAAAGGTGTCTTGGTCTTCTGTTCAGATCCTTTCAACTTAGGCCCCTTCGCGAATATTGTCAATTAATATTCTCTAATATGCAAAAGTTCGACAGGATTATTATCTAATATATTCAGCGAAGATTCACAAAGCTGCTAATCGGTTGGTCGTCAAACATAAACTACAGGGAACGATGTTTATCTCTCAAATTGAACCTTTGTGGCCTCGTCACATAGTACAAAATAGTATATTTCTTGACCGTGGTCAATGCACATGCACAAGGCAAGATCAGAGTATATAGCAGTACATGTCAATGTGAGGTATTCACAAATTCTAAATTTATAAATCACAAAGCAACCGAAATACACCATTGAAGTCATGTAGTGTTTGAGTGAATAAAAGTGGTAATGGTTGGGGCGGGAATTCCGAATCGGTTTCGAAATCGCTGGGGGCGGTGTGGATAGCTGGACAGTCGTGGGATTGCTAATATAAGCGACTATTGGACGGTCACTAACGAGTAATCGGGCGGGGGAGATGCCAAAGAACATTGTTAGAAGTAAAGCAAGCATGGGGCTTTCAACGTGCAGTCAGAGATATCAGCGGAATATTGGACACTGATCCAGCATTGGGTAACTAATTGTGGAGAAAACATGTGAAATAAAGGCAAGTGAGTCAAAGGTGATAATAAAACGGACCTTTTGTGCAGGTGATTTCGGTGTCACATGGAAATTCACATGAAGGCGAGAAGCTTCGCAGGGACTTCAGTGAACTTTTGAAGAGCATGAATGGTGTATGGAGGTAAGACGGACTTTTAAAGAAAAGCCGTCAATGAAACGGATTAGTGGAGACAAACGTCAATGGTTCGGCTAGGCAGAAGTTGGAAGAGTGTAAATTTTTTTTGTATGTGATAAGAAATTGGTAACCAAATTATGGTTGGCTGCAGATGGCTGGTATTCTGTTCCGTAAATACCTTGGTTGCAGATGGTGGCAGGTAGAATGTTGAGGGAAACAGGTAAAAAAGAGCTGGGTTCCGGTCATTGGTTTCGTACTGCAACGCAGGAAGAATTGAACTGTTGGGTTGGGTTATTTGGGAATAGACGTTGAGCGGATGTGTTGATGGTTGGTGTCAGGAATCATCTCTGCGATTTGGTGAGACTTTCATGAGATTTTGTTAATCCGTGTACGGTGCTCCATGTAACGTCAGCAGGCGAGAGTATAGGTTTGAACCATTGATCAAATCGTCCAGTCCTTACGGTAATCCGGAACAAACGTCGATTTGGCCGATGGCTACCCAAGTAACCAATGCAATCTGGAAGAGATCAGGAGTGCCGCAGTCTGGAGAGTGTTCCAGCTGTGGGTTATGATTATCGTTTTTATGGAAGCAAGAAAATGAACATTTTGTTATCCGAACATTTAGTTATCGTTTGGCTAGTGGACCGGTCTATTAGGGATCCCTAGACGGAGACTGGTAGCTTTCTAGGGTAGTTGGGTGATAGTAGAGATTAAGGGCGATATCAGGTAGGCGGTGGATGAGGAGAGGGTGTCCGTTTGGGAACCGGGAATGAAACAATAGTAGAGGGCATGGTCTGAAAGAAGAATGAGAAAATAGGAAGATAACAGTCTGGTCAGTTCACCAGCTGTGGTCGAGGACGGCAAACAGTAAAAAGGGGGAAAAACACTGGGTGTTAAGGAGAGGATTTTTCATGTGGAAGCACACGTGCTGGTATTCCGCAGGGTCAAGAGAAATCAGAGGCATACGGATTCCGGTTGGAATGAGGTCTTAACTTACCATGAGCATACGCGCAGAGTAGTGAAGCCTAGTTACTAAGGAATGGTAATCCGTGCGGCAAGGCTTCAGTGTACGAGAAAGGCGCAAAAAACAGGATGGGATGGCTGAGCTCTAGCCCGAGCCAGGAACTAAATGAGAGCGAGCACTCTTGGCTAAAGGACGGAACGGTTGTATTTATATATATGCAAATTATGTTGTAAAATGGCACAATATAGTTAGAAAGAGGGGGGGGGGCAAAGGTGAGTGGAGCATACTCAAGGTATATATATATATATATATATATATATATATTGCTGTATACGTGGGTGCGATCATCAGACGGGTCATGCGATAGCGGTCGGACGCAAAAGACTGTGGCAAAGAAAGTGAGATAGAGAGACGCAGCTGAGGATCAACGGTAAACGGAAAAAAGAACAAAAGTTAGGCACGGGCTCATCGGTGCAGCGGATCCCTTAGGCACATTGAGGTCATGAAACGTGAGACTAAAAGGGAAACGCCTAAGTGTGGCTAAAACTTTCAATGGGAAAGTTAGTATTTCGCCTAGAGTAGTCATTGAGCAGGAGTAAAGATTAAGTTCTGCATGAAATCACAGAAGAACCTTAGCTGGGGGATAAAGTGGGAGCAGAAATGGTAACGTCATAACTGGGTGTTGAGTTCAGTTAGTGAGTCACGCTAAGTGAGATGAGTCAGACTGGATTTTCCAGTTCGAAATCGCAGAGGTGGTGAGGGAAGTATATGTGGTGGGACCTGGTGCGAAAAAGAGGCATTGTAAGCTAAGAGATGTCGAGGAGCGTTGAGTTACTCACCATGCTTGTGTTAATAATTAAAGGACAGTAGTGAGTATATATATATATACATGTACATATATATATATATTTGTATATACAAATATTATATATATGTATTTATATACATATATGTATATGTATATATATACATATATATGTATATATATATATATATAAAGCCGACCAGGGGTTGGATACTGAAGCAGTTTTGTAGCGTTGTTCAGGTTGGTTTCAGGGCCGCAGACGCGTTATAACTAAATGAAGTTAATTAATCATGGAGCGGGTGAGACTTATTGACAACCTGTTGGGAGTAATACGGTGGTCTCTATAAATGCGAGCGCATCTGGAAGGATTTATTTCAAAGTTGAATTGGCAGGATCCTTTAAGTTGGTATGGAAAAACAGTTAGTGGACGCAGACATGCTTTACATATGTCGATGGCGAAGTCTAGTAGAAGAGGTCAAACAAAGCAATCAGAATTTTAAAAGCGGTGAGGTTATTTCGGAAGGTAAGGTAAACAGAGAAAGCAGAGCTGAATCCGGTATCTTTGTATAAACTGTCGACTAAGCAATCTTATTCTTCCAACCAGTTTGACTTCTCCCCGGGTACGGATACTCGCTCCGTAACGGGCAGTATACTATTACCACACCCTCCGCAAGGACTGTTCTACGCTGTGACTTCTTCCTCTTCAAGTACTCCAGAATCTGGAATAAGCGTCCTTTGCACACCAGATATTCTTAGTCAAAGTATACATTCGCGCACACTATTGGTAGATTCCTTTCTGTCCCACTGTATGACGGCAGAATGGGCATTAGCTCGAAGCTCCTTCATATCCTTTTGCTTACTCTGCCTCTTCTCCACACCAGGTCCCACCGCATATACTTCCATCACCACCCCTGCGATTTTGAACTGGAAAATCTAGTCTCTTTTCTCTCACTTGGCTCGGCTCACTAACTGAGTTCAACATCCAGTTGTGACGTCACCAGTTCTGCCCCCACCCCATCCACAGCTAAGTGTTTTCCGAAATTTCATGCAGCACTTTATCTTTTCTTCTGCGGAATGACCACTCTAGGTGAAATATTAACCCCCCCCCCATTGACGGTTTTAGCTCCTAGCTATGTGTTCCTTTTTTCGGTCTCACCTTCCATGGCCTCAGTTTGTCTAAGGGACCCGCTGCACTGATGAGCCCGTGCTTCGCTTTTGTTCCTCTTTCCGCTAACCGTTGATCCTCAGCTGGGCTATTCCCGAACTGAGTCTCTTTATCTCTTTTCCCCTTCCAGTGATCCTCAATGCCTGTCAGCCACCTCGGGCACTTTACTGATTACCTGCCTGGCTGGTGCACCGGGATAATAATGCAGTATGGCTTTCTACTACTCACTGTTCCCGCTGGCTCTGTTGTCCAAGTTCCCATGGCCTGTCTAATTGGTTATGGACCATATACCCTTAGCGAGGCTGTTCAGCTTTCTGTAGAAACATCAACAAACACTTACTCCAATCCGAGCGGCGCGAGGCGCGGTCAGATCCGCCGCTTTGGCCGGCGCACATCAGGCTCGCAGGCCGTCTGCAAAGATGTGCGAGCGCAATTTGACTGGTGGATCACACCTCCTGTGTTCACTTCACGAAGCTTTTTTCCGGTTGGGTGTCCGGAGCGCGGTCACCCCAAAAAACTAGCACCGGTTGCGGATTGCACTCTCCAACTCTTCTGGCCCTACGCATTCTTCGGTGTCGGCTGCGGACCGCAAACTCTTACCATTCGCCCGCCACGATTCGCTCATCTATCGTTCTTGTCAGCACTCTTATCACTTCCTCTCCGTGTCGTTCTACCCCTGTATGCAAACCTATCCATTCTGTTTTAGTTTCTACTGTTTATCTCATTGACAACCCTCCCTGCATGATGTCACTCTCTCCCTGTCCATTTTACTCCACCCAAGCCCAAAACCTGTTCTTTTCCACCCGTTTCGCCCCTGTCGGCTCCTAATCAGTATTCACTTGGTACCTCCATGTACTTATAAGGCTCATTGAGCACATACCCTACTAGCTGCCGTTTTGTGATATCCTTTTTTGTCCATCTTATACCTCCCACTATAAATCAACAGATACATCCGTAACCATGACTAATCACCGTATAAGAACTCGCCGTTCCAACCTTTGCATTTTTTATGACTAAATTTATTATCTTTTTACCACCTCCATATTTTCCACTTCTGAGTCCGTAATTCTTTAGTGGATTTTCCTCTTAGGCAGTGAACAGATTAGAAACTTCTGGCTCAATACATCTGTGTATTGGCCCGCAGGCACGCAACTCTCCAGTTCCATTCCCCCAACTCTGAAGCACAACTATTTCCCGTGTATTTTTCTTCCATCACTGGCTTTCCCGTCCGGGTTCCTTTCTTCTTCCCGGTCTTCATCCTGTGTCATCTGCAATGAAGCGATCTGACTGATCATCTTTTACCTGGTTTTCTTTGGTCAACACTCTAGTCTGATTCGTACACAGCTAGCCACAGGCATCTTCATTGTGCCTTTCAGCTGCGCTGCTTTTCCGCTTTTCACCTAGTGTAAAGTCATGGTAACGTCATCATTCTCACTTACAGTTTCAGACCATGTGACCTCCATTAACTGGTCTTTCTGATCCTCCACCTCCTCATTTCTCTCTCATGTTATTTGCCGTTACAACTGATTGATCTTCTTACCGCAGTTCTTCTGACCTCCAAGTTACTCTTCCCCAGTGATCTTTTGCACCCCTCCAACCACCCCGTACTTACATTCGCTCTGCGTTCTCCAGCCACTTTCACGACCCTCTTGCTGCACATTGTACGTCCATTTATTAAAGCTTCACCCATGTTCGACCGTCACCACATGCCACATCTGCAATAATCAGACAGTTAGATTCACTATTACCTGTGTTTGTCGATCCTTTCCTTCATATTCTCTCGTTTATCAAATTCTGCTCGCGGTCATCGCTTCTGTGCCTCAAAAGTTGGTTCTCCTTTTTGTTTTTGATCCCCCGTGTTCACTTGTGATAAACAAACTCATCGAGATTCATTCAAGTTACCGATGTACTATTTGACCCAACCCCACCTGTCTGTTTCAGGCACTGCCCCTCCGTGTTTCGTCTCTCCATTGCAATTAGCTCCTGCTCTGATATAAATATACTTATACATTTATATGTATTGATATATATATATATATATATATATATATATATATATACATGCTTACATATATATTCATGTATCCACTTATTTTCTCTGCCTCTTCGAGCTCTTCGCCGGCCAGTTCCCTAGCCACCATGCCGCCGCCCCTCTGGACATGCGTCAACTTTGTCCATAACTGTGCCTTACATTTACCATGTCTCGATCTTTCCGCAGCATTTCTGCCATATGACTCATTTCTTACGTCTTGCATTGCTGGCCTCATGTTTTCAATTTGACACCGTCCGTTTATTGCAATGACACATAGCTCGAGCCAGGTAGCCATGATCATGGCAATCTACTTTCCAGCCATACAACTCAATTTTTGTTCTTCCTTTCTTCTCTTCCTTTTTCCTTTTTTCCTCGTCGTTTCTGGTACCAATAGTCTTTCATGCCGATTTCCAGTCCTCTTCTTAAAGAACTCCCAGGCTCCGTTCTCCTTCACTCGGCTCAGTCAGCTGCTCCATCTGACTCTGACCTTCAAATATGCCGGGCCCAAATTTGAATCCATCTCCGGGTTCGTTTGAACTCTTTTCTCAACTCCCTGGTACGCATACATTTATCTCCCTCTCATCTCCCTTCCTATTTCTTCCTGCCCCTTCTGTCTTGCTTATTTCCGAATTTTCCATGAATTGTGTCGGTCAGTTTTTTCACTTGTAAAAGTTTGATCATGCGTGAGGCATGCTTCGGGTGTCTCCGAAATAAACTATTATTATAATAAAAAGCCTCCCTCACGACAAGGCGCACGTACTCCTTGGAGGCTTGGCCCAAACAAGACTGCGACAAGATCACCCCTTACTATAGGTTTCCCAAACTTCTTGGTGTTCCATGTTATCTGGAGCATCCTTCGTCACTAGATCAAGGACTGACGGTGACTGACCTAACCTCCATCTTGTCACTTGGTGAATGTATAGGAAAAAAGCCTTCTGGAGCAGTTTCTGAGATCCGGTCTGTTTTGGGTACTTTGAAATCACGCATGATGAGCAACTTCCACCTGCTTCGACACCCGCGAAGACGAATGCAGGCAGATCTTTGTTCACTTTAACTTCCATTCTTGGACTCTAATGCGCACAAACAGCTGACGCTTTCGGCCCACCAGTAGCCACTACAATCTCTACGGCTTGTACATTCTGCAAGATACATCGACTGCTGTCGAAGCCGTTGTGCCGTTCCTCTATGAAAACCATCATACCAATTCTGGTTCAACCGTACAGACTAACTGCCCAGCAGAACTTTGGAGAATTTGGGACCAGTCCAGCCCGCGTTCGCTTCTTCTTGGCTATGCTTAACAGACTGCTACCACATCCGTTTCTGTTGCCCCGGCCCAAGATCTTTGCCATTTTTACTCGAGCTTCCAGTATTGGTTAGGGCGACGAGCATCACAGCACCCTCCTCCATATTTCCAAGTTCACTAGAGGGAAGCGGCAGGTGGTTAGGTCCTTAACCAGACCACTCAGACTGGTTTCTGGAGTTAACTTAAATTTTTGGGGCTTCTATCGATGGATGCTTTTTCTACTTCCCGGATAGTTTTTCATGCCACGGTCCTCGGAGTCTTGGTGAGGGCCGGTTTCCCTCACTCTCCTTTCTCGAAGTTGCGATAGTACAAGCCAAACAATGCCTCCCTCATCCTGAACACTGGCTTTTCGGGGCTTTGTTCTTCGGTTCTGCTTCATTTCGATCCGAGAGGCTTTACTAAAGCTGTTTTGAAGCCTAGAGTTTTGATTTTTTTCACCCTTCAGTAGCTGACCACAGCTGCTCCGTCATCAGGTACCACATTGCTTCCTCTTGAAATATGTTTAATACTCCCGGCCGCAGCCAGAAACGTACCCCCGCGGTGAGTGTTGGTAAAACGACGAGGGTAGTTCTTGGTTCTTTCTCTCTGGTGTCGGCCTCCCCGTTTCACCTCTTCAATCTCGTGGCTATTTCGACGGCCGCATTCCCAGGAATTAATATGCCCGGAGTAAGTTGACTGATGGTATGGCACTGCTCCGTGGCTTTGCCTTCCAGTTTTCGTGAACAGTTTCGGAAAACGGTGAACCACAAGATTTCGGTCTCGCCCCAACGCTATATCACTATTTTTGCCCAATTTAGCCAGAATCTGAGCGATGGTAACTGTGTTCCATTCTAACTTACTTGCCCCGTTGGGACACTTAATCCCTCTACCGCGTCACGAGTCAGCATCGCTGCAGCAGCTCTCCATCCAGCTTCGCCATGGTGTTCTTCAGGTTATCTGGCGGGGACTCTTGTCCCTCGCCATCTTCACTTAAAGCTATTTTTTCTTCTAGAGGTCATCTTTATCTCTGCCTTTTTCGGCAACCTCTGTCTCATCGATAGCTTCATTATCTGTCTTGATCGGCCGTTACATCGAGGGCATATCCGGCCAAGTATTGCATATTCACAGTAAATTCAATAATACTTCTCGCTGAGTCCAGTACACTTTTTTGTGGAGCTATGTTTGACAGGTGTCGCACTAGGTTCTCGCCGTTTTTGCCGACTCACTACCTTCAGAGCATTGAAGTTGTCCAAGCTGCTTTTTACCCCACCTTTTCGGTCCGTTGTTCAGAGGGTTGCGAGTCTTTAGTCGCTATCTTGCCCATACTTCAGATCCTGCCGAAATGAAAGAAATTTATGATTAGGGCAATATTAGTGGTCGGAAAATGTTAAAGATCTAATAAAAAGGACCACAGAGTGGGATAGACAAATCAGCTGAAATGCCAGTGACGAGGAAGATTCCAAGGTGATATATGCCCTGGTGGCTTGTCGGATCCATTTTGTGGCCGGCATGTTGCCAGTAACCTGCAGAAGGCCTTAGGGAAAATAGCCGGTAGGTTGCGGGTAACTTGCTTGAAAAGGTGCAGGTGGAATGCCGGTACGAGTTGGATACACCGGAATCAGCCAAAAATCAAGATAAGCTTTTGTGAAGTTTTTATTTTTCAACTGAAATTATTGAGTTGAACAAGTATCTTCATCGATCAAGCAATCCTTTCTCGTCTAGGGTTTACGCCAATAAGTTAGTAATGAACTTATGGGTCAAGTTGACTTAATTGAGGATCCCATTGCTACCCACATCGCCGGCGCAATTTTCAAGTTGGCTGCTACTGCTTTCGGATTGCAAGTTCAGGCAACCCGGTAATCAATGAAACTGAAGTACATGTGCCCTCCGCTACCCAAAATATTACTGGAATTAATGTTAACTTGGGGTCACAAGGGTCTATAACACTTCACAACAACCAGCTCAACCTAAATCGGACTTATTTCAAACCACCCGGCCGCTGGAGTTTGAACACAAACTACCTGCAGGAAGTGAAAGCTTTGTAGATTGATCATGTCTACCAAAGGCTTTTAAGGAATAGGTTTTTTCCCTCAGGTTGTTCCACACCAACCCCTGCAAAAGGAATCAGAAGGGGGACCCATGGAATCAACATGAATGCCGGAACGAAAAAATTTGTATACCAGCTATGGGAACAGAAACGATGTTCGGTCGTTTGAAGATATGCTGCATGACTGGCTATCATAGTTCAAGTAAATGAAGAATAACTCAGCATAGGACTAAGTAGGAATGATCAGGGAGAGTATTGTGATTTCGGTTAGTCCCATTTTTGTGTACTCGCCGTTCCCAAACTTTGTGGTGGGACAGCCCCTCAGTGTGGGCAACAAAGTCCAGGGGTCCCTCTGTATGTTTGATATGTTTAATTTTAGCCCTCGAGACATCTTCTTCTTTAAAACTGTTAACTAAAAATGAATGGAAGCATTTGATAGCGACTTTAACAGCGGACCGCTATCATCTTTAGGTTGTTGTGCACCTTGTAAGCTGGTTGCAGAAGTAACTAACACAAAGTTGAGCATCAAAACTGGGTTCACCTTAAAACCCCGGCTGTTCTCCAGATTAAACTTCGTGTTTATGAACGACCTCAGCTGTTGACTCCATTTCATTCGCGATACCACGATTTGTTGGAATAATTTATCAATTATAGCTGGTTGTGACGTGAAGGCATCCGGCCTACCACACTATTCTCTCACAGTGGCCTCTCGCTGTCTATAGCTGGGCACATCTTCGGAAGCCGCAGCGCTGCATTCACCCAAACTCTGGAAAGTGTCGAATCTAGAGAGAGTTAAAATGCCACTGGATAGCCTCACTTGGCAAAACCGATTAAGCATCCTAAAAGATGTTCCTATGGTGTGGCTTCTCTTCATTTAGTAGACCTCAGGGATCCAATTCCTTCTTTTTCATACCATTGAACCAGCAAAAGCATTGGTATATCAGCAGTGCTGGAAACATACAGCCACTGTAAAAACAACAGCTTTTTAATAACACCTGGAAGCCAACAGGGGATGTCGGCACTGCAAAATGAAGGAGTAAAACAAGTACCTCAGAGAACCGGGCACGGTAAGAATGGCTGCAGCAAGGTTACTTTTGGTTAGTTAAACAATTGCTGCCGTGTTTGTAACATAAGCAGAGACTTCAGATGTCCACGAAAAGGGGATAATAATAATCCATTGAATAAATTGTGATTAAGTTTTGAAATTTCAGTCATTTCTTCGCCCATCTGTTACCGGCGTGATAAGGTAACTTGACTGTGAGCAAGGCGCCATCAAGGTAACGACAAGCCGCCGAACGTTGTTTTGGCTTCGTCGCTAGACACAATCTTCTATGGTTTCTCTTTCTCTCATCCACTGGCTTGGTATTCGTTTACGATCCGTGGTTTACTCTCTATGTCCCTCCCGGATCTGATGTACTTTCTCATTCTCCCATTTCTCTACGCAGAGCAAAGTTAGGGTGTGGTGCATGTGTCAGCTGAGTTGCCGCCCACACCAAAAGTACAGTCAAACAAAGGTTACATGTCGGGTTATCAGCTGATCACCATTAGAAGAAGGAGCCAAAAGGCTAATGGTTGAAGTTACACAATGGGTTCGTGTCCTGTGGTCGCGTGGTGACTTTCTTCGGACAGGTTTATCGATCGCCAGTAGAGGTAACTGGTTGAAAAGGAAGAAGTATTTTGATAAGAGTAAAGAGGGTAGCACCAGTACAATGACAAATCTTGTTTGAATTAGGAAACTTTTAGTATCTAAAGGAGTTGGGCAAGATTGCTTCTACTGATCACGCAAAGTGCATTCGGGGACGGCGCCGCCATGGCGGTAGTCGGCCCGCAAACATTTCCGAGACGAAAACCCTCTGAAGCTCTTTGGTATTACACTTGGTTGTTCGGAAAAAGTTAAATGGATTCTTCCACCATAAGGAAGCTATGATATTGCCACTAGCATCAAGATGAATGGCGAGAATGCCCTGGATGATGTTATTAATATTAGGCAGGATGTGGACGCTGAGAACTTCTTGATTATCTTATTACCAGTTAGCGTGGCTTTGCCTCTAAACCACTTTCAACACGTACAGTTCTGTTTGTGAAAGAAGGTTCTGCTGGCTAGTACCATCGCGTCAGCTAACCTTAAGGGAGACCGTTTTGTGGCTTGCATCGTGTATTCAACCAGTGGGATAACTTCCATGGCGTATGACTGCTAAGGTGTCCTGTTTATAGGCTGCAGACCCAAGTAGCCCGCTTACAGGTAAGAACCTCACACTGAAATGTAACCCACAACTCAGTGCTTTTGTTGCCACGTATTAGGTGAATAATTCACAGAAAAAGTAGTACTCTGCTAAGATTATCGTACGTCATTAGATATCGCACCGTTTGACTACAGAGAGCAATTCTAGAACCCCGCAAATTTAAATAAATCATTGACCAAACATAAATTTAAAAAACTGAAGCATCACTCTCGTTAGCACCCAGCCAACTTTGAACAAATGAGGCTTAACCATCCTCCTATGCTTCAGTGGCCGGAACACTTAGTCCTTCGGGGAAAAAATGCAAATTGGGCGTATAAGATGGCGCAAGATAGACTGGTTTCGAACTAACCAAAATCATATTGACAAATAGAATAATGACACGATCGATAAGAGGTTGGACACAAGAGTTGACCAAGAGGGAATCGATACCAACCGTATTTCTCTGAATCTCTGAAGTCAAGTAAGTCCAAGGAAGACTGCGATAAGGATCAAAATCTAGTCTTCAAGATTTGCCTATATATTCACAAAAATATCCATCAGGGGTATGTAAGCTAGAGAAGGAAATTCTTCCCAAATTGAGGCTTGGAAGTACGAGCGCAGTAACTCCAGCCCCTGTGCCTACCAAGTAGTATGTCCCTAAATTATGATCGACAACGTAGGATAGGTGACTACCCGGGCATGCAGCCTCCTTCGAAAACAGGAACCGGAGTCCGCTCTTCGCTTATTAGCGGGGCCACCGAACAATGAGAGGTGAAATAATGATCCCGCAAAAGATGCTTATTACAAAACTAAAAAAGAGCATCAGCTGATAAAGGCTGAGCCGAAGCTTTTGGGTTCATATTTCCGGGACATGGCTCTGGGCAAAACTGTTTGTTAGGCGACCTCCGAAATGGGTCTCTAACCGACGACTAACGGATTGCCTCGTCCATGTTGACTAGGTGATGCACACTGGCTGCCAAAAGGGCTATGGCAGACTCACTTCGTGAGGAATTAGGCCGAATGATCTTCAGCTCGTAGGTTTTTCTTAGTTTTGTCGGCATTCTCGGTAGGTTTTCCAAAAAGACTGCCGCGGACTCGGAAAAACCTTCAAAGTATCTCTAGGGAGACTTTGAAGATATGTCTCTTTGAGAACAAAACAGCTTGGTGAACAAGCTCGTTTTCAGTTATTCGTACTCATACTAATACATAGCATTAAATATGACTCACAACAACAAGGGGGATGATCATCCAAATCTGTCTGTGCACGTGTGTGTGTATGCATATGAAATTGATCACAGCAAAGAATGTTCGAGTGGTTGTACACGTGTTCGGAAAAGAGAAGTGGGCCATGGAAGTTTAGGTGCTTGCACAAATTGTTTCTGATTGCACAGGGGGGAATTTAGAATTGAATACTCACGGCTTCGGCTGTGGCTAAGATGCGACACTTGACAAGATTTGATCGCTTGCCCCGGACTTAGTAAATTGTGCGAAAAGAGTTTTACACCTCTACGGAATGGTTTGACTCAACAAGGTTTGAACACAGCACTCCAGTGTTCAACTAAGCCGGGTGGTGTTCACGAACATGTTCGGATAAGCGCCTGGTCATGCTGCCAAAGTACCTGGTTCCACGGGAACAGGTGAATGAATACACACAAAAAAGGTGTTGCAGAATCTGGCACTTTATCCTTCAGTCGAAAACACACGATCGGTTTAGACTCGAACATAATCTGTAATGTTGCAGCGTAGAATGTCCTACTGACCACTCCTGTTAGTCTTCGTTGAATTACCTCAGTTTTTGTATCTCCTTTGAATGGCAAACGGACAAATGCGGGCTTCTTTTCGACGGCTGTTTGTCCTGGCCTATCTTCATTTCCTTCCTTCGTCTTGTCGATTAGTCAAATCATTCCGTAGAGGTGTAAAACTCTTTTCGCACAATTTACTAAGTCCGGGGCAAGCGATCAAATCTTGTCAAGTGTCGCATCTTAGCCACAGCCGAAGCCGTGAGTATTCAATTCTGAATTCCCCCCTGTGCAATCAGAAACAATTTGTGCAAGCACCTAAACTTCCATGGCCCACTTCTCTTTTCCGAACACGTGTACAACCACTCGAACATTCTTTGCTGTGATCAATTTCATATGCATACACACACACGTGCACAGACAGATTTGGATGATCATCCCCCTTGTTGTTGTGAGTCATATTTAATGCTATGTATTAGTATGAGTACGAATAACTGAAAACGAGCTTGTTCACCACGCTGTTTTATTTCCAGTGGGTTCCGTGGGATTCTTCGTATATTTGTCACATTCACAAAGCTATTATCGTTCTTTGTAATTTCTGAAAAATGTGCGCGTGTACAGAGGCATTTCGGCAGCTTTGCAACCTCCAAGTTCAGCGCCCGCGAAGAAAAGCGAAATTCACTGTTTGCTGGACACTTCAGTGCAGCTAAGGATCGTTGCTTTTGTGCATTTAAAGGGCTGGATTCTTCCAATTCCAGCTTTCTGTGCTCCATCGAAGATATGTGCGGGATGAACTGCGGCCATATGGTGAAACCCACTACCTTCCGAAGTAACTTTGTGCAGAGCAAAATTTGCCTGACCTGCGCAAGCCGAGCACTAAGGCGACTTCCACTAAAAACAGAAGACGCGACGGCAATTGTAATAACCTCGCGTCCAAATATTTAGAGTCTCTCATAGTGCAAATAGCAAAATAAGGCTGAGCTTTTGGAAAAGGGAAAGGAAAACTGATGCAGTGAAAGAAATGAGACAAGTGATTAAAAAATTGCGACATAAAAGTTAACCAGCAACAGAGAATCCACCAACAGTCTAAAAATACAGTGTGCCCACTATTTTCGCACTCTGGACGGTCAGGCGGTGATTAGATCCCGAGAATGGCTTTAGGAGAGGGTAACAAACCACGATCCACCGTTTGCCAAAAACGGTCAAAGTTGAATGGCGGTTTGTAATGAAAAGATATCAACCACGTTTAAGGGGTAGAGCAACTCCGGACACGAAATTTGCTAGAAGAGCAACTGTTCGACCGCAAGAAAGTGGAGAGGTCAACTGCGCCCCTCCCAGGCGGTGAAACCAATTTCCCTTGGAGAAAGCAGGTAGGCAACAAACAGCCCTATGGTTTCAAACAATTAACAAACCGCCTAGAGCTACGTACCACCTAGCAGCCAGCCTACGATAAATTTTGTTCGTGTGCTTACACATTCAAACTTCTGCAGCCGCGAACCGACCTTTGTTAAGCCGTCTCCTTGTCCCGTGGTATCTAGTTTCTTTGGGTTTTCACGATCGAGTTTCTCACATCCGTCGTCATCAAGTAAGGTCCGTATCAGAAAGTTCGCTAGATCAGTGAGGTTCTTTCGGGGGACTGCCTTGTGGTCATCAGTTGCACCCCTGAAACCAGGATCATTCGCGCATTTCAGCCCCGGTAAAATGCCATTGCTGATTTGTCTTAGGGAACTCGTAGAGTCAAATCCTTGTACTTGTCCATGTGATATCCATTCAAAAATTATCCGAGCTGCACATAGTTGTCCAAATAGGCCCCTTAAAATTGCCCGACCTAGACTATCTCTCTATGAGGTCCAGCGCTGAGTACCCGTCGGTGACACTCCTGGCCCTTCCACGGCAGATATCAAAATCATTGGCCAGGATCAGATGCCCCCTACCCTAATGTTCTCGTGCAGTTTGAAGAGTATGCAACACTAGTCCGCGCTCTCATCAGAAGACGATAACTATTTCTGGGAAAGGCAACAGCGTTCTTTCCGGTTGCAGATGTTCCTTAAGCCGGTCTTATATTGTTCTCATACAAGCCGGTCCCGTGAGCTGCAGATTTTTGAATCGCCTCCCATCCGGTCTAGCTCACACTACCACCCTCCTCTTCAGCCAGTCTCAATTCGCTTCTGCCGATTGTAATAGGGATTCTGGTTTGCAAGTCCCGTATTTGGAGACATCGTTCTTTGCACAACCTAACCGATAATGACGAGAGCATGACAGAGCATTACCCGGGCCAACAGACCAAACATTATCAGCAGGATAAGTAACATTCATAGCAACCCCAAAGACCTACCCAGCAGTTGTTGTTCATTTTTGTTTATCTTTGGTAAGTAACTTGCCAAGCAATTCAAATTTTCTAGATTCCTTCTACAAAAAATTGCTTTAAATCGTTGTTCGCCACCACAGAAGCGGATCTTAAATCGGGTCAAATTTGGTCCAGCAATTCTGCCGTACCAGAATGATGAGCTACAAGATATAAATACAGACAAACCTCAGTTTGGCGGTTAGCAACTATTATCATCAACAATGATATACTTCGTCGCGGTGGCTGAGACCCACGCATGGGAGCACGACCAGGGAGTGCAGTGTTACTCAATAAGACAAAACACCACACATTTTGAAGGGAGGATTGGCTTATTTTGGCGAAAGGAGAATAAAGCTGGGCGGGGATTAAGTTTACTCGGCAAATACCAGTCAGTTTTGATTTAATTATGAGCTACGGTAAAGGGTCGGCTGGACGAGAAACTGTTGGAACAAAAGTTTTCTTAGAATGCAGGAGATAAAATATATGTAGTTTGATACGAAATTCATTGGAAATGCTTTCTTAGGTTCTCTGAAAGAAGAAAGCACACAGGGTAAACTGGGTGAATTTATGCGAGAGAAAAGTTACGGATGTGAAAGGGCCCAGGATCCTCGAAAAAGGGTTAGACGGTTACCAGAAACACCAAGTACAATCCGGTGATGAGAATTCACAGCTGCAGGAATAAGTGTAGGCCCCATGATGTGAAGAAATGGCGGCCGAACAAAGTACCCTTGAAGGAGAACACAATAACGAAACAAAGGGAACGATAAAGGTGTTTGCCTGGGATCAGGCCTGACTATTCTCTAAAAGGCGCAAATGTGTTATTTTGTTGGGTCTCCTGGGGCTTTCCTCTTTCGGTGCTGGGCATTATAATTGAGGATGGCTTATAGTACTTTCGGTCTGCATTTCTATCATGCCGGGAGGCCTCGAAAAGGGCATAGCCGATCCATTGTTAGGACAGAAATCTTTGCGTTGTTGTTGATCGCTTGAAAATGCCAAAGTGAGGCTCCCTCCAGGTAGGTACACATATGACTCTCATTTTCTTCGCTAAAATTTCGGGTTATTGAAGTCGAACTCCCGCGGGTGACTGTAATTGGTAGTGTACACTATCTCATGAGTACGGACCTCTGCGGGGGCGAAGGGAGTTCCCAGGGCAGTAGGATTATGGCTCACTGGACGAAGCGGTCACTGAAATCTGGCAGGGCAAGTCGGTTGAAAATGAAGGACAGTAGTAGATGGCACAGTAACAGTTGGCGAGTGGTCTGCCTTTGCGCCTCCTCGGAGTGTGACACCAGCTGGGCGAATGCTGTATCAAAAATGCCAGTCGACCTAACATGAGGCCCTTATGAGCGCTTTCACGCTAGTGGTTAGATTTTGATGATAGTAGCTAGCTATGTGAAGGTTTCCAGTAACGATTCATCCAAAAAGTGTCAAAAAGCAGTCCATAGCCGTCAAATATGGAAAGTAATATGGGAGAATCAGTCAGTTTACGGCAACCGTGTTATCTTTATAGTTTATAGCCGGGGGTTGTGATGGATATAACTGTATTCAGCAGGATCTGAAATAGATGGAGAGAAGCATTCTGGAGGACTTTGTAGCTGGGGATTACGACAAATATTTCAAAAACCTATTGGCATAACCACTTCGGCCACACGGGCCGCTAGACTTCAAGGAGTTCAAAGCTGACGGGAAATGTCAGTTAGCTTAGTGCAGGAGACTTCTACTCAGCAGGCTTTCAAGAATGCGCAGATTCATCGGCAGGGGTAGGAGTAGCTATGCACGCGAGGGGCTAGTGGGACGCGACAACCTCCAATAAATAAAAATATGGAGCTGCGCGGACTAGCACAAAAGGCCTAGGGAAGATTGCGGGGAAATTTATTGGCGGAAGTGGTGTGAAGGGAAGAAAAATGAAGGTGTAAAAGCGAACAGGCAGGCGCTACATAGCCCCAGTAAGGATAGCTGAGAACCACCGCTGATCAGGCCCGGACGGTGGGGTACATCACTGATCTCAGTGTTAATTATTCAGATAGTTTATTGGGCAAATGAATGGGCCTAATCTTTTAGGAAGGCCGGAGGTTGCAATTCAGATCCGTAGTTCGTGGCACCGGTACTCGTTGTAGGCACACGGCCTAAACGATGAAGATTGTAGGGCATTTCTCAAGGTTACAAGGAGACATTTTTCTGCGGAATTAATGAACTTCACACAGCTCAGCGTATTCCGATTCACAAGGCGCGTTTCGGGTAATAGCTCAGCCATCCTGGGTGATACAACTGTAGTCATGATTATAATAAAACGTTTACCACCGAGGTGATCAGAATTGTGAAGCCCAGTAAAATGATGTGAGAGAAACAATGTTCTGGCAATCTAGACGGGCCCGAGATACTGAGAGAATGTTGGTTTAGCGTCCTTGGACGGAGGAGGTGAGGGGCTTCGTTAGGTTTTCATTTTTGTTTTTGCATACTTCCATGTACCACGGCATTTCGAGCCTCGGTGGCCAGGAAGCACTTGACCGTAAGAAAGCTTGAGCATTTGCAGGTGGCTTAAGCACTCGGCGCAAATAGTGCTCAGGTGGGACGTGATCCCTGAGAGAGACTGGGACTTGTCGGCATGAGTATGTTAATAGCTCATCACCCTACCATCCAATTAGGTGTAAGTCGAGGAGGAAGAAGCGTATCTAAAGAACAAGTAGTAGACATTATGGTGGGACTTCTCCATTCCCATTGTCGGGTCTAGTCTTGGAGGTTGGGAGCGCCCATTTTCTTCATAGCTCGCATTGAGAAGATTGTATCCTTAGGATAAGATGTCCAATTATTACAGTTTTTCGGGGTGATTGAATCCACTTAGGAATCTTCCGTAGTTGCTCCGCCCACAGCACTTTCACACGTTTGCAAGTGGTGCTCGAAGCTGCTAGGAGTGGTCTGTTTTCCACACTTGCGAAAGTATCCACCATCTGGCTGCCGTTCCCATTGAGCGTGTTGCTGTCTTGAGAACAAAGGAGTGGAAAATGAAGACAAGCGCGCATGCTGTAGGGGCGTATGCCAGACCAATCTTATCTGCCTTCGGCAGTGCCGAATACTTCCAGCTACTCAGAGGGGCCAGAAAGCATCCACCAACATGAGGTAATAAGGACCTTAACTGATGAGTTGGATAGGGAGAAAACAAGCAGAAGTAAGGGCCCGTGGGAAAATATGGCAGAGCAGAGGCTGATAGCACAATCACTAGTTTGAATGACTTCATAGGCTAGGTCTACTACGAACTTCAAAGCGTCCCGTTGCACTTTACACGTCTTTTATGGTTATCTCCAGTGACAAGGAGCCTATAAAAAGAGTACACCAGTGAGTACAAAAGTGGTTGGATAGATGGAGATGGAGAGCTACGTGCCTGCTTGCTAGTGCGAAAAAAGGAAGCTGAAAGACGATAATGGAAACAAAAACTGATGGACAGATCCTCAGGGATTTACCGAGTCGAACAGGGAATATGTGGATGCGACACTTATCGATAAAAACGTGACCTCAAAAGAAAGAAAAGCGGAAACGGCCAGTTCTGGCAAGAGGATTGAGCTAGAGTATCGGTGGGGCCGGGGCCTAGAGGCATGAGGGATGAGGGTAGGGGACAATGGGGGACATGAAAAAACTAAATGCAGTAGGATTATATGACTGCGATCGGTGGGTCATGTGAGGGGAGGGTGGTAAGGGAGACATGATCTGAGAAATCAAGTATTTTTGGGCACCGGCAGAGTGAGATAGTAGGGTCACAGTGACCTCCTATAGTAAAAGCCGTCGTGGTAAAAAGTGATGGGAATAGGGACGAAATGGGTACGGGTGCCTCCAGTGGCAGTACCATGGCCTCAGGAAGCAGTAGGCGATGACAAGAACGACAAGTGAGCATACCGCGGAAGAGCAGAAAAGGCAGAAGCTTGCTATCTTCGACCGGCGGTACCGGATGCGATTGAGCGAGTAGAGTTGAAGCTTGTGAACTGCAACTAGAGCTACTGGATGGGGGTTGCACCGGGCACCCAACCTGAAAAACATTTAGTGAAGTGAGCTCGGGTGGCATAATTTGCTAGCCTAATTGAGCCGGCAAACCATCGAAAATGTTCTGCGAACCAGTGTGTGCCCGTCAAGGCTGTTGATCTGGCGGCTGACCTTACCTTGATGTTTACATGAGGGGCGCACTAACCACGACACAGGTGTGTGGTTCCGGGGTTAGCTGATCAGGTCGCGGGAGATCTTGGATGGCGGAGCCATTGAGGACAACCATTTATGTTTGGTCACAGACGATGGCTATCCTGATGCGCCCGCCAAGAGAGTGACCAGCACAGCGACCTCGAAGGTTAATCACCAACAAAAACAGCTAAAGATATCTGGTCAGCGACACCAGATTAAAGAGCTCAGTTCGAGTACTCTCATCCTCGAGAGCCGCGAGAAAAATGAGGATCGTGAAAAACAATGGAGGAAGGAGAAAATGAGAATGATGGGAACCAGTGACTCGACGAGGGAAACAAAAACAGTGAAATGAGAATGGAAAAGAGAAAATGTTTGTGAAGAGCGTAAAAGGAAGACAAATCTGAAGGCAGTCGTGAATAGAATGGGAGAATGGAAAAGGGACTCGAACCTCAACCGCGTCGTCCAACATTGAAGAGAAACAAATGTGAGAACGAAGCCGTGTCATGTCAGAGCGATGTATAGTAATGGGTCAGCAGTCATAGAGATGCTGCTTCCTGGCATCTTTGGATGGGCCTACACTCTTACACTCTAATACATGTCGACAACATGCAGCATTTTTACATGTTCCTGGTTCCCTACTTGGTGGCCTAAAGCGGAAAGCGTCGTTAAAGACACGTGGTTTGTTGAGGTTCAAATGGGACCTTCTACCATTTCCACTCTTCGAATCACCTCCACAGGTAAATGTTGTGCGAAGAGTGCCTGATCTGACGGTTTGGAATGAACGACGTTCTGGGCAAGGTGCAAAGTCAGTGCTAAAGAGGTTATTTGGTGGACCGCAGAACTGAAGATTTTCCCTATACCCGCACTTTTGCACTATCCCCACCCACGAATGGAGCTAAAAAAGGTTATCGTCCGAATTTAGAACACTGGGGCTGCTGCATTCCGTACCAGCATTTGCGGTCCGGGCTATGTTTCCCAACCCCACTTCATCCATGGATTTCTGCGGACACAACTAAAAATAAAAAGTCTCAGCCAAATCTAAATACTGGATGGTATCGAATTGGCACCAGAAATCAAACACATATAGAGAGTTCTAAAGACTCTCGTTCAGAGCTGAGCGGCAAACCTGACGACTGGACCAGGGACATTAGAAAACCAGGGTTATTTGCTTGGTCTATCTTCGTGAGTTCTTGCGAATCGTATATTCAAGTATATAGGAAGTAAAGATTACCACCCTAAACAAACACCATCAAATACATCTCATCTTGCGTGGCTTATGGTGAACGAAGCCAGATGTTCAGTGGTTTAATTGAATATAGACATATATATATATGATTTTCAGTGAGCTCGATGGAGAGGCTACTAAGCATGCGCCAATAGGCATCATTCAGGCGAATTCCTGGGGTTGGTTAGCGGTCGCAGTCAAGGCTGGGAGTGCAAACAGGACAAGCTGAAGCGATCTTGATTGAGTTCGAAATCCCGGACGTCGGACATCAAAGGAATGATTCCTTGGCACTGAGGGAAGATACCGTACTGTGTTTGATGGCTCAAAAATGGGCTTAAGCGCACAGGGATATGCCAACCTTGTAGGAAGGCAATTACCCATTGCATCAACCAGGGGGCTCACCAGAAACAAGTTAGGCCGTGGAGTTGAAGACGTGCTACAAGATGAGACCAGAGTGATATATCCTCTGGGAGGTGGAGGTATTCCTAGGCTAAAGGCCACAAGATCTCCCGGGCAGACATTAGTGGGGAACTGGGCTGTAACACCCACTATGGTACACAAGATTTAGAACTGGCGAAATGAACAACCTTACATGCATGCCGACAATCTAAGCCGTCCAGTGCGCTCGAAGCAAAACGGCGGCAGCCACCAGGGTGCTCTGACTTGGGCAGAAAGCACACCATAGGAGGGTGATGCTTGTCGCCTGGAAGCTCCACTGCAGAGCTATAAGCAAGTGCTTAGAGCACTGGGAGCAAACGGCCGAAACCAATCACTAGAGCCGCCCGCTGCGATGCTTAAATAACCTCAGTCTAGAAGAGGTGGTTGCCCCAAAATGACCTTATTCCACAGAGCGTGCAAAACCACAGACATTTCCTTCCACGAGACAGGTAAATTAACACAGCAGGCGGTGGAGTAGCTCCCTTTATTCGAGAACGACGAGAGTACATGGAATCAGGACATAGGTATTGTACAGCGAACCCTTAGATGAGCTCCATAAACATAAAGGGGTTTATTAGAGATAGGCACATATAGGGGGCCAAAATCGACTTTCGACGAAGACGAAAGACTGACTCATGCCCTAAAACAGCTCAAGGCATCAGCAAGTGCAACTACAGGGGCAGGAGGCAGTAATTCTCTGGTGTGAGCCCTATCTCGGGTGGAGCATGGGACGATTTGCTTGGAGACATCACGGGGCCCTGGCTCAAAGTACTTACGAAACAAGGCGCAAGATTGCGCACCATCCTTCACTCCATCACGTGAATTTTTATTTTTATTTGACCATACTTTTGTATAGACAGACGTCCTCATTTAAGCCAAAATGATTTACGCTTGGCACTTCACCGAACCAAAGGTGTGAGAAAAATGGATATGTATCAAAATTGCCGAGAAATTCTACCGATACTCGTGCCCGGTTTGTGTGGATTCTGTCCAGATATGGAACGGTACAATTTTGTAAATGATGACACGAGAGAATGTGATCCCAAAGGAGGAGCCTGTTGAGGGGAGAGAGTTACATTTCGATAGACAAGTGTGTATAGGGCGAGTGCTGTCTGCAAGAATTTTGTGAACAAACTTTTCACATGCGGCCAGGTGTATTTCACACAGCCTAACAAATAGTTCATTTGAAGGCATGAAAGATACCCGATTCATAATAGACAAACCCTGACGGAGAATTTTAATATCATTTTTTGTTAGGGCAGCAAGGATGTTAGAGAGACAGTGAATTAAAACACGAAGAAAGCTTTGTTGAATAAAAAGGGCAGTAACACCCTGTTAAAAATTAAAATGCCCAAGCTTTCGGACATGGAAAGTTATCCAGAGTTGTGTCTTCACACAGTTTGAGGTGTAAAATGACCTCTTTAAGTTTGCGCCGGTGGAGATTCTCGAGTACTTGACGGAACTCACTCCAGTTGGCAATCCTGTGGAAATAACTGTTAGATCACAGGCACAAGCAGAATAAGAAAAGGTGAGTATGCATTCAAAGTATTTAGAAGTTCTCGGAAAGGAGGATAAAATTCTGTTGGTTGGAACCGGGTTGGCAGAGCCAGGCGTCATCGGCGTACCTAAACGTTGTACAGGTGTTGCAGAGGCCAAGTCGCTAATATATGTGGAGAAGAGAAACGGGGAATGAATGACACTCTGGAGAGCTGCTGAGTTGTTATTCAAAAGATTCAATAAACTAGTTCCAACAGTAGTACGTTGAGCTCCATTGGAAAAGTAGTCCTTCAACCACGAGAGTAAAGAAGTGAGGCCTACGAAGAACTCTTAATTTTGAATAAGCAGAGAACAGGACACGGAATAGAACGCGAAAGAATAGTTTAGGAAAATAAATCGAACGGAATTCACGAAACTATTCAATTTGTTTGAAATGGAATGGCAAACTGGAGCAACTGCATTCAGAGTGCGTCATGGTGGGTTTGTACCCAAGCTGGTGAGGGTTATTGGAAACAGCCCGAGAGGAAAGCCAACGACTTCTTAAAGCAGGCTCGGCCAACTTGGTTGCAAAAGACGTGATTGTGATGGGACAAACTCGCTTTGACAAAATGTTGGAACTGAAGTTTATGGTAATAGGAGCCCCAGCCACAGGTTTCCATGGGCAGGAAAGGTACCATCACCAGCAGCATTGTTGATAAGGAAAGCCATAATTCCGGACAGCTGAAGTACTCCAGAATTTGGGAACTGCGGAGACAAAGCAGTCTGGACCCTTAGCAGAAGCTGATTCTGGAGTTCGGAGAACCCTGAAGGCCTCTTCCGAGGGAAACGGCTCTATAGCTTGGGGAACGGAAGGAAAGTAAGTTGGCGGGTCACCAGAAGAAAGGTGAATAAAAGTGGTTTTCAGGTTGTCGGCGTCTTTGTTATGGTTTTTTTTATAGGGGCCGTTGTCCACATAGAATCGGAATTCCTTGATAGGGAAGTTTGCTAATAATGGTGCAAAAGAACTAGTGGGCTAATATCTTGTTTAGCCCTCGTATCTCCTGTTTGATCAGGATGGAGTGACGTTTAACAGAAGCCTGGTCTTATAGTTTATAGGCGTGCTCTTCTTGCCTTCTCGAAGCTTTCAGCAATGGAGAACCTATTCTGTAGTTGGTAAAAATGCAGTCTTTGTAAGACAACGCAAGTCAAATACCGCGCCCAGTGTCTTCGGAACCAGGTCTAGCAATTAAAGAGAGCACTCTAAAGAAAACCACGAAGTAATAATAAGAGGGGATCTCTGAAAGAGAGTAACTTTGGTGGACGTCTGATTTCTGGGGTTTACCATATGGTGGTTTTGCCCCGACGAGTAGACAGTGCGATGACCGTAAATTGACTTCTAATCTGATAGTAATGAGTGAGTGATAACTTGTGGAAACAGGGGCTTTCATTTGTAAGAGGAAAAGATCGAGATGGTTTGTGATAACTCTGTATAAACGGAGTTCCCTCTAGTTGGGATAAGACAGACGTCACTTAAGCCAAAAACAAGTAGGGGTAAGTAGGCGCATGAATAAAACCACCAACAACATAGCATAAACAGCAGAACAATAATGGAAGCACTATGAGCGTGAAGGCGTCAAAGAACAGGGAGCAGGAAGAATCTGTATACAAAATACTGGTCACAGGCGAGAATCTGGGATGAACTTTTCCGACCACGCAGTAAATGCCATCACAAGAAAAGGTAAAAATAACTTCAGACTTGCCAGATGGCTCGGAATTTATGCAGGTATTCACACATCCACCTGTCGTCTTGCACTGTTTTCTGTCGTGATGGAGGCACTCAAAGTTCTCAGAGAGGAAGGGTTTGTGATCAACAATTTTTTTTAAACGAGACTCAATAATACAGGTCATACAGGTGTTTTTGCAAATCCGAGAGTTCAGGATGTTGGTTAGCAAAGGCATTCCTCCAAACGGGAAACGAATGCAAGCACCGACCAACGCGGGAACTTTCATCTTCCCTGCCGACGTCTGACTAACAGCAGTCTGTCAAACGGCTCATTTGCGTTTCCCAGTCCAGCTAAATCTTCGCCAGCTTTCGCAAAATCACGTAGTTATTAATGGAGCAGAACATGCCATATCTCTAATCCGAGTGAAGGATTCTTTAGAGTACCCAAATCTGGGTGACATGATATGATGTCGGAAATGATTTCTAGGTACCATTGACCAGGTTTACAAAAAAAGGTGGAGTAGCCAAACGTGGGTCGTGCAGTTCTCCTTGCAGACTCCACCGAATCGAACAAAGGCATCATAAACTTTGGACGGGTTACTGGAGAATTCGTTCAAGTCCTCCGTTACAGGAACAGCTTGATAAACAGTCACACCATCGGCATATTTGGATAAATGCGCAGCAGAACTGGATAAAAGATCACTAATGTAGGTGGAAAATAAATAGGGGGAAAGCACAACTCCCTGGAGCACTCCTGAATTGTTTACCAAGGACTTGGATATGTTTCAAACCTAGTCGTGTGCTTTGAGTTCTGTTGGTAAAAATAGTCAGACATCCATGCTAGTAAATGTGTAGGATAGCCGAAAGCTTCCAGTTTACGGAGGAGATACCACGGAATAGAATCAAAAGCAGATGAGTAGCCCAGAGAAGCGCATCGAACCATCCAAGGATTTGGTTACAAGGTGGACTAAGGAAGCCGTAGCATCCACAGCGGACCTGTTCGATTTACAGGCAAACTGTGAGAGGTCGTCGGGAGAGTTTATAGAAGAATTCAGACGTTTGAGAATGGCACACTGTGTAGGTTTAAGAGCAGATGAAGTTAGAGCAATGGGACGGAAGCGTTTAGCTGTGATATCAGAATTACAAGGTTTGGGTATAGGAACAATGGTGACTGGTCCACAGCAGTCGACAATACAAAATGATCACAAAGATTTGTTTAGGAGAGAAGTATATCGGTCATGGCAACAGCACCACGTCTCAAAAGTGACGACGATAGGCCATCGGGACTAATATTTGGGGCTATTCTGGAAGTATGAAGAAGCTTAAGTGCCTCTTCCGTAGAGAGCGGGTTATTGTGCGCGTCATCTTCTGGAATGAATGAAATCGGAGAGTCACTTGATGAGGGGATGAATGCACTGTTGATGCTGTCAACGACCGCAGCAAATTTCACTTGTTTCGTTTTCTTCTCATACAACAGCTGAATGCCTTGATATATAGTCGGTTGCTGTTATGGCTACATAGGAGTTGACTGGCATACAGCGAGTCAGTGCGCCTAATTTCTTTCTTCATCAAACGAGAAATGTATCGTACTTTAGAATTATCACGGGCTTTGTAGAAATATTCGTTCCGTCTTTTTAGGGCTTTGACGTCGGAGAAGTGGAACGGCCGTTACGAAGAAAGAGTTCCTAAGGAGTAGCACAAGTCGAAAATTAAATTGACCGCCTCCACGAAAAGTTTGATATTGCTACTGAGCGATGATTCCAAAGAAAACCAGAAAGCTGCATGAGAAAGGGACTTTTCTACGAGAATAATGGTGTCACGTGAAAAATTCCGGAGACGGAATTTGATTTGACTGGCCTGTCTGAAAGAGTGGAAAGCAGACCGGGAGTATATCTTAGGCCACAACAAGAGTAGACGGTGGTCACTGACAGAGACAGTTGCACACTGCTTCAGAGAGATTAATTCAGGATGGCTGATGATCATCCTGCCTGGAAAAGTGTCTCATTTGCTTGAGTAAACACAAGGATCAGTGAAATCAGGTGCTGTGAGGGTCTGACTGAAGGCTTGACTAAAATCGCCCACTATTAAGAGCGAACTGTCACCTCATAAGAAGAGAGGAAGAAGTAATAAACGGGTCGCGGAAAGATTAAGCAGCATTCCGAGTGAAAAATGGAGCCGTGTTCAAGTTGGTCATGATGGCATCTTATGACGAGAAAATTTATGGTCGTACCGAATAAATAAAAATCAATACTTTTCACTAGGTGCGAACAAACGACCCGAGACTTGACATACCGGTTGCAGTTCATATATGTGGCCTCTCTGTCTCCAGTCTTTTTGCTGGTGAGTGTCTCGTCCTGTAGAAACAGTCTGAAGCTATTTGTTGACGCCAGTGAGCCAGCAACATATGGGTTCCACCGGGATTCCTGAAAACAAGCCACATAACTAGGAACATGAATGCAAGTAGGAGAAATATAGGCCAGATCCGCTATTTTTGACAACAGAGAAGGTCAAATATCATTCGTCATGCAGCATCAGCGCTCAGCTGGCCACCGGAAACCACGGAAGCACTGTACCGCTGTTTCATTCTTGTTGAGAATCATCAGCAGTGCACATCCAAGGGGATTCGTGCCCGGGGTGAAAGATTGCGAATCGAGCACGTTAGACGCAAGGCTATCTGGGCTGGCTCTCCACGGTTTGTTGAACATCTACACCACATGATATAGCGCCCTTCCGTCACCGGCTTGGAAAGGTACCAGCCCGCTCTCCCCACTGCGGTCGACTGCTGTGGTGGATGGCTTTTCTGTACATGCCTCAGTACAACGAAGGTATTCTGCCATGAACGACCTACAGAGCTTGTTTACTACTTGCAGCTGAGTAGACGGGGACAAGCTTTCAGAAAGCGTGCTGGTACGGACCGAAGAGGAAGCGAATATCTTAGTTTAAGTGGTGCAGTTAAATTCAGCTTGCCGGCCAGCATGCGGGCATTTTTTGGATCCGAGGGGAATTTCGTGAAACGAACTATCGGTCAAATCCAGTCGAGTGGTAGAACTAATATTCTTTTTGAGTATATGCTTTCTGATTTCAAGTAGTGAAGTGTAGCCATCAAAGTGGGTAAGATCATTCAACGGGACGAGGTGTTGACCAAATTAGAAAAATAGGGCAACCAGTCAAAAGGAGGGCCAAACTCGTAGAACTGACGTAGGCGCGCTGGACCTTCTGCCGCCTCCGGGAAAAATTATCGTCCAACCATCATATTTTCCCTCCGTCGTAGAAATGCTGAGGCCAAAGGAAAACTCCGCAGAAGTTTTGGTAGGCTTGACACGATTAACCAGGAACTGAGGCGGTAGAACTAGACTGGGGAGGTGAAGAAGTTGGAATAGAGGTAACAGGGTTTGGGATGAAGAGGAACCTTCTTGAGCTACAGGACTCTTTGTTCGCACTTCGAGAGTCCAAGCCTGAAGAAAATCAAGCGGGGTATTTCCCCGCTTTTTAAAGAGCAATCAAAGGGAGGCACAGTAGCTAATGGATCTTCAAATCCGTCGGTGCTGGATGAGACTGTCCGCAGTACAGGGATGATAAAAACCTGTCCGCAAAATTCCAGCGAAGTACTGGGTGAAAGTTTGACCTGGTCCCGGTCGAAAATGTCAGGCAAAATCCAAAGAGCTACTACAGTTTTATTCAGCCAAAAGCTTCACTCAGGACTGAAGTGGGACCATTGGTCATGAGGGATGGGCCTTAAATATACGGTGGCAGTCAAAGCAGGACGGGCGCCTCGAGCTTACACTCTGAGGGTGTACCTTTGCATGATGAAGGACTACAGGAGCCAGCGGAAACACAAGGTCCAGTCCCAAAAGTTCACAATTCGTAAATTGCTAAATAAAAAAAGAGCAATTATTCGAAGGACTCAAAATACAGAAGCCCGAGCGGTCTCCTGGCAAGCACTCCGTCATTATACAATCATTGGATGCCATAATCAGCGGACAAGTCTGTAGTTTCTACCGCCCTTAGAAGTAAATTATCATCCTGTAAGCCGTACATGCTTCCTCTGCACGTTATTAGAGCCACCGACAAGGGAACACACATGTAAACTGTGATGATCGAATCGGCCGAAATGAAACCGGAAATCACACCAACTGACACAGAAAGGCACTTGCAAATCGTGGTGTTTTTTAGGCAACACAAAGGTAGCAAAAAGCATAAGCAGGAAGCATTCGGAGGGCAAGAGCATAAGTAGTCATCATCAGTTACTGGAATACAGTGGGGCGACAGATTTCGGTCGGCCGAGTGGGCCTTTGCAATAGATGAGCATATTTTGTATTCAGAGCCTGAATTGGAATGGACTGTGTTCACGTGACGTTGTTTACGTGTAAATTAAGTCTCCGCTATCGATCATGTGCTGGACTAAGTGAACTTTGTCTTGTACTAAAAGTTCAACGCTGGAGTAATCACGGAATTACTACACAAGCAACTAAAGAACGGCAACAGTTTGCAGCATCACACGTTCTTCGGAAGGTAAATCGTCTCTCGAGCCTTATAGCTTTCTTAGCCAAAGTCACTATCCGTATGGATGGAGGCAAGACTATAGAGATTTTATCCAGACTTTGGCCTCTTCCAGCTCCGTTGACACTTATCTCCAGAACTTAGAATGGTTCATGCCCGCGAAAAAGGCAATAGGAGAGCCTTCTTCAGAACATTGAGTACAGGCCTAGGCAGTTTTTTCCAAATGAAAGCAGCCTACAAAGAAAATTTTCAGCGGCCAGCCACTTAGATGGCTGAGGGAAAACGAGGAAAATCAAAAGAAAAAATACTGCGGAATCTGGGGTTTCTTTTACTTGGGAAGAAGGATGCGGAGAATGCCTCGTTCGGCCGCCTAAATTCTTAAGCGGCCAATCGGGAATAAGTGCCGGGGATGTATTCAATCGACCACCGACGGCAGAATGCGAGGCAGTATCAGCAAATGTTGGACGCCATGGCTTAGGCTAAAAGTGCCAGCGAAAGTCTTCGACGAGGAGAAGGAACACGAAGTGGTTTACCTGAAGAAATGGTTTAAGTGCAAGGTTTAGAATATTTTGGAGGAGGCTGAAAGCTAAATGCTACGAGTTACTTGCGGAAGTTGAACACCAAGGATTAGTGAAGCGGAGGTTGTTCAACCGAGCCCCTTTAGTAATCCCGTATCCACGCCCACAATCTATGGCGCGGTATGACGGAACAAACGTCATGGTTATCCCTCGCTTGGATAGTGAGGAGAGTGCAACTACCTCTTTCTTTTTCGGCTCAGCTGAAGGAACGAACCACCTTGTGCAACAAAACTGTAAGGAGTCACCAGCCTCAGTTATGGATGCTAATTATAGTGCACAACACTGAAAGGAATTTGAACGCTCGAACCACCCCGGACATCACCAGTTCCGTACTGCCAGACCTGATCCGGCATGAATTAAACCGAACTGACCTGACCGCGCTACACCGGAGCGTCGAAAGGCGGGTCCGCGTGCAGCCTTGAGGTCCAGAAGTGGTGCTCGAATACGGGGCTAAAGCCCGAATGTTCCCGAGTCTTGTGATCATCTTGTTATATGAAAGTAGCCGGTGAGCCGGAAAACAGTTTGCTGGATAATTTGGCAGTGGGAAAGAGAAGAGGGTTCAAAATCAAAAACTTGACGGTATCTTGCATCTGGTGTTGCCAGTTAGTCGGAAGATTGACCAATGGACAACAGGAAAGGGCTTAAAATACTCGCCCTGGCAGTATTCTGTATCTTGTGCAGCCAGTGAGCTTAAAGATGAGCAGGTAGAGAGTTGGATAGGGTTCCGCTCTGGGGCATTCCATTCAGCTCCAGCAGCCCAAAAAATTAATTCTTGAACTATCTTCCGGAGGTAACTCAGAGAGATTTTTGAACCAAACAAGCCAAGCAAGGCTTTAAATCACGCGATTCATTCAATTGCCTCTAATTGCATGCATTTTGCACTTATCTTCCAGATGTGGCAGCGCCGTCTGCGGATTGCGAAGCCACCGTTTTTATGCCCGCTTGCCTGCTACAATCACATTATTCGTGCCATCATCTCCTATTTTCGCCGGTTTCCCCTCGAGCAAGCGATCGTATTTACCATTATCAGTCCGTTTATTACGCCTCGTAAACAATTCTTACTTTAATTGCAAAAATACTTGTGCACACCTCTTACACGTAGCCATCACCGTCCTTTATTGGGGTACATTTGTCGCCCATACGACTGGTCCTCTGTTTATGCCATGCCCCCGTTCATCTGCATTCTATAAGATTTGCACCCGATCAGTCATCAGTCCCACCCTAATCAAGCCCATTTTCCGCGACGGAAACCACCACTTCTCTTAGTAAATGCACTTATCTGCGCTTTTATTGCTGCTGTCCGTCTTCTAATCACAGCAACCAATAGAAATCCATCTCTGAAATACCGTTCTGCAATCCTCCAGCAGTCCATGACAATACTGATGGTAGTCCGCAATTCCCACTAGCCCACTGTTCCTTTACGGTGCTCTTTCTTTGCTTTATTCTGACCCTGCATGGCATCACATCTTCACCATATCGGCACACTTCAGGTGTATCCGCCCTGCAACTTCACCTCTCTGTTGCTATCTCCTGCTACCTATCAAGTTAATCATCAGCAGGTGTAACTTCACTTCCCATATTCCCACTACCACCCTCGTACGCTAGTCGACTCTTTGATCGCCATAAAGCGCATACCCGATAGTCTAGGTCCAAGTTTCCGTTTTGACGCTTGCACTTTATCACCCAACTTCCATAATGTTATCAGTTTTCTGGTCAGTTGCCGGTTTCCTCCGGCAACCTCCGTCATCACCTCCCTTGCAGACTCTCTCGATCTCCAGAGGTTTCTCTCTTTTTCTATACAACTCTGTCAGCACCGAACCGCGGACCACCACAACTATCTTCATCGATCAATTTATTTTATCCTTTATCTGACCCCTTAACCCCACCTGGCATAAGATTATTTGGCACTGTATCCCGTCTTTCCGTGGTCACTGCAAGTTCCACCTTTAAACTGGTCAGCAAACGACATCCACCAATTTTTTGTTTACTCCATCACCACATTCGTGTGCTGTTGACTCAGTAACCGCCGTAGCTCTGCAAACCAGATCGATTGATTAATCACTCCACCATTTTTTGTTGGTGTTTCATAGTCTGTCCGCCTTATTATGCTCACCGCTGTCCACTTTTCCCTCCAGCAATATCCCTCTTCATCAACCTAGTGGCCTCGCTCTATCTCTGGGTGCGTTATTCGTCTTATGTATATATATATGACTCCATCAAGTTATATACATGAACCTCATTTCTGCTGTCTGGCAGTCCACTCTGGTTCCATTCTACGTTGAGTGCCTTATCTCGGCTCTCTTGCAGATCAGTCTCATGCAGCCCTAATACTCGTTGCCTTCACACAATCACTCTGTTGGAGGTATCATTACCAGATTTCGAATTATTCCCCGTGTGCTCCCTTTGCTCCACCACCACTGGGGTGTCGCTGCTGGTCCCCATAATAGCCCTGGCTGCGCGGCCGTGATTGGTCTGTCACTTAAGGTTTTATCCACTTGTTGCCAATTCTGTCTTCTGATTATTTTTCTTATTCATCACTTTAAAGCTCTTCACCACCGGATGTGCCCGCCACCATTCATGTGGCGAGTGTCGTCAGCACAATTCCAATGATACTTTTACTGCTATAAGACTCCACAGTCTCAGTCTACTCATTTTCTGATATTGGTTCCCCGTTCATCGTTGAGTCCTCCATTCACACTCTTATCTTTCTTTTCAGACTGCTACTGACTCTTCTCATCTCACTTTTGTGTCAGTCTTCTTTTTTTGAGAAAACGGATATAACCAGAACATCTTTAGTTTATTTTACATTTTCAAGCCGCCATGATCACTGTCGATACCCTTCGTGTATATACCCAAAGCTTCTGAGTGCTTTCGTGCTTCACGAACTGACTCGATCATCTGACCTTGAGTTTCATTTTAGCCGAGTGTTACTGATATTATTTTCACCATTGACCATGTAAAATTATCTCTACCCTTCGGTACATGCGCGTCTCTATCTCATTGGATCCCTGATCCACCGTCACCCGTACCATCTGTTCATGCGCTGTCACATGCCTGAGGATTTTCCGAAATAAACCAGTACCATCACTCAATGACTAAATGAACGAAAAATCCAAAAATACACACAAATACCCTAAATTAACGTGGCCAGTGATTTCGTTTGGTGTGACACGAGGAATGACCGCTCCTCGGGCGTTGACAGCCTCCTAGCCACTCGTTTTGCTGTCACGTAATAAACCTTGTGTCTCATCCCGAATCTTGCTAGTACGATTCGACGGAAAGTGACATCTGACGTGTGCTTGCTCACTGCACGTCATCTATCCCGGTCGCTGTCATTTATGTCGGCAAGTTTCACGAGCACTTCGAGGGAATACCACACTGTAGATGTCATATTGAATTGCAAATAATACTATGACTGGGCGCAGTAAGAGGCCCCCTTGCGAACATCATTAGGAGGATTTAAGGGCAATAAGGCTAAAAGAAGGACGCCTTCAGAGACAGATCCTCAAAATTTGATTCTGGCTCCTGCACCTAATGTGCTTCAGCTCACTGAGTTTTCTCTACGTGTTCGAGGGTTGTGCAAGTGCTAACTCAAGGAGGAATGCTACATCAAGCTTGTCACACAGAGCAATAAGAGACTTGGAATCTGCATTTTTAGGTTTACACAGGCCGGATAAAGGGGCACCTAGAAGGTCCATCAGGCAAAAATGTGCATACCTGGGATGCTGGAGGCCAAAGTCTGTGAGGGCAAAGTAACTGGTATGGCAGGTATCTGGATGACAAAACAAATTTTCCCGGGATTGCAAGACTGGTTTTTCGGTGGCTGCCGCCCGACAGATGGGTGTACCCATTGATCTCCTGCTCAACAGCGCCTTTTCTTGAAAGCTCCGCATAAGGTTCATTACCTCATTCTCATTTGGGATGTGAGGAGCGTGTGTGGATGGAGAGTCCATTTTGAGAATAACAAGGAGATTCCTCAGAAGTAGGAAACGTGCATCCTCTTTTTGAAGATTGTTCCTGAACGAAAGACTAAGCATCTTTTGAAAAAAATCCCAGTGATTCCAAAAACTAAAGCTCCCCCCATGCAAGCTCATGATTCTGATCTCTTTGTTTATTATTAACATGTGTGTTCATTCAACTCTGGAGGTCAAAGTCTACGTGGTTTGAAGTAAGGTCATCGCCCCTCAAGAGGACGCGTTGATGTGTGGTTGTTGTTCAGTCCATTTCAGTTTGCACAGGGCAGGTAATATCTGTGGCATGCTGGATGCAGTATTCGTCCTTCAGGGTAACGCTCGCACAATCAGCAAGGGCAGAAAATTTGGTCGGTCGGAGCCCAGCAAGTGCTTAAACATGCATCTGTTCTTGCGTCCTTTAAGGTGTGCATGATAGTCTGGGCTTGAATGCCTTATAGTATTCACGGAGGACTGAGCATCCATAATTCCTTTGGCGGTATACACAAAAGCTGTGCACCCACTACGGCACAGTGCATTTCGTCTAACCGCCCATGAAAACAAGAGCTAAATTTGAAATGTTTTCACACATCACCTTCAAGCGACAATGTACGTTGTGAGCATTCACCGAGTCATCATGAGACAAAAGGAGACGTTCAATGGTAAAACACACTAGAAGGACGCTGGTGATCACCATAACATGTCTAGAGACATCGGGGCTCACAGTAAGAGAAGAGCTCTTTCCACCTATGATATAGAGCCCCCCTGGAAGCCTGGACAGTCCCTGATTATATCTCTTATCCTGACAGTCTGTTTCAGTAGTTAACAGCCCTGTTGCTAATGTAGCGAAATCTGACCATCAACCTAGATGGAAGTTTCACCAACTTCTCTCCATGACCCTCTGTTCGGGAGTTTGAGGACATTTTGACTAGCCCCTCCTAACCGAGACCTGGAAAACCTTTTGGTACTTTGAGTATCTCCATTTGATTACCTCCTGGTCTTCCTTCCCAGGGAGAAAGTCCCAAGTCCTGGAGTCAGTGCCCGTACATCTTGCCCCTTTGAACCTCGATCATACTCGCCGGGTATGGCGCGGGAGTGGCTTTCCTGGACTGGTGGACTTCGGTCCCCCTTGGAGTATCTTCCATTATTCTGGTCGCCATCACCTGCCAATCTCTCAACTTGGCTCCACCAGGTTGAAGCTGTCCTCAGCCATCACTCTACGGAAGCCTACGCGACAGGTGGGCCTATCCAGCAGGAGGGTAACCAAAGCTAAAACCCCGGTGAGGTGGAGCCTAGCATGTGGAGAGGGATACCCCGCATAGGTGGATGAGATCGGTTGGGCTCGAAGGCTATCAAGTAGACCCGTCCAGTCAACAGGGTTGCCTGGACACCTGGGTCACAATAACCCATGCCGGACAGAGATCTAGCTTTTAGAGAGCCACCAGCAACCATGCTTGGAGACTATAAGGACTGGATGGACGTCCCGTATTGGTAGACCACCACCCAAAAGAAATATGAACCGCCAGATCGACCACAGGCCCCCATCGAGAAAACTTGTTACCGTGCAGGTAATACTTGGCTGTGCCCGGGCTAAGAAAGGCCACCACTAACAAAAGCCGGGCGATGACAGAACGCCACCTTGTGCCACATTTTAAGCGTCTTTATGGATTTTGCCTCAATTTTTAGATTTGATCATGCTTCAGAGTCTCCAAGTGGGCCAGGCTTTCTGGACTCTCTTGTGGCTGATGAGAATCAAGCGGCAGGTGGAAACTGTAACCTTCGGCTAGCGGAGAGAAGACGAAAATCGGCAATGCAAAGATTTATCTGAAACTACGGCATCCCATTTTTGATGCAAGAGTTCAGGTAAAAACACAATACGATTCAGTCTTCTTCGATCAGCATATGCCTCTATGGTTAGCTCAGTCACTGCCCGAGCCATTCTTGAAGATGGGGACGACGATGGATGCCTCCCACAGGGAAGGAATGTTCTCTGAGCGCCAGACCTTGGAGAACAAAGCTTGAACTTCTCAAACAAGCTCCATCCCACCATCTTTAAATAAGACTGGTGAAAGGCAATTGGAGTCCGGCCCTTTGTGAAGTCCTGGGGCTTGGATTTCCCTGCGGATCTCCGCCTCAAAAGATGAACGTATCGAAACAGGTCACCTTAAGTGAGCAAGAGCAGCTATGGGGGAAACTGACGATGGAGGCCAGCTAAAATGTTTTAAAATGCACTGCCAAACTCTCATACGAGGCTGTAGGCTGTGGATAGCCGAATCGTCAGCTTCGCAGATAGTTTCGCTCACACCTGATGGCTTTCTGCTTATAACTCGGATAAGATGAAACAGCCTGCGGAAAGTTCCCACTGCGGCAGCATATTCCATCTCTGATGGTTTTTGGGATCTGCGAGATTTCGCAACCCCCACGGAGATTTCCTTTGAGCTCACCTCTGGTTGTAAGCTGTGCTGCATTATGCCCACACCAACCAGGAAGGACTGGCTCGCGTCAAGAAGGAGTAAAGACTCGGCAAAAATCCGGGTTATATCGACACGACAAGTCGGGTCACAACTCACCTAGCCAGAAGAGTACAAAGCATTACTAATAAGCGACCAGTGCTGGCCGTTGATATTAGATGTTGTCCATCCTAGATTTTCATCTAGGGAGTTACGAAAAGTTGAGGGGCAACACTAGTCAGACAGCAGGTCGCAGTCTCACCCTTGCTACTTCGCATGCTCGGCACGCCTTCCGAAGAAAATGGGCAACTTAGAGCAGACTAACTCGTGAATGATATCAAGAAGTGTGGTCCAGTACAACGGGTAGTCTTGTAGACAGCCAACCATTTGCAGCTAGTCGCGACTTGGTCTATCTGGATCCAGTGATGACTAGAAAAGGGCAGACGCCACCTGGCATACCGGCGATTAGAACGTCTGAAGTTCTTACTGGCGACAAACAGGCGGTGATCTGAACATAGAGCCAACAACCGTTCCGCGGTTTTCTGAACGACAGGAATCGAAGCCAAAAGGGTCTCCCAAAGGTGCCTCGTTCTAAGACAACCGGCCGATGCTAGCATTCATGTCTCCCGCTAAAATCACGATATTGCCCCGTTTTGCTTTACGTAGGAGGTCGCGTAACTTTTGGTAGAAGACATCTTTGATTTCATTTGGGCTTCAATCTGTAGGGGCATAAGCCGAGACGACAAACAAATTGCGTCTATGGGGACGACGTTCGCTTACTTTGCACGAACCTCTAAGTCTCACTGCGCACAACCGACTGTCAATTGGGATCCCATCAAGCAATGCAGCCTCAGCCTTCTCACTGAGAGCTCCACCTACACCAACAAGACCAGCAGCCGCAGCCTCAGGATCGCCAGACAAACGCAAGTCGAACTTTACAGGCATGGACTGGGGCATCAGTCGAATGACCGAGCTGGAGTCTTCGATGCGAGTCTCTTGAATACAACATACGTCGATGGCAAGGGTCTCCAGTTTACGAGCTAAACACGCCTGTTGTCTATACTCATCAGCGTTCGCGCATTAAATGTGGCCAATTCAACAAGGCGCCGGGAACGAAGAAGAGCATCAGTTGGTGGAAGCGAATTCGGTGAGACTTGGATATCAGACGAAGGAGATGCGAGAGAACATGGATAGGACTTCCGTCAAAAACATTGCCGCAAGTACGGCCGACTGCAGTTCCCGAAGAATATAAAAATGTGACTGTGCAGGAGTGAGATGTGGAACTAGAGAGATCAACGTGTGCACGGCGTGGAAGCATCAGTGCGAACATGTGTCTGACAAGAGTAGCGAGCGCGTAGTAGGACATCCATCAGTTTCTTTGCCACTGTCATGTCTAGGACGTCGACTGATGCCCCAAGTACTGGTCAACCTCTATCCTACTCCTAATTTCAAAAACTGGTGGCAAAACTTTCTGCGCGAATTGCACCGTTATCAGCCTCATCAATATATTGTCTAATTTTTTCTCAACCATCCTGCTAACCTGCTTTGGTACCTTTCGTGGCGCTCAAAAATGCTCCAAATACTATGGTTTTCGCAGGGGAAAGGAGCTATTTTGACCAAAGTCTAATTCTGCTGCGAATTCTGGGACATCGCTATGAATTTCAGCAACCTGCCACAGCTTTTTTCGTTGACCTTCCGGCAGCATTAAAATCCACCGACGGATTGGCACTGTGGAGCGTGATGCAAAACGGCGGGATGCCAGGAAAATACATTAGATAATAATTATAATAAAAATAATGGTTTATATCGGGTAACCCCGAGGCATGCTGTAAAGCAAGATCAAACGGTACAATTGGACGTACAGTCCGAATTCCAAGAGGATGATTCAGGTATATGCACTCGGTATTGTACAGAAGAAAGTATTAAAGTTACTCTTTAAGGCGGCGCCCGGCAAAATTGAACTCAAGGTTCTGTGGCCAACCCGGCCAAGTCAGAGTCGAGCTGGTCCGAGGTAGTAGACTCTTCCTGAAATAGTACAAAATGAGGGGCTATGCAACGAGAGAATCAAACAGAATTGACGAAAGTTTTGTTCACCTTGAGGAAAAAGAAGTTTACAAGGGAGACATGAACCAGCTATAGCGTTCCGCGGAGTATGGCACAGCTTTGGATTGAAATCAGACGATAAAAGGAAAGAATTTGCAGACAAAGAACAATCAAAATGTTTCGACGATTTTCCTTGTAGCCTTCAGCGACCAAATATCGACTGAGTCCGTTAAATCGTTGCGCACATTGTTTACCTTCATTAAGGTGGAGTGCGATGCACCAAAACGGAAATGGGAACTGAACGACAAATCAATTTGTGATGTGTAGCCATGGTAGTCGCAGATACACGGTTTGCACAGATGAGTATTTAAATGACAGGTAAGTATTTACGTTTGATTATCGTTAACTAATGGCCAAACAGGATGACCAGAGAGATCCAAGGATCAAAATTGTTTAGGAAGATTTACCAAGATAGAATACCGGATATGAAAAAGCATGAAACAACCGATGATATGGTCACTCAAATCGACAACACAGGTGCACGTTTGCTGCTGTGGTGAAGAGTCTTCAGAGTGTCCGATCAGCCCCATGAAGGATACTCTCTACTTCCAGTCCATTTCAACTGCGCTATAGACTGGGTGGAGTATCGCACCCTTGATAATTTTTGAGGAATGCATCTTCGTCCCAATGGCTGGGCTACAGACTTCGAATTTGCTGATGGTTCTGTTATTCTAGGAAAGTATTCCGGAACTCGGCAGCCGGTTCTTACTGGTAACTTACTTGAAGCCAAGACTGTTGGTATGGGGGCAGACACCACAAAAGCAAAGTTTTTCAAGAATTATCAAGGTCTAACACATTGTGGGCGTCCTTGGAGAAAATCTGGAATAAGAGCACCACTTCAAATATCTGGGCTCTACTACCCAGCCAATCGGCCAGGGCAAGGACAAAGTCAAACTTGGTGTAGGCTGCCCGGTTAGAGTATTCCTTTTACCCGGCAAAACAATGTGGTCTCGTAGTCAAGTTACCCTTACGAGAAGCCTCGTACACACCAAACTTTTGTCTGCCCAGTTCTTACTTGAGTGTTCGAAACTTGGACATCGAGGGTTGACGACACAAAAAGGCTAGAAAGCTTTGATTGCCGCCCCCCCCCTCTTCATGGAGAAGATCAAGTGGCATGATCCGGGTAAAACTCCGCAGCGTGTAAACATATATATGTTTATACGTACTCCAGCTTGAGAATAAGTTGCGGACACAATAGCAACAATTACAAAAATAGGGGAAAAGGAGAAAAAAGCCGGGAAGCTAAGGGTTGATGCTAGAGAAAAATGCCAAATTTCGGCTTTTCATCTTCTTTTGAGGTTTTTTATCACTTTTTTTGTCGACGTGACACTCTCGTGATTATGCAGCCCAACAGCCCGATAGACAGTTTGTACAGCATTCTCGCCGCTGATCGCTCCAGCCCATGTCTTTTGGCCCTTTCAACCGACGAAAATACCCACCTCTTGAGCATCACTTGAGAGGCTGGAGGCACCCTTCAAAGTCGACGCCGATGCCAGATTTCTTATACCTCTGAGTCGAGTTGCGGTCTGGCGGCCGCGTAGCTCCTTCCAGCGTTGTTAATTATGTGCTATTGGGGCACGGAAAAGTGGACTGAGAGGTGCATTTCTAAGACATGACCTAGCCAACGGAGGCGGTGTTGGGCAGTCACTGCAGTAAGTAGGAGGCTTTCATGCTTAACACACGACGGCTCACCCATCACTGTTTACCCGATGTTCCATCAGGGGTGGGCAATGCTTTGGAGAATTCTTCCACCGAGGCCGGAAAGAAGCCGAGCATTCTCTCCCCCAGTGCGCCAACAATGCGAGCACAGAAGGGCTTCCTTCTTACCCCAACGACGTCGTCCATAGAGGTTTCATCATGTCCCACGAAGGTTCAAATCGGAACCACGGACAGGAGCCCACTGCTATCACCGTGCTCATACTGGAAGTGTCGCCTCGATGACCAGCTAACCAAGCAGGTAAGAGCCATCAAGGCAGGCATGGAATGCCGAGGCCTCCAGTTGGTTAACTAACGTTGGAGACACTCGAGGAGCCGACTTAACCCATCGCAGCAAATATTCGCGCTGAAGCAAAGGTATGGTTGCAAGACTTTGTACCTTTTGAGAGCAGGTGGCGTCTTTTGGATAAAAGGATGACCCAACCCGCGTGAATCGTGACAAAACGAGTCTTACGGTGGTGGTGTCAGTGGGTGTGAAAACCCCTGGTTTTTGGCGCGGCAACCATGATTTCAATCCGAACAGTTCACCGCGTGCCTTTTGCCCAGCTGCTGCACTACGATCAGACCACTAGAAGTAATAAGTTACCAAGACGACGATTTCATTATCCTGTTTACTGCATCTATGGTGAATGGGCCCTGGTCATGTAGGAATGTCACTCTCACCTCCATCCGTGACAACAAGTGACTCTTCCTAGCACTGGGGATAAGCGCAGCTTGGATGCCCAGTTCACCACGGAAACCAAGTCTGTACTCGGATCCCCTCGTTCTTGAACACCCAATAATTTCATATCGCCTGCAAACAAATCCGGATGACAGCAGAACTGAGGCTAGGCCGGGGGAGCAAGCTTGGCCATGGGACCGCGAGCGCAGTTTTAGCTCTGCGAGTGTGCTGGTGGTGGGCATAACTTAACTAGTTATCTTGTGAATTCCTCTTGCTGTCTTCTCATCACATTTTCTGTCTTCCTCCGCTACTTTCAGAAGCCAAAGAAACACAATCGAACGATCCTGAACCTGCGTTTCAGCACAAAATAGAGACTTTCAACATGTAACCTCCTCCCAGGAAGTGTTGAGACCCACCAGTACTACTGTGCGAGGCATTTTGCCCAATGTACACTATCTCTCGCGGTGTTTGCTCTTTTCTCGGGTGTCAGCTGTCAGTGAACGGCGTGTTTTACGTCAGGTCAGTATTTGTCTACCGAATATTAATAGAGCTTATCTGGGCCCAATTTTAGAACTCTGGTCACCTTGACTTTTCGCCCATACTCAAATTGTCCGCTACAGACATTGCGACGGCAAACGGACGCCTCCCTGAAATAAGTGCACCAAGGAAGAGACCGACAGATGGCCTGAACTCCCCTGCTTCATCCCTACTCCCCAGGGGCCGGTCAGTTTCAGAATCTCCCGATGTACAGTGGAAAAGCAGGCGCAGGGCCACCTGCGCAGAGCACAGGAAGATTAGCGAGTTGGTTACACTTTATCCCGTCTGGCCGATGATGCAAACATTTTTGACGATTGAGGGCAGCAGTTCGACATCCGGGCCTACTTTGGTGTAGGCTACTTCAGAAGACTTATTTCCGTCGCTTGTCGAGGCCGGCATGTTCCAGCAGGATTTTTGGAAGACAAACGAATGGTCCGAGGGAACCCGGCTGTACATACCAACTGCCTTCGTGTACTGGTGGGCAATAAGTCTCTGCGCAAGAGTGGTATCTTCCGACCATAATTTGGTATGGAATGTTTCACTGCCTGCTTGAACAGTGACGACACCTGGGCTCAGCTGCAACAACAACCACCTTATGCAAAAGGCAATCAGAACAGAGCCGCCGGACCCGCCAGGTCCCGCCACCAAAGCAACTTTCATCCACCACAGTTCCCACTGAATTGTTGGCCCGGTGGGCCCTGAGAGCGACCAACGAAATGTACGTCAAGTTTTCATGATGTTTTCCCGCTGTTATATGCACTCAATTTCCTGCGTGAACGGCCTCTCCTCGTTGACATAGGAGCTGGTGGGCAATCATTCTTGGCACTAATAAACACCGGGGAAAGTTGCAGCCTGATTCACTCACAAGTCAGCAGCTGTCAAAAAATCATTTATGAGACCCCTATGATTCGGGCGGTAAATGGGGTGTTCATTTGAACCAATGGTAATAGTAAAATTACTACACAGGTGGCAGGCACGAATACTACACATACCGTAGTTGTTTTTCTGGTACGGTAATCATTTACGGTGACGCAAGGCAGTCTGTTCTATTGTGGTTTGGCTTCACTTTCTCACGGACCTTGGACATTAACCCCCTTTACGTCGAATTTTCGGCTCATGATTAGGCGTAAAACATTTATTCTACTTTTTTGGACTGAAAGATGGGTACTTTCTATTTATTTTTTGGTCAATTTTTCCCTTTTTCAGGATTTTTGTCCTGAACATCGCCACTTTTGGGCTAGTCAGTGACCGAAGCCCAATGCCAAATATATGACTATTGTGTACATATATTTAACCCAAATAGCGCCGTAGAACTTGCAAACCTATTATGCTTTTGATTTGGGTTGTGCATCGATTCGAGCTACACGTTGCTCTGAGGCTCCAAGGTGCTTTTTAGAACGAGTAAAGCTTATTAGTCGGTGGATCGGGCTTTTAGCCTCTGGTCAGGCTTTAATCGGACCAGAACCTGAGAGTTTTGGTTTTTACGGTCTGGTCTGTCTTGAAGATGTCATCATACAGCGACGAATACTGTAATGACACCTAGAAAAATTAACTAGGGCAGTCCGTGCAGTGAAAGGGCCTGGTTTAAAGTTGAAACCGGGAAGTTGCGGATTACTAAAGACAGAATCCATGTACCCGGGACACATCATCGGTAAAAATGGGATGTAGAGTGACACCAAGATATCAGCTACTGAAAGCTGGGTGGTTCCGGAGTCTGCTGCTTTTGTCAGACGACTTCTTGGTTCAACTTCACACTATCGCCGTTTCGTCAAGAACTGCGCTTAGAATGCGTTCCCCCTACACCGGCTCACTGAAAAGAAAGGAGCACTCCTTTGGGATCAGTGTCAAGCAGCACCCCATGAACAGCAGAAACTTCCTTTAAGAGCCCAATTACTTGACTTTCCCAATTTTAGCCAAACCGCCGGAGTCTTTGCCCTGGACACTCAGGCCATACGGGCTCTAATAATCAAGAACACGGGACTGCCTGTAGCAGCTGCTGTTCCAATAAACTTGAGATAACTTGCCGCACTATTAGGAGGCAGAAGCTTTCCTTGGTCACATAGGTTCGTTAGTTCGGACAATACTTTCTAGGCAAGCGGTTTACCGTAGGGACGGACTCTCGGGCACTGAAATGGCTCCAAAATCATAAAAAACCTGGGGGTCAGGTTGGTCGACGGCAGGAATAACCACACGAATCTAACTCTGAGTGCCAAAGAGCTAAAGACACGCCAATGGTGGCGCTTTTTGAGGCGGCATAATTGGCAAGGTGTTCGACGTGTTTAGTGGCTAAGGTCGCCTTGGCGATTTCGATATCAGCGTGGGCGGAACAAAACATGAAGACCGAGGGGCAAAGTTCATCTACGAAAGAGTTATGGGGGGCTCAGGCACCTACAAAAGTAGTTATAGCGGGACATAATACGGAGAGTCGTTTCTAGTGATATGCGCGGTCCCGACCAACACTGACAGATAACATGTTGTGATGCCTTTAAGGAGAAAACAGTAGCCCTCGGCTGGTAGTACCACAACCGACAAAACAATACCCAGGCAGCACTTGCAACGCGTACCTAATTAGGCGGGCATTGGGCCTATCTTAGGCTACCACTGGGCGGCGCTACCTGAGCCCAATTGGGAGCGAGTCAGACTAAGCCCGTTGCTAGAAAAATAGCTAGAAATAGGTACCTCTTCTCTTCCTGATCCATCTAAACCCTCGTTTTCTTACTCTATTTGCTTATTATCCATCCTTACCATCGAGGCCACTAGTTTATCACTGACTAAAAACAGTGTGCGGGAATCCCTAGGTATATCATTGTAATAGCCTGCGGAAAGCTTGTTCAAGCTTGCAATTCGAGGACAGCCTCGTCCAGAACCTTCGAAAGATGTTCGTCCTTCTTGTTACTTGATTATCTGACCTGGAATTTGAAGACGTGAAAAGGTTAGACAGCCGCACATAGGGGAAAGTTAAACAACAAAACACTTTAGCTGGCAGGTTTCAAAGTTAGTTTGATTGTGAGCCTTTTTCAACAGGACGGACTAACATCTGATAATTATCTATCAAAGCCTTTATAGGCACTGAGATAAGAAAGTACAAAACTAACTATGAACTTAGTCGGAGAAGCACGTAGGGCTATGATTTATTGTAAACTGTTACCATTCTTTCGAGTGCATGGAGGGATGTTGACCACTTCAAAAGGGGAAAGCGATTCCAAAATAAAAAATAGCCCGGGATTCATTTCAAGGGAAGTGATAATTTACGTACCTGCTTTCTCGTCTCTCGTTGCTTTTTTCTAGCCATGATAAACCAATGCCCTATGTCTTCCAAAGGCAGATGCCGGTTATCTTGGTAACCTTAAGATTGGACGAACAGCGCCTGGATTTTTGTAAGGGAAAACGAACTTCACTGACTTACCCTTGATGGCAACAAAAGGCCCGTCTCTGAACTGCTTTCCGTTGCGCACTCCTAAACCAGCTGCTGGCTCATGCCGCTACGGGCCCAATGGACGCCGTCTGTAGTCCCACCAAAAGGTATAAGTAATCCAGAAAGGTGAACGAGGAAGAAACTAACTTGTGCGAAATTATGCAGGATTAGAACAATGATATCATGGGGGTTATTATAAGAAAATAGAGATCCACAAGTAACTGCATTAATGGATGCAATGCTGCGTTTCCAACAGTACTTCATCAACCGACAAAGGTATTTTGGGAAACTATGTTAAAAGGTTGCCCGAAACTTTGAAACCGTAGAAAGGCATGTAATTGTTCAACTTATAATTTTTCGGGGCTCTTTTTAAGGACAACATTTTAGTCTGGTTGCATAATGGAGTGAAAACACATACAGAACCTAAGATGAAAACACTTTGCACGGAAGGGGTGACAATTTCATCCACAGCATCACTGACTTCCCTTAGGAAGGCGTGCGGCTGGCTTCATCGGTAATTCGGTGTGGTTATTAGCCGGGTTTGCGGATCTCTTGATGAGCGACCTGAGCTTTGTCAAGTATGATTCATAGGAGGAACCGGTGGCGGCATCTCACAACCGTAGTTTACGGAATATTATACTTTAGCTGCGTAAATTTTCTGACACAATATATCTCAGAGAGTGCAGCAAGTGGCGGTGCTGCTTCGTGGTTAGCACTTTGGTTATAAAACCATCAGACGAGGTCTGTAAAAGAAGTCTCTTTATTTGTTTTGGCAAGCAGGGTTTTTCCAACCTGTAAATCTCAACCAGCGTAGAAAAATAAAACAACACGAATATAACAGCCTTCCCAGATGGTCGACTTCGGTGCCCCGACACTGAGTTTACATCAGCTTGAAACTGCCATTGACCCCAAGTCTGTTGTTGGATAAGCTTCTGTTGCTCTCAGTGGACAGTAGAGAAGCCAATAGTAACTATATTATGAATTAGGAGGAAAATACTTGGCAACACTCGGTTTCTCTTGGCAAACCTAATGACCAAGATTCGGGTCCCAAAAGTAGGTGCTCTCATGAAGCCACCTCGCCACGGACCAGATGTTTCTTTGCACTGAGGACATTGTAGCGCTTCAATTAGATCTCCGACGTTGTCCCCTTAGGAATAACAACGTAATCTGGCTTTCAGAATCTGGATATGATCGATCAAATTACCATAGAGATTAGTACTCAATAAGGCACGAATTCCACGTAAGAAAACATCACGAAACCCCAACATCCAAGGATATATACGCATGCGTACAAATATATACCTGTATACACGTGGAATTGTATATACGGAGAGGTGGCAATATATAATAATCAGAGTAAACTGTAAAAATGCGCAATAGTTTCTCCTGTGAGTGATGAAGCACTTTTTTAGTGGAAAAACTGAACGGCGTACCCCATCAGCAGAGAATGAAGAAACCCGATACAGCACCGCCTGATCAAACGGGCATTCAGCAACACAAATTTCGCTTCTTCTGCAAAACAGATATCATGAAATATCTTGATGCACTCATTATTATATTTCCCAGGAATTCTCGTGAACTTCTGAGCAAGCCTTTAAGGCTCTTCTTCGGGGGTCATTTAAGCTCAGCATTCGTCCAACCGCTTGGGGTACCGCTCCGTCTGGGCACGTGCTGGAACCATTACACCAGACACCGGGTCATCCCGGCCAACGTAAAATGGCCCACGCGGTATCTCGGCCTTATTGGTGGCTGCAATAATGGGGGAATAAGGTAAGTTTTGCAACCGGTGTGGGGAGTGCATTTGAACCCAGTTTCCCGAGACCCGCAGCGAGGCTCCCTCTCAGCCGATGCTCGTTAGCTACCCGAACAACCTAGTCGGGATGGACTTTGTGTGGCCCTACCGGAGACACGCCAGGAGAATCGATATATCCTAGTCACGGTGGGTTATTTCACCAATTGTTGCCGGGAGGTCCCACTACCATCTGTTATTGCTGCCGTAGTAGCCCGAACTGTATTTGACCTTTGGATGGCTCCTTTGGGCTACCGGAACAAATGAGTTTTGATATGAGATCCCGCTTTTAAAAGGCCATCACGGTGGAATTGTGTCAGGTCCGCTGGTCTGCGAAGCTGCCTAAAGCTCATAAGGAAATCGGCAAAAAGAGGAAACCCATTCCCCTCCAAAAGGTCTCCTGAGAGCTTTCACGGCTGAAGTGGCAGCTCGTGAATGGAGCCTTGCAATGGGAAAACGCCCACTCGAGTGTAGAACAAAAGCGCATGCATTGATTTGCCACACCCAGTAAGCCATTCCCGTGGGCCGCGAACCCCAGTTGCCTACGGATCTGGCCGTGACGACAGCATCCTCGGATATTTCGTCAGTGGATTTCTCTTGACGGATGGAACCTCATACCCAAAGGGCCCGTGGGTTGGCATGACGGAGACTGTCGATTGCTTATCGACAACAAAAGGAATACTACGACAAAGGAGTGGCGAGCAGTCCAGCTCAACCCGACCGGTAGCGCATTCGCACACAACGGTACCCTCAAGTGGAAAGCCGGTGGCTTCACAGAACTTGCAGCGGGCCATTCATTTTGACAGGGGTACTCTCAGGTTTCAACTGTCGCGTCGGTCCGTCGATTGGAGTCAATGCACAGACCCGACCGTCCATTTTAGCCGAATGGAACCAGCTACCAGGGCTCAGAACACACCAGGCGACAGAGTGCCCTAGGCATCAGACAAGGTCCAAGTAAGAACTGAGGATTATAGGGCGTAGAGGACGACATCTGTTCCGTGAACGGGAAGACGATGTAATGACAATATACATATCGCACCCATTTATCTTGTAAATTTCTCTTGCTCCCTAATCATCGTATGTCCTATCTTTCTCTGTCGTTCTCAGATGCCAAACAGACACCATCAAACAAAACATGAACCTTTGTTTGAGCACCAAACATAGACTCCTGGATCAGATCAAATCGCAGGGTATGGATGCTAGAGCCAAATTCGCAGCCAGCTTCCTGCACCCCGGTCTCCGGAGGTCCTCAAGTGCTGCAAGAGAAAGGCGAAAAATAGAGTTCGTTTTAGTGGTCACCAATATGCCGCAGGTTTTTAGTTTTCTGACCGTCCTCTTCCCCTGCTCCAGCACAAGAGAACCCTTGTGGAAGTACATCCGACCTCAAACACCATGGAGAGTTGAAACATGGTAGCAAAATGGGCATCCTTCGTAGAATGGGAGACTTCCGTGCTTAGTTTCTTTGATTCTCTTTGTGGAGTGCTGAGGTGGTGCTTGTTTGGACGATGTCGAATGATCTCTTAATTTCTACTGAGTTTTCAGACACGGCTAGTGGCCCCAGTGGCGAGTTTGAAAGACGACAAAAAGAAAAAAAGAACGGATGAAATAATAAACAAGTGGGTAAGGAGGAAAGTAAGGGACAGAAGTTCAACCATTCGGAAATTGGTTATCAGTAGCAGCTGTGCCAGCTGCATCAAGAGTGATAATTTGCTAATCTAAGATGTCAGATATAAGACACTTCATCGTTCAAGGACTCCACCTGCAACACAACAAGAACCAATCTCTGCAACACATTATTTCGATTCCAAAAAGGGGGCTGGCCCGTTGTGCGTTGAGTGATTGTGGGCAATATGCTGCTTCGCGATTTTTGATGTCAGGCAGGCAGATCCCTGCACCCTATGCCCAGGACCCCACCTTACATTTTCTTTCATTTTTCTCGCCTATGATTTTCAGGCCTTAAGCTTCCCTAAAATATATCACCTCCCCCGTCCTGTTGAGTTCTACAAGTACTACTGCACAACGCATTTTTGACCAATGCACACTATCTCTTGCGATGTTTGCTCTTTTCTCAAGTGTCAGCTGTCAGTGAACGGTGTGTTTTAAGTCAGGTCAGTTTGTGTTCATCGAATACTAATTGAGCTTATCCGAGCCCTATTTCAGAACTCTGGTCACCTTGACTATTCGCCCATGCCCACCTTGTCTTCCACTCGTGGTTGCCCATACAAAGTAGTTTTGTCTAGAAAGGCCAAGCGCAAACTTGTCTTAACAAGTGCTCCAAACCCCCAACAGTGACTTCACCTTGGTAGGTGGGCACCTGCTCCAGACCGAGAAAAGCAGCGTTATGAGCTACGAAGAAGCACCGACAGCACAACTACCTGGGCACACGTTTGGCTTTAACCACAAAAATTCTTGTGCAAATCGAAATAAATTTAACTGAACTGTCACCGACTTTAGATGCTCTCATGCTACTCACCAAGGAACCCAGACAAATCCATAATTGTATCACTTTTCACTCACCTATAGACAACTGCCGCTGTTCCACCAAGATATCATAGTCAGCCGCCTGCACCACAATCCATAGTGCTTCTTCTAAATCTTTAGCTGGAAATGGGTCACCTATAATTTAGGCTGCCGTTGTTCCGTTTGTCCCCCCCCCCCAAAGTCTCAGGTTGGACTTTCCTCAACGTACCTAGTCACACAACTATCTGCGCTTTTTGAGGGCTCCAGTGATGTACTACTCCCAGTTTACTTCGTCAGATATTAAACATATAAACCACTGTTATGCCCACTTCGTTGTAAATTTGTATTCCTCATCTGTCAGTCTTGGAGTAACCCCCGATAAATCAATAGTTGAGCACAGTTTCACCCACCTATTACTTATTGCCATTTTTTCGTCGGTCCCCCACGATTGGGCATCCATGCCAAAGAGCACTGCAAATGCAATTTTTCTAAACCTTTGCTGGAAATGAACCATAAGTATGCCAAGTTACTGACCTTCCGGTTGTTTCCCAAATGCCCCAAGTCAGACTCATACCAGCATATCCCGTTAGGCTAATCTTTACATGTTTTGACAATATCGTTTATGCACCACCCCTATACGACTTCATAAGATCATCGTATATCAACTCCCCTGTCCACCCTGTTGTCAGCTTGTGTTTACTAATTAACCTGAAACGAACCCTTTATTCGAATCGTGTTTCACCCACCTGTCAACTTTCATCACTCTGCCCTACCAAAATTTCCAGGCTCGGGCATCTACATCCACCTCTTTATGAGGGCGTCCTCCACAACCTCTTGATGAATAGTAAGTACTAATTCAGTGGCTAAACGGACTCTGTGTCATTTACGCAATTCCCCTCCCCAGAGGACACCACAAATCCCTCGGTATTATATTTCTGCTATTTTCCGGGTCATATGTCTTTCATCACCAAGAATTCTTCAATTTTTCGTTGGTGCATTTTCGAAGGTTTTCTTTGTCAGTTTACTAACCCCTGCGACTTTACATCTAGGCTATCCGAAATACTGCTATTTTTACTTCATCCCCGCTTTACTTCATCAAGTATCTCGACCGCGGAGCCCATTTCACTCACTTTGGAGAGGCGCATCCACATGACCTTCAAACTTAAATTTGACCGGGCATTTATTCGCGCGACCACTAAAACCTATACACTTTTGTGCCGTATTTACCCAAATAAATATCCAAGGGACCTTTTTGTGGCATCATTTGTATCATATGATCATGCTATCGAGCATGCTTCGGGTGTCCCTGAAATAAACCATTATTATTAAGTAGGAGCAATAGTGAACCTAGTAACTGGGCTCGAGCCCTGCTCTATCCCGCTGACTTCTTGCTACTCAGGGATCAGATAGAAAACTTCTGTGGCTTGTGTCTTCAGCAAAGTGCATTTGTTACTGTTATCAACCTGAAGACAATCCTTCGGAACAGGGGGTCGGTCTGAAAAAGTTTAAAGTCGTGTGCGCCCCGGTGACGAGTGACCCAATTCAGATGAGTTGCACAACCAGTGAATCATCGGTCGGCCAGCATCCATTAGGGTGCACCATTGCCTTCATTTCTGCCAAACTATTCTCACTTTACACAGTGTTTGGATAGTCTTGCACCTTTAGACTTATAGGACAGTAAGCTTATATTATCCACATCCCATGTAGCACTTATCTCCATGTTACCGTTGAGGCTCTAATGGGGATTTTATGGGTATGTTTACTCGTTTATGAAAAAGTAGGACCTATAGACTTGGATAGAAAATTCCCGAAATGTTACGTGAATGTCAGAATCTGAAAGAATTCTTGTACTGAAATAAGTTACTCTTTGTTATAAATTACGGTTTTTCGCCCTTTTGAGTCGTCAATGTTCGTTGGTGGATAGTCTTGTACCGGAGTTGACGCAACATTCTATTTTTAACAGCTTCCGTTTTTGCTTTATCCTATACAGGACGTTACGTTTCATGCATCAAACAAAGGTATTGCCCTATACTTTGCCAGTGAGGTCCATGAACTTCAGCTGTGAACCACCCTAACTTCTCGGTGTCGTTATTTGTAAATTCGTCTCTTTTTGCAGCTCAGTAGACGCGACAGCTATCACGTGTTTATGGAAAGAGAAATAATGACTAGTTCTAGCTTCATTTGCTCACGTGCACGATCACAAAGCACTGTAATCTTCTCCATGCTTCAGTTCATCATGATAGGGATTAGGTCGGATTACTGTGGGGATCTGGTTGGGTTGTAGTTAGGATTTGGTCGAGCTTGTCACTATCTGATGCTGGGCTGTTATAGGAAGGGGTTCTGTTATTTATTTTGGTTGTTTTCTAAAGCAGGTAATGTATTGAAACCTTAGTATTTAACCCCCTTTATTCAGGTCTGTGGGTAAAATACCGTCATTTCCGCACCACCAAGGTTGCTAATATTTCGCCTTCGGCGAAGATTATTGGTGCAAGCCTGCGCCCGCGTTGTTTGGATGCATCCTTTTAGGAGCATCCTAATGTGGGTTACATACTTACTGTTTATGGTACGACTGTATTGTGTTAACAGCTCTTCCAGAACCCGGACACCGTGGTAATCCCCCTTACTTTGATAACGCTATCTTGGTACCATCAATTTCCTCTGTATCTTTTCAAGAGTTTCAAGGAGCGCTGTACTCATGTGGGACTGTAGAAGACCTTGGGAATAATCACGGTATATTGGCGTATGCAAATATTAGGAATTTCTCATTTCAGATATTAAAGGGACCGATGAGACTTCTGGAACGCTCACAGAGTTACTCCAATAATTCTTCCATTTTCGGCCAAATGAGTTCCAATGTGCTGCAGTGCTGCACACACCTAAAATACCTTTCACAAGCATTCCAAAGAACCCAATGATCCTGTGCGAGAAGCCAGGGCAGTGCAACCTCCGGAGTTTGCAGAATGGAATTTATTTCCATGTGGAACTCGTGAAAGGAGTTACAGGTCTGGAGTACTCATTGAAACAACCGGAAAGCTTCCAGGCTACATAAGTGCCCTGTAGCGGAAAGGTCGTTTGTCGCTCCTCCAACCCACAGTTGTGGCCGATGCTGACAAGAATAATCAGACCGTAAATAAGCGAAATATTTACTGTGAGATTTTACTGCTGTAGAGGCAAACCCAAATCAGTTGAACAGATTCTGCAAGATTGTACTGGCGAACTGAAAACGGCTTTCGAATACGGCCTTGTACGCTACGCGTATTCTATGAATGTGCACTCTCTGCCATTAGCATCTACGCCCCTGCACGAGATTTTGTCCTCCAACTTATTGGGCACAATGCTTGTTTTTAGTGTGATAGACGCCTTTGGCCAAGACACTACACTCGAAGTAAAGTGACTTTCCGGTCCATAACGGCTAAGCCAAAAACGGACGAAAGCTTTCGTACAGAAGGGGGTAAGAATTACAACTTGCCAGAATCCAAAAGTCTGTTTTTGGCTCTAACCACAGACATGGCTTGCATTTTCTGCCGTGACTATATGCATTCGGTACCCTTGAGTGCAATTCAGGAGTAGCTTCAGTCTTTGCCTAATGGTCCCAGCGATAGGTCTGTCGGTATTGATCCACCTGTCTCCAAGGGACTATGAAATAGCAATCTTCTATCATCCGCTGGTATAATCGGTGGCTTCGCAGGGAAAAACCGACGTATTGGCTACATGGAACGAAGGAAAGCCAGTGAATACCAGCAATTCTTAATGCACCAGGGACCAGTGTGCTTGATACATTTACCGTCAGAACATGCGTGCCACCGCTTTTCGGTACCATCCGTGGCGGGGTGCATCTCTCATCCCGTTTTTGTATGCTCGTTGCCGACAGTGGGCAGCTGATTCCCTCTCTATGATTGTCCGACAATCTGAACCTCTTTACGGTTCGAGAAAACTTGTTCATAATGTTTGCGAGTTGACAAATTTGAGCGATGATGTGCTTCTTCATGGAACATCGGACTACCTATCCGCCCTTCCTTTAGAGTCTTATCCTGAATGCTTGAGACGTCTTATCAAAGGACCCAGAAGACCTGGCCAGCAATAGTGAAAGCGACTGATTGAGTGTTCATCTCTTTTTCTTTTATTACACTAGAATTCTTTTGTGCTTGACACTAGTTCACCCATAATCCAAACATTGATATGTGACAACTTTTTCTTTCTTAGAAATGTCTTTTTCATTGATCTTTTCCTGAAAAATATATTCGTCGTGCACAAGTTTCCAGGTGTCATTGTCAAAACCTCGGTCAATGTAATTCCTTTCAAAGGACTTGCTAACCACAACCATATTTCGTACGGTATGTAATGTCCGTGTTGATTGAAAAATTTATCTTCTGCTCACATTCCTATACTCTATGATCAATTTTGGACTGCCTTCTCCAACCCAATTCATGCTGACACAGTTTTGTGGTCGACAATTATTCTACGCTTTGCGCACTTACTTTTTCTTTTCGTGGTTGTGCCTTCTTACTGAGATACTTTGGAGACAGTTGGTACGGTAGTAAGATGCACTGATTCAACACAGTTTTGTTCTATTACTCATCGGTTTCACTTTCTCGCTCACGTCGACTGACCGTAGACGTTCAGCTTGTTTAAGCTGGTTTTTGGCTGCCACTCTTAGGAAATTGTTCTTTGGGCCTGAATAAGCGTGGAGAATTTATTCTATTTGTTTGGACTTCGGGACAGGTATTTATTATTTACTCTTTTTGGCCAACTGTTCCCTTTTTACAGGATTTTGTTCTATTTTTGACTACATTTTTGGCTGGATAAGGACTGGGGCTCACTTTCAAAGGTACGATCGTGTTTGTACTTATATTTTTACTCGCTAATAGCACCGTAGAATTTGCAGAGCAATCGTGTTCTTGATTTGGGTTCTGCATCGATTTGGGCTACGCGTTGCTTTGAGGCTCCAAGGTGCTATCCAGAACGAGTGAAGCTTAATAGTCGGTGAATCGATAAGTTAATCGTTGGTCAGGCTTCACCCGGACCAGGACTTGAGCGTTTTGGTGGTTACAAGGTATTCGCCGTCAACTTGCCGCCACATTTTATCCGTTGATAAGTTGTGTGTGGGTGTTTACTCTGCTACAGCCTTTGATGATGCGCTTCAAAACTTGCTAGACCATTCTTTACGCGTAGTTCTACGTGGTATACTGTAAAGTTTGTTTATCCATTGTATAACTTCCGCATTATCCTTTACAGATCTCCGTTATAAACCAGAGTTTTCTTACCATCGTCTTACATCTTTGTAAATCTACCTTTTATACTATTTCCGGGGTCAGTCGAACTTTCCTGGAAGAGACTGACAATGAAAAAATGCACTGAACTTAACTGTACACCATTGGTCACTTTTGTTTTGGTGGAGTTTTACTTAAGCATTTGGCTATCTGGTTTCATCCTTGTCTGTGGCACATGAGGGAAAGTGTGTTAACTGGTAACTATAGGTCGTCTACCGAAATTCAATACAGTGGGTTGAAAAATGTGGGTAAATTCAGGGAGCCATTTCGGGGCTACCAAAACTCTTGGATCGTGCTCATTGGGAACCGATTAAAGTTCAGTTAAGATGAACTTTATATCTCAACCAAAATCCAACCTTCTTGCTGGGGTGTCACAACCGAAACCCAAGGCATCACAACCGAATGTATACCAAATCCCAGTGAGGACCTAAGCGGGAGTTGATTGGGGATAATACATGAGGCCTTTCCTCTCACTGTCAATTACTCGTTCACCCTTACCGGCAGCATACTCTCTCACAGTGACCAGGGCAAGCCTAAATGCAGTTAAAAGACTGCTGCCCGTCGAAACAAAAGGTCAAACGGAGCTTGTGGGAACAGTTTGTTCGAATAGCTTGAGGGAGGGCGGTATCCGATGCTACGTATATGAAGGGTGGTTCCACTTTCTTTGCAGGAACTGTCTGAGGTGCATTATCGTCAGAGCCTCAGACACAAAGGTTTGACTTGCGTTTGCCCGGTCTGTGTGGAGTTCCTTCTCGCGGAGCTCCAAGGAAAGCGGCAAATGCATGGTAAGCAGTAGTTGGTCTAAATCCGCCCCTCGAACAGGGATCAGTTTTGCTAAACAAGGGCGATGCAACAAGCAAAGAAAACTACTCCGGGCAGTTTGCTCGCTGTTATCGGTATAGTTTTTATTAGGCTATCCAGGATAATCCATAAAACTATAGCTCTTAGGTCTGTTTTTTGACCCGGAAAGAATCGAGCAATTTTTTCGACACGCTTTTCTCTGGGACCACCCGGTGATAGAAGATACTTGTGAAAGTGATCTTGGAAAGACTCTTAGGGTAAGCGCTAAGCGAGACATCAGGCTCAGTCAAACAACACAAGCAGATTCTAAGATACCGCTCTGCGAATCATCTTCGTAAAGTGACTAAATCAGTCGACGCTAAAGTACATTCCAACTGTTCAACCTTCCTCCTGACCTGTAAAGTACGTCCGGCGAAGCCCGTATCAAGCTTTCTATGGGAATCCTGAGTTAAAACCTTTGGAGGATTTTCATATCTCACAAAAATGCACTGGCTGTTTGTCTGAGCACATCACTCAGGAGATCCCCTTGAGATACTGCGTTGGAAATCGTTTCCGTATCGTACGTTACTTAATGGCCGTCCAAGATTAAGCTCATCCCGACCATCCAGTTTTCTTCTTGACTTGCGCACAACTTCCGGAAACTCTCCAACAGCATCATCCGCGGAAACCGCCTGCGATTTTTAGCTTAACAACTAATACATAATTAATTCCACCGATAGTGACCTCCGGCGACCAGCACTCCCCCTAAGGCTTGCATATATCGGCCTTAAGCTGCACTTATCCCCCTGCTTCTTGTATAGCTCTCTTACCCCTGCATGTTGCCACATCTTATCCGATTGGCCATCCACATCTTTACCATCGTAGATATGCCTACATCTCCTACCAGCCTGCCCAAATGATGAAGGTTCGTCTCACTCATCCACCCGCGAGTTCATGTTCCCCGCAAGTATGGGTGATCCCATTCCTGTTCTAGCTCCATGGCTGGTTATCCTAAGATACCTAAAACTCACTGCACCGTCACATCGCTTTCGTCTACACCTATGCATCCTGACACCCCTGCAGCTCTTGGTTAAGCAACCAGGCTCCTAAGACTACCGCTGCACTCACCCATTCGCCACCGGAAAGTATCTGGTTACCACCAACGACATCACCGCTGAGTAGCCCGCCAGTACAGACTCACCTCAGAAGTTACCACTTTGTAGCCCTAAGAATAAAACCTTTCAACATAATGCACGTGCAAACTATGGGGAAGTGGCTCGGTCGAGCGAAATTTTGCCAGTTTCGAGTGTGGTTATGAATCTTACTCTTCCATCTCGACTAACTGCCCTTTTATTTCCACCCTACCTTGACCCACCCTATCCCCCTCCAATCACCTCTCTATGACATTTTTATCCGCCACACCAACCACTCTTTACCTCATCCGTTACCCAGTCATTCCCCGGGGATCATTTCCGTGCCTCACTGACTTTCCACACCCACAAGACTCATCCACGTCTATCGGTTTAATATTGCCACCCATCCGTGGTCACTTTTCTCCTGCCGGCCTCCTCCAAGAATATTCAACGTATTCTGCCCACTCTCTCAACCAGCACCTCCCCATCACTCCTTCCTTACACTACCCCCCTCTAGGCCTCAACTCATCAAATCCTTGGAACAACTGAGGTCCTTCCCCCATCCTTGCCCTATTCTTCACTGGAAGTACCACCTTCATAACCACCAACGAAACACCTTCCATACCCACCACTAACATCAATACCGAGACCTGCATCATTTCCTTCAATCATACCTGTAACGTACCACTCTGTCCATATGGTACACCAAATTAATGTCAACAACATCCAAGGCGACACTAGCAAACTAAGATGGGCGGAAGAGAGTGCTATAATGAAGGGCTAAAAGGTTGAGTACTTTAGAAATTAAAACGCGTGGCACAAGCTCACAGTTGTTCGCTGGTCTTTATGATAAGGAAATGAGCGCCAAAGAGCTAGTATCCGCCAAAATCTCCAGTTCAGTACGGCTTGACAGACATTCGTTGAACAGAACAGGATGGTATTGAGAAAAGTGCCAAGTGACGCGGCGGAATCTTCATGCACTAGTATACAGGGCAGAGAACAGTTAAGGTCTACTGACAGAGTTTTGTATTGCGCGGTGGTGGTGTTCAAAAAGGTGTGTGTGTTACATTAAAATGTCGGTACAATAAAGGAGTGCTGCACTAAGAGATGCTGAGAATCATTGAAAAGTTTCGGAAGTGTACGGGTAACTAAGTACTTATAAATGCCCGTTCGATACTGAGCAAAACTGAAGCCATCGGCAGCATCGCTCACATCTCCGATTTTGATATTATCATCGTAACTAAAACTCAGCTAGTGGATTCCGTCCGGTCGGATCGGGTTTTCTAGTTGTTTGCCAGATGTTCCGAGGGAACAGGCCTCGACGTGGGCAGGCTGTTTAATTTATGTCAAAAACACTGCCAGCCATTCCAATCTCACACACAACTTTGGACGCCATTTGGGATTATTTGTGACTAAATATCCCCATGCCTAACTCCCACCTTCATATTGGCTGTATCTATCGGCCACCTGATTCCAACACTACGGATCTTACCAAGATTATTGACGCAATCAACTATATTTCACTGCTGTCCTGTTCCCTTAGACTCACTGTTAGGAACTTCAAAGCCCCAAACATTCGTTGGAACATCCTAACTGCCCCAAATGATTTACTGAAATTTATGTCATGCATCTGCGTAGGTAGCTGGATCCACCACGTAACTGTCCCAACAAAAAGTGACAACATCATTGATCTGTTGTTTACTATTGGTTTATCTAATGTTTCGGCTACAAAGCTCGACCCCTTCCCAAGAAGTGACCACAGAATGGTGTCCTGCACCTTCGTGGTTCCGCAAGCTTCCGATGAGTCCCCCCTATCCAATCATCTCTCTTCAACAGTCAGCTGGGATAATCGTATCTGCAAGCCTCGATCGTTAGACTGAGACGAATTCTTCCTGCAAAGCGACCCTCAGCTGGCTACTGATTTACTATATTCTAACTTATCCAACTTGCTGTCCGCAACCACCAAAACTCGCATCATATCAAACCGAGTCCGTAGTTTAGTCCTGACCCGAACGCAAAACAAATTTACGAGGCTTCAGAAGGTGTATCGCACCAATATTGACACATAACCACTGTTGCAACTCCAAAGTCTCTCAGTAGCAGTCAGAATCAAGACTGACTGTATGCTCACAAAACATGAAGCATTTACTGTGCGATTCCATAGTACTTCTTAAAGTGTGCATGCCTACTGAAGAACGGAAGTCAGCGCAGGTCCGCTGGTGTTCCCCCTCTTACCTTAGCAAACAACCGTCACGTCAACTCACTTGTGGCGGTAGCCGAGGCGCTTAATCCCTAATTTGCCGCATCCATGACTACGGACTCACTTACTTCACCCCATTCCTAGACTCTGTCGCCGAGCACTTACTGCCTGATTCAAAATTTACCCTGAAAGAGGTGACCAACTAGCGCATCCGTGTCCGGAAGTCCTTACACCGTGGCCATGATGTCCCACCGACACTTCTACGCCTTGGAGGAACTGATGTCGCAGCCTCACTATTGAAGGTCTACAATCTATCCATCAGGTTCGGTACATTCCCCTCACAATGGAAGACTGCGATAATCATCCCAATCCGTAAGTAGGGAGCAATACATGACCCGTCAAACCACCACTCCATCAGCCACTTTCCAACTGATTCTAGGTTGATGGAAGCCCTTATCGAACAGCAGAATTATGACTTCCTATTGTCCCATAAAATCATCCTTAGTGGGTAGTACGGCTTCCCAAAGTCACCTTCATGCACCTCTTTCCAGTACGACTTTTTTAGCCTCACAAAGGCGGCCGCCGATAACGGTAACTCTATCATCACCATATACCTTGTTATGACAAAGGCGTTTGACTGCGCCCCTTAATCTTTATTACTAACCAAAAGCAAAGCTGATGGCTTTTCCGGTACCCTCTTTTCGTGGCTACCATCATATCTGTCGAACAGCTTACAAGTGGTTTCCATTGATGGGTGTTTCTAACAACCTGCTTCAGTCACCAGTGGGGTGATACAGAGCAGAGTACTTTGTCCTTTGCTTTTTCTCATTTACGTGAGTGATATATTTCCCATCTTGCATCAAGACACTTCATCCCTTTTTGCTGGTGACATTAAGATTTTCCGTGAGTTTCCTCGTCAGAACCTGAAGAATATGCTGGATGAAATTTCTAGTGATTTTAAGCTACCTGGAGACTGATGAACTTCTTGAAGTACGAACTTTTCAACCCCCAGGAACTGCTGCTCGCCCTTCAGATGTCAAGTATCTCCCTGTATACTGACTTTCTACGATGTACCCATTCTGTACAGCCCTTTAGTTCGAGACCTTGGTCTTCATTACCCATTTAGTTCCAGGTTTTCTGAGCATGTTCCACTCCAGATTTCCAAGATCAGAAGAAACACTGGTCTCATCTCGAGAGTTTTTCGGTCAAACGATTGCAAACTGCTCATCCACAAGTCTCAGGTTAGGCTTTTCCTTCAATGCCGTCCCATTATCTTCACCAACATGACGAAATGTGGTCGACTTCTCCGGAGCCCGTGCAGTGACAATTTACCAAACAGTCAGTGGGATTTTCTTCCAGTCTGAGTCACAGGGTTCGATGCCTCCTACTTTGTCTTGACCTTCTATAGTTGCTCCGCATAAAGCTCAACTTATGCTTCCTGTTTAAGCTGTACCACTGCATGGTCTTCTCGTGTACTGAACTCATTCGTCCCACTCCGTCCACAAATTATGCCCAAAGCCATCGATCATTGCAGCTATTTATTTTTAGATCAAAATTGGAGCTGAGGTCCAACTTATTCCTTATAAAATATTCGGCTATGGAATGAACTCCCTCTAAACATCCACAGCGTCTCTCTATTTTTCACTTCAGGGGCTCGCTGGATAACTTCTTGACTGTTCCCAGTGTGATCTTTCCTACCGGTAAGAGCGTAGCCTAAGAGCTGGTCTACAAAAACGGGCTTGGTTACCAAGATTACGGCACTAGAGCTTGCATTTCTCGTCCAATGACGAGCGCCAGGGTGACTATTTTCTTTTGCCTCATGCTGCGCACAATCTGTACTGCGGTAGCTACAGTTTTTTGACTTTTGTAACTATATCCAGTTTGTTGCTTGCCGGTTCTCCTAATTCTAGACAATGTAAATGTTCTGCTGCTAACCAGTCTAAGGTTCTTAGCATTAGATGTCTTTGCAGCAAATAAGTATGTGTCTTCGGACCATAGGACACTGAAATCCGCCGTCCGCCACCCTACTTGATCTTTTCACGCTTTTCCCGTCCATTTTGGTTACCACTACCCGTCTGGGTTTTGTGCCTGGCCTCATTCCGCTTTTCTTAAGCATCGCACTCCAGAATCTCTTATTCCAGGTCCCCACCTTCTAATATCTGATTTTTGGCCTATCCTTTCGCCTCTTCTCTGTATCTACCATCTACCAACTACTATCGTCTTCCCTTTTATGCGCCATACTATTTCCGGGATGGTCTCTGGTGATCTTAGGCATGGTCTGGCGTTGTATGGGACTGACACACGTAGGCAAGCCTAGGCTTCACTACATTCCTTGTCCTACTCCGTGTTCTTGTTTGGTCCCACTCTGCATCTTTCCAACCCCTGCAAGCTAAACACCGGAGTTCAACGGCACCCATACTATAGCGTCGTCCAAAAGTGGGGAAAACAGACCACCCTCATAAGTTGCGAGAAAAGACAAACACGCATAAAATTACGATCGGGCTATGGAAAGTTCCTACGTAGGCTCAACTGCCCTTTTGTTAGGAAACGAAAAAAACTAAATAAAAGAAAAGGGGAAACAAAAAAACCTAGTGGGATCGGTTCGATCTCCAAATACCACTGACATCGGGCTGTGAATGAAATGGGCGGCCTTCATCTGTGGGTGTGTCCATCATCAGCTCAGACCCGATCCCGCGAAGAGGGAAACGCCACATTGCCCTTGTTTGCTTGGCAAGTTTTTGGTTTTTACGCACTAGACTGACTGGGGTGACAGCGAACCGGACTCTCCACATACGCTTTTCCAACTATCGCTCTAAGTTTCGACCACCCCATACCCTCCTTAAGAGCACCTAGCATGCATGTCGACGTCAAATACCATCGCTACCATAGACTTGACTTTCAACCCATTGATCTGGACATTATGTGGACGTACCTGACGAATAACAGCAACCTCGATGAAGCCCGGAAAAGAAAATGAAAAAAAGAAAGTAGTGAAAACCGTTCACCTTTTCCACCCATACTCTTTCATCTTCCGTCATTTTTATTGAAAAGCAGCTTTCTCGATGTCTTAGCATCCAAGCCACGCTTAGGTTTACAACCCTACCTAACAGCAACCACACCCGACACCAGCCATCAGCAATAGACCCGTAAGTACCCCAAGGCTGCACATATAAAATATCCCCGAGGCCGGTTACAAAAACTGCTATCTAGGTTCTTATTACCTCTGGTAGCCTCCTGCCAGTTACAATCACTACGGCAGCCTGGACTTTATACCCACTGACATGAATAGCATATTGGGGGAACAGATGACCAACACCCCCTCATTTAATTTCACAAAAAGTGAACACGGAGAATAGCTCATATTCTTCACCCCCTACTAACCATCTTTCCCCACTTTTTCAATAAATGAGATATTCATGCAAACACCACATCATGAGATTTCCCTGCACACATTCAAGTTTAATCTCAGTATGCCAGCACCATCCAGTAGGAGATCAGATACACTTACGTCAACGTTTCTCTGCACGACACCAATTTTCACCTACGCACCACCACCGATGCCCCAGTAGTTCCTTCTGCAATCTTAATCAACTGTTCCTCAGAACTTTTCAGTATAGAATAATAACAGTACCAGGAGAGACGGTAACGAATATAGTGCTACACTAGCAGGGCACCAATCCCATTCACGCACATACTGTTCTTTCAAACCTATGTAGGTGAGATATCTTACCGCCTCAGTGCTGGCCTGCACTCTGCGTAAGCAAAGAGTATTGGGTTCACTATTTATTATTTCGTTCAAACAATGTCCTTTGAAATGCAGACACAGGGGCCCATCCGGTGTACGCTGCCTTGATAGCCTGTAACAGTACTGATCCACCCCCTGCAAACCTACGTTACTATTGAACTAAAAGCCAGATCGGAATATTGCACTTGCCAATGACGATTCACCCAAACCCAACCAGTTCATTATTAATTGTCGCTATTTATTATCATAACCCACAGCTGGAACCACGTCTAGAAGGCTAACATTATTTATTCCAGGTTCGTCGTCGCCCCCTCTCTCTCTCGGGCTCCACATTCGATGACCAGGGCCCACACTTTGACCCGAACCAACAGAGACTTAAAAGGAATCTTTCTTAACAACCGAGATTTTGGTCCAGCCACACGATCTAAAATACCCTCATTTGTTTACCAGTAGATTGATAGGCGTCTTCTGAAGCATCACCTCTCCTACTGATGCCACTGTTCGAGTCTTCACAAATAACGGTTCACAAGCAACCTGATACCGGTTGATCGACACGTCTCTCACCCCTCCTGATGAACCACACCCAAGCGATAATGCACACCACCTTGGTCTCAAGAGGAACAACACAATAACAGAGCCAGAATAAGCAACAAAAATTCTCTAAAAAGCCCTGCTGCGCCCGATTTTTCGATGATGACAATGTGCGCAGTCAGTTCAGTTCAGCTCAGTTCAGTTTGCGCAGGACAGGTAGTGGCCACGGCTAATCGAGCGTCCAGAATTCCTTCGATGGTATGCACACCAGTTATGCACCCACTGTAAATCAAATCTCGCAAATCGAGCAACACGTAGCCAATTCAAACGAATCCCAAAACCAGAACAAGATTGATTCGTAGCTTCTACGGTACTAAATTGAAATGCACAAAGGATACAAATATATACGAACCTCAAGTATGCGGCCAAATAGACTTCACAGTAAAACCCAAAGGTCCAAAGCCCCGTGGCTCAAGCACGACAGTCAGAAACGGTTCAAGGCCAAATTCAAATGTCTCACATGGATAAACAAACGTGAAAATGTGTGGTGTATGAGCGAGCTTTCCAAGATAATGTTAATTACAGTCAAATTCACAAAGCACGTTGAACATTTAGAAGGATTTTTAGTATTCGTTCTTTACACCCACCACTGCCGAGTGTATTTCGTCGAATCCCCGCTAAAAGTGAAGGAGAAACGGAAAACCTCATCGCACATCAACTGCGAGAGATATTATGCATCGTGAGCGTTCACTGAGACAGTATGCAATCGGGGAAAAAGTCTGTTTAAACATACTCCAGAAGGACCACAGTGCTACCCGTCATCCATCTAGTTGATATACTCAAGGCTCACTACAAAGAAAGATCTCGTACCACTTGCGATCTAGGGCACCTTTGAAGGACTGGACTGTCTGCAGATCTACTATTCCACCAGGCAGACCGTTCCAACTGTTCATAACCCTGTTGCTGAAGAAGTGCGATCTAGCCATCAACCTAGATCGGGCTTTTATCAACTTCTTTTCATGTCCCCTTGTTCCGGAATCCACGGCCACTTGGAATAGACTATTTGGTCTAAGGCCAGAAAATCCCTTCATTACCTTGAACGCTTCTATGAGATCCCCTCGACGTCTCCTCCTTTCCAACGAGAAGAGATTCAGGTCACAGGGTCTCTGCTCGTAAGTCTCACCCCTCTGCCCTTCAACCATTCGCGTGGCGAGATGTTGGACTTTCTCGAGGCAGGCGGCGTCCTTTTTGTAGACGGGAGACCAAGCCTGCACGCTACCTTCTAAGTGAGGTCGTACTATAGCCATGTAAATAGGTACGGATACCTCCGGCTTCCGGCAAGACAAAGCTGATCGCAGTCTAAGGAGCTCCCCATGAGCCTTATGCGCAGCAGCGTTGCACTGCTCCGACCATTTGAAGTCGCTGTTCATGATGACCCCCAGGTCCTTAACCCTACTGGCTGCCTCTACGGTGAACAGCCCTTGATCATGAGCGACAGTTAGGCTCTCTGTTGCCCTTGACGACAAACGGCTATTTTGAGCGTTCAGAGGTAAGCCCCATTTGTATGCCCAGTTCAGGTCCGTACCTATTTCCCTGCACAAGTCCGCCCTACCCTTAGATCCAACAGTCTTCACATCATCCGCAAAAATAAAGCTGGGTGATTGAAGAGTGGATGCTAGGTCATTAATAAATAACAAGAATAGGACCGGGCCTAGGACGGATCCCTGAGGTACACCACTGGTGACGTCCCCCACTTTGACATAAAACGTCCTGCGAGAGAGAAAGTCCTCCAGCCACCTATATACTGGCCCACCTATACCGGAATTCTCCATCTTGCGTAGCAAAACACGATGATTAACTGAGTCGAAGGCCTTGCTAAAGTCGAGGTAGCATACCTCAACTTGCTTACCTTCGTCCGGTCGTCGAGTTACTTCATCTAAGAAGCACAGGAGATTGGTCAGACAAGATCTATTTTTCAGGAATCCATGCTGCGCCGGAATTAACATGGAGTGCTGCAGTAAGTGCTGGCAGATATGGGCACGGATGATCTTCTCCAGGACTTTACGTAGGAGGCTAGTTAGGCTTACCGGCCTGTGGTTCTGCACATCCGACTTAGGCCCACTCTTATGTATTGCCACGACTGCCGCGACTTTCCAGTCCTGAGGCAGCTTACCCTGGTCCAACGTGGGTCTGTACAGTCTGCATACCGATGGAGCTATGATACCCGCCAGCGGCTTGATGATAGCTGGATGAATGCCATCTGGGCCCGCTGACTTGTGGCTGTTTAACTCCTGTAGGTACTTACGCACGCACTCCTCCGAGAGATCCAGCTCGTTTAACTGAGGAGGATGCACCAGAGCCAGATCTACTCGTACCCCACTATCTATTCTATGTACACTACCAAAGTATTCCCCCAGGGCGTCTGCTTTGCCCTGGTCATCAGTGACAATACCATAGTCTCTAGTGGATAGCGGACCTACGGCATTTCTTGTTGAGCCTTTAGACTGTACATAGCTGCAGAATTTCTTCGGCTGTTGTCTTACAGACTGGGCCAATTTGAGCTCAAATTCTCGCTTGGAAGTTCTCAAAAGGCTTACAGTCTCGTTTCTCAGCTTCGTATAGCGGTTCCAGGCTAGCTGACTGCCGGAAGCTTTGTACTGGTTCCAAGAGCGGCTTCTACGTCTGATTGCCTTGGCTATTGCAGCCTTCCACCACATGGGTTTGCCCTTCCCACTTCTTTGTTTTAAGGGGGCGAACTCTTCCTGTAGGGCAGCCAGAAATCCTTTTATGGTCTGCCAGCGCTCCTCGACAGTAGCCTCCTCTGTCGTGTCCCAGGTCAAACCCATCGCCCTATTACGAAGCCTATCTATGTCCATACTACCGAAATTCCTAATCAGCCTTGAGGGTACCTTCGGTTGCCGCATGCATTGGACTATTTTGACACACACGTGGTCACTCTTTCCCAGCGGTGCACAATAATGCAGTCCAGCCACATCGTTGGGGAAGTTCGTTATAGCTAGATTCAGCAAGGATGGAACGCATCCAGTCCTATATCTGGTATTCTCTCTAATATGCTGATGCAACGCATTATCATGCAGCCATTCTAAGTAAATTCGCTCCTCCGATCCCGGCACGCAGACCTCAGCCACCCAGTCGATGTGCGGAAGATTGAAGTCACCCACTATGAGGGTCTTTTGTGCGTCCTTAACTAGTTCAGTCAAAGTCCGCAGCAAACAAACGTCCTCTTCGTGGTTAGTGCTTGGTACCCTTTAGACACAGACGACGTTAGCCCTTCTGCCTGGAAGGATGATCGTAACGGCGCATAGCTGGATATTGCAAGTGCACATCTTGGTCTGGGACTCAAGGTGGTTTGCACCTGACCTAACGAGGATGGCTAGTCCACCATCAAGGCGATCCTGTTCCCAATCCTGTCTGTAGACTGCAAAACGGTTACTTATTAGGCCTGGCACATGGTCTTCTTCAGAAAGCCACGTTTCCGTGACGCCAACTATTGACGCTTTCTGCTCGTCAGCGGTTTTGGCGAGTTCCGCCCATTTGTTTCTAATACTGCACGCGTTGGTATATAACACCACCGCGTTTGCCCCGTCGCCTAGGTGTCTCTTGCTACCCCTGCAGACTATTATCAGGCGCAACGCCTGAGATGATGAAACTTTTTTTGCTTCGGATGTCCCCACTGGGGTGCATGAAGCCGGCTGATGGTCCAGAATTTCCGACGACTCCCAATCCATCTCTATCGGAGTTGCCACAACATCCAGACTGGCAGGGGTCGCGCTGTCATCTATCTTCGGACAGTGCTGCCAATTCTCGTCTTCCAGCGCATCTTCAATTACAACTTTTTGCGACCCCGCACGTGGCCTCTTTACTATCGTCGGGGTCGGGGCCTGAGAGCCGAGTACGGCATTCCGCTGAAATTTAAGGTTCCTCACCAGCGCCCTGGCTGGTCAAGCAAGGTTACCTCCCGGGGCTAGACCACCAGGCCTTACCATATGCTCGTCCGGCACAATCTGGTATCTGCCCTTGGTAATCTGAGCAACTATTGCTGCCCTCGCCAGTAGCCTATCCCGGGTGGCCTCATCAGCGAACTCCACTGGGATTGGTCTCGCACGAAGTTCACCTTTGTTCCCCAGTGGTGACTTCCATGTCCCCACTCTGTGCACCCTTCTTAGAGAAGGAGGGTACGGAAGACCTGCGATTCGCAGTACATCGCAGACCCTCCTCTTGTCTATGTCCCTCCTGGCTTTCGATTCCCTTATGAAGGGTTCTTCCTGGTTTACGATCAGAAGCCTGTGGCTTGAGACCCTGCCCATCGACAATATCTGCCCCTGCAGGTCCTTCACCTTGTTTTCCAATGCCAGAAGAGCAGGGTCATCCACCCTAGCCAGCCCACCTTTCGCTGTATTACAGTCGCCCTACTTTTTGACCTGCCTTGCACTTCTTGGCTTCTGCTCCGTCCACTGGCCCTCGTCGGTCTGCTTCAAAGGAGTTGAGGCAACGACCGCCTGGCAAGCTCTCGGAACCGGTCCACTCGCTCTGATGATTGTCCTCTCGGGTGTTGATACTACTTCTGCAAACGACTTACTACAGCCTGCTTGCGGTGGTTTGGGGCTTACAACTGAGGTACTACTTGGTGGGCGTTGGTTCTGCCCTTGGGCCTGCAGTTTAAAGGCCAGACTGGCCGCTCCTTGCAAGGGGCACAGACCCATTCAGCCCATGGGTTTTGTTTATAAAGGACATAGATGTCCTTTGCTATCCCTGAACACCTTGGGTAGCCCATCTTTTGCATATCTCGCACTCTATACCATTTACCACACGTTTTCCGCACTTGGGTGCTAGACACGGGCCTGAAACGCGTGTCATAACAAAAACCCCAAAACGAGGGCGAAAACAACTCAAGTGCTCTTTACTCAAACACAAAATACGCACTCTGACACTAGCAGGTAAATCCCGCTAACACAAAAAACAAAAACAAAAAAGGCGAGAAGCAAGGAAAGATCGCCTCAAAAAACACCGAACACTACTCGGCAATACTACAAGGAGAATAAAAATATTCTCCGGATAAGGCGCACCTTAAATGCAATTTTGATACGCTCAGTATTGTGAATTAAACTAGGTAAATCACAAAACTATTCAAAAACTCAATTCAAAGACGAGAGCACTATGAATTCAAACAGCGCGGCACTTACACGACGTCGCACGAAGCCGATGAAGAGGAGCAGTCAGAAGGCCTTCAATCGATTACTGAGCGACGAGAACTAGTGAAGCATGACCAGCCTTTCAAGTTACAATTAGCGCGAATCGAGCAACGAGTAGCTAGTTCACACGAATACCAAAAACATAACGAAATTGACTTACGGCTTCTACGGCAAGAAACTGAAAATCACAGAAAGCGCAAATATATACCAACTGCCAGTACATGGCCAAATAGACTTGACGGAAAAACGCAGAGGTTCAACTTCCCATGGTCCGAGCCCGACAGTCAGAAATGGTACAAGACCAAATTAAAATGTCTCACACAACCGAACAAAAGTGCAAAGTGTTATGTAAGGACAAGCCCAGCAAAGTAACGTCAGGTAGAGTCGCATTATCAGGGCATATAAAACATCTGGAAGGATTTTCAATATATCTCCCGTAAAAGCCTTGCATGGACCTTCTTGAGGGAGAAACCTCGGTACGTGACTCCGAGGTGAAGTATAAAATCCGGTTTTAAACCTGAAAAGCCAAGGCAGAACTGCAAGAGGAAGTAATAACACCGAAAACAGCAACGTTAGTGGACGTTACAAGCTCCTCTAGTAGTACTCTAGGTTTGACCCGGAGAGTCAAAGCCTTGGACAGAGAGAAACCGCAACTTTCTTTGATCTTGACCTGCAAAACAATCTGAGGCAGTCTTAGGGAAAGTTAGAATCGTAGCAGTACAGGGAATGAAATAGACCATCTGAAATAAGGTAGGTCAGGGGAGTAGGTAATCAGGTTGCAGATGGTGAACCCTTTAAGGATGATCGGCATGCTGGGCCACGTTGTCATTGAATGGGTCCTACGGATGGACAAACGGACGGGGTCAGACAATCAGGAAGCGAAAGTGCCCCGGAAAGTAGTGGCAGAGTTTGTTAGTCCCGGACACAGAGGTCTTCTGGCGGCCGCTGATCGAATCCGAAAGGCCACTGATGGTTAGGTCACCATCAAGCCGGAGTCTTCAGGGCGGAGAGTGGTAGGTACTGCGGCCAATGGCTTCAACTTTCGAAGGTCACCACCTTTCGGAACAGCCAGATTGGCGTCTCTGATAGTGAAAATACCTTGCCCGAACTTTTCAATCCACTCCAAGATGGTGACGAAGAATGAAAATCTTCAACCTTGGAATCTCCAGGAGAAGCGGGAAGTCACTACAGCTGGTGTTAAAGAAAACAAGCAATCCGGCCTGAGCATCTACTGTAACACACGCTTGAGCAATGCCTAGCCAAATTCGCAACGGATTCCGAAATCAAAAGAAAATTATCCGTGATATTCTACCATACTAGATTATTGCATGAACAATGATACCGGAAAGATACAAACCTCAATGATGAGATCACAAGGACTCAACAAACGAGAAACCGAATTGCGGCTTGCGAGCAAGGAGCACGTGCGCCAAGCAGGTCCAGAACAAGGATATGACAAGGCAGCGCTCCGGGCGCGAACAAACAACAATTGGTCCATAAAAACAAACGGTTCGTAAAGACACTTCAATAGTATAAGCAAGTGAGTGATGTGAAGAAAAACACTGAATCGCAAGGGTTTTAGGGGGATTTTCCACGACCGGTCGTTACATCTACTGTGCTGCCGTAGTTAAACTCGAAGGGGACCCACCAAAAAAGAGCCTACCCACAACCCGGTGGCAAACCCCGAGAAACAGAAGAGTGGCCTGCAACTAGGTTCCGAGCAGGTTGGATCCCCTGGCGAACTAAAGTCCTCGAGGGTCATCGTAACTGCTTGTTCTGTACACCAACGCAGCCAGTGTAGGAAACAAGTGGTTAAAACTGGGTGCCCGTATGCCGTAATGCTGAGTGATTGCAGTCAGAGACATGGCTGGGACTCCGCGAAGATATCCGGAACTTTTGCCAACAATCCCCGTTCTGAGCAGGAAGGAAAGGCAGGAAGCACAGAGTGGAGGCTTGCAGCTGACCGTGGCGGAGCCATACGCCCAAAGTGAGCAGACCCGACTCAGATGGCGCAGAGTACAGGCCTTAGCGGTCCAAGTTAGTCCAAACTGCGAAGGCTCAACAATAGCTAGTATATAACTCAGCCTCTCCTTCAGCGATGAGAGGGATGCACGGCCGCTTCACCATATAAATAACCTGATGAACTTGGGCTCTAAGGCCCCAGCCCTGGTGAGCTAAAAGCCCCTGTAGTGGACTGGATTAGAGACTTAGCACTCGAGAGGACATTTGGATCTTTATGATGGACTGACTCCATAGGAAGGGTTTGACACAAGGCTCTGGGGAAGAAATCAAATGGAGAACCGGACAGAAAGCCTCCGGTTCAAGTCTGGCAACAGCCAGAGGCCTGAAGGACATCGCAAATTTAACCCCATACAGTCTAATAGGAAGCGGTGATTATGGAGTGCTAAGAATAATGGTCAACAAGTAGAAGTCCTGTGCTCCAGAGAGGTCCCGGTGTTGTTCCCACGGAGTTGACCCGGGATTTCTTCGACAGGTCAGAGAAGCTTTACAATTTATGCTCGGGATACCAAGTGCTGACTAGGTCCCGAGGATGGCCCACGGAACGAGCAACAAACCAAAAGTTCCGACTCGTGCCGAAAGGCGGTAAAAGTCGGTGGAATGGGTGGAGGACGGTCTGTATTGAAACAGTGTCGTTCACGTTTACGTTTGGGGGCGACGTCTGAGGAAATACTAATTTAGGGGACTTAAGGTTTAACCGTCCACAGGCACAGCGGCCAGAAATGTTTTTCAATTGGCAGACACCAATTGTCTTCACTGCAAGTAGACAAACAGCGCATAGCCCTGTGGCATCGAAGAACATAAAAACTACATAGAGCTAAGTGGTAATTGGTTGTTTGCCTACGGTAGTTTTTGGTTGTGAATTCATGCATTCAAACTCGGTCTTCTCTAGGGTTCCACACACTGGTGGGTAGAGAGGGGAAGAACCACGTTGGAAGACGGTAGTCTCGTATCCTGAAAGGTAAAGAACGCTTCGCAGACCAGGTAGCTGCACCCAGAATGCAGTGAAAGAGAGGAGCCCAGTCGAGGTGGATCAGTAAAGTGCGCAAGGCACTCAGGGCAAAATTTGGGTTCAGCAAATATAGTATAGTATATTTAGTATAGTATATTTATTGACCGTGGTCAATACACATGCACAAGGCAAGATCAGAGTATACAACAGTACATGTCAGTGCGAGGTATTCACAAATTCTAAATTTATAAATCACAGCAACCGAAATACACCAGTAAAGTCATGTAGTGTTTGAGTAAACAAAAGTGGTAATGGTTGAGGCGGGAATTGCAAATCGGTTTCAAAATCGCTGGGGGCGGTGTGGGTAGCTGGACAGTCGTGGAATTGCTGATATAAGCGACAAATAGAAGGTCACTAACAAGTAACCGGGCGAAAGAGATGCCAAAGAACATTGTTAGAAGTAAAGCAAGCGTGGGGCTTTCAAAGTGCAGTCAGAGATACCAGCGGAATATTGGACACTGATCCAGCATTGGGTAACTAATTGTGGAGGAAGCATGTGAAATAAAGGCAAGTGAGTCAAAGGTGATAATAAAACGGACCTTTTGTGCAGGTGATTACAGTGTCATATGAAAATTCAGATGAAGGCGAAAAGCGTCGCAGGGACTTCAGTGAACTTTTGAAGAGCATGAATGGTGTATGGACATATAACGGACTTTTAAAGAAAAGAAAAGCCGTCAATGAAACGGATTAGTGGAGACAAGCGTCAATGGTTCGGCTAGGCAGGAGTTGGAAGAGTGTAAAATGTTTTGTTTTGTATTTGACAGAAAATTGGTAATCAAATTATGGTTGGCTGCAGATGGCTGGTATTCTGTTCCGTAAAGACCTTGGTTGCAGGTGGTGGCAGGTAGAATGTTGTGGGAATTTGGTAAAAAGGGCTGGTTTGACGAAGTTGACAGCTGCAAAGGCTGGGTTCCGGCCATTGGTTTCGTACTGCAACGCGGGAAGAATTGAACTGTTGGGTTGGATTATTTGGGAATAGACGTTGAGCGGAGTGTTGATGGTTGCTGTCAGGAATCACCTCTGCGATCCGGTGAGACTTTCATGAGGTTTTGTTAATCCATATAGAGATAGCGGTAGCCATCGACTCTTCCCACGGTACAACGCAGTAAAGACTACGTTTGAGGCTATGCAGAGAGCTGTTTGGAGGCTGTACGGAGAAGAACCAGTGAGCGACGCCAAAATCAGCCCCAAAGAGCACTTCAACTAAGTACTATCGAAATCGGCCCTGTGGTTGTCCGTAAGTAAAGTGAATGACGACCAAAGAAGGCACGTATTAACCAGCTCCGCTGAATCTGATGCGCTCGTCTTTCTTCCAACAGGTTTATGCACTGGACAGTGGTACGCCAAACCGACCCTTAGACGATTTAACCCTTATGCCGAGCGTGAAGGGCGCTGTATCAAGTATCTCAGAATCACCTACCACCTTGGGCAGGTTGGAATCATTCCAATCGGCGGAGCCCGATGGTATCCGGCCGGCCAACATGAAGCCCCTGGTTGACGTGATTACGGAACACCTGACGGCTCTATTCAATGTCTCGACAGAAGGGGGCCTCATTCGGAAGGAATGAGTGAGTATCCAATTCACAAGGGCGGAAACAGGGGAGCTGCTCAAACTGCCCCCCCCCGAGCCTCACCCAAGTTATCTTCAAGTTGTTGGAAGGAATTTTTAGGGGCAGTACAGCAACACAACGGCAAATCATCTAATGGTACCATGCCAACACGGCTTCGTAGAACGTCCTTCGCGCCTGACCAACTGGTCGAGCCTCCTTCGCGAGGTGACCGGTAGAATAGACAGAGGGGACAAAAGCAGAAATATGTTGCCTAGGCTACAGGAAGGAACTTGGCCCCGTAAACCACGGTCTAATACATAAAAACGAGCGGCTTTCGGCTTAACCCGCCTAACTGCAGCTGGACCAGGGACTCCACAACAGGCATAAGTTTCCGGGCTAGAGTAAAAGAGAGCACTTCCCGACTGGGCTTCCTGCACAGCGGCGACCGCGGGGTTCAGTACTGGGGTATCTGCTCTGTCTAATTTTGGTTAACGACCTCGCTATGGGCTTGGAGAACCCCGTAATGGTTTTTGAGGACCATGCTGGAGAGGTCGTGTCTATATGGCATGATTCCATACGGCGGCACCACATCAGGATTTACCAGTGGTCAGTACAATGGGATCTGCAGCCGAGTTGGTAAAAATGCCAGTATTCGGCGAATGGCTGATAGATACATCCGTTGGGGCGGTCAGGGCCACCGGAGAGAGAGGTGACAATCCCAGCGGTGAGTAAGGTGGACGACCTAGAAGTAGTGATGACTGACGATTTCAAACCGAGTAAAACATGTCGCATGGCTGTCCAGTAAGCTTCCGGAGCTCTGTGGCAGCTCAAAACAGCAGTGGCAACGAGAGAACCAAAGGTTCCGCTGAGACCGCACAAGATGTCCGCGCGTACCCAACTGGAAGATTGTGTCCAGGCCTGGCGGACGTAGCTGGACAAGGAAGCTTAGATCAAGGAGCGGGGGCAGAGACGTTTCACGAGATTATCTGCTTACCGACGGGGGCTCAGTTGTGAGCAGAGTCTCGGGGGACTGAACCTGTGCCCACTGGATTGCAGAAAGATTCAGGGTGATCTGATAGAAGCCTTCAAAATAATGAAAGGAATAGTCGCCGTTGTTGGTGCGGTGAGGTGGCTACTCATGCCCAACATCAACACCGTTTTCCGAGGACATGCTCTTAAGTTGCGGAAGGAGAGAGTAAGGGCCTCACTGAGTGCAAAAGTCTTCCCCGGCAAGGTGGTGGAGGACTGGAATAGACTATCGGAAGAAACCGTGGCTAAATCTGGGGTGAAGAACTTCTGGCCTTAGGCCGGATAGTCTATTCCGATTAGGTTCAGATTCCCGAACGAAGTGACACGAGAAGAAGCTGACGAGGTTCGAGTTAGGTTAATGACTAGATCGAACCTGTTTAGCAGCGGGATATTAAACAGCTAGAACGGTCCGCCTGGCGGAATGATAGACCCACAGACCGTCCAGTCCCCAAAAAGAGCCCCAGACCGTAAGTGGTACGAGATACTTCATGGCAGTGGGCTTTGAGCATTTGCTACAGATAGATGAAGGACAGCACTGTGGCCCTCCTGAGACGTGTTGTCATCGGTGTTTTCGTCTGTTGCATACTGGCTCAGTGAAAGCTCACGATGCATAATATCTCTCGCAGTTGATATGCAATGAGGTTTTCCGTTTCCCTCTCATTTTCGGTGGAGATTCGACGGAATACACTGTACAGCGGTGGTTACATAGCCGGTGTGCAGGTCATCGAAGGCATTCGAGAATCTCGACTGGCAGCAGCAATGCCTGTTCCGTGCAAACTGAACTGAACTGAACTGAAGAAACGGCCCCGCATTTGAACGTGAAGTTGGGCCGCATGGGAGATAGGGAGAAGAAGAAAGCATACTGAATCGGCAGAAACATATAAAACGAACTACCAATCATAAAATAATAACACCAAGGTGACGAAGAAAGGAACGAGCAACCACGGAGGATTGTGTCCAGCGACAAAACCACGGCAAGGTGAGCCGGTTTGTCATGACATACCATCTTTCATTCTCCTCGGTAATTGCCGATCTCAATCCGAGACCCTTCTTGTTAGATATCCTCCAGCTTCCCCAGACTACTCACATTGCCCCTTTTACTCAGTTAGACTGGCAACACTGGCAAATTTGAGACCGAAAAACCCGCAACCTATGGAACATCAGACCAAGCAGATGGGGTGGACGAACATTGTGGAAGGCCTCGGTGATCCGAGGGGGATAAGTCGGCCGACGCTGAGAGAATTTGGTGTGAAACCTGCCAAACATTGTTCGACACCAAGTGCGCAAGGTTAAGCAAGAAGTGCTATCAGCCCTACAGTGGATATCATAAACCAAGCGGTGTAAGCCCGTAGGACAAAGAATTAATCAGGGCAGATGTTGGGGCGTCCGGCGAAGCAGAGGTCGTCAAAATAAGCAGAAATAGTTCAACTCTTCGAAGAGAGGTTGGCACCAATTAAGGGAAGTAACAGACACTGGGCGACGCTCGGAGACCTAAAGAACGCAGGGCAAAGCTGGAAGAGTAAGCGGCCCGTGCGATGCCAACCCATGACACAGTAGCGGAGTTGTCTTTAACGAGCTGCTAAATGAGTAAGAACAAGAAACAGTTAATATCACTAGAATTCTGAATACGCTGAAGCCAAACAGTGATTTTACTTTCGCAAGGAGCCAGAATGTTGCAGTTCACTGAATTCCAGGACTGTTCATGAGAGGTGGCAAGCAGAGAGACAGGGCAATGAGACACCATCTGGTCATCTTACTCCGGGCGGTGGAAACCCCCGGACATGTAGCCTTAAAAAAGGTTATTAGATTGGGTGGTGAAACTCGGAGAATGACTCTCGAAGGTGCGAACCAAGACTTATGCTTGCCGAGTTCTCCAGACCTCATCATGAAGAAGCCCTCTTGGCTGCAGCCGAGCATATTAGGCAAAGCTAAGGGAGAGAAATAGATGTGGTGCCTAGTTATAAGGCAGTTGTGGTTTAACCAAGGCCCTTCTAAAGTCTCCAAGAGTGAAAGCAAGTAAAACGGAAGAGCTAAGCATCACGGATCCCAAGGCCAAGGTAGAGGAAGTTCTGTCTAGTTCCATTACTGAAGGACTGGGCAGTTACAACGCCGGCAGGGGAGAATTCAGGGAACTGGTCTTCGCTGAGACCCCGAGGGTGGCGACGTGCAAAGCACCTTTGGAAGTGGAAAGGGTAATAATGGACAGTAGCACAAGGAATCCAAAGGTAAAGCGGGGGAGCTGTTCCGGCACCGGGGCTCGGGACTCGAGAGTCTGCCGCCACCTCCAGAAAAAACAGGAAAACGGCGAAGGCGTTTATGATGTTAGTGGCATTCGCCAAGGCTGCAAGTATGGGTAACTACCGACAGCAGCCCAAGGCTAGGATACTGAGACCAGATGTGGTGGCAGCCACCGAAGCATGGCTGAGACAAGGCGGAAGCGACAATATACTGGTCTTAGAGCTCTGCTCAGTCTTTAGGGTGGATAGGCTGGACGGTCAAATCACAGGTTTTATAACCGTCCTTCCAGCGGAACAGCATGCCGGATTTGAGAGCAGTCGACTTGTCGAGCACATAGTGCAAGTGGTAGAGGCTGTCATAGCTAAGCGTTGATCGGAGGCGTCGGTTGGTTGCATGTACCGACACCCAAGCAATCTGCTTGCTTTCATCACTAATGATGAGAAATCGGGACAGAGGTGGCCTATTGTGGGTGATTTCAACGCACCAGAAGTGGGCTGGGCCTGAGGAACGGCTTTAAAAGGGCACACCGGTGGAGAGATTCGTCCACCCAAATCGCAAGAAAGCTCTCTTCTAACAGGCTTATGAAGTAACAAGAAGGCGATTCCAGCAGTCGTAGCCAATCAATGACCTATTATTGGCTGGAGCCGCAAGCGGCCTAGAACACCTGAAAGTTAGGAAACCCATATGTGGGGGTAAACGTGGAACAATCCAGTTCAGGCTAACCTTCAGTGAACGAGTGTGCCTGATAAACTTAAAAGGAACTTCTCAAAGACAGAATGGAACGGCTTGGCGGAACTGAGCCTGCGGATAGAATGGGGGGGGGTAGTGAACGATAACCAGGACGAAGAACACCGATGGAAATGGATCAAGATCAGATTGTTGGAGATGATGGAGGCTACTGCACCGAGGAGAAGAGCCAAACGAGACGGGTTACTACCGTGGTTGACAATCCGAGTATGATTGACACTGGATCAGAAGCGCAGAGCATCGAAGAAGCTCAGAAGTGCCGGTGGATATTGGTTCTCCCTACAGTTTAAAGAAACGACAACTATAGTGTCTCAAATACAGAGATAATGCAAGAACAACTACAACGAAGTTACTGCGCGGAACGTCAAAGGAGACTTCAAAGCATACTACCGATACGTTTGGTCTAAGGCAGCACTGAGGAAAGCCGTTGGCAGGGTCAGAAGCCCACGGGGAAAGTGGGTAATAATCAGGCGAGAAGAAGCAGCGGATCTGTTGGAATTAATTCAGCAGGTATATAGAAAGGGCCAAAGTGCTCAAGGGCTACCTACGATCGGGGGCAGCGAAGTCTTGGAGATGCAGGACGATGAAGTCAATGCGAGACACGTACTGAACAGCCTAAAGCAACCAGATGTACCCAAGGCGGCGGGGACGGATGGCATCCACCCAGCAATACTGAGGCCACTAACGTCCATCCTGGCTGAACCACTAGCATAATTAGACAAGACTGTACCACCTGAAGACTGACCTGTATTGATCACCACCGGTTTATGAATATGAGAGCCGCGACACGCACCCGGATGGGCCGAAAAACTTGATCCAACTCTCGAGAGGATACCAAAGGATAGAATAGTGAGGCATTTGGAGAGGGGCAAGCTGATAACTATCAACCTGCTTGGGCACTGGCACTGGTGCTCTTGTCTCTCCTACCTAATGAGCCTCTTACTTGAGGTAGCTAGTCGAGTGGATCAAGGAGAACGGGTGAAAGTCTGCTATCTAGATTTCCAAAGGGGATTTGATTCGGTTAACCGTAGACTGCCCGAAGCAAGGGCGAAATCCTTTCAACGTATGGCGAAAGTACAGAAGTGGATTGTACAAAGCCCAAAGGAGGGTTTTTCCGGTTGAGAGTAGAAGGTTACCTGTCGGATAATAGGAGACTGCATAGTGACGTCCCCCACGGGTCAGACCTGGGACCCCTGTTGTTCCTGATATAAACTAAAGACAAAGCAGACTGGTTTGGAAGCCCGTGCCTCTCGTTCGCGGATGATGCCAAGGTGGTAGGAGCACCAAGTAATTCGACTGTTCAGCGTGATCTAGACAGGGTATACCAGTGAACAATGGCATAACATCTTCCCCCCGACCCAAGCAAATATCAACATCTAATCAAATAGGAAGAACCTCGGCCCGTGCGATACATGGGTTCACCAGACCGTTGGGAGGCATTAGCTCAGACCGTAGAAGCCCGGGATTTAATCTTGGTGGTGAGCACGGACATAAAGCGAAGTCGCCAGCGCCGGAAAGCAATGCACAAAGCATACAGAGCACTGCGTCAGCTAAGAAGGTTGTTCGGCTCCAAGAAACCAGGGATCTCGTTGCCATTGTACAAGGATCTCGTGAGATCCCATCTGGAAAAGTGTGTCCAAGCGTGGGAGCCCCGTTTGGTGAAGGACACCAAGGCTATCGAGCGGTCACAACAGCGACCCACGCGAGGCCCCGCGGTATACAGGCACTTGTGCTACGAAAAGAGGTTGGAGCAAATGGAGTTAAGTTCTTTAGATTGAAGAATAAGGAAAGGTGACCCAATTGTGGCTTTCAAAATACTGAAAGTGTTCACAGAAGCATGAGGTCACACAGGTTTCTTATTTGAGCTGGGAGGGAATGGCTACCTAAGAGGGCGTGAACTGACAATTAGGAAAAAATGAACGTTGACCCAAATCAGAAGTAAGCCATTTGCAGTAAGGGTTGCTAACTACTGGAATAACCTGCTACGAGATGTGATACTCACAATCACATTATTCAGGTTTGAAAGGATGCTAGATGATATGCCGGTGGCTATATTTGGAAATATATGAGGAGGAGCCCTACTACCGATTTTGTTACACCATTGACTTACCCATTCCCCTTAAATCCTCGTGAACCCTTATCTTATACCAAAAACCCCTCCTATAGTATCCTTATTACCAAGGTGATTGGCTGTGGTGTCTGTGTGTGACTAGAAGATGCGACCCGAAACGTTGTTGAACAGAAAGAAGATTGGATGTCCAATCCAATCCTTCCCTGATTATAGCCGGGTATTGAGGAAGAGTCTTCTCTTTCAGCTATCGAGGTACAGGAGGATTCAAGGAGCTCGCCAGCGCAAGCATCTGAACATGTGGGTATCCCGCAGTCAAGTACCGGAACCAAACTGAATTGGAAATTGTACTGGAAAAGAGTATTCAGCAAAAAGGTGTGGGAAGTGGCTCACACTGCACTTACACTCAGCCCCTCACTTTACTCTCCTCTTCAACCGTAGGCCTGCATCGCCATCTGATTTATCGCCCCATCTACGTCATCAATTTTGAGCCGTTAGCCTTGAGTAACTTCTGGTAACCCAAGGCTCTATAGATGGGTGGCCACCAGCAGCTAGCTGCTGGCCCCAATGGCTCCGTACTCCCTTCGTATTGATGCACAGTGGCCGGAGGTTAAATCCTTTCCATTTTCTCCGCCACCAGATCATAGAAGGTCTGGCCCTTCCGCTTGTCGCAGCCCCGTGGATCAGAGAAGCTCACTGTGAAAGGAACCAGACAATTTTTGGCATCCCACCCTACGCGGTTAGCTGTGTGGACGAGGGGCGAGGTAATGAGCCCCTGGTATTTTTATCAATGAACTTATGTCTGTGAAGGTGATACTGCTTGGCAAATTCTGAGCTTAAGAAAAAAATTCAAGGCGCAGTGTTGGGAGCCAAGGAATCTAGCCGATAACACAACGATCTGGATGCACGACTGGTCTCGACCACTTTTGTCCTGGTATATACCACCGGTTTTCAGTTCCCACTGCACTCGATTTCGAATCGGGTTTTATATATATTTTTTTAATTAGCCCAGGATGATGCACATTACTCGACTTATCAAGATTTCATTTGCTGTGCATTTCATTCGCAGAATAGTTTTTGTTCTCCTCATAATATTGCGGAATGGTATTCGGTGCTTTTGTGTAGCGATCTTTTCTCCCTTGGAGTTGTCCGTGCCTTTGTGTTCCAGGGCCATTCTTGCAAGAGTCGAAGTTTTGCATTTGGTTAAAGAGAGTTTGAGTCGCTTTCCACCATTTTGGTGATTTCCGGTGATCCAAGCTATTCCGGCCCATATCTCCCATTCAATTTTGGAAAAAGTGTGTTATATGGTATAGGGTGCGAGATGTGCAAGAAGTGCGCGCGCCCAGAAGTGTGCAGGGATAGTAAATAAAACCTTTGTCTCTTAAAAACAAAACCCATAGGCTGAGTAGGTCTGTGCTCCTAGCAAGCAGGCGGCTAGCACGGCCCTGAGACAGCAGGCCCAAGGCCAGGACCAAGGACCAACAGGTAACGCCACAAGGATGAGCCCCAAGACACCGCACTCAGGCATCAGGAAGCTGTTTGCGGAATTAGCAGGCTCGACTGACAGTGCGGCCATTAGTGCGGGTGGGCGAGACCCAAGAGTTTTCCATGCGGTCGTCGCATCGTCTCTCTTGAAGCAGACCCATGAGAGCCGGTGGACCGTGCGGAAGCCTAAAAAGGCAAGGCAGTCCAAAAAGAAGTGTGAGAGTAATTTAGCGGGGGATGGGCCGGCTAGGGAGGACAGTCCTGCGTTCCTGGTGTTGGAAGACAAGGTGGAGTATCTGGAAAGGCAGATCTCGTCGATGGGCAAAGTCTCAGGCTGCCGGCTCCTGATCCTAAATCAGGAAGAACCTTTCATGAGAGAATCGAAAGCCTTGCGGGACATAAATGGGAGGAGGTTCTATGATATGCTGCGAATTGCACGTATTTCGTACCCCTCTGCTCTGAGAAGGTAGCACAGAGTAGGGATATGGAGGTCTACACTTGCGAACAAAGGCAAACAGCACGCGAGAACGACACTAGCGGGGTTCTCTGATGAAGCTAGCTAAAATAGATTGCTGGCGATGGTAGCAGAGGCGGCTCTCAACATCAAGGGTAGATATCAAATTGCGCCAGACAAGCAAAGAGTAAGGCTTGGTGGTCCCGCACCGGATAATTACCTGGCTAGACCCACCAGGGCACTGGTGAGAAACCGCCAAGTACAGCTGAAGGCCGTACTCGGCTCTCGGACCCCCGCCATGACAGCAGTAAAGAAGCCGCGTGCGACGTCAGACAAGATAGTAATTGAAGACGTACCGGAAGATGAAAATTGGAAATGCAGTTCGAAGGTGGAAGGCAGCGCGACCCTCGCAAGTAAGGATATTTTGGCAACTCCTTTAGAGATGGATTAGGAGTCGTCGAAAGACCCAGATCATCAGCCGGTCTCATGCACACCTGTGGGGACGACCGGTGCAAAAACTTGCCGACCTCTCGGGCGTTGCATTCGAGAACCAGACAGGAGTAAACAATAAGAGACACCTAAGAGACGAAGCAAACAGGGTGGCGCTATGTACCGACCTTATGTAGTATTAGAAACAGATGAATGGAGCTCCTGAAAGATGCAGGGGAGCAAAATGGGTCCAAAGATGCCGTCACGGAAACGCTTCTCTCTAAAGATGACGACGCATCGTCTATAGGCAGGACAGGGGACATGACTCTGTAGGGTGAGGATTGGCCATCCTAAGTGGGGCAGGTACAAACCATCTGAAATCGCGGACCACTGTTTGTACTCGAAATATGCAAATGTACATGATTAGGCTCACCATCCCGAAAGGAAAGATGAATGTTGTCTCTGTGTATAGGGCCCCGGGTGCAAGCCGAGATGAGGGAGCTCTACTTCTCCACGTGCTTACCGTGCTAGTTAGGGAAGCTTACAAGACCCTCATGGCTAGGGACTTCAGCCTACCACATATAGACTGGGTAGTTGATGCACTTAACCCGGGAACCCAAAAAAGGGATAACCACAATGGCTGCGTTCGAATGCTCTGTTCCGGCACATGAGGGAGGATGCCAGATATAGAACGGGCTCTACACCGTCCTCGTTGGATGTGGTGGTAGCGGATCATGAGAACGATGTAGCAGAGTTTCAGGTTCACTCTTCGTTGGGTAAAAGCTTTAGTACTCCGGACACCAAGTACTGACTAGGCCCCGAGGACGGCCCACGGAACGAGCAACAAACCAAAAGTTCCGACTCGTGCCGAAAGGCGGTAAAAGTCGGTGGAATGGGTGGAGGACGGTCTGTATTGAAACAATGTCGTTCACGTTTAAGTTTGGGGGCGACGTCTGAGGAGATACTAATTTAGGGGACTTAAGGTTTAACCGTCCACAAGCACAGCGGCCAGAAATGTTTTTCAATTGGCAGACACCAATTGTCCTCACTGCAAGTAGACAAACAGCGCATAGCCCTGTGGCATCGAAGAACATAAAAACTACATAGAGCTAAGTGGTAAGTGGTTGTTTGCCTACGGTAGTTTTTGGTTGTGAATTTAAGCATTCAAACTTAGTCACCCCCGGTTCACTACAAATCGACATTGTGAGTGTCACTCTTTGCAAGCGTCAACCCAAAGTATCCTCTAGGTTGATTGGAAGTTTCGCAAATATGGACAGTCTTAGGCTTAGCAATAGAGCGGTCGACCTAATATGAGACATAGCGGATGATGCTTGTTTAGAAGAACTCTTGCAGGTGAATAAAGAATCTCTGCTTATGCCCACCCTACAAAACGAGTTTGCTTCCTTGAAGCGTAAGAGGGGTGGAGGCAGGCGGGTATGGTGGAGGGCTGCAACGGGCAAGTCCATAAATAGTATAAACCGCAGATGGGCTCTTTTTAAGGCTCTCGGGACCTGCCAGGCTTGAATTCACTACACCAAGCACAGAAATGGGACTGCGGACCTCCTGCGATCTGCTAAGGGCATGTACGAGGAGAATTTGACTCGGTGTGTCAAAAGGCATCCAAAGAAGCACGGTAGCTACGTGCCGTCTAAGGGTTCGTTGAGAGATGCAGTAGAACCACTGACGACCCATGATCGTCGAGTGGCAGCGAACAGCCTTGGCAAGGCAGATGCTCTAGGCGGGTAGTTTAGTAGTGTGCACAGAACTGACCACGACATGCATATAAGTTTTTTTGAGGGGCTACCCTCCCGAAGGAGATATTAGGTTTAATTCTTTCAGAGGAAGTCGTATGCAAACTCCTGGGAGGGTTAGATATCCACAAGTCTTCCGGGCCAGATTATATCCACACTGCTTTCATTGAGCCGTTGGCTGATATCCTATCCCTTGCAGTATACAAGGCTGCCAAAGGACTGGTAAAACGGCAGTGGTAGCTATGTATAGAGGGGGACCCAGCTCTGAAATGGACAACTACACACCTATTAGCCTAACCTGCATTCTATGCGAGCAGTTAGAGAAGATAATCCGGGCCAACGTCTGCAAACATCTACCGGAGGATTCTATGCTTTACCCAGCTCCGCTCGGATTTCTAAAAAACACGCCGTGTTTGACCAATCTCTTGAGCTTCCCAGACGAAGTCACTCGGACAATGGATGAAGGCAAACGAGCAGAAGTATGTTACCTTGACTTCAGTAAGGCATTTGACTTGGTAAACCATCGGCCCCTTCTAATCAAGCTGAGGCAGTTTTGTGTAAATGGGCTGATTCGGGAGTAGTAAAGGGACTTCCCTGTCGGCAGAAACTTTTACGTGACAGTAGGTGACAAGCACCCTAAACTGGAGAACGTCACCAGTGGAGTGCCGCAGGGTTCCGTACTAGGCCCACTACTATTTCTTCTGCTTATCATTGATTTGGCCTCAGTCCTGCAGTCACCAAGGTTCTTCTGCGCGGATGATGTGAAGTTGGTGGGAGCTCAGGGGAGAGGGTAGCTGGGCCGAGACGTACTTGCCGTTCTTGACTGGGCACAGAACTGCTACTTACCTCTCAAAGCTGGGAAAAGCCACTTGTTGTCACGGGCAGCAACAAGCCTGACGGTTGTGTACGACCAGGGCCCATTTACTATAGAGGCTGTAAACAGGGTATAAGACCCTGGGATTTTAGTGGCTTCTGATCTTACGTGATAGGAACAGTGTGTAGCAGCCGCAGAAAAGGCACGAAGTGAGCTCCTCAGGCTGGGATCCGCGATTTGCTCAGAGAACCAACGGCTTTCTTGTCAGTGTACATGTATATAGTTAGGCCTCTCTTGGAAAACTGTGTCCGGCTGTAGTTACTCTCCTACAAAAAGGATGCCACCTGTTTGAAAAAAGTACAAAGTCTTGCTACGCGTATGGATGAAGGACAGAGGGGTAGGACGCGTTAGCAGAGACTCCACGACTTCGTACTCTTCTCTATGGAAAGGAGGAGAACACGAGGGGACCTCACAGAGATATCTAAGGTAATAAAAAGCCTTTCCGGGCTTTAACCGGTGAGTCTATGTCGTGCGGCAACAGAATTCAAAACGAAGGGGTATGGGAAGAAGCTGGTGAAAGTTCGATCCAGGCTGGTGGCTAGATCTCAGTTCATTGGCAATAGGGTGGTCAAATACTGGAATAGACTGCCGGAAGAGTTTACAGGGCTGGTAACCGTCCAGGCATTCAAGGACGCCCTAGATCACCAGTGGAATGAAATCACTTTTAGCAGGGAAGTTAGAGCATGTTGCTAGACAGAGGATGTGATGTGGTAATGACGGAACGTTTTCGTTCGCTACATGATAGCTAGTGAACGCTCACGATGCACAAAGACCCTCGCAGCTGATGAGTGATGAGGTTTTACATTTCCCTCTATTTTAAGCAGGGACTCGAAGAAAGAAAATGCGCAATGGTGGGTGCGTGCCATCGAAGGAGTTCTGGAAGCTCGATTGGCCATTGCCATTATCTGTCCTGTGACAACTGAAATGAACTGAACTGTCGCTCATGATCAAAGGCTGTTCACCGTAGAGGCAATCAGTAGGGTTAAAGACCTGGGGGTCATCATGAACAGCGACTTCAAATGGTCGGAGCAGTGCAACGCTGCTGCGCATAAGGCTCGTGGGGAGCTCTTTAGACTGCGATCAGCTTTGTCTTGCCGGAAGCCGGAGGTATTCGTACCTATTTACATGGCTATAGTACGACCTCACTTAGAAGGTAGCGTGCAGGCTTGGTCTCCCGTCTACAAAAAGGACGCCGCCTGCCTCGAGAAAGTCCAACATCTCGCCACGCGAATATTTGAAGGGCAGAGGGGTGAGACTTACGAGCAGAGACTCTGTGACCTGAATCTCTTCTCGTTGGAAAGGAGGAGACGTCGAGGGGATCTCATAGAAGCGTTCAACGTAATGAAGGGATTTTCTGGCCTTAGACCAGATAGTCTATTCCAAGTGGCCGTGGATTCCGGAACAAGGGGACACGAAAAGAAGTTGATAAAAGCCCGATCTAGGTTGATGGCTAGATCGCACTTCTTCAGCAACAGGGTTATGAACAGTTGGAACGGTCTGCCTGGTGAAATGGTAGATCTGCAGACAGTCCAATCCTTCAAAGGTGCCCTAGATCGCAATTGGTACGAAATCTTTCCTTTCCTCGTAGTGAGCCTGGTAGCGTACTACTCTGTCTATATGGTACACTAAGTGAATGTCAACAATATCTCAGACGACACTAGCAAACTAAGATGGGCGGAGGAGCGTGCGGTGATAAAAAGGCCAAAAGGGTATGTACATTAAGAATTAAAATGAAACAATGGGTGTGACTCAAACTCACAGTTGTTCAGTGTTCTTGTGATCAGGAAATGAGCGTCGAAGAGCCAATATCCGCCAATGCCTTCAGTTCAGTTCGGTCTGACAGCCATCCGTTGGACAGAACAGGATGGTATTGAGCGAAGTGCCAAGAGACGCCGTTGAAGCTTCTAAAATGTTTGTTTCACTCAGTTAGTTCCGACCGATATGATTCCAAGACACTCCAAACCAGAAGATGAGACCGTGCCAGAATTAAAGATTTATTTGCAGCCTTTTTGTATTGCGCGGTGGTGACGACCAAAAGGTGTGTGTTTTTACATTAAAACGTCGGTACAGCAAAGGAGTGTCGCACCAAGGGACGTTGAAAATCATGGAAAAAGTCGGAAATGTAAAGGTTCCTACACAACTCCCCCGCCAGAGCGTTTGTTTTAAAAAATAAACGCTTGATAGAAAAATAGAAAGAGGAAACGGTTAGCGAAAGAAAACGTCAACTAACAAAGTCTTGAAATCTGACAGGATGTCGAACGTTTCTGCCGGAACGGCGGGTTACCAGGGAGGGTTGTTGCTGTGGTGGTGCTGGCGGGTGTTGTGTAGTGTCTGGTGTGATGGTAGAGGGTGGATCATCAACAGGAATTGTTGGTGGTTTGTCTGTGGATGGTGATGGTGTCGGTGTTGCTGGTGATGGAGGTGTATCAAAATGCGCGGGTTTTAGTCTGTCAATAGAACCTGCGTCTGGATTATCGGCTTCCTGAACCACGAAATATTTGTCTGTGCGACTAAGCACCTTAAACGGACCATCATACGGTGGTGTGAGTGGTTTGCGAACAGCATCGTTACGAATAAAAACGAAAGGTGACGTATATAGATCATTATGTACAAAAACGTGTGTGGATGACGAGCGAGTGGGTGTTGGACGAAGGTGTGACATACGGTCTTTGAGTTGTTGGACAAATTGGGATGGGTTAGGACTGGCATCGGTGCTGGGTTGGACATACTCACCTGGGAGGCATATGGTGGTACCAAAAACGAGCTCAGCCGACGTGCTGTGGAGGTCGTCTTTGACTGATGACCGCAGACCTAAGAGAACTAGTGGCAGGTTGTCGCTCCAGTTATTGGGGTTTGGCTGTGAAATCAGTGCTGCTTTGAGTTGACGGTGTAGGCGCTCTACCATGCCATTGGACGAAGGATGGTATGCAGTTGTTGTGACGTGTTTACAGCCAAGCAGTTTAGTGAACTCACGGAACAAAGTCGACTGGAATTGGCTGCCACGGTCTGTGGTGACAGTAGACGGTACACCAAATGTAGCAATCCAGTGTTGGAGTAGTACTTTCGCAATATTTTCTGCCGAGGTGTCGGAAATGGTTACTGCCACCGGTCAGCGTGTGAAACGATCAACAACGGTTAATAAGTGGGTATGTCCATTTGATGGTGGTAGTGGACCAACAAGATCGACGTGAATATGTGTGAAACGGACGTCGGGAACGGTGAACGTAATGGGAGGAGAAAAAGTGTGGCGGTGGACTTTGTTTCTCTGACATTGTAAACACTGTTTAGTCCATAATGCAATGTCAGAATTCATATTGGGCCAAACAAATCTGGCAGAAATGAGTTTGCGAGATGCACGGATACCGGGATGGGCGTAACAGCCGGTCGTGGAAAATCCCCCTTTTTTCCCTCGCGATTCAGTGTTTTTTCCAACATCACTCATTTCCATACACTGTTGACTTGTCTTTACGAACTGGTTGTTTTTCTGGACCAATTGTTGTTTGTTCGCGCCCAGAGCGCTACTTTGACACATCCTTGTTCAGGACCTGCGTGACGCACGTGCTGTCTGCTCACACGCTGCTATTCGGTTTCTCGTTGTTGAGTCCTTGTGATCGTATTATTGAGGTTTGTATATTGTTTATGTCATTGTTTATCTTAATAATCTAGTATCGTAGAATATCACGGATAATCGTCTTCTGATTTCGGGATCCGTTGCGAATTTGGCTACGCATTGCTCAAATGTTCGTAACAATACTCAATAGATCTATTTGGAACGAGGAAAAATCACGCAAAATGCCAAGAAAAGGATCAAAAGCAGTCGAATCCGGACAGGAAGTAATACGGCAAGTCTCTGGGGAGGTTTTGGGTACATATGATTCTTTAGTTAATGCTAGATCGCCTAGTCCTGTCAGTGCTAGCTCATGTGTTATTGAAAGCAATATTGATCGTAAGGATGTCGATTTATATAAGCTGAGAATACTAGAACTAGAGCAACAGTTACTTTCGGCTAGACTACAGGCGCATGAAGCAGAGAAGTGTACACAGAAACAGCGAGAGCATGAGACCAGTGACTTCGACACTTCCGATAGGTTAGAGTGCAATAAGGTAGGGAACCCCACGCCGGTCGCCGACTACAAACCACCATCGATCGATCTGCCTAGAGTGGAGTTAACGGTTTTCGACGGGCGAGCTGAGCAATACTGCAAGTTTGTCAAACAGTTCGAGACGTTCGTTGAAAACAAGGTAAACGACCCTGGGTGTAACGAATGAATACTGAAAATCCTTCTAAATGTTCAACGTGCTTTGTGAATTTGACTATATTTAACATTATCTTGGAAAGCTCGCTCATACACCACACATTTTCACGTTTGTTTATCCATGTGAGACATTTGAATTTGGCCTTGAACCGTTTCTGACTGTCGTGCTTGAGCCACGGGGCTTTGGACTTTTGGGTTTTACTGTGAAGTCTATTTGGCCGCATACTTGAGGTTCGTATATATTTGTATCCTTTGTGCATTTCAATTTAGTACCGTAGAAGCTACGAATCAATCTTGTTCTGGTTTTGAGATTCGTTTGAATTGGCTACGCGTTGCTCGATTTGCGAGACTCGACTTACAGTACTCAAGTGGAACCTGGACAAGAAAACTCATTGGAAATGCCCAGACGAGGAAGCAAGGACATTTTGAGAAAACAGGAAATAACTCGGCAAGTCTCTGGGGATGGTTCGGGTGTTATTGATTCTCTAGATAATACTAAGTTTACTAGCTCTGTCAGTGCCAGGTCATATTTCTCTAACCGCGATGCGTTTGACGATATTAGTACTTATAGAATGAGAGTAATAGAATTAGAAAACGAGCTGCGGTTAGCCAGAAAGGAAGCAGAGCCCCTTACACAGGGAACTGGTCTCAGAGAGCCAGCAAAGAGTCCATGTAGTTCACAATGTCAACATCGAAAAGGCACTGTGATCGACGAATATAAACCCTTGAGACAGCCTGAAACTACCGAGGTTTTGGCTCTTGACCTGCCGAGAGTGGAGCTGTCCCACTTCGACGGGCACCCCGAGCAATACTGTATATTCATGAAACAATTCGAAAATTTTGTTGAGTGCAAAGTTGCAGATCCTGGTCAAAGGTTTTTGTATTTATTACATTACTGTCGTGAGAGAGCCAAAAGTGCTATCGAAGGCTGCGCGATGCTTGATCCGCCGATGGGGTACATCAGGGCGCGCAGAATCCTGAAAGATTTGTTTGGACAACCATTCAAGGTGGCTAGAAGCCTAATTGATAGTGTTTTATTGGAGGCGAAAAGGACTGAGGGCAAGGCTAAATCACTGCCGAGTTTGGTGATAAAAATGCAGAATTGCAGTATAGCACTGGAGCACTTAGGATACCAGTCTGATCTGAATGCATTGCACACACAGGAATGCATTGTCCGATGTCTATCTATTGATTTACAGAGCCGATGGGCAGAGGAAGCTGAAAAAATAAATATGCTTGAGCGGGAATCTACGTTCAACGATTTGACGGAGTTCATAGGTCGTCAATCCCGTATCGCCAACAGTCGATTTGGACAAATCGTACGCGAAAGTTGCAGACTGGCGCGAAGGGAACCAATATCTCAAATTGTGGAGAAGGACTGTAACCAAACCCAGTCTTTGGCTAACATGCACATGATAAGTCAAGAACCCGAGAGGTCAGCTGAATGCAAGCTATGCAACTCCCTGCATCGGTTACTAGACTGTCCGACCTTTCATGGGATGAGTGTACCCGATCGGTGGTGCACAGTAAAAAGGATTGGCTCATGCTTTATGTGTTTGAACAACTCTCATCGAGCCTCTGAATGCAGCTTAAGAGTGAAGTGCAACCAAGACGGATGCTTGGGTAATCATCACTCGTTACTACATGGCCTTCTCAACAACAGACCTATTCAGCCAGATGAACCCAAAATTGTCTGTTCAACGGGACATTATGATTTCAAACCGGCAAGATTAGGCATCGTACCTGTCGGTATCGTGACACCTAAAGGACTGAGGAGGGTCAATGCATTTTTGGACACGGGGTCGGATACCTCGCTGATTACTCACGAGCTTGTAGAAAGCTGTGAACTAGTAGGCGAGCCTACCTCGCTCACTATCAGCACGATTGCAGGGGGTCATGTTAGCAATTCTAAGAGGCTGACCCTGCAGTTAACGTCTTTATCTGATGAGGGGACCGTAGAAATTCCGGAAGCTTTTGCAATAGACAGCTTGCCAATGAGACCAGTCGACTCTGTTAGATCGATCGCCAAGAGATGGTCTCATCTCAGGGACATAGAGTTCGAAGAAGTTTCTAGCCCCCACGTCGACATACTAATTGGATGCAATGTACCAGAGGCTCACTGGGTGCTTGAACAGAGCATAAGCAATCGAAAAGAACCATTCGCTACGCGAACGATACTAGGCTGGACACTTCTCGGACCCCTGACGAGCGAACTTCAACAATCGGCATCAATAAATTGCTCAAATGTTGCTGAGAGAAGTGCCTCTGTAGAACACGATCAGCCTTTCGATATTGAATCCAACGGTCCATCTCAGGAAAGCGAAGTTCACTCGAAGGATCAGTCGGCGCTTTCGATGGCGAATTCAAAGACGGGACTTCACAGTGGGCAACATGAAGTTGCTATACCCGAGAGACCACCGTCAAGTCACTTATTGAGAAAAGGAGAAGTTGCCCGGAGGCTTTTGAAATATCTCAAAAAAGGACACCAGCAGGTCACCCAAAGCAGCTTGAAATTTGCCGACCCAGTGACAGTGTACGGTACCTGGGTGGAACTGCATGGCCGGCGGCGAAACAAAGTACCCTTTGCCAAATTAAAAATTGCTGAGCTGAAGTCAGTATCCCTAAACGAGCTCAAAACGACTGCACCGGTATTGGGTTTTAAGGTAGCACGAATGCTAAAAGAGAACTGCACCACCGCCGAATTGAGCCTTGCCTATTGCACAGATCCTACAGTTGTGTTACATTACAGGAAACGGAAGAAACGAAGAACGTGTTCAAGACATCAGAGAGTTAATCCACTCGTAGCAGGAAACAGCGAGGAAAATGTTGATGATTCGAGCTCGAAACCACATACAAAAGACAAAGTAGCTCGCAGATCGCCTCGCTCCGAGTTACTCAGCACTTTATTGCATTTCATGCCCTACAACTAATCAACTGGACCCATTTTTTCTGAAAGGTTGCAAATGGGCTTAGTTCCAGTTTCTATCTAGCGTGCACATAGGCGAAGAGGAGAAATTCACCAGTATTTCACTTGAACAGTCCAGGTGAGGCACACTAGCTGCGAGCACATTGTGAAACTATTATTATCTTTAAAGAAGAACATTTATTTACAATTTATACAATATTGATTGTCACATATTTTGTGCACAGAAAAACTTTGAAATACTCTGATAGATTCCAGTTTTCGATCAATCTCCGTGTTCATGTGTATTTCGATACTGTCCGCCGTACACTTGTTTTCGAAATTTATTAATAATCAGAAACCGGTTTTCATTTCTTTCGGAAGATTCGGTGCGTTAATTTTATGTAATTCCACTGGTTCGTGACCTGTCAATTTTACGCGATACCTCATTAGGCGTTGCACCTGCGTTCAACTTCTGCGCTCATGCTTGTAAAAAAAATTAGTCTAACCAGTTGCTGCAATGGGTTACTGCTTGTGATGCTTAGACTTATTTCGTGCGGCGAAACACTTCACTCTGCGAAGCCTTCATCTTCATCGTGCGTCTGACTATATGCGCCGGTCTCCTGATGAATATGTCAATCTCAAGTTGTGCAGCGGGATTTGGAATTGATTCCTTATGGATTGTGCGATGATGACTACGGCAAAAACCTGTTTCACGTTCAGATAACACAGGAAGTTAGTATCCACAGGCACTGACAATAAGTTAAAGGTAGATAGGGTGAGAATCATGACCCCTTCCTGAACCTTAGACGACCATTTTCGCGGAAGGATTTTGGCCGGCGGTGTAACGAATGAATACTGAAAATCCTTCTAAATGTTCAACGTGCTTTGTGAATTTGACTATATTTAACATTATCTTGGAAAGCTCGCTCATACACCACACATTTTCACGTTTGTTTATCCATGTGAGACATTTGAATTTGGCCTTGAACCGTTTCTGACTGTCGTGCTTGAGCCACGGGGCTTTGGACCTTTGGGTTTTACTGTGAAGTCTATTTGGCCGCATACTTGAGGTTCGTATATATTTGTATCCTTTGTGCATTTCAATTTAGTACCGTAGAAGCTACGAATCAATCTTGTTCTGGTTTTGGGATTCGTTTGAATTGGCTACGCGTTGCTCGATTTGCGAGACTCGACTTACACTGGGCAAAGGCTTCTTTATCTTACTCACTACTGCCGAGGCCGAGCGCGAGAAGCTATCGACGGGTGCACCATGCTCGATCCAGAACAAGGCTACACAAGGGCAAGAAAGATTCTGAGGGACTTGTTTGGCCAACCTTTCAAAGTAGCCCGTAACCTAATAGAGGGCGTGATGGCAGAGGCAAAGAGAACCAAGGGCGACGTCTACACCATGGCCGACCTGGTGATCAAGATGCAGAACTGCTCAATAGCCCTCGACCATTTAGGTTACAGGGCTGACCTAGACGCCATGCACACTTTGGAAGGCATAGTCCGTCACCTCTCTCCCGAACTACAGGGTCGGTGGGCGGAAGGAGCTGAACGGATAAGCCGAGGCGACAGAGAAGCCAACTTCGAAGACCTGACTGAATACTTAGACAGGCAAACGAAGATAGCTGACAGCAGATTCGGCCGACTCATCCGGGACAGCAACCGAGCAAACAAGCCCGGTACTAGCCAAGTCCAAACCCCTGTACGGGAATATCCAAAGTACCAGCCTTGGACCAACAGACACGTCATTTCACGAGATGCTACGGCGAAACCAAATTGCAGGTCCTGTAGTACTAGCCATGGTCTACCAGAATGCCCCAAGTTCGGCGACGCCACAATAGACGAACGGTGGGGAATGGCGAGGATGGCAGGAGCATGTTTCATCTGTCTCAACACCACGCACCGGGCAGCAGCCTGTAGAACAAGGAATCGATGTGGTTACGAGGGCTGCACGGGCAGACACCATCGGCTGCTGCATCAGGCGAGAGTAACCATATCCGAGGCGAGTGCCAAGCCCAGCGTGATTTGTTCAACTTCACAATCTGCCAGTAAACCGGTACGTTTAGGCGTAGTGGCCGTGGGAGTAGTGACTCCGACTGGGATAGTCAAGGCGTTGGCTTTCGTTGATAGTGGATCCGACACCACCTTAGTGAAAGAGCGGTTTGCCGACAAACATCAACTGGCTAAAGGTGCGACGTCGTTAGCAGTGAGCACGGTGGGCGGAACACAGGTAATGACTGCCGGTAGATTAAGGCTGCAACTCATCTCTCTAGACACTAACGAGGAAATTGAACCAACAGAGGCATTCACGTTAGCGGATCTCCCCATGCGAGCACCAAGGTCGGTGAACGCAATCTTGACTCGGTGGCCCCACCTGCAGGATATAACCGTTGTAGACTGGGAAGATGATGAGGTGGATCTCCTCATCGGATGCGACGTGCCAGAGGCGCATTGGGTGCTTGACCAAAGAGTGGGCGACCGCCAGGCACCTTATGCCGTACGCACGGCTCTGGGATGGATGTTATACGGTCCAGTAGGGGTACGCGGTTCCGTGAATTACTTATCCGCCGAAACGGACCGCATAGAGTATCATCTGCAGCGGCTTTATGAAAAGGAGTTTCATGACATTGGAGACGAAAGACCGACGTTGCCTCAAGAGGATCACTTCGCCCTACAAACGGTGCGGCAAGGCACTAGAGGCCTCAAAAGACAGTTCGAGGTTCCCCTCCCATGGCGCACACCGGTCGACCCGTGGACTGACAACAGAAATTATGTTCTCCAACGATTACCACGACTGAAAGAACGCTTCATTCGAGACCAGAATCTGTGGGAACGATACGCGGATTTGATGAAGCGAAACGAGGCCCTCGGTTACGTTGAAAAGGTGCCTGTCAACACCGACAGCAAAAGGGGTATCTGGTATCTGCCTCACCATCCGGTTATCAACCCCAAGAAACCCAATAAACTGCGGGTGGTTTTCGACTGTGCGGCCAAGTTTCAGGGCAAGTCGTTAAACGATCGCCTACTACAGGGGCCTGACTGGACCACACCACTGATCGATGTTTTGTGCCGTTTCAGAGTGGGTAAAGTGGCTTTGTCTGCTGACATTAGGGAAATGTTCCATCAGGTGAAGATTCCGGTAGGAGAACGAGATGCTTTGCGTTTCCTGTGGTGGGAAGGGAGCGACCGGGACAACGCAGTGGTGAATTATAGGATGACCGTCCACCCCTTCGGAGCCATATCGTCACCATTTTGTGCAAACTACGCCCTCCGAGAATCAGCGAACAAACATGGCGATCTAGTACATCGGACGGTGGTAGAAAGCGTCAGCAGGAACTTCTACGTCGACGGCTACCTTGGGTCATTCGATGATGTGGAATCAGCTCTAGAGCAGTTCAGGGGTCTGACGAGATTGCTGGAAGAGGGCGGCTTCCATCTAACTAAATGGATGTCGAACGCTTCAGAAGTGCTGAAGGTCATCCCGTATCACGAAAAGGCCGAAAGGGTAAGAGATTTGGACGGCTCTCCACTTCCTATCGAGCGCACTTTAGGGATACAATGGGACGCGGAAACGGACGATTTTGTTTTCGAACTGAACGTTCCCGAGCTGCCAATAACCCGTCGTGGCATACTATCTGCCGTCTCGAGTTTGTTCGACCCGCTCGGTTTCGTCTCACCGTGGCTGCTACCCGGAAAGATCTTGCTGCAGCGGCTGTGCCGTAAGAAAGTTGATTGGGACCAGTCACTGGACCGAGGGGACCGGCTGGACTGGGAAGAATTTCTGAACACCTTGAAGAAATTAGGGGACATAAGAATCCCACGATGTTTGACTCCTGGCCATACGACACGGACTGGAGAACTACATGCTTTTTCCGATGCATCCGAAGTCGGTTATGGAGCTGTGGTGTACGGACGATGGTGCGCAGGAGATGGACAATATACCACGAGGATCCTGTTCGCCAAAGCCCGCGTTGCCCCACTGAAGTCGGTCTCAATCCCACGCCTGGAACTCAGCGCAGCCGTGTTGGCAGTCAGGGTGGTGCAAGCTGTGAAGAGATGTTTCGATCTCTACATTTGGTCGGTGAGCTTCTGGACGGATTCAACGATAGTACTTTACTACATTAACAACGTACGGAGCCGGTTTAGTACTTTCGTTGCTAACCGGCTCACGATTATCCACGATGAATCAGCCACGCACCAGTGGAGTCATGTCAGGTCTGGCGATAATCCGGCCGACCTGTGCTCCCGAGGTGCGAACAACTTCAGGGAACTGGATACGTGGACGAGGGGGCCAAACTTCCTGCAATTGCCCAAACAGGACTGGCCCGTGTTCGAATTAAAACCCCCTACGGAAGTAGAACTGGAGATCAAAGGCGTAGTGATAGCAACCAACGTCGTCGAAGCGTCATCCATTCTATCGCGACTGGTCAGGTTTTCTTCCTGGATGAAGACGCTTCGTTCGCTAGTTTGGTTAACCAGGTTCAAGAGAAATTTACTAGTCATGAAAGGGCTACGGCCCTCAGGTCGGATACCGGTCGGCCCGATAGGTCCCGATGAGCTACAAGCGGCAGAGTACGATATTTTCAGAATGATACAACGCGAGGCTTTCGCCCGAGAACTCAAGAGGGCGGGAGAAGTGGGGCCAACCAATAAAGACATGCCATCTCCAAGAGGCGAGCTGAAGCGTTTAAACCCCAAACTCATCAACGGACTGCTGCGGGTGGATGGTAGGCTGACCAACGCACACCTGAACTTCGACACAAAGTATCCTATACTGCTGCCTGCGAGACAACCTGTAGTAGAGCTAATGATTCAACACGTCCACGCCATGGAGGGACATGCCGGGGAAAGTCACGTGACGAGCGTCATCCGAAAGCGTCTTTGGTTGTTGAGAGGACGAGAGACTGTAAAACGCGTAATCCGACGGTGTGTGCAATGCAGGAGACGCAATGCCACAGCAGGCAAACAACTCATGGCCCCACTACCAGAATGCAGGGTGACTACGGGCTGGTGGCCGTTCAGTGACACCGGGTTGGACTATTTCGGGCCCTTTTGGATCAAGTGCGGGAAGAGATTAGAAAAGCGATACGGATGTATCATGACGTGCATGAAATCACGTGAGGTACACCTAGAAGTCGCACATTCGATGACGACCGATTCGTTTCTACGGGCCTTGCAAAGATTTATCAACCGAAGAGGCGTACCGGCCGATATATACTCAGATAATGGATCGAACTTTGTGGGCGCTCAACGGGAATTGCAGCGTTGGCAAAAGAACATAAACAGAGACGAACTGCAGAATCGAACCGTGGCCTACGGCATACGATGGCATTTCAACCCCCCACAGGCCAGTCACCGAGGCGGCATATCGGAACGCATGATCCGGTCCGCCAGACGGATATTGCTGTCAATCATGGAGAAGCAGCCGCCCGACGACGAGACGCTGAACACCGTCATGACTGAGGTGGAGCGAATCCTGAACAACCGCCCCCTGATTCCAGTATTGAACGGCGACCCCACCCACCTGGCGCTCACCCCGAACGACTTATTGACGCTAAGGTCGAACGAGGGTTTCTAAGGACCGGTAAACCTTCGTGGGAGCTACCTCCACGAGTGGAAGCAAGCGAACTATCTGGCCAAGGTCTTCTGGAGGCGATGGCTACGGGAGTACCTACCGGCTTTGCAGACTCGACAGAAGTGGCTGGCCAAAACAAGACCATTCAAAGTTGGGGACGTGGTTATGATCGCCGACGAACGCGCACATTTCGGCGCTTGGTCTTTGGGAGTAGTTACGGAAACCATCAAAAGCACTGACGAAATGATAAGAACGGTGAAGGTGAAGACAGCTAACAGAGTGCTCATTCGCGACATACGCAGTATTGCCCTACTCGAGAGCGAAGACGGAGGAGCTGATAACCCTGAGGCCTAGTGCACCTTTTCACACCAGTAATCGAGGTGGATAAAGAAACACCATATATACCACACAATCTCCGTCAAACACGTTAAGGTGCTCGCGGTCCTTTCGTTGACATTACAGAAGGTTCTTTCCGATATGTGGTGATGAGTGCGATTCCATCGTACATCCCGATACATACACGCATGCACGACGCACTCTACATCCCGTAAACCCATCATACATGTGACAGTGTTCTTTGTTTGCCTTTTGTTGACGTTACCGAATACCCTTGCATATGTGGAAGTAGCGGAGCTCAGGTCACACACACATGCTACATTTACTCGTCTTCTTGCCACGCGGTCTTTTGTTGACATTGCAGAAAGTCCTCCTTTGATGTGTAGTCATACCTATGATTTCATTGTAACCCCGGCACACACACACGCACACACACACACACACACACACTCAAGCACGTACTTCCAGGACCGGACGGCCCCTTACGAGGACAACGTCTATGCGACCATTCACGCCCGCCATCGGTCATTTGGTCTTGTGGAAGATGTAGACTAGCCTCACGTCTATGTATCCAATGGATTAGGTGCGACCAGTAGTAGAACGTTGACGACGAGCATTAGACGCGCGCACTGACAGCAGGGCCTAGGCAGGTAGGAAGAATCAGTACCTTTATACCGAACCTTTGACTCTGCTAAGGATCCGGGAGGATTTTGGTGGGCGGTGTAACAGCCGGTCGTGGAAAATCCCCCTTTTTTCCCTCGCGATTCAGTGTTTTTTCCAACATCACTCATTTCCATACACTGTTGACTTGTCTTCACGAACTGGTTGTTTTTCTGGACCAATTGTTGTTTGTTCGCGCCCAGAGCGCTACTTTGACACATCCTTGTTCAGGACCTGCGTGACGCACGTGTTGTCTGCTCACACGCTGCTATTCGGTTTCTCGTTGTTGAGTCCTTGTGATCGTATTATTGAGGTTTGTATATTGTTTATGTCATTGTTTATTGTAATAATCTAGTATCGTAGAATTATCACGGATAATCGCCTTCTGATTTCGGGATCCGTTGCGAATTTGGCTACGCATTGCTCAAACTTTCGTAACATGTGGCGCATAAGCTGGGACGGAGTTTGGTCTCCGAGCTCCACCGACGTGAACAGTTCACGGAGCATTTTTCCGGCTGTTTTTCCGGTACGCTGAATGACTGCTTCCTTAAGCTTCGTGTAAGGAGCTTCTGGTGTAATGGAATCGAGGGATCTTCCACGTCAACAGCGATGTCACAGGGAAGTGCTTGGACAACGTGAGAGTACTTCACGCGCTCGCTGGTTACACGTCGAGTGGCAAATACGGCTTATATTTGTCGAAAGCACACCCGAGGGTTGGTCGGGGCAAAAACGGGCAGTTTCAGAGCAACCGCGTGGATGTCAATAGATTCGCTGTCAGACATGGTGAATGGTGTGGAACTTGGACCAAAAGAATCAAGCTAGTGTCAAAGGATGGAAGAGCAACACGGGCTCACCAATTTTGTAGCGTACTACTCTGTCTATATGGTACATTCAGTGAATGTCAACAATATCTCAGACGACACTAGCAAACTAAGATGGGCGGAGGAGCGTGCGGTGATAAAAAGGCCAAAAGGGCATGTACATTAAGAATTAAAATGAAACAATGGGTGTGACTCAAACTCACAGTTGTTCAGTGTTCTTGTGATCAGGAAATGAGCGTCGAAGAGCCAATATCCGCCAATGCCTTCAGTTCAGTTCGGTCTGACAGCCATCCGTTGAACAGAACAGGATGGTATTGAGCGAAGTGCCAAGAGACGCCGTTGAAGCTTCTAAAATGTTTTGTTTCACTCAGTTAGTTCCGACCGATATGATTCCAAGACACTCCAAACCAGAAGATGAGACCGTGCCAGAATTAAAGATTTATTTGCAGCCTTTTTGTATTGCGCGGTGGTGACGACCAAAAGGTGTGTGTTTTTACATTAAAACGTCGGTATAGCAAAGGAGTGTCGCACCAAGGGACGTTGAAAATCATGGAAAAAGTCGGAAATGTAAAGGTACCTACAGCCATGAGTATATCAACTAGATGGATGACGGGTAGCACTGTGGTCCTTCTGGAGTTTGTTTTAACAGACTTTTTCCCTCATTGCATGCTGTCTCAGTGAACGCTCACGATGCATAATGTCTCTCGCAGTTGATGTGCGATGAGGTTTTCCGTTTCCCTCTCATTTTTAGCGGGGATTCGACGGAATACACTCGGCAGTGGTGGGTGCATAACTGGTGTGCATACCATCGAATGAATTCTTGACGCTCGATTGGCCGTGGCCATTACCTGTCCTGTGCAGACTGAACTGAACTGAACTGAAAAAGGGTACTGTGACGGACTGTGACCGACTGCGCTACACCGGCGGGCCTTTCGGCGTATAGCCTGGGGTCCTATTTTCTGTGGTTGTGTCGATCTTTGAACTATAATTTGAACATAATGCCTTCAGAGAGAGACAAAAATGTTGCGCCCATGTGCTTAGTTTGTTCAAAAGTTCGCTCATGCGACAGATCCTTTCAGTGTGATGGGTGTGATGGTTAGATCCATCTTGAATGTTCCGAAATAAACGCTGATCTTTACGAAGCCCTGGACGAATGCGTTGTGAAGTTGCTCAGGGTGCTGCGCATCAAATGTGTGGCCGGCAAAGAATTCAGTGAAGATGGCGCTTCCTGTCACAGATTCGGCAGCGTCATCATTTCCATCATCATCATTAGAAGCACCATCAGTCAGCTCATCATCATCAATAGCGGCAGAACCAACAGCAACATCGTCGTCTCATTCTTCACCAATGCCATCGCTCTCACCGTCATCATCGCCGTCAGAGGGGAAGATTTCCGCCTAGATATCTATTCCTGACTGTGTTACATAGGCGGAGGTGGTTTCGACATCTGTCAGTAAGCAAACCGGAACAAAACGTCGCCAACGCCAGAAACAGCTGCCTAAGCCTGCTCACAACGCGAACCCAGTTGACACTGATGTGGCCCAGCAAACACAGGACAGTGTCATAGGTACAATACCCATCCAACGGAGAACCGCCGTGGATGAAAGTAAACGGAACTGGATAACAACAGTGGGTCGTCCACGAAGAGCGCCGCCAGCGAGGAAGCAGTGTTTCTTAATAGTAAACTTGTCTGAAGCAGAGGAGACCACGGCACAGACACGTCTGGATCACGATATCGCGAGTCTCCGAAGTATACTAAGAGAACTGTTTGTCACCGAGACGAAGAAGACTGTGGAGAAGTTACGGGTCAAATCAGCCCTCTGGATTGGCAAAGCTAGTGTCGCTGAATGCCCCCGTCCGCTGAAAATCGGGCTAGGCTCTGAGGAAGCCGCGACTTCTGTGTTATGAATATCCTACTTGCCAAAGGGCGAACAAGTGCGGTTGCACCGAAATGTGGATCCTGCGGGTCGTGAGAAATATAGAGATGCATTGATTAAACGACGTAAACGTATAGAACAAGGTGAAACGGACTGAATTATTCGGAATTTTCTGGTGCAGTAACGGCGCCCTCACTTCCCGTGGAGGCCGCTGACGTCAGGGTCCCTGTCAGTCCCCCCCCCCCCAAGCTAGGGCACCGTAAAAAACGGAGGTGGTAGCAGGCCGAGACAGCGCCATCATCCTGTTGTCTAACGTCCGTGGTCTGCTGAACAAAAGGGATGACCTGGAACACTTGCTGCAGTCCAGCTCACCTGATAGCACTGACAGAGACGTGGCTGAATAACAATGTCCTAGTCCCTCCCTGGCTACACCCTATTCCGAGTCGATAGGGACTCCATCCGGTCGGGTGGCGGCGTAGCATTGTTCGTCCGATCAGATATTCCAATAGCGCAGTTAGAGGCATTCGCTGACCCAAAAGGATTCAGTGAAGCCATTTGGTGCCGCGTCAAGCCTACAACTAGAGGCTTTACAACGGAGTTATCTAACAGACACCTGCGGCCACCCCTCCAGATATGATGAATTTATTGAGGAGATGGGCGTGCGACGGCCACTGCCTCATCCTGGGCGACTTCAATGCCCCGCATATTGATTGGACGTCGGGTAGGACAGCGGCCGGGCAGATCCTTTCTCCCGGGAGTTACTGACAACGGTCTGGCCTTACACCAACATGTTCAGAAATCAACCCGGAGGCAATCCAATCATGGTTCCATCCTAGATCTGGTGACTTCTCCCATGAGCTCAGACGTCGATAAGGTGGAAAATCTCCCTCCACTCGGCAGCAGTTTTTTTATTACATGCTTGCGCATGGGGGAAGTGGAAAAGGTTTTCATTCCATAGCCATCAAGGGCCACCGCGCTACTGGCGATCACCGGCAACCAGACACTGAGACTTGGAGCGGCGAAGAACCACATAAGGTCCCAATGAGTCAGGTGTGGCAATGACCCGGACAACAGTGCATTACTGACCATATGGTGCTAGAAATTCATTGGCGCAGTGGTTCTTCTTCATCCCTAGACCACACATTGGACGTAATATTTGGCGCACACCATTCGAGGATGTCCGGAGAACGGCTTTAGACGTCAGCTGGTTTCCCATGGATTCAGATGTCGACTGCGATGTGAACGAATTTAGGGTGTTTATTCGTGATGGTATCTTGTACATTATGAATACCTATTCCCCCCTCAGCCGACGTAAACCCCGGTGAAGGGCCTACCGTGGTATAACCTCGAGCTCAAAGGACAAAATCGGGCATGGCAGCTGTTCCGATCTACAGGTGAGGGTTATGATCTCTATTTCAGGATTCGTAACCAGTGTACCGAACAAAAACGGACAAAGCGGATAGCGTTCGAGGAGGCCGTTGCGGTTGATGCAGTGCGAGCACTCAGGTGCCTGTTTGTATACTTTAAACGCCGCACCAGAGCGAAGGTAAGTATTCCGGCGCTGATGGACAACGACGAAATGGTTGCAACAAATGTTGGTAAGGCTGAGACATTAGCCAAGCGTTATTTGTCAGTGTATTCTGTGGAGGAAGGCACACAAACCTCGACGGTTAATGGCTCGCCGCGGTTTACTATGCATGGTTTTGAGGAACCAAAAGTGAATAACATGCTCAAATCCAACAAAACCCATAAGTCACCGGGACCGGACGACGTTCATCCGTTGATGTTGAAGGGGTTGGCTGACCGACTAACTACACCGCTGACTCGGTTGTTCAATTTATCGTTGGCCTCTAGCAGTCTACCTTGGGAGTGGGAAAACAGTAGTTGTTCCGCTGTACAAGGGTAGGACAAAATCCACCTCGGTCAACAACCGCCCAGTTAGCCTCACTTCCGCATCTGGAAAGGTCATGGAAAGATTGGTGGCGCCTCGCATACGTGAACATCTGAAGCGCTATCAACTGCTATGCGCAGAACAGCGCGGTTTTCGGAGAAACAGATCATGTCTGTCAAACCTGTTGATTGCTCGTGAAAGTTGGTCGAACGCAAAGGTCGAGGGATATGTCGCGGAAGTCATCTTTGTGGACTTAAATAAGGCGTTTGATAAAGTTCCTCACAATGGGCTGTTGCTGAAACTCCGGGCCATTGGCATCTCAGGGCCCGTGCTTCACTGGATTGAGGATTTCTTGGTCGAGAGAACCTTTTCCGTGAGAGCTGCACAGTCCCAGTCCTCGTGGTATCCAGTTAGCAGTGGCGTGCCGCAAGGCCCCGCGCTAGAACCCCTGTTGTTTCTAGTGTTTGTGAACGACCTACCACAGACCCTTCGATCCCAGTGCCTTATATACGCCGACGACCCAAAGATCTGGCGCACCATTCGATCGGTAGAGGATTGTGAGATACTACAGTAGGGTCTCCAGGCTCTAGCCAATTGGTCGACCACCTGGGGTCTACCCATAAACGTGTACAAATACGCGAGCATGAGGATTGGTAGCCCCAATGATACTTCCGGCTACTGCCTTGGGAGTATCGTACTCCGTCACACGCAGGAGGAAAGGACCTCGGAGTTGTTGTCACCAACCGTCTGAAGACAAGAGCACACACTGAGAGAGCCTGCGCCTCAGCGTGGAGGATACTTGGTCCAATTCGCCGTTCATTTGGGCTTCTACTTCTGGACACCTTCCGATTGCCGTACACCTCGCATGTACGTCCTCGCTTGGAATATGGCGGTCCGGCTGTCTACCCCTGCACGGTGGCGGAGGTAGTCAAACTGGAACGAGTGCAACGTGCTGCCACACGCTTCGCGGCCGGACTACGTGGGTTCAGCCATGAGGAACGCCCTGAAGTCACCGGGTTGTTTCACATTGTCTACATACCTCTTCGAGGCAACCTCATCTATGCCAGGCGAATAATCCGTGATGAGTTGGGCCGGGAGCTGCAGTCGAAATTCCCGCTCGGGAATAATGGCCGTACCAAAAGACACGCACTGACGCTTCGTAAGGTACATTCCACCGGTTTACCGGCCATCTATCGATTGCCAAGGAGAGTAACCAATCTCTGGAGCGCTCTATCGACCGAAGTGGTGGAAGAAGAAACCGAGACACTGTTTAAGAGGAAATTGGATCATGCCGTGAAGGATTATTGGCAGAGCACCGACATCTAGCCGAGTCAATAGAGTACGATGCGGTGGGGTTCGTACAGGATGATTTCCCACTGCCCTTTAACTGAAGGCTGACTGATCAAAGCAGATGACCTGGCAGAAGGTGCCACCATATGGTACACAAATGCCTGTTGCTTAGGAGGTAAATGGGGAGAATTACTGGCTAGAACGAACGGATCAGTGATTATAGCAATCGAGGAGACATGGCTGGAAAAGGACCAGAGTGCCATGCAACTTCTTGGCTACACCGCCTACAAACAGGATCGAATAGACGGTAGGCTGGGTGGAGGGGTGCTCCTTCTCGTGAGAGCTGATTATAATCAGTGGGAGGTCCCGTTTATACCTGTAACACCCAACATACAAGCCACTGCATGTTGCACTCGCCTAGGCCGGTGGCCGGTAGGGATAGTCTGTCTATAGAGCACCGCAAGCAGATGGGAAAGACTCTGGACTATTCCAGCTTCTACAGATGGTGTTGAGTAGGTCACAGCGCTTTATCGTGTTTGGAGACATGAAACTCCCAGAAATAATTTGGGACGATGAATGTGCTCCCAGGGGAACCACCGGAAATACTCTCGTGATGTGGCTTTACAACCACGCTCTGGCACATCACGTAAGAGAAGCAACACGCATCCGCGATGGACAACGTTCATCTACACTGGATCTGCTGATAACCAGGTATCGATCTGATGTTACCTCTTTGGTGATAGAGAAGCCATTGAGGAAGAGCGACCATGGAGTCCTGTGTGCGATGTTCACTGGTTCGGAACTACGCTAGAATGAATGAGTACCAACCGAGGGTAGGGGCACGAAGCATATGTTGGTACCCGGAAGTGCCGGAGCCATCTGTGGAGGATGAATGGAGAGCAATAAGAGCTGGGCTAATAAGCTTGACAGACGAGTTTGTTCCGTTAACTGCCCTGGTGGAAGCCCAGGATTGAAAGAGCACTAACTGTTCCTAGAAGGTTATGGGGTCATTACAAACTTCACAGCACGCATTACGCACGGTCCGCTTACAAGACGGCCAGAAACAGGACACAAGCTCTGCAACGAAAGGCAAAGTACGAGTATGAAAAGAAACTGGTCAACAGTGTGAAGGCAGACCCTAAGAAGTTCTTCGCTTATGTGCAGTCCAAGAAAACGACACGTGAGAGCGTAGGTACTCTGGAAGTGTCCGACGGAAGCATTGCTTTCGTTGCTGAAGACAAGACGGAAACCTTACTTTCGTTCTTTAGGAGCGTGCATCGTCAGAACCAGATTCTTAGTGAGGCGGGATCAGGTATAGGGAGTACGCCAGAGCTTCAGGAGCTTACTGTAAGTGAGAACGAGGTGCTGTATGAACTTAAGTCCTTGTGCAAGTACAAGGTAGCCGAACTGGATAGAGTCCACCCAGCGATTGTTGAGCCTCCTTCCGGTATCTTATCAGGGGCTATTACTCAGCTGTACAAAGCGTCTCTTAGAGAAGGTGAGGTGCCAGAGGATTGGTGTAAGGCCATTGTCGTAGCAATACATAAGAAAAGATCCAGGCAGAAAGCGGAGAATTATAGACCGGTCAGACTAACATCAGTGTTTTGCAGGTACTTGGAAGGTATAATCAGAAGGCAATTGTGTCTGCATCTGGTTAGTAACGACCTACTGACACCTGCACAACATGGGTTTGTTAAAAAAAGATCGTGTTTGACAAACCTACTGGTGTCCTTAGACGAGACCACAAGACGAATGGATGGAGGTGCAAAAGTGGATGTTTGTTATTTGGATTTCAGTAAAGCTTTCGACCCTGTGAGTCATTGCCAGCTGGACTATAAATAGCAAACCTTTGGGATACTCAAGAAAGCAAGTGATTGGGTGGTACAGTTTTTAGGGAATCGTAGTTTCTGTGTCAAGGTGGGCGATTATCTATCGAGGCTGGAGAAGGTTACCGGTGGATCCACGGGATTCAGTACTGTGGCCTTTGCTCTTCCTTCTGTACATAAATGACCTAACGGAAGAAATGAGCAACCCGTGTTTCATCTTTGCAGATGATGTGAAGGTAGCGGGGAGCGATTTAGCACAGGATGTAAATGTGGTGCTCAGATTGGCAGAAGGATGGGATTTACCACTGAATCTCGCCACATATCAAATCGTGACCACCAACCTAGACGAAACGAACGGCATTCCGTTTTAAAGAGTGTCGAAAGTAAAAGTCCTAGGTGTGATAGTCACACAGGACTTCAAGCCTTCAGGGCAGTGCCAGGGAGCTGTAAATATGGCCAGAGGGGTATTAGCTAGGGTGTGCAATACCATTACATGCAAAACACCGGGAGTCTTCCTCCCGTTTTACAAGGTTTTGGTGCGACCTTTTCTGGAGTGTTGTGTGCAGGCATGGGCTCCCTATTATCGCAGAGATAAGTAGTGCTTTGAGGGGGTGCAGCGACTTGCAAATCGAATGATCACCGGTCGGGAGGGGAAATCTTATGCCCAGCGCCTAGAGGATTTGAATCTCTTTTCTTTAGAGCGGCGTGGAAGCTGAGGTGATCTAATGAAAACGTTCAAGATTATAAAGGGTCTGTTGAGTATAGCCGTGGATGATTTATTCGTTTCTGCCCTTGAGTGCGGCACCAGGGGACATAGTTTTAAGCCACAGAGGGCACACTCAAGGCTGGACATACGAGTTAAATTCCTTACGAATAAGGTTGTACCTACGTGGAATAGACTGTCAGAGGATGCTGCTAGATGCAGTAATGCACCAGCTTTCAAGAAGGCCCTAGATTCACACTAAAACAGCTGTGTGAACGATGGATGTGGTAATGAGCCCCTGGTATTTTTATCAATGAACTTATGTCTGTGAAGGTGATACTGCTTGGCAAATTCTGAGTTTGAGACAAAACATTCAACGCGCAGTGTTGGGAGCCAAGGAAACTCGCCGATAACACAACGATCTGGACGCACGATTGGTCTCGACTACTTTCGTTCTTTGCACACTGAACTGAACGATATCTGCCTGTTTACCTTCATCTACTCTGCCAGTGACTTCATCTGGGATGCACCATGAATTGGTTGAACAAGTTTCATTTTTTAGAAATCCACACTGATCAAGGAACAGCATGGAATGCTGTGGTAGACGCTGACAGACGAACACCGAATGATCTCTAGTACTTGGCATCCCTTGAAGCAAAACCGCTCCTGAAACCGATCGGTTTTTGAACGGTTTTCATTATTATGCTGATCGGATTTTGAGCGGTTTCTGTGTTGTTTCTCACCGGTTTCTGGACGGTTCCTGAGCGATTTGTGCCAGTCGCTTGAAATGCGTGATATGCTTCGTTAATTTCTATCACTTATCCCAAATTGCATTTTACGATGCTCACTTCTGTCTCCCAAGTTTTGATTTTCCGAATAATTGTCCTTATTTTACCCATTTCGAGGGCGTGAAATAGAGCGATCTATGACGAGGTATTTCAGGGCATTTCAATGGAGTAAACCAATATATTGAAATAAAACGGCAGCTAAGCATTCTACATTAATACGGTCGTCGGTTTCCTTCGTATGAGTTCATTTTTGATCCTTGTAAAATGGATACTAAACAAACCGATCGAAAATCGATGTTACGAACGGGCTGTGTGCTACAAGTAATAGGACGCTCAATAGGCTAGTCGGTTTATACTTTCTCATTTCAGAGCGGGATCCCTCTTTATATGTAACCACCACTGCTGCGTTTTTCCGGTCTTGTGATAACTTTCCAATGTGGCCTTATATTGTACTGACAACCGTAAGATATACACCACCAGCTTGGTGATAGCAGAATGGACATGGTTCGGTCCGGCAGACTTATAGATATCCAACCCTCCCGGGTGGCATGCACAAGATTTCCCTAGTTAGATTTAAATCATTTATAACCGATGGCGGAGTCACCGCCTCAAAACCTATATGCACCCCACCATCTATTCTGTCCACACTACTTCGGGTATCTGCTGCAACGTCGTCCGCATATTCAAGGTCTGACACTTTTCCACTCGGGAAAGGTTCAATACCACTATTCTCACTGGCAAAATGGCGACCTTTAGGACCATATCAATCACAAAGTTAAAGAGCAAAAGAGAGAGGGGGCAACCCTGACATGACGTACACTACCTTTGCGGTGAACTCGGGCGAAAGATCTCCACAAGCCCACACTCGGCTTCGGTTATTCATGCAAGAAGACTTTTTGATAGAAATGAATTCCTCTAGCACACCCTTCAACAAGAGACCGCGCCAGATGACTGTGCGGTTGATTGAGTCGAAGGCCGCTCTGAGATCAAGAAAAATGGAGATAATGGGTCTACGGAGTGTGAGCCTATGTTCTAAGAATCGTCAAAGAGTGGATATGTGATCAATACAACCTCGACCGGGTCTAAACTCAGCTTGATTCTCACGCGGGCACTGTTCGTGAGCGTTAGATAAGCGGTGCAGAATAACACCAGCGAACAGTTTAGACTTGATGTTACCCAGACTTATTCCCCTGTGGTTTTCACAAGAAGACTTGTCGACTCTCTTCTAAATCGGTACGATCACTGATTCACACCAATTCTTTGGAACTTGTTCCTTCTTCCATATCGAACCGAGGAGTTTCGTCAACTCCAGTAACAGTGCAAATCCGCGGTCTTTGAAAATAGACGGAGGCAACCCATCCGGTCCGGCAGCCTCATGTCGTTTAAGGTAGCTTATCTCATGGGGAACCTTTTTTTCTGACTGATAATAAGTATCTACAACTAGAGCTGTAACTATCGCGTTAGTGAGCGAACCTGTTGAGGATAAAGGCAAATTACACTGCCTCTCGAAATGCCCCACCCAGCGAATTAGCCGACGCTTCTGAGTTTGAATTAGTGAGCTGTTTGCTTCTTTGATCAATTCGCTAATGCCTGACTTTCGTGGACCGATTTTTCTTATGAGATGGAAAAGGCTGTGGCTGTTGTCAATCGCCGATTCTTTTTCCACCTCCCTACACTTCGCAATCCACCACTGTTTACGGTCGTTTCTTAGGCTCTGAATCAGTTGGTTTTAAAGGCATCTCCGTGCCTCATCGTATCTGGAATCCGTAGGAATCGATCTACGTATATCCATCGTTTCTGTGTGTGTCTGGTTGTTAAACCTTGAGCAGCCATTGCAGCCTCAAATATAGCCTGCTGGATCTTTGTCCAGCGTTGTTCTGGATCCTGGACATTTGACTGCATCGAAAACTAGGTGGATACTTCTGCTTGAAAAGTTGGTCGATGGTTATAATCTAGTGACAGCTATCGGGGAACGGTTGGCCTTGGCGTTGCTTCGGCCATCGACGAGAGGTAGGCTGGAACGTGCACGGACAAGGGCGTGATCAGTGTCTATAGAAGTGGACCAAAATGATGGTAGTCTTGAGTTGACCCATGCCAGCGGTAACCGATAACAATGTTGTCAATCTGGGTCGAACGCTGTGAAGGCGCAGGTGAGTGCCAGGTTAATTACTGGCGCTTTTTGTGCTAGAATTTTGTATTTCCTGGTAACAGTCTGTGATGTGCACCTAATTGAGTGAATGGGTCACCGTTATCGGTTCCGTTGTCTGGAACGCCAAACCGGCCTGCTGTATTTCTCTCCGTCTCGTCTAAGATCCCCACTTTTGTTATGAAATCACCAGCAACAACAACCGTGATGCCTGTATAGCGCACGCTGCGAAGCAGTTGGGACAAATCTTGATAGAATTCGTTTTTAGCCTCACGGGAGCTACAATCATTTGGGAATACACAGAAATGATGAACGTGCTAGTAAGCCAAACGCTTACGGTCGTCTGATACCGAAAGCCGAACATCATGGTCACTCGTCAATACCGTCTTCCGAAATGTTCACCCTTCTAATTTCCCTGTCATCCGTAATCTATCAGATGATCTTGTTTGTGAAACCACACGAGAAAGCCGAGATTTGTGTTTTCCGGTCCGCCTCCAACTCCACCTCACCCTCTTATCCTATTCCTCCGGTTCCTTTACCCTCTGTTTCCCATTTTCTACCTCATATTATCACTAAGATCCGCCAAGCGAGGCGTTCTCTTGAAGTATGCAGCTTTCTACTTTTCCGACTTTTCCACTGGAAACACACCATGATTTTTCCTATTCCCAAGCGCGGCGATCTTTTTGACCCGAATTACTATTGTCCGATTTCTCTCAAACCCATTGTTACGAAAGTATTCGAAATTGTCATATCCGACCAACTGCGTACTTTTCTCGAACGTGAAGCACTACTGAGTGATCACTAATACGGATTCCGACCTCGCTGTTCCACCGGTGATATCCTGGCTCTCGTCCCACACTCCTGTAAGGTTGGTTTGACCTTACTTCGCGGTTTCCTTAGTAAACGCGTGCTTCGGTCCTTTGTGCTGCGTGGACCACCTGCACGGTACTCTAATGCTCGGCACTGTACGAATATGTTAATCAGAACAGTATTCTCCGCGCCCCGTGAGAACGAGAAGGCGATTGGGAGAGATAGTGGTTAACGTATATTTTAGGAGTGTGCGCGAGAGCGTGCGCAAGAGCAACGGTCAAATGGCAACCGCGCTTGGCAGTCAGCGTTCAGTTAAACAATAAACGTGGTAAAAGTATGAACGAAGATGGCAACCGCTACAGGGGCCTCCTCCTAGAAGTCCGACGGAGTTGGGCTTCGATCGTGATGGTAAGCCGGAATTATTGGTTGTCCAGGAACTCCTCATAGCTTGTCCGTTATATTGTTGGTGACGTCGAACGACTGCTAATGAGTTTACCGGTGCCTGCACTCTCGAGGTCCGATGCGCGTAGGTCCAACTGTGTTTTGGTGCCCACAGGTCTCATACGAATGCGAGCCGGAAAATGCCTCGTTAGGTATATCCAAAAAGGCGTCCATTTGCCGTCTGCAGTGCCAGGCTGACCAATCGTCCCGTTGTCCAGTGAGCGGTTGGCTCCTTGAACGTGCACGGAAGTCAGCGAGGCTACGGATGAAGCCAATGTGACTGTGTAGATCCGTCTGAGAGAGGGCAAGGTAAACTGGAACAAAATAGCGCCTGAGGGCGCCGGCGGATGTTGGACCGTAATAACAACACACAAAGGATGTTCGTTGTTGTTGGAGTCGCTAGGAGACCAAAAGAAAATGAAATCATAACTACCGATTGTAATTTCACGGGTCTGTTGTTTGGTAAATCCATGGCGAACTTCCCAACTTATTGCTAACAGTCGGTTGTAAAAAATCGTCACGAAATCGGCGAAGCGGACGGGATTTCGTAGTTGGCGACCGCGACGGCTACTTCGCGTTGCGGGTACGGCTGGGGAATCTGATGGACTAGCTGCCGAGTCCTCACTAGGCGTATTTGGGGGTGGTTCGAGTGGTAACTCGCTCGATGAAGGTGACTGAGTGGCTTGAGTAGGTGAAAATTGGCCGAGCGGCTTACACTCCATGACGGCAGGCTTGAGACGGTCGATAGATACGGTGTCGTGTCGTCCGCTGATATCTGTCACAAATGTTTTTGCCCTACGTTTTATCACCCGAAACGGGCCAGTGTATGGCGTTTGTAGTGGTGATCGAACGCCATCGACGCGAAGGAATACGTGAGTAGCGGTTCCTAACGCAGTTGGGACATAACTTGTAGACTGTTGTTCACGCGGCGGACTGGCCTTGAGCACTCGCATGTGCTGCGTAAGGCGCTGAGCATAGTCACCGTAGTCGAAAGTCACTGTTGGTGAGGGGGCTACCAACTCCCCAGGCAGACGAAGTGTACAGCATATACTAGTACGGCCGGTGTTGGGTGTAACTCCTCCTTAACGGTACTACGCAGGCTTAAGAGTGCCAATGGTAGTGTTTCACTCCAAAGGGGGTTACCGTTTGCTCGAAGGGCGGCTTTTAATTGCCGGTGGAAACGCTCAACCATACCATTGGCCTGAGGGTGGTAAGCTGTCGTCTTAACGTGTTGGCAACCGAGCGTAGCGAGTAGGCTGCCGAAAGCGCCGTCAAAGTGTGGACCACGATCGGTGGTCACTATTGCGGGGCAACCGAAATGACTAACCCAACCGGTCAGAAAAGCTTTCGCGGCCTCTTCCGACGTGGGACGAGGGATAGGAATGGCCTGCGGCCAGCGAGTAAAACGATCCACGCATGTGAGTATGTAAACGTACCCAAGCGAAGGTGGGAGTGGTCCTACGAGGTCGACGTGCACATGATGAAAACGTGTTTCAGGTTCTGGGAACCTGGCTAACGCCGCCTTAGTGTGCCTATGGATCTTAACACGTTGACACTGCAGACAAGCACGAGCCCATTGACGGACATCTCGTTTCACATTGTGCCAAACAAAACGCTTAGTTATCAGTTTCACCGAGGCAGTCACACCCGGATGAGCCAGATTATGGAGTGTCAGGAACGTAGGATAATGGTGGGAAGCAGGAACTACTGGCCTAGGGCGACCTTGCGACACACCGCACACGATGGTGTTCTGGGAAGCTGGGATAGGCACTGTGGTTAAACTCAAAGACCCGTTTTGTCAAAGTTGTTCGATGTCAGGGTCCATAGTTTAAGCCTGTGCCATCGCGTCCAAGTTGATGTTCGGCGTCTGTGACAGACTTATTTGATATACGCGCGATAAGGCGTCTGCGACGGGATTAAGTACCCCAGAGACGTGTCGTATGTCCACAGTAAACTGTGAGACAAAGTCTAAGTGGCGAATCTCGCGTGGTGAGTATCGATCGGAAGCTGACTTTAGTGCGTAAACCAAAGGCTTGTGGTCTGTAAACACCGTGAACGAACGGCCTTCGAGTGCACGTTGAAAATGACGGATTCCCAAGTAGATGGCTAATAACTCTCTACCGAACGTGCTGTACCTTGATTCCGCGGGTTGTAGGCGCTTGGAGAAGAATGCCAAAGGTTGCCAAGAGTCATCTACGAACTGTTGCGGTACTGCTCCAACCGCTGTGTCCGAGGCATCTGTCACTACCGAAATAGGAGCCAAAAGGTCGGGGTGTGTAAAGAGTGCTGTGTTGGCGACAGCATCTTTGACCAAGGCGAATGCGGCTTGTGCCGTGTCGGGAAACACGAACTTCCGCTTACCTCCGCGCAACAGGTTGGTGAGGGGTTGCATCATTTCAGCACAGTGAGAAATAAATCGGCGGTAGAAATTCACCAGGCCGGCAAACTGACGCAACTGGCGAAAAGATTGGGGTTCAGGGTAGTCGCGAATAGCGGAACCTTTATCTGACAGAGGGCGGATACCCGAGGTTGAAAGAGAATGTCCTATGAAGGTGATATCAGCCCGGCCTAATTCGCATTTCGCGATATTGATCTTAACGCCGTGCTGGCTAAGGCGTTCGAAAAGTGCTCGTAAGTGTGTAGCGTGCTCTTGCTCTGAAGAACTCGCCACCAAAATATCGTCCAGGTATACGTGGACATTTTCCAAACCACGAGTTGCCTTGTGCATGAACCGTTGAAAGGTCTGGGCTGCATTGCTGAGTCCAAAAGGCATTCTCAGAAACTCGAACAGCCCGAAAGGCGTAGTGACGGCAGTTTTAGGGATATCGGCCTCTGCTACCGGGATTTGGTTGTACGCACGAACTAAATCGATACGGCTGAAGACGGAGCAACCTGATAAAGACGAAGTAAGGTCCTGTATATGGGGAATTGGGTATCGGTCAGGGACGGTGACCTTGTTAAGCGCTCTGTAATCACCACAGGGTCGCCAGTCGCCACTAGACTCAGGGACCATATGAAGAGGGGAAGCCCAAGGGCTACTGGAAGGGCGTATTATACCCAGTTCTAGCATATGTTCGAATTCAGCCTGTGCAACACGAAGCTTGTCTGGTGCTAACCGACGCGGCCTACTGAACACTGGGGGTCCCTTAGTATCGATATGGTGAGTGACACTGGTGGTCACTGCTGGGAGAGGCCCGGCCTGCCGAAACATGGCCGGGTGGGCGGCGATGAGTTCGTTATAAGGTTCGTATGCCGGTGGTTGGACGTAAAAAGGCGTGACGTGATTCACTCGCGAATTACAACCCGCAACAGCGAGAGTGGTCTAACGATCCTCCACTCTGCGGCGCCGTGCATCAACTAGCAAGTCAAAGTGTTGCAGGAAGTCAATGCCTAGAATTGGGTACGGGACGTCGGCGATGATGAATACCCAACGAAAATTGCGCTTTAAACCTAAGTTTAAGGTGAGCGACCGCTGGCCAAACGTGTGGATGGCCGTGCCATTGGCAGCGCGTAGTGTTTGGGCCTGCGGTGTGCTATTGTCGCCTTTCAGTCGGGGGAGGACGCTCACTTCGGCACCGGTATTTACAAGGAATAGGTTATTTGAAATGATGTCCCTTACGTTCAAAAGGCGACCGTTGGTCTGATACCCGGCTTCGTGGGTCGCCACCACGGGCCGGGGGGTTAGTTTCCCTGATGAGCACCGGGAAACGTACACCCTGGTTCGCATCGTTTGGCTCCCTCACCAAAACGACTGTGGTATTTACAATACCCTTCTTTTGAAGAGCCAAAACGTCGTCGCAATGACGAACTATGGCGCCTAGGTGAGCGTGCACGGTGCCGCTCCTGTGACCCACTTATTACTGCTAGGCGTTGCAGGCTCGCGTCAATTCTAGACAAAACTGACGCGAGGTCGTTAGATGTTGGCAGTGCAGTCACCGTTGTGACGGAGGACCTGGTTACTCCAGCTACAGCGGGGTTGTATCGTGACATAATGTCATCAGCTATTGCTGCAGTTTCCTCCAGTGAACACTTGCGCGTGGCACTTAGTAAAACTGGGATGTTGTGCGGCAAACGCTGCAGCCAAAGTTCCCTTAGGAGCGGGTCCTCGCCTATTGTCGGTCCTCTCAAGCGCTGCATCTTACGCAGCAGTTCGGAGGGCTTTCTACTTCCAAGCTCAACGTTTTGAAGTTGTTGCATCCGTTGGTCCTGTGTTGGGGTCGTGCGGGCAATGACGGCCTCCTTTAAGGCCTCATAGCTTCGGGAAGAGATTATTACGTCCCTTACTTGCATTGTGACCTCCGGCGGGAGGCGGCCTGCTACCCACCTGAAACGGCTGGCGTCACTGGTTATACGGCAGTTTTCGAATTCTAATTCGACCAGCGTGAACCAGAGTTCTGGATCAGCAGGCGTGAATGCCGGTATGTGCACAGTGATCGCCCCAACGGTGGGGTCTGAGCAGGGTTTCCGTTCGGCAGACATAGCGATTACTTTATGGAACACAGACGGGAGAAGAAATCAACGACCAATGGGGCACTATAGTCTTCGCGAAAAAAAAAATCACGACGAACTAGACACACAAAATATGTATGGACGAAGAAAAATTATTTGGTAAACCAACCAAAAAGAAAAAATTAACAGATAGGGAAACAATAAAACACAAAAACGTACGCAGACGGGACCTTGAACGGTAGAAAACAAGGAAACTCACGTGACCTGGGGATCACGTCGGGCTCACCAATTTGTAAGGTTGGTTAGACCTTACTTCGCGGTTTCCTTAGTAAACGCGTGCTTCGGTCCTTTGTGCTGCGTGGACCACCTGCACGGTACTCTAATGCTCGGCACTGTACGAATATGTTAATCAGAACAGTATTCTCCGCGCCCCGTGAGAACGAGAAGGCGATTGGGAGAGATAGTGGTTAACGTATATTTTAGGAGTGTGCGTGAGAGCGTGCGCAAGAGCAACGGTCAAATGGCAACCGCGCTTGGCAGTCAACGTTCAGTTAAACAATAAACGTGGTAAAAGTATGAACGAAGATGGCAACCGCTACACTCCTGATGGGCTGCACTCGACAACTACGGAGGAACACATAGTCTCGCTCGACATCTTCAAGGCTTTTGACCAAGTTTGGCATCAAGTTCTTCTGGCGAAACCGCCCACGTTTGATTTCTTCTCCCCTCTCATGTCGTGATTATCATGTCTCATCAGTAAGCGAACCATCTCCGTCTGAGTTGGTGGGGTTCTGTCCCAGTCATTTCCTGTGAATGCTGGTGTTGCCCAAGGTTCGGTACTTGCGCCACCCTCCTTTTTAAATAATGATTTTCTATCCACTACCTCCAGCCCAATCCATTCCTTTGTCAATGACGCCACCCTTCATCCTTCCCTCTCTTACCTCGCTCCTCGCCATGCCAACAGCGACATCGATCGTAACCGTAGTGGAATCATTGTATGTTTAGAGTCCGACCCTAAACACATCTCCTCCTGGGGATCCCACAATAATGTTGTATTTAATGCTTCCAAAACCTCTTGTGACAACCGGATTGCCAGAAGTGAAATCAAAAAGTACACCAACCGGCACTGAAGTGTATTGTTGTTTGGCATATAAAATTCGGCGTTTCTATAGGCGTGAAATACGCAAGGGAACGCATTTAAACACGAGCATTGATCCATCAGCAATGTGATTGTTGGGCACAAACTTGCCAGACACTGTCCCGTGGCGTGGAAGTAGATCATGTGCTTGAGACACGCGTACTGCGATAATCAGTATCCATGGTTGGATTGAGATGAGGCATACGCGCATGGCTCATTTGTTTGTATGCGGAAATGCATAGATGCTGATTGGAATGTATATTGAACGAATGAATACCGATCGGCCCAGTTGGGTTTTCTCGAATTGTATATGAGTAAGACAGAATCACCACACCTCTCCTCTCAGTTTCTTTGAAACATCGTTTACTCTCCCCACATTTATCCTTTGATTCAACTATGCTGTACTCCACAGATTCTGTCTCCCCCTTAGCTTATCTATAACTTCGTGTTTATGTTGGTCCGCTTTCATATCTCAGCTCGCATGTTGTGTTGCGCGCAAAGTTGGTTTTCTGTTTCGCGCCAGACGCTTCTTCACACCAGCTTATCTTCTTCTGCTGTACAAAGCTCAAATCTGTCCCGCACCCGAATACTACAGTCACGTGTGGGGTGGAGCTTTGTCTAATTCTCTTTCTCTTCTTCATGGGTTTCAACGTAAGGCCATCCGGCTGATCGACGACCCTTCTTAACCTCCAATCTGCAGTCAATAGCCCATCGTCGGGCTGTTGCTTCGTTGTCTCTCTTCTACCGGTGCTATTTGGATTTTATTCTTCGGAACTTGCTTCGGCAGTTCCTTTTCGCAAAACTTTCTCGAACATCACGTATCCAGTCAACTAGTCATCCTTATCAAGTTTCTTTCATTAGATATATTCTTTTTTCGCTGGACTGTTACACTATGGAACACTCTCCCTCTTTCTGTCTTCCCGCCCACTTACACCCTTTCTCTCTTCAAAAGCAAGACCAATAAACTGGTTCTCATGTGAATGTCTTCCCACAACCCACTTTTGCAATGTCTTTGGATTATGGGGTTTCCCCTTATGCTGCAATTCACTTTACGTGTAACAGAAAAACCGCTTCACTATATTGCTGTTGACATGCACAGATCCATTCAACCGATCCGCACACAGACAACTGCTGACTGGGGTTCAGTCGAACAGTGCACGCTCAGCTTCCATGCTCAGAGCGATGCCAACGCCAACCTGACCACGAGCACTAAACAGCTGATCGCTTGACACGCAAAGAGTGAAACGAGAAGCCGAGCTTGTATCTGAGGACTGAAGCGTTAACACTGAATTTGGGTCTTGTATGCGCGTTTTGGAGACAACACACATCCATGTTAAGGTTTTCAAGAGGTCTAGCTACGGTAGCCTGTTGCCCTGTTTGGCAAAGTGTGCTGAAGATGAAAACAGCTGAGTGAAGAGAATGTTCAGTTTGAAAAAGTGACTCTGTTCTTCCCCCTCTCTCTAAGTTGCTACCCTTACCGAGAGTCAAAAGTTCACGATCACGACTCACTGTGGCCCCTCGTATCCATTCAGAATTGGGATGTGAAAGATGAAGAGCAGAGAGATAAGAGATGTTTCCCGAGGGGCCTTTGGAGATTTCTGAGCACATCATAATTTGCGACTGGCTACACCGAAGAACGAGATTTTCTTTTGGAACCCCAACCGAAACCTTTGATTCTGATCTAAAAGGCAATAAAGCACTAACCCACCACGGGAACGTGACCGAAGTATTCGCGAAGGAACTTCTTCTCATCTGTCATAAGAGACCCGATTGTTGCACGCATTCCGTCTTGTCTTCGCTGGTATTTTGTTACCAATCCGTCTTTCTGATTCATTTCTCTGTCCCGTACACCCAATGGAGCAAACCGAACGTGGATGGGACAGCATCCTTTGGGCTGGGGGCTGCCCAGTTTAGGCGGGCGATAGCTGCCTCATGAGGCGCGATGGCTTCCATCGTCGAGAGAAACCCCAGGTACTCCACTTCTACGTCCATCTAATGGAGTTATTTTGACCAGCAAACTACTTCTCCCTGTGTCTGTGCGCTGGAGCGCCCTCTCCATGGACAGTGGTTAGGACCACATGTTACCCATCGACTGGTTGAGAGATTAGACTTTGGCACCTACCCATCGATCTGTCAGGCATAGTTGGATCTCCGGCTTAAGGAAGCCGTCTTGTATAGCTTTTTGGGTCATGGAGGCACGTAGCCATCACACCACTTCAAAGTGCAGTCTTGTCATGATGGGCGGGGAGGTACTAATAATTGTCGACCGCTTCACTTCCGCAGCCGCGTGACGACGAATGGGAGCACGATAAAGAGGTGAGTACGGGTATATCCAAAGCTCGAGGGGCGTACGCTGGACTGAAGCACTTGCGGTGCCGACCTGAAATTTCGCTGAGGTTAAGAGGTCGTGTGTGCTGTGTCGCAGTGCGTTCAGTTTTGTTGTATAGTTGCAAGACTTGGGGTCTGTGTGCAGAAGATATTCTTCGTCTTGCGATATTTGACCATCGGTGTTTGCGTAGTATCACTAAGATGGGATGGAATGACCGAGTAAGCAAGACTGGCTTCAGAAGTCGAGTACTTGGTACTAGTTCAGATAATGTTCTATCGCTGCGTATCAAGATCGGTAGACTTCGATGGTTGGTGAACGTGTTGCACACTGCAAACACACGTCTACCACACCGTGTTCTGTTTTCCATTCCTCCTAGGGAGCGGGAGAAGCCACGTGGAGGTCAACAGATGAGGCAGCAACGGGGGATCGTAAAATGTACAGCAAACTTAGAAGTAGGTGCCTCAAGTCTTCGTGGTTGGAGTCCAAAAGATCCCTCAGTCAGTTGGCTGGAGACTGAAGCATATGATAGCGAACCGTGAATAGTTTTTCTGCTACACGCTTGCGCATCAGTGCGGTGGAAGGAGTAGTAGTAGTAGTCACGAAAGCCCACTGCACTGTTTGTAACGAATAACCATCTGAGGGGAATAAAACTGACGTTTCTGCTAGTCTTGTAAGTTCTCTTACACACACACACGCATATATATATATATATATATATATATATATATATATATATATATATATATATATATATATACGATCGTAAACTGGTTTTGAGAAAGGTTGCCCGCGGTGATTAAAACGTCGACTGACTACCATCTTTTCCAACAGCGGTGTGCTACCAAAAAATAAACAAGTACAAGTAAAGGTGAACCTTTATTATACACGTAGATCGCTGCTGATTTGTCTCCAACCCATTCGCATATTTTAACGAATGACTACACTTCGACCCGAGAACAGTACTCCAGATAAAACCTCAAAAGTGTCGTTTGTGGAGCGACTAACTCTTCCTCATGATCCGCTTGGGTATAAATATTCATACATAAAAACGTATAGTTCATACGTTATGGTAGTGTGGTTATGTTAGTATATCATAATCTTTGTATTCTCTCTTTCAGTTTCAGCCACAAGATGGTCTGCATTCCTTGTATTGTCATTCCCGCAGTCCTGTGGATTCTGCATCGTTTTATTTATCCATTGATCTTATTTCTTTTCCCTAATCTGAGACGGCGACTCCTGGGTGAGACTACAACGGATTGTAAAGACCCTGTAAGTTATATTTATCCCTTAATATTCCTCTTACATATCGTTATCGTTGCTTCATAGAACTGGGTGGTCAAAATGTCTGTCCTTTTTTGAAGTAGATAACGTGAAGTGAAAATTTATTTTCCAGGCCTCCTGTTTCTGTTACTGTTGTGGTTACCGAGCCATCAGTTACTAACTCTGATCGGTAGAATCCGAATCATCGTCATCATCCTCACCGCAGACGTAGTGGATTGTTATATTCTACTCATGAGTAGATACTTGGTCGACTGAAATTATGGATTTCGGAGCGAACCGAAATATGATGAACTCATAAAGACTAAACAGAGTGAGTTAAACGAGACATACAGACATGCATAGTGTGATAACACTTCACGGTGGTGACTGAATCTCTTTGATCCAAGGGAGGTTTTCGACCGAGCCCTATACATTTTAACGTTGGTCAAGGGCTTTGTTCCGAATAAGCAAGCTTTCAACTGGCGCCTGTTATGGATCACATCACTGCAACTGCTACTGTAAAGGCCCAAAAGACATATTAGATAACGATTCGTATATTGTGAATAAAGCTTTTGAAAAGCACTAAATTCAATGGGCACCATCGGAACACCTCATGTGCATCCCAACTATATAATCATCATCACTGAGTGTGGTCATGCGTTCTGAGCGACTCTATTTCTAATTCTATCCGCTTTGTTCTGTCCATGTGATTTCAACACTGAACCTTGGGCAACGCCAACATTCACAAGAAATGACTGGGACAGAACCCCACCAACTCAGACGGAGATGGTTCGCTTACTGAGGAGACCTGATATTCACGACATGAGAGGGGAGGAGAACTCAAACGTGGGCGGTTTCGCCAGAAGAACTTGATGCCAAACTTGGTCAAAAGCCTTGAAGATGTCGAGCGAGACCATATGTGTTCCTCCGTAGTTGTCGAGTGCAGCCCATCAGGAGTGTGGGACGAGAGCCAGGATATCACCGGTGGAACAGCGAGGTCGGAATCCGTATTAGTGATCACTCAGTAGTGCTTCACGTTCGAGAAAAGTACGCAGTTGGTCGGATATGACAATTTCGAATACTTTCGTAACAATGGGTTTGAGAGAAATCGGACAATAGTAATTCGGGTCAAAAAGATCGCCGCGCTTGGGAATAGGAAAAATCATGGTGTGTTTCCAGTGGAAAAGTCGGAAAAGTAGAAAGCTGCATACTTCAAGAGAACGCCTCGCTTGGCGGATCTTAGTGATAATATGAGGTAGAAAATGGGAAACAGAGGGTAAAGGAACCGGAGGAATAGGATAAGAGGGTGAGGTGGAGTTGGAGGCGGACCGGAAAACACAAATCTCGGCTTTCTCGTGTGGTTTCACAAACAAGATCATCTGATAGATTACGGATGACAGGGAAATTAGAAGGGTGAACATTTCGGAAGACGGTATTGACGAGTGACCATGATGTTCGGCTTTCGGTATCAGACGACCGTAAGCGTTTGGCTTACTAGCACGTTCATCATTTCTGTGTATTCCCAAATGATTGTAGCTCCCGTGAGGCTAAAAACGAATTCTATCAAGATTTGTCCCAACTGCTTCGCAGCGTGCGCTATACAGGCATCACGGTTGTTGTTGCTGGTGATTTCATAACAAAAGTGGGGATCTTAGACGAGACGGAGAGAAATACAGCAGGCCGGTTTGGCGTTCCAGACAACGGAACCGATAACGGTGACCCATTCACTCAATTAGGTGCACATCACAGACTGTTACCAGGAAATACAAAATTCTAGCACAAAAAGCGCCAGTAATTAACCTGGCACTCACCTGCGCCTTCACAGCGTTCGACCCAGATTGACAACATTGTTATCGGTTACCGCTGGCATGGGTCAACTCAAGACTACCATCATTTTGGTCCACTTCTATAGACACTGATCACGCCCTTGTCCGTGCACGTTCCAGCCTACCTCTCGTCGATGGCCGAAGCAACGCCAAGGCCAACCGTTCCCCGATAGCTGTCACTAGATTATAACCATCGACCAACTTTTCAAGCAGAAGTATCCACCTAGTTTTCGATGCAGTCAAATGTCCAGGATCCAGAACAACGCTGGACAAAGATCCAGCAGGCTATATTTGAGGCTGCAATGGCTGCTCAAGGTTTAACAACCAGACACACACAGAAACGATGGATATACGTAGATCGATTCCTACGGATTCCAGATACGATGAGGCACGGAGATGCCTTTAAAACCAACTGATTCAGAGCCTAAGAAACGACCGTAAACAGTGGTGGATTGCGAAGTGTAGGGAGGTGGAAAAAGAATCGGCGATTGACAACAGCCACAGCCTTTTCCATCTCATAAGAAAAATCGGTCCACGAAAGTCAGGCATTAGCGAATTGATCAAAGAAGCAAACAGCTCACTAATTCAAACTCAGAAGCGTCGGCTAATTCGCTGGGTGGGGCATTTCGAGAGGCAGTGTAATTTGCCTTTATCCTCAACAGGTTCGCTCACTAACGCGATAGTTACAGCTCTAGTTGTAGATACTTATTATCAGTCAGAAAAAAAGGTTCCCCATGAGATAAGCTACCTTAAACGACATGAGGCTGCCGGACCGGATGGGTTGCCTCCGTCTATTTTCAAAGACCGCGGATTTGCACTGTTACTGGAGTTGACGAAACTCCTCGGTTCGATATGGAAGAAGGAACAAGTTCCAAAGAATTGGTGTGAATCAGTGATCGTACCGATTTAGAAGAGAGTCGACAAGTCTTCTTGTGAAAACCACAGGGGAATAAGTCTGGGTAACATCAAGTCTAAACTGTTCGCTGGTGTTATTCTGCACCGCTTATCTAACGCTCACGAACAGTGCCCGCGTGAGAATCAAGCTGAGTTTAGACCCGGTCGAGGTTGTATTGATCACATATCCACTCTTTGACGATTCTTAGAACATAGGCTCACACTCCGTAGACCCATTATCTCCATTTTTCTTGATCTCAGAGCGGCCTTCGACTCAATCAACCGCACAGTCATCTGGCGCGGTCTCTTGTTGAAGGGTGTGCTAGAGGAATTCATTTCTATCAAAAAGTCTTCTTGCATGAATAACCGAAGCCGAGTGTGGGCTTGTGGAGATCTTTCGCCCGAGTTCACCGCAAAGGTAGTGTACGTCATGTCAGGGTTTCCCCCTCTCTCTTTTGCTCTTTAACTTTGTGATTGATATGGTCCTAAAGGTCGCCATTTTGCCAGTGAGAATAGTGGTATTGAACCTTTCCCGAGTGGAAAAGTGTCAGACCTTGAATATGCGGACGACGTAGTTCTTCTAAGTGAAGATCCAGGTAAGTTGCAAGCGTTTCCAGACAGCTTGACTAATTGCGTGGCAACGTTCGGTATGCGTTTTTCACCTTCAAAGTGCAAGGTGCTGCTGCAGGATTGGGTTAGTTCAACACCAAACCTTTCAGTGTCTGGGAGAACTATAGATCAGGTAGACAAGTTCTGTTATCTGGGCAGTTGCATTTCACCCGGTGGTTGGATATCGGATGGGGTATCTTTGCGTATACAGAAGGTTCGTTTGGCTTTTGCCAACCTAAGTCACCTGTGGCGTCGACATGACACCCGTTTTTCTACCAAGGGTCGAGTATACGCTGCACCAGTCAGGCCAGTGCTTCAGTATGGTTCGGAGACATGGCCACTCTGGGTGGTGGATATATGAAGATTGTCAGTATTTAAACACCGATGTCTTCGTAGCATTGGTCGAATCTGGTGGGATCACTGTATGAGCAACGCTGAGGTTCGGCGGAGAGTCCTAGCTTCACGAACCGAATCATTAGATGAAACGCCTAAACTCACCAGACTAAGATGGTTGGACATGTGTTGCTAATGTCCTCTGACAGGATTCCTCAGAGTGCCATGTTTGCCGAGGAAAGTAACGGTTGGAGGATGAGTAAGGGTAGTCAGTCCATGACATGGAAGAATGGTATGGAAAGGCTCACCAGTAGACTTGGCCATGTTTAGTACGTTAGACTTCCTGGGTGGGGTCCAGGAGACCCCGTTGCTGACTCGAAGAGGGCGGACGCCACGTGGCATACCGGCGATTAGAACGTCTGAAGTTCGTACTGGCGACAAACAGGCGGTGATCTGAACATAGAGCCAACAACCGTTCCGCGGTTTTCTGAACGACAGGAATCGAAGCCAAAAGGGTCTCCCAAATGTGCCTCGTTCTAAGACAACCGACCGACGCTAGCATTCATGTCTCCCGCTAAAATCACGATATTGCCCCGTTTTGCTTTACGTAGGAGGTCGCGTAACTTTTGGTAGAAGACATCTTTGATTTCATTTGGGCTTCAATCTGTAGGGGCATAAGCCGAGACGACAAACAAATTGCGTCTATGGGGACGACGTTCGCTTACTTTGCACGAACCTCTAAGTCTCACTGCGCACAACCGACTGTCAATTGGGATCCCGTCAAGCAATGCAGCCTCAGCCTTCTCACTGAGAGCTCCACCTACACCAACAAGACCAGCAGCCGCAGCCTCAGGATCGCCAGACAAACGCAAGTCGAACTTTACAGGCATGGACCGGGGCATCAATCGAATGACCGAGCTGGAGTCTTCGATGCGAATCTCTTGAATACGCCATACGTCGATGGCAAGGGTCTCCAGTTTACGAGCTAAACACGCCTGTTGTCTATACTCATCAGCGTTCGCGCATTAAATGTGGCCACTTCAACAAGACGCCGGGAACGAAGAAGAGCATCAGCTGGTGGAAGCGGATTCGGTGAGACTTGGATATCAGACGAAGGAGATGCGAGAGAACATGGACAGGACTTCCGTCAAAAACATTGCCGCAAGTACGGCCGACTGCAGTTCCCGAAGAATATAAAAATAAGACTGTGCAGGAGTGAGATGTGGAATTAGAGAGATCAACGTGTGCACGGCGTGGGAGCATCAGTGCGAACATGTGTTTGACAAGAGTAACGAGCGTGTAGTAAGACATCCATCAGTTTCATTGTAGTTGACGTTGTGGGTTATTGTGCTACTCGATCGCCCGGTCCAGAGTAGGCCTTTTTATTCGAGGATGCACCTCTAGCTTTTGCGCAACCAAGTGCGTCCTGCAAGGCAGCAGTGTTGGTCCAGATGAGCCGGTAACTAATTTTACGGTTCACTGCCTCTTCCGGGAACCTTTCGGAGCCGGTGAATGATTGCTCAGTTCATAAGCCCTTCGGATGAGGCCAAACATCCTGCGTGCCCAGTACACCCCTCCGCCATAGATGCTGGTGAGCATAGTGTTGTGCGTTTCATACGCTATCCATGGTTGGTTTGGAATCAGGATTTAGCCAACCCCCCTAGACCGACTACTAGTCAGTCAACCCGGTGGAGAGCGCCAGGCATTCGCCTTTGCCCTCACTTTTATGAAAACACCGCCGCCACGAGGAGGCAGTGTGTAGGAATTCCTCAGCAGAAACTGTACGGGACGCACGGTAATCTGGGAGCATTTCGAGAGGCGTTCAGGGCGAGTAGCCAACTCGGAGCCTGAGACACCCACCCTCGACCATACTGAGGCGTTTTGGAGGTGGGCATGAGTGCAGTGGAAGGGGTACAGGCCTTATAACCACAAAGGCCCACTGTACTATTAGGAATAACCCAACACCAGACTCTGAGACTTGGAGTGGATAACCACACAAGGTCCTAATAGGTCAGATGTGGCAACGAGCCGGACGATAAAGAAATACTGTCTACTACCAAAGCAACCAGTGATGGCGGGAATCCGAACTTCTGATCTCCGAGGTGGTAGCCAAACGCTCTAAACCACTCGGCCGCCATCGGACCAGCAGAAGGGTAAACGTTGTTTGTGTGTAAAGGGCTCCGGGTACAAACTGCAACGAGGACATCCACCTACTGAAAATACTTACCACACTACTTAATGACGCCAAGACCCTCACAGCTGGGTGTTGTATAAGTTTTCGTACGTTTACTCGTTTCGTTTTACATAACATTTCATGAACGGTTCTCCTTTCACATTTCAGCTGATGTACTCTATTTAGTGGACGAGTAAAGCGCTTCTTATTCCGACTCCGTCTTCTCAGTCATACTAGTCTTGCCGATTTTGCTGGTGGGCTACATTTCAACTAACTCGTCGAATAGATCATGGACTGCTATTGACAGCGTGTAGTGAGAAATCCATCGCATAGGCACACATCCCGTAGGTCCACTATCTCCGTTTTTCTTGATCTTAGAGCGGTCTTCTTCTCAATGGACCGCACGGTTATCAGGTGCTGCCTCTTGTTGAAGGGTGTACCAGAGAAATTCATTTGCATTATGAAGTCCGTGTACAATGTTTTCCAAGTCGTGAAAAGCTTTGGAGTGTTTTCCGAGCCCAGTTAAACTGCGTTCCACACCGGATTACGTTTATGCTCGTCAGTGGGCACATTATCGAAAATTCACGTAGAACGTGAGCGTCCACAATAATTGCCTAGACCTTATTTTCCTTATACCGAAAAAGCCCTAGCCAGTAAAGTTGCCATGAAACAAAGCTCATTGAAGGATAAATATCAGTATGCAGTCGATTCCTCAGAAGACTATGAAAAGTCAATTTAGCCTAAAGGTTATGAAGCCAGCCAACAGCCCTATTGCCTGCGGTAACAAGTAAACGTTATGAATACCGCACCAAAAGGTTGGTTTATCACACCAGTGACATAATGAAAATACGATACGCTAGATACAAATAAAATACCTAGAAGGCATGTAAACTCCTACTGAAAATGATCACCGATGTGAACCACTTCGTGTACTACCACTGACGCCACAAATAAGATGATGAAGCCTCTCAAACATCGTAATCGTTTTTCCATCACTAACTGGGAACCGTAAAGCGATAGCAACCAAAGCGACCCTATACAGTGCATGCTTATAAGTTGTCCACACAGAAGTTAACTGGGTGCTCCATCTAACGATTCGGTTCGTGAAGCTAGGACTCTCCGCCGAACCTCAGCGTTGCTCATACAGTGATCCCACCAGATTCGACCAATGCTACGAAGACATCGGTGTTTAAGTACTGACAATCTTCATATATCCACCACCCGGAGTGGCCATGTCTCCGAACCATACTGAAGCACTGGCCTGACTGGTGCAGCGTACACTCGACCCTTGGTAGAAAAACGGGTGTCATGTCGACGCCACAGGTGACTTAGGTTGGCAAAAGCCAAACGAACCTTCTGTATACGCAAAGATACCCCATCCGATATCCAACCACCGGGTGAAATGCAACTGCCCAGATAACAGAACTTGTCTACCTGATCTATAGTTCTCCCAGACACTGAAAGGTTTGGTGTTGAACTAACCCAATCCTGCAGCAGCACCTTGCACTTTGAAGGTGCAAAACGCATACCGAACGTTGCCACGCAATTAGACAAGCTGTCTGGAAACGCTTGCAACTTACCTGGATCTTCACTTAGAAGAACTACGTCGTCCACATATTCAAGGTCTGACACTTTTCCACTCGGGAAAGGTTCAATACCACTATTCTCACTGGCAAAATGGCGACCTTTAGGACCGTATCAATCACAAAGTTAAAGAGCAAAAGAGAGAGGGGGCAACCCTGACGTGACGTACACTACCTTTGCGGTGAACTCGGGTGAAAGATCTCCAAAAGCCCACACTCGGCTTCGGTTATTCATGCAAGAAGACTTTTTGATAGAAATGAATTCCTCTAGCACACCCTTCAACAAGAGACCGCGCCAGATGACTGTGCGGTTGATTGAGTCGAAGGCCGCTCTGAGATCAAGAAAAATGGAGATAATGGGTCTACGGAGTGTGAGCCTATGTTCTAAGAATCGTCAAAGAGTGGATATGTGATCAATACAACCTCGACCGGGTCTAAACTCAGCTTGATTCTCACGCGGGCACTGTTCGTGAGCGTTAGATAAGCGGTGCAGAATAACACCAGCGAACAGTTTAGACTTGATGTTACCCAGACTTATTCCCCTGTGGTTTTCACAAGAAGACTTGTCGACTTTCTTCTAAATCGGTACGATCACTGATTCACACCAATTCTTTGGAACTTGTTCCTTCTACAGCTAGAACTGTAACTATCGCGTTAGTGAGCGAACCTGTTGAGGATAAAGGCAAATTACACTGCCTCTCGAAATGCTCCACCCAGCGATTTAGCCGACGCTTCTGAGTTTGAATTAGTGAGCTGTTTGCTTCTTTGATCAATTCGCTAATGCCTGACTTTCGTGGACCGATTTTTCTTATGAGATGGAAAAGGCTGTGGCTGTTGTCAATCGCCGATTCTTTTTCCACCTCCCCACACTTCGCAATCCACCACTGTTTACGGTCGTTTCTTAGGCTCTGAATCAGTTGGTGTTAAAGGCATCTCTGTGCCTCATCGTATCTGGACTCCGTAGGAATCGATATACGGATATCCATCGTTTCTGTATGTGTCTAGTTGTTGAACCTTGAGCAGCCATTGCAGCCTCAAATATAGCCTGCTGGATCTCTGATAAAAGGGTATGCGAAGCCTATCGAATGAACTTGGTCACGTGGGGCGTGTTAGACTTCCTGGATGGAGTCCAAGGAACCCTCACACTCTATGATTAGATACATTGGAGGAAATTGCTAAGTGACGCTCTTGTTTCCGTTAACTTTCTTCATCGACTTGATACCATCATTTGCAGTTCTCCTCTTATTCCTTTCACACTCTTTTCTCTTCCAATATTCCCTTTTGAGGTGCTCGCTAAGAAATGGCAACCACAAGCACCGCACATCGTGCATGGTTTATGGTTGTCTGGACTGACTGACCGCCTGCATTAATCACTTGCTGAAGGTGTTGCATGCTTACTTACAAGAGGGTTATTCTTAGTTACATTATGTGAAGCAACAAGTTTGTCGACGATGCCAGTCTTGTTTGTCATTGTAGTGATCGTGGACACACTTTTAATAACAGAAATGTTAAGACGAGAACCCGATGATAGGTTTTTATCAGTTGCAACAAAACCAGAGCTGTACCGTAACTAGACAGGAGTTGCAAAGCATCGTTATGCAGGAAAACAAATGACGGCCAGGTCACGGCAAAACGTGGCTTTTTCCATCCCAAAGGGTAACTTTTCAGCATCAAGAGCACATGTGCAGAGGAGTTTCAAATGTGCACACGCAGACATCACAAGGTGCAGCCCCTGTTTTACACCCATCTGCTTGGGTCAGCCTATAGACAGGTACTCGCTGCCTAGCGTTAATCTGAGGACAGTGGATATTCAATCCCAAAGCAGCACTTTACTCGTCTAGTAGGGCTTCGGCATTTGTAAACCTATCGCGCGCATTTTTATCTTAAATTCGAACGTAACAACAAGCAAGCTGTTGTGCAGTTTGTCGCCGCTTGCTCACCATGCACCGATATGTTGAAAATCTTCAAGGGCATTGCGGAATATTTTGTCGATAAGCAAGGTAAAGGATTTCTCCGAGGAACATCATTGATGGTTTCTAACGCACTGATTAGCTCACGCGGTACCCTAGAGGAATTGTGCGAGGATGGTGACCTTAAATAGCTTACGTGCTTCAGAGGTGCGCTGGTTCAGAGAATTAAAGGGAACTGCACTGGCCGATGTACCCAGTCAAACGGCTCAAGGTCGATAAAGACTAAGGTCAGGATTGTGATGTGTGTATAAGATCGTGCAATCACTTGATATAGAGTGAAGATTTAATCAGCGCGTACTTAAATCAGACTTAATCCGGCACGTGGTCAAACAGAACTTACGAACTGATATAAAACAACGTCATAAAATGTAAAACGTTGGTACCATGGCATGAGACGCTGTAGTAGTATTAAACATAGTGGTCAAATGGAGATACAACCAGTTATTCGTCTCATGTCGAAATGTGGCACTCCGTATTCCCGATGCAATATCACAATTTTCATTGCGGTTGACGGTTTTTCCGCGCTTTGTATTCGCTGGAGCCTCACTATCCCTTCCGAAAAACCCCGGTTAGTGGTGAAGAGAAAGTACGATATTAACAAATAACGAGAAGAACTTTCATTCGAAAAATTGGATAAATATCTTCCTGATGCAACTTTCAAATAGGTCTGAGGTTAGGCATAGTGCCAACAGTGACATAAAAATTTTGCGCATATTTTCATTCATATTTCCTAGTTTTTTTTGCGTCTACTGCTTACTTATTGTCTTACTCATTCTGGAAGTAATATTTACCTCGTCTTGGGGTAATTTAATATACTGAAAGCAGCCGAATTCCAGTTTATGCCCATCTCAAATCATCATACGATACGCTACTGCTCAGGATTACCTTGGGATTATTTCGTTTATAGTTTCGTTTTTAATATGGTCCTCTAAATCGCTTCATCCTTATGTCAGACTAGTGGCTTGAGAACACTTTTTAGATCAAATGTTCGGTCTGGAATGCGCAGACGATGTTTTATTCTTAAATTAAGGTTTAATTTGAAAACCTTTTTAGCTGATTTGGAGAGCATTGTATTCCTTTTTCGGATACATTTTGTGGACCTACTTTATCCATAAATTTAATATTCTTTTAGCGGCATCCGACGGTTAGTGCTATTTGGGTAGAAGTATTTCAACTGATTGCTCTGTGTGGTACGCAATATTGGGGTGTGCACGGGAGCGCGTTTGGTTTGTGCAGACGTGTCGTTTTTCCTGACATACTGATACATGAGTGCATCGGATGTAGCGTACCTCACAGCCACAAGGACTCACTGCATCCATCCACGGCAACCATAAACTTGAGTATTGGAGCGAAATATCACAGGGCCTGAGCATGGTAAACTGTCAGGTGTCAGTGGAGTACTGTCTACCACCGAAGTTGAGCTGTGTTGGGTCTCGAATCTCATCCCTGGTTCTTAATGTTCCGGCGGTTTTCGCACATTTTGATTGTTATTACGGTAGGCAATCACGCTAAGCCACATACTACGCAGTCAACATACTGTAGTATGCAAAGATCAGCCTTCCTCCACAGGGGTTTGCTTGTGTTCAATCTGCAAAACACAAGTGAAAGGAAACTCCATGAGCACAAAAGCTCACTAAGTGCATCGTTAGGATCCTACACTTACAATAATCGAAAACCAATATGGCTGCCCACGGCCTGCTCACAACAATACCACAGACACTCTGTGTAGGTCGAAATTCGCAGCTGTCTACTTCAGTGCTTGCTAGTAAACAATTTAAGTCAGACTCGTTGAAAGATAGTGAAGTGAATTATCGGACTCGACTGGTATGTCACCGAAATCAAGTCACCTATGCTCGGCACTGATTTTAGACTAAAATAGCACATGTGACTTATTATTTTGAATTCCGTACGGAGGTAATTAAGATTGGATGCGATTAAGTCAATGATCCTGTCGGGTTGTCACTTAGGATGCTGACTGAATTTGCTCTCATTTCATCCTCAGTGCTACCATGTTGGTTTGATCATTTTTTGTTCTGTAAAAATATCCCGGGTTAGGCGAGAAAGAATCCACCACACTAGTACCGAAGACATTCAAACTCTGATGCATATCGTGCACGTTAACTACTTTGAAGATACTCGAACGGTTCTAAAACCAACCACCTTGACTGTAGTATGCACTAGTGAAGATGCAGAGAAATGCTCCGGAATATATCGTGCAATGTAATGTTTTGGGCTTCTCTGTCCGGAGATTCTTGATGCATCGAACGTTCTCTGAGATAAGAATTTATGACTCCGTTTCATTTGCGTTGCATGGGAAATACAAACATGTCAGTTTTTGTTTCCGAGACCGCAGTGGTGCATTCATTTGTGCATTGATAAAAATATTTGTCACGTTTTAACTGCGGGTGGTAAGCCGGCGTCTGTCAAAACAACACCGAATCTAGGGCCACAGTTTATTCATAAACAAACCACTACCATATTACTGTACTCGTTATCTCTCTTCTATTGTTCTTTCGGTCCTGAACAATGTGATCGTTGGTGTTTATGACTGTTGATATCCCAATATCCTCTTTTCCTTTTGATTCATGACTACCTGTTCTTGGGACTCCCTGTGCCCAGGACGATGACGGACTTTTCCCCAGTACACGCTCTCTGCCGGTATTTGTGTTCTTCCTAAGTGTGTGCTGCCAGTGAACAGTGTGTTGGACATCGATCCAGTGTTTGTTTACCAAATACTAACACCGATTCTATCTCGGGGTCATTTCAGACCGATCGTCACTGCGACTACCTGCCCATATCCGCCTTGACCACTGCATTTATCCGTCGCTATAGGTAACACTTTGACGTAGTCAGAGCCTAATTGCTTCGATGACAGACGTTCTGCAACGTGTCATTCTTTCATTTTTTCCTCCACCTATGCATACAATAAATACTGTTTGAAAAGCTGTGCGCGCCTGTTTCAGCTAACGACCATTGTCTACTCCTGTTGAGGCCTAAGATATACTCCCGGTCTGCTTTCCACTCTTTCAGACAAGCCAGTCAAATCAAATTCCGTCTCCGAAATTTTTCACGTGACACCATTATTCTCGTAGGGAAGTTCCTTTCTCATGCAGCTCCCTGGTTTTCTTTGGAATCATCGCTCAGTAGCAATATCAAACTTTTCGTGGAGGCGGTCAATTTAATTTTCGACTTGTGCTACTCCTTAGGAACTCTTTCTTTGTAACGGCCGTTCCACTTCTCCAACGTCAAAGCCCTAAAAAGACGGAACGAATATTTCTATAAAGCCCATGATAATTCTAAAGTACGATACATTTCTCGTTTGATGAAGAAAGAAATTAGGCGCACTGACTCGCTGTATGCCAGTCAACTCCTATGTAGCCATAACAGCAACCGACTATATATCAAGGCATTCAGCTGTTGTATGAGAAGAAAACGAAACAAGTGAAATTTGCTGCGGTCGTTGACAGCATCAAAAGTGCATTCATCCACTCATCAAGTGACTCTCCGATTTCATTCATTCCAGAAGATGACGCGCACAATAACCCGCTCTCTACGGAAGAGGCACTTAAGCTTCTTCATACTTCCAGAATAGCCCCAAATACTAGTCCCGATGGCCTATCGTCGTCACTTTTGAGACGTGGTGCTGTTGCCATGACCGATATACTTCTCTCCTAAACAAATCTTTGTGATCATTTTGTATTGTCGACTGCTGTGGACCAGTCACCATTGTTCCTATACCCAAACCTTGTAATTCTGATATCACAGCTAAACGCTTCCGTCCCATTGCTCTAACTTCATCTGATCTTAAACCTACACAGTGTGCCATTCTCAAACGTCTGAATTCTTCTATAAACTCTCCCGACGACCCCTCACAGTTTGCCTGTAAATCGAACAGGTCCGCTGTGGATGCTACGACTTCCTTAGTTCACCTTGTAACCAAATCCTTGGATGGTTCGATGCGCTTCTCTGGGCTACTCATCTGCTTTTGATTCTATTCCGTGGTATCTCCTCCGTAAACTGGAAGCTTTCGGCTATCCTACACATTTACTAGCATGGATGTCTGACTATTTTTACCAACAGAACTCAAAGCACACGACTAGGTTTGAAACATATCCAAGCCCTTGGTAAACAATTCAGGAGTGCTTCAGGGAGTTGTGCTTTCCCCCTATTTATTTTCCACCTACATTAGTGATCTTTCATCCAGTTCTGCTGCGCATTTATTTAAATATGCCGACGGTGTGACTCTTTGTCAAGCTGTTCCTGTAACCGAGGACTTGAACGACTTTTGCAGTAATCTGTCCCAAATTTATGATTTCTCTGTTCGAGCCGGTTTAACTTTAATATTGTCCGAATGCTTTGAATGCATATTTATCCTCCTTTGATCGGCTTACCGTTCTGATCCGTCTGTCATTTCCAGAGAACCACTAGCTAGAGTGAGTTCTGTCAAGTAATTAGGAATCACTGTCGATGCAAATTCGAAATGGTGATCTAGCATTTCAAACTGTGTGAAGGAATTACCACGGCAATCTTACCAAATCTGGAAGCTTAGACATTTTAATGTTAAACAGATTGTTATTTCCCTTTTTGTTTATCAATGTGTTTTTTTCTGTTCTGTTTTACTGTTCCCGTTATTTTTTTGGCCTATTAAAGAAAGATTTTAAAATTCTTCGTCGAGGTTTATCTATTATCAGTCGGGTATCTTTCATACCCTTAACTGAACTATCTGCTAAGCTGTGCGAACTACACCTGGCCGCATGTGAAAAGTTTGCTCACAAAATCCTTGCAGACAGCACCCACCCTCTACACTGATCTATCCAATTGTAACTCTCTCCCTTCTATAGATTCCTCCTTTCGATTCATACCCTCTCGTATTACTATCTACAAAACTGTACCGTTCCATATCTGGCCCGAATCCACACAAACCGGGCACGAATATCGGTAGAATTTCTTGGCAATTTTGATATGTATCCGTTTCCTCATCCTATTGAATCGGTGAGGTGCCAAACGTAAATCTTTTTTGACTGAAATGCGGACGTCTGTTTACGTGAAAGTCTGGTCAAACATATAGTCTAGTTTTATACTACGGCAGACAACCTACGGACCAGTCCACTTGCTTTCATGATTCGATCATGATTCTCAGTCTAAACTTTACATGATGGAATCATTTCCACACTGTCATCCTCCCACGTTGTTCACCACCAGGCATTTCCTGTCTTATGAATTGAGCAATGAGTCACCGGCCTCTGGTGGGTTACGGACCACACGCTTCGTCCCGCTACCTTACGGCTTATGCTTTGGATAGCTAAAGGCTCCACGGTGATGGACCCCTAAGAAAAGCATCTGTTTTAGCCTGGACAACCTGACAGTATTATGCCTGCAAACTGATCATGAATTCGAACTCCATCTGCCCATTGATCTCCGATTTTACCATCTTTTGTTTGGCACACAGCCTGAAATCAGGCGGACGTGGTGTACATTATATATATATATATATATATATATATATATATATATATATATATATAATGATGTCCTATCATCCCAAAACGAATTGTATGACATCCAGTGAAGCTGAATAATAGTTGATACTAGTGTTATCATGGGACTTGTGACGCACCTCTTCAGCTTACGTTGAGGCGTCATATAAGATCTGTCTAATATACCGTTGCACACAAAAGTAGTTGGCACAGTGCGAAAGAGGTAAAAGGTTGCATTCATAGTGTTTGTAAAAGTGATAGCCAATATGAATGCCTATCTTTTATTCATGTTCTTTTGAGATGAGTCAAGGAAAAGAATTACACGTATATTTCGGTGAGTTTATTTCGCATAGTATTGTTCATTCGTACGCTAATTCCTTGCCTAAAATATTGGTGCTCGAGCGGCATTGAGCATCGAATTTCAATCTGCCTGCCTTCGTGTTTAACATCGAACACTCTTGTTGTTCACTGCCTAGTTTGTGATGCATCAAAAGAATAGCATTTGGAATAGCTCATTTAATTGTCTAAATAGAACATCCGTGTTTCGTTCGTTCCCACTGAACATAAAACCCGAGTTTCGATACTGGTTTTTGTGCTGGTTTTATTAGTCCGAAGTTATTTTCCACCGATCTACTACCCATTATGGAATTAGCTACAATAAAGCTTTTTCGGAGTAGTTCCCTTGAGGAGAGTGTAGGGAAGCTTGATCGCGTGGTAAGGCTAAATTATTTGTTCGATTAAATTGAACCAGATATCCAGATATATGGATACCTACACCACATCATCACGAAAATATTCCTAACATCATTTCCGATGTAACACTCAAATTGACTTAGATGTTGTGGGTTTAGTCTACAAATCGGCTAACCGCAAACTTTAATCGTAGAAACTAGCCTGGATCTAGCTGCGGTCGTTTCATAATCCCCTAATGTCTTATTTCACGTAACGGCTTTTTCCTATGTTGATTAGTTTAACGAAGGAACTGCAATTGTACTAAACCGAAAATAACTGTTTAGGTATCATCCTGGCGTTCAGGTCACTTCCCTTGCAAACTTGGCACTCTGTGGCAATAATAATTTTAGTGTACAATTAGTCTGTGTCATATTTGGACGTATATGATAGTCTGGGGTAGGAAAAATGCATAGTATAAGGCAGATAAGCTCCGTTTCTCGGACGCATGTTCCAGTCTGGTACAGCTATCCAACAGTCAGAATGATTGATTTGATATAGATTCGGTCTGACAAAACATACTCGGTTCGTTTTAGTGATGCCACATTGGGTAATGCAAAAGTTGCTAGTTAATATACATTAAGTACATTTATCAATCTGTTTGTTTTGCCTCTTTGTTCAATCCACAGATGATAAACGATCCCAAAGAAAATGTCCCAGCCGAACCGGCTGCTTCCAACACGGTAAGAATATCTTAAACCAGTTGGATAAACATAAATTCATTCTCCTTTCGATTGCAGCAACAAAACGTGAAACTGAAATCCAGTTGAAATCTTTAACCGGAGCTATCCGCACTGGTAGAATCAATTGTGATCGTGTTGCTGATTTTTTTTCGCAATAAAGTGCTCTCTTACGCTTACGTCGTTCTTCATTCAGGATGAAAATTTGGATTCATTCATTTTTCCGTTACGTCGCAAATGTCTTCTGTATCGGATCATTCTCGAGGTGGCAAATTTTGTTTGATATATTGAATTGTTTCGAGTATCAGGTCATCCAGTGCGTTGACAACCTTTTCCACACGATGCATTCGACGCGCTGTATATGTTTGATAATACTTTGATTCTCCTTTTGGGCATTCCGAACTTTCCACGGTTTGTCTTGCGCGTCCGTACATAAGCGCATTAAAGTGCCGATCCAGACTGTCTGAATCTTCTCGCGTTCGAATTCCTCGTGAGTGTCTACTGGGTCCGATTCTACGCTCCGACAACGACGTTGTGGGTTCACTTAACTCCCGACTAATGCCGTAGGTTGTGGGGACCTCTCCGATTGGCTTGACGTCAGCTTTCACAGTGAACATACTGGTAGTTTCGGCGTTTTTGCTGAACCGCATGTCCACTTCACTAACTGTTTCTGGTTTCCACTCCATCTTACTGGCTTCGGGACTACAAATATTGTAAGTCCGTTTAGATGCCAAGCTAGGCTCAAATACAGCTCCTCCAGGACGCATATTTATGTCAAACCGTTCAGCGACTGTCGGTTCCAATGTGACATTCTGCTCTGGCATCTGATTAATTTGTTCGTTTAGCTCAACTATTTCCTCCAATTTCTTTCTAAGTCCATCAGTCAACTCCGCTTCATCGTCAGATAATAAATCTTTAGCAGCTTTCACCAATAATTCTCGACCACTGACACTTATCAACAGTAGATCGTCGATCGATTGGAACTTTTGTATGGCGAACCCTATAACATTGATATCTGATTCAGATGATGTTGTTAGACGAAGCTGCTCTTGTTCTTCTGTTTGATCAACCGCGGAGTCTGGAGCAACTCCATCGAGAATACTATCGATAGGTTTTACTCCAGCTTCGGTCTCGGACTGACCCTGTTGATCCAACATATCTGGAGCCAAAAATGCATCTGATTTGGGTGACTGAACACCGGAGAGAGCAGTCGATGCTGCATCTAGTTCTTCCACTCGATCGAACTCTGGCATCTGATTAATTTGTTCGTTTAGCCCAACTATTTCCTCCAATTTCCTTCTAAGTTCATCAGTCAACTCCGCTTCATCGTCAGATAATAAATCTTTAGCAGCTTTCACCAATAATTCTCGACCACTGACACTTATCAACAGTAGATCGTCGGTCGATTGGAACTTTTGTATGGCGAACCCTATAACATTGATATCTGATTCAGATGATGTTGTTAGACGAAGCTGCTCTTGTTCTTCTGTTTGATCAACCGCGGAGTCTGGAGCAACTCCATCGAGAATACTATCGATAGGTTTTACTCCAGCTTCGGTCTCGGACTGACCCTGTTGATCCAACATATCTGGAGCCAAAAATGCATCTGATTTGGGTGACTGAACACCGGAGAGAGCAGTCGATGCTGCATCTAGTTCTTCCACTCGATCGAACTCTGGCATCTGATTAATTTGTTCGTTTAGCTCAACTATTTCCTCCAATTTCCTTCTAAGTTCATCAGTCAACTCCGCTTCATCGTCAGATAATAAATCTTTAGCAGCTTTCACCAATAATTCTCGACCACTGACACTTATCAACAGTAGATCGTCGGTCGATTGGAACTTTTGTATGGCGAACCCTATAACATTGATATCTGATTCAGATGATGTTGCTAGACGAAGCTGCTTTTGTTCCTCTGGTTGGTCAGTTATAGGAGATTCTTCAATTTGTTGTTCCAGTGGCTCTACTTCTAAGCCCGGTGTAGTTAGAGTTCGTTGCCCGGTTTCGATTAGTTTCAGCGCCTCAGTCTGGGCAACCCGTTCATCAGCTTCTGTGCTGGTTGGATCGCAGACATCCACATCCCGTAGACCGGCAATCATGCCGCGGTTAGTAGAATCAACTTTTCCCTCAGCTACTAACGCGGGATTAAGTCCGGTTCCAATATTCCCATCCTCCAGCTCGGTTTCCACAGTTGCACCCACAGTTATTCCTTCTTGGTGTTGTTCTTGATTTCCTTCTTCTGTCTCTACTGTGTCCAACTTATGAACTTCTCTAGGCTCTTCTCTAACCTCGTCTCTGTCACCAACGATCAAGCTGGGTGCTACACCTTCCACGATTGTTGTTGTCTCGGCGTTAATGTCGGTTACCCCACCGCTAGCCAACATCTGTTGTTGTACTGACTCATCTGGACTCAACATATCGTATTGACGCCCGGCTTGTTCTGATATCGCACCGGTAACTGTTTTTACAGAAATTTCTGGTGGTTCTCCAGGCCGCAAATTGATTTCGATTTCTGTGGTCACCTCCGTGATGACTGATTTACCTTCAGTGCGCTGCATATTATCCGGTGGCTCCCGAATTTCAATCGGTAGAGTCATTTTGATTGGTTGACTGAATGGTTCTTCTGTTTGTTTAGCTATTACGGCTTGTTCATCAGGTAATTCTGGTCGGATCTCTGTCACTTCCCCGACGTTCTCTTCAGCTTCTTGTTCTTTTGTCTCTGGAAGCTGCAGTTCTTCAAATTCGGCTGGCATTTGTTCGGTAATCTTCGTCTTCTCGGCCTCCGTGAATTCTGTTATTGATTTTTCTTCCATTGCCTCACTAGCAAGTTTACTTTCACCGACTTGTTCTTGATAATCTGTTTCTCGAATCGAGCTCGGTTGTGTCTCCATTTGGCTTGGTTCCACTATCTGTTCCCGCGGTTGATCCGTAGGTATTGGTTCCACATCCACAGGTACCATAGTATCCTCTAGCATGGCGGTTTCCGATAAAGTTTGCGGTATCGGTGGCTGTACAGTGATTTCTTCCTCAGGACTAATCGCATCATCACCTACCCGCGCTGGATCACTAATGCGATCTGACTGCGTTTCCTGATACTGTTGTATAGGTTGTTCAACTTCGCCATCAATGTCGACTTTCATGACCACTGTATTCTCTTCCTTTTCTTCATCTGAGGTTATTGGTCGACCTCCTTCACCGGGCGTTTCTGTAATCGGAATAGTTTCAGCACCAGCTAACGTATCTGGCATTTGCTCGGTCGATGCTAACCTCTTCGAGAGGTTATCATCCATGGATGCAATGTTCTCCACATTTTCTTGAGATTCTTTTCGTTCTTGTTGACCTATTTCACCTACCAGACTTTCCGCCTGTACTTCATTGTCTGGCTGTGGGCTAACTGTTTTTCCTTCGGCCTGGGACGATCGTTTAGACAAGTTAGGGTCTTCAGCTGCTTCAGATATCGCTACACGAGTTTGCTCGCCTATCTTTATTACTGGAGTTTCTTGGTCTTGTATCGTAGCTACTTCTGATTCGAGTGGACTTGTGGGAGGAATCTTTTCTTCCTGCACACGATCTAGAGGTTCCGCTTTGTCAACCACGTCTTGCTGTTTCATCACTTCCTGCTCACTAATGCTAACAGACACCTCAGGTGCAGCCAGTTCTCCCGCTGTTTGTGCAGCAGGCTCATCCGTTGTTGGGGTCATTTGAATTGGTTGTTCTTCTGGTATTTCAATATCCTTTTCGCCCTGTTTCTCAGCAGTTTCGACAACCTGAGGAACTTGTTCACCGACTTCGGCTGGAATTTCAGTGGCAGATGCGGGTGGCTGTGTCTCAGAAATTTCACTTTTTCCGGGTATTTGGACAGAAGTTTCACTTTTCATTGAGGAAGTTCTGCCTCGGCGATCGTCTAATGCTTCAGCTTTTGTTTGCTCGCTGGCTTTTACCTCTACTTCAGTTTCTTCTGTTGGTGATAAAGCTGACGAAGCCCGTTGACTTGCTGCAATGCCAGTATCTGCCTCCAAATCTGGTGATTGAACCGGCTCCGCCGGCTCGGGAACAATGGTAATCTCTTGCTCGCCCACATTTTTTTCAGTTTCAGACTTAGTCACCTCGAGTGAGGGTCCGGGAGTTACCGGTTTATCCTGAGTTTTTTCCGCCTCTTCCGATGGTTGGATTTTTTCAACACTAGCTGTGGGTGTTTCTTTTATTTCTTGCTGCCCTATATCCGTTGTCGGCTGTGACATTTGAGCTTGACCGATACTTGTCGGACTTGTTGCGCTTATTGTTCTGTCGGTTTTTGTGTCGTCTATTGTCTCAATTATGTCTACGTCACGCAGTGCAACCGCGTCTGTGTCACTGACGTATGCGCTCACGAGGGACGGTACACCAGCAGTGTCTATCACGGGTTCCGACCCTTTTTCCTCTTTCGGCAGAGCCCTGGGCTCTTCAGCGGATCTTCTAGTCACATCAATCGTTTGTCGTATCTCTATCTGCCTGCCACCAATTTCAATCGGCCCAGTGATAATTTCTTGCTTATATGTTTGAGTTCCATCTTCTTGTTCAACGTAGCCGTCACTTGGTATTTCTATCCTTTGAGCGCTCGCTTCCAAAGGAATTTTCTTCCCTTCTGCAGTCTCCAAGAATGTTTCCGTATACATTTCAATATGAGGCTTATCTGCCCGTTCTGTTTTTTCCGGACTTTCGTTTTCCAACGACACGTGCTCACTTTTGATAGTTGCATAGCTAACAATTCGTACTATTTGAGCCTCACTTACAAGCATCTGGTCTTGGGGTAATAGAGCTGGCCCAGCTTCTTCGATTTCCAGTGCTGGTGTCGTATCAACTATTACGGCCGGTTTATCCTCATCAACATCATTGGGTCGTTTTTCTATTAACGGAGGTTCCTGCTCCACTAGAAGTTGCTGTTCATATGCAGCGAGGGGCGATTGAATTTCTTCCGCCGGATGTTCGTAACTCAAACTTTCACCGGACATGGGACTTACTATATCCGGCAGGTCTACCGTCGGCTCGGGTGATGGGCTGAACTGGCCTTCTTCAACACCGTCCTCTTTAGATGCTTCACTCTGACCAGCTGGTTCCTCATTCACTTCTTCGGACCCAAACAGTTCTGCTCCTGGTCCATCTTCAGGTTGGTTTGTCTCCGGGATACTAGTTGGGCTGTCGACTGCAGCGCTTTTATCCACAGAGAGTCCTGTTTCTTGTTTGGGAGAGAAACTTGCCGCCTTCGATAGATCGCCGGCATCCGTTTTGATCATTAGATGCGGCGCCTTCTGCATCTGGGCATCTATGTTCTGCTCAAGGCCTGATTCGCCGCCTTCCCGAGCTTTGTCACTTGGCCGCTGATCATCCGTAGTTGTGATTATTGGAGACAGGGTTGGACTTCGCGTCACATGTCCTCTTGGGAGTGCCGGCGAGGAAACAATGAGTGATGTCCTAGTAACAGTATGTACCTCAATGCTGCTAGATAGTTGACACTGCTGATCCTCCACAATTCGGATGGCATCCTCATAGTTTCCTAAATCTCCCACCCGAGGACTACCGGATGCAGTTTGTCGAGTCAATGCGGTCGGAATTTCAGGTGTGTTAGACTGTACTGGCTGTGGGGACGACGGAGATGAAGCTATGGGCAAAGCTAGGCGTTGTGATCTAGGATCGTAGTTCTGTAGTTCTCCCAAACTACTTGGTGTTTGCAAATCTCTTGCCGTTACGCGAATATCAAATTTTGTACTGACGTGGCATGGTGCTTCACGGCTTCCACCAACCACATCCACGTTGCTCATCCAAGTGGTGTCTACTTGGTTTCCTGTCAACAAATTTATCTCCTGATGTGCACTTAATTCCGTGGAAAATAGACTGGAACCGTATGGTGGTGGTGTAGTAATAATGTGCAGATCTGCTTGAATAGACAGACTGCCTGGACTGCGTGGCCGATTTAAATCTTCCGGACTCTGTGCACATGGTTCAGGTGATCCGTTAGTCAACGCGGTCGTGGATGGGCTAACAAGAAGACTATTCTCTTGTGCAGAACCCATTGTGACTGTGACGGGGCTACGTGCATTCTCACGGATATCCACACTCGAAGAAACGTGCACGTCATAGTCTGCAGTGACTGTAGCGACCATTTCACCATCATGACTCGAGTCGGTTTCACGTTCTGGTTCGGTATTTGCCGAAGAGAGCATTGTCGGTGAACTAGAACAGAACCTCCCTATTGCTTTGTGAATCGCCTGATCTGTAATTTCGCGTGCTATTGTATACTGTTCTGGATCGCGTTCGATATTTGAACTAACCTCTGTCGGTGAAACAGCTCGCAGATCAGATGGTGCTGTACTAGGACTCAGGCCCGAACTTGGTTCACCTTGCAGGGCCAGTAGTTCTGTTGTGCGTCCACCTTTTGATAGACCTCTATTTCGGCGAACACGTTGAGAAATGGTGATTTGAACTTGACTAATCCGAGATCGACTACCGCTTTGACTTTGTGAATTTTCGTGATCAGTCCTACCCGTGGGAGATGGTAAATTGCTGTTACTTTGCTCTTTTCTGTACCCAAAAGAACCAACATTATGATTGGCTGGCACTTCAACAATATGCCTTGCTTTAACGCCAAATGGTCTCCGCCAGTTCGGTGTGTCTGATCGTTGTGCCAGCTTATGCCCGGTCGGGGATGTGGGTAAGGCACTTTCTGAGCTGGTTGTGGCATTCGAATAAGGTACGAATGCGGTAGATGCCAAAGACCACTCAAATGGACTGCTCGGCCTTCCCGCACTAGAATGTCCCAAACCGGCCTGAATGTTCATAGTGCAGCTTCTCGAAGGCACTGCGGCATAGACGCACTGAGTGGTTACATTTGATATATCTTGATGACCAATGGTCTCCGTAAGGTTGGGCAAGGAAACACTACTCCCAATCCGTGATGGGGTCTCAATCGACACCTCTGACGACCATTCTTGTCTTCTTCGTCTATCTGCACTGCTAGATCGTCCTAACCGAGCAGTATTAGTCAGTCGCATGGACATTACACTTGTATTTTTTCCATCATATACAATTTTGGACTGATAATGTGTTTTCAGTGGGGCTGCAGTTGGTCCCGGTACAAATGTATTCTGTTTATTGCTTTGTGTCTGTTCGACTTTAACCTCTAAGTTCGGATTTTCTGGTGAGACAGTTTCAGCACGGTCAAGAATGCTGGCGGTAGTGCTGTCATTCGCTTTATCGTTGGTCTGAGCACGAGCCGATCGATTTGTTTCAATCGACCCGGACATCTCGGGTTGCGGTTTAAACTCGCTTCGCTCGGCCACGTCCACGTAAGGCGAACCGCTGGTCTGACGTGGCTCTTCACATCTATCTATTGTATTGAATCCCTTATTTAACGAGGCCCTGTAATAGGCTCCTGCAAGAGCTGCAAAATCTGACGGTGAAGGTTCTGTTAGTTCATTTGTGTCATGACTAGTAAACAAACCAAGTTGTTGACTGAAACCCTCGGTTGTTTCTAACGGTTTGTCAGTCCATTCTGGCGGGATCATTCGTGTTGTTTCTCCTTCTGTGCCATCTCGCCTTTCTCTGTTTTCAGTTATTACTAATGACCGATTTTCTGTGTGCTCCGATGGTCCAGTGATCTGTGTGTCGATCTCTTTTTCTGGCCTTGTTAGGGTTTGCTGTCCAGGGATGATATCAGATTCCGTTGTTCTGTTCACCTTATCATCCGTTAAGTGCTTAGATAATTGATTCGCTTCACCCTTAGATTCACCCACATTCTCGATCTCATTTCTGGTTTCCCTTGGCAGACCTTCTGTTATGGTTAATTCAGGACTTGGGGAGGTTTTAAGAAAGTTCAAGTCCTTTACTTCCACTATGTCAGATATGCGCCGTCCGATTTGTGTCTTTATATGAGACGCAAACTCTACTTGACTGGATTTACGATCACGATTTTTTATCTCGATGCTGTTGATCGAATTCGGTACGAACATTTGCAATAGCCCATCGTCTGTTTCACATTTAGTGATATTCCCCTGACTATTAGATTCCTCATCCATTTTTTCGTCAACGCTTGCCAGTTTTGGCATCAAGCATTTTTGTGCTTCTTCATTATACTCGATTTCGGGCATTAACACATCGGAATCATTGGAGGTTATACCGAATCGGTTCAGTCCTGTTAGACTACTTTGGGCTGTATAATAGCTACTGGCAGTGGATTCCATACTGGGTTTATAGTTCGGTATCATGTCCATTAGTTGTAATGAGCCCACTCCAAACGGAAATTCCAAAGGCTGCTTTGCAAAAGTAGAAGCATACATGGTCATCGATTGCTTTGTCGTTACAATAGGTGTAACTTTGATCTCATACTCTAATTGGTCGATGGTATTTGTCGCTATTGTACGTCCCAGAGAATATGCTTTCGCATGAATGTGCTCTCTGGTTTCCACTGCCTCGGGTGTAAATCTGTCGTGAAAAGAAGTTTCACTGTGGAGATGGATCGTTGCTTGTTTCAACCTGATCATATTTTCCGTATTTATTTTTGGGATCAAAGTTTGATTTTTGTTGTCAAGAGAATCTTCCTGAGCATCTTGGAGAGTGGTCTTGGTAAGTCTCACTGTGTCAGCTGATTTTTTCCTGACCAATGGTTCTATCACGTCAAACACTGTCTGTTTTTCTGAACTACTCATAGTCTGACTCATTTGAGAAATCATAGAACCATGTTGTGGTAACATGCTTATAGCGAGTGACTCCTCATTATGAAAGAATTTTCGTGTGCTCCCATAAGTCGGTGGTGAAAAATCCGTTGCTAATGAGCGCTGATCGTATCCCGTGCTCATGTCTTTTCTTTCGAACAGCTGTGATATGTCACTTTCGCGCCATGCAAGATGTCCGTGCCTCCCGTGATCCTCATCTAATTCAGCCGTTATCATTATCTTATCGTGATTTAGTTCACATGGCATCACTGCTTCTGGAGATATCATGTTAACAATGCAATTTGGCTCAGGTGATTGAATCTCATTGGGGTCACTGATTTCATTTGGGAAACTCAGTGCACCATCCGAATGAATGCGACCAAATGAGTCTCGTTTGATGGTAAATACACTTTCGACATTCTTTGTAGATGCTCCCGCATTTTCTTCTCTCCGCTCATCTGTATCTTTTGTTTTCTCCTCAACCATCCTCCCCAAATTTTGACTTACTTCAGCGTTTTCTGCACCACGAATCGGTCCTGAATCCGTCTTGCCTTGTCTGTTAGCCACCTGGGGAATGATTATTTGTGAGTTGTCGGTGTTAGGTGTCGGTGACCTGGTGTATACCGTTGTATTCGTAGTCACGCTGGTTCTCCCATTTACGGGCGGGGGTATTTGTGTTCGGAACTCAATAGAGGATTTTATCGTGACTACCAACTCGTGTATATCTAATTGTGGTCCTGACAATTTCGGTTGCAACGAGTTAGCTGTCCTCATATAATCCGTGGATTCGGCTCCTGCCTCTTTCCGGTTGCTTACTACTAGACTTGGAATAGACCACCTATTTGGGATTGGTGTTGTGCTCTTTTCTTCAACTTCGCTGTGCTCTGAAACTTGCTCAAAGTAACACATGGGCTCGTTTGATGTAGGTGTTGATTCAGGTGTTCTGAAAACGTTATCACATCTGTTGTTTAAACGCAGCCCATCAAGGGACTTGTATTGCATTGGTCTTTCACTTAAAACCACAGTTTTATCTTCATCTACTGTCCAGCAGCGCTTGGGATCCCCAATTTTCTCTGGTCTAACATCCATTTGCAACGGTGTGGGTCTGTTTTCCAGTCCATCTGTATTTGTCACTCTAAGCTCAATCTGACACTCACGCCTTGGTTCCGTAGATGAAATATCCTTTCTTGGTGTTTCCACATTGCTTGCATGATCCGACAGACGGGGTTTGATGTCTTCAAGCGCATTAGCCAGTCCTGTGTTAGTGAAAACCTCGGATGCGCCAGTGCCAGGAGTGCACCTGAATGTAACTGAATGTCGACTGGCGGATTCCAGCCACCGAAACGGTGCCTCAGCAGACAGTGTGCTAAAATGTTGTTCACGGGGTTGTTGAACGGCTTCTGGATCCACCATTTCTGTAGTGTTTGGTTCTGGATGTGGAACAGTTGTCCAAAACGCCGTTGATTCTGCATGATCTGTGTCAAACAGAACAGCTAGCTCTAGATTTTGCATAAAGAATTGTTCCTTCACTTGTTCCACTACCTCATCAAAATCTGAAGACCGAGGTGAACTAAATCTATCTTGTCTCTTGATATTCTCATCTGACGGGATCACTGTCTGGATTCTTGGTTCATCTACTTCACTGTAACAGGTTGATTGATCGTTTGCAACTAATCTGTTATCAGCTTTGATCATAGTACATGATATTTCTGTTCGTAACCGATCTTGAATGAAAGATTTCGTTACATCTTCCATCTCGGAAACGAAATCATGGCTGATACACTCTGGTGATGTGGTCATACGGATAGATGAATCAGTTTGTTCTTGTCCAGAGAATACATCAGAGGAAGTACTGTAGCTTTTAGCCAAGTAGGGACAAGTTGAACTTGTTTCTTGGTACGGTTGACCTTCCTCTTGTGTGACTGCTGGTAAGTTTCCACTGACGGTTTTCATCACCGGTGTAAACACGATAGGTTCGACCTTTTGACCCAGTATTTGTCGTTGGCAGTTACTTTCTGCCAGATGATCTCTTGCACTGAAATGTGGGTCAGTTATCGTAATGCTTCGCCTCCGTGCCGCTGGCGTGTCCTGTGTTTTTTCTTCCATTTCCGTCTGAGATTTACCCCTGTAAATTCTCTCTGGAACTGCTGTCCTAGTGTGTGTTTGTTCCTCGTGGGATTCGTGAGGTTCCGTCATGGTTATATTTTTCAGATTCTGACTTATGGATGAACTCAACCTCCAACTTCTTCTTGATGATTTGGTTAATTCCAGAGGAGGTTCCGAGATCTCCGCTTGGGTCTCATTTTGCGTTGGCAGTAATAAATCTCCATCTTTGGAATCTGATTTCATGCGTTTCTCACTTTTGCCGGAAAATGGCAGGCTATCTGCTTCCGTTGCATCACTCGTCCTTCCGGTATCTTCGAGTAAAAGTTGCTGGTCGTGTCTGTTAAGCTCCGGAACCTCGGTACTCTTGGGCATTTGCTCAGTTACGGGTATTTCAGAATCTTCATCCTCTCTTAACAGAGTAACCGGTTGGTGCATTTCTAATTCCCTACTAGCACGGTACATGGGCTTGGTTGTTTGAGCTTCACATGAACCAAACCCGCACACAGTTTCAAGCGGTATACTTGTTTTGACCAATTCAGTCGTTGCAGGATTTGATTGAATGACACTACGTGATTCACAAGTTTTTCCCCTTTCCACTTTTGTTTGCTCTTGATCCAACGAGTCGTTCAGTACCGAATTTTCCGCTGTCAGCACACAGTCAATAGTTTTCATTTGATCTGAAGTGGCACCTAGTAATGCGGATCTTGCGATTTCTTCAGTCCCAAATGGCTCCTCATTTTTGGGAATCTGATTTTCAACACCGAGCGCCAGATTTGTCGGGCTCCTGTCATCCACAATGAATGCAGTTGTTGTTTCCTGATCAATGTTTACCACTTCACACTGTACTGTGTCATTTTGTTGGGCATGGTCTTCGGATTTCGGTGCTCCATCCAATCCGGTTGGTGAAAATGATTGCGACTTTCCTGGTCTCAGATCATGATAGCGCGGTTTGACTTCGCACCATCTAAATGGGCCAATTCTCTGATTTGGTGACATCTCTTCTGTCAACTGAGTTAGTTTTGTTTCTGTGTCAACTGTAATATTGCTGCTTTTGTTGGGATGAATATTGGAAAGGTCGATTTCATGCGAGACACGCACTTCGCTATAGGCTCCGATCGTCCAATCTTGGGAGACCGACCCGGGCACTGGTGAACCTAAATGCATTGTCACACTTTGTGTTAGTATACTGTGAAACTTGTCATCCAGGTCAGTAGTGGTTCCCTCTTTCGGTCCAGGACCATCCGAGAAACCCTCTGGATTTTCTTTGTTATCCTGAACAATTTGTACTTTACTTATTGGTGTTTTACAATCTTCTATCACTTTCTGATTTCCCATATTAGGCGACTGATCTCGGGTACTGATATCCAAGCCTTTCGTTTCCATAAAGTCACTACCATGTCTTCCATTATATTCCTCTCCACGGGGCATTTCCTGTATAGCACTGATACTGTCGGAATTGGTGAGATATTCGGAAGCTGTCACGGTAGTATACGGTTTCTGTTGCGCCCAATTGTCAAACGATTCGTTCAACAAATTTGCTGTTCGTTCATCGGTATATGTGGTTTTTTGACCCTGGGCCTCTGTTGGGCGGGAAATCGCAGTCGACTGGGTCCGACTTCCCTCTGACTCAGTCCGTTCATCATACTGTGCGATTTCGAAGCATGTATCATCTTGGATTGACAATTCAGACTTTTGTATATCCTCATTAACCATTTTAATAGGTGATTTATCCCCAGAACTGGTTTTATGGTTTTTATCTTGATGTAGCAGCTCATTCAACCGGTTCGTGATAGATGGATCACACTTGGAGATTTCCGAATCGATATCAAGTGGATCAACGGTTGTTATCTGCTCTTGTATGAATCCCTCCGATTGAGACCGAAACCACCGGATACCTTTAAACTGCAGGCGACTATCTTCAGGAGTCCCTTTACGACGTACTTCCGTCTTTGTATTCTCTGATGTGGATTGAGATGTTATGATTTGCATCTCAGAACCAGTCCGTCTCAAGCTGATCTGTTGAGACTGTTCACGAGAGTCTATTCGATTGTATTGTTCGTATTCTTTTGATTGCCGTTGATCACTTAGTAGAAGAATTTGTAAACCTGCATTGGCTTCTAAAACGCCTGGTGTAGTTTGATTGGATGTTGCTGTTTGACCTGGGGACCTGTTAATAACACTTGGTAAACACGTGTCACTATAATGGTTCTTGATCCGTTCTTCCTCAGATTCTTCCATTTCTCGTTTGCCTTTCGGTGTATCCGGAGAACCCGATACACCCATTGGTGTGTGATATGTAGTCCCTGTGAGTGAGAAAATTGAATTTGTAGACGGTGTCCACCCAGTACCCAAATGTCTAGGACTCAGATCACTACCATCTTTTCTCTGAATCATTTGGGAATCAGACGGCCATGGTATCGATTGAGTTTGATCTCTTGGGGTAAAGTAAAATGTTTCGGTCCCCAGAAACTTGTGCTGGGAATCTTCAGCCACAGTTCGATATGCCGGCGAGTGATCTGCTGCTGAGCTTAAGACGCTTCTTGTTGGCTCATTGCAGTCAACCTGGAAATCAAAACTGACATCCATTTGGCTGGACATGTCAGGCATCCACGAAAAAGGAGATCCATGCATTTTTGTCTTATCAGCCGTATCCAACACTGAATCACGCTGCAATTCAGTGGGAGCCACCCTGTTCACAGGATCTTGTCCCGACTTACTCATCTGTTCCTCGACAAATGAAAGTGTTTGTGAAGAAGGTCTACTGAGCAACACCTTGACCCAGTCCATCAATCCACTCATCAAAGTGTTTGAACGACTTGTCACAGCCAAAGAAACATCACCAAAATTAACACCACTTGCCTGAGTCCGATTGCTTTCACAGCGTGCACAGACCCGTTTCACCGATTGAGGCAGTGGAAATAATCGAAAAGGCCTACTAGATGTTGGATAGGAAAATGTGCGACGGCGTTTCCATCCATGCTCAGTGTAACGCCAATGACAACAAACAGGATCCTGTTTTCGATTTATTGTGTCCTCTTCCATCGGCTCAGTTGGTAACCTAACTAAGTTAAATAAAGAACGAAAACTTTCAGAACTCAAGGCATCGATATGATCATGTGATGTCATGTGCAGCTGGCCCGATGGACTGCATTGTAAGTTCCGTTGACTAACCTGTGTTGTGAGGTTTTCCGTTGTAGTTACGAGTTCGTTTACCTTCTGTTGTCTAGATGCAAATCTTTCTGGCTCATGGCATCCGTCGCTCATCTCCGTCATGCTTCAATGACCGACAGATTATTGAACCGTGCCATGAAGGATCTGCAATAGATAATACGGAGAATCTATAATAAAACAAGTGAATTATTCCTTATTTAAGTTTACATAGCTCAGTATTGCCTGAAACGGACATGCTTTATTTAACGATAAGTGAAAAATAACACGTTTGGGATCCCCAAAATTTATTAAATGGAGTTCGACAGATAGAAAAGGAAATCTGGAATTTGGAACTCCGAAGAAATAAAACTCCCAAAAACAAACTCATAGTTATGGATGAGTATAAAAGACTGGATGGGAACCGTGTTTCAGTCGCATGACGGAATGACGAAGGTCTCGAACAGAAATCGGGAAATTTTTCGAAGAGCCCCAGCAGTGTCTAACACCATTCAGGTTTTGGATGATGTTGTCACAGCTTGATCTGTTGATTTGTTTGCGACGCGCACGAAACAGATCTGAAGTGCAGAGGAAAATGTAGTTTTGTTACTGTTCAATTGTTGGCGGTCTTTGATAAAAGCAACCAATGTTCAAACTAAGGGGAATAGGTAAAATCATGAGGTAACTACGATCTTATAGTTCTCTCAGTTCCTGTTTCAAAAAGGGAAAATTGATGTAAGTCTTCACATTTGGTCCATTGAGAGAGATTTTTAAGACGTTTTGGTGTAAACCAATTTTATGGAAAAATTCTCACCTTAGACACGACCAACATGCATATAACAAATCGCATACGCTTCAAAGAATCCGAATTCCTCATAAGAATTGAGTTAGAGCGTCACCTTATAAAGAGTATCGTGAACCTTTTACTTTTCCAAATAGACTCTTTTTGGGTCGCACGAACTGCAACTGTAGAAGTCAAAGAATCCTGAATTTCTGTTGACGGGTCTTAATTAGCAAGATCTTGTAATTGATTTCTTACGACAATTAACTCCTGACTTCCGAAGCTGAGATGATAATATCCAATGGACACTTCTGTATTTCTGTGTTTCCGACCACTAGCCTTCTAACCAAGTACTTTCTTTTGTCGTCGCCTCACAGTATTACACAATCAAAAATCATGTAGACGATTGGATGCATCACCGACCGCGATAACCGGTTGTCCTGCCCGACTTCGTCAACCATTCGATGGAAAAATCTCGCGGATCCCAACCTCGATGCTTAAAAAAACTTTCATGACCTAGTCGACTCGGTAACGATTTCATACCTGTCAGTCACTTCATAAATCGTCCATCTCAACCCATCTTCCAACCGCGACTCGCTTTGGAGAGCAGTATGCACCAAAAAGGATGATTTGTGTTCATGCTGAACGCATATCCCAGCCACTGTGAGTTGTTCAAATCGATTTTTGGTCCGTAAGCAAGCCCGTAACCCTTCACCCACTACACATAAAACCAGTATTTCTGACTCGACATACCCAAGATATTGAAGCAATGCTCCGAAGACGTATGTGGTTAGATACCGATATATCTTCTGCTCGTCGATATGATTTTCTGGATCGTCTAATAAAATTGTCCCGACTATAGCAGCATATCCTCGTCTCTTAACAGACAGTCAGATAGACGGAAACTCATTTGGTCCATCGACACCACCGATGCCTGGGATTGGTGAAAACCAAATTGGTCTCCTGTATTCTTGACGAAACGTTATCCGATCACCAAACGCGATGCTGCCGCCAAGGTATCATTCCACTTATTTCAATCAGTAACGTCGCACTGGTTCAGATGACTACCTCAGAGCATCGTATAGTTAGGAATAAAACCATTAAAAAAGCAAAGAGTAAACGAGCAAAAAAGAAGGTTATAAAAGAAAAGCGTACAAATAAAGAGAAAACTCGAATACAGCTACGGTGTCGACCATGGCACCTGGCTATGTCATCTATCGTTGTGATCCGTCCCACTAAATCTAGTGAAAAGTCTATTCTGCCCACGAATGATCTCGTTTAATAGTGAAACAGTAAATACATAGCCTGGTGCTTCGCGTACCTGGCCGTTGCATTCAACGTACTGGTCCGACTGGTACAGGCAACCAAGCTTGAGGCTTAAGTACCACAGACGGGATTCATCACTCATTCTATCGATCGACGCCACCAGTTGACTGTCACTCGGGTCTCCGTTGTCTCAAGATTTGGGCTTTGTATCGCACCAGTGCTAACATAACTTGGCTGTCCATCGACAGTAAGTCAGACCATACCCTTACATCTAATGTCTCCAAACATTCGGTGTACGAATCTCGTGGACCTCAATCTGGGAGCCTCACATGCACCACACGGTCAAGGTTTTCCTCATCTTTCCTCCATGTCATGGACTGACCCACCTTGACCTACCCTCCAACCATCAAGTGCCTTGGAGAACAGTGTTAAATCTGTCCCAAGAGTTTGGGATCACTTCATTCCGGCCGAACTCTGGTTTTTCACTAATGAAACCGCCATTATTTGAAGATAAATTTCCTGAATGAGGTACCATCGACCGTGGGATCAGTGATACGAATACGATTATATTCAAGTGAAGAAACAAGTGTACCGAGATGTACACACGATTGTCATGACGTATGAAGCTTACCCATCCGCCTGCTATCAACACTGAATTGATTGCGAACGGAATTATAAACGGAAGTCAACAGGCTGCTTTCGCCTCGCATTTAAATTAATCACATTTTTGTCTTGTCATGCAGCAAAAACTGAAATTTTCGTCCTCGTCTGCTAGTTCATCAACTGATTCTACTCTCGGGACCGTATGAAATAACGAGACTTTCCAACGAAGCACCTGTTGATTAATTTAAAATGAAAGTATTTCCCCGGAAAAGTGATTCCGAATTTTAGGATTTTATCGGGAACGCACAGTTGCCGTTCTGTCGGACTACACTTCCATTTCACTGAGCAAATTAGCCAAATCGGTCAGGTGCGTATTGCTTGATTATTCTTCTGTTTTCCACTGCGTTCCTCGATCACTTCAGAGGCTTCACTCCTTTGATTTTCACCAACTTCCCCTCCAGCTCCTCTGAGAATGTAGTAAAAGATGGCTTCAAAGTAGCTGTAGTGACCTCGATCGTTCTGAGAAAATGACCGTTTTCTGGACATCATTTTGGATCTATTTTCTCTACGATCTTTTTTGACGTTTGACATCGACCTCACTGTTTTCGGTTGTGTGCGTTTTACTGGACTGACTTTTCCGAGGTTTCCGTGGACCCCCGTTTTGAATTAATTTCATTTTCGGTCCTTTGCCGATTGTACGCGCTCGCGGTTCGCTTTTTGCACAGCCGTTGCGTTCATATTCGTTCGGTGTATCTCATATCGGTACTGTTTCGGTGCCACGATATATAGAATACACCTTTGCATCTGTAAACCGACTTGCGTCTTCTCTATTCGTCCGACAGAGGGGATAACGTTGGTATTTCGTTGCCAGACCGGATAGAAGACACGTTCACTAGCCGCCCTCGAACGTCGTCTGTGTTAGTGAACCCGAAACCTCCGGAACCTTCCTGGATTATTTGCCCGCTCGGTGAGTCTGTGATTTTTTCGCTGTTCCATGTCTTCGTTTTGTTGCACGATATATATATTTTTCACGATATATTATCGCAACATAATCATGTTTGAGGATAAAATGCAGCTCGACACAGACATCACTTTGTCTGCGGTTGCTTTCAAGCCAGTGGCATTTATGCCACACGACCCCGAGGTCCGGTTTGCAGCCTTAGAGCTGCAGTTTGAGGCACGTGGGATTATCTACCAACGCCGACGGTTTTCCTATGCCTTAGAGGTTTTAAATCTTCCTCAAGAGCAGCCGTACGATCGGCTTAAGGAGGCCATATTGCAGCATTTCCTACCTTCTTGGGAGGAGCGCTTACGTCAGCTACTTGCCCGGCACCCCATAGGGTATACAAAACTTAGCCGCCACCTAGCTCACCTCCGGTCCCTGGCAGGGCCTGCCGATAAGGATTCGGGGATAGTTAAAGAATTGTGGCTGGACTCCTTACTCTTTCATGTTCAGACCACCGTAACTGCTCTCCTCGAGGACTCATCCTTGGAACAAGCAGCCGCCGTGGCTGACAAGATTGTCGCATGTGTCGGCAGTGGGGCTAACCTCCTCATCGTCATGACATCGCGCAATCCTCGGGGTGTTAATCTGGATGAATCGCCGGAGAGGCCTCGGCACTCTCGATCTATTCAGCGTCGACTGTCTTTCAAAGACAGGGTTAAAGTACCTACCTCTTGCAGTAGCCTACGTAAGCAACGGCACGGACGGGCGCCCTCCACTGCCCACGTCCGCCGTGAATCCGCCTCTCCTGCCTCTTCCAAACCAGACCACCCTACCAGCGGTTTTTGTTGGTTCCACCGCACTTTCGGACCAGCTGCCCGTAGGTGCAGACAGCCGTATTCGTACGTGGCGGGAAACGCCCCTGCCGGCGAATAAAAGCGGCCGTAGTCGCCGGCAATCAGTCACAGGATGGCCTTCTGTTTTACGTGCATGATTAGTGCACTAACGCTAGGTTCCCAGTTGATACTTGGGCCCAAGTTTCTGTCTTGGCGGTTGTTAAAGACAAGCTACGAGCTTCTTTGCTTCGGCTGTCCGCAGCGAATGGTTCCTCCATTCCTACCTACGGCACGAGACAGCTTGCGGCCAACCTGGGACCACGACGACGTTATCTGTGGACGTTCATCCTTGCGGACGTTCCCACAGACATACTGGGAATCGATTTTCTGCGGCACCATAAATTACTTGTTGATTCACGTAGACTGCAGCTTATTGATCCTTCGTCGGACACTAAATTTACGGGTCTCGCAGGTTGAACAGATGCACACTGAATCATAAGTTTCTTTTCTAACATTCCTCACGATTTTCAGTCTTTATTTAATAAATTCTCCATCTTGACTAAACCATTTGAAGAGATAGATACAGTGACCGATCGTGTGGCACACCACATTGTCATTAACGGACCACTGGTCACGGCACGACCTCGCCGACTGGCTCCGGACAAATTGGTTTTCGCCAAACGTGAGTTTTACACTTTACTTTCTAAAGGTATTGTTCGTCCTTCTCACAGTCCATGGGCCTCACCTCTGCACATGGTTCTTAAGAAAGACGGCGTTAGCTGGCGACCATAGGGCGACTATCGCGCACTAAACTCGGTTACCCGTTACGATAGCTATCCAATACCCCACATACACGACATCACGGCATCACTTCATGGCACGACTGTATTTTCTAAGATCGATTTGATACGAGCCTATCGCATCGTCGAGTGTAGATGAACATTTCCAACATTTGACGCCACAATTTCAACGTTTGTCCGAACATCGAATAGTGGTCAGTCCCGATAAGTGTGAACTCGGCAAACAGGAACTTGTGTTCCTCGGTCACAAGATCACTCGAGAGGGTATTAAGCCTTGCGAAGATAAAGTGCGCGCTATTCTAGATTACGCCGTACCGTCCTCAATCAAGGATCTCAAGGCATTTTTGGGGTTAGTTTACTTTTATCGTCGTTTCATACCCCATGCTGCTGAACGTTTGCTTCCATTAGCTGACCTACTTCGTGGCAACCCAAGTAAGTTGTTGCTTACGGATACCGCACGAGTAACTTTCTCGGAGATTAAAGCGACATTAGCTCAGATCACGCTCGTAATACACCCAGTTCCGTCCGCCACGCTAAGCATGGTAGTGGATGCATCGGACTTTGCCATCGGAGCGGTCTTGCAACAGTCTGTTTCTGGGATTTGGCAGCCATTGAAGTTTTTCTCTCGACGCCTCAGTCCCACGGAAACGAAATATAGTGCTTTTGGTCGCGAACTGCTGGCTGCATATAACGCCATTAAACACCTCCGTCATGCAGTCGAGGGTCGATATTTCATCCTCTATACTGACTATAAGCCTTTGATGTATGCATTGCATACTAAGTCTGACCGGTACTCCCCACGAGAAGTCAGACATTTAGACTATATTTCTCAGTTCACGACTGACCTACGACACAGTAAAGGTGAGTCGAACTGCGTTGCAGATGCTTTGTCGCGTATTCCGCTTAATGCTAATAAATCTCCGGTTTTAGACATCCCTACCATGGCTGCAGCACAGGCACAGGATTCTTCATGTATGGAAGCCGCTCAGTCATCGTCGCTACAGTGTCAGTCCGCACCTCTGGCCACCAGTGCTGGCACTATACTCTGCGACATGTCTACTGGCCTGGCCCGACCAGTCGTACCTTCTACATATCGACGTCTCGTGTTCGATACCCTACATGGACTCTCACATCAAGGCATCGCAGCCAGTCTCCGACTAGTAGCTGCACAATACGTCTGGCCGTCCATGAATAAAGATGTTTGTATGTGGGCGAAACAGTGTCTACAGTGTGAACGATTTAAAGTCCATAGGCACATAGCTTCGCCTATCGGTACTTTTGCTGCGCCTGATGCTCGCTTCGATCATATCCACGTAGATAATGTGGGTCCACTGACCCCTTAACACGGGTACACCTATTTATTAACGTGCATCGATAGATTTACGAGGTGGTCCGAGGCTATTTCCACCTCTGTCGTCACGGCCGAATCAGTGGCTAGACATCTGATAGAACGATGAATAGCTTTATATGGTTGTCCTTCTACAATCACTACCGACCGAGAACAACAATTTGAGTCTGATTTATTCTCTTCATAAACTCACATGCTGGGTACGGAACGCATTCGCACGACCGCGTACCATCCGGCATCGAATGTTTTAGTCGAACGTTTTCATCGCCAACTCAAAGCGGCTCTTAAAGCAAACGAGAGCCCCAACTGGTACGAAACGTTACCGCTAGCTCTGCTTGATATCAGGACTTGCATAAAGACAGATATCCAATGTTCCGCTGCAGAACTTGTCTACGGCACGATATTACGACTGTCTGGAGAATTCTTTACTCCACGGAGTACAGATTCACTTGGCGTACAGACTTACGTTCACCGTTTGTCTACGTACATGCAAAATCTCGCTCAGGTGCAGACTCGAATGCAGCGACGACAGGTTTTTGTTCCGACCGAACTCGAAACTTGCTCGTTTGTATTCATTCGTGTTGATCCGGAACGAAAACCATTACAACAGCCTTACGAAGGTCCATTTCGCGTGATTTCCCGTCACGATAAGACCTTAAAGGTTGATCGACATGGTCACGTCGATACAGTTAGCATCGATCGTCTCAAAGCCGCGTACGTTGATGACAGCGTGTCGCTCGCTGACAGGAGATTCGATGTTAGCCCTGCACTACCTGTTGACGACACTTCCGTGTCACGTCAAGGTCTGCAGTTAGCGTAACCTGCTACGACTTCCAATGAGGCTATCGTCTCACGTTCAGGACAGCACCCAGTCGTCCCTGCTACGTCCTCGAATGAGAATACTGCCTCGCGTTCAAATCAGCAGCGCACGCCTATGAACCCGTCCGTGAATGAGGCTCCCATCTCACTTTCCGGTCGGAAGATCGTTTGCCCAGCTCGTTTTCGCGACTAGGTTAAACACGATCTTAACCATTGCACTTCGCAGTAATAACTTTCGTGTTTATCGTTTCGATACGATTTAACATACCTCATTGGTTATTGCTGTATCCTAGTCAAGTCCACTGTGGTTGCTGCACGAGTTTTCTGTTTCTTTTCGTTTCACGGAACGTCGCCATTTGGTACGCTTCGCTGGTCCCACGAAATTTGGAGAATTTTGGCACCAACGTTTGCATTCTGGATCGGCCCTATCGTTGTCGTTACTTGCCACTGACGAACCTACCGATTTGGTTTTCGGATATCATATCGGTTACCGGTTACCCGGATGACGACTCACGCGACCGATGTCATTGGCAACAACTCTGATTTACGCCCGACTATCATTCTACGGTTCCTGCATACCACGGATTCTGCCCGTCAACATCCTACAACAAAACTACATTCACGTATTTTGCACGTATTCACGCACAGGAATATCGTTTGTATGCCCTCACCTCGGACATTTTTCGAAAGCTTTCCACGCTTTCTAGCGGGAAGCTGCTGTAGTGACCTCGATCGTTCTGAGAAAATGACCGTTTTCTGGACATCATTTTGGATCTATTTTCTCTACGATCTTTTTTGACGTTTGACATCGACCTCACCGTTTTCGGTTGTGTGCGTTTTACTGGACTGACTTTTCCGAGGTTTCCGTGGACCCCCGTTTTGAATTAATTTCATTTTCGGTCCTTTGCCGATTGTACGCGCTCGCGGTTCGCTTTTTGCACAGCCGTTGCGTTCATATTCGTTCGGTGTATCTCATATCGGTACTGTTTCGGTGCCACGATATATAGAATACACCTTTGCATCTGTAAACCGACTTGCGTCTTCTCTATTCGTCCGACAGAGGGGATAACGTTGGTATTTCGTTGCCAGACCGGATAGAAGACACGTTCACTAGCCGCCCTCGAACGTCCTCTATATAGCTATTGTTCATGCTGCATCACTTGAACAGGAATTAAATCATATATTCAGAGAATGAATTGTTGGCACGTGGAGCCTGAATCGTATGTTTTTGGAAAATCCACTTGCATTCTTCACATCGAAAAGTCGGACGCTGCGAGCCGGAATCGAACCGGCGACCCTCCGCATACCGGGCAAATGCTCTACCAGCTGAGCTATCGCAGTCCGGACAGTCCCGTGTTAATAACGCCAGTGAATAATCGATAATGCGCGAACCACGATTCCGGCACGCGGCGTCCGACTTTTCGATGTGAAGAATGCAAGTGGATTTTCCAAAAACATAAATCATATATATTTTAATCTTCGAAACATGATTTCTTTTCGGGACGCGAGTTGTAGGCGAACGTGTGTTTACGGTGATTTCATTCTCAAGCCGTTACAATCACACTTATATGAAAAAGAATTAATAAGAAGAGTTTAAAAACGTCGCATCAAGTCGGTACGGAGAAATAAGGGTGAGGGGAGACGGAAACACATGTGAGTGACCAGATTATGTAACCGGTGATAATTAGCTTACGCCAGCGCTACGCCCTACTGTTTAACAGTTGACTGTTGGCCATGCGAGTTGAAGTGCTTGGACTAATTTTCGCTGCGCTCAGACTTTAAGAGGCGGATGATAATTGCCTCGACAGTTGCTAGTGTCCGGAGCCTAATTGCCCTTGATACGTGCTGTGGGACCCGGTAGACGACTTTGAAGGTGGACTGGATGTCAGTTGGATGCCCAGTTTCTACCAAGTGTGCGACGATTGAACCTGATACTACTCCGTTGCCTCCGTGTCTAAGCCATCGTGGGTGATGCTCTTTGATGCGTTCTGATAACTGTCTTGCCGTTCGACCCATGTAGGTAACACTACAAACGCACCTGAGTTAGTATATAATCATGAATGAGGTCAACAAGGGCAGCTTATCTTCATTTTCACATCTGATTATTGGTGACGTAATAAACACGCATCTAATCTTGGCGGCGTTGAAAGTGGACTTCACCGTGGCACTCAGAATTTTTCATCTGAATGGTTCCAAGTGTTCTTATTGTATGTTCCCTCTATATATCTGAGTTACCGAGAGTTGAATCTGAGTACCTCGGAGTGACGTTAAGCACTGATCTTCACTGGTAGACTGATGCTACCAATTGCGTGCGCCAACTGCAGCGCATTTGCTTTCAAAGTCGAAAGCTCAGATCCTTCGCGTTGAACCGCATGTTTATATTTTCCTTTGTCCCTCAATGCGCCTTGCCCATCTTACAATATTTCTGCTTCTTGGTCGTTCCAGAACTGTTAAGGAAGGATTTCGAGGTGACGACGAAGTATTTTAGTTAGTCATGTCTCTTCTATTTCGTGTCTTTCTAATGAATAAGGTATATGATTAACACATTAATGTCCATGGAAACTAGCAATAAGCTCACCCGCCCTATCTAGAAAGATCTTTTGAAACGCTGCTCTCACTCCAAAACCCGCTCTCCATCCCGTATTATTCTCACTATGGCAAGCCTGTGTAAGAATTCTCCGGTGCGGTAACTAAGCCGTTTATTGGTGCACAAAGACAGTTACCGCTGATCTGCGTTCAAATCTTCTCTAGATCATAGTACATTTTTTAATTCGTTCATTACCCTCACTTTATCTTCCTATATCGCACTCAATGAGTCCCTCTATATTTGAAATTTAAGCTACGTGCATGCACAAACCTGAAGATACAATACTCTATGTGGACCATTTTTAAAACCGACTTCTTCAGTTTGTGACATGGAACCATTTCTCTCACGTACCCCTTGTAAGTAAATTGTTACCAAACAGCCGACTGAGGTATTTCAACATGGAAGTGCTGTAGATTGGATATTAGTGTACACCATTAACTGTAAAACCAACCGAAGAGAATAATGTCATGTTTCACTCAAGGCCTGTTCTTTATGCACCATAGCCCTAGTCCCCTTGTTCGCGATTTCACTAGTTGTGAAAGTGCCGCCTCCTTGGATATTTTGACCACGCGAACCACCACTCCTTCTCAAACTTGCGCACTCATCGTGAGAAATTGGCAAAAGCACTGAATGTTGCACGTACTGCGTTGTTTCATCACCTAGATTATCTCACCCTTGGCTGGGTGCTTTAGTCAGCGCATCCATGCATCTAAATATACGCAAGCAATATTGTTTATCCCGTCTTCATCCGGATCCACCGACGTCTGTTACTAGGTTCGGTGAAACGGAGAGATAGATGTGACACCCTCGTAGCAGTTGTTACCAGAGGCATAGCATGGGATGGCCATATCACGTAATGCTAAGCTGTTGATCGTTCTTGTGCGCCATGATTCTCCAACAGGCAAGTTGTAGGACGGAGTTCATCCCGAGTGTTCGTGAAGCTGCGGATATTACCAGTACCAAACCCAAGGGAACTACCGCGGTTGGATGCTTTTACTTTTATGCGGCTAGCTCCTGCGAGAGGATGAGCTGGCTTCATGGACTTCCCGAACGGCACCTGTCCATGAGCAGTGTGTGAAGACGAACTGTTCACGAAGAGTTTTGGGAATTAGGTACGTAGTGGCGTCCTTAGGGTCACTTGGTCTTTTGTTTGAGGTAGCAGTTCTATCCCTTGCACAACCAAGTGCTGCCTGTCAAGCAACAGGCAAGTTGTGTGTTGAGAATCCGTGATTAAACGAATGGTTCATACGTCTTGGATGGCGGTCTGCCAGTCGAGGATGCCCAACACATTCTAGTGAATCTCAGGACAGCTGATCAAGAAGCAAGAAAAGATGGCCTTATTTCGTGATGAGTCACATTCGCACACGTCACGTTGCTGTCTATGTGCTTCTGTGGGTTTAATGTAGAATACGCTGCCAGGTGAAAAACTCGCCACATCCTCTAACAACCCCACGTTGCTTTTGTTTGGCTGTTCACCATCGGCCTGTCCGACATGGGTGACCCTGAAGGAGCGCTTCGCGCTTCAGTCGGCACAGCCCTCGGGGCCACCGTGGCAAGCAAACTCGGTCACCACCGTAAATTGGCAACACCGTGGTTAATTGAAGTACCTTGAGAGTATTTGAGGCAGACGCAGTAAAGATGTCCACTTTGGCTAAGTTCGAAAATTAGGTCAGTGAGATACTATAACAAATTTTCGACAGAGATAAACCAAGGTTTACTATCGGTGCGGTCGAGAACCACTGATTTTCCGTCTCATGTACACATCTGCATTCAACAACACCTTTGCAGTCGATCGTCAACTGTAATGAATTCTGCTGCTGTCCCTAGCTTGCGCACACAGATGCACTGACTCAGTCACCCAGCTTTCAGTCAGCGCCCGTCTGCCCCGTGGTCCTTCTGACCGCCAAAACTTTCGACAACAGATGGACTGAATTTTGACATCAAAGAGAGCTGAACACGTTGTTCGTGGTTTGTCTCGGTCGTTAAGCTCTTATATCCCTCATCTGACATATTTGCAACATGTGAGTAGCCAGTAGATTTCGAGTGTTACTTACGGGATGCTAGTGGACCAGTTTCAGTTCAGTTTATACAACCACTAACCTCGCACTTTTGTGCTCTGGTTTTGGTTGCTACCTTTTGGCATCGTCAAGCAAAGGTCAGAAGGAATGGAAGCATCAAGTGAAAAAGACCCAAAAATCAAAACAATAAGTGGGGATAACGAATACAATGAAAGAGTTTGAATGCAACTGCGCCACTGATTGCGACACCTAGCCATATCACTTTGTCTCCAATCATTGGATAGGCAGATCACAAAGACCCCAACCCGAAAGTCTAACGCGTCCCACTTGGCCAAGTCCACTGGTCAATGTTCTGATACCTTTTTGCCCTGTCATGGACTGACCACCTCAACCTACCTTCCAATCACTACTGGCCTCAGAGAACAGCATACACCGAGGATGTCCATCGGTGGGCATGCGTAACACATGTGCCAACCACCTTTATCTGTTTGGATTCAGTACTTGATCCAGAGACTGACCTCTGGTTCCCAACACCTTACGTCCAATCTCAGCATTGTTGATACGGTATTCCCACCATACTCGAGCAATGCTGTGGAGAAAGCGGTACTCGAGCAGCAACAGTCTCCGCCTATCTTCCACTCTTGTTGGTCATGTTTCAGAACCGTATGAAAGAACGGGCTTAACCACCGCATTGTACACTTTACCCTTAACAGGCAATCGGATGTCACGTCGGCGCTACAAAAGAGAAATGAACTTCTCTGGCACACCCTTCAATGAGAGGCAGCGACAGAGAACTGTGCGATCGACTGAATCGAATGCCGCTTTCAGATCAAGAAAGACTGGAAGATGTTTCTGTGCTCTAAGGTTTGCCGAAGAGTAGAAATGTGGTCGATACAACCCATACCGGGTCGGAAACCGGCTTGATTCTCACGCGTACACTGGATAATCGGTAGGGAATAAGCCCGGTGCGCAGTTTAGACGCAATACTTACTAAGCTGATTCTTCTGTGGTTTTCACAAGAGGAACTGTCACCCCTCTTGTAAATCGGCACAACCACTGATTCACACCATCCCCTGGGAATCTGCTCACTATCCAACACAACCCGTGGAAGTTTTGTTAACTCGGAAACCAAAGCTTTGCCTTCATCCTTGAAAAAAGATGGAGACGACCCATCCGGTTCAGCGGCTTTGTACTTTTTCAATTAACCTGTCTCCCGCATAATCCCCATTTCTGATGGAGGAGCGATATCCACCTGCATCGTTTCTGTGGAAGGTATATTTGGAAGGTGCACTGTAGAAGTGGGCCAACTGAATTGTTCCTTGAGGTACTCTGCCCAATGGTCCAGATGACGTCCTTGGGAGGAAATCAGTGAACCGTCGAACTCCTTGATTATCTCACTTACCCCGGACTTCCATGGATGGGTACCTCTTATCAAATGGTAAGGGTTGTGAATATTGGCAATAGACGCAGGCCTTTCCATTTCCCTACATTTTGCAGTCCACCTCTGTTCACGGTCATTTCTCAGGCTCCCAGTCAGTTGGCGTCCCAGATCTGCGCACTTCATTAAATATGACATCCGGGGGACAGATCTGTGTGCATCCAATAAATCAACTGATGTCGAAGATATCCATCGTTTGTGAGGCCTACTTGAACCAAAATCGTGTATGGCATTAGAAGTGGCATACAAGGCTTCCTTGATCTGTTGCCAGCGTTTATTTGGGTGGTGCACATCCGGCTTCATCGATAACCGTGTAAATAGTTCTTCCTGAAAACCAAATCTTTGGTTATCTTGGGGCAAACTTGTCCTGCAGCGCCAGTAGGTTTCACGTAATTGTCTGCCACTTTTCTTCTACCGCAGCATTTTCACCGTCTACGCCCCTGTCTAGTTTAGCTACGTCTGTATTTAATTCGGTAGCATTCAGCTTTCCGAAATTCCTACGCGGTTTCTCTGTGATCTTCGAATGCGTGAGGCGCAATGTAAGCTTGATCAACACGTGATCACCCTTGTCCAAAGGTGGGTGAGTGCTAGGCCCATCTATGTCACTGGTATTTCGTGATCACCAGGTTCAAAAGGGCTGACTGGTTTCCCATTCTGCATCTAGTGTTTCCCCTCATGTGCTGAAACAAGGTTCATCCGTGGAGCCACTCGATAAAGTACTTTTCCGCTCTGCCGCGAATACAGCTTTTCGTGTCCCATTCCACTCCTAGAAGGTCAAAGTCCCCAACAACCAGTGTTGCATTCGCTGCTGCCTCTAACTGTTCTAGTGCCTGTGTGAGTTCTGTGTCCTCTTCCGTTTCCGAGTTTGGACTCCTTTACACACATACAACTGCAGTTTTCCTAGTAGGCATTTGACAATGACAGCATATGTCTGGGTAATCATTGAGCACAATCTGACTTCCGATTTCATATGAACCAAAACCTCTCTAATGAGCAGGGTTACCCCGCCGCCCACCGTATCATCGCATCTGTCTTGCCAATAGACCAAGTAGTGGCCTTCGACTTCCTGTGGGATATGGTCGTTTCCAGATAACCACGTCTTGGATACTGCAACTACTTCGGAGCTGCAGCTTTCAGCCCTTTCTATCAATTCCGCCCACTTGTTTTTAATACTGCAGGCATTGGTGTATAGCACTATCGTGGCGTTTCCTGCGGAATGTCCCTGTTCCGCTTTAATTTGTGTCCCGCCTCGAGCAGAGCACCCAAGTGACTGCTACGTTTTTGAGTCCAGTGTACTAGTGTCCTGATTTACTTGTACGACCGTTTGGTCCACCAGCTGGACTTCTTGTGTACGCCTTATCGGCGTCTCAGTCACCTTTTCCCTTTTCGTCTGCCCTAGTGGCCTTACAGCGAGTATGCCCCTGACTCTCCTTTGGTCTAAATCCCACCTTGCCTTGACCTCTCTTACGGTGGGCTCCTCATCGTTGATAATGCGCAGGTTCCTTCGCCTTAAGTTGACAGGGTCCCCTCTTGACTTTCGATGTTGTATTTCCTTTGTGAGGTCTTCAATCTTGTCTTGGGGCCCTCTCAAAGGTTCCTTATCTTTGCTGTGCATGCTACCCCCTATTACCATTGCACTCGTTTTCTTTTTTTGTCGTACCGTTGGTCCCTTCACCGCTATTTGCTCTTTTGGTGTTGATGCCCAGGGGTGTGCTTCTCCTGGCTACTCCGTCTCTGCGTTTGGTTTGTCTCTCCTACCTTCCTAACTGGTTTTCTTATCATTTCAGCATGGCTGAGTTTCGCCTCCTCATTTTCCGCTCCACTTTTAAAAGTAACTTGCTGTCGCACAACTCAGAATTGACGTAGATTTCAAAGCCGCCACCTTTTTTCTTCTTGTAATGCATACGGTCCTGGCAGAAGCAGGTGAACTCGTCTTTTGCATCACAACATCATTCATGTTGCCATTCAAGCAAGTTTCTTGTAAACATGCAGCACAGGTACTTCTAAAGCTGCGGGCCATGTGTATGTATGTAAGATCCGATAGCTTGTTGAAAAAAGGGAAAGCAAATCATTACACATGACTCTAGGAACAGTCATACTGCTTGGCGCTGTGCACTTAAAAGCAGCCTGCCAACCAGCTCTTTTGCTTTTCTTTGCATGATGGTTCTACTTTCGGACTTCGGATAGTGGACGCACATTTTGTTGTCCAAGCATGTCTTTTATCGACAGCATAAATCGCTTCGAATGATTACGAGTGCGCAACATGCCAATGATGGGTTGAATAAAATAAGCAATTCCGAAAAAAATAATTCCAAAGACTGACTAACAAGTGGCTCAGCCGTTCGAAGGGTGCGGGTAGGAAGTGTTAAGAAGGGACTATAGATGGATAAAATGAGATATTGTTTTAATTAGTCATGTCCCTTCCATCCATTTTGTTGGGCAAATCAACAAAATATGTGATAGACATGTGAATGCCTGTGAAGATAATCAATTAACTCGCCCATCCTGTCCACGGGGGTCATTCGAAATGCAGTTTTGGCTCCAGAACTCGATCTGCATACAATACTAATCCCGCCAGATTAAACGTGTAGGAATTCTCTGGTGTCATAACTCAGTCGTTTACTGATGAACACTGAGCTTCTCGCAGATTTTCTCTACGTGATATTCTGTTTTCTTTGAATGCAAACGTAAATCTCACATTGTGTTCCTTTATCGTAGTCAGTAGACAATTTGTGAAATGAAATGTAAGGCTGAATGAAGTACCATGTGGATTTCTGAAGCAAACCCGTGGATGGTGTCTGGGTTGGTTGGGTTCATATATTGGTCTTAGCCTTGAACGGTCTTATTGGCAAGCTAGTAAGACTGTTAGGCGAACCCCAGCATAGAAAGAAAGGCCGCAAAAACGAATGTGTTTATCAACGTAGATAGAGGCATCAGAAGAAGAGACACTAATCGGACAATTGAGGAGAAACTCGCAAAATAGTATGTGCGCATGCATGTGTGCGTTTGTGTGTTTACCTGTGAATGTCTGTATGTAACACAGTCGGGCCGAAGCTAGCGAAGGATAAAATCTGTTGTCATGCAGTTGCATTTCATTTTTGCAGCGGCCTGTGCTGTTACAGAGTTATCAAAGCTAGGAGCACTGATAATCGATTGTCTCATTTTCAGAAGATCTTATAAAGAGTTTCGATTGCTCCACCCGTATAAACCAAAGCCTTCCTAACGCTGTCCTACAATGTTGTGGAGAGGTTAATGAAAATTGGGAGCGTCGTAGCCTCAAAGTAATTCGACCGGAAAGGATCAGCCACCACGTAAGAATAATCAGCAAGACTTACTAGTTTGTTATTTGGGAATCACTGCACATCAATCATGGAGGTGTCCAACAAACTGGGAATCTCTCATGGCTCTGTTTCCAATATTCTGAAGGAGTAATGCAGGAACTATTCATCTCGTCCAGTCCACACTCTATATTTTGGTGACTGTTGTATTCAGAAATCAGTAGTAATGCAAAACACAGGATGCGGGAAAACCGTTTATTAGTGCACGCTCAAGCAAGTACGGGAAATTGAGCAAGCTCTAGCTGTACATGCAATCGGTATGGCCGAGCAGGGCCTTCCGGTACGTAACGAAATGTGATTGGATGAATGACGCAGTCAGATGCCAGGTGTGTACGTGTGACTGATCGTGGCGGCGAATAAGCTTGACTCAGTAGGCAGTCAGTACGATGCGTGCGTGTGAGACTGTCTGATTGCGAGCGTGATTACCTGAACCGACACAACGGCGACGATTCGAGTTTTGTGACTGGTTCCAATATGGATTCATTTCACGAAAGACATTATGCAACGATATCGCTATCTCTGATGAATCGAAGTTCTACTTGCATAACTTCAAGGGCTTTCAATACGGAACCAGTTGGCACAAAATGAATGACTTCGTCCACTACGAAGGCTATCGACAGGATGATCGGAGGGCGAATGTTTCTTGTGAAATACATTACTCACGAGTAATTGTCCCGGTGTTTCTACCAGTCAAAATAAATCGAACACACTACCACCGAATGTTGTAGGAAACAGTGGAACCACATCTGGACAGTTTATCACTGGCAACTTTGTCTAGTGTTCTCTTTCAACAGGATGGAGCGCCAGCACACAACATGAATGTCGTCACCAACTACCTGGATGAGACTCTTCGGCCGCAATGGATCGGACAGAAAGGACGGATAGCTTAGTCACCACGGTTTCCAGATTAAACTCCCTTGGATATTTTGTTGTGTAAACACTTTAGGCGGAAGGTTTACTTCCCGAAACTGGAGACCTTGGAGGAGCTAGAGGCCAATGTTGTTGCAGTATGTCGGGAGATTTCAAAACACATGCTGGAGGCTGTACAACAAAACCGGATTCGAAGGATCTAGATTTGTGTGGGGCAAAACGGTGACGTTTTTGATCATCCCATCTGATTGGCCGGGACACCAGTGAAGCTTCTTGAGAGCTGAGAATTAATACACGGTATCTTCTGAGAACCACCTTATATTAATTCATTATTTATGGTATACCGTTTCGTGTTCCCTATAATAATCCACGTGTGATAACAAATCATCACTTGGGTTTTCGTTATGTATTACCTATAGAGATTTATGCCACAGATTCAATTGTGCAATTGAAGATCGATAGACCATGGGCAATACTCAGGAATGTGTTATTGAACAGTGTTCACATCGCACGTACTTTGTAAATGAAGTTCAGTCACGTTATAGATTGTGATTAGAAGTAGCGAACCTCCATTAATAAATGTAGACAAAATGGCGCCAGGTCCACATTTGTCTGAGCTCACATACGTTCATATAGTGAAACTAAGATGAGCAACAGTTGTTCGTAACTACTTAAAAGATTCAAACAATGTAACTGTTCAATATAATTTCTCTCTCTTCGCGAAACATTTTCCGGGATGAATCGGTGTGTCAGGATTGTTATGAAATTTGTGTTTGTGTTTGGTTTAGTATTGCGCTGACACATCAGTATGCCAGATTTCGTCACTCTGAGGGGTGGGGTACAAAGGGAATAAGAGAAACAGACTGTCATAACGGAATGTCGTGTACTATTTGTCAGAGTTCCCCCTCTTTTATTCAACCTTTGTCTTCTGTCCCTAACCACCTCTCTTTGCCTCCGCTATCCACCCATAATGCTTCCACTGATAACAATCCCGATACTCGCAACGGTTCATTGTCAAGTACTGTCTTAAATAATCCACAGTCGCATAACTAACATTACCTCAAGACTCGTCAGCCTCTGAATCTCGGCTCCTTTAACGTGCGTACTTTCATGCAGGCCGGTCAGCAGGCGTACCTGGCACTCACAATAGATTCTCTGAAGATTGATATCTGCTGCGTAAGTGGAACGCGTATCCAAGATGCGAACAGTGTGATTCAACCAACTGCACCTGGTATCTCATCGAGGTATTTGTTGCGCACTTCAGGAGACGAAATAACTCGAGCTGCTGGTCAACGTGGTGTAAGAATAATCTTGACTTACAAGGCTGAAGTTGCTCTTTTAGACTGGATTCCGGTTAGTAGTCGGTTATGTGCAGTTAGACTCCAGGGGTCAGTTGGCATTCGGAAGGATAGGTGTGCTAAGCGCAACTTGTTTGTAATCTCGGCATACGCTCCAACGGACTGCAACTCTGACATTCAGAAGGATGAATTCTAAGATGAACTCACCACTCTCGTTCGCAGGAGCAAAGGCTCTGATATTGTAATGATATCTGGATGTCTTTAATGCACAAATTGGCAGAATTAGTGCGTCAGAAGCTTGTTTAGGTGGGCGTTGTGCTTTACCCGCTCAGCGTACAGATAACGAGGATAGGCTTCTCAAGTTTTGTGCAGACAATCGGTTGTTCTTGTCTGGTGCAAATTTCCAACACAGCTCGCCACCCACGACAACATGGCGCTCCAACTCTGCAGGTACTCTGAGCCAGATCGATCATATCGAAATAAGCTACCGGTAGGGAGGTTCTGTTCAGAACTGTAGATCTTATTGGTACACGTACGTAGAGTCGGACCACGCATTAGTTCTAATGCGATTATCACTCCAGCTCCATGGTCATCGAAGCAAACTGCAAACCGGTTAGCCGTGCATCGTTTGTGTGATCCAGAAGTCTGCACTAGTTATGAACTGAAGTTAGCACATGAACTAGGATACACGATGAGCAGTAATGTAGATGAGCATTGGGCTTATATCCAGCAGGCGATGCACGTGTCAGCAGGCTTTGCCCGTGGTCCTAGATCCAATGTCCATCAAAGACACTGGATTTCACAAGAATCGATCAGACTAACAGAGCAATAAGTTTAGCACTCAAACTGTGGGGATGTGAATAAGAAAAGGAGAAATTCACGGAAGCAAGTTACGAAAAGTCTTGAGAATGAAAACGAGAACTAGTGGATCAAGGTAGCCGAAACAATGGAAGTAGCAACTGCTTCAGGCAACAGTCACAGACTGTTCAGACATATTCGTGGCACCGGTAGACGGCGACTTCCGGTCAGTGAGATGATATGCGACGGCTTCCTTAAGCCGGAGATTCAATAATGCCTGACAGGGACATGGGTGGAGACCAAACCATGTCCATTCTCTCAATTAGTTGATGGGCAACACCTGGTCCTAACCACTATGTCCCCGGAGAGGACAATCCAGCCAATAAACACGGTGAGAAACAGTTTACTGGTCAAAAATCCTCCACTAGATGGACGTAGGAGTGGAGCACCTGAGGTTTCTGTCGACGATGGGAGAAATCATTGCACTTCATTAGGCAGCTATCGTCCGCCTAAAGTGGGCAGCTCCAGGTCCAAGGGATGCTGTCCCATCCACGTTCCGCTTACTCCATTGGGTGCATGAGGCTGAGGAAAGAATCCGACAGGCGGATCGTTAACAAAGCACCGGCGAATAAAGGACAGAATTATTGCAACAACCAGGTCTCACGTGACAGATGAGAAGAAGTTCCTTCACGGGTTCTTCCGTGGCGTTCTCGTATTGGGTTACCACTTCACTGTCTTTTGGACCAGACTTTTGAACCAAAGGCTCCGGTTGGGGTTCTCAAAGAAAATCCTGTTCTTCGGTGTGAGCAGTCGCAAAATATAATGATTCACCCAGAAACCTCCAGCATCTTTCTTGCAAAAGGACCTTGTCAATTTTCTCCCTTTATTCAACATCGAAACAAAAGTGCCACAAATAGGTAGTTCCCCTGGGCTTGGTTGAAATGCGGGTTAAACGGAAATAACAACCGTGATCCAGACCAAGCGATGACAGTCATAATCCTCGAGTGGTTAGCACGGGCTGGAGACATCACGTGAAGCTAAGTTGTCCGACGTTATCTCCCACACTGAGTCACCAAGACCGGATTTGCGTCTCTTGTTCGTCAAGCTAATTTGTTAAAATGACCTAGCCCGGTGGAACTACTGTGATATATTTCAACAAACCACTATATGAGTTCTTGAAGCAACAGTAGTAAGGGCGTCTGGGTTGACTGAGCTCCAGAAAATGGCTTAGCACAGAACAGGGAATAGTGTTGTTTCGGTGAGCAAACCTCTGGATTATACCCGGTCAATAATTCCCCGATCTTCCAATCCCAAAGTAAAAGCAACCACAAACAAGTGCGGAAACTGCATTCGATGGTAACCAAAAACGAACACTAAATAGGATAAGGCAAGGAATTCATGGACACACATGGCGTCGTTGTTGATTAACCAACGTGGTGCCCAGATGTGATTGGTTATGTCGAATGACAGCATTTCAGAAGTTTGACTGGCTGGCGAGTTGGTGTGAAACGTAGTCAGTAGGTTGCTCGTCAGTGATCGGTGTGAACAGTGACGTGTAATAGACTAATCGGATCATGGACACACGCGTCACTGCTGCACTGCAATTTCCGATATGCAGGCCTTGTCACTGGATAGTGTTCACGAAGCATTGCCCGTAGATTGGAAGAAGGCGGACTGCAGCCTTACAGATGACGTGTTTTCAGGAAGACTCACCATCATCATCATCGTACAGTGTTAAACAGTAGGGCAAGCCCCACTGATCACTGACTTTCTCGCCATGTTGCACATTGAATTAGAAAGTATGAATATACAAGATGAACAGGGTGTGAAGCTTCACGGATGGGAAAAGGAAAGAACGCCCTAGTAGCCAACACACGGGATACAAAGTCTAACTGTACAAACACACGTCAATCAATCAATCAATCTGATTCGACAGAAAGTGACAACACGATCGCCACTGTTCAAGGTTCGCTGCCATATCCTTCAGTGTCTCCAGTCAACTGGTTGATGGATCTTTTGGACTCCAACCACGAAGACTTGAGGCACCTACTTTTCCTAAGTCCGCTGTACATTTTCTCATTCCTCGTCGCCAAGTCATCTGTTGACCTCCACGTGGGTTCTTCCACTCCTGAGGAGGAACGGAAAACAGGGCACGGTACGGTAGACGTGTGTTTGCCATATGCAACACGTGCCCTAACCAACGAAGCCTATTAAGCTGGATACGGTGTGATAGAGAATTCCCTGAAAGGGCACTTAATACTCGATTTCTGACCTCAGTATTGCCTACTCGGTCATTCCATCCAATCTTAGCGATACCACGCAAGTATCGGTGATCGGAAACCTGAAGAGGACGAATATCTTCTGCACACAGACCCCAAGTCTCGCAACTATTCAACAAAACCGAACACACTGCGGCACAGTATACACGACCTGTCAACTTCAGTGAAATATCAGGTCGGCACCACAAGTGCTTCAGTCCAGCGTAGGCCCCTCGAGCCTGGGATATTTGCTTGCTCACCTCTACTACCGTGCTCCCATCCGTCGTCACGCTGCTGCCGAGGTAACCAAAACCATCAACAGTTGTTAGTTTCTCCCCATCGAGCATCAAGCTCGGAACCGTTGACGTCCAGTCTTGAAACATCACTTTACACTTTGAAGGTGCAAAGCGCATGTCAAATGGAGCTGCAGCTCTTACGAGTCTATCTAGTACACGGTGCGCATGTTCCGTACATTCGAACAAGCAGACCAGGTCGTCCGCGTAATCTGAGTCACATAGCTTTTCACTATTTCCCAGCTCGATGCCCTCATCCTGAATGTTCCGCAAGGCATTTTTTGTTATCTCGTTCATGACGAAGTTAAACAAGAATGGAGAAATGGGACACTCGTGTCGAACACTGCTGATCGTTTCGAACCGACTGTATTATTTGCCGTAAACGACTACACGGCCAGAGGTATGAGAGTACCATGACGTCATGGGACTTACGAGGTTCTGTGGTATACCCTTTTGGTGAAGAGCCCCAAATAGCACTGTCAGGTCAACTGAATTGAAGGTGCCTTTCAGGTGGGTCAACGGTGCGTTTGATACGTCTGAATTAGTTCGCGAGGAGTAAAAATTTGGTCGGCGCATTTTTGACTTGGGTGGAATCCGTCCTGTTGTTCGCGAGTGTTCCTCTCGCGAACAGGTGTCAGACGGCACAGCGAAATCGAGGCTAATACCCTAGTGGTTATCGCAGTTAAGCTAATCCCACGATGGCTGCCACAGTCGTTGCGTATTCCTTTCCTGGAGAAAGGTAAAACCAATGAGTCGCCCCTCCTCTCTCCAAACTTCAGGTATCAAGGTGGTGCGTGACTTTATCAAAGCACCATCACTCATCTTGAAAAGAACTGGGGAGGGGAGTTCATCAGAACCGGCCGCTTTCCTTCGCTCTACTAATCGAATGCATGACTCCGCTTCCACTTCCGACGGGGACTCAATTGTTACTCCCCCAACAATCGTAGTTGTTGACACAAGGGTAAGTACATTCGAGTGCTGCCAACTAAACAGTTTCTTGAAATAATCGGCCCAAATGGTGAGCCAAGGCTCAGTCATAAATATGATCTCCAGTTCTATCGCATATCGTTTCATTGACCGGAGTTCGCCGTCTACCGGTGCCACGAATACGTCGCTTCTTAAGACCTGAGAATTAATACACGGTATCTTCTGAGAACCACCTTATATTGATTCATTATTTATGGTATACTGTTTCGTGTTCCCTATAATAATCCACGTGTGATAACAAATCATCACTTGGGTTTTCGTTATGTATTACCTATAGAGATTTATGCCACAGATTCAATTGTGCAATTGAAGATCGATAGACCATGGGCAATACTCAGGAATGTGTTATTGAACAGTGTTCACATCGCACGTACTTTGTAAATGAAGTTCAGTCACGTTATAGATTGTGATTAGAAGTAGCGAACCTCCATTAATAAATGTAGACAAAATGGCGCCAGGTCCACATTTGTCTGAGCTCACATACGTTCATATAGTGAAACTAAGATGAGCAACAGTTGTTCGTAACTACTTAAAAGATTCAAACAATGTAACTGTTCAATATAATTTCTCTCTCTTCGCGAAACATTTTCCGGGATGAATCGGTGTGTCAGGATTGTTATGAAATTTGTGTTTGTGTTTGGTTTAGTATTGCGCTGACACATCAGTATGCCAGATTTCGTCACTCTGAGGGGTGGGGTACAAAGGGAATAAGAGAAACAGACTGTCATAACGGAATGTCGTGTACTATTTGTCAGAGTTCCCCCTCTTTTATTCAACCTTTGTCTTCTGTCCCTAACCACCTCTCTTTGCCTCCGCTATCCACCCATAATGCTTCCACTGATAACAATCCCGATACTCGCAACGGTTCATTGTCAAGTACTGTCTTAAATAATCCACAGTCGCATAACTAACATTACCTCAAGACTCGTCAGCCTCTGAATCTCGGCTCCTTTAACGTGCGTACTTTCATGCAGGCCGGTCAGCAGGCGTACCTGGCACTCACAATAGATTCTCTGAAGATTGATATCTGCTGCGTAAGTGGAACGCGTATCCAAGATGCGAACAGTGTGATTCAACCAACTGCACCTGGTATCTCATCGAGGTATTTGTTGCGCACTTCAGGAGACGAAATAACTCGAGCTGCTGGTCAACGTGGTGTAAGAATAATCTTGACTTACAAGGCTGAAGTTGCTCTTTTAGACTGGATTCCGGTTAGTAGTCGGTTATGTGCAGTTAGACTCCAGGGGTCAGTTGGCATTCGGAAGGATAGGTGTGCTAAGCGCAACTTGTTTGTAATCTCGGCATACGCTCCAACGGACTGCAACTCTGACATTCAGAAGGATGAATTCTAAGATGAACTCGCCACTCTCGTTCGCAGGAGCAAAAGCTCTGACATTGTAGTGCTATCTGGATGTCTTTAATGCACAAATTGGCAGAATTAGTGCGTCAGAAGCTTGTTTAGGTGGGCGTTGTGCTTTACCCGCTCAGCGTACAGATAACGAGGATAGGCTTCTCAAGTTTTGTGCAGACAATCGGTTGTTCTTGTCTGGTGCAAATTTCCAACACAGCTCGCCACCCACGACAACATGGCGCTCCAACTCTGCAGGTACTCTGAGCCAGATCGATCATATCGAAATAAGCTACCGGTAGGGAGGTTCTGTTCAGAACTGTAGATCTTATTGGTACACGTACGTAGAGTCGGACCACGCATTAGTTCTAATGCGATTATCACTCCAGCTCCATGGTCATCGAAGCAAACTGCAAACCGGTTAGCCGTGCATCGTTTGTGTGATCCAGAAGTCTGCACTAGTTATGAACTGAAGTTAGCACATGAACTAGGATACACGATGAGCAGTAATGTAGATGAACATTGGGCTTATATCCAGCAGGCGATGCACGTGTCAGCAGGCTTTGCCCGTGGTCCTAGATCCAATGTCCATCAAAGACACTGGATTTCGCAAGAATCGATCAGACTAACAGAGCAATAAGTTTAGCACTCAAACTGTGGGGATGTGAATAAGAAAAGGAGAAATTCACGGAAGCAAGTTACGAAAAGTCTTGAGAATGAAAACGAGAACTAGTGGATCAAGGTAGCCGAAACAATGGAAGTAGCAACTGCTTCAGGCAACAGTCACAGACTGTTCAGACATATTCGTGGCACCGGTAGACGGCAAACTCCGATCAATGAAACGATATGCGATAGAACTGGAGATCATATTTATGACTGAGCTATGGCTCACCCTTTGGGCTGAATATTTCAAGAAACAGTTTAGTTGGCAGCACTCGAATGTACTTACCCTTGTGTCAACAACTACGATTGCTGGAGGAGTAACAATTGAGTCCCCGTCGGAAGTGGAAGCGGAGTCATGCATTCGATTAGTAAAGCGAAGGAAAGCGGCCGGTTCTGATGAACTCCCCTCCCCAGTTCTTTTCAAGATGAGTGATGGTGCTTTGATAAAGTCACGCACCACCTTGATACCTGAAGTTTGGAGAGAGGAGGGGCGACTCATTGGTTTTACCTTTCTCCAGGAAAGGAATACGCAACGACTGTGGCAGCCATCGTGGGATTAGCTTAACTGCGATAACCACTAGGGTATTAGCCTCGATTTCGCTGTGCCGTCTGACACCTGTTCGCGAGAGGAACACTCGCGAACAACAGGACGGATTCCACCCAAGTCAAAAATGCGCCGACCAAATTTTTACTCCTCGCGAACTAATTCAGACGTATCAAACGCACCGTTGACCCACCTGAAAGGCACCTTCAATTCAGTTGACCTGACAGTGCTATTTGGGGCTCTTCACCAAAAGGGTATACCACAGAACCTCGTAAGTCCCATGACGTCATGGTACTCTCATACCTCTGGCCGTGTAGTCGTTTACGGCAAATAATACAGTCGGTTCGAAACGATCAGCAGTGTTCGACACGAGTGTCCCATTTCTCCATTCTTGTTTAACTTCGTCATGAACGAGATAACAAAAAATGCCTTGCGGAACATTCAGGATGAGGGCATCGAGCTGGGAAATAGTGAAAAGCTATGTGACTCAGATTACGCGGACGACCTGGTCTGCTTGTTCGAATGTACGGAACATGCGCACCGTGTACTAGATAGACTCGTAAGAGCTGCAGCTCCATTTGACATGCGCTTTGCACCTTCAAAGTGTAAAGTGATGTTTCAAGACTGGACGTCAACGGTTCCGAGCTTGATGCTCGATGGGGAGAAACTAACAACTGTTGATGGTTTTGGTTACCTCGGCAGCAGCGTGACGACGGATGGGAGCACGGTAGTAGAGGTGAGCAAGCAAATATCCCAGGCTCGAGGGGCCTACGCTGGACTGAAGCACTTGTGGTGCCGATCTGATATTTCACTGAAGTTGACAGGTCGTGTATACTGTGCCGCAGTGTGTTCGGTTTTGTTGAATAGTTGCGAGACTTGGGGTCTGTGTGCAGAAGATATTCGTCCTCTTCAGGTTTCCGATCACCGATACTTGCGTGGTATCGCTAAGATTGGATGGAATGACCGAGTAGGCAATACTGAGGTCAGAAATCGAGTATTAAGTGCCCTTTCAGGGAATTCTCTATCACACCGTATCCAGCTTAATAGGCTTCGTTGGTTAGGGCACGTGTTGCGTATGGCAAACACACGTCTACCGTACCGTGCCCTGTTTTCCGTTCCTCCTCAGGAGTGGAAGAACCCACGTGGAGGTCAACAGATGACTTGGCGACGAGGAATGAGAAAATGTACAGCGGACTTAGGAAAAGTAGGTGCCTCAAGTCTTCGTGGTTGGAGTCCAAAAGATCCATCAACCAGTTGACTGGAGACACTGAAGGATATGGCAGCGAACCTTGAACAGTGGCGATCGTGTTGTCACTTTCTGTCGAATCAGATTGATTGATTGATTGACGTGTGTTTGTACAGTTAGACTTTGTATCCCGTGTGTTGGCTACTAGGGCGTTCTTTCCTTTTCCCATCCGTGAAGCTTCACACCCTGTTCATCTTGTATATTCATACTTTCTAATTCAATGTGCAACATGGCGAGAAAGTCAGTGATCAGTGGGGCTTGCCCTACTGTTTAACACTGTACGATGATGATGATGGTGAGTCTTCCTGAAAACACGTCATCTGTAAGGCTGCAGTCCGCCTTCTTCCAATCTACGGGCAATGCTTCGTGAACACTATCCAGTGACAAGGCCTGCATATCGGAAATTGCAGTGCAGCAGTGACGCGTGTGTCCATGATCCGATTAGTCTATTACACGTCACTGTTCACACCGATCACTGACGAGCAACCTACTGACTACGTTTCACACCAACTCGCCAGCCAGTCAAACTTCTGAAATGCTGTCATTCGACATAACCAATCACATCTGGGCACCACGTTGGTTAATCAACAACGACGCCATGTGTGTCCATGAATTCCTTGCCTTATCCTATTTAGTGTTCGTTTTTGGTTACCATCGAATGCAGTTTCCGCACTTGTTTGTGGTTGCTTTTACTTTGGGATTGGAAGATCGGGGAATTATTGACCGGGTATAATCCAGAGGTTTGCTCACCGAAACAACACTATTCCCTGTTCTGTGCTAAGCCATTTTCTGGAGCTCAGTCAACCCAGACGCCCTTACTACTGTTGCTTCAAGAACTCATATAGTGGTTTGTTGAAATATATCACAGTAGTTCCACCGGGCTAGGTCATTTTAACAAATTAGCTTGACGAACAAGAGACGCAAATCCGGTCTTGGTGACTCAGTGTGGGAGATAACGTCGGACAACTTAGCTTCACGTGATGTCTCCAGCCCGTGCTAACCACTCGAGGATTATGACTGTCATCGCTTGGTCTGGATCACGGTTGTTATTTCCGTTTAACCCGCATTTCAACCAAGCCCAGGGGAACTACCTATTTGTGGCACTTTTGTTTCGATGTTGAATAAAGGGAGAAAATTGACAAGGTCCTTTTGCAAGAAAGATGCTGGAGGTTTCTGGGTGAATCATTATATTTTGCGACTGCTCACACCGAAGAACAGGATTTTCTTTGAGAACCCCAACCGGAGCCTTTGGTTCAAAAGTCTGGTCCAAAAGACAGTGAAGTGGTAACCCAATACGAGAACGCCACGGAAGAACCCGTGAAGGAACTTCTTCTCGTCTGTCACGTGAGACCTGGTTGTTGCAATAATTCTGTCCTTTATTCGCCGGTGCTTTGTTAACGATCCGCCTGTCGGATTCTTTCCTCAGCCTCATGCACCCAATGGAGTAAGCGGAACGTGGATGGGACAGCATCCCTTGGACCTGGAGCTGCCCACTTTAGGCGGACGATAGCTGCCTAATGAAGTGCAATGATTTCTCCCATCGTCGACAGAAACCTCAGGTGCTCCACTCCTACGTCCATCTAGTGGAGGATTTTTGACCAGTAAACTGTTTCTCACCGTGTTTATTGGCTGGATTGTCCTCTCCGGGGACATAGTGGTTAGGACCAGGTGTTGCCCATCAACTAATTGAGAGAATGGACATGGTTTGGTCTCCACCCATGTCCCTGTCAGGCATTATTGAATCTCCGGCTTAAGGAAGCCGTCTCGTATAGCTCTGTGGGTCATGGATGCACGGAAGCCATCACACCACACCAAGATGCGGTCTCGTCGTGCGCCGAAGATTGCTTGGACTGGGCGCTCCCTGGTCCAAGCCTGACGATTCCATCATCTAGAGGGCTTAGATAAATAAACCAACCACTTGACAGTGATAAGTTGACTGTTACAAACCCCTGTCAATAATTGGTGTTTAGCCTATGCCTATCGGCTGATCTTTTGTCTAATGCTTCCTACGTAATTTGTAATCGGTTTCAGAATGAATTACCTGAAAATAATTGTCTCGACGAATTGGAATTTCATATGATACGGTGATCTTTTTCCAGACACTAGCAGATTAGCCGGTAGCAAACAGTGGCAAATTAAGAACTTATACGGCAATCAGAAATCTCACTGGGAACGTAGCTAAAATATGACGATGGAAATAAGAATTCATTCTGGGCAATGCAACGGGCAGTATGATATACCTTTCGAGGAAGTTTGCAAGGCAAGAATTAGGTGCGACTAGTGGCAGCCTGAATTGAAATAATGCAAAGTTAAGCAAATACGTGGCCACAAAATGTTTCATGGGATCGTGACTCTACGGAAACAAAGGGTAATGAATACAAACGGGCAACACACACACACACACACACACACACACACACACACACACACACATACAGCACGACAAACACTGAGAGATTCGAAACGTGTGATTGACCCGAACCTTGTCTGAGCGACCACCTAGTGAAAGAGAAAACTTCGAACAAACATAATGCACACAGTACTTAACAAGTTTTTCCGCTGATTGCTTCCCAAATTCCGCTGCACGAAAACGCTGGTTGAACATACAATCAGGCATGTCTACGCTAGTCGGGGTTTTATCATCGGTTCGTGTGTGACGGTTCTTGTGCTCATCTGCAATTACGGCTGTCTTGGCATCAGATCTGATCTTGACATTTTACTGTGAATTATTATTGAAATCCGACATTTTCATCTAAGAATAATTATATATATATATATATATATATATATATATATATATATATATATATATATATATTTGAGCAAAGCTACGGAAGTATCGATGCTCGAATACCGACAGTTTCGCTTATCTTCTACCATTATCAGCCATGTTTCTGAACTTCATTTAAGATGGACCTAACTGCCGCATTGTACACTCGGCCCTCAACAGACAATCGGATGTCACACCGACGTCACAAATGGCTGGGGTTGACAAAAGCTAAACGCGCCCTCTGTATACGCAATGACATCTCATCTGATATCTGTCCACCTGGTGAAATGTGACTTCCCATGTAACAAAACTTATCCTCTTCAGCTAGAGCTTCCCCTGCCAAGAAAAGGTTGGGAGTAGCGAAAACCCCGTCGTGCAGCATTTTTCTAGTGTGTGAGGGTATTGACAGACAGATACATCGCCTGTGCACAGTGTTGTTCGGTCAGCAGACGGTACTTCTTCACCCTCCCAGGATCGACGGCTCGCAGACTGCAAGTCATGACTTGCCCAGAATTGACGACAAGAATGGAGCCAACAAAGTGAATGAATGAACCAATCATTTGTCAAAAGTGGTCTGAAAGAACTGGAACCTTGCCAGTCAATCGGGTTTGAAGCTGGATTTTAACGACACTCAAGCTTGTTCATTTGTTTAACACACATTGTTGTTTATCTGAACTCTTGCTACCAAGTGCGGTGGCCACTTGACCGTTGTCCGTTCATGCAACATGCACGCTTTTCCAATATATGCTAGTCACTCTCTCCCCACCGATGGGGTTCTGCTTCTCATGGGTTGTGGTAAACATTGCCCTGGAGAACAAGTGGTCCACACGTAGTGGGAAGAACTTGTGAACAAGCGTGAGAAGAAAACAGCTTGGTAGGGTTGACACGATCCTACAGACTAACGAATCAAAGGAGCTGCTCATGAATAACAGCTGAACCAGTAATTTTCCGTACAAGGATTCGGCTGTATTCGTCATACATTTTATTTGGTACTGCTAGACCGAGATTATTCGAAGGCAAAAGAATCTTTTTCTGGAGCAATTGAAATGGAGTTAAACATAATGTCGGAGAAACCGGAAGGACCCCGCAGTTGTTTGCCGGTTGATACGTCGAGACCATTCAGAATGCCACCTCCGGAGTTGTTGGATATGAAAAATCGTAATCGTTTGTCCGAAGCCAGGATATTACGGAAACAGGAATATCAAGATACTGCCGTCCTTACGCGTTAATTTTCGGAATTAGAGGAATGCCAAGTCACTGTTTAGAAAATGACTTGGACAAGTGCTGAGCACTCTTTCCTTTGGTGTAAGGAATTACCGAGGCCCCGATAACTGTGCGAAATAAGGTAGATAAACATTGTCTAATACAATTGAATGAAATATTTGGACGATTCCAGTTTTTCGTAGAGAATGGATGAAGAGTGAAATGATCGATAAGTATGTTATTTCTAAGAAGCTCTACCCAAATCAAGTACAGGTATCGTCGAAGCTTATGCATACGGGTTTCCGATAAGCACATACTGTGCTCGTACATGACAGTATTACCGCAGAACTACATATTCTTTGCAGAACCATAACTAGTAAGTAGTTTCGAGGTTAAAAGACTAAAGCTTTTGTGGTCTACTTGTATCCGGTGAATACGTACGCAGGTGAAACCATATTTTTGCCACTCATTTTCATCATCGTACAGTGTTAAACAGTAGGGCAAGCCCCACTGATCACTGACTTTCTCGCCATGTTGCACATTGAATTAGAAAGTATGAATATACAAGATGAACAGGGTGTGAAGCTTCACGGATGGGAAAAGGAAAGAACGCCCTAGTAGCCAACACACGGGATACAAAGTCTAACTGTACAAACACACGTCAATCAATCAATCAATCTGATTCGACAGAAAGTGACAACACGATCGCCACTGTTCAAGGTTCGCTGCCATATCCTTCAGTGTCTCCAGTCAACTGGTTGATGGATCTTTTGGACTCCAACCACGAAGACTTGAGGCACCTACTTTTCCTAAGTCCGCTGTACATTTTCTCATTCCTCGTCGCCAAGTCATCTGTTGACCTCCACGTGGGTTCTTCCACTCCTGAGGAGGAACGGAAAACAGGGCACGGTACGGTAGACGTGTGTTTGCCATACGCAACACGTGCCCTAACCAACGAAGCCTATTAAGCTGGATACGGTGTGATAGAGAATTCCCTGAAAGGGCACTTAATACTCGATTTCTGACCTCAGTATTGCCTACTCGGTCATTCCATCCAATCTTAGCGATACCACGCAAGTATCGGTGATCGGAAACCTGAAGAGGACGAATATCTTCTGCACACAGACCCCAAGTCTCGCAACTATTCAACAAAACCGAACACACTGTGGCACAGTATACACGACCTGTCAACTTCAGTGAAATATCAGGTCGGCACCACAAGTGCTTCAGTCCAGCGTAGGCCCCTCGAGCCTGGGATATTTGCTTGCTCACCTCTACTACCGTGCTCCCATCCGTCGTCACGCTGCTGCCGAGGTAACCAAAACCATCAACAGTTGTTAGTTTCTCCCCATCGAGCATCAAGCTCGGAACCGTTGACGTCCAGTCTTGAAACATCACTTTACACTTTGAAGGTGCAAAGCGCATGTCAAATGGAGCTGCAGCTCTTACGAGTCTATCTAGTACACGGTGCGCATGTTCCGTACATTCGAACAAGCAGACCAGGTCGTCCGCGTAATCTGAGTCACATAGCTTTTCACTATTTCCCAGCTCGATGCCCTCATCCTGAATGTTCCGCAAGGCATTTTTTGTTATCTCGTTCATGACGAAGTTAAACAAGAATGGAGAAATGGGACACTCGTGTCGAACACTGCTGATCGTTTCGAACCGACTGTATTATTTGCCGTAAGCGATTACACGGCGAGAGGTATGAGAGTACGATGAGCTCTGTAGATAAGCGAACTTCTGGGGCATACCTTTTGATGAAGAGTGGTGAATAATGCCGTCCGGTCAGCTGAATCGAAGGCGCCTTCCCGGTCGAGGAAAGCCATCATTTTCGGTCGACGGTGTGTGTGACACACCTCCAGTAATTGGCGGGGAGTGAAAATCATTTTTGCCACTACACGTAGGCCGCAAGTGTGCCAGAATATGAGCCTCGAAGCGAAAAATGAACTAGAATAATTTACATTGAAGTGACCCAAAAACTATCCAAGATGCATTGTTTACAATGAGTTTTAAATATTTGGTCTGCCTTCATTCTCCAGAATTATTCAAAGTCTCTTCAGCATAGAGTCCACTATGTGGGTGACGAAATAATTCTTTATGTTATGCACCTTGTTTTTCACTTTTGATTCCAATGGCCAGTGTATAGGTAGCCCTTTGACTGATCTCGTTAGAAGAGAAACTTTTACGACAGCACTCAAATCTACTCTACTGGAGGATTAATTTTATGAGCTGGACCTTGAAATTGCGCGTGCTTTCAGGTGTCAAACAGTGAATAATGTGCAGGCAAATCGTTCTGCATGACTTTATATATAGACCCTTTGTGAAACAAAGCATGAAGTATTATCATGAATAACGATTACCTACCCAAATGGTTTCTGTTCGTTGAATTCGGGGAATTTTTCCATCACAACAGTGTATATTTCCCCAACATTCGAGGCGTCTCTAATTTGAATTCGTCAACAAAGCTAAACGTGTTTTAATCCGATCCAGATCGATAATGTTGGCTGTTTTGATATATCGACGTTCACCGGGATATTTTTTCAGGGGAAATTCCTACACCAAATCACACTTTTCCGAACCTTCTACGACTCGTCATATGCCAAACACTCATACAAGAAACAAATCCGTGGCAAAAATGACGAGCCTCGTGAGTTTAATCTCCTTATGTAACCAATACTTGCCCTCATTTGTTAGGCTTTCCGTGCGGCCTTCAAATCAAGTGACACTAGCCGTACTTGTGTCCAACAGGAAGTGAGACAGCTTGAGAACATTCCCGAGCTGGATTGAGAACAGGGATATCCGGCACTGTTTTTTGACCGCATTGCCCATAATATTGTCCCATTCATTCGATTTGATAGTTTTTCTACTTCTGAAATGTGCATTTGGGGTAGTTTTTGTGATTTATCCGATAATTGCTATTCCTGGTTGCATTAAAACACTAAGTAAAATACAGCACAAAATATTCGAATTGTAGGACTTTGATCTCTTCTATGGAGATGCCGAGAAAATCCAGTTTTAGCTAATCTTTTCATTGCTATCGCGATAACAATACAAGCAGCTTACTAGAGCGCTCAAATGACCTTGAAACCAAAGCTTACGTTTGGTGTAAACGTATGTCGTGAAGTCTCCGAATAATAAAAGAATTTCTCTTAACCTCATAATGTAGGCAAAACCATCACAAAATGTTTAACTGAATAAACGGCTTCTGCCAGAGCGTTCGGATAGTTAACAAAACTAGATATAACGTGGGATAATTTGTGGTCCTGTTGATCGGTTTGGTTATATTTCCACACCTTGTTAATTTTTAGTTTACTTTGCTGTCCTGGCATCCGAGGTCATACATTCAAGTATCCATGGTGCAGTAATAAACCAACTTAAATAAGTGAAAACTTTGAATGAATTAAGATCATTACCCAGTGCTTGGCAAACCTAAATTAATTCACGAGGCTCGAACTTTAGACTGAGTAGATTTTTGAAGGCTTCACAATCGACACTGCTTGTAATTTGTGCAAGTGTTTTTAGGGCAGTCTGATACGAGATAGACTGGAGTCTACAGCAAAACAATTTTTGTTCTTGCCAAAGCTCGACTTGAAAATATATTGATATTTGCAAAATCGAGATGGTTGCCATAACCCTGCTAGCACAACGTGCGTAAAAAGTCGCGAGCTACGTTTGTATTTACGCACTTTTCCCCCCAGCTAATTAGTCTGCGACCTGATTAGTTGTTATGTTGCGCAACTGCTCGGGCTAGTGTCTTATTCTTATACTGTATACCAATGGTGGCAAAATGCATTGGAAACACGTGTGCACTTAGGTGATGCCGTGTTTCATCTAATCATCAACCAGTGAATTGATGATACGCTTCCTCTACGCAATGTCACCGCACTCAAAGGAGGCGGTGACACCTGACTAATTTCGTCAGATGTGAGCACGTGTTACTTCTGTAGTAGTATAGCAATAGTCTGCGAAGTTGTTAACTGACGCCGTGGGAAACAAGTTCCCTTTGTGCATCAAGTGATATTACGTATTTGGGGTTGAAGGAGGGAACCACGTGTATGTGACGCCGATGATATTCCAACCTTTTTCTAACACATTGGTAAAAATATGCTGGTGATGTATTATAGCAATCGTCAGTGCAAGAAGCGGGCTAAGTGAAAATATGTTTCAGATGAGGTTCAGTTAAATTACCGTAGCTGAAGCGGATAAATAATAGCAAATGATTTATGATTATTAAAATGAATATGCCGATATCGTAAAATAAACATTTGTCCAACTGAAACTATATTATTTGGACAATCTTATTTTCACGGTCACTTCTATTGTTTCTGTTGTATTTCAGGGACTGTCAAATGCTCCGAAATAAGATGACGGAGGATGAAAATTCATTGCACAGTGTGGGACTTAAGTCAGATGGATTACCTCACGGTAGACGCAACGACGACCAATTTGAACATGGTGACTACATTTACTCCCACTGTATGCACGTTTTGTGGACGTCAACACGAGAAACGAAAGGCCGACTGTCCGGCTTGAGGCAAGTTATGATTTAAATGCAGCAAGCAGAATCATGTTGCCGGTATGTTTCATTCACTTGCCGAAAAGCTAGTCATCGCTTCAGCAGAGTCAAAGCAGTCAAAGGTGGCCCCACGAACAAATGACTATTCACGAATATGTGTTGTGTTAAACTGGATTCGGGTGCTTCGGTGATTACGATTCCCGTATTCCACGTTGATCCAGTGGACATCCGCAATTACAACACCGGTTTACGGATGTGGAATAGAATAGAAGCAGATATCCTGGGGTAAATTGGACTGGGAATCCAAAAAACCCTAGAACAATGTCGAATGAGGAGTCAAGTTCGTTGTGAAAATCAGCAATGTTCGGCCAATACTGGGTCTTAAAGCAATTCGAGAGCTGGGATTTGTTACAATAAACCATGAAATATTTTTCAGTATTTTTGGAAATACAGAAGTTTTTATTCAGTGTACATCAGTTTTCGATTCTAAGTTGGAGCATTTCTCTGGAGAGATACATATTAACGCTTGATAGAACTGTGCCCATTCTATTACCGGCCCGTGGTGTTCGAGTCGCGTTAAGGAAAACTCCTCGTTGTGAGCTGAATCGGTTAGTGTCCCTCTAGGCAAGTTCAGCAGCTGACAAGCCGACAGACTAGATTAGCCAGATTGTGGTCGCAGTAAAGAAATTAGTAACGACTAGCCTGTGCATAGATCCAAAATCTCTAAACCCGGCGCCCAGAAGGCAGCGTAAGGTCTGTTAAACCTGACCACGTTGTTTCCTTGTTTTATGCTTTCGGTAAACTTTCTTATTATACGCGGACCACCCGTCCGTCACGGTGATGGTTCGCATAACATCGGCACGATAACTAGAGCATTGCCTCCCACGACCCACCAGATGGAGAACACGGTTATTAGAGAGGAAGTGATTCGCGTGCGGTGCAAGAGAGTGCACGCGCAACGGTCAAAATGTCCTCAGTGATTGGCAGCAAGAGTTCAGATAAACAATAATATGTTAGACAAATAAACGAAGTTGACTAACACTACGGCAGCAATACCGACTGTCAATATCTGACAAGATTCTCGTTGACTTCAGCCAAGCATGTTTCTTTACGAAGAATGAATTATCTTTGGCGTTCTGAATGTTTAAATTGGATGAATGAAGTTTTCTAGCCACTTGAGGTACCCCGTTTGGTCGTCTTCATTGACATCATTTGCGTTTTTCAACTGAAAGTATCAGCGAATTTTCTTACGCCCTGTCCAAGCTTCAGATAACCTAAAGGGAGTGATTTGCTTTACAGACGATATATATATATATATATATATATATATATATTACACACCCGCCTGATTTCAGACTGTGTGCCAAACAAAATATGGTACAATTGAAGCGGAAAGGGTAGATAGTCTAAGTCCATGGCTTTGTTTGTGGGTGCAGTGCTGCCAGATTGCCCAAACCAAAGCAGGTGGTTTTCTTAGGGGTCCACAACCGGAGCCTTCAGCTATCCAAAGCTTAACCTGCAAAGCAGCGGGACGAAGCGTGAGGTCCGTAACCCACTGGGAGCCGATGACTGAATGCTCAGTTCATACGCCCTTCGGATGAGGACGAACATCCTGGGTGCCCAGTGCACCTCTTAGCCACAGATGCCGGTGATTAAACCGTTGTGCTCCTCATGCGCCACCCGTGTTTGGTTTGGAATTAGGGCACAGCCATCTCCACTACACTGACTATTAGTCAGCCAACCCGTTGGAGAGAGCCGGACATTCGCTTTCCTTCCTCTCACTTTAGTGGGAACACCTCCGCCACGAGAAGGCAGTGAGTAGGACTTCCTCAGCAGAAGCTGTGTTAGACGCACGGTCACTTGGGAGTATTTCGAGAAGCGTTCATCACGAGTAGCCATCTCGGAGCCTGAGACTTCCACTGAAAGTATCAGCGACTTTTTTAAGCATTATCCAAGCTTAAGATAACCTAAAGAGGTTGATTTGCATTACAGACGAAGTGTTGGCCTATGGTAAAACACTACAAGAGCATGGCTCACATTTGGAAGATTTCCCAAGGCGTTGTGCGCTGCAAGGGATCCTGCTGAGTCGAAATAATTTTGAACGCTGGGTGTCGTCTGTCACATTCCACGGACACCTGTTAACAGACAAGGGGCTGATGGCTAATCCAGTAATGGTCAAAGCAACTTCAAATATACCCATCCCCGAAAGACCCTAAGAGAGTAGCTCACCTAAACGGCAAGGTCTACCACTTGAGCAGGTTTCTACCCCGTCTTACGGATTCAACGCAGCCCGTTCGGGAGCTCATTCGCAAAGTTACACAGTGGCACTGGAGTGCAGAACAACAACCTACTTTTGGTAGCATAAAGAAGGCCGTTAGCGTAGCACGGATATTGGCCCATTATCGATCGTAGTTCCCTTTGATCCTTCATTAACAGCGGCCAGTCCTACCTTGGGGTAGTGCTTCTTCAAAACGGAAGGCTAGTCGATTATCGTAGTCATATCCTACATCCGGCCCAGAGAAGCCACGCCCAAATAAAAAAGAAAGTGACAGCAGTGTTTTTCGCTTGAAAGCACTTTACCAACCAGACTCATGGCAGGAAAATGGTCGCTCAAGCCGATCGCAAACCACTCATAACTGTTGCCAAAAAGAGTTTGCACAGGATTTTAATTAGAATCCTGAGGTACGATTATGAGCTAGTCTGTCTTCTCGGAGCTCGGATGGTTACTGCAGATACATTCCCGCGAATGTGCGCCACGAATGACAGCAGCTAGCTGTTGAAGTTTGTATGTTTTGATGATCGACTGTAATGCAATAGATAATAAATATTTCGTCGAAATACGACAAACTCTTGCCGGTGACAATGTCCTCCCGAAACGCATAAAGACCGTTTCTAACGAATGACCTCGGACAAGAGATTTGCCAACACGGCTGGCCATATTTTTCAAAAATTAGGAATTACTCGGTCGATAAAGTGCTGATATTCCAAAAAGGCTGACTGTTTGTCCAGGAACAAATTCCAGGAGAGTTCATGAAGGGACTTCGTTTGTCACACAAAGGTGTAAACGGTTGCATCCGCAGTGCAAAAGAAAGTGTTCTACTGGTCTGGGATGAGCAGCCAGATGAAAGACTACGTGTCCCGATGTGGACAATTTTGCATTCATGAGAACAGACAAAGGAAAGAAATATTGTTGCCTCGAGAACTACCTACCCGCCCCCTGGTGAATGTTGATCTCAGACATTTTCGAGCGTGAAAGGAATTTCCCTGATTCGGGATGGTTATCACAATGACTTTTTTAAGACTGACCTCCTCCACGCCGAGAGAACAACGACTGTAATCCAGCGATTGCGCGCTCATTTCGTCCGGTACGGAGCCCCGAAGAAGCTATTTCCTGACAACACTACCCAGTTCACGAACGTCGAATTCCGACACGTCAGCCGGAGTTGGAAAAAGGAACATCGAACTAGTAGAGCATACCGAAGTCAGTCCAGTGACAAGGCCGAGTCAGCTGTGAAGATAGCGAAGAGAATACTGGCTTTAGCAAAAAATCCAGAAGTGATCTTCATTCGATGTTGGAATAAAGAAAAATCCCGAATGTCATTGCGGAGTACAGTCCGGTACAGAGGCTTTCGGTAGGAGAACTCGGACATTGTTTCTGACAGCTGGTGGTCTTTTGGAGCCCAAAGTACAGCATTCGAGTGGAATATAAAACCGCTGAAGAAACAGAAGCGACGCAAAAGTTTAATTACTTCGGCTGAGCACAGCATTTACGAGAACTGAAAGAAGGAGAGGAAATATGGGTCCAGGATGTCCAGGAAAAGCCTCATCAATAGATAATAGGAAGAATCTTAAGGTCCTTGACAAACCTGTCGTACAAGGTCAATGGGGATAGTCAAATTAGACGAAAAAATAGGACACACACTAAAAACGCCAGTACTCCGGAAAATGAAAAAAAAGTTTGCACGAACCAGGAAGAACGAGAAGCGGCCATCTTTATCAGAGATGAGAGGGTGAGAGAGCAATGGTAGACTCTTGGCCTATAGACCGCCAGGTTCGGTCGACAGACAGCACGTTATCGCCCGTCCATAACCGAGGGTGTTTGGAACCAATGACTGTAGTCCATGCACCTGCAGACGACGCGAAATGATCGACCGCGCCAACATTTAGTGAAGTCACTAATAGGCAGGCTATCGTTGGTGGAACTAAACATGTCCTTTGAACGAGACACAGAAGAGCAAAGCTGCTTTATCGAGTTGGGATATTCTGCCTACGATTATTCCTAGTAAACCGACAGTTGTTCCACCACCTGCATTTGAGTGGAAAACCAAAACAAAGCAAAAGGACACGTGGATCAAAGTGTTTGTGAGTCAACAGAGATAACGACCTCTCCAATCTCAATGCTTGCTAGCAGTCAACATCACGGAGGCATCTGTGTCATACCCTCAGAAGAGCCTTGATCCAGACATACTGCAATTACGGATCATCTTTGAGAAACTATCACCGATAGATGAAGAGACTATGACAGAATCTGCTCAGGTAACAGCAGCTTTTCGTTTGGGTAAGATACGAGAAACTAGAGAGTCCCAATCTCTGAAAGTTGTTTTTCCTCTCGAGAACAGGAAGAAGAGGCCTTGCGACGACCACCGCACGTTGAAGAAGAGGTTATCTGGCAGCTACGTGGCCTCGATTCACGGTACTGCCATAAACTAAAACTATCTATAACGAAACTGTGGGAATGTTGTGTAAAAGGTGAGGAAAACCTGCACATCCAGGGTTTTCATTCTATTCAGAGGAGATAATGAATAATGTGGCCACCTCTACCAGCAACTGTTTGATTGCTCCAGCCCCTGAGGACCCAATGTTGAGCGGCTCAGGTCCTGTGTTATGAGTCCAATGGGAAGAATTAGTTTCCAGTAAAACTCAGAGGTTACTTAACAAGCGATATGAATTAGAAATGCTTTTCATAACCAAAAACCTGTGATCATAGCACTGACCGAAACTTGGCTGAATGATGAGATCATAAATACAAGATTTTCTCGCCATGGATACTACATGTTTCGTTCAGACAGAACTCAGTTCAGAATTGGCTTTAGTGTGGTAATTCACATCAGGTACAGGATATCGGCATACGTCTTTGTTGTCTTCAAGATCTCACAAGGACTTGGCGAAGCTCTTTCGCGTAAGTTGAAGCTGAATTTGGTCGGTAATGAATTTTTGGTTATGGATCTGTTCTATGGGGCACCGGCCGCTGAGCTTTTGAACATCCTGGATTCCCTGTAGTGTTCGGCAACCGATAATTTCTGTTTGGTTTGTGGTGATTTCACCGCGTTTCTCATGGTTTGGACAGCGAACTGCTATACTACGGCAGCCGACGATATCTCCCGAAATCTGGCCTTGCGCCAACACATATCTGAGAAAACTCGCTTTCAAGTTGTATAATCATCCATTCTGAACCTGGTTCTGACTCCTTGGGCTCCGGAAGTCTCCAGCGTTGATGTCTAATCTCCCTTGGGTTCAAACGACCATGCGCTACTGAAAATACGCTGGAGACGTGGCGTTCTAATGTCACTCAGACTACATTGTGAACCAGACTTTTAGCGCATACCTTTCTAGGGTATCAAAGAGACAGTACGGAACACGTCATGGGAGTATGATGATCTCGATGATGTGGATACATCCTGGAGCCGTATCTGCTATAGGATCCTTCGGCTGGCCGAAATATTCTGTCCACCCCATCGTCAGCGTTCTCATGCACGTGACCCTCCGTGGATTAACAGAGAATTCCGATGCCTACTCCTACCGAACAAATGTAACTGATTATGACTTTTACAGACGGACTGAAAATCAAAGTTCGTTGTTAAAGATGATAAAGCGATGCATATTTCAGGAGAGGGTTTCTGCCGACTACGCTACGGCACCTAAAATGCTGTTCGTATATCTGAGACGACGCCTGAGGATGACGGCCGAAATTCTCACTTTGCTTGGGAATGGGGCAGCTGTTAACTCTGACAAAATCAAGGCTAATATCGTGGAATAACACTACGCGTCAGTATACGCAACTAGCTATCCTTTGCCAACCTTTTCGCCGATGCCTGAGACCACTATCGCGTGTGGTTATTTTCACGTGAAGTGACAACGTTATTATGATCTCTCAGGCCATATCATTCACCGGGTTCTTACGGAATTCACCTTCTGATGCTACATGAACTCGCTGGAAGCTGAAAAACAACCGGATGATTGGCAAGATGCATTTTTCTACGCTGTTCATAGGTGTCGGCAGGAATGCGGCAGTCTATTACCTCCCCGTGAGCCTTACCTGTGCCTTCTGCAGGATCACGGAGTGACTCATCGCCAAACAGGTACACAAACTCTTGTATTATCACTTATTCATTCCCCAACAGAACCGCTTCTGTAAAGCCCGTTCCAGGCTGTTCCATCTGTTGGCTCGTGATCGTTTGACTGAAACGAAGTCTGAAGGCTATTCAATGGAAGTTTTGTTCGTGAATTTCACCGATCCTTTTGACAAAGTTCCACATGGCAATCTCTTTCAAAAGCTTTGATTACTGAGAATAGTTGATCCCTTACCTTGTTGGATTGAAGACTTCTTAAGGGGCTGATGATTTGTGATCAGAATCACTAAGACTAAATGCAGGGAGTGCGCAGTCTCCAGTGGAGTCCCGCCAGGGTTAGTACTCGAACCCTTGTTGTTTCGGTCTTGCATCATTGATCTCCCAGCGATTTTCACGTCATCATATCTACTACATGCGGATTACCTGAAACTGAACAGACAAGTCCTGAAAGGAGATTCGGATGCTCTGGTCCTATAAGTGAACTCTGACACCAAATTTAAAAAATGAAGCCATGTGCTGGTAGGCCTCTCTCAGCTTCCAACGTGTTATAACTTATCTGGGACCTAATGGGGTTTTGAACGTGATCTACCGGTTTTGGTGTCGGCTTCCATGAAAACCATAGTTTGTGCTTCAGCCTGGAGCATCCTCTGTGCAGTCCGCCGTTCATTTGGGAGATAGTCTTACGTCGCCTGTCGTTTACTTTCTACTACCCATGTGAGTCCTCGACTTCAGTGTGACAGTGCTACTGCATATTCATATACAACTGCCGAATCACACAACTCAGAGAGAGTACGGAATGCGTTTACTCGTCCTATAGCGGGACTACGTGGAACCGGCTATGAAAGACGTCTAGAAGCGGCTGGCTCGTTTTCAGGAATCTTATCTACCACATTATTTAGGGTGATCTAGGACCAGGACCGCAAGCTGAATTTCCACGCCGGCGATCTTGTTATATGTGAGGGTATTCAATGACTTTGCCGATGATGAACTCGACTGGTTTGTAGCTTGCCTATCGCTTATCCTGGAGAATCATATACATACGGAATTCAATGCGTGCTTTTTTGATGGGAGAGGTAAACTCTAGTATATTTAAGAGAAAACTTCATAAGGTACTGATAAAGCAGTGGTGTTCTAATCAAGCTTGGCTTCATGTCAGCTAGCTGTTTGTGATGAGGCTTACACTGGAGGATTTCCTCTGCCTCTATACGGAAGACGGAAGACTGAGTTCCAAAGTGTGTTATCATTTAAATGGCATCCGGGAGACCTTCGAGGTATCGTATCAAAAAACTGATGGGGAATAATGCAATACCACCACTGATTTCAAGTGAACTAGAGGGAAATCAAGACCTAAAAACCCCAGTTAGAGAGCCTGGAAGATTCTATAGGTTCTAGCTCATTGAACGAATACTTCTTTACATTTCTGAAGCTTATCCTCGAACTAAGTGATTGAAAAAGTAAAGCAATATGAGTAATTTTGCCGCGGGCATGTTGTATACGTTTCCTGGTGAAAATTTACCACTTGATTTATCATTTTATCCCGGCTTCCCAATATTGAAAGTTCATTTTCTGTACTGTTCACCCGGCCGTTTGAACAGACAGAACTAATGGAGCAAAACTATTTTTGGACGAGGTCCTCCGTACACTCCTCGTAAGGAAAAGAGATGCATATTTATCCCAGTCCATTTCTTGCCACTATTCAGTTTCAGTTTCAGTTTATTCAACCACTAACCTCGCATTTCTGTGCTCTGGTTTCGGTTTGCGACCTTTTGGCATCGTCAAGTAAAGGGCGAAAAGGATAGTATCATCGTGATAAAGATCCAAAAAGTCAAAGTCAAGTATCAAGTAGAGATCAAGATGACAAGGAAAGAGTTAGAATGCAACTGCGCCACTGATTGCGACACCTAGCCATATCACTTTGTCTCCAATCATTGGATAGGCAGATCACAAAGACCCCAACCCGAAAGTCTAACGCGTCCCACTTGGCCAAGTCCACTGGTCAATGGTCTGATACCTTTTTGCCCTGTCATAGACTGACCACCTCAACCTACCTTCCAATCACTACCGGCCTCAGAGAACAGCATACACCGAGGATGTCCATCGGTGGGCATGCGTAACACATGTGCCAACCACCTTAATCTGTTTGGATTCAGTACTTGATCCAGAGACTGGCCTCTGGTTCCCAACACCTTACGTCCAATCTCAGCATTGCTGATACGGTATTCCCACCATACTCGAGCAATGCTGTGGAGAAAGCGGTACTCGAGCAGCGACAATCTCCGCCTATCTTCCACTCTTGTTGGTCATGTTTCAGAACCGTATGAAAGAACGGACCTAACCACCGCATTGTACACTTTACCCTTAACAGGCAACCGGATGTCACGCCGACACCGCAAATGACGAAGGTTAGCAAGAGCCGAACGCGCCTTCTGTATACGCGACGACATTTCATCCGATATCTGTGCACCTGGTGAGAAGTAACTTCCCAGGTAACAAAATTCATCCACTTCAGCTAGAGCTTCCTCTGCTCCTCTGTTTGGTGTTGAGCCAACCCAGACATGCAGTGACATTTTACATTTTGAAGGTGCAAAAACGCATTTCAAACATTCCTACGCTGTTGTTACGGTTATCTAAAACAGCTCGCAACTTACTTGGATCTTCACTCAGAAGAATAACATCGTCCGCGTTTTCCAAGTCAGACAGTTTGCTGCCTGAGCAAAGATCGACGCTGCTATTCTCACGCGAGAATAAGGCTATCTCAGGAATCAATTCAGTTACAAAATTGAAGAGGAAGGGTGAAAGAGGGAAACCCTGACGAACACCACTTTCCGTGGTGAACTTCGGGGGAAAGATCGCGGTTTGCACGAACCCGGCTTCGGCTGTTTGCATACAAGCATTAGAAGGGAAAGATATACTTCTCTGGCACACCCTCCAATGAAAGGCAGCACCGTCGACTGAATCAAACACCGCTTTCAGATCAAGAAAGACTGAGATTGTGAGCCTATGGAAGATGTTTCTGTGCTCTGAGGTTCGCCGAAGAGTAGAGATGTGGTCGATACAACCCATACCGGGTCGGAAACCGGCTTGATTCTCACGCGTACACATTTCACGGGCACTGGATAATCGGTGGGGAATAAGCCCGGTGCGCAGTTTAGACGCAATACTTACTAAGCTGATTCCTCTGTGGTTTTCACAAGAGGAACTGTCACCCCTCTTGTAAATCGGCACAACCACTGATTCACACCTTCCCCTGGGAATCTGCTCACTATCCAACACAACCCGTGGAAGTTTTGTTAACTCGGAAACCAAAGCTTTGCCTTCATCCTTGAAAAAAGATGGAGACGACCCATCCGGTTTAGCGGCTTTGTACTTTTTCAATTAACCTATCTCCCGCATAATCTCCATTTCTTATGGAGGAGAGATATCCATCTTCCACCACTCCATGCTGTTCAGAAAACCCCTACGCGAATCTCTCATCCCAGAGACGTAAACTATGGACAGTGAGCAGCTTTCCAGAAAAACGCGCAACTCATGCTCAGACCAACATAGATAGATTCCTTATTTATTTGTTTTTCATACAGCGTGCTTTCTCAACTCACCATTGAAACGATGGAGGAGCACTACCCATCTACTTCATCCTTGTCAGAAATTATCTGTATGTAATATCTCCTTTTTATTTAAGCTCCTACGTAGAAGACGAGGTATAATGTGTGCAGTACGGGACTGCTTGAATCACCGCTACGTTCTACGCCCTTTGATTGTTTCAAACGGTTCCACTTACTCTAATGGGAAGACCTTTCTGCCTCTACACTATCTCGGTTTTTCGGTACAAAATAGATTATTTGTTTAGAATATGCGATGTTCATAACCAAATCCGTGCCTGCAAACTTATTGGCTCCACTGTCATTGACGAGTGACTCTCCTGGCTCTCTGGTCTGGCTGTAGCCCGATTGGCTGATTCGGTTCCGGTCGGTTCAAGCAGCTGACGGTCACTGATTGGTTGTGATTCGGCCTCGCTGGGTTCAATCTTGTCCTCGATTCTGGACCATCGATAACGTACTGTCTGCTTGCCAAATCATCGATCTACTTCGCTGAAACAAACCTTGCCCTTGATTCTGGACGGGCGAAGGCACGTTGTCTAACAGCCGAACCAGGTCTTCCTTGTTCGTGTTTTCTACTACCTTCACAATTTATTTCACACCAACATCCCGGCGCATCCATCTACTATGCTCTGAAACCGCATCAGTGTTCAGCTAGAATAGGAACGGTATATAGTTCCCCGAGACGCTGCTGATTTCAAACAGCCTTGATACTTCACCATACATCTCTGTTGGACCAGAAATATAAAGATCAAATAGGATAACCAAAGATATACACTGCACTGCAGAATAGAACTCATTCACTACTTTCCTTTCCCGGAACAAAAGGATGCCTGCACATACACACGCTGTTTGTAGACCTACGTTTTTTTTAATGAATGCATATAAAAAGGGAGACTTTATATTCACACGGTCGAATTGCTGTATCTGGGATGGATGCACAATAATCATGACCCTGAGATATTGAAATTGAGAGCTACATGCGCTAACGAATCTGACAACGACGGAATTCCGACAGACAACGTAAACCAGTGACCGTTCGTTTCGAATCAAGGATTACGAAAATGAAATTATTAAGGATAAATTACACATTAAAGTGTCAGATGAATCGAGATATGACATGCGAAAAATCATGCTAATTACACGGAAAACCTTTTCATTCGTATATCCTTAACTGCAGAGTGGGTGAGTCATGATGGTCTTCATAAACTTGTACTTCGACGTCAAAAGTAATGAAAACTATCCTCCAAGATATACCTGTTTCGCTCCGTCCAACTAAATCCAGTGAGAAAACATCTCTGCCTTCACACCCTGTTTTTATTAGCGAAAAACAAAGAACATATTAGGTTGCTGTCACATATGCTCACGCGTTGCACACTGCGCATGTTCTGACTGCTGTGGACGACCCCGCCTTGAGGCTTAAATGTCGCTGTCAGGATTCGCCTCGTCTGTCGATTCACCCCATCGAACGGCTGATAGTAGTTCCGTGGACTCGGTAGGAGTCGGCGCTGACGCACTGTCTACCAGTGAGGTTAAACCGTCCATCGAAAGTTGTGTCGGACCATACCCTCACAATACGTACGTTCATTCTACATCTTCGAAATCCCGAAAAACATTGCTCTGCAGAATTATTAATACGTGATTATACCGCTGGCGTTTGTCCCCAGATTTTCTCTTGCGTCACTGCAAAGCACAAGCAAAATGCAGCCAATGCTAAGGAAAATTCCGTGGAGCGTGAAGTCACTAGGCTGCTTCGTACCCAATAATGTCATTTTTACATATCTCACAAATAATTGCGGGTAGTGTGCGAGATTGATGATAATTTGTTTGGCTGACTGTCCTTTAAACTCCACCTTTCACGCACAGACTTCAGGCCATCCGATCAGAGGTGCATATCTTCAGCCACACTCAGGTCTTGAACCCCGGGCCTTTTTACTTCGGAGGCGTGCGTATTACCACTGCCCTATCCCGCTACGAATCACCGAGCTAACTTTGCTCGTACGTCGCCTCTATGACAGCCAGCAACACCTGACAGATTTATTTCCCAATTTATTTCGAAATGAAGTCAGAAGCTTTCAGAGGGGCCATCCGATTGGTTGGTTGCACTATCGTCCTAGCTGATCTGGAATCCAGCGTGTCAAACTCCCTACCCCTTTCGGATCCAAGCTGAGCTGATCTTCAGTCATTCTATGGTACACGGACACCGCACGAACCGGAGTTAAGAGATTTGGCAAATGGCAGAGACTGGATTGGGTTGTCGAGCAGCTATCGAGAACTCAATCAGTGAGCGTATGTATGCCTCGAGCCGGCACTTACATCCCAAACGCATGAAAAAGATCAATCAGGTGGAATCCTATTGCAGTAACCGAAATGATTAGATGGTCGCGATCAACCAGGTGTTACAGTGAATTCAATCTGTTTTCGGAGTTCGGATAAGGAGCGCCCACCATGTAAATACTTCAGCTCCCAAAACGCACGGATGACTGCAGCCCTGTGATGTGATCGATTAGTGTATTTTAACAATCGGGTGAATCTTGAGAAGCGGAAAATTCTGCTCGTTTTGAACAATGCAACTCTCCATCGAGTTAATGCTTCGTTGTTTGATGCGGAAGTAGTATCTCTATCTCAGAATTACTCGTCAGTCATCCAACCTATGAACCAAGAAGTTATCTGCACCTTTAAATGTATTTCCTAGAAAATTCTGTTTGATTACGTGATCCGTGGCTCAGAAAACCTAACCCATGAAAAAATGATAAGCAGTTTCGACATTTTGAAAGATGCAGTCGATCAGGTGCCTTTGGACAGAGTTGCATCCTGGCACCGTCATAAAGGCCTTTTACAAGGCGTGGCTCAACGTGATGGATACTGAAATTTTCCACGGAAACCTCATGCATCCTCTCTGATGTACCTAATGATTGTAATGCAAGCGACGACTTGCATATCGAATACGAGATACAGCACATTGACGTGGACACCAATGAGGTAATGTTAAAATTATTTAGTGGATTTTCTACTCCTGTGTAAGTTTAAAAGCGACAGTTTGAGAGCCAAATTGAACGACGGAAATGTACTGAACAAGAAGAATCATAAGTAGTGACACCGGTGCCGTCAACCCTAGAGGAAATTGAACTCACCGTCCAAACCATGGAGGTTTATGTGAAGACGCGGTGATTTCCATCAAGCGGAACAGTGGAATGTGTGATACAATTAACCCTTTCCCCGGCAACATATTTCATTCCTTGTCCCCAGCGACTGGATGTATCACATCCGTACACATTTTATACAGGGAAAAAGTGTTTTAACTGCACTTTGGCAGTCGTCTTGAAATCTTACCGGCGAATGTATTATGGTACTCCATTGAATAAAGACCTAGAAGTTCATTGTTCTCCAAGCAGAAGGAAATGAATTAAAGCTAAATTTACGGCTTCTTCTCTAACAGAGAATCCGCTGTTTACGTGTACATTTTGAATGTTGTGGATGGATAGAATTGACTATCTAGGGTCACCCTCCATTACATTGTACACGCAGTCAAATGAATCAATCCCGTTCGGACTGAGGAAAAAGCAGTTTATTTGTTTCATGTAACACACCGTTTGCCTTCCAGATAAACCGCACTCTTAAGAGAAAACTGTTTTTCTGTTACGATTTGTTCATGAAAGCTCAAACTGACTGTGATTTGTATTCGATTACATTGGTCAAGCCAATGTTTGCCCAGAATAGAATCTTGTATGGTAGGAGGTCCCTTGGGTGAGTGACCTCATTTTTCACGAGAATAGGGCAAGTTCTGGTATCGGTGACGAGTCTAGACGAATTATGCTACGGGCTTCGTAAAGGAATCCCACAACCGTGATTTGTGGTGGGCAACTTATCGATCTTCATACGACCACGGATAGCAGTTATCCTAATGAACCGTTTATAGCGGTCACAAAGTCTGCATGCACAGACGGAATAAAATTCCCTCAATAAAACAGTCTTCTATTCAACCTAGGCATAAACTTAGAAACCGTTGATAGCCATTCTTTCAAACCTTCGTGGTAAATCGGGCTGCTAAGGCAGGGTTGCTGGATGGATTCAACAAACCCAGGATATTCTTCCCTCAGTTACCTTGAATGAACATACCTTTGCTGTATTAAAAGTACATTAATTAACTCGAAATCTACAGATTACCGCATAAAGCTTTGATAAGAATATGTCTCACAGAGGTGAGCCGAGTGATGCACACATTGTTTCCCTCTCCTGTCGTCTGCAGTAAATTATTTTGCATGGACATTTCGTATTCAAGTTGCCACTCGAGATTTTTTCCTAAAATACGAACACCGGGATTCCAGTCTCAATCTTGTCCTCACTTACGTAGCGATGAACATAGTCTATTGTCTCGAATGGTACCGCATCTGTGCACGAAAATCGAACGTCCAGTGAAAGCATAATTTTTTTTGGATCCAACGGTTTCCCTTGGCTATAGTGCGTCCCATTATGCATTATATATATATATATATATATATATATATATATATATATATATATATATATATATATATATTACCAGTCTTACAGTTTTCTACCCCGTGATCGTTACACTACACTGAGTGTCGTATATGTACCAGCTTGAGCATAGTTGTACAATGCTTTTCAGCCAAAAATTACCTGGAAAGCAAGTTACAGAGGAAAATGGGATCCCATTTCAGACAGGATGACTTCCTCGGAACAACGGAATTCCTGTACGAAGACAATCTGCAGCGAAGCAGTTTTTACCTAGGCCGGATCGATGAGTGGGACTGGCAAAGAGTAAGACTAAAATGCAATGGATGCGAATTGTCAGAAAGGATTTTCTCTATAAAGGCAAAGGAAGCAGTTATGTAGCTAGTTCATGGCTCCAAGACTGGGGTATTTAAGGCTATTCCAGGAACAAGACTAACGATGCGTAAGCCTTCGCGAAGAGTGACGAAGTCCTTTTTAGTTATCCTGGGAAAATGGCAGGGGAACAATAAAGAACGATAGTGAATATACACTGTTTTACAAAAGAGGAAATATCAGACTGTGGGACACTAAATAGCTATAGCTTTCTAATTTGACACAGCAAGCCATGCGGTTTTCTTGCAGTGATTTCAATGTTCAAAGACCATTGCATATTATGCTGCAGCTTAACACCAAGATATTTCACGTGGTTTATACGTGCGAGGGAAATAAAATTAACGGTGGAAGTGTCTTCAATGAGTGGTGAACGAGTGGTGGAAAAATACACTCTTGACATTTATTACTGTTCGACAGAAGATCAGATTGATTAGAAAAGCTCGGAATCTGTGGAAGACTCGCAATGAATGCGTCGAAGTCTGATCTCTGTTTGGTTGACTGTCCTTTGGACTCCACGTTTCACTCACAAACCTCAGGTCATCCGACCAACCTGCACTGGGAATCACCAGACCTGAGTTTTGTTCTTGTTAGAGCTCGTCAGTGGTGCATATCCTCCGCCACACCCAGGGGTTGAACTCGAGCCCTTCCATCTCGAAGGTGTGTGTGTGATACCGCTGCGCCACCCCTCTCCCGTCAGAACTGATCCGAGTCACCAAGTTAAGCTTCTTCAGATGTCGTTCTCTATGACTGCCAGAAATGCCCGACAGCTTCAAATGGAGACACGGTACCCGACCAGTTAAGTCCAAGCGAATGTTTCCCGCCAAATCAGGTCTTCTCCACAGGATGGGGCCAAAGTACCCACGTACCCATATCTAATTGCAGTTTCTTTTTGAACGTTTTTGAAGAGATAGATGAAATTTCTCCGGTAATTTTATAAGCTGTTAGCTCTGACAAGAGCGAAACTCGAGTCTGATGCTTCCGAGTGCAGGTTGGTCGGATGACTTGAGGTTTGTGTGTGAAACTTGGAGTCCAAAGGATAGTCAACCAAACAAAGATTCGTCCATCCCACACACTACTCACAAACAAGTGCATGATACATATATCAAAAACGCGAAGTCTGATCTGTTTAAGACAGACCAACCCAAACTACGCCATCAACATATTTAAAGAAGCGGGCTGGGTGGGAGACAAGCAAATCGCTAATGAATGTTGGAAAAAATACGGAGAAAGGACAGTACCTTTAGGTATACTGGCACTGGTTAAGAGATGGTCGGAGACTTTTCTGCCTACTTTGGAGCATTGTGTTATTCCGGAGAAATAGTCTTTCAGACAAATTATTAAATTTACGGGGCAGCCGAAAAATTCTGGCTTTCTGAGGATATGCGAGCGCGGTACACTGTCAAAGGCCGAAGTGTGGTTAAGAAAAGCATATCTAACTGACTTGCTGGAGTCATTAAAGGATTTGGCAATATGGTGCACAATGGACGCCACTGCATCAACTGTGGAGCGCTTGGCTTTGTACACAAACTGAAACTCGTCGGTGGGAATTATCACCGTGGTTTGAAGACGACGCAGCATAACGCAGTCTACAAGTTTCAACGCTGATGAAGATAGATCTATTGGTTGATACTTTTTGGGTTCCGTCTGGCCATGGGATTGTTTTGGTATAGGACTAATTGTAACAGGACGCCAAAAACCGGGAATGGAAATCGATTCCAGTGAATTGTCAATTACCGAAGTCATCAGACTACATAGAGAATCAGCTTCATATCTGAGCAGCTCCGTTGGATGACCGTCTGGACCAGCTGACCTGGTTACCTTTGTTGATTTGAGTAACTTGAGAGCCTCTGCTGTTGATACCTCTTGGAATTCAGACGAGACAGACGGGAAAATGGGAAGGGGGTCGTCTGACTGTCGGGAAGAGTAGACATTGAGACGGTTTACATCCACATTCACCTTCGCGGATTTCCCCGTCTGATCGCAGAGAAGCTTGAATACAAGCCACCCGTGTTTGGAATTTCAGGAGTTTAGAAACTGCAGAGAGCGGAATTGTCATCAAATCGTGTAATCTCAGATTTTATCAAAAATGACAGTCGACGGACCTCAGGTTTATTTTGCATCTTGTAGACTAATTCCTTCCTCCTGCCTAGCTGCTTCAGGTGTGGAGAAACCACTCTTCCAGACTGGAGATAAACAGTTTTCATGGAACAACAAGTATTAAAAATCGGTCTAATCGCTTATGTTGTAAAATTTAGAGAAAAATGCGGAAGTGAACAGTCTTTTAACCACGATGTAACAACAGAAAATGGACGGTTTAGAAGTAATATACCCTCCGTGGATGTAGTTCTTTGTTAGAAGCATATCTGTTTGGAATGGGTGCGATAAATGACCCTGGCGAGAGTACATTTTAGGCCTAAGATGCAATATGCAATGATCACTGGTGCAAATGGGGGCACTTAACCTGACTGAGAAAAGCTCTGAGTGGTTGGTCAGGATGTGGTCTAACCGGGAGTCCCAACGAGTCGGAGCATGACAGAAACTGAGAAGATTAAAGGAAGAAAGGGAAGTGCTAATGCATGATTTAATTTTCCCACTACAATAAGAAGATTCTCATCACGAAGGAGCACAACGAAAGGAACAGATGAATCATATGAAATGTTAACTGAGGCTTGTGAGCATTGTGGTGCTGTGTAAATGTAGCTGATAATGACTTGACCGAAACGAGAGAATTTAGGGCAACATGATACAGCTAAACAATCGACCCCATCACAAGAGTGAGAAAAAATTACGGAGGACTTGTCGCACAACTCAGAATTGACGTGGATTTCAAAGCCGCCACCTTTTTTCTTGTAATGCATACGGTCCTGGCAGAAGCAGGTGAACTCGTCTTTTGCATCACAACATCATTCATGTTGCCATTCAACCAAGTTTCTTGTAAACATGCAGCACAGGTACTTCTAAAGCTGCGGGCCATGTGTATGTATGTAAGATCCGATAGCTTGTTGAAAAAAGGGAACGCAAATCATTACACATGGCACTAGGAACAGTCATACTGCTTGGCGCTGTGCACTTAAAAGCAGCCTGCCAACCAGCTCTTTTGCTTTTCTTTGCATGATGGTTCCACTTTCGGACTTCGGATAGTGGACGCACATTTTGTTGTCCAAGCATGTCTTTTATCGACAGCATAAACCGCTTCGAATGATTACGAGTGCGCAACATGCCAATGATGGGTTGAATAAAATAAGCAATCCCGAAAAAAATAATTCCAAATACGGACTAACAAGTGGCTCAGCCGTTCAAAGGGTGCGGGTAGGAAGTGTTAAGAAGGGACTATAGATGGATAAAATGAGATATTGTTTTAATTAGTCATGTCCCTTCCATCCATTTTGTTGGGCAAATCAACAAAATATGTGATAGACATGTGAATGCCTGTGAAGATAATCAATTAACTCGCCCATCCTGTCCACGGGGATCATTCGAAATGCAGTTTTGACTCCAGAACTCGATCTGCATACAATACTAATCCCGCCAGATTAAACGTGTAGGAATTCTCTGGTGTCATAACTCAGTCGTTTACTGATGAACACTGAGCTTCTCGCAGATTTTCTCTACGTGATATTCTGTTTTCTTTGAATGCAAACGTAAATCTCACATTGTGTTTCTTTATCGTAGTCAGTAGACAATTTGTGAAATGAAATGTAAGGCTGAATGAAGTACCATGTGGATTTCTGAAGCAAACCCGTGGATGGTGTCTGGGTTGGTTGGGTTCATTTATTGGTCTTAGCCTTGAACGGTCTTATTGGCAAGCTAGTAAGACTGTTAGGCGAACCCCAGCATAGAAAGAAAGGCCGCAAAAACGAATGTGTTTATCAACGTAGATAGAGGCATCAGAAGAAGAGACACTAATCGGACAATTGAGGAGAAACTCGCAAAATAGTATGTGCGCATGCATGTGTGCGTTTGTGTGTTTACTTGTGAATGTCTGTATGTAACACAGTCGGGCCGAAGCTAGCGAAGGATAAAATCTGTTGTCATGCAGTTGCATTTCATTTTTGCAGCGGCCTGTGCTGTTACAGAGTTATCAAAGCTAGGAGCACTGATAATCGATTGTCTCATTTTCAGAAGATCTTATAAAGAGTTTCGATTGCTCCACCCGTATAAACCAAAGCCTTCCTAACGCTGTCCTACAATGTTGTGGAGAGGTTAATGAAAATTGGGAGCGTCGTAGCCTCAAAGTAATTCGACCGGAAAGGATCAGCCACCACGTAAGAATAATCAGCAAGACTTACTAGTTTGTTATTTGGGAATCACTGCACATCAATCATGGAGGCCTCCAACAAACTGGGAATCTCTCGTGGCTCTGTTTCCAATATTCTGAAGGAGTAATGCAGAAACTATTCATCTCGTCCAGTCCACACTCTATATTTTGGTGACTGTTGTATTCAGAAATCAGTGGTAATGCAAAACACAGGATGCGGGAAAACCGTTTATTAGTGCACGCTCAAGCAAGTACGGAAAATTGAGCAAGCTCTAGCTGTACATGCAATCGGTATGGCCGAGCAGGGCCTTCCGGTACGTAACGAAATGTGATTGGATGAATGACGCAGTCAGATGCCAGGTGTGTACGTGTGACTGATCGTGGCGGCGAATAAGCTTGATTCAGTAGGCAGTCAGTACGATGTGTGCGTGTGAGACTGTCTGCTTGCGAGCGTGATTACCTGAACCTACACAACGGCGACGATTCGAGTTTTGTGACTGGTTCCAATATGGATTCATTTCACGAAAGACATTATGCAACGATATCGCTATCTCTGATGAATCGAAGTTCTATTTGCATAACTTCAACGGCTTTCAATACGGAACCAGTTGGCACAAAATGAATGAGTTCGTCCACTACGAAGGCTATCGACGGGATGATCGGAGGGCGAATGTTTCTTGTGAAATACATTACTCACGAGTAATTGTCCCGGTGTTTCTACCAGTCAAAATAAATCGAACACACTACCACCGAATGTTGTAGGAAACAGTGGAACCACATCTGGACAGTTTATCACTGGCAACTTTGTCTAGTGTTCTGTTTCAACAGGATGGAGCACCAGCACACAACATGAATGTCGTCACCAACTACCTGGATGAGACTCTTCGGCCGCAATGGATCGGACAGAAAGGATGGATAGCTTAGTCACCACGGTTTCCAGATTAAACTCCCTTGGATATTTTGTTGTGTAAAACCTTTAGGCGGAAGGTTTACTTCCCGAAACTGGGGACCTTGGAGGAGCTAGAGGCCAATGTTGTTGCAGTATGTCGGGAGATTTCAAAACACATGCTGGAGGCTGTACAACAAAACCGGATTCGAAGGATCTAGATTTGTGTGGGGCAGAACGGTGACGTTTTTGATCATCCCATGTGATTGGCCGGGACACCAGTGACGCTTCTTGAGAGCTGAGAATTAATACACGGTATCTTCTGAGAACCACCTTATATTGATTCATTATTTATGGTATACTGTTTCGTGTTCCCTATAATAATCCACGTGTGATAACAAATCATCACTTGGGTTTTCGTTATGTATTACCTATAGAGATTTATGCCACAGATTCAATTGTGCAATTGAAGATCGATAGATCATGGGCAATACTCAGGAATGTGTTATTGAACAGTGTTCACATCGCACGTACTTTGTAAATGAAGTTCAGTCACGTTATAGATTGTGATTAGAAGTAGCGAACCTCCATTAATAAATGTAGACAAAATGGCGCCAGGTCCACATTTGTCTGAGCTCACATACGTTCATACAGTGAAACTAAGATGAGCAACAGTTGTTCGTAACTACTTAAAAGATTCAAACAATGTAACTGTTCAATATAATTTCTCTCTCTTCGCGAAACATTTTCCGGGATGAATCGGTGTGTCAGGATTGTTATGAAATTTGTGTTTGTGTTTGGTTTAGTAGTGCGCTGACACATCAGTATGCCAGATTTCGTCACTCTGAGGGGTGGGGTACAAAGGGAATAAGAGAAACAGACTGTCATAACGGAATGTCGTGTACTATTTGTCAGAGTTCCCCCTCTTTTATTCAACCTTTGTCTTCTGTTCCTAACCACCTCTCTTTGCCTCCGCTATCCACCCATAATGCTTCCACTGATAACAATCCCGATACTCGCAACGGTTCATTGTCAAGTACTGTCTTAAATAATCCACAGTCGCATAACTAACATTACCTCAAGACTCGTCAGCCTCTGAATCTCGGCTCCTTTAACGTGCGTACTTTCATGCAGGCCGGTCAGCAGGCGTACCTGGCACTCACAATAGATTCTCTGAAGATTGATATCTGCTGCGTAAGTGGAACGCGTATCCAAGTTTCGAACAGTGTGATTCAACTAACTGCACCTGGTATCTCATCGAGGTATTTGTTGCGCACTTCAGGAGACGAAATAACTCGAGCTGCTGGTCAACGTGGTGTAAGAATAATCTTGACTTACAGGGCTGAAGTTGCTCTTTTAGACTGGATTCCGGTTAGTAGTCGGTTATGTGCAGTTAGACTCCAGGGGTCAGTTGGCATTCGGAAGGATAGGTGTGCTAAGCGCAACTTGTTTGTAATCTCGGCATACGCTCCAACGGACTGCAACTCTGACATTCAGAAGGATGAATTCTAAGATGAACTCGCCACTCTCGTTCGCAGGAGCAAAAGCTCTGACATTGTAGTGCTATCTGGATGTCTTTAATGCACAAATTGGCAGAATTAGTGCGTCAGAAGCTTGTTTAGGTGGGCGTTGTGCTTTACCCGCTCAGCGTACAGATAATGAGGATAGGCTTCTCAAGTTTTGTGCAGACAATCGGTTGTTCTTGTCTGGTGCAAATTTCCAACACAGCTCGCCACCCACGACAACATGGCGCTCCAACTCTGCAGGTACTCTGAGCCAGATCGATCATATCGAAATAAGCTACCGGTAGGGAGGTTCTGTTCAGAACTGTAGATCTTATTGGTACACGTACGTAGAGTCGGACCACGCATTAGTTCTAATGCGATTATCACTCCAGCTCCATGGTCATCGAAGCAAACTGCAAACCCGGTTAGCCGTGCATCGTTTGTGTGATCCAGAAGTCTGCACTAGTTATGAACTGAAGTTGGCACATGAACTAGGATACACGATGAGCAGTAATGTAGATGAGCATTGGGCTTATATCCAGCAGGCGATGCACGTGTCAGCAGGCTTTGCCCGTGGTCCTAGATCCAATGTCCATCAAAGACACTGGATTTCGCAAGAATCGATCAGACTAACAGAGCAATAAGTTTAGCACTCAAACTGTGGGGATGTGAATAAGAAAAGGAGAAATTCACGGAAGCAAGTTACGAAAAGTCTTGAGAATGAAAACGAGAACTAGTGGATCAAGGTAGCCGAAACAATGGAAGTAGCAACTGCTTCAGGCAACAGTCACAGACTGTTCAGACATATTCGTGGCACCGGTAGACGGCAAACTCCGATCAATGAAACGATATGCGATAGAACTGGAGATCATATTTATGACTGAGCTATGGCTCACCCTTTGGGCTGACACGTGCATCGCCTGCTGGATATAAGCCCAATGCTCATCTACATTACTGCTCATCGTGTATCCTAGTTCATGTGCCAACTTCAGTTCATAACTAGTGCAGACTTCTGGATCACACAAACGATGCACGGCTAACCGGGTTTGCAGTTTGCTTCGATGACCATGGAGCTGGAGTGATAATCGCATTAGAACTAATGCGTGGTCCGACTCTACGTACGTGTACCAATAAGATCTACAGTTCTGAACAGAACCTCCCTACCGGTAGCTTATTTCGATATGATCGATCTGGCTCAGAGTACCTGCAGAGTTGGAGCGCCATGTTGTCGTGGGTGGCGAGCTGTGTTGGAAATTTGCACCAGACAAGAACAACCGATTGTCTGCACAAAACTTGAGAAGCCTATCCTCATTATCTGTACGCTGAGCGGGTAAAGCACAACGCCCACCTAAACAAGCTTCTGACGCACTAATTCTGCCAATTTGTGCATTAAAGACATCCAGATAGCACTACAATGTCAGAGCTTTTGCTCCTGCGAACGAGAGTGGCGAGTTCATCTTAGAATTCATCCTTCTGAATGTCAGAGTTGCAGTCCGTTGGAGCGTATGCCGAGATTACAAACAAGTTGCGCTTAGCACACCTATCCTTCCGAATGCCAACTGACCCCTGGAGTCTAACTGCACATAACCGACTACTAACCGGAATCCAGTCTAAAAGAGCAACTTCAGCCCTGTAAGTCAAGATTATTCTTACACCACGTTGACCAGCAGCTCGAGTTATTTCGTCTCCTGAAGTGCGCAACAAATACCTCGATGAGATACCAGGTGCAGTTGGTTGAATCACACTGTTCGCATCTTGGATACGCGTTCCACTTACGCAGCAGATATCAATCTTCAGAGAATCTATTGTGAGTGCCAGGTACGCCTGCTGACCGGCCTGCATGAAAGTACGCACGTTAAAGGAGCCGAGATTCAGAGGCTGACGAGTCTTGAGGTAATGTTAGTTATGCGACTGTGGATTATTTAAGACAGTACTTGACAATGAACCGTTGCGAGTATCGGGATTGTTATCAGTGGAAGCATTATGGGTGGATAGCGGAGGCAAAGAGAGGTGGTTAGGAACAGAAGACAAAGGTTGAATAAAAGAGGGGGAACTCTGACAAATAGTACACGACATTCCGTTATGACAGTCTGTTTCTCTTATTCCCTTTGTACCCCACCCCTCAGAGTGACGAAATCTGGCATACTGATGTGTCAGCGCACTACTAAACCAAACACAAACACAAATTTCATAACAATCCTGACACACCGATTCATCCCGGAAAATGTTTCGCGAAGAGAGAGAAATTATATTGAACAGTTACATTGTTTGAATCTTTTAAGTAGTTACGAACAACTGTTGCTCATCTTAGTTTCACTGTATGAACGTATGTGAGCTCAGACAAATGTGGACCTGGCGCCATTTTGTCTACATTTATTAATGGAGGTTCGCTACTTCTAATCACAATCTATAACGTGACTGAACTTCATTTACAAAGTACGTGCGATGTGAACACTGTTCAATAACACATTCCTGAGTATTGCCCATGATCTATCGATCTTCAATTGCACAATTGAATCTGTGGCATAAATCTCTATAGGTAATACATAACGAAAACCCAAGTGATGATTTGTTATCACACGTGGATTATTATAGGGAACACGAAACAGTATACCATAAATAATGAATCAATATAAGGTGGTTCTCAGAAGATACCGTGTATTAATTCTCAGGTCTTAAGAAGCGACGTATTCGTGGCACCGGTAGACGGCGAACTCCGGTCAATGAAACGATATGCGATAGAACTGGAGATCACGAGGCTCGTCATTTTTGCCACGGATTTGTTTCTTGTATGAGTGTTTGGCACATGACGAGTCGTAGAAGGTTCGGAAAAGTGTGATTTGGTGTAGGAATTTCCCCTGAAAAAATATCCCGGTGAACGTCGATATATCAAAACAGCCAACATTATCGATCTGGATCGGATTAAAACACGTTTAGCTTTGTTGACGAACTCAAATTAGAGACGCCTCGAATGTTGGGGAAATCTACACTGTTGTGATGGGAAAATTCCCCGAATTCAACGAACAGAAACCATTTGGGTAGGTAATCGTTATTCATGATAATACTTCATGCTTTGTTTCACAAAGGGTCTATATATAAAGTCATGCAGAACGATTTGCCTGCACATTATTCACTGTTTGACACCTGAAAGCACGCGCAATTTCAAGGTCCAGCTCATAAAATTAATCCTCCAGTAGAGTAGATTTGAGTGCCGTCGTAAACGTTTCTCTTCTAACGAGATCAGTCAAAGGGCTACCTATACACTGGCCATTGGAATCAAAAGTGAAAAACAAGGTGCATAACATAAAGAATTATTTCGTCACCCACATAGTGGACTCTATGCTGAAGAGACTTTGAATAATTCTGAAGAATAAAGGCAGACCAAATATTTAAAACTCCTTGTAAACAATGCATCTTGGATAGTTTTTGGGTCACTTCAATGTAAATTATTCTAGTTCATTTTTCGCTTCGAGGCTCACATTCTGGCACACTTGCGGCCTACGTGTAGTGGCAAAAATGATTTTCACTCCCCGTCAATTACTGGAGGTGTGTCACACACACCGTCGACCGAAAATGATGGCTTTCCTCGACCGGGAAGGCGCCTTCGATTCAGCTGACCGGACGGCATTATTCACCACTCTTCATCAAAAGGTATGCCCCAGAAGTTCGCTTATCTACAGAGCTCATCGTGCTCTCATACCTCTCGCCGTGTAATCGCTTACGGCAAATAATACAGTCGGTTCGAAACGATCAGCAGTGTTCGACACGAGTGTCCCATTTCTCCATTCTTGTTTAACTTCGTCATGAACGAGATAACAAAGAATGCCTTGCGGAACATTCAGGATGAGGGCATCGAGCTGGGAAATAGTGAAAAGCTATGTGACTCAGATTACGCGGACGACCTGGTCTGCTTGTTCGAATGTACGGAACATGCGCACCGTGTACTAGATAGACTCGTAAGAGCTGCAGCTCCATTTGACATGCGCTTTGCACCTTCAAAGTGTAAAGTGATGTTTCAAGACTGGACGTCAACGGTTCCGAGCTTGATGCTCGATGGGGAGAAACTAACAACTGTTGATGGTTTTGGTTACCTCGGCAGCAGCGTGACGACGGATGGGAGCACGGTAGTAGAGGTGAGCAAGCAAATATCCCAGGCTCGAGGGGCCTACGCTGGACTGAAGCACTTGTGGTGCCGACCTGATATTTCACTGAAGTTGACAGGTCGTGTATACTGTGCCGCAGTGTGTTCGGTTTTGTTGAATAGTTGCGAGACTTGGGGTCTGTGTGCAGAAGATATTCGTCCTCTTCAGGTTTCCGATCACCGATACTTGCGTGGTATCGCTAAGATTGGATGGAATGACCGAGTAGGCAATACTGAGGTCAGAAATCGAGTATTAAGTGCCCTTTCAGGGAATTCTCTATCACACCGTATCCAGCTTAATAGGCTTCGTTGGTTAGGGCACGTGTTGCGTATGCCAAACACACGTCTACCGTACCGTGCCCTGTTTTCCGTTCCTCCTCAGGAGTGGAAGAACCCACGTGGAGGTCAACAGATGACTTGGCGACGAGGAATGAGAAAATGTACAGCGGACTTAGGAAAAGTAGGTGCCTCAAGTCTTCGTGGTTGGAGTCCAAAAGATCCATCAACCAGTTGACTGGAGACACTGAAGGATATGGCAGCGAACCTTGAACAGTGGCGATCGTGTTGTCACTTTCTGTCGAATCAGATTGATTGATTGACGTGTGTTTGTACAGTTAGACTTTGTATCCCGTGTGTTGGCTACTAGGGCGTTCTTTCCTTTTCCCATCCGTGAAACTTCACACCCTGTTCATCTTGTATATTCATACTTTCTAATTCAATGTGCAACATGGCGAGAAAGTCAGTGATCAGTGGGGCTTGCCCTACTGTTTAACACTGTACGATTGTGATGATGATGAGTCTCCCTGAAAACACGTCATCTGTAAGGCTGCAGTCCGCCTTCTTCCAATCTACGGGCAATGCTTCGTGAACACTATCCAGTGACAAGGCCTGCATATCGGAAATTGCAGTGCAGCAGTGACGCGTGTGTCCATGATCCGATTAGTCTATTACACGTCACTGTTCACACCGATCACTGACGAGCAACCTACTGACTACGTTTCACACCAACTCGCCAGCCAGTCAAACTTCTGAAATGTTGTCATTCGACATAACCAATCACATCTGGGCACCACGTTGGTTAATCAACAACGACGCCATGTGTGTCCATGAATTCCTTGCCTCATCCTATTTAGTGTTCGTTTTTGGTTACCATCGAATGCAGTTTCCGCACTTGTTCGTGGTTGCTTTTACTTTGGGATTGGAAGATCGGGGAATTATTGACCGGGTATAATCCAGAGGTTTGCTCACCGAAACAACACTATTCCCTGTTCTGTGTTAAGCCATTTTCTGGAGCTCAGTCAACCCAGACGCCCTTACTACTGTTGCTTCAAGAACTCATATAGTGGTTTGTTGAAATATATCACAGTAGTTCCACCGGGCTAGATCATTTTAACAAATTAGCTTGGCGAACAAGAGACGCAAATCCGGTCTTGGTGACTCAGTGTGGGAGATAACGTCAGAAAACTTAGCTTCACGTGATGTCTCCAGCCCGTGCTAACCACTCGAGGATTATGACTGTCATCGCTTGGTCTGGATCACGGTTGTTATTTCCGTTTAACCCACATTTCAACCAAGCCCAGGGGAACTACCTATTTGTGGCACTTTTGTTTCGATGTTGAATAAAGGGAGAAAATTGACAAGGTCCTTTTGCAAGAAAGATGCTGGAGGTTTCTGGGTGAATCATTATATTTTGCGACTGCTCACACCGAAGAACAGGATTTTCTTTGAGAACCCCAACCGGAGCCTTTGGTTCAAAAGTCTGGTCCAAAAGACAGTGAAGTGGTAACCCAATACGAGAACGCCACGGAAGAACCCGTGAAGGAACTTCTTCTCGTCTGTCACGTGAGACCTGGTTGTTGCAATAATTCTGTCCTTTATTCGCCGGTGCTTTGTTGACGATCCGCCTGTCGGATTCTTTCCTCAGCCTCATGCACCCAATGGAGTAAGCGGAACGTGGATGGGACAGCATCCCTTGGACCTGGAGCTGCCCACTTTAGGCGGACGATAGCTGCCTAATGAAGTGCAATGACATCTCCCATCGTCGACAGAAACATCAGGTGCTCCACTCCTACGTCCATCTAGTGGAGGATTTTTGACCAGTAAACTGTTTCTCACCGTGTTTATTGGCTGTATTGTCCTCTCCGGGGACATAGTGGTTAGGACCAGGTGTTGCCCATCAACTGATTGAGAGAATGGACTTGGTTTGGTCTCCACCCATGTCCCTGTCAGGCATGATTGAATCTCCGGCTTAAGAAAGCCGTCGCATATCATCTCACTGACCGGAGTTCGCCGTCTACCGGTGCCACGAATACGTCTGAACAGTCTGTGACTGTTGCCTGAAGCAGTTGCTACTTCCATTGTTTCGGCTACCTTGATCCACTAGTTCTCGTTTTCATTCTCAAGACTTTTCGTAACTTGCTTCCGTGAATTTCTCCTTTTCTTATTCACATCCCCACAGTTTGAGTGCTAAACTTATTGCTCTGTTAGTCTGATCGATTCTTGCGAAATCCAGTGTCTTTGATGGACATTGGATCTAGGACCACGGGCAAAGCCTGCTGACACGTGCATCGCCTGCTGGATATAAGCCCAATGCTCATCTACATTACTGCTCATCGTGTATCCTAGTTCATGTGCCAACTTCAGTTCATAACTAGTGCAGACTTCTGGATCACACAAACGATGCACGGCTAACCGGGTTTGCAGTTTGCTTCGATGACCATGGAGCTGGAGTGATAATCGCATTAGAACTAATGCGTGGTCCGACTCTACGTACGTGTACCAATAAGATCTACAGTTCTGAACAGAACCTCCCTACCGGTAGCTTATTTCGATATGATCGATCTGGCTCAGAGTACCTGCAGAGTTGGAGCGCCATGTTGTCGTGGGTGGCGAGCTGTGTTGGAAATTTGCACCAGACAAGAACAACCGATTGTCTGCACAAAACTTGAGAAGCCTATCCTCATTATCTGTACGCTGAGCGGGTAAAGCACAACGCCCACCTAAACAAGCTTCTGACGCACTAATTCTGCCAATTTGTGCATTAAAGACATCCAGATAGCACTACAATGTCAGAGCTTTTGCTCCTGCGAACGAGAGTGGCGAGTTCATCTTAGAATTCATCCTTCTGAATGTCAGAGTTGCAGTCCGTTGGAGCGTATGCCGAGATTACAAACAAGTTGCGCTTAGCACACCTATCCTTCCGAATGCCAACTGACCCCTGGAGTCTAACTGCACATAACCGACTACTAACCGGAATCCAGTCTAAAAGAGCAACTTCAGCCCTGTAAGTCAAGATTATTCTTACACCACGTTGACCAGCAGCTCGAGTTATTTCGTCTCCTGAAGTGCGCAACAAATACCTCGATGAGATACCAGGTGCAGTTGGTTGAATCACACTGTTCGAAACTTGGATACGCGTTCCACTTACGCAGCAGATATCAATCTTCAGAGAATCTATTGTGAGTGCCAGGTACGCCTGCTGACCGGCCTGCATGAAAGTACGCACGTTAAAGGAGCCGAGATTCAGAGGCTGACGAGTCTTGAGGTAATGTTAGTTATGCGACTGTGGATTATTTAAGACAGTACTTGACAATGAACCGTTGCGAGTATCGGGATTGTTATCAGTGGAAGCATTATGGGTGGATAGCGGAGGCAAAGAGAGGTGGTTAGGAACAGAAGACAAAGGTTGAATAAAACAGAAGGAACTCCTAGATGTAGCCCACTTATTACTACGGATGCCGCTCGATTCACTGGGCAGCACGATCCTGAGTATCCTGCGCGACGACCGATGATGTATGGAATTCTTTATAGTCGTGGAGTCCATGGGTGATGTTGGGCGGTAGCTGCTAGGGTGTCCAGCCGCAAAGCTGGAGAACGATTAGGGTTCTCAATCAAACCCTTCATTTCTAACAGGATCCTGTCCACAAAGCAGTGGGGTGGCTGATTGGCAGCATGTTTGCTTGGATCACATTTTTTTCACTGACTTTACCGACTGATTTACTATCTCAGATCGACCCTTAAACTGGAAGACCAGGAGCCGACTTCGTCTGGCCTCTACCCGTTGACCTTTCCGGCATGACTGCATCTCTGGCCTAAGGAGGTCATCCTGCATAGCCCGTTGGTTTGCTGAGGCACGCAAGCTATCACACCACGTCAAGGTGCAGTCTCGTCGTAATGGCACCCGACAAAACGAGAGTAACATTGTATGCATGTTATTCCGTTTTACCAAACCTCAGTGTGTCATGGCTGATCGTTTGACCGTACACAGTGAGTGGGGGGCATGTGTTCCCGTATCCATTTATGAACACTGCATCCCATAAGTAACACTCGAAAGTTGCATATCACACACGTTTCAAGTTTGTCAGGTAAGGCCTATGGGACTGTGATCGAATGAGACAAGCCACGAACAACGTGCTCAGCTCTGTTCGATGCTGGAATTCAGTCCATCTGTTGTCGAAATGTTTGATGGCCAGAATAACCACGGTGCAGACGGGCGCTGATAGAAAACTGGGTGACCGAATCAGTGCGTCGGTATGCTTGCCCACGTGTGCACACGCTAGGATCAGCAGCGAAATTCAGTGTCGTTGATTGCTGGTCGAAATGGGGATGTAGACTAAAGGCTTGTGTAGGTCGGGGCACACCAGTGAGTCTCGATTACAGCAGTGCTACGCCTTAGTTTGTCTCTTTAGTGAGAATAAGCGTACTGCGGAGGAAGCTGCTAAGATATTCAACCAACAGTATCCAGGACAAATCTTTGGTAGGTGCATTTACTGTACGCAGACCACGAGAGTGGCGAAACGTTCCACCCGAGCATGTGTGGTACACCCAGGTGTTGATTGACTGAGCACGCCGTGCATGTGGATTAGTTCTTTGGTCATATATAAGCCCATGCGAATACCAAGGCTGGCACCACAGTGTGGTGCTGTGCTGTGTGGGTCCCGTTTCATTGCATTCTTATCAATTACTCTTCATTGCATGTCGAGGATTTAGCAGTTGTAGGGTTGTAGGTCAGGACTTGACCAGATACAGGTGGAAACGAGAGGTATTATCCTGAGAACTTTTTAGGCGTATTGTAATATGAAAATGCTCATGAAGATTAAGGATGACTTGAATAGTCTATTATCTATATCAATTATCTTAGCCTCTCTGCTACTGATAAATATTTCTAGTTGAAGCCAGCTTTCATGGGGCGTGCCATGACCAAGGAACATTTGTCGCCCCCCCCCCCCCCCACCACCCCCTCTTTTGGATTTTGGTGAGGCGGCATCATTCTTAAATGCTTAACGTTTTGGTTGTTTAACGGGCGTCATACTGGTTTTGTTTTGGTGTGGGTGAAAAAATCTTCCAACGACGAACAGCTATAGAGATCAGCGTGATATTTACCTATTAATTACTGTGCAATGATTAACTTTATGAGTAGGTCAATTTCGCACATTCTAAGTTGAAGCCTAAAAATTCAAACGGAGCCACTTTGGCACTCTTCAGGTGGGAACTTATCCACCTACCCGCAAACTACTGATAAAATTCGAACAAACGGGATTGGTTATGGACAGAGAAAAGTTCGGTTGACCTAAATTGGTCACTAGCAAAGGTATGTCGTACGATTTTTTTGAAAACGGTCGGAACGACTCACAATAGCATTTTTAAGCACTGACAAGCTAGGATCGTCAGTCACGATCGTCCGCACACCGGATTCTTTTCAGGAAAGCAACTTGAAGCCATCTCAAGAACCTCATATGCAACGGTTATGCTTGGAAGATGCAGACCGTCGCCTTCAGTTTGCGCCCGATACCTCAGTGTCAGTTTGTTCGGTGAACCTTGTTCTGCAATGAAGTCATGTGTAATCTACCTAGAACGCATACCAGATAATTTCACCGAATACTAGAGCGCCCGCTGCAATGTTTCGCTGTTGGTTTGGTCACGAACACTAGGAGGCAAAATTATCACTCTAAACGTTTTGATGAAAATGCCACAGGGACAAACGTATTCCGCTTTACTCATTCTCAATGGGAAAGTCGTATCTTAGTGTGCTGCAGAATTTTGTTCCTATTTTAGAGGGAATGAAAGCCGTCATGCCGTCCTCTGTGTGGTTCCAAAGAGGAAAAACATCCGCTCATTACGCTACACACATCCTCGAATACATTGACAGCCTCTTGAGGGGCACTGTTTTGGAAGAGTTGAACCAGTTGAATGACCTTTTACGTTTCCTGACCGGAATCCGTTGGACTCCTATCTGTGATCCCACTTGGAAAGAAAAATATCTGAAGGTAGACCCTAAACCATGAAGGACGTTAAGATGTATATCAGTTACAATGCAACAGCATAACTGCGGGTATGTTGGGTAAAACGGAGATCTCTTGCTTGAAAGGGATAATATTGGGCAGCTTTCTGAACACCAGCTTTGAAATACACCGGTAATGAATTTGCAGTTTTCCCGTCTTTTGTCTACGAGTGTTTCCAGGATTAGAGACTACACTAGCTTGATCATTTCGGTAAGGGAGGTTACATAAAAGTACTGTCTAGTCACTTGTTATCCTGCGTACAGATGATGAAGCTACCCGCCTTCTCTTCAGATATTAGAAACACTGAATGCTCTTTATTCAGTCTGTCAGTACAGAATGAAGGCAAATACTGCGTGATATAAACATTTTGTTTATTCTTCTCAATCCCTCCGGTAAAATCTGTGAAATTTATACAAATGGTCTTTAACACTACGATGGACGGAAGATAAGCGATGACTTTATACCGAAAAACTACCTTTATTTCCATGGTAAGCAGACTGACCATGTCCGAACTTTCTGCACTCAACGAACAAGGCCACGTAATCTGTTAAGCATAACTTCACTGAAAGCTAACAGCTTCGAATAGAGATAACGTACCAGCAGTTTGAAAGACCACATCGGGTCGACTTTTAATTCGGTTGTCATCAGAAGCTTCCTTATAGACGACTGTGGATTTCGGTCATGACTGCCTCTGGAGGTGCTTCGTGTCATCCATTATATGAGCCTTTTTTGGGATATGTTCTGAAATCTATCATAGGAGTCGTTGGTTTGTTCTACGGATGTAAGGGCCACTGCAACTGCAGGTGAACCGATAACTTGCATGTGAAGCAGAATTCTGTGGTTGACTAGGTTCATGGTTGTCAAGGCGAATCTTCGCAATAATCATCACGAAACAATTTTACCGAATAACCTTAATATCATCAGCGTTGAAAACTGGCTGAGAAGGGTATTCTTACTCTTCTTCACTCACAGATGAAAGTCACTCATGACTCTTTCCAGTTTTCAAAGCAGTTATGATTTATTTTTTTCGGTTACTCTTCCGAGTTGGTTCTACGCCTAGATCACAGCTTCTCGTCAAATTAGAATCTGGTTGCCCACAACAGTTGCTTGCCTGACCATCGAATTACTTCACTGAAAGGACGCACCAGATTAGGAAAATATCTTTCCTAACCCATGACTAACAATTTCCGAGTGTGTAAAAGTGCCATTTTCTCCAACTTATTTTCCGCTGAAATAAGTGACAGATATCCCAACTAGCCTATAAAAGTTTCAAAGTACGCACAGGATTTCGTTCTGTATCACGCCATCTGCAATTCTTCCGATTTCCATAGATTTAGAGAAAATTTGTCCAACGGTTACCACTCTTCCGTTCAGTCCGGTCTCAAACTGAATCCGTCAGAATTTCTCAATAGTTGTTTATTCGGTTAATCAAGGCTGGCCTTCAGAAGGAGAACACATGGTCCCAAATTAGATTGCAGGATGGAAACTCACTATGAAGTCTGCAAGTATAAAGATGATTTGGCGTGAGATTACCAGGTACACATACCTGATGGACGGCAATAACTGCGAAACCGGTCGTGTGCTTCCGGGCAAAGTTTGTCCTATCATCCATATGCTGTACTATTTATGACAAGTAAGCCCTTCTAACTTCAAGGAAATCATACGTAACTCCAAGTGAAGCCACCAAGTTTGTCAAAGGCCCTAACGTGCAAGTCACATATCTTATTGATCGGTTAAAAAACGGTCTGGATGATAAACGAGGGATACTATGAATAGCTCGAAGTAAAATTAAAATTCTGTTTTAATAATATGGAACAAATTATTTTAGACAAAAGGAGTAAGTTTCGTCAAACTGATTGGTAAACAAAGGAAGAGATAAAGGTAGGTTTAAGGCAGACGTGCCTGGGTCTTTGAATCTGAAGGATAAGGCAACGCAGTGCGCGAACCCAACTGACGAAATGAGAAGATCGATGTTTGACGTCACTCCGAGGTGCCAAATGGATTTAAATCTGCTTAATTTATTGGTGTTCAGGGTACGATGATCATATGAGAAAGCTGAGCGAAATGAGGTGGAGATACGTTCAGAACGCTATGAAGAGTTAAGGGGAGATCACATATAGTCACGACATAAGTAAGCTTCATTGCTGTTCCGGAGAAGCCAGACGGCAGGTCGAGAACTTAATTTTGGGAAAAAAGGGCGAAAACGCAGCTGCTAGGAGAGCGCCAGGGTTATTGAATAGGAATCTGGGCATTTTTCCGGCAAATCTAGCATTTGAGATGAATTCCGAGAAATGGTCGGTATGTTGTAATGACGTTGATCGTTCTGAGGAAACTCACATTTTCCAGGTATCATCGTGGATTTCTTCTCCCCATGATTTCCTTTGAAGCTTCATTTTGACTGCGCTGTTTTCCCTCAGTGGCTTACGTTCTACTCAAATGACTGTCAGGAGGTTTCCGTCTATCTAGCCTTTGATTCTTTCGGTTTTTGGCCTACTGTGCGCGCTCAGTTCGTTTTGGCCTCACCTCTGTTTTCGTTTACTTGCCATGTATTGTTCGTATCTGTATCATTTCGGTGCCACGATATATACAGTACACTATCGCATCCGTCTGCTGACTCCAATCTTGTCTCTTCTTTCGATCGAGGGGATTCCGTTTGTGGTAAGCTTCAAGACTCAGTAGTAGACACATTCTGAGGTCGCTAGCCGAACGTCTTCTATAATATCATGCCAATAAATAAGGTAAAAACCCAAAAGAAACAAAGCTCCTGTAGTAGCACCGTGTGAGGGTATGGGCTGACTCATCCTGGACTGACGGCCAAATCTCGTCAGCAGTCAGCTCATCACTGCCCGTCCAAAATTCAGGTCAAGTTTTGGGTGAACAAAATCACGAAAGACAGAACAACGGATCGATTCCCGTCAAGTGATGGCTGGCCGTATCGCAGATTAACCAATCAAAAGAGAAGCTGCTCATTTCTGACTTAGATCAATAACAGTGTGGTGCGATGACTGGTGACAATGACTTTTGCATCTTACCTAAATTGCCCGTTTCTGTTTATAAAATGGTGTGGTTTGTAACCAGAAGTGTCTTCTCACTAGATTTAGTTTGTGGCTATGGAACTCAGTAGTCTTGGAATGAAGTTGGAGATTGAAGAATAATCATGAACCATGAGCGCAACAGATTTTAGAGAATTGTTAGGCAATTCGCAGACGGAGCCTTGCAAAGTTGGTAAATTGTGGCGCAAAGCCCTTTTACTATGACGTTGGGCTCCTAAAATACGGAAAATACTGTTGATAGAATAAAAAAGATTATTCTGTTTGTCCGACATTTAATTGGCTTGCCTATGTATTATATTTCCCTTCAAAGGTAAACATCAAAGCTCCGACACTTTCACGTTGTAATACCTGGGTCGGGTGCTGAGTAAAACATCATTTACTCTCAATGGATACCCCGGGATAACGGGTTTATTGTCAAAAACTGAGGGAAAAATAGTAAGGTAGGTTGTAAATGGTAGTCCTTTTTTGAACCGCATTTGAGTATTTCCAGCAAACGACCAAAATTCCGATTAAGTTTTCTGTGACAATAAAAAACAAACTGTTATAGTACAATGCTCTCATTCCATATCATTCAACTTCACATCTTCAGATAAACGACTGGGAGTCACACGTTTCGTGGAGTAGAATCATAGAACCGAAGAGGGAATGCCGAAATTAGTGGTTAGTAGATGAGGACGACAATAACAGTGTCTGACTCAGCAACTGGTGACAGTGCAAACTCCATCCACTGCGGAGGAGTTATAAAGTTTCCACATGCGGGATAGAATTCCTCCGAGCGCCATATTCACTGGTGGGTTAATGGTCGGAAGACGAGTCAGGGCTACTACTCATGACATGGAATAAAGGTATGTAAAGGTTATACAGTGAACTTGATCATGTGGGGCTTGTTAAACTCCCTTGGTGAGGAGCAAGAGAGCCTCCCACTCAGCGGTTAGATACTCTGAAGGATATGGCTAAGTGCCACGATCAGTGGCGTCCTTGCATTCGCGAACTTGGTCTACTTTATACTATTTTTAGTTCTCATTTTACTCTTTCTACATCCTTGTTTATTTCATTATTTTTGATTTAAGTTGCCATTGACAGAAGGCAACCAAAGCCAGCGCATCCAGTGCATGATCAATGGTTGTCTGAACTGAACTGAACGGATATGATAAGACAGTTGACTCCCTTGCCCAATGAGGTTTCCAACCCGTTAAATTAAGGTAGCAAACAAAAGCACAGTTATCATAGTCCACCACGGCGGTATGGTCATCTCAGCACACTTGTGCGTTCCTTTGTAAGACAATCGTGGAAACCAAAAATAGTGAACAGTGGTGTCATTGATCCCGCCATCTCAAGTACGCTCCATTGAATTCTTCTTATTCATGGTTGTTACCTGAGTTTTGGCTACTGACATAGATTTCAGTAGTAAAAACTGGAATTTGACCGGGGGTTGAAGTACTCCCGTAATTATTGGTTCATGAGGTCGGTTAAACCATGAGACTTACCTTTTTGAAGTATGGTCAAAACGAAAAAATCCACAAGACATATTTTAACAAATGTAACCCCTTTTGGGTTCACCATGTGATCTTACGACACTCTAGGTAACTAATAGTCTACGTCTAAGCAACTTTGTTCTGTGAAATTCTGTCGGTCTGATCTTAAGCACCAAACAGAGCTGCAATCAAAACACCAATTTCTGAAACCATTAAGATATCCGTGGTCAAATGTCAAATATACACAAGTATTCTTCACTTCACCATATATATGATTTTCAGCCCTAGTTTTTCCTAAGTGTCCTCTGTGTTCATTATGCCTAGGTGTACTTCATTTCCTGTGTATGCCTTTGTGAAGTGGGAACCAAAACCAGTGCCAGGGTAATGGTCGAACAATGAAGTTGAACTGAACTTCTTAAAAACTCCCGATACTCCTAAAACAAATATACGGGTATTCTGTATGCTCATATAGCTTGGGTTAATACTAATGCCCTGAATTACCGTAGTAATAACCCAAACTTTGGGTGACATCTGTATGGTTCAACTTTTTAGGGCAGGCTTGGGCTCCGTCGCTGACCGCAAAATGGGATTTTCAATTGTACTTATCCCAGTTGTCAAAAAAACCTGGTTACAACGAAAAGCAGAAATATCTCCGTCATCCAAAAGGCTACGTGACCTAAATTTCTATCAGTCGAAAAGTGAAAATATCGACCGACACTCACTTCAGAAAAATAGGGTCACTTGTTTTTGTCTTATTTGACTTCTATTTGATCATCATTCCTTTGATGCAGATGTTGTGCCGCTAACGACTGAATGGTCCGCTTCCATATTTGCACTGTCCTCACTTTCAGACATTACCGATTCTGGTGGACTATTGACCAGGACATCGTGAATCTTTTGTACAGCACTGGATTCTCCATGCAGCATATGCAGTATTTTTCTATGTGACTGGCTTTGAACAGAACAGCAAGTTGTCCTTGTCGTTCTGTTTTGCTTAATCTGAGACTCCACTTTTGCGTTCAAATTCGAGTCATTTTTGGATGAGACCATTTTGTACCTGGTTGATGGACAAAGCATGGGTCGAACCAGATTTTTGTGACATTCCTGTTGTCCAGATTTATGACATTCTAGAATGAATTGATTGCTCAGGTGTGAAGACTGCTCACTTTGGGTGCTACAGTCAGCGGATATATCTTGAGATAAACTGGAGGAATATCGATCTGGTTTTGTCTGTTTATAGTTGGATTCGAACCATTGATTCTTTTGGGGATTGTCGTGCAGATCGAATTCAGGCTCGCTTTCAAATGGACCGATAGTTTGGTTTTTCAGTGGTACTGGGGTTTGTGTTTGTGAGATAGAACAAAGATTCAATTCAGTAAGGACCAAGGGTATTTCGTCTTCCTCTACTGCTTCGTGTAGTACTTGGGTTGATCTAGCATTGTGGCACTGTCCGTTGGTATCAGGCGTTTCTAAAGTTCGTTTATCCTCTCTGGGGACACGTTTATTAAAACAGCGCTGTTTAGAATATGATACATCACCTGCTTTAGTAGCGCAAAGACGGGCCGAATATTTGGACTCTGATGAACAGTCACAGCATAGATTCGGTCGTCTGTTTCCGAATTTTGCAATCGCTGGTATGACTCCACCTTGATTATGTTTATTTACTACTGACTTGTATTGTGCATAATTCCCAATGTTTCGCATCAGGTCTTTCGAAGAGCAAGAGGAAAAATGCCTTTTTGGCCTCTTGTTGGCATTGCTTTCTTCATTTCGACTACTTCTTTGCAAAAAGTGAGGTGGATTTAACTTGATCCAATCTTCCGGTTCGGCACAACTTGCATTTTGAGCATTGACTGCACCCAAGTCTTCGGAGGCTTTCCTGTCCTTTAGTGCTCCTTCTTGTGCTCTTTTTCGTGCCCTAGCATTCGACTGTCTTTTCATTTGGGTTTTCAATAGTTCTGCTGTTGTGGTCAATGTATTCAACAAGTTAATAGTCATCCGTTGATACTCTGAACTCTCCGTGCTGGCCTGTGTGTCTGAGCTGTGACCATCCGATCGCTCCGGTTTCGATGGGCTGTTCGTCTGATTTGCTACTGGTGTAAGCGCATCAGCGGTCCGAACAGATCGTCTACCTTGCCCTTTTTCGTAGTGACGTGAAAAGGTTGGAGTAGCATGTTCAGAAACAATGCCTGTGCTACGATAAAATCGACGATGACGATAACGAAAGTGTTGCAAGCTTTGAGACGATTCCGAATCCACTCCATCACTACATGGCCCCATAAAAACTAGGGCGTTTGGATCCGTACCGACCTCAGCATCACACATAATCTTGCTTCCAAATTCTCTCGTAGGCGGATGCTCTCCCTCACTGCATATGGGAACTTCAGAAGCTAGTGGAGGTTCTGAAACTGTTGGATTATCCAAGACTCCCAACAGTTCTTTAGATTTGGTTGATGGACGTTCACCTAATTCGGCAACATCAGTCACTTCATTCAGTGGTTCCACAATCTTTTCTTCTCCCGCTTCGTCCACGGGTTGAGGCTCCGCATCCTGCTGCGACTTATCAACTTCCAGTTGATCATTTTCCAACCTATTAACTGTGTTCTCCAAAACCTGAGTTGTTATGTTTGAGGCAACTTCGTGAAATTGTTTATCTCTCTGTTCTGCTTGAGCTGTCGCTGGAGTGAGAGAGAGAAGAGCAAACAAATATTTAAAGAGATTCGTAAAGGCAAAACTTTTAATTAGGTTGTTGCATCGAAAGCTAAAACGTTTTACAGCTGTGGGCAATCAACGCGTTGTGTGTGTGCTGGGTTCCACACAAGGCATTTGAGGCTGGAAGTGTACTAAAATTTTTGAGCAATGTGCTTTATTTCGGATATTTTTGACGAATTATTAAAATCCAAGATGGGCAATGTGAACTAGACCAAGTGAATAGAAAACGATCAATGATTCGTTGGCAAAAGTCCCCAGACTGCTGGTGTAGACGAGTAGGCACGATACAGTTCAGTCAAGGAACACGAAAAATGGTTATTTTCCGATGCACACAAACGTTTGTTTAACCAGCTAATGGTTGTTAACTCCGATACAAATAGATCATTGATCTGTGGAACTGGAAATAATTTACTGAAGTGTAATGAAACCATAGTCTAAACTAACACCCAGTTGCCACTTGCTTTATGAAATATGCAAAAAAGAGGTCGGTACTTATTGAGACTTGCTCGAAATAGGGTTATTCCTAACTAGTTCTGTTGCTAGAGAAAGAAATCAAGGTAGGAGACAACAGTGTACATCGAAGATCAGTTCAGACAGCAATGTTATCAGAATGCTGTCATTTTGGACATGTTTTGCCATTCCAAACAGTAAAACACAGCTCCAGTTTTGAACCCGCCTCATGCCAGACCACGACCTGTCATAGAAAGCAAAGCACTAACTAGATTCCTCGTTACTTTTTCATCAGGCGGTCAAAAATTGAAAGAAGTACCATTCAGTGCGCAGAAAAAGCTTTTGTTTTCCGCTATCGTGTGTTGATGCTGCGTGTTTTTTCTCATTTGTAAGGTGTCGGGTAAACGTTACAGAGATCAGTTCACTCATATCCCCCGGAGTCATGCATGATGTGAACTAAAACCACACGGATTTTTACGAAAAGTCTTTAGTCCAGGTTTATACACTCCAAAGAATATGATTTATCACGTAACGGGCAGTATGTTGAAATCGGCTCCTTAGAGAAACAGTTAATTGTTTGCGTAATCACCTCATATACTGGGGCAACAGTACTAGCATTCACAAAGGAGTTAACGAAGCTCCATCTGTACTGTATGAATATACATCCGGTTCACCTTTATTGGACAGCTGGATAGAATCACTGTGGTCTATTTACAAGGTTTGATGACTAGCGACTTCTTTATTGAAATGGTAAATTCGATTCTGTTGATGATTATCATCGATGAAGGATCTTTGATAAGCTCGTTATTCTGGTAGAAGAACTACCATAATTCACACTTACGAGGACAAATGGTGTTCATTGTGGACTCATACAACAGTGAAACAATAAACAGAAATTCTGCTTTTTTGGTCATCGGACTGGAGAACTTGTGTGTGTATGTGTGTGTGTGTCTGTGCTACTTTTTATTCCAACCTTCCCCGTCAGATTGATGATGACCTTAAATTGACTCGAAGTTGCTCCAGTAATGACCCTAAATCACGTTACCACCATCTATTTCGAAAGTTTTACCGATTTCGGCATGAATAAGCAAACGATTTGGTCAAACAGGCAAACCTAAGCAAATAGAGCAGCTCAACTTATCTTTCAGGAACAATATGCCACGGAGAGCTATACAACCTCGTGATCCTCAGCCTAGAAGCCTAACAAAAGTATCAAGCCTCATTCGACTGGATGACGGTTTGATAACTGTCTACCTGTCCGTGGACCGACTATCCCAACTCACTCGCGAACCGCAGCTCATTGCCATTCGAGAGCAGTTTACACCTAGAAAGACTATTTGTATACATGCACAACTCATAACCCAACTACCATCAGCTGTTCAGGTTGAGTGTTCGTACAGAGACGGACCTGTGGTCCTTGACACTACATATTAAATCAGCACTTCGGACAAGGCGTGGCCGAGATATGCCAGCAGTGCTGAACAGGTGTACTATTAGACACCAATAGTCTTCGTATATCTTCTATTTGTAAATACAGTAGTCCCCCTCCCCAGATTGGAACCCTCCTGATTTCAACAACCTCTAAAGAGAACCTCCCACCATGGAATAGACTTTCCAGAGTCAAACAAGAAACACTTTCACTTGGATTTTACCCCAGAACAAGTAGCGATTTCCGGTTAAATACAATTGAGAACTTGGTCTTCCCAACAAAACTGGCTATGGGCTTTTGTCTAGGCATATGATATTTGTGTTTTGGTTCTTTACCACATCCGACCTATTGGGAAATTACGTGGTTCTTCACTCCAAGTCTCTGGGCCTAGTACCTGATTATCCCTAATATGGTGCACAAAATGTTACTAAACCAACCCTGAATTTCTCTGTTTTTCTACGATTAATCTTGTTCCATACCACTAAGAGTGACCAAATTTGGCATGCTAGTGTATCAACCCATTACTATACCAAATATGCACACAAATTTCAAGGGAAAAATGGGTAATTCGATTTATCCCGGAAAAATTTCCTAAAGCAGTACGAATCGCTTTTAAATCCATGTCGAATTTGTTTGCAAACGCAATTAGGTTGGTTGTTAATGATACGTTTTTGATACTCACGAATGTTTCTGAACACTGTTCACGTCACAGGAGATTCATGAACAAAGATGACTCAAGCTATCCACTTTGATTAGAAGCATTACCTCTCATTTATGAAAAGGGAGGGATGGCGAGAGATACAAGGCTCTCTGAGCTGGAACAAGGAAAATTGATCACATGCAAAGATTCGGGGATAAGCTTGCGTCAGATTTTCAACAAAATTTCCATACCTGTAATAGTTGTTCGTAAATTTTTGAAAACGTAAAACTCAGAGAGGAATCGCCAGGTGAGTTTTGAGAACACTTGAGCGGTGTTTTGAACTAACTGATGAGGGCATCAAAGCTGCAGAAGTCCTTGCAGCTGGAAGTATGCTTTTGGAATCTTTACTTTACTTTACTTTTGGAATCCCTACACACTGCACCACATCTGCTGCACAGAAAGATGAAATCAACGCTTTGGATGACTAAAGGCCTTTTTGAAGATCAGGATGAATGTTCCAGAAATCATATAGCTTGGAGTGCTGAACGGACTAGTGTGTTGCTTAGGGATAAGAAAAAGCTCAATATCCATGGTCATAGTGGAATCACGTACTACTGGCACAACTTCAGGAAAAGCAAGCTGAATCTCAGTCGTCGGGCCTTCGGTGGTGGTTCTGTGATAGTCTGAGTTTTGGGTTTTGAAGATGGAAAATCCAAGCTAGTAGTCTTGAAAAGGAAGCAGACCGCAGACTCATACTTCAGGAAACTGAATGAAATCTTTGCTGAGATTATTCGATGAAATTGACTGACAATTCCCCCAAGTATGCAGGCAATTTCACCACAATGCGGCTACTGTATCAGAACATTAAAACCAAGGACTGGCGCTTTCACAGTCCAGTCTTGAATCCAATTATAAATGTTCGGGTTCTGTCAGTGAGTCGAATCTGAGCGAATGAAAGAGACCTCGGCACTTCGTACAAGTTGACATCCGTCTTCCTCAGTAAACGGGATGGCATAAAACCTAGCGTTACTGACTTCTGTGTTCAAAATTGTGTCTGGAAAGTTATGCCCCTGCGCCAAGTCATAACCTGACGGCCGTGCCGTTTCTTCCAGCCTAGCCCAGCACGTGCAAAAGGAGCACGAAAGGGTAAAAGATGGGCAGGCATACTCAAAACGTGCCCGAGCCATCGGAGGCCGTGAAGAGCGATTATCTCTGTCACAAGGCGACTATCAGCACCGAACACACGACGACGAACCTCGTTATCGCTCACCCGATTTTTCAACCAGACACGAGAAAGGCTTCGGAGACACCGCTGGTAGGATACAGAAAGCCGCCGGGCATCCTCAACGAGGAGGGCCAGGTCTCACAACCGTAAGGAGAAACACTGCCAGCTGTGGCGTTGTACACACTTCCCATGAGAGAGAGCCGAATGTCATGGCGATGCATCAGCTGACGCAGGTTCGCGAAAGCAGCTCTGACTTTCGCAGTTTCTGATGAGATCTCCTCCCCAACACCAACATCAGCTTTGCTCAAGCTCCCTAGGTACTTAAAGCTATTGACTACCTCTAACTGATCACCACTAAGAGTAATTTCAGGCTCAAATACCTGCTACTATCGAAGAAGAACCTTGCACTTTGAAGGCGCAATGCATACACCATATCTGGATACCTCAATTGCCAAGCGGTCCAATGAGTGTTGAATTGCCTGTGCACTGTCACTCAGTGAGGTGATATCCAGTCAAAGACTCTGTTCCTTGGGCGGAGTTCAACCCCACTGTTTGGAAGACCAGAAAAAGCGTTCTGTAGGACTTCCTCAATGAGAAAGTTTAAAAGAAACGGGGATATTGGGCTGCCATGTCGTACTCCACTGGAACAGGCAAAGGGTGGCAAAAGCTGGCCATAAGCCCTAACTCGACCTGAGGTATGACGATACAGCTCTTTGAGGACCGGTACATACGTCTCAGATACACCGTTACTTAACAAACAGTGCCACGATGCACACCTATCGACAGAGTCAAAGGCCGCGCGAATGTCTCAAGAATACAACGATCGATGGCCTTTGGAAGGCGTAACGGTGCTCTAACAGCTGCCATAGGGTAAAGATTTGATCGATGCGTCGACAACCTGTACGAAACCCAGCCTGTTTCCCAAGAGTTAGCTCATCACAAGTGTTGTATAACCTGCGAAGAATGACAGACGCTAGCGGCTTAGATACTGTCGGGATTAGGCTTATATTCCTATGGTTGGCCCAGTCATTACGCCAGCCATTCTTGAAGATGGGGACAACGGTCGATTCCCTCCACAAGCAGGGGACTTCCTCTAAGTGCCAGACCTAGGGGAGCAAAGCTTAAAGTTCTCAAATGCGCTTCTTTTCACCATCTTTGAATAGGGCTGAGGAAAGAGCATCGGAGCCAGTCGCTTTGTGATTTTCTAAGCCATTTGTTACTTTGCGGATCTCCGGCTCAGAAGATGGACCTTTCGAAACAGAGCACGAGACGTTTTCCGGGATAAATTGAATTATCCGTTTCTCCCTTGAGATTTGTGTGCGTATCTGGTATAGTAATGGGTTGACACACCAGCATGCCAAATTTGGTCACTCTTAGTGGTATGGAACAAAATTAATCGTAGAAAAACAGAGAAATTTAGGGTTGGTTTATTAACATTCCTTGCATTATGGTGCAGGGGACCTCTGAGGTTATGAGGTGTGATCCGTCTACTGCACTCATACGCAATCATATAATAAAATAAGTGAGAAACACCAAACCACTGGGTTTGATGACTGCCAATCATGCTGACTAAGTCTTATTTGAGTCGGTCAACAACAATGTTGAAGATTTTTGATGTTTGGGATTGTGAGTGTTTCCGCATATTCTAACACATCAGTATTATTTACGAGTCAATTTGACTCAGACAATGATAAGGTGAACAGTAAACCTGATGTTTGTGTGCCGTTTTTGTATCAAATTTTGTTGAACCCTGAGACGGCGCATGGTAATATCATGCGTTCCACTCATAAATAATTATCAGGTCCGTGAAATTCTTTCTGATTAAATTCAATTTGCAAAGTGATTTAAAGAATTAAAATGCATATTTTTTTCAATAAACTACACCTTGTAACTGATACTACTTATGTGTCTGCTTCCTTTTGATTATCTCTCTCCGCGAATGCGGTGCCATTCACCAAGAAACAGTTTGTGCGACCCCGGCTAGTGTTCCTTGATGAGGGGACTGCTGTGCCTAGTTTTTGCATCGTCCTTTAAATTTAACCTTAATATAACAGCGTAGAGTCCTCCCGTGATAGACATACAGACTCACACAGAAAAAGACATACAAAGACTAATGGATAGATAGACAGACAGACGGGCAGGCTGACAGACAAACAGACAGACAGACAGACAGAGAGAAATCTCGTGCGACTGACTGACGGACCGACTACTATTGGAATGGTGCGGCGAGGCTGCCGTTGTGTGCATGGACTGTCACCGATTACCAGTTTTTCCTACCGGTCTTCCTATAACAGCCTGTATCGATAAAAACAGGAGTTTGTTAATAGTGTGTTAGATGGCACACTGCAATATGGCCACCAGCTGATGACAATAAGTCGTTTTCTAAAGCCGTTCTGGCACTGGTCAATACCAAAAGTTTGACCGGACCAAAGGAAGTATTCGGTTCTGTTTATTGTATGACTGTAGGGCGAGTTTCAACTGCATAATGTAATTCTGCCTGAGATCGAAGGGACTGATATCAAGTTACTGGACTTGTTCCTTAGAGCCATTTTTTCAGTCCCCTTGATTCCCTTAACTGCCGCGACTGTGAGACTTCCTTAGCACCCGACAGCTGTCTTCTAGAATAAGTAACCAACTGTTATCTATGTTTCTCAAAATCCGACGTAAAACTTCTTGAATTAAATACGACGTACTCACTTTCTGCGAAACCAAAATATACGCATAAAAATAAAATTAAAAATCCTAGTATCGTGACTGCTAGTCATGCACGAATGTCTGTTCCCTTTACTATTTCTCTTTTGATGCGGGAAATCACTCTTTTTGGCCACTTTTCCCCCTGTAGCACTTCCCCGATACTTGTAATATCATAATCAGCTGCTCCACTCTAACAGTTCTGTGCAAAATTCATGGACTTTCCTGTCATTCAGCAATACAGACTAGTGACTTTATATGGGATGATTTACCTGACGTCGTGCTTAACCTCCGGATATCTGTCGGCTCGGTTTCTCTTAGTTCTGGTCTTTCCTGTTTGTTTTCCGGTTCTCTTGAAGTCGATTTTTCCTCAGGCGCCTCCCATGTAGTTTCCGGCTTGGCCACCTCTGAAGGTTCCACAGTCACGTCAACGTCCATACCTTCTTGTGTTTTAGAGGGCTTTTCCTCATCAGAAATTGGAGATTCTAGTTCACGAAGTTCTTCAGCATCAGTGAAGGCTAAACCTTCCTCACCCGGTTCAGTTGTGTCTACCAGCTGGGATTCCACTAGTTTTCTTTCACCTTCATCCACCTCCTGTGTAACTTGTTTTTCCACGTCCAGTTCTGCAGATTCAGCAACATTCACCTGGTCACTCTGACCAGTCTCGACTACATCTACCGTTTTCTCTTCTGACTTCTTTGTAGGTGTCTCTGCACCGGTCGTCGGAGATTCTACTTCTTGGGGTTCTTGAACATCAGTGGGTTCCCAGCCTTCTTCGCCCTGCTCAGTTGTGCCTAACAACAGTGAAGCTGGCAGACCTTCGTCGCCTTCACCCACCTGCTGTTCCACAGACTGTTCCATTTCCATTGCAGTAGCCTCCGGAGGGCCTAGGTTTTCATTCTGAACAACTGAGGTGATTCCTTCTTGGTCTAACTGATCAGAGCTGGGTAAATTTCTCATTTCATCCGTTTCATTGTCCACTTCAACTTCTGGCGCTTTCTGCTGTCCTATGGTGTCCATTTTTTCGACAACTTGTATATTATCAACATTCTCAACACCCTCTAACTGCTCAGGACACTTCTCTAGTCCAGAATCCTCCTTTAGCTCATTAATGTCTTCTTTCTCTTTTTCCTCTACAGATGTTTTGCCTACATCTGCCTCGTTTACAGAGTTAGGGCCCTCTCGATTAGATGAAGCCGAAACCCTTGGAGTAGTTTTGTTTTCTTCTATCACGCCATTGTGTTCTTGATCCACAATATTCACGGTCTCTGGTGCAAGTGCAGTGTTATCTGCGTTGTCGGCTTGTTGATCGGCTATTTGTATTGAGGTTTCAGACACACGTGCGGGGGACACAACTTCCGGTGGTATATCTGTTTCAATTTCGGTCTGTCTCATCTCTAAGCTCTCGTTTAGTCTAGAACCATCTGCCTGTTCCACCGACAAACCAAGCGGTTCCTTCTCCGTTTGTTCTGGAGAACCCAACTGTTGCACCTTCTCAGTATCCATTATCGCTTGCCCGTCAACGTGCTCAGTGTCATCTTTTTGATTAGTTGGTTGAATCTGAAGCATACGAGACAAATGTAGCTCTAGTGCCCCATCTGGGTTTTGATCAAAAGTACAGTTTTCTTGAACTTGAACTTCACAATTTGAACCAGGTCTCACATACGTAATCGACTTTTCCGGATCTACAATACTACCAGTTTTACCTGGTTCAACTGATTTTAACTCCCCTTGGTCAGAACCAGATATAGCTTCTGTCCGCTCATGATGATGTCCTGGCTGAGAGGGGAACCGGGTACGATCGTCAGTGGTTACACCCTCTGGAGTAATTAGTAATCTCCCATCTGGCGAAATATGACCCTGAATTGTAAGTGAACCGGAAATGTTGGGATCTGTTGGAGAGCAAAAAGCCAAACACGATTTGAATGAATGAATGGGACTCGTGGGTCTCGCGCCCAAATTAGTGGTCTCCATTGCATTATCTACTTCGGAAACGGCATTCTTTTGTTCGGTATTACTAAATTCACTAGTACCAGTTTGAGTATATCGTCCGGGGTTGAATTTCTGTTTGATATGTACGCGTGCTTGAATATCTAATGCATGACAATTTGTTGGATGCTGTACGGCGATGCTGTCAACTTTCACCTCGACAGAAACGTTGGGATGATTCTTTTCATTAGCTAACACTGCCTCTTTAGGCGAATCAGCTGGTGGTTGTAATCCAGTGTTACTGGTTCCGTTGGAAATTCGATTTCCACCATCATTCTGCTGTACGATTATTGGAGGATCAGTGCAACGAATAGGCCAAGCAATGATGGTGTCGTTCGTAACAACAACTTTTTCCAGAAAATCCAACTGCGACTCTACGGTCAGTCGGGCACGGCCTTCGTTGTATGTGTGTGAATGCCTATTCCGATTGGACATTTTGGATTCCACCAGCTCTTTCTGTGCCTGATCTGCTTGATTCTCATTTCCTTCCATGGTCATAAACACTTGTCGAGTTTATTTGATTTATCCACAGACGCAAACAATTTAGCGTATACCGCTCTCAGATTAGGAGCATATAAGTTTGTTAGATAAGGCGATATTCGCTGGTTTATTTACTTCTTTCGTAAACTTTTCGTCAGTTCGATTGATTAGTGACCTCAGAAGGGCCTTTTTGAAACATGACTATTGATCCACTCGCAAATCACGTGTGAGTTGTGAGACGGTTCGGGTGTGGAGTACTCACTTGTTAGTTGGTCAACACTTCCTTGCCCAGCTCTGAAGTCTCCCTGATTCAGTATCAAAATTTACTTCGATTATATAGATTACAGTAGTCCCTCTAGAAAGGAACACTAGCCGGGATTGTATAAATTGTTTTTTTCTGGCTGGAATTGCATTCGGAGGAGAAGATGGTCAAAAATAGTCACATAATTTTTACCGCGGATTTTGCTAAAAATGTAGTTCAACCGTTCTGCAAAGCAGATGTGACCCGAAAGACTTGTGCAAACTTGATAGTTCTAAAAATAACTGAGCATGACTCGTGAGTGGAACGAGTGATATTACCATTGCGCCGTCTCAGGGTTCAACAAAATTTGATACAAAAACGGCACACAAACATCAGGTTTACTGTTCACCTTATCATTGTCTGAGTCAAATTGACTCGTAAATAATACTGATGTGTTAGAATATGCGGAAACACTCACAATCCCAAACATCAAAAATCTTCAACATTGTTGTTGACCGACTCAAATAAGACTTAGTCAGCATGATTGGCAGTCATCAAACCCAGTGGTTTGGTGTTTCTCACTTATTTTATTATATGATTGCGTATGAGTGCAGTAGACGGGTCACACCTCATAACCTCAGAGGCCCACTACGATACTAGGGATAACCAGGCAACCATATCTTGAGATTCGGAGTGGATAACGATGTAAGGTAGTAATATGGTGTACGGAATATCTTTGGCTCATCCTCGTTTTTCAGTGATTTCTCCCGAATACATATACGTTGGATCGTGAAATTCGGTGTGCACATGTCCTGTCTTACCACTACCTTGGGATCGTAAACGGATCTGATTTTTGATTTGGAAAAAATGCACTTTGTGACTAATAGTATGCCTGAAGGGTGCGAAATTCTTCTAACGCACCGCATGATCTCTGTCGAAAAAGTGCACATTATGGTCCATTTAACTGGTGTACTGAGTCACACAGGGCCGTTGTCCTGAGTGATGCCCCGTGATGTGTCACTGAGGTAACTGCGTGGTATGAGTGTTCGGTGAACGCAGCTCGCTCAGTTCATCACATCAGATTGCAATTTTTGACTGTTCATCCATGAAAGTAAACAAAATACCGCACGGACGGCAGTTATATGAGGTAGTAAACGGGAAATTAACGCCTAAAAAGACTCAGCTATTAGTATAAGCAAGTTCCATATGAGGATTCGTAGATCGAGGAAAGTTTTTCCGAAACTTTTTGAAGGAAGCAACCTGTTATACATATTCAGAAGAAATGTGGAAGACGAAAATTAGTCGCAAAAAAACCAAAAGAAAACTGCTACCTGCTACACCCAACCAAATAACAAGTGTATGAAAGTTACAGAAATCCCAGCAGTATAGTCATAGTGCTCGCTATGTACAGCAGGTTGTACAAGCAGCACCACATCTACAACGTAGTAAAATAAGAGCAGTAACTTGGATGACTGAACGTCATTTTTTAACGAAGAAGGCAAGACGGGTTTGATGAGTTCAGATTGATCTGCCGTTTGCCGTCGCCAAATAACAATTACGAGTCAACTGTTAGGAGGCACAGAACACCCGATCACTGAGTAGGTCTTTTTATGAATGAACATGAACGTGACATACAGGCACGTCTAAAAAAATAGATCGATAAACGGAAATCGATACAAAATGGGCGATTGCGGCTTCACGAATAACCGGACCGTACTAGCACTGTTTCGTGTGAGCGTACGCGTACGCGGGCTTGTGTGCGGGTGTGTAGGTGTGTATGCATGCACATAGCGTCAGCTAACGGTCCGACTAGAGTGGACCGGTTAATATCTTATGTTGTAACTGAAGACTGCAGTATTCCGTTTCCGTATTATTTCTCGACTAAAAGGTGAAATTGACGACAACAGACTGCTGTTTCTGTTCACATACAGTGTGTTATTTGTTCCGGGCCTTCAGCTTCGGGTGGACCATTCCACGTGAAGAGCTTCTGTAAATATCAGTTACTTTTTGCGCTTACGCCAGCGCGAGCGCAGCGTGAGAAAAATCAGGCTCCCATCAACGTGACAAAGAATCAACATTCGTGTATGCCTCGGTTCCAGTCGGAGTATGAGCGGATTGTTCGATATGTCCGTAAGAACATTCGTTGTGCTGTGCTCCGGAGATTTTTCCACTGTGCCTGACAGTTCAGTACAACACATTAAGCTATTATTCATATCCGGCTGGTGAAATCAGTATGCTACCCCTGATCGTTATGGCACTAGGGCTCACGTTGTACTGACCACTCAATTTATCTGATAAAGTCCGGAAGTTAAATAACTTCCTTTACACCGGTGATCGCTCATCAATCCATCACCAACTGATGCGCCGTAATTTTCAGTAAATCTCACTACTCCGTTTCCATCTATCTGGTTGTAAAGCTCACCGTGGAATTATGTTATAATTGTTTGAATTCACGGGACCTTCTGACAACATTTCCTTGTCACTAACTCACCTCATAGTGGTCGGACAGTTACACATTAGGCGCACGATCATGTCGTTTGGTAGTGACAATGATCTAACGGCGTAGTGATTGTTGCATCCACCTCCCCCCCCCCCTCATCCGTCACCTTCACCACGGACTGGTTACAACCCCCGTCAAGCTCTCAAATAAACCCCCATCCATCCTCTGGACTGACTGAGTCAACCTTCACACACTGAGTGAACGAAACAGATTCATGGACAGTCGGGGAATGGATGAGAGCAGTTAAAATGCGACTACATTCTGTGTCAAATCATGGATACCTAAAGCGGCCTGTCCTTTAGCCACCACTGGGGAACCCCACCAAACAATCAAGGCCGCGAAATGCGTAGGGGTGGGCATAACAAGGTTTAGTGTGCTGTAGATGGACATGGGTAAAACAATATATTTACGACGTGTTGCTGTCATGTGGAGCAGTTGAGTTGTGGAAGCTCACGTGAACTGTTGCCCACCGAAAGGTTACATTCAGCAGAAGATCTTCAATATACCATTTTGCTTGCTCTGTCTTTAAACACACACTAACACACACACACACAAACACACACACACACACAAACACACACACACACAAACACACACACACACACAAACACACACACAAACACACACACACACAAACACACACACACACCAAGGCTTGATGGGAGTATATGACGTGCCCGGAATCAACTCAGTTAGATGCGTGTGGATTATGAGTTGAGTTTTCTCCATGGAGTTATGCCAGAAACGAAAAGAGTATTTCTGGCTTGTTGTTGGAGCAACGTATTTGATCAAAGCAACCTTTTACTTTTATTATTCGGCTGCCTCATTAGCAAGTTGATCTGATTTGGAAACACTTCATAATACGATGAAAATCTTGAGGATTGCCTAAAATTTGCCATGAGGATGGCGGATCCCACTAGCTCATGTAACTTGGGTGGGGATAATCAGTATGATAGATTGGCGTAAAGTCGATGGCCCCCAAATACGGTCCCCTAGCTCTGGTGGTAGTGGGGTGCACACAACACACATGTGTGCTTGGTGAGTTCGAATTCCGCCCACATCATCAACCATCAACATTTGCACCTACGTGAGGTTTTGATTGGATTCCCGACTCGATTCATTTCTGACTAACTAAATTTCATAGAAGGAAACACATGATAATGACTTCATAGACTTTAAGCTGTGATTGGAACTTTCATACCTGATACATATTCATCGTGTAACAGTTTCTGGGCACTACTCAAATTGCCTGTGTAATCAGAATGACCAAATTTTAGCCAAACCTTTGTTCAACTTGGAAGCGTAATATGAAAGCTTCTATATACAGGATTTCGTTCCTGTAATAATAGTGGACTCTGCGTGTCCAAAGCCAACTGCTGTTCGGCAAATTTGGGAAACAGGAGAGTTCCTTAAAGATTGGCGAATCTCCATTCCACTTCGTATACCGAAAAGGGCGATAAACCGAATTGCACAAACTAGAGGGGCATCAGCCTCATCGACGTAGCAGCCAAGCTTTTCTCAGTTATACACCTAAACAGCTTTTTTCCTAACAGGAATGCGACAGAGCCCAAACCAATGAGGTTTTCTACGAGGAGAAGGCTGTGTTGGTCAAATATCCACGTTGCGATAAATCCTAGGTTACCGTTACAAATCCCAGGGACTATCCACAGTCCGCTTCACTGACTTTCAAGCCATCTCTGATTCAGTTAACCGAGAGTTACTCTGAAGTATACTAGGGGCTGACAGGATGCCTCAAAAGTACACAAGACTGTTAAGGTCATATTATTTGGTAACTCGAGTACTTGTTGGCGCCCATGGCGAAGAGTCTCCGGAGATTACGCTCGAGTCCAGCGAACGTCACTGTTGCCCCTCGTCACCAGTCCTATTCAACTAAACCATAGACCAATTTATGCATCACATCCAACCAGCTACGGAGGAATTCAACTAATCCACGAGACTTGGATGAAGAACATTGAATTTCCTGATAGCATTAGTTTCCTAGAGGATGAGCTCAACCGTCTGCAGTCGGTTCTCAAAGGTATTCATTGTGAGGCCAGAGCGATCTCTCTAAAGATAAACATCACAAACACCAAGAGCTTCAAAACTTCACCAGACCTAACACGTTCCATCCACTTCATCAGTGAAGTCCTGAAATTAGTCCTCGACTTCCGCAAAACTGTCCGGCTACGGAGGAGATCAGACTTCTTACGGATTACGCAAGGGGAGCATTCCGGCAACGTGGCAAACCGCTGTGGTCACACAGTGAATTAAGTCTCATTATGAAAGTATGCACTTACCAGGTCATTCTCCTCTGTTCTGAAGTACTCTTGTAAAATCTGGTCGCTGAGGGCAGAGGATACGAAAAAGCTGTAGAGCTGCAACCACTGATGCCTCCGATATATTAGCTAAAATCAAATGGTATGTTGGCATCACAAACTTTGCTGTATGACAACGTGCTCGAACACGAAAGTGATGTCCTCGTTTCTTAAACGGCGCGGTCTCCAGCGGTTTGGCCCTTCCCTCTGTCAACTCAAAGTGGAACTCACAAACAGAGATCTCCCACTCCCACCTTGTCCAAACTGGAAGTGTTGCCTTGGTAGTCAGCAAAATACGTGGATCAGTAGATTCATAGCGGACGTAGAACATCCACGCCTTCAGTCCGTCTCCGTAATGCGCGTCTCGCATGCCAAGAAGCCGACTTTCCGTCGTACACTAGTCAGTCACATGAAAGTAAAACCGAATAAAACCAGATCATCTCGCGTGGGCATGAATCAAAAAGATGCGAATAACTCAAGCGAATGTCAAATAATATGTAACCACTATTTCAATGGTACACAGCAACCATTCTAAATTTAATCACTGGACTAGCCTCGTCGGTCACTTTCCAACTTGGACGAACAGCACACGGCTGAGGGTGAACCAGTACATATTGGAATATATTGACAGAGTGTGTTACTGGCTCGAAGAGCTTCAGCCGTATAAAATAGAAAATCCACTTGCCTTTTTTACATCCGCAAGTCGAGCACCACGAGCAGGTGATATTCCGCTCACAGGACAGACACTCTATCAGCTGCGCTATCGCGGTACGGCTAGTAGGGTTTGAATTAGGCAAATGAATATCCAATAACGCGCAGTCACTATTCCAGTGATACACCAACTGTTCTGATTTTGATCACTGAAATATCTTCGTTGGTCACTTCGCAGTGGGACCAACAGCACACGGCTGTATGAGATCAAAAGGACACTCTGATGTGCATGGGAATTTTTCGATGGCACGAGAAGCCAGAATGATCTGGGTAATAGAAAATCCACATGTAATTATGCATCCAAAAATTCACGATGCAAGTCTGTATCAAACCGTTACTTACATCATTCCAACTCCCCTTGATATCGGAAAATTCTGTATTCTATCAAAATGTCCGTTGGACCTCGTTCTGCCGTGTTCTGTTAGTCCCATTTGGAAGCGACCGACGAAGCTGGTCCAGTGATTAAAACCAAGGCAGTTGCTCATCATTCGATATTCACTTGTGTTGTTCTCGTCCGGTCAGACATACTGCAATAGCTCAGCTGGTAGAACGACCATCCGGTGAGCGGGGAGTTACCGGTTCGATTTCAGTTCGTGTCATGAAACTTTGGGATGCGAAAAATACAAGGGGATTTTTCATTGTCTATGACGGCAGATTAATTTAGGAAGTTTACATATGTTATAGACATCTTTCCTGCGAGAAGAATCAGAGTTTCACGTTAACTCTTAGAGGGTACTCCATGTGGTTGCGTCAAATTGTATTTTCCAAACTATTGTCTGTTTACAAGACAATGATAGTAACGTTTGGGTGTACTTATGATAACGCAGATTTTACCGTGATTCGACGGCTTCAACGTGTGTATTTTTATTTCTCTGATGTGACGTTTTTGTATTTTTACACTTCTAAGAACTACGAGTAAAATAGAGCTCAAAAATATATCAATCAAATCATCTACTTAAGTAAGACCATTGCCTACCGTAATTTTAATTTCAGATAACTCAAACTTTTGTATGCCACATGTCGCAAGTCATTTTGTTTTCGGATTAAATAGTTCCCAACTTCGGCAGATTATGCAGATTATACGGCAGTGTACGGAACGCCAGGTGAGGCGCAGCCTCCGGGCCAATGTGTTCTCAAAACAGTTGGTCGAAAGAGAGACTGCGCGTGAGGCAGTTGTTCAATTAGACACAGGTTCGATCATCCTTGTTGCAAATTCCCCTGGAACATTTAATACTTTGGAAGAGCACAACAGTTGTGAGACAGATAGATTTAATCCAGTGTTTTTTGTTGTTCTCACGGTCTACTCAAAAATGATGGGGTTTCACGTCATCTAGTAACCGCTAAGCAACAGTGAACACGTTCATGGACGAGCGAGCATTTGTTCAGAAGTTCAAGTGGATTAACTCGGCCTCGTCCTTCTTTCGTCCCAAAATGTACATTCATGGTAAAATAAATTATGTAACAATTTGAAGACTATGAAATTCTACACATCCAGTGAGCACCACCTGCTTTGTAACTGGGATCAACAGAATTGCATACGGTTGGATTTAAGATAGCAACCTGAGGTGTCAAGACCGCCACGCACACTGCAATCGTCACGTGTTTTGTTACACGATGTAGATCGGAGATGTTCAAGAGGGTAGAGAAGAAACGTGGTGAAATGACTGAAGCCGATAAACCGTTGTCCCTCTAAATGCAATCGAAGTGAGTTCACATTCCTTGACAATCTCTGTTCAATCCAGTGATGTGAATAGAGACTCGGAACAGGACAGAACAAAAACGCATTCCTGCAGATAGCTCACGCACACACACACTCACACACACACACACACACACACACACACAATGGACCCTACATACAGATAGGGATATTATGTAACCGGAATAGCCCAACATTGGATCAGAATAAGTTTGCATTTCGTAGAATCAGGCAGGCATTTAGTTGGCCTGTATGACTGTCAGATCTAAGGTAAGAGGTTCAAACATGATTATCACTGACCAACATCAATTGTAGTTAGATTGTTAGTACACTTGAGTGATGGGGCCTCATGATAACAGTGTTTCGTTTCTAAGCGACAGGAATGACGTGATACATTTTCTAAAGTAAAGGAATATTTATCTTTGAGACTCTTCGGATGAGTCCATATATTTTAAATTGAAATGACTATTCTGAAACACTCCTCCGATCCTACTCTCTTTCTAAACGAATGCCGAACCTTGTTCAATGAACACTACTAGGGGAATATGCTTACTCATATCTCTTCCGAAAATCGTGTTTGCAACAGTTGTTTTATGATTCTGTCGAACAATCCTTCAGTGCGCTCATTATATGAATAATGGTTGTTCAGACTGATACGGCAACTGGTGAACAGAGCAAGCCGCATTTGTACTTCCCGTCTGCAATTACACATATACCATTGACATGTTGTAACACCAACTCCTTACCATATGTGGTCTATTTGGGTTTTACGTATTACTTCACTTCAAAACAGTATCTGTGTCATAATCACGTGTCAGTGGACCTTTTTGGAACATAGATTACCTCTCTTCTAGTGTGTACTCATGCACAGGCATGGAATAAAAGGTTCAATTGAGGAGAAGATAGTAAATCCGAGGTTAAGAGTGAACCTTGAAGTTAGTTATAAGACCAAGCATCCTAAAGTAACAGGTTGTTTTGTCTGGTAAAATTGTTGTTTATATCTCTATAGATAAATTTAATTTACCTTCATCATTCTGTGAGGTTAGTAGAAATTGAATGATTGGTGGAGGCAACCAATCTGTGGCATGATAGAAGGGTAATGTAACAGTTTTATTTGCGGTCTTGTTTTCACTGTAGTACGCTTTTTCGCGAAATTCCTTGAAATATATAATTACGAGAAAATAAGTGTGTCATAGAGTCACATGTGGGTAAACGCAGTAGTCATTATTTTTTCTGAATCTTCGGATGATGACAGGGTCGTCAATCTGCCTACTAACCATTCTTTGTCATATGTAAACAGCACAAGTGTTTCGCTGATACCAAACCGTTGTTTAGGCAAGAAGTTGACGTAATGCATTCCCAACGTGTAACTCAATCACAAATCGACTGAAGTCCTAAAACTGGATTGGTTGTCAAGCCAAAGACTAGCTCGTGTTCAGAGTGGTCATAGCGGGCACTATGCCCGGCCTCGGTTGCATGCTGAATCAACACGGACGATCTTGTTTCAACGAGGGAGATGAGCCTGCTCTGATCGGTTATCATCCACGTGTATCACGTCATGTGGACATCTAACCCCTCGACGTTCAAATAGCATGTGGCGCATACGAAAGTCGAGTGGACAAGTATTCCCGTAACATGACGTGTTCATTGTATGGAACAAGCTAGCATTGTGTTTCATACTATGAATGTTACCATGCTCCTAAATGTTTCGTGTTCAATTCAGTTCAGATCGGCTTGGGTCGGGTCGGGGACGCACTTGCACACACACAAACAAACACAGACATAACTTTGTGTGAGACTATCCTGTGTTTCTCCACCACATGGACACACTGAACAATCAGGTCATTTGACGTGCGCTGTAAATGGCAGTTCGAATGCTTTAACAGATAAGTTAAAACAACCCCTTTCACTAGGACGTACTTATTTCTTCAAGTTAACATCTAAGTGCAATGGGATCGACTAGAAGTGTCGAACTTGAACTGCACGAACCCCCAAAAGTCCGAGTAGACCTATAGCTAAACTTACATCAATGTTCTCCGGTAGATCGGCATCAGTGGGTGACATGGTTAACGCCTTGGCTCAAGAAAAAGTAACAGAAACGCATATCAGAAGCGGTCCTTTCAGACAGCAACTAAAGGAATGTTGTGAGTTCCGGAGTTTCCCGTGCGACTGTTAACTGTACTACCTGCTCAGTACTTTTTCAACGAACTGCAATAGGAGTGTATGTATGTATGTATGTATGTATGTATGTATGTATGTATGTATGTATGTATGTATGTATGTATGTATGTATGTATGTATGTATGTATGTATGTATGTATGTATGTATGTATGTATGTATGTATGTATGTATGTATGTATGTATGTATGTATGTATGTATGTATGTATGTATGTATGTATGTATGTATGTATGTATGTATGTATGTATGTATGTATGTATGTATGTATGTATGTATGTATGTATGTATGTATGTATGTATGTATGTATGTATGTATGTATGTATGTATGTATGTATGTATGTATGTATGTATGTATGTATGTATGTATGTATGTATGTATGTATGTATGTATGTATGTATGTATGTATGTATGTATGTATGTATGTATGTATGTATGTATGTATGTATGTATGTATGTATGTATGTATGTATGTATGTATGTATGTATGTATGTATGTATGTATGTATGTATGTATGTATGTATGTATGTATGTATGTATGTATGTATGTATGTATGTATGTATGTATGTATGTATGTATGTATGTATGTATGTATGTATGTATGTATGTATGTATGTATGTATGTATGTATGTATGTATGTATGTATGTATGTATGTATGTATGTATGTATGTATGTATGTATGTATGCATGTATGTGCGTATTTGTATGTCTTGGCATTGTAGAATAGTGAATTTCAGGCTTTGTTGATCCTAAACAATCTTTTTGTCAACGATGACCGGCAACATTTAACTAACGCCCGGATCATTACCACATCCGATTTACTGGGGGACGGGAGGTAGCAGGGTCTAATGTGATTCCCAAGTGCAAGCAACGGTTTATCAAAAAATGAACACACGGCTGTCTCGCCAAACACGTGACCTTAGTACGATACATGAACGAAAGTGATTGGCCCAGTGAGGACCAATGAAAACACAACAAGCTGGGCGATATTAAATTCTCTACTGAATGTCAGCTGAACAAAAGGGTCATGACAAATAGGGTTATACGAAAACAGTGTTTGATTACTGGTTATGCGAATGCCCTGTAATAAAATGATAAAAGAAAAAAGATTAAAAGCAGGGAAAACTGCACTAAACCGTTAAGAAGAGAAATTCACAGAATGGTCCGTAGCAGATCACAACCAGAAATGCAAGTGGATGCCCAGCGCCTCTTTCTGCTTGGTCACGGTATTTATCCTAGATACTAAAGTTGCCAGCAAATTTCGTTGAACCAGTATTTCGCCATGCTGCAGAAAAATCAAGAAATAAATCGTTTCTAATTCAAGATAGCTACAATCCTTTGATATATATTCAAAAGTCTGAAAACATGAACACCAAGATTTCTGTCTATTACTGTTGACTACCGGAGAACTGTGCATCATCAAATGGTGACTAGCAGAGCACACTCAAATCCTGCACTCAAAGCAGTATGGACGTCTACAGGATCACGAGTAAGGGATTATGAACCACCCGATACTCAAGAACGAAAAGGGGAAGCTGATACCGCGTATTTTATATTGAAATGACGGAGGGCGTCACGTGTGTCCCAAAGACTGCTTACTTTTTATCTAATTGCCAAAGAACCCAAAAGTTGAAGTCAGTTAAGAGAAATCATATTAATCTTATTGACACTCTCATCTTCTCGCAAATCATTGCATTCCATCGCTGTTATCGTCTAGTCTGGACAACAGGGAACACCCTGCACCGGCACAAAATCGATTGTACGAGGCTGACAACGGGCTTGATACTCTATTACACCTTATCTTTATCTGACACCGTGTTTCAGATAGGTGTTTCCTGGGTACCTGAACCGATCGTTTTTGATGCTTCTTGTGAGACTTCTGATTTTATTTCATAGTGTTTTGGTGGTCAGTTCGCTTTTCCTACACAGCTTTTAGACGCAAGCGTTTAATCAGGAATGAACATTCATTGACTGATTGTGGTTCTTACACGATACCGATCACTTAAGTCAAGTATGAACAAAAACTTTGATAATATCTGCAAGTTGGAAAAACAAAAACATTGGAAACGCGTGCTAAACAGCTGATATTGTTCTGCAAAGTTGATACAGATCACCTTTTGTTCCATTCCAATAAGACAATTCGAACCGAGGAAGCGGTGCTGCAATTCAACTGCATCTGATACATTAAGTCGTAGCAGCTAGGGACAGTAATTTACTTCTTACCTCTATTTGAACAACAATCTCGAAGATGTTTTCAAGCAGTCTGGTTATGGAGATTATTTCTGCCATTGAATTATAACATGAACACGAGTTCTAACTTCCCCATTTCTGTCTGACTAACTAATTTTGCAATTAGTTTAAGACAGACTACTGACTTTGGGAAAACAGTTCATGTATGTGGCTGCTAGCAACTTTTTTCCTTTGGCGTCATTTTTTTAAGGAAACTTTAAACTATGTATAAATAATGAAGGACATGAAAATGCTAGGGTTTGGGCTCAGTCCTAGATGCTTGTTTCAACTTTCAATACAACAACGGTGTCGCAAACTCAGAGCAAGGCCATGGCTGATTATGGGTATCCGAAGAGGAGGATAACTGTTGGCATTTCATTTGAGTTTGAGGAATCCATACCACAACTACATGTCTTAACCAACTGATTACACAGTGACTGATTCGCAAATTGTTCTCAGGACATTTAACGACTGGGAACCTACATTCAGGATTAATTATGCCCACATGCAAGTTGCTCTCCTCAATTTCCTACAGTTAGAGTGACGCAGGGTGACGCAAACAAATCGTCATCAGTCACCCGGTACAATTTGATTGGTCCTCGTAGCCGACTGGTGTCCTCAAGTCGAACTGGGCTCACGCGCGTGTTATCCAATCGGGAGGTAATGCGAACAGTCTTAACTGGGATTGGCGCGCTACTATGTCTCATCCGAAGCGACACTTCATTTGCTTTGCTGGTGGCGGTTTTGAGTCATAACAATCTAAGAAATGTGGCCAGAATCGTACTCTTACAGATTGAATACCATGCATAGAAAAACCCCCATCTATTTTGAGCCATTTGCACAACCGTTGACCACTAACAGTTCCAATCCCGAACCAAATAGATCAGCTGATCGAATGCACACTACCAGTGGTCAGCAACATTCCTTTGTTTATGGGACAGATTCTGCCGTGTTGTCTCTACCAAACATACCCTATCATGGAATCCAAACAAACGGGACCGGTCAGATTAATTTCCCCAGTCATTCTGGATCTATGATGCCACCTTTACCTGATCCATATCCATTACAAACTGTACGAGGAATAACAACAGTTCCACTGATTGGAGAAACTAAACACACATCCGCCTACTTTCCGTGCTCATCGAACAGCGTGGTGCTGGCAACGAATCGGATCCCGCCCTGTGAATCATCCCTGATACGGGAAACACACCCGCTTTCCAGTTCGAATCGAACGCCTGATTTGATTTGTGGATCAACTGAGCCACCGTCCATCAGTCCGATGGTCAATGTGAAAGTAGACCCGAATGTTTCTTGTCCTGAGACTTACAACACTGAATCACCGTTGTCATCCAGTGCTTCCTCGTGTTCTAAATTGTCGGAGACGGACGAAATTCAGCCAAGCGAACCTCTGTCTTCGAGCGACTGTAGACTCAAGTCCGAGGTAGAGAATATCGAGAGTGCAGATGACACCAGTGATTCGAATTCCGATGGTGCTCAGCATACGTGTCAGGTAAGTATTCATCCAAGCTGCATCCTGACTATCGTTTAGACTGGTTAACATGATAGGGTGGAGTTCAACGGAGATCAGTTTGTTTATAAAATCCGAATGTGCTTCTTACTGTTTCTGGAAACTGGTGTCGGTAATACCTCATATTGGTGGTTTTCAACGGCTTCTGATCGCTGAGCTTGACGTCGTCACTGCACAGTGACTGGTGATGAAACCTTTGCGACCTAAACACCAATGTCAGCGATCAGAAGCCGTTGGAAACCAGAACATACTTGATCAAGTCAATAATTTCCAGCTTTCGTAGCATTTGCTATTGACACGATAAATCTGAGTTTTATGGAAAATCGAATTACTAACTGCAATTTCTTGTTGAAAAGTTTTAGAAGAGGTAGATGAAACTTCTTCGATAATTTTATTGGCTATTAGCTAGATGAACCGGGAGAATAGTGCCCTGCCGGTTACTTTATCTAGGAAAATTAATATACCTAGAATAACTCATGGTCAGTGAACTCCCATTAATCCAATGACTTCTTGCATAGACGAATTTTACCTTATGAATACGGAATTCACAAACTGGTTCTAAGCTCATCTTTTTTATTGACTGTTTAACTCTCTTTCGCCCAGAATGATACGGATATTAGTCATATGAATTGGTCTGTTTTACTACCTTCTTAAGTATCCACTAAGAATCAATATGTTCGGGCTAGTAAAAACTTGCTGAAATTGAACTCTAATTCATCGGAAGTTGTAGTGATATTTGGAAGAGCAAAGAACAGATGTCACACCGGTAAAATGGTTAACTCGATGCCTTTTGGCGTGATTTAGTGAACCATCCGTGATTGAAATTGGCGGCACCTTGAAAGAACGCCAAAAATACGGAATCAAATGGATAACGGAAGACTGGACTTTGTCTGTCGTTCACCCGTTTTCCAAATGATACATCTCATCATGTACGTAATGACCTTTGGAGGCTAACTGGTCGCCTTAGATACACCATTGTAGGTTCCTGTAATCCGTATTCCGCTGTGCTTGTCATCCGTGGCCGCTGATTCACCTCTCTTTGTCAACACCATTAGTGAAGTACTGGAATGGCTTTGCTTCTCTCATTGTAGTTACCGATCCTTGTAGATTTTCGATTCGGTTCCAGTTGTGGTCTTGCATAAAGTGGAAAAAACCATGTAGTGTGTGTGTTGAACAAACCGTTGAGAGCCAGCCTGGATAGCCTCGTGGCTATTTGTTCGACTTATAACAGTTCACTTCTGGTTTGAGTCCCAATGGAGCCTCGGTGGATGTGCACTGCAGCTAATGGCTCTTAACAATGATGAAACAATATAGTCTTTCAATGGTGATTAGGGTGTTGATACTGCATGATCAATCACGCATGAAAAAATAGTTTACCGAAGCTATCCACATACATATTTTCCTTTCACCCCTATAATACACCGATCGTTTGTAACTACGATGCCCCTTCCGTCGGCCAGTCCCGTGACAATAGGCAAGAAAAATCAATTTGCTGAGTAATGTGTTACAATTATGACACGACTGTTTATCCAAGAGACAAATCTCTCATCCACTGGCTAGAGTTCACTCAAAAGCATTTTGTACTGTCAACAGCGTAAAATAAGTCCTAACGTCCACACCCTTGATTCAACCCACAACCGATAGGTTTTTCTTATGTCAAAACTACAACCATCTTGGTGCGATGAGATAGGCGAACCACTCATGATAAGTGGTTCAACAATGGGATCTACTCCTCTTTTGCCAATCTAACCTGGCAAATTGACTTTTTCTCATCCTTACGCATGGAAAGGGCATATCACATAAGCACAAGGCACTATTGCATTATCGAATAAACATCCGGCAATCAAGACCCTGCGATATGGAATGAAGAACTATATTCGATCCCAGCAGGTCGGGCACCGTAAAGACCCGGATGACTGCGAGTTAATGTCTACCACCGATGCGGTCGGCGGTGGCGAAACGCTAACCGCATACCACAGAGGTGATAGTGGCTCACAGCACTAGACCACCTGTGAAACCCACCATTTGGAGCACTACACACACACACACACACACACACACACACACACACACAGAAGCGAATTTCCGTTTACTAAAGCAATTCCAGGATTTACCGTTTCACTAGTTTTTCCTACCAAAGAAGCGTATATAAATGGAAGTGTGTTACTTGGCCTTGTCTTAATGTGAGAACAGACTGGGGACTGGGCCGGTGGTATGCTTAGCCAAAATAAATAAAAGATACAAAGATGACCCGACTTTTTGGCCGGATGACGAGAAGTGTTCAGCCATGACTTATAAGACTGTTATTTTTGTTGTCGTAAGAATGATACCCGTTGTGTATATTTCCTCTCATGCAGGTTTGTGGGGATCGGAGTAGCGGAAAGCATTACGGACAGTACACGTGTGAAGGTTGTAAAAGTTTTTTCAAACGATCCGTGAGGAAATCTGCTAACTACGTGTGTCGTTCAGGTGGCCAGTGTCCGGTAGATCCGCAAAGACGAAATCAATGCCAAGCTTGTCGAATGTCACGTTGTCTAACTGCCGGGATGAAAAAAGAAGGTAGGCTTCGTCGGTATTTTCTCATCTCCGTTTAGTTCGAATCCCGTTTCTGTCGTCATTCTCCATCGGGCTTTTCGCCTTGTTATCGATGTGTTCTGAACGAAAATCCTTACCAACTGATAGGTATTGAATTGAAAATACACTTGAATGTAATACAGTATTGTGATGGTATGTGCTGACTAATTAGGGTCGATAGTTGGTCAAGTCCCATTAGTAATTGACAAGTCTCTGCCTGCCCAAAAGCTTGTTCAGTGCTTAAGTCAGCGGATGACAGGGTAGCTCATCGGCAAAAGCGTACGGCTTCCTGTCAGCTGGTAGCTAGTCGTATCACCAATCAACCAATCAGAAGACAGCCTACTTGATACGTGTATGAACCAGTCAGTTTGTGTTGCAGTGATTGGTGATGGTGACTGTTTCTTCCTGTATAAACCAACGTGCTCTGCCCTAATAAGTTGACATGATTCGAAGGTAAAAGAAGTTTCTTGACTGCAGTTAGTAGGACAAATAAAACAACAGAGTTCCGTTGTTTTGTATCAGACATAGGTGAGAATTTACACATTCCGTATAATGTGATCCATTATACGGTATCAACGCCCGAATTGCCATGGAAAGCTAGCTGTTTCATCTGACTTGTTAGGTATCATCATTTACCGTGCTCATATGTACCGAGGTTCCATTGGGACTCGAAAGCAGGATGGACTATTTTGAGTCGAATAGGTAACTCCCAGGCTATCCGGGCTGGTCTTCAGCTGTTTTTTTTTGGAATATCGAAATTACATGAAATTGTACTCTTCCTTCACTGGATTTTGCAAAGTAGCAATTCGTCGCCCGTACCGTCGGTCCACTCCTGTGATGGCCGACTTCTCCGTAGGGGGGAGCTAAAGTCCAACGAAGGCATTCCGTTATACTGAATGAATTTAATCTTCCAATCCTTAAACGGTCTGCACTTTTAGAGGGAAAAGACCATGCGTGTTTTATACCCCTATCAATCTTGTGTTCCTTGGGACTTATACGTAACCCAGATAACGTTGAGATAGCCGTTAGTATAGTCAGTTGACCAAAGTATGAAACAAGTTATTCTACTTGAAAGTTACCATATTAATAACGCAGAGTTTTTGGCAGATGACGTAACTCGCCAAAGATTCGGTTGCTGTGTTAAGCTGTGTTTTACACATTTTAACTTTCACAATTAAAAAACACATGGCACATCGAATTTTTTGGATACGTCCCTTACATTGTTAGGTTAATCAACACTTACCTTTTCATAGACTGACAAACAAAGGAAATTAACTACAGTTTGTTACATTTATGTTCATGAAGTCATATATTTTGATTTCACGGACATCTCGCCGTGCCTTTTGTCACTGACATCGTGAAGCAACGAACAATGACAGGAACAGAAAGAGGGGGTAGACAGTGAAATGCAAGCAGCCGTTCCATCTACGGTTTACTTTCTCGAGAGTAGAACGAGCCAGCTTCTCAGTGTACTGTACATGCAACAATAGGGCAATAAGTGGACTGAGAACTCAAATGATGCATTGGCTAGTGTTACGACAATCACACGCTTAACGTCAACTATTGTTGTGCTCGAAATGCTGGGTGACGCTTGCATACAGAAAATCGACGTACTCTTTCTATTTTAAACGGATCACAGTCCTTCAAATTTCTTGGATAAAACGAGAACTATCTGAATCGGGATGATTTCTTTCCGGGTCAGTGACTACGCCCAGGGTCAACGGCAGACAAGGCACCTTTGGGATGTAATGTGTTTCCCCGTGCTTGAGAAGAAAAGTGAACTATGAACAGGTCGGACCGATGCATACATGGACTCCGTCGATCATCGATAGTACGCTAGTCCTATTAGTGATGGGTGATTTTCTCTAACTTTAAACCGTGGATCGATGGCGGGTTACCTAGTCAGCACGGTCGTGGTCTGGATCATTCAGTAACAACATTCAACTCACCACCGTGATCAGTTCAAACTTCACACTACTTAAACTGACCCGGTAACGTGGTTCAGCTGGCCTTTTGAAATACCCTCCTCTCACTTAGGCCACTTACTGAAACAATCCATCATGAGATTGGGTCAGTGAGATTTTGCGCATATATGTATGTATGCATGTATGTATGTATGTATGTATGTATGTATGTATGTATGTATGTATGTATGTATGTATGTATGTATGTATGTATGTATGTATGTATGTATGTATGTATGTATGTATGTATGTATGTATGTATGTATGTATGTATGTATGTATGTATGTATGTATGTATGTATGTATGTATGTATGTATGTATGTATGTATGTATGTATGTATGTATGTATGTATGTATGTATGTATGTATGTATGTATGTATGTATGTATGTATGTATGTATGTATGTATGTATGTATGTATGTATGTATGTATGTATGTATGTATGTATGTATGTATGTATGTATGTATGTATGTATGTATGTATGTATGTATGTATGTATGTATGTATGTATGTATGTATGTATGTATGTATGTATGTATGTATGTATGTATGTATGTATGTATGTATGTATGTATGTATGTATGTATGTATGTATGTATGTATGTATGTATGTATTAATGTATGTATGTATGTATGCATGTATGTATGTATGTATGTATGTATGTATGTATGTATGTATGTATGTATGTATGTATGTATGTATGTATGTATGTATGTATGTATGTATGTATGTATGTATGTATGTATGTATGTATGTATGTATGTATGTATGTATGTATGTATGTATGTATGTATGTATGTATGTATGTATGTATGTATGTATGTATGTATGTATGTATGTATGTATGTATGTATGTATGTATGTATGTATGTATGTATGTATGTATGTATGTATGTATGTATGTATGTATGTATGTATGTATGTATGTATGTATGTATGTATGTATGTGTGTGTGTATGTATGTATGTATGTATGTATGTATGTATGTATGTATGTATGTTCGTTTGTTTGTTTGTTTGTCTTTTTGTTTCTTTGTTTGTTTGTTCGTTCGCCTGTTTGTTTGTGTATTTGTTTATTTTTGAGTGTGTATGCGGTCAGTGACTATCGAGGCTGACTTTAGACTTTGTGTTCTTGGGTTCGAACCCGGCCACCATTCGACGGTCTTTTTTTGGCTACGTCCTCTTTCCTGAAATATCACATCACTTCTGCGTGATAAATTAAAAAGTAACCCTTAGATTACCAATAATAAGTTTTAAAATGAAATAGGATTTACCAGAAGATATTTTGTTGATTTTTTGAATAAATAATAATAGGAACGTTGATGTATGACTGAAAACGGCAAGTTGGCATGTATTGTGGTAGACTGAGTTAGGTGACCTCTAAAGCCAAATGGTCATGATACCTGGAGAATTGTATGATTCTTTCATACTGTTTTCAACAAAGTATTTCCTCTCAAAATAGGTACTGAAATAATGATGCTATTCCTTTCAGGAATGAGAATAACATGCTGATGAGACATTCGAATTCGGTCCCATTTCGGGTGAACTATGCTCGACTGAGGGGGAAGGAGAACGCAGTCTATGTGATCGACGGTTGAACAGAGTTCAATGACTGCCACAGGGCATGGCCACATGGTACGTTGTACTCTATGATTGCCTGGAGGTATGGCGTGTGAGGAGGGGTTATACCTCTTTTGATTAGGCTCCGAGTTTCGCGTGCACGTTGGAACTCTCGACTTTTGTTGTTTCATTCCCATCTAGGCGGTAAAAGAAGGGGAATACAGCGCATCTCATCTTGCCAATTTGCCAGCCAAAGCAAGCTGACACAATTTCGACTCAACTTCAAATGCAATTCAGAATCAGCTGAACGTGAATTGTCATTCCACTTTACCGATAGGATGAGCCATGTTTGCGATCACACACCTGATGAATGCGTTACTAACGTCCCTAATAAGTTGCGGGCTCGCTTTCACATGCCGCTGGTGTGGCACACATGGGTAATGTGACCAGATGATGGGGGTGTTGGGAAGCTAGCTGATGGAGGTTGAATGCTTCGTGTTCTCCTCCCAGTCCTGATCCACATCGACATTTGATTATGACACTGCATACTCCCAGTTTCCAGCTTTTCATGTTTTGTGCGTGTGTATTTGTCGGGTTAGCATCCACCGGTTCGGGGTTTGGAAATGGATGATAGATCAGCGAACCCATAATCGATGACGAAACCGGAATGTTAACTATGTTCTCGCGTGAGTCAAGCAGAAAACGGAAAGTTGAGTTCTACTCAACGGATGCTCATGTACTGGGGGTTAGAAAACGACCGTCAAATTTTGAAGGTAAATGAAAAAAAAACATCTGGGCTTCGCTTTACTGCTCTGTCATTCCCCACGCCCCCGACATTCCTGGGTCAGCGGGGCGATCGTGAGGAGAACGGAGTAGAAATTCGCCGGGTGAGAGCCATGGTAACAAGAGACTGAGAGAGAGAGGGAGAAGAAAAGAAACAACAGCAGTCTGATGGCCCAGTGGGTGCGGCAACGGGGGTGGGGGGAGAGAAAGACCAGTTTATTTTATGATCAGATAAATGTTCTTGCCTCAGTCCCTCCTGGTTTACCGGTTTTGGATTAAAACAAATCCATATACGGGCTGTCCCTCGTTTACCTCATCTAACACCAAAATGGCAGTGTTGGTTGGTTGTTTGCAAAGCGGCAATAAATTGTAAAAAAAGAAGACAAAGAATAAGGGAATAAATCTACTGGCGTTTTTACAGTACAGTTTTTTCTGCATAATCGGCAAATGCTGAATTAGAGTATCCTTTTCCATCGAAATGTCCCATGGGGATCGCCATCGAGCTTCGCGGTGACGTAAGGTTTTTAGCTCGAATGTTCCATGCATGCTCCAATATATTTGACTTGAGAATGAGACTCATTTAGTAGAAGCTGTGTGGTTGGAAATGGACTCAGTGACAGAAGACGCCTCTCTACACGAATTGAGTATGAGTTATGGAACTTCATACGGGTACTTCAAGAGGCCCAAATGAACAGCACCCATTTAGACACCCATTTGAGACTCTAACATTGTGGTGAACATGTGCAGCCTGTTTGTGAAATATGATGAAGGACTTGTAAAATCGGTTCAGAGTAGTTGTCACCTCAGAATTGCCACCTTATGTGGTTTCGCATATCTCTGAGGGCCAAATACCTCAGAGAGATCCTATACACCTTATTTTGTCGAGTGCCATTTTTCTTGAACTGTTTGTGATTTTACGGACTGATCATTCCGTCGGTGATTCTAATGTCTGTTGTCTAAATTCATGTGATCACCCGCAGAACGATCATGGTCGAGTAAAAATACAACTGATTATTCTTTTTCTAATTCTACCATTAAAATGGCCTTTCAGTATCTATTGACAATAACAAAGAACGCAGCGAATGTTTTCTGACTAAAGCCCGTGTTGAGATCACCGTTTGTTCTATGATATCATTCGAAAGAATGAAATAAGAAAGAATACGATTTATATAATGGCAATCTGCCTACTCACCCACATTATGGTGGTTTCTTCGTTGAGTCTTGGGTGCACAAGCGATTGCTCAAACACTGATACTGAAAGGCATATTTTCACATCCAATCTCAGTCTGGAGGAAGATACGGAGAACTAAAGTGGAGCAAGTCCAAGTCAGATACTGTTCCCTTCTTATATTTGCTTCTCGGTTCAAACACGGAGGTGGCAAAAATCTCTAATTTTATTTTAGTGTATTGGACCAGGCAAACTGATACTGGAACATTATCCAGCAATACGACGGACATGTTTCTTGCCAACATTTTATGTGCTACATAAAAATTAGGCTGAGAACCAATGAGTACACTGGTCCTTTAAATGAGTTTATTTGTTTTATCTTTGTGCCTGAAACCTGGGTACCTACATGAAGCCAGTTTACTGTAATTTGTTCTCTCAACACCTTTGGACTATTCACGTCTGATTAAATCTTGGGCTTCGGATGAAATGTAGCTTACGGTCCTTTAGTTATGCATGGTTTTTCAATGAACTCAGATGCTTTCTAGATCAAATATTGGGTTTTATTCAATTGATGAAAGCACACAGTATGTATGAAATCAGTTTATTAGTTCACAGGTAAGCGAGTCCCGGAAATTGGTTAGGCACAGGCTGTACATGAAATCAGCACATCTAACAAGGCCGTCGTGTGCGTGCCGAGATGTGATTGGATAACGTGGTTTCGTCAGGTGCAAGGTGGGTGCATTGTGTAGGCCTGACAGTCAACAAGTATGGGCCAATAAGTAACAGTTAGACTGGGTTAGTTCTGTTTTCGATCCCGACGCCGATAAACCCAAGCCGTGTATCTATTCACATTAAGGGACAAATTTAGGTAAGGACTTTAAAAATGATCTACCAAGTTTGACTACTCCTTTAGTTTGATGTGAATCATTGAGTGACATATACAGGGCAGTCTAAAGGTTAGCATTTTGGACTAACTAAAGTGCATTGCCTATGCTTCTTCAAACTGAAGAAACAGTCGGCCAACTGAGTGGTAATACTAACTGATGAATCACTCGTACCAGCTCACTCTCTTCAATCACCCTTTCGTTTAATCCCATCACAGCTGTTCAACGAGCTCGAGCCACCGCATTCGCGCACGCTAATTCAATAACCTATTTGCCCAATCCCGCTTCAACTTTCGAGACACACTGGAGATGGTCCGGTTTCACTCAAAGACCACCGGTGCATCCCCGAGATCTGCAACCATTATCTTTATGTGAACGATGGGCACGGCCGACTTCCCCAGGGTTTGATGCCTCTGTTTTCCCGTCGACGGCGTTTGCCGCTGCCGCTCGATTGGCGGCGGCGGCTGCATTGTCAAACGTGCAACGCACCCCCGTCGAACCCGGGTTAAGTCAAAACGGGGCATCAGCTGTGGGATCGAACTACCCGTATTCCAGTTCACACCACATAGCAAATCCGAGCACTGGTCGGATTCATCCAGTCAACTCTTTTCCAGTCGGACAGCATCAGTACCCGTCTCATGCACGGGCTTCATCCGTTTATACACCAAACATTGGAATCAACATCGACCAGAACCCGTTGGAACATGCTCTTCAGTATCACCAATGGCCTGGGTGGGATGGAGGAAATATGAACGATCCACAAGCAATTAACTTACCTGGATCAACGGTCTCAGCTCCGAGATTGTATCCATCGTCCATAAACACTCCTAATCAGCAAAACGACAATTCTTCAATGAAGCCTATCCCTGGAAATTCGGTTGTTCCTAATCCATGCATTCATTCTGGAGCGCCCGATCCATCTATCTCTACCTCATCGCTTCGGCCGGACTCTTCTTGCTCTCAGCACAAGTTGGATACTCGACAAACGACGCGTGACTGCGTTGAACTATTGAGACAATGGTTAACTGACTCGAATTACGGACCAGGTTACATTATTTCAAATTCTACAGTAGACCGTAGGACTAGGTGCGTTGCATGGGCCTCCAGATTTCTAACCCAGGCCAACTCATTGCTGTACAGAATCCGTTTGGATTGGAACGCATTATATCAGGGAGAGAGAAGTCGATCCACTGGAGAGGAACAGGCTGGAGAAGATGAAGATGAATCTGAATGTGAATTTTTTGATGAGCAAATATGGCTCTGTCGAATGCGTAATCCCGTGGGCTTACAAGTTTGCCCGAATCGAACAATACCTGGTCAGACTATGAGCGCTCCCCTACCGGATACCACGCAGTTCAAGTCGGTGGAACTGACCGACTCCGAACGAAATGATATTATGATGATATCTGTGCCGAAACTGATTGTGCTTGTGACAATCCAAGTGAGTCAGTTGTTTGGCCTATTTAATAAAAATTTACCTTGATATTTTTCCCCTGCTCGCTTTTATACCGTCGGTGCTTTGAACAGAGAAAAAGTATATGCCTTTTTGTCCCGTGGTCCTTGTCGTCCTGGTAACGAAATGAAAATGGGCAATTTCGTTAGCGAATTCATATGACCCATTCAAACCGTCAGCCCCAATTAACAAATACTAACAGCAATGCAAAATAAAACAACTCGATTGACTAAAAGTATTGAGGAAATCTTCGTATGATTAGACCGACAAATCTTAAAGTGATGAGTGTCGATCCTATCTAGCAGCAGAGCAGTCTCGTGCGCGTTAGGGGTCAGTCTCAACGTACCCTCGCGTAAGCATTGAATGAAAAATAACTTGGCAAGTGGTTTCTTGAATGCCGAAGACATTTTGTCAGAATTACTCGTCACCATAGTGTGCCACTTTTTGTTAACTACTTCTGTTTAAAAAACTTTCATTTCTCAAATGATGCGTTGTATAGCGCGAGCGTATTCGGAAGCCGTCTAGTTGGTCTTAATTGGAGTTATTTTCAGGTCATGTTTCAAACCCATTTATAACTATTATGTGTAGCCCCTCGGCCACCAATAGAAACTTGCGTGTTTCTATTTTGAACTAGTGCACTAAACCGAAGAGTAGTTATTTGCAGATCGAGAGAGGGACTGTATCCGCGTGCAAGTGAATCATCATTCTCTGCATCTATGCTGATGGTCTTTTTAAGATTGTACTTGAATCTGATAGACTGATTGTCAAAATCGTCCTCTGTCCGGAAAAGAAAAGTTTGATCAATCAAATACATATGTCTGTCGAGTAGTGAGTGCCTGGTTTTACCAAGGATTAATTTTGCTCGGACTATGAGCTATCGCGAACTTCAGTTATCGGACTGCATTATGCACTGACCACGGAACGCCATCTGTCTTGATCAGTCGATCACCCTCCTTTCATCACTTGTTTGTTTGTACGTTTCACACATACGCAGCAACCGCGAGCGCTACTTTCCACGCACATCCTAGGCCCAAGCCAGCGTTCGGTCTCTGTGCTTAGGGCCCAGTGAGAATAGACGCGGTTTGCACTCCACTGGCTCGATCGTAGAAGCTGAGGGAGTGCGCCTCCAATAATCAAAAAAACGCGAAAGTAAGGGCAGCACTCGGCGAAGTGTGCATATCGGTAATAACATTCAGTTATGAACAATGAAAGCATCACGAAAATTGAAATGTTACGTAAGTAGGTGACAGTCTGTCAGGTAACAAAGAGGACTATTAGTTAACGATGTAAGGCTCATCTCTTAAGTGATAGCGTAGTGTGCACAGACCAGTGATTTTCATGGGGGTTGCACGTGTTTCATCTGAAGTTCACAGAAAAAACTTCATGAATCCATCCCAGTACGTGTTTCATTAGGGCGTCATACTTACATTGATCGAACAACAGTACGGCTGCCTACAGCCTCACCACTACACTGCTCTCCTAAGCGAAAGAACACAGTCCTCAGTATTGTGTACTCCTACATCACACACACACACACGCACGCACACACACACACACTCACACACACACTAGGAGTGCTTCGTTCGTTGGGACCGCACATCAGGCAAGCCAGTTTATGGGGCCGCCACTGGGTCACCTAATTCCAGAACTACTCAATTAATAAGACCTCCCACTGGCAGGGCCTTCAGTATGTAGCATACAGTTAGAACAGTGAAAGGACTCAAGGAGGAAGTGTATTACTGTGTAACAATACTATAAAAATGACGGAGTGAGAACATGGAATAATAAGATATTACATAAGCGCTCACTGTTCCTGCATATCGTCTTCTGGCATTACTTTGTCTAGGCCTGAAGTCAAAAAGTCGATTCAGTTAGCTGCAACACAAAGATAAGGCAGTCGGACTGAGCTGAACGTAACGTATTCTCCCGTTCAAGCTCAACATACCATCCCCTCACGCAATACCCTCTTCAACGTTGGTACCGTCCCCGGTGGTCTGCCAATGCCACTCTCTGCCGGGACCTCTTGTTCTAGTTCCACCTTCGGGGAGTTTCGTCTTGTCTTCTGTCGGCTCGTTGACGGTGAATCACATATATTGTTTGAGACTATTAAAAAGTACCACTATGGGCTTATAGCTCACCTGGGCAGGTTTTCTAATCATAAAGGAAGCGTCAGAAAGGACCAGTTCGACGACGTATGGATCCTACCATTTTTCGTGTAATTTTTCAGGGACTCCGAGCCCTAGTGCACCCATATGCAGTCAGACCATTTTCCCCGAATGTTATCTTCTCGTACTATTCCTTTTGGCGTCCATGGGCAGCATCTAAATGTGCCCCGAGCTAGTTGGTCAGCTTGGCAAAGTGAGTGTACAGGTTACCACACTTAATCCATAATCGTGATTCGGGTTTGTTGTACCGCTTGTAAGAGTGAGTCAGACCGTGAACATCTCTCTCTTCCCGTTCACAAAATGTGCGGGGAGTGGCCAGTGGAGGAATGTACTGTACTCTGATAGGCTAGCAGACATCTAGTTAGCGACCGATTCTTCTTTTCCACTAGATCACATCGTTGGTGGTGAAAGGCAGTTGTCTCCGTCTCCGTCTCTTCAATCCCGAGTGCTTTTCGGAGTTCGTGGAACAGTGCACTTTCATAGTTATCGCCTCTGTCTGAATGTAGCTAACATGGGTTTTCCAATAAACCATTTGGTCGACCACGGTGCAAGCAATCCAGGCCTCGTTAAAATGTGCGAGTAGTATTGCCTAACACCATTTAGTGAAGTATTTAACCATCACCAGAACGAATTTATTGTCTCTGGAGGTTTCGGAAGAGGACCTATGATGTCTAATCCCTTAGGGAAGCCTGTAGACATTGTTTACAATAGCGTTCGAAAAACCCTTTATGGGTTTTTAAAACCTCCAAAGCTTTCGCAGGAGGCACAGAAGTCTGCAGCTCTTCACAGAGGTAGCCCCCAAAACTTCTGTTGGACAGCAAACTCCAGCTTGTTCACCCAAGTGTGACCGAGTTGTTCATGAATGTCTGCTACGACTTCTTTTGCCACCGATTGAGGAATAACTGTTCTCCGATTATAGTTTTCCCCGGTCGTGGAAAAATATTACCTTTTCTGCCGTAACTAGGTTATTCCATAGTGTCCACAATCATTTGTTTTCGTTTCTGGCCTCTTCCATGCCAGTTTTTCGGCTAGTGCTATTTTCGATACTCCCGTAGATCAAAGGTATTTCAAGACCCGTTGCCCGGATATGTCCCCACCGGCTGCATTGTGCACCTTCCGAACTCACCATCGTTACATATTGTGCTTTACAAGACCGACAGTCCCCGTGGTTACGATCTGGTCTTCGGGAAATACCATCAGCGTGAGAATGTTGCTCGCCGTGGTGATGCTGACGGACGAACTCGTACTTATGTAACGACTCATGCCACCTCGCTACTTAATCCTCCAGATCCTTAGAATTTTGAAGCAATTAAAGCGAATGATGGCCGCTGCGCACTAGTAAGATCCTACCTGGTAAATAACACGGATAGCATTTCATGAACTATACCCGATCCAGCATTTCTCCTGGTGGCGCAGCAGTTTTTTCCAATTAATATAAGCACAGACTGCAATAAGCTATCACTTGTTCACGGCTGTGATCATCTATCTGAGGTAATACCATCCCCTTAAATGCAGTTCTGGCTTCAGTGTCGATAGTTAATTTCTCCATTGTTAGTGATAAACTAGGGAGTGCCAAAACGGAAGTGGAACATAATTTCACCGGAAAGTTATGAAAATGCTCAATCACACGGCGCGGACCATTCAAGCCTTCGGCCATTTCCCAGTAATTAGTGGAATGGAGCGGCAACTGTGGCGAACTAGGCAACAAATGTCCCGCGGTACGACTCTAATTCCAGGAAGCTACAGTCTTCGTCAACGTTAACGGGTACTGGCCAAGAGTTCACTTATTCGATTTTTGAGGGGTCGGTGTGAACGCCATCTCTAGAAATCACATAACCGAGGTAGGTAATTCCCTTCTGCATAAAACGACGTTCCGATGGTTTCAATTTCACTCCCTTTTTCACCACTTGGTCTAGTGCATTTTCCAGGATTATTAAGATGTTTCGTTACAGCTTTCGATCGATCGCGTTATCAGTGTAGTCCAAAAGTTGACGCGGAATTAAATCTCACAGTACCTCCTACATCAGTCGTGGGAAAGTGGCAAGCGTTTTAGACCGACTAAACCGCATGGTCTAAAATTCAAACAGTTCCGCCGGAACCAGGAATGCCATTTTGGATCGATTCATTTCTTCATTTTTTACTTGCCAGTACTGGTAGGCCAAGTCTAAAGAGGTATAGTCGATCGTCCCGATGTCAGCTTCGAACGGATAACCAATTCTTAGTGATGCGAAGGCATCTCCTTTCGTGTTATAATTCCATTTTCGGTAGCGTACGTAAAATAAAAGAGTGTCATATTTCTTTTTCAATTACACGGTGAGTGAGGACCATGGTGACTGCGATGGTCGGATAACGTTGTTTTCTAGCGCATCTTCAATCATCCTGTATACTTCCTCCTACAAGGGTGGAGAGATTCTACTTGGAGGGATCCTGACAGGAGCAGCTTCACCGCTATCTGTTCGGTGCTTTAGGTGACCTGTGCGACCTAAATCGGAACTGCTTTACGCAAAAGCACTAGCGTAAGTAGCGATCAGTTGTACCTGTTGATTGTTCATCCCCCAGCTACATGCATTATCCAACGTCTGTAAAACGTCTTCGATTTAACTCTTCATGTGAACTTCACCGGCTACGGACGAAATTTTATTCGTTTGACTATTCAGCATCACCGAATGCGTTAGGGCAACCGATCGGCTGTTTCGCAAGTTCAGATGACAGTATAATTGAGTCAGTAAATCTATACCGAGAAGAATGTCGCATAGGATTTGGTCGGTGATTATTAATGGGTGTTGGACGTTGTGCCTCGCTACCTCTAACTTCATCACCTTCACCCCACCCCACCCACGTTCGTAATGATGCCATTGTCTGGGACTAAACGTCCGAAACACGTTTCCCAGTGATAACTTTTCAGTTTTCTCAGGATAGATGTTCTAACCAAAGACCATGAGGCTCCGGTATCTATCAGCCCAGTATTATATCAGTTATACACAATTCAATCGAAAGGACACTGGGCAAGTACACAGAGGTCATTGGTTTTTGGTGATTCATCTTCTGGTCTGCCCGGAGTTGAAGAGTCGAGGCCATGGCCAGCTAGTCTATGTTCGCTGGAATTCGCAACTGAACCTTGATCTAGTGCCCCTTGTCCAGGCTGTCCGCCTTCAGTTCATCCTTTAGTTGTGTCTCAACGAAAACCACTGTTGAACTCCGCGAGGTGGAGGCATCAATTCCTTCTAGTCACTCGGCCATCCTTAGTGTATTTTCCAGTTTAACCGGGGGATTTGGTAACAATTATTTTGAATACTCGGGGCTTTTGCACCTTCGATCAGCTACTCCAGTATCCGTCCATGTGGCTAGGACCTGTCGGCCAGGCGTCGTAACTCACGGGCGAAGCTCCTGATATATTCGTCCTCGTGTGATTGACGGGCATTAAGCTGTTGCTTATATTCCAGTGGCAACAGCCGGGAGTCCACCAGCCTTCATGAGTGCGTAAAGGTTTTTTGAGAAACTGTTTCTTTGACTATACCAACGTCCGAAAATTTATCGAACGTCTAACCACTCACCGGCGATAGGAGTATACCTCCGCAGCGTTCCGGAGTTAAATTATCCACGCAATTTATTGTCTGTTTCTCCTACCTGAAGAAGTGGCCACTATTCGCAAACTTTTCTGTGACCGGTATTGGAGCCGGCGTTACGTTCTGAGATAACCTCTCCAGGACTTTTGTCAGGGTTTCTGTTACTCGGGACTTGCCGGTTTCCAGAAGTAGACTATTCCTCATTTTTGTCTTCGTTTTGTTGACATTTAGGAGTCTTGTATATTTCGGGTGCTGCCAGGGTTGCCAATTTGTAGCGTGCAAGGCCCAGTGATCTTTCATGGGGGTTGCACGTGTTCAATCTGAAATCACAAGAACGGAAAACTTCACGAGCCCATCCCCGTTCTTGTTTCATCGGGCTCCCACACTTACATTAATCGAGCACCAAAATGGCTGTCTACACCCTGACCTCCACAGTAGCTCACCCAGCTGGGTGTGTACGAGCATGCGGAAAGCGCGCCAAAACACCTGACTCAGTGTTTGCATGGAAAAGTGAGAAATGGGGTTCAAAGTGCACATCTGAGATTGTCCTCACTGGCAGTTAATTCGGTCGTAATAGTGAATGCCACCGCAGTCATTGTGCGGTGACATACGAATCACGATATTTACCAACCGAACCGATCATTCCCTTTTTGATGAAAGAAGACTCTCAGATAGTTCACAGATTATAAAAACAAAACTGAAATTTATTGTATCCCTCTAATTTTTTCCCCGTTCAGAAATACATTAATTATGCGCTTTCAACTAGTATTAAAAGGAACAGATGTCCTATAGTTGTAATAACCCGATTTGGAACTGTTTGAATCACATCAACAGTCTTCTGTAGATAATAAGCTTGACAATTGATTACCTATAACATGGTTTCTTCTGGCAGTAGGAGATTCACATCGTGGACGTCAAATCATCTCAAGGGTAAAGAGTAGAGGTGGATTAGGTGTACACAAGGTATCTTAGGTCTACTGTCAGACTGCACATTGTGCACTAGCTGAAGTTGGTTTTAGTGTCTCTCGACTACTTATTGGCATCTGATTTTCGACTACCACGAGAATTTTAATAGTACAACTAAGAAAAGTGTTCGCATTTTTAACTCTTAAATTTTGATCGGCAAGTCTTTAATCCAATTTGCTGAGTGACTCCGTTTGATCTGGATTCATGCAAACATGGTTCGAGAGCAGTAAAACAGTTTAGGGTATCTACCAATAATACGCGTCATCGTTTAAGCAATACTTTATTCCACTCGGGCTCAGAGAGTAAATTTTTAACTGAGCAACACGTGTTGCTGCACAACATTTCCGATCAGAGTTATGAAAGCAAATGCCTAAACATCGCTGTTTGTTAAGTAGACGCACACGGACGCACGCACGCACGCACGCACACACACACACACACATGCACACACACACACACACACACACACACACACACACGTGCACACCGGCGTGTGACGATCGTCAGATCGCGCCAACCAGTTGTCCGGTAAACATCCGTAACTATGACCAAATCAGTTCAGAAATTGTGGTGATTACGCGTGAGCCGAGAATGGAATGGTGTAAGGGCAGCAACACCGTTACGGCCCCGCTACCCTCGATTTGAATCCAAGCCTATATCCCAGTTAATTCGACCAGTTTGTCTTATTCAAAAAAAAGAAGCCCAGATAAGGCCTCCACAATGTGCACGCATTGGTTCGGACACCCCTTTCTTCAAATGCAGCCAGGAGATTGTTACCATTGTGAACAGTTTGGCAAGTGCATTTAATTTGTTCGTGTGTACGTGTCGGTAGGGTGAGTCAAAGGAGGTGAGTTGTTAAACCACGTTAGTTGTCAAGTCAACACAGGTTGTTGACACAATCTGTCGGAATGATGACCGGAAACGTTGACCAGATGCCCGATGGTTTATTGCTCAACTGAATCTGTACTGGGCTGGGGGGGGGGACCCATAGTAGTTAGTCAGTTTGCTTAATTGGATTAGACTTGTGCAAAAAATTTCATGATTCGAGTTAGAGAGAAATAAAGTAAAACGTGGAGTGTAGGGGTGGATGCATGACCTTGGTCATGAGGGGTTTCCCGCCCGCTTCGGCCGAGTTCATTGCCGGGACACCATAGCTCAGTTGGTGGAGCTCTCGAGGTACTCAGTCGAACAACTCTTAATAAGTGGGTTAACTCAACGGACATCAAAATTGCACAAACGAAAATGCTTATTAGATCATCACATTTCCATAATCCCCATTGTTTAGGATAAACTGCGATACTGACGCCTTCTTACTTCGTTTTTCGTAGAATCGGGACACCGTAATAATAATTAAAAAAACAGCTGGACAGTGGTATCAGATAACTAGAACTGAGAATTCCACACCTAATTGGCTTTATTCGGGCAAGTCCACAAAGTACTGGAACATGGGGAATATGAAAATGCCGACCCGTATAATTCGGCTGTTTTGCATTTTCATGCCCCAGCCCCCCCCCCCATTAAAGTTCACGCTACTGAGTTCGATCTCGAGCCTATTTCTATGATTATAGTCATCCTACGGACCCTAACAGAGAAGTCGGCAGGCCTCAGTCGAGGTCAGCCTTGCCACAGCCATAAATTGGACTAACACCCAACAGTAACGGCGTTCTCTCCAGTTACATCAAATAATCTCTGCTTGGACAGCTAATGAGCAAGAGGAGTGAAAGCCACCGGGATAGGGTTATCTCATTTTTAGGGCGGATCAAGCCCTACCGTCTTGTGGTGTTACCATCAGACAATTTTTAGTTTAGACCGGCCACTATTATCGTGCTCACAAGTACATTAAGAGCCCACAGTTGATCCCGGTCATTTGACGCGGTCAACAAGCCCTTGGCGAAAGACTGGCCCGAAAATACCTCTGTGTTCGTTCTCTTAGGCACCTGTCCCACTAAAAGCGCGTGACAATGTTTGCATCTGCCCCAGTCGTCTTGAAAAACGCTCTGCTTGCATCCGATCTACTTCTGATGTGTAGGTACACCGAAATTCCCGTTTGTTAGGCGATCTTCCATGACCTGTGAGACGCCCAAGACAGCTGTTTTGCGAGACAAAAATTCAAAGTGGCGGTTTCGTTGAAGACGCAAAACAAGGACTTCTGACCAAATCGTTTTGCCATGGGTCAATTCAGATAACCTTAGTGGAGGGGGGTGGGGAGATTTGACACACCAGTGCAAACATGCTGTTTATTCATCTGTCCAGATTCGGTTGGCCCATCTCCAATGCGCGATGGAACAAGCCTCGGTGAGAAAACACGTTTATCTGACGAAAACTTGGGAATAGTACTTAATATTAGTTTTTCATCATTATTATTACGATACACTCGTAAACTATTTTTGAATTTCAAATTACGATTCCGTAATAACCATAGTTCGTTCTACTGGGAATCCAGGTGGGGTGCCTCAAAGTAACGTCCGTGGACAGCTGCGCTTATTACTTGACTACAGAGTATCACTTCAGTAGATTATATCAAACCAAGAATTTATCTTATGATACGCCAGCTTTATTGCCTTTCCTGTGAATAAACAGCCGATTTCCCGCAAGCCTTAGAGGCTTGCGAATGAATGCCCCACATGTAATCACTAAACAACCCTTTATTACTTAGCTTTTTTCATCATCATACGAAATCCGCGCCAACGCTTTGGCTCGGAAGGGTGTCGCGGACGTTGGCATGATACCCATAAAGATGCTTCCTGTTCGGACACTTTTTCTACAATTAAGCAGGCGTAAATGATGCATTTCTTCTTATGGCTTTTCATGCTATGAGTGTGCAATCCATAAAAGTTTCTATGGTATATGTCAATCAGTATTAAATTCATTTACTCGTCGCACGTTGTCATACTCAATTTGCTATACTCAGGATCACTTCCTCGCCGGATCAACATCGTTAAATCATATTATGAACAGCATTCGCCAAGAGTGCAACCAGTCATGGCAAGGGAACAACACATTACTGACTGTCAGTGGGGATCATGGTATTCAGTGGGCTGCGGATACAATTCATGCCAAACCAGAAAGTGGATCTGTCGGAACGGAACCCACGGACTGGATTCGCAAGTCGGAATATGAAATTCTGCACAAATTAGTTTCAATCCTGAGAAGTTCAACGCCTGATTTATTCGAGTGGAGTTGTTTAAAGGCGCTGATTCTCTTTGAAGAACGTAAGTTCCTCTGTTCCAATCAAATTCACGATGCCCTATAGTGTTACAGCTCGTTCCAACCACACAGAAAGAAGATCCTCGAGGCTAGGAATCAATTCAACTGTGCCGAAAACGTGAATGGTTAAACACAAAATAAATTTGAGTCTAGGGAATGACCCGCCTCTATCCTAACAACCACTCAATTCAAATCTTTGATCCAACCTAGTGACCGGTTCACATTCGTTTTTGACGAAAGTCAAGGATTGAACTACCATCCACGATTTGAGGCAAAACGAAAAAATTAGCGAGTTCGTGGGATTTCTTGAAGGGGATAGACATTTTCGGACTTAGGGCAAAATATTGTGACATATATGCTCTTAAACTGCATTCAATTGTATACTTCGGCTGTTTTTGAGCATGACTTTTGAATTCACTGGTTAAGTTAACAGATGGGAGTGAGTATTTTGATCGCACCAAATGATACCAGCACACCTTCCCTTCTTCAGCGGTACATTCCACTATAGCCACACCTGGTTAGTTATGATTATTGATTAAGATACGAATCTGCAACAACATTCGATTAGTATGTAAGTAATGTACTTGATTTATCATGCAGTATCAACGCCCAGATCACCATTGAAACACTACACAACTGTTACACTCGGCTTGTTAGGAATCACCCGCTGAAGTGCAAGCCCAATGATTCCATTCTGAGACTGGAACCAAGGATGAGAGGCTGAGTTAAACACCTAACCAATAGGCTATCTGGTCTGGCTGTCAGGGCCTGTTTAACATCAACGTGATATTGCACCGCTCCGTTATTGGCTTTCCCGAGGTGACCAATTGCTTGCATAGCAATCAACTTCCATGATGGAATTCTCTGTCGGGGCCCAAGTGGAACAAAGGCACTCGTAACGGAGTGGCCGCGATGCCAAACAGCACGTGTCCTCGTGGTCGGCTGCAAGCTCAAAATAAGATCACTGATATTAGCATATTTTCTGTCAACACAACGGCCTACTCGGAACTACCTAGTAGACGAAATATACGACTCGAAATTACGCGAAGCGGAGGGCCCTCCGCCTTTTCAGCTGCGATCCTCGCGCCCGCATATTCTGAACTTTAATGCTATTTTTCAGTAAGACCCGCTTAAAACAATATAAGTCAAGACGGGATGGACAAACTGACACAGATCACTAATTGAGGTTCAATCACCCTTCTACGGTATCACAGAACACCCATATAAGACAACGGACCATCAAGTTTGTTCCCAGATAAGTGCATAGCACACCGACTAATATTACTACTGACGGATTGAAGGAATATCAAATTATATTAAGCTTGGGCTTCACCAACAAAAGTGCCAGTACTTTCCCCAATAAACCCGGAAACCACACAAACGAGAGGTTCTAATAACGCACTCTTTACTTTCTACCCGTCCACATTTTAGCCATCTCCAAGCGAACAACAATGCTTGAAAGCGTCGTGCGGATGACCCTCATCGAACACATCACGGGCCTGGTAACAGTACGAAACCCAACTCTCGCAGAAGATTGGATGGTGAAAAACACCACATACCAAGTTGCATCTAGAACATCAAAACTATTCCAGGTCACATCCATTCTCCAGCGATTGACCAAAGTCATTGGGAGAAATCTCAGCGCGAGTGCAAAAGGTGCCCGTCCGGAGTAGAATCAGATTGGTCTTTTTACTTGTATTCATTAATATATATATATATATATATATATATATATATATATATATATATATATATATATATATATCCAGTATGGTCCCGCCCACTTGAAGATACTATTCAGACTTATATTTTTACATTCGTAATAATATTACTGCATGCACTTTTTCACAAGCCTTGACGTTACAAATTGGTGATATTCCGGGGCGCAGGATGTGATTCAGTTGACCGAGACGTGAGATTAGATCAAAAAGAGAACCACGTAAGAGCGAACTGCCAGAACGGATAGTAACAAGGATTTATTGTTGTTTTATAAATCACTAAGTTCAGAGAGCAGGGGGGGGGGCGCGAACCACAAGAGTGAACTAGATGTAGGACTGGGAACAAGCGGGACTTTTGATTATTCATGTTCGAGAGCAAGAGAACAAAAGCACTAAAGCCACAAATAGTCCTTTGGAAGATCACGTGCGAAGTTCCTCTTGGTCAAGAACGGATTGAACATGATATTCAGTATGCCAGTGTATCTAGGGTTGGACGACGGTGGATACCGAGTTCGGGGATCCTGAATGAGTGAGAGAGGGGAATTGGATACGATGATTTTACACCAGATTAGGAATCGAGATCAACATGAGAAAATATGATACAATAAATCAGTGAATAACCTTTTCACGGAACAGAGCTAGGTATTTTAGGTTTATCCAAGTAAATTACCAACCGTGAGTGCATAAGACTAATTAATGACCAAAAAAGACCAAGTAAATAATGTTCTAATTATTCCAATCACACTCGCATCAAGTACCAAAAACTTTCACTGACCCGATGGCAAAAGTGAGTTGATACGGTTGTGATTGTTTTCCCTTCAACAAAATGGGAACACTGCAAAGGTCCCGCAATGAAGCTGATTAGCCTGCCAGATTCAGCATGAAAGCGTGAACTTTTGAGATGGAAGCTCCTACAACTATTGATAATGCAATTTCATCTGTTTCATGCAATCAATTGCGAAAGATGGCTGTAATGTTTTGTGCACAAACGACCTTATTCGCACACCGTTTATGACAAATTATTTATCCAATCCTTCTTACTTCCCACACCCACCGTGAACTTCGGTTATCCGTACTAGAAGTAGTGCTTAAGGCGGAAATTCTCTCTCGTCCCTCCTCGACTTGCTTCCAAGTCTCACCGAACCCGTTACCGCCAGCTGATGCTTTACCTCCTCCTTCATGCCGGTTCGACCTAACCACGTTCAACATGCGAACCCTGATATGTACACAACAGGCCGGCTTAGCTTGTCCGATTGAAACCATTGCGATCGAGGTGCGTTGCATCTAAGAAATTCATTCAACATTCCAGTTTGATCACTTCGTGAATTCTCGCTAACGCTTTTCTGGGAACCCTCAGGCTGCAGCATCTGGTCTTGCCATGGTTCTTGAGGTGATCCAAATATTAAAATTCGTTGACCCCAGCGGGATCGAACTGGTTGATTCATAGGGAAACCCGGCTACAGGCCGTCAAATTACAAGTTAGCTCACTGCGGCGAATGCCATGTGCTGCCGTAATCTGAATGGGTAAACTTTATGATTCATATGCAAAAGTACAAAGCCCTTCGACGTGGCTTCGTAGCTCAGCTGGTAGAGCACTCGCGGCTCTAAAGTGAGGGTGGCAACCATGTGGGGGTTCGAATCCCGCCAGAACCAAGGACTTCTAACATTTGGATCATCTCGGAAATTTGTCAAGTGTGCTAAACCGCACTTCCCATGGTTGTTGTGGCCCTTAGTGAGAGGGCGGAAGCCAGGCTATTAGACTAGATCCCAGGAGAGAGCTGGTTATTCGCAGTGACTTAGAAGTTCATGCAAAGTGAGGAGTCACCGTTGCGATAAACGCAGTTCGTTTGTCTCGGTGTATGCATCCACCGACTACAACCCAGACGTAATCAGAGATGATCTCTACCAAAAGCTATACGACCTCTCACGTAAAGCGGTGATATCGTGGTTTTCGCACGAGATATGAATGCTAGAGTCAGTAGGCTGTCACCGGACGAGGAGCATTTAGGTGGCCCTTTTAAGCTAAATTACCGTTGCTTGGAAAACGACGAACTTTTTTTGGCCCAATACTCTGACCATCAGTTTCAGTTCAGTTTATTCAACCATTAAACTCGCACTTCTGTGCTCTGGTTTCGGTTGCTAGCTTCCGGCAACGTCCAGTAAAGGACGAAAAGAGTAGAAGCATAGTGATAATCCAAAAAATCGAAGTACCGACAGGAAATCAAGACGACAAGGAAAGGGTCTGAATGCAACTACGCCACTTTGACCATTGCCAGATGCTCTAAACACCGGCACATCATGTGGCGCCCGCTCTCATCGAGTCAGCGATGGGCCCAGTTCGGCTAATTCTCACTGAGCCATAAATGGCGGGGCTGTATACAACATTTTTGATTAAACTGAAGCATTTCCTTGTACTCCGACTACGCGCTAGGTTGGACTAAGCGCTCCATGGCGTCGGTGGGCGTCCCGAACGCATGCCTCAGCGACGGTTAGATTGCGATAAGCTTCCCCAACCAGTTCTTGTTGAAAAGCTGGAGATAATATCGAACCTTAACATTAATCAGCGATGGTCGCTTATCAAGAATACCTCGCATTCCGCTGACCCATCTTGCTGTGCAGTGAGACTAGATTTCCGGTGAATAACTACGTCTTCTCGACGCATGGCAGTCCATCCTAACTGTAAGACGAGTATAATGAAACATGGTTCGAAAAGAGACGTGAACTGAACACAAGTCTACGAAGGGACTGTGAAATATGGTGGTCGCAACGTACATCTACGATGAAACACACCGCAGCCATGGGCAACTATCGCTATCTGCTCCATCCCATCCTAGTCACCGGCAGGAAACTATGAGGTGTGAAAGACTTACCTTACTGTGGTTGGCTCCTTGAAGAAGACAAGCCGGGTTTGTGACTGTCTCTGATCGTGGCTGCACATGTTGGGCGATTGGCAGCAAGTTCCTCACAGAGCGTTTAGATGATATGATCATAAAGTTTCGTGGGTGTTTGGTACGAGAGACGTCCCCAGGATCACTCGGCTTTTTTTGATGGCGCACCTCTCACTGTTGCATAACGAAGTGAGGGCTGCCAGACAGCAGCGTGCTGATGCATGGCTCCCTAGGAGCTCGTCCGCCATTCGACTGAATTGGATCCAAGTCAGGGGTCCACGCAGCCGTAATAGTTAAACACATTTCCTTCACAGCCGTTGGATTATACAGTAAATCTCATCCACCCATTCAGGGGTAACTGTCTTTGCATGCCAAACACCGTCTCATCGAGATTTCGGGGCCTCGGTTACCCTTAATCTGGTTTATCCAGGGCTGTGGCCGCTGATGCATGCTTCAGCTTATGAGAGATGGGAACTTGACGGAGACCAAACGGTTGGAAGATACCCTAAGGGCACGACAATCTACCAACTCCAAGGTGCTGCTTCTATCAAACACCCCATACTTATCTGTGAAGTTGTTGTGTGGCTAGCGTTCTACTCCTTGATTTCAGTGATCGCCTACGCACTCGTTGTTTGTTATGAATGCCTGCGCACCTGACGTCTGGATCGGTCCAGCCCACTAATGAAAAAATGGAAGACGACAGCACAACACGCCAAAAGCCTGTCTATTCGTATGAGAGAACGATATGCTATGTAGAGCGAAAATAGAGAAATCTCGAACGCGCCCATCTAATGGGATTAATGTCTTGACGTGGACGGCTGATTGAGTTATTTTCTTTAGTTTCATCGAACCGGTTTTCTAATGTTTACTCGGCTGGTTTAACCACATGAGTGGGTGGAGGTTTGTTGATTAGTTGACTCGGCTTGGCACGTTAAAAACGACCAGTAACTTGGCATTAGGAAGATTTTCGCGACTCCCTAACAGAAGTTGAGAGTTCACCAACTCACAATCATCAGCGGCGTCTTGAACGTTAGGTGGGGCACTATCAGACAAAATTAAGCTGGTTTCCAGAGTTAGCTTATCACGTATATATATATTCCGACGCACGTTCCATGATCTGCTTCGACAGATATACAAGGAAATCCAAGCCTTAGGATAGAATCAGGCACCTCACCAAACAGCCAACGGACCCTCTTTATAGTATGCCAGAAAGTGAGAACTCTCACGGACATTGGAGGTCGGGCAGTGACTATGCGCACTCTACACAACTACCAAGTGGATATTGCCTGCTTATACGGGGTCAGACTAGGCGGTACCAGCTCCCGTAACATCAGGATTACCGGGGCGGAAAACCATTACTGGCTTTATCACAGTGGTCCAGAAACGCCGGGCCAAAAAGGAGTAGCAGCAGCGTTAAGTCATCGCGCTAATTCCGCTCTGTTCTCTTGGGAACCGATGTCATCGAGAATCGTAGTGGCGCGTTTCAAAGGTGAAAAAATCAACCTTACCATGATTGTGACCTATGCCCAACCCTACCATCCACTAGTAGTGTAAATGACGAATTCTACGAGTCTTCAAACGTTCGTGGATCGCATTCCCCAAAGGGATGTGCTTATCATAGCGGGTGACTGGAACGCCCGGGCAGGCGAGCAAGATATCTCGCCACATTCTCGAAAAGTTCGGCCTGGGCCAAGCGATAGGCTAATTAGCTTCTCCGATTTTAACCGGTTGTGCATAACCAACACACGGTTTCAGTACTACAGAAGGCATCTTCTTACGTGGTATTCCAGTGACAATGGAACAGCTCACCAAACTGACTTTGTGCTAATCCGATCGCGGTGGATCTCGTCAACAGAAGATTGCAGACTGTACCGCGGCGCTGAGGGAAGCAACAAGGGAGGATCAGATCACGTGCTGGTATGCGCGACGCTTCGCCTTCGCCTAACAACCCGAATAAAGACGACTCCCCCGAAGTACCTCAACGTGAAACTGCTAAAGTCCCGGGAGAAAACGGAAACTCTAGCGAAGGAGATTGAACTGCGGTTGTCAACCGATGCATCAACGTCACACCACATGACAGACTCGGTCGACTTGCCGTGAGCTAAACTGAAAGAAACAGTGCATCAAGGTCTAATAGGCGAATTAGGACTCATGAAGTACTGCTACTGAACAATTGAAAACCCGGCTGGATATCGTTTGCGAAGACGTGAATCAATCTGGCCTTCGCATGATGTACGGCACCCGCGAATGGAAATCGAACTGGATCGATATTTGTGTAGGCGGCAAATCATTTGTTCGCGGTCTACACAGGCTTGTTACCCGAACAGACACACCCGAGGTCGATATAATGTCAGAAGACAGTCAACTTTCTCGGTAAATAGTGTGTGGTTCCATCATGATAAAATAATTACATGAGTGATGCATGACGCGATAAACAAGGAAAACTGATAACAGGAGTGAAACCTACATTCGAGGTGAACTGGCAACGGTCTCATGCAGAAAACATTATCTCTTGGTGATCCAAGCGTAAAAATGACCAGATTCAAGATGGCCGACCAGTTAGGGCAAAGATCAGAAGAACTGACCAATAAGATTAAAAGGAACGCGTGTTCCAATCATAGTCTGACTACTGAAATAGTGGTCTGTAGCAAAACGCGGAAAACGAAATAACGCGAACAGTTACAATCCGCAAGGACCTTACTGCCAACCACCCGTCATGGAAAGCCGCGATCAGAAACATTCATGAACCCGCTTATCCTCTCCAAGGAGCCAGCCGCAGTATAGCAAAGTAAAGTACCAGCCTTATTTAAAGATAGTGGAGCAAAGCTTACTAGAATAATCTAAGTTATGTTTTCCAAGGTTTGGAATTCCGAGCAGACCTTTTCCCTATCACATTAGCGTGTCATACTTCTCAGGATGTACCACACCCACCAAGAGCAGGCTGGGTTTCCCGCCGGTCGTGGATGCATCGATTATATCTTCAAACTCCGACAGCTTCTCGGACAAAATTACGCCTCCCAGAGACTGACGATAATAGTGTACCTAGACGTTCGCGCGGCCTCTGACTGTAGACAAGACTGCATTGTAGGACTACTAGTTGGGAATTGAAACGCCTAAGAAGTGTGTCGGTCCTCAAAGAGCTATGTCGTCATACCCCAGGTCGGGTTAGGACCTACGGTCAGCTTTCACCAACTCGCCTCCAGTGGAGTTCGACAAGGTTGCCCTATATCCTCATTCCTCTTCAACTTTGCCATAGGGGTATGTAGTGATTGTATGGTAGGTTGAGGTGGCCAGTCCGTGACAGCAAAAATGTATAAAACCTTGACTAGTGGACTTAGCCAAGTAGGACGTGTTCAACTTTCGGGTTGGGTCCACGAGACCCGGCTATCGAATGGTTGAAAACATTAAGCACTATGGCTAAGAGTCGCTGCCGGCTGCGTAGTTGTATCAAGGCTTTTCATCTGTCTTGGTGATTTCCACTTACTACTTTGTTTTCGGCTCTTTTTGGGTCTATGCTTCTATTCATTCTGCCCTCAACTCAGCGATGCTGTGTGATAGCGACAAAAACCAGAGCATAGAAGCGCAAGGTTGATAGATGAATGAACTGAATAGATACAGTATACTTTACAGAATGCCTTGTATGGTCTTCCAAACGGTGGAGTTGAACTCCTCCCAGGGAACAGTTTTTCGACCTGGAATATGCCGGTGACATTGTCTTGGTGAGTGACAATGCACAGGCAGTTCAGCACGCTCAGAACGGCTTGGCGATTGAGGTACGGTAGCCTCCCGCTTAGGTTTGCCACATGAACCTGCGAGGTTTACGAGTGCCAGCTGCCACTCCTCATAAGTGTGCATTTCGCTTATTACGATGTCAACGAAACCAAAAGGAAGGCGTCTCAATGAGTCCCAACGCTGCGAGATCATATCGAAGAAAAGCAAAACGCGGGAGTACAAGGTTAATGAAGGCGCTATCCGAAAGATTCGCGAAAATCGGCAAGCGATCCAAGAGGGATCTGCCCCGATGACTGAAGAGGACAAGGAAAACATCTTCCGAGCTTCAGCTGGACGATTTACTGACTTTGAAGACATGATTTGTCTGGATTGACAACACGCGTTGCATCAGCTTTCCGGTACCGACATCCCTGGCAAATCCCAAAGCGAAAAGTATTGCTTGCAGCCTGTCAGTTCCCTGTGGTTTGGTCGGGAAGCCGAAAGAACAAGCATGTACCAAAGGCTGACGTTGCCCCGTTCCTTATTTCAATCAAGCGAAAGCTTGGATGGATGTGAAACCTGTTGGAAGTGGTTCAATGAAGTGCTTCTTCCAGGTGTAAAAAAGAGAACAGGACGTCGCCTTTTAATGCTGATGGACAACGCTCCAGCACATTTTGGAGCCTTCGAAGGCGACAATGTTCGGATAGTTTTCCTTCCTCCGAAATGTACAAGATGGAAATAACCTTGTGACAGGGGAATAGTCGCAACTCTGAAATAGCAACACAAATATTTGTATTTGAAGGGTGTTCTTGACTTTTATGAATTTAACAAGGCGACAAACAGAAAAAAAGCTCAGGGGCGAAGAGATGCTGCAAGGGTCTTTTACGGGAACCCAGCGCACCTGCTCGATGCTGCAAATTACGTGAAAGATGTTGAAGAGCTTTTAAAGTCGACGAAAATTGTCGAACCGGTGATTTGTACTGATAATGACGACGTTGGTCCTCAAGACCTGAATGCGGGTTAAGAAATCGGATTTCTATTTCAGGGGTTCGAATCCCTTTATATGCAGGTTCTCGACACTAAAAATCAGCTGTTCTGCTGTGAAGTAAAAACTGAAGCTAATGATACATTTGATGACCATAAGAAATCGTTTGAATTATTTCAGAGAAAGATCCGGGCAGTGTCTCTCAAAGCCAAAGGAAACAAACTTCAAAACCAGCGCCGAATTACGATTCACAACGCGTGCACGGAGTTTTTAAATAAAATATACGTATTCTAGTAATAAATGTTGGACCTGGGATTTTAGGGAAAAATACGCATAGGTACTGGGACGCGTACTTAAACGCGGGGTTACTGCATCCAAATAGAGTATGTACTTCGCACCTTTCAAATGCAAAGCAATTTTCCAAAAATGGCAAGAGCCTGTGCCTGAACTCACTCTTTGTGACTATCAGCTGAAGTCATTCGATAATTCTAGAAACCTCAGGAACTTGATTACAGCTGGATGTGGTGCTGGGGTGACCAAGTCACGAGCAACGAGAACCAGAGCAGTTTTCGCCAATCTACGACACCTTTGGCACTCCGGGATCGGTTAACGAAAGTACATGCAGCAGTGTACATAGTACACCTGAATGTCCAGCCGGTCACACAAACATCGATTAAGTGATCACTGAGGTGAGAACCAATGCAAGTGTACCAAACCCAGGGGAACTAGCAGAACAAGTCCGTAGATTAGCTAAAATATTCCCTGACAGTGCCGATTTTATTTTCAACATTCGGGAACGCTGACACTTATATTGCAGAATAAGCTCAAACAAATGGTGAGCTTGAAGCAGCTGTAAACACGGTCCCAACGAACAGCTTACCATTCTGAGAACAGCTATCTGCATCTCATGATCGTCAAAAGAGTAACATCCTTCTTGCATATCGATCGGCATCTTTACATTTCGGAAATACTTTGTAAAACTGCGATCCGCATCAGAAAACCTGAAATGAGCGAGGAAAATTATTTTCATAATGCAGAAATGAACGAAGGTCGACATGGAGCAAAAAATACACACGATTCAGCTATCTTTATTAGTTGGTTCAACGAAGATACGTCACCTACTTCTTAAAACATAGGTACATGCAATTTCAAAACTGCTCCCTACATATATATATAAAGACCCTTACCGGGTCTGAAACCGACCTGATTCTCGCACATTGGATGATCGGTGGAGAACAATCCCAGCGAGGAGTTTGGACGCGATACTTAATAAGCTGATTCCTCTGCGGTTTTCTCATGAGGGTCCCTCGCCTTTCTTGTAAATGTGAACAATCACCGATTCACACCATTCCCTGAGAATCTGCTCGCTATCTATACCTCCCGCATAACCTCCACTTCTGATGGAAGAGTGATATCTACCTGCACCGTTTCTTTTGCAGGTGTATTCAGAAGGTCCACTGTAGAAGTGGACAAACTGAATTGCTACTTTAAGTGGTTCACCGGACGGTCCAGAAGATATTCTTGAGAGTGAGCCAATAAGTCGTTGGATTCATTAATCATCTGACTTGGACCCCCGGCTTCCACGGACCGGTACTTCTAATCAAGCGGTAAGGGTTGCGACTATTGCCAATGGACGCATCCTCCTCCATTTTCCTACATTTTGCGACCCACCACTCCTCATAGCCGTCTCGAACTCCTGGTCAGTTGGCGCCTCAGGGACTTGCGCATCTTAATGAGTGTGAAATCCGGAGGGACGCATCTGCGAGCATTTAATACAGCAACTGATGTCGTTTATGGGGCGTAAGTGAATGGGAGTTGTGTGACACTGGAAGCGGCGTACAAGGCTTCCATTATTTGTTGTTAGCATTCATTTGGATCCTGAACACCCGACTGCATCGAAAACCATGTAGAAGTCTCCGCCTGAAAAGCAGATAGTCGGTTATTGTCTGGGTGCAGCTGCGTAGAACGAGTGACTCTAGCGTTGGCGCGGTCACAGACGAGACGAAAACGAGCGCGAACGTATCAATGCGTGATCTGACTCCACAGGCGTCGACAGCGGTGACCAATGACAATATGATCAATCTGAGTCCTGCATTATGAAGACGTAGGATGACGCCATGTGAGTCTATGCCGCTTCCTGCGGCAGAAGTTCGTACTCGCCAAAAACAATCTGTGGTCAGAGAACAGCTGGAAGAGATGATCGCCGTTGTCCGTGCGATCTACTGGGGTAACAAACAGACTTCCAATGTGCCTTTCGGAGTCCCCAAAATGTCCAACTTGAGTATTGAAACCCTCAGTAATCAACACCACGTCCATTGAACGCATGTTTCGAAGCAGCTGGGAAAAATCTCGATAGAATTCATTCTTGGTATCAGAAGAACTGTAGTCAGTGGGCGCATACACAGACACGACGAACAAGCATCGACGCTTCAGTCTGTTGTCACTGATATTTACAGAACCGTTCAACCGGACTGCACAAAAACGACTGCTGACTGGAATCCAGTCTAGTAATGCACGCTCGGCTCTTGTGCTCCGAGTGATCCTCACGCTACCTTAACCACGAAAAATAGGCACTAGATCACCCGACACGCGAAGGGTGAAGCGAGAGACAGGTTGTATCTGAGGTGCGAAGAGTGCTCACAGAAGTGAGGTCCTGTTTTCGAGACACACTATACACCTATTTGGAAAGCTTCAACAGTTCTAGCGAGACCAGTTCGTTGGTCTATCTGACAAAGTGTGCAAACGTTAAATGCTCCCAAGTGAATTGAACACGTAGTCATAAGAAGTGCGTCTAATTTATGCCCTACTTTTGAACTACTATTTTCTTTAGAACCGTACTGACCCGTAGCATTTTGCATCGGTCTTGAATTAAAGGATGGGAAATTAGTGAGTTTCTCTACAGGACGGATGCTGAAGGTTTCTAGGCGAATCACACTTCGCAGCTGCCTATAATGCCGAAGAGGTTTTCTTTGGGAACCCTAACCGAAGACTGACTCAAAAGTCTGACCCATAAGGCAGTGGGGCGTTAACCTAGCACAGGAACGTGACCGAAGAACCCGGGAAGGAACCTTTCTCGGTTGCTGCAAGCACTCTGCCTTGTCTTCGCTGGCGCTTTGTTATCGATTTGCTTTTTGGATTCAGTCCTTAGCCCCACGAACCCAGTGGAGCAAGCCAAACGTGGACGGCGCAGCATCATTTGGAGTGGGGGCTTCCACGCTTTGGCTGGTAGACGATGGATGGGCATGCGTAATACTTGCCCGAGACACGGGGAGGGGGTGGCGGTTTAGTGTGATTATTTCTGTCCGAGTGCAACTATTCACACTCAACACGTGGAGACGAACCCCGTCGTTGCTCACACGGTGTTCCCATAAAACGCGAGTAATGTTCCAGAGACATCGGTGATCAAATACGGACAGTCGTCGAGCGTCCCCAGCGCGGAGCGGCCAGGGATCTCAACCGAAGAGCAAAGCAGTGTAGACCCATCCTTTCGATGATATGAGGATGTCGTGGCGTCACTACAAGTAACACAGGTCAGTCTGGCTTTCGCTATCTGTGATCTGATCTTTCCAATACCAACTGCAATGTAGTTTCCGAGGTACTTAAAGTTACTGATTAACTGTTCATCACGCAGGATGAGAGTAGCCATAGGCCCCTGTCAGTCTTGTAAGAGTACTTTGCACTTACGTGGGGCAAAGCACATGCAATACCTGGACACCTCAATCGTGAAGCAGTTCACAACGTGCTGCATCACCTGAGCGTTATTAACCAACAAGATGATATCATCGGCGCATTCTAAGTCAAAACTGTTTCCTGGGAAGAGCTCAACCTCATCGTCCTATTCCGAAACGCAGCGACCCCTCTAATCCTAACAAATATAGTCCAATCGCTCTCAGATCCGTTACTTTAAAAGTTTTCGAAACCATTATGCCCGAACAACCGCGCATGTTCCTCGAACGAGAAGGACCACTGTCCGACTACCGATACGGCTTCTAGTTCCGTCGTTTCACGGATGAACCATTATCCCTCGTCTCACACTCTTGTTCGACTGCAGTCGATAACCAAAGAGAATCATACTTAGTCCGGGTCGATACCACAAAGGACTTCGACTGAGTCTGGTACGAGTGTCTATTGGTGAAATCGCCAACGTTTGAGTTCCCTTCGGCTCTCGAATCGTGGAAGACCAGTTTCCTCAATAAGCAAACCATTTCCGTCCGAGTCTATGGGGTTCTGTCCCAGCCGTTTCTCGTTGCGCCCGTCCCCTATTTCTTTTTATGAATGATCTTCTGCCCAAGACCTCCAACCCAATGCACACTTTTGCCGATGTCACCCACAACTGTCCCTTTTTCTTACTCCCCCGCCCACTATGCCACCACAAATATCGATCGTGGCCGTACGTCATCAGTGTATCAACTATTTTCGGCCTCAAACACATCCTCTCATAGGGCTGCCACAAACATGCTGACTTTAATGTTAATCTTCTTTCAATTACCCTTAAACATCATTTGTTTCTCCAGCATATATCCTTCGATTCAATGCGTTTGAATTCTATAGACTAAATCTCTTCTTGATTTATCCATAAATTCATTCTGTTGTTCGCCTTTCACATCTCGGCTTCCTTTTCGTGCTCCGTTCAACGTTGGCTTTTTACTTCGCGTCAGAGTTCCTTTTCCTAGCTTACCTCCGCCTACTGTACAGGGCACAAGGCTGTCCCACACACAAATACTGCAATCGTCGGCAGGGAGGGGCTTCGTCTTTCGCCCTTTTTGTTTTTGATCGGGTTCAACGTAAAACAATTCCGCTGGTTAACGACCATTCCGAAACCTCCAATTTGCAGTCACTGGCCCACGGTCGGGCGGTTGCCTCATTACCTACTTTCTACCGCTATTGTTTGGACGCCCGATCTTCAAAGCTTGTTCTGGCGAGTCTTTTCTCTAACATTCACCAACCATTCTCATACACACGCGGTCAGTCATTCTTATCAGGTTTTTGTTCCCAGATATCGTACCTCTACTCCCAATCTTTCTTTTCCCCGGACTATCAAATTTTGGTACGAAGTGCCTATTTGTCCTCCCACCTATTTACAATTTTTCTTCAAGAGCAGTATCAACAAGCAGGTTCAGATGTGAATGTCCCCCAAACTCCCTCGAACAAGAAGTCCTTTGGCTAAAGGGTTTACATTTCTAAAGTAGATTACTTAATGTCTGATAAAAAAAATCGTCCAGAAAACCAGACAAGGAATTTTGTAGAACATCCACTACGGTGAAATGGAAAACAGATGGGGATATAAGACAATCTTGTTAAACTTCGCTGGAGACGGCAAAAGTTGGCAGGAAGTCCTAACCCAACCTGACGATACAATTTTTTGATGATTGCTACATACTTCTCCGGCACTCCAAGTCACAACAACAAACAATTCCGTGGTGTAGTCCTATCGACAAAGTTTAAAACCGCGCGAATATCTAAGAACATGACTTGGTTTGTGGAAAGTTTGACAATGCTTAAACGGCTGTCGGAGTATGAATCTCTGATCGATGCACCCATGACCGGTGCGAAAAGCAGTCTACTCCTCACGCATGTGGCGCAATCGACGCTATTGTGATCAGACTTATATTCCTGTGATTATCACAGCAACTCCGCAAGTCCCTCTTGAAGATGGGGTAACAACTGATTCCTCCACACGGAGGGGAACTGCCCAGAATTCCGAATATTGGAGAACGAAATGTGTAGTTCACTAACTAGTTGTACCCCATTATCTTTAAACAATGCTGGGGGGGGGGCATTGGAATCAGGTGCCTTGTGGTATCCCACGCCTGATCTATTGAGGCCTTTGGTGGTTCGCCACGCTAAGTCTCAGGATCATGGGTGCCGGTTTCCTTCACACTATGAATTATGAAAATACACAGTCACGTACACACTAGCTCTCCTGCTCGTTCTGCTCACTCGAAAAGCAAGCATGAACTCATCATCCTCACTAACTTTCGCGGAATGAACCATAATACCGATTCTGTCTACCAATTTCTTCAGCCTTCCTCTCCTCTTGCCCTATTGTTGACCGAAACTACAATCTCCTCGTCATCATACAACACACACCTCCAATTTGCTAACTATATCTTTCACTCCTCTTTTTCATGAAAAGCTGGTGTCTGTGTCTTTGTCCACCAGTCAGTCGCCACATCCAAAATCCAGAATCTTGACTTTCCCAGTTGTGAATTTTAGTTGATGTGACTGAAGCTCCGACTCCCTTATTTTACTCACTACTGTTGTGTTGTTTACCATTCACCCAACAGTAGCGATCCATCGATCTTCGATTTTCTATTTTTGAACATTGAGCACCTGCTTGTTACGGTTCCCAACTGTCATATCACCATCTTGGGAGATTTTAATGTTTACAATTGAGAGTGGCTGATTTACTCATTGGACACTTCGGCTCTGGGGCGCGGAGCCGAACAATTTGTCATGGTCAACAACCTGTGCCAACTTGTTGACCCCCCCCCCCCCCCCCCCCCACACACACGTAATCCCGATCGAGCGATCGTGCCTATACACTTGATCTTATTCTCATTTCTGTTCCTCCTCTGTTCTCAGGCATCTCTGGTCTTCCTCCACTTGGCTATCTGACCATTGTATCATTTCCTGTTCCATTAATTTTACTCGCCCCGATCCTCCCCCTACCTAGAGCCACACATTTAGGTGCTACATTTCAGTCAACTGGGGTGGTTTTCAAGATTTCCTAGCCTCCTATCCTTAGAAAAATTGCTGCTTTACTTCAGATGTTTCCGTTTCCCTTTCTAACTTCACTGACATTGTTCTTCAAGGTATGCAACGTTTTATTCCCCACTTTTTCAAACCCGGCGAACCTGAATCCCACGAGTGGTTCAACCACGAATATGATCGCGCTGTACGTTTTAAGCGTGCACCATTTCGCTGCTGGCGCCGCTCACCCACACCAGACTCCCACCGCTGCTTCGTGCAAGCCACGGACAGATGCTCGTCAACCATACAGAGAACCAAAGAATGTTTCATCCGCTGGAAAGCCGAATGCTTACTCTCATCTGCCACCGGTAGCTGAACACTTTGGTCCCTTGCCAAAACAGTTTCTCACAATTCTCGCATTTCCAATTTCCCTCCCATCTGTAATGCTTACGGTGATCTTGTTTGTGAACCATACGAGAAGGTTGAGGTTTCAGCCTCCTAATTTACCTCCAACCGTACCTTACTCAATTATCCTAATCCTCCGGTTCCTTCTCTTCCTTCTGTTTCCCACTTTTAATATCATATTAGCACTAGGAAGATCCGCCAAGCACTACGTTCTCTGGACACACGCAAACCACCCGATCCAGAAGGTACATCACCCATCGTACTTAAAATGTGTGTCCTTTAACTGACCTCTCACGTCATTCCGCCCCCCCCCCTCTCTCCAGCCTCCTCCTTTTTCGACACCCTGGAAACACACCGTGATTTCCCCTATTCTCAAACGCGGTAATCTTTCTGACCCAAATAACTATCATCCTATTTCCCTCACATTTATTATTTCGAAAGTATTCGAAATTGTCATATCCGACCAACTGCGTACGTTTCTCGAACGTGAAGCATTACTGAGTGATCACTAATGCGGATTTCGACCTCGCTATTCCACCGGTGATATCCTGGCTCTCGTCTCACACTCCTGATCGGCTGCACTCGACAACTACGGAGAAACACATATGGTCTCGCTCGACATCTTCAAGGCTTTTGACCAACTTTGTCATTAACGTCTTCTGGCGAAACTGCCCTCGTTCGAGTTCCCCTCCGCTCTCGTATTGTGGACATCGAGTTTCCTCAGTAAGCGAACCATCTCCGACCGAGTTGATGGGGTTCTGTCCCAGCCATTTCCCGTGAACGTTTGTGTTGCCCAAGGTTCAGTACTTGCGCCCACCCTACTTCTTATATTTATTTATGATCTTTTATCCACAACTTCCAACCCCACTCATTCCTTTGCCGACGACGCCACCCTTCATTCTCCCCTTTCTTACCACACTCCACGTCATGAAAACATCAACATCGATCGCGAACGCAGTGCAATCAGTGTATCTTTAGAGTCCGACCTCAAACACATCTCCTCCTGGGGATCCCACAATCACGTTGCACTTAGTGCATCCAAAACTTTTCTAAGTTTCTTTGAAACACCATTCATTCTCCCCACATTTATCCTTTGATTCAACTATGCTGCACTCCACAGATTCTGTCTCCCCCTTAGCTTATCTATAACTTCGTGTTTATGTTGGTCCGTTTTCATATCTCAGTTCGCATGTTGTGTTGCGCGCAAAGTTGGTTTTCTGTTTGGCGCCAGACGCTTCTTCACACCAGCTCATCTTCTTCTGCTGTACAAAGCTCAAATCTGTCCCGCACTCGAATACTACAGTCACGTGTGGGGTGGAGCTTCCTTTACCTCTCTTTCTCTTCTTGATAGGGTTCAACGTAAGGCCATCCGGCTGACCAACGACCCTTCTTAACCTCCAATCTGCAGTCAATAGCCCATCGTCGGGCTGTTGTTTCGTTGTCCCTCTTCTACCGGTGCTATTTGGATTTTGTTCTTCGGAACTTGCTTCGGCGGTTCCTTTTTGCAAAACTTTCTCGAACATCACGTATCCAGTCAACTAGTCATCCTCATCAAGTTTCTTTCATTAGATGTCTTCTTTCTTTCGCTGGGCCGTTAAACTATGGAACACTCTCCCTCTTTCTGTCTTCCCACCCACTTACACCCTTTCTCTCTTCAAAAGCAGGACCAATAAACTGGTTCTAACGTGAAATTCCCCCCACAACCCACCTTCACTGTATGTCTTATGATTAGGGGGTTGACCTCTTATGCTTTAATTGACTTTAAGTGGTGAAAAAGAACAGATCACTTTGCGGAACTCGGCTTCGTTGGTGGTACTGTTGGAACAGTCCGAGACATTTACAAAGCAGTTTGCGGCAGAAATCAATGCCGGGGCTAGCTATATTGTAGTTTCAAGTGCTCTGTCAAACGTTAGAAACGCCGCTGATTGTGAATTGACGAAACATCAACTTCACAGGTCGTTTTATTTACACCTAACTGCTTGCCACCGGTGACAAGGATAAGATGAAACAGCTTGTGAGAGTTACCCGTGACTAAGACATGTTTCATCTCAGATGCACGTTTGGACCACCAACTTTCGCGATCCCTACATAGGCTTCAGCTGAGTTCGTGTGTCAAGATGAAGCGAGTGCCGTTATGCTTGCTACCAACAGGGATCGACCGGTGTGCGTCTTGAAGACAGAGTCAGAAGAGATAAAGGGTCTCACGACGTGACGTTTCAGACCAACTCACCACGCGAGAATGCATAACGCTCTTAATCAGCGACCAGCATTCATCAACGCTGTCAGGTGAGACTGCTGCTAGCTCCTCATTTAGCGTGTTTTGAAGGTCAAATAGAGATGGTTGATTTAGTTTGTCACAGCGTAATTGTTATTGCATCACGCGTTTGAGGTGCCCGCCGAAGCACATGGATAACTTAGCGTACACCAAAGAGTGGTCGGAGCCCACGTACGAAATCCAGTATGATCGACGATTTCGGATGAAACCCCGCGACCTTTAGCTCATTGCGATGTGGTCGATCAGGGTCCACGGCTGAGACAAAGAGGGGGATGCCAAGTAGCATACCGGCGACTGAAGAGTCTGAAGTTCTTACTGGCGAGAAATATGTGTTGGTCGGAAGAAAGGACTAGAAGCTTCTTCCGGGTGTCTGGACGACAAGAATATAGCAGAAAATGGGCCTCTCAGATGCACCTCATCTGATGGCAGTCAAACAACTCCAGTATTCATATCCATTGCGAAAATCAAAATATCACCGCGGTTTGCTCCATTCAGGTCTAGCAGGTTTTAACAGAAATTGTCTGACTGTTTCTGGATTACAGTCAGTGGATGGGTAAGTCGACACAACAACAATTACGTTTATCGGGGTGAGGACTGTTCATCATGCACGAACCACCAAGTCTTACTGTGCAAAACGGACTGTAAACTGGGATACAGTTTAGTAGCATTCAAAGCTACACCAACATCCACCTGACCAGATACCGCAGCCTCGAGGTTAAAAGAAAGACGCAGGTATAAAACCTAGCAAAAAGGTTCGGAGGGAAGCGTCAATGGGACGTTGGAGCTAGTGTCATAAATACGAGCTTCTTGCATACAACTCATCGGTGGCAATGGTTTCGAGCGTACGGGCCAAACTCACCTGTTGCCCTGTATGCATATTTTTACACGTCTGGCGCACCTAACTTAAAGGAGTATCGCGGACAAAAAAAGAACATCGGCCGGCGTTTGCTGGTCTTCGGATATCAGTTGTCGTAGAGGGAACCGAAATCGGGCTTGGACCTCAACCTGAGGAACTGCAGTTAGTACAAGCGGCCACGACTACCGTTGGATAGAGACTACATGAAAGAGGAGGAGGCACAATGAGGGGTGGATGATGGACTACGTGCGGTGTGCGAGTGTTCGCAAAAGTTCGTGAAACATGCATCAGAAAGCAGAAAATAGTATCCCTTTAGGTCATTTCGGGTGTTGCGGGATGTTGTACTACTTGGTCGCCCAGTCCGTAGTGGGCATTTTTGTTCGAGGATGCACCTCTAGCCCCTGCACAATCGAGTGCGACCTGCAAGGCAGCAGGGATGTCTCAGAGGAGCTGGTGGCCAGTGACGGTTCATGCGATTCCTCTGAATTACCTTGCCGAGTGGGCAGCACAAGTGGTATTGGCTATGTTTAGTGACGAGCCACATTCACCATGTCACAGTGCTGTTCTCAGATACACGGAGCGTTTTAAAATGTAGCGCTCGCCAAGTTGAAAACGCACCACATCCTCGAGCACTGCCGCTGCTCGTCCACGAATGTTTGTTCGGCAAGCCTGGACTCGTTTAATTCGCGACCAACCATTATACATTTTTTCACTACATGCTTGTGCATTAGTGCAATGGAGGGGGTATATCGCACAGCCACAAAGGCCAACCGCACTATTAGGGACAACCAGCAATTGAGTGGAGAACCACATAAAGTCCCAATAGGTCAGGTGTGGTAACGAGCCGGACAACAGTGGATTAGTGGCGACCATCCCCCCCCCCCCCCCCTAGACGACAGCTCTGTTCTTCATCCGGGGATGAGTGGGCAGAGTACAGAGTATGCATAACTGATGAACGGCAATAACTGAGAAACCAGTCGACCTCCCGGGAAGTTTTATCTATCCGTCTCTCTATTACTCACCATCAATATATATATAAACAGAGAGAGAGAGAGAGTTGGGTTGCGGCTTTAACGACGAAGCGATGGAAAGTGTAAAGCATTTTCATCAAATACCTTCAAGTCGAACCCAACACAAGAACACAACTTACTGGGCGCGCGCGTTAATTTTAGCCCGATCATTGAACAAACCAGTGCGCCATTCGATCAATTTGTAGTCGTCTCGAAGTAAATGGTCACCAACCAGATTGATCTCCGTCATTTTTTGTGCAATCTGGACAAAATTGAAATCAATTCAAACAGATAAGCAATCAACTGCAAATAGCCTAATAATAGAATGATAGTCATTTATGTACTCAGGTTATCCAGCTTAATCACAGTAAGCGAGCACATATTCGTAGAAATACCCCTGACAGGACTGTCGGAAAATATCAGCATCCTTATGTAATTACCTTGAGGTTAACATATGCACTTATAATGACATGATTCGTGAATACCGATGCCATTGATCTTCATTCCAAGGGGACTTTTTTCGGTTGAACCAAGAACTCGAAAAATGACTGTCATTGCTATCAGTAGCATGTGTGGATATTCGAAACTCCTGGGGTATGCCAGGAGTTATTGAACACTACATTTCATCCCATGCACCTAGTTTTTACCCTCTGACTACCTTTTCGGACGAACTTACGCAGACAAACGGGATCGCTGCCAAAACAGAACCCACTCAGGGTAGTAGTTATGAACTCTAATCAGTGCTATGAAGTACAAAACGGTCAATTCTTCTCCGGAAATCTGCTGCCAAGTGAAGTAAAACTATACAGTAAAACCCATCAGTAAGAGACAGGGGGGAGACCAGTGTTCTTAAGTGCGGGGTGCTCTTTAATGGAGGTTTTACGAACATATGGGGATACTGACGGGGAACTGAAAACTGTCCCTATTTGCAGGGTGCCCCTTATCGAGGGGGTTAACAGTGTACGAAATGAACATGTATTGATAACTACTTGTGAGTCTAGAGTTTGACGTGCGCTCGTCGACTCCCAACATACTTATGCTCGTGCGCGATTTCATCTTCTCTATCCAATATGAACCAACGACAGAGCCAATCGCCTAACATAACGGCTGCCAGACGATAACCACTGATCTGTTTCCAATAACTAGCCAAATAAACAGAGTGTAGATCGAAAATGTATAGTTTCGGACTGTCGGCGCTACATATAGTCACAGAAATGAAAAGAAACGGCAAGTATCTGTTTACTTAACTGACTTGTTGGATGCAAGCAAGCGATTGTCTTGCTAACGGATTGCAACCATAGCCACCACCCTAAACACATGATTGGTGGTTGTTAATACAAATCGGAATTAAAAACGAACACCCATACGATCAAACGGGATTTTATTGCCGTTCGGATAGCACCCATAACTCAGTGGTAGTTAGTAATGTCATTTCGCTCAGCTTGTTACCACACCTGATCTTATGTGGTTTCTCAATCCAGGTTTCAGGGTTAGATTGCCGGTTATGTCTAATAGTGTAGTAGGCCTTCAAGGATCTGGATTACACCTCTTTCGCTGCATTCATGCACAAGCATTTGATAAAAAAGCAAGAATACGCCTTTTGTTTAGAATAACCTGATTTCTTGAAAAAAGTAACGCGTTCACGAGGAAGCTAGAGAGCGTAGCTAACCTCACCAGCAGACTTGCAATTTATTTTGTGCACTGCCAACTTGCGGCTGGCGTATTGAATTCTCAAACTAGCTGGTTGCCAAACGAAGCTGACTGACTTCAGCAATCTCCACTTTAAAAAACCAGTCCTCAAATTCAGGGTGCCTGAAAAAATTAGCCAAACGGTCAGCTAGCACTTTGTTTGTCTCTACTGGGTGATATTTTTTAAAGTGAAGAAAATCGTAGGAATAATACAGGTACTGAGTTAACGAGAACCACTCTCCTATTTGAATATATTCGATGAAAACGTTTTTTCTCGAAGGGACAACCTAATTTCAATTTCTTCGCTTTGATTGAGGTCATTGACACGGCCTTGATCGATCTGTGGTTAGACCACGAGTTTTGTTGTTGCTCATACTTGACACACAACGTTGAGTTTCGGTCTGCAAAAAACGATGGCTGCAGCATAGCCAAGCTGTTTTTGCTCGTCTGCTTCATGGCATCCCATTTCCGAGCCCGTGATCAATGAAACTGATTGAAAACGGTAACAAGTTCTTTACCGTTCACGGCCTGCTGCTGCAGCCCTTAGTGCCCCCCAACCAGGTGGTGATTGTATATTTAGATCCTAACGTGAAGACGATAAGCACATACTCTTTCTTATCTATCGGTATACTCTGCACACCTTTTCTCCATTTCATTTGAGAATCTTCATGTGATATCTTTGATGCCACAGTCATTGCAACCAATACGCGATGCGGAAGACGGTTTCCCGCGTTACGAAGAACGTGTCTCAGTTAGTGGAGCCTAGTCAGTTCGATTCGATGAAGTAGCAAACAAACCAACACTGGACCAAATACCAGATGCATCACATCGCTATTACAGATCTTATCGCTTCCCACCAGCCTTACTAGACTTTGCGGACAGTTGTGGTCCAAAATCTCTGACCGGCGAACATCTTCCACAAGTAATTTTTAAGTTTCACAACCAAACAGCAGAGCTGATTGAACGGTAGCACATGAAAAAGCAAGCTTCTGGTTCCAGTCAGACATCAGGTCGATACCACAGTTGCACCAGCTTAACGTATGGAGAAACAGCCTTGGACATGAATCCACTCACTTATCACGAAATACTATTTCCAGCCAAGAGGTTTCCAAGTACGTGGATTGTTCGAACATGGATGGAGCCTCATTGTCTAATGATAACCCGGGGATAACCAACGTCCTAGCTTGAAGCAGCGCTTTACGTTGTGAAGGTTCGTAACGCATGCCCAGTAAAGTCAAATCACTTGAGCCCGTCAACTGCAGGTAGGGACTGGTTGGTACATCTTGAGATGTAAACAACGACATCGGTATGTCATCATCATTATCATCATCGTAGTGTTAAACAGTAGGGCAAGCCCCACTGACCATTGCTTTCTTCGCCATGTTGCACGTTGAACTAGAAAGTATGAATGTATAAGATGGATAGGAAGTGGGCCTACACGGGTGAGAAAAGGAAAGAACTCCCTAAGAGCCAACACACGGAATAAACGGTCTAACTGTACAAACGCACATCGATCAATCATTCTGATTTGACAGAAAGTGACAACACGATCACCACTGTTCGCGGTTCCCTGCCATATCCTTCAGTGTCTCCAGTCAACTGGTTGAGGAATATTTTGGACCCCAACCAAGAAGACGTGAAGCACCTACTTTTGCTAAGTCTGCTATACATTTTCTCATTCCTCGCTGCCACGTCATCTGTTGACCTCCACGTGGTTTCTTCCATTCCTGAGGAGGAACGGACAATAGGACACGGTACGGTAGACGTGTGTTTGACATACGTAACACGTGCCCCAACCAACGAAGTCTACTAAGTTGGATACGCTGTGACAAAACATTCTCCGAATTAATACCCAATAATCGCTTTCTGACCTTAGCATTGCTCACTCTGCTATTCCACCCAATCATATTGATACTACGCAAACATCGATGGTTAAATACCTCAAGACGACGAATATCATCAGCACGCAGACTCTAAGTCTCGCAACCATACAACAAAACTGAACGCACTGCAGCACAGTACACACGACCTTTCAACTTCAGTGAAATATTAGGTCGGCAACACAAGTGCTTCAGTCCAGCGTACGCCCCTCGAGCCTTGGGTATCCACGTGCTCACCTCTACCACTGTGATCCCATCCGTCGTCACGCTGCTCTCGAGGTAATTAAAGCGGTCAACAATTGCCAGCACCCACCCCCCATCGAGCATCAAGCTCGGAATCGTTGACATCCAGCCTTGTAACATCACTTTACACTTTGAGGTGCAAAGCGCATGCCGAATGGAGCCACTGCTCTTGCAAGTCTGTCTAGTGCACGTTGAGCATGTTCCGTGGATTTGAACAAGCAGACAAGGCCGTCCGAGTAATCTAGGTTACAGCTTCTCCCTATTGTATATTTCGATGCCCACGTCATGGAGACCTCCCAAGGCATTCTCCAATATTTCGTCCATGACGAAGTTAAACAAGAATGGAGACATGGGACATCCCTGTTGTACACCGCTGGTCGTTTCGAACCCACTGGATAGTTTGCCGTAAACCCTTACGCGGCCAGAAGTATGAGAGTACAATGAACTCAGTAGATTCACGAACTTCTGAAACATACCTTTCCGATGAAGAGCATCGAATAGCGCCGTCCGGTCAACTGAATCGAGGGAGCCTTTCAAGTCAAGGAACACCATTACTGTCGGTCGACGGTGTGCGAGACGCACCTCCAGTAATTGACGAAGAGTAAAAATCTGGTCAATGCAGCCTCGACCTGGGAGGAATCCGGCTTGTTGTTTGCGGGTGTTCCTCGCGCGAGTTGGTGTAAGACGACGTAGTAAAATCGAGGCTAATACTTTGGTGACTACCGGAATTAAACTAATCCCACGATGATTACCACAGTCATGGCGTATTCCTCCCTTGAACATGGGTATAATGAATGACTCAACCCATATTACCGGAATACGCTCCGAGTTCCAAATGTCTCGGAGCAAGGTGGTAAGTGATTTTATCAAAGCATTTCCATCCAATTTGAAAAGAGCTGGAGAGAGTCCGTCAGGACGGTCTGCTTCCCCTCGCTTTACTAATCGAATGCATGACTCCACTTCTACTTCCGTTGAGGACTCAATTGATACCATCCAAGGAGTTGCAGTTGTTGACACAGGAGTAACTACATTAGCGTGCGGCCAACTAAACTACTCCTTGAAGAATTCGGTCCAACGGTCCAACCTCTGCTCCTTACCATGAACAGGCTTTCCATTTCTCCTCGCTAATCGCTTCAATGACCCGGATGCCCCGTCCACCGGTGTCATGAATAAGTCTGGAAAGTCTCTGACTGTTACCTGAAGCGGCTGTTATTTCCATTTCTTCGGCTACCTTGACCCACCAATTTTCATAATCACTTGCTTCTGTGGATGTCTTCGTATCTTATTTATCTTCTTACAGTTCGGGAGCTGACGCTTTCGCTCAATTACACTCGACGACTCTTGCAAAATCCAGTGTCTTTGATGGACAACGGGTCTAGGACCACAGGCGAAACCTGTTGATACGTGCATCGCCTGTTTGATATGAACCCAATGCTCATCTACATTACTGTTCGTCGTAGATTTTAGCTCATGTGCTAACTTCTGTTCATAACTGGTGTGAACTTCTGGGTTAAACAAACGTTGTACGGCTGCCGGGTTTGCGGTTTACGACGATGACCATGGAGCTGGAGAGATAATCGCATTAAAACTAATGCATGGTCCGACTCTACGTACGTGGACCAGTAAGATCTACAGTTCTGAACAGAACTGCACGACCGGTAGCTTACGGCGATATGATCAATTTGACTCGAAGTACTTGTAGAGTTAGAGCGCCATGTTGCCGTGCAATGCGAGCTATCGGAAATTGGTACTCGACAAAAACAATTGATTGACCACACAAAACTGTAGAGGTTTATCCCCGTTATCTATGCGCCGAGCAGGTAGGGCACGACGCCCGCCTGAGCAAGCTTCTGACACACAAAAATTCCCAACTTGTGCATTAAAATCACCAGCTAGTAACACAATTCAGATGCATTGCTCCTGCGAACGAGAGCGGTGAGTTTATCATAGAACTCGTCCTTCTGCATGTCAAAACTGCAGTCCGTAGGAGCGTATGTCGAGATTACAAACAAGTTGCGCTCAACACAGCTATCTTTTCGACCGCCAACTGACCCCTGGAGTGTGACTACACATAAAGGCCTATTACCGGGATCCAGTCTCGAAGAGCAGCCTCGGCCTTGCCACTCAAGACTATTTCTACACATAGACGATCAGCGGCAGTGCTTGAGGATACGGTAGGACTGGACTAGAGTTTTCCGCTCTAAAACGCCGCCAATTTGCTGACGGTACAGTGACGTGGCGAGAATCACTCACCACTAAATAAGACCATAGCCCATTTTCCACTTACCCGACTGTTTCCTAGAAGAGGCGAACCGACTACACAGCTGACCACCAGCTCATCCGGACCAACGCGCTTTGCTTCCCAAAGGCTAGGGGTGCATCCCCCGAACCGGGAACCCGAGTGGTGTGACAGTTCACAACGTACACAACCATGAGATATTTATTGCAATGACTGATTGCTCTTCTACACACACAAGCACTCTCTTACACCGTGCATAACAACTTATTTTTTCATCTCCTCGACTACCTTCACTTCTTTTTCTAAACCCAACGAGAACTTTAGTCGCCCATACAAACTGTAATGCCCTTGATGGAAGTCCTGGCCATGCACTATATTTTGCTTCTTCGACTTGTTTCCAAGTCTCAACTAATCCGTTACCGTCGGCTGATACCCTTCTCCGTCCTCGACGTCTATTCAAGCTGGCCACACTCGACATACAAACCCTGATGCGTACAGAACAATAGGCAGATTTTGCTCGTACGCTTGAGTCCCTTGTCATCGACGGGTGTTGCATGTAAGACTCCAGTTCCATTATTCGATTAAAGCTTCCATCAAATTCTTCCATGCAGCTTAACTTACACCTTTCTCGGAACCCTAAGGCTGCAGTTTTCGGTCATGTTGGCATCGGCATTGCTCTCATTGAAAGGGCTGAAGCGGCGCTGCCAGAATGGATCCCTACAGACAGCCGCTAATGCGCAGTGAGACTCACGGGTTAGTGCAAGGTGAGCAGTCACTTTCTAGATAAGCGCAATTTGTCTGTCGTTTCGGCGCAGGCACCCATCGACTGCATCCCAGGTGCAATGAAAGATTTCTACTAAGAGCTACACGACCTCTTACATAAACCGAGTCCGGCTGACTTTGTGATTTTCGCAGGAGAAATGAATGCTAGAGTAAGTCGGCAGTCACCGGACGAGGTCCTTTTGGACTGTATTACCATGTTTGGTGTCCCTCCTATCAATAATTACAGTTTAGGCCCAATGCGAATTCCTGCTTCTGTAGTCCTTTGCATAGACTGAAGCGCCAACGTGAGAGTCATTTTTTGTTTCGCCAACTGCTTTTCGTTTGATGGGAATAGAATGTTGCGGATAGTCTTCAATTTTCGACCAATCAGTTTTTCAGCCGAAGACACACCTTGTGGAGTGTTGGCTTTTGGTGTTGTCCGGTACAATAATAAAAATTACTGAATAATTTAACCCATGGTTGCCTCCCATTTTGAACTGAGTAGTGCCCATTTGAGTGAATCAACAATGCGTTTTGCCTGTCTGTTAGATCGTGGCATGGTGGCGAGAATGTTTAATATTGAGTTCCTGGCAAAATTTGTGAAAAACTGCCGTTATCGGACGCTACTTGATAGGGTAATCCATGCTGTGCAAACATTCGACGTGAAGTGGCGGAGTTGACCGCTCCTATTTCTGGCCACTTCGAGAGGGCGTCGACGACCAGGAGGCAGGATGTACCGTCAATGGATCCAGTAAAGTCAACGTAAAATCCTGGACAGGGGTGTTCTTGGGTTGACCATGGAGACGGTGTCTGGCGTGGCGGCATTTTCAGTGCTTGTTGACATCGCGAGCATTGACGAACTAAACTAGCATTGCCACCATCTATTCCGGGCCAGTATGTGTAGCTTCTGGATATTGCCTTTATACGGCTTATTCTCGAATGACCGATGTGAAATTGTTTTAGTATGACACGACATAGTGAAACCGGAACCACCACCCTGTGGCATGATATCAGACATGCGTCAACAACGGAGAGAGATCCATGACGGTGGTAAAAGTGCAGCATATCTCCAGAGTATGCTCTTTTAGGCCATGAGGTCTGAACAAACGTGATAATTTGCTGTAGAATCGAGTCGCGTTTCGTAGTCTCGTAAACTTGCTCTAAGGTGACAGGCACGGCACGCACAGTCTGACAGTTCCTCGATAATGGCATCTTCGGTTGTGATGGCTGCGATAACGGCTTCATCATCGTCCCCACGACGATTTGTTACTAGGTGAGATAGACTGTCTGCTTGACCAAGTCCGCAGTTTTCCGGAACGGTATTTCAAAATCGTAGCCCATCACTGTAGACGACTGGCAGAGTAAACTGGAATGCCTTTTTGGACCCGAAAACTGATACCAACGGTGAGAAGAATAAAGTAGCGACCCTGGAAGTTGTGGAACTTTTCCATGGCAAAAACGATGCCAAAGTCTTCTATCTTAATTTGGCCACACTTTCCTACGGAAGAGTTTAATGTGTGCGACGCGTGAGTCACAGGTTTCTCCGTTCCATCGAGAAACACATGGGAGATAACGGTGTCCACATCATAGTGGGAGGCATCAGGTGCCATAACAATCAGTAATTTAGGGTTAGTGTTAACGAAAGATCCTATGTCACCATCCGCCTTAGTTGTTCAAATAATGATTGAGTGTTGCGACCAACACCAAGAATAGTCCCTCTGTAGGAGTTGATTAAGTGGTGTCTGCAATCGATGTAGTTCTGGCAGGAAAGCGCTATGTTAACTGATGAGGCTCAGGAATGATCGGAGCGACAGAACGCCCTTTAGGGCTGGCGTTTGTTGTATTGCTATATTTCCCGGGTCTGGATGGCGACCATCAGCGCCAAAAACAAACTCAAAGTACTTTCACCGTTCTCAAGGGAAATTTTCATTTCTCTTGACGTAATCGGAACCCGAATTTTCGAATGCGCCGTAGGACTTGCTTCAAGCAGCTGTTAAGTTTGTCGGCAGAACGTCCGGTCACAATGATATCATCTAATTATGCAGCCGTTCCTTCTAATCCCGTTAACATGGTGTCCATTCCATGCTGGAAAATAGCTGGGGCTGTTTTAACCCTAAATGGCAGACGCATGAATTGGTACAGGTCTCGGTGAGTGTTAACTGCTAGCAAGTGTCAAAACTGCGGTGCCGCTTCGCTTAGAAAATAGGCCTCGATTAAGTCCAGCCTTGCGAAACAGGTACCGCCGTTAAGCATTGTATGTCTCCTGGAACAGGTAGTGGAGAAGAGTCGGCATCTAGAGCGGCGTTAAGGCCTGTAGAGAAATCAGCGCAGTCTTATGGCTGCATTTGGTTCTTTCACAACAGCGACTGGCCCATTCTGAAAACGTGACCAGAGCCGAAATTTCAAGGTCCTCAAGACGTTTAGGTTTTTGGTCAGTCGGTGGCTGAACTGCATAGCGTACTGGGCGTTTAGGACGGAACAACAGCTGACTGTTCTGTTTGAGCTGTGGAGTAGCTTGGAATTGTGTACATAGACCTATGCTTTCTAGGAAAACATGGGCGAATTGTTGGGCCAGTTGATCTGTTGAAGGAGCCCTAGAGGTTGTTTGGATTTGGCCGCAAAAGCTGTTGATAGAAAAGTCATCCAGGCCGAGCTCGTCGATTCAGTCTGACCCCATTAGGTTAATGTCGGATTCGGTGACGAAACGGGTCGCGGAAACTGTCTTGTTACGAAAAGGTACAGCACACTGAAGTTGGCCGGTAAGCCTTAGTGAGCCGCCGTAGGCACTAGTTGCAGTCAATGAAGTAGGCTTGATTTCTGGACGGCTGATTTTTGCTTATGTTTTCTGATATGACAGAAATGTCGGACGCAGTGTCTAGCTGGAGGTGGGCATAACGGTTATTGATCTGAACATTAATAAGCTTCTGAAGTTCAGCTACCTGGATCAGCGACGTTATGACTAATCCGTAAGAGTGCACGGATAACTGGTCAGCATTGGCACGCGGTCTGGGTGGGTTGAACGTTCGTTTTCTTTGGAATCCTGTATTACCAAAAACCATCCTTGTGTCTGGATTGACGACAGCGCTCGCATTGGTTGCTTCGCAATAGACAGAACCTACGGAAACGCCACTCCACAGTGCCTGAAGGGAGAGGGCGGTTTAGTTGGGCCAGAGTCTATAGATTTACATGGTTTCTTTATTCGTGAGTATTGTTTGGTAACAGCGACCCTGCTGACGACGTGCTGGTGGATCTGAATGCCGGATCATTGCGTTGTTGTCTCAGATTAACCAGTTCTCCCAGTGTGGTCGATTTTGGTCAGAAGTTGAGTTCGCGAGTCGGAGCGGTTGGCGGACTGAGGGCCGCAAATGAAAACCAGTTGTCGAAACTGGTCTTCTGTCAGTGATCGGAAGTGAAAATTGCTACAAGCACGACTGGCAACCGCAGCACATGCCATAAGATCGTCCACGTCCTGTTTAACCAGTTTATGACAGTGATGGCGAGTATTGAGTGATGAGGACGTGGCACTAAATATTCTGATCGTGGGGACAACAGTCTGGTCAAAAATGCTGTCCCGAGGTTGATCTGAGAGGATTAAACTTGTATAGCGGGCATGTTCTGCAGGTCCCATTTTCTCCAGCAGAAGTTGGGTCTTCGTTTCATCATCTTAGTTGATCAGGTCTACACTGGAGATGTCTCCATATCGTTTTAACTACGAATCAAAAGTGATGTCTGACTGTGGGTCATGTATAAAGTTCCCCACTTTCTGAGAGAGTGTTACTGGGGCCGGTTTTGTGGATGCACGAGTTAAGCCGATGTCCGTAAGTCCTGAAATCAGCATTTTCATCAGCGCTCGTAGAGAATGGCACATTTTCTTGAAGTCCGGACCAGTCGCTGCCACTGTGTAAGAAAAAACCCTGTCCCCAAGAATGTGTTATGACCCGCGAGTTCTCTTCTACGATATGAATGGGAATATTGGGTACTTGATCTCGGCTCGCAACTTCGACCGCTTCAGCCTCCAATGACAAACCGGAAGACGACAATTCAGTGCGTTAAAACGACTGTGTATCTACGGAAAGTGCAACGAGCTTTTAAAGCAAAAATCGAACATCCCGAACTCAGGCGTCCACTTAGGTTCAAGCCCCGTCGGGCCGACTGCATTGACGAAATGTCCGCCGGACTGATTACTGGCCGTTGACCTTACTTGTACCGGACTGAAAATGGCTGCTGGATTAGCAAAAAGGGTTAGGTCTTGTGTGATTCGATAAACTATTGATTATTCAGTCAGGCCTGGCACGCTCTTGCTAATTAATGGCTTGTTTAAAAAGTTTTTTTTTTATTACTAGCAATAAGTTGGGATAAGCCAATGACATCACCTTGCTGAGCAACAATGGACAGGCAATTCAACACGCTTTGAACCCTTTGGCGATTGAAGTACCCAGATATGGTATGCACTTCGCGCATTTCAAGTGCGAGATAATTTTGTAAGATTGGCAGCAGCCTGTGTCTTCACTCACCCTGTGTGATGATCAGCCTCAGTATGGTCGGGGTTGGGTGTCTCAGGCTCGAAGTTGGCGAATCGTTCTGAACGCCTCTCGAAATGCTTCCAAATGGCCGTGCGTCTAACACAGCCCCTGCGGAGGGAGTCCTATTAACTGCTTTCTCGTGGCGTTGTTACCACCAAAGTGAGAGGAAGGAAAGTGAATGTCCGGCGCTCCCCACCGGATTGATTGACTGATGACGTCTAAGGGAGGTGGCTAAACCCTGATTCCAACCCAACCATGGATAGCGTATGGGGCGTGCAACATTAAGCCCACCGGCATCTGTGGCGAAGATGCACTGGGCACCCAGGATGGCTGGCCTCATCCAAAGAACGTAGGTACTGAGTAACCAGTCATCGGCTCCCGGAGGGCTACGAGACCCTTATATCGTCCTGCTGCCTTGCAGGTTGGACGTTCTGGTCCAAGGCTCGGTGTAGGGCTCTTTAAGCCAACCCTCCAGTCCTATCTGGACAACCAGGAAGTATTCAGCCCACATACTTGCTTGGAACGAAAATAACAATGCGGAGGTCAAGCTCTGGCAAGGCGCAGTGTCTATTAAAGTGTTAGCTTGAAGTCGTGCTCCGTGGTGGTTACGCTGTGGCAAACCGTTATAACTCAAGACTTCCCCTGTGAATCCACTCTTATCTTTGTGTTTCACTTTTTTGCATGGACCACACCTCTGTGCTTTGTACCGGGTTATCGGTGAATATATATATATGAACGCTGGAGCAATGTTGCCGGAAAAAAGCAAATGTTAGTCGTCATTTAGCTTGTTAAGCTGATCGACTCGGCTTATTCACCGAGATGAACAAGAGCTGCGCACGTTCCAATGGAACTCGAAACCAGAGTGATGGTGGTACGTGGTTTTCAGTTTGCCGAAACTGATTCGTTGTCAAACAGCTCTTCGTATCGTTAGAAAACTGTTTGGTAGCGATAATGCTGAAATAATAATCGATTAGCAGGGGCGAATTTGTGAAGTCAAAAAAGCATGCAATTTGAACACAACGTAAAGTCAGGAAATAAAATCAAGACACTCACAATTCGGACGTCATCATCGTCATGTACATCTGTCGTGGATCCATCTACCACAAGAATTTCAGAGTAACGGGACATCCGTGAAAGATAAGCTTTTTCCAAGGCAACCGTATACGCATCCAAGAACTTGTCGGTCAGGTTGCAAGCGTTCAGTTCCCACGGCTGAAAACAATTAACAATTGAAAAGATGGCTGTAACAGTGCACATTAACATAATGCATGGTCATGAATACCAAGACGATTTAACACCCGGTGAAGGCACAGCACCGGAGAAAAGCTGCATCAATCCTGTAATCAACAAACTTAAGTTCACTGCAGGTGATCAAAAGGGGAAATCGGGCAAAAGCGGTTTAAGAGCTCAGTAATTAACAAACTCTGTGACGTACGATGTTTCGTTTCTTGAGGCGTTCTCGAATTTGCTCTTTGGTTGCCTTGACATAGATCAGTAGGTGTGGTTTCCACAGATGTTTTACAGTTACTCCGTGGTGCTGATTGAACCATCTATGAGCTGGACAGAAGATAAAGCGGCCGTGCAGAATTACCTATCTCAGACATGTAACCGCATTTATACAAGGCCTCCGAAAATGCAATCTCCGAAAACGGACTCCGGTCAACGATGAAACCGTGACCTGATCATACATGACTTTTAAATAGCGAGGCGCACCTGTATTGAACAGATTACAAAGGGCCTTCAGGTAATTCCAGTATCTCTGTATGTAATACTGGTATTGGAGATAGAGTGGCTTTCCTTTGTTCATGAGATCCGGCTCGTTCCAAAACATTTCCGTTGTATAATATTTAGCGGAATCCGGCAACAATGCATTGTGTACACGTAGGTCAAATGGCGGACGGCAATTAATTCTGTATATATCATCCTCCGTTGGATCAGGGTAATGGATCATTCCAAAGTACCCAGCTAGCTTCGAAGCTAACTGAGACTTCCCAGACGCGATATTTCCCTCGACTGCGATAACTTTAGTGTTCTCGTTTAACCGGGCATACGTGGGATCAATCATCGACTTAATGATACTGAAGTGTTTAGTCATATAATCAAATGGAGGGGGCTTTTTAAAGGTAACATCACCAGTCTCGATTAGTTTGAGGGTACGGACGAAACCCCGAAACATTTTCGGGCGGCATCTGAGACATAAAAGAACCCCAGGGTTTACGCAGACCATCACCAGCGGCGTGACCTTCAGCTACGAGCGACCTTGAGCTGAAATCATGAAGTCTTCAAGTACTACACGGGTTCGAGGCTTTGAGCCCGATTGCCCCGGTTCTCGAGGACATCTTTGGTCATTTGTCGGATTTATCGTGCTGAAACAGGGGTCAAAAGAAGCTGGGGAGAGGCGGCAACAAAAGCAAACTACACATGACACCATGCAGAGTCTCGCGAATTTAGAAACACGCTCGATTTGCGGACTCGATTCCCGTCCAGAAACTGGAGATGCAGAACGATGGTGATGGTTAGGTTTTACTTATTGCATTGGTCACCCTGTATAGATGACAGGAGATGGGAGACTGGACGAGCCAATGGCCAGAGCTGATGAGCTGGAGCTCGCCTTGCGGCCTGCGTAGAGTGACGTCAGTTGGCGATTCAGTCGATTCTGCCGGTACCAGGTGGGCATAAACGAAACAGACTTCAAGCAACCAGTCGATTGAAGGAACCGAGGACAAACCGAATTCCTGACCTATCGATGAGCTTGGTCAACGTTTGCTAAGCCAGTTGCGTACCTAAATGAATGGGTGATAAGGATCAACCAAATGTCCTACAGGACGTCTAAGATAGGCCCATGTGTCCGACTGAAGAAGATTAGGATACCGCACTGGATGAATCGTGTTTGGATGAGTAAAAGTATTCTGAAGTACTTTTTTCCTGACTATAAGTAACCTAACGTGACTGAGAAAAAAGATTCGGGTGGGTATATTGTCTATAGCTAGAGGAGGAACTGGCACCGGCATTGGCTGCTCATGGGGAGCGGTTGTCATTCCTGAGTGAACCTAACTGAAAATACCCATTTGTAAACAACGCGCGCCTAGGTTCTAAGCTCGCATTTGCGTTTTAGTGAGCTTGCTGTCTGCGACGCCGCAACATTATGGACTGCGCCTTAAGCGGAATGGGGGTACGACATTCATAAACATACAGCGGAATGAAAATGCAATAAAAGACATCTATTTCACTGTTTTGGACAAGGGATTATTGGGAGAGACCCAGGTTGATGTCTCACTTTTTTGGAGATGGGTTTGTTTTGCGAGGGATGAATATCTTCCGGAAGAGCGTTCCACGGAGTAATAATCCTGTAGCTAAAAAAGTTAATTCGTAGTGAAGTGCCTAGTTTCAGTTTAAAAACCCTTCTGCTGTGATCACGGAGAGAAGAGGCTGGGTAGACAGAGAAGAAGCGACCGCTTTGACCTGATCCAGAAAGGTGAAAAATCGAAAACAGATCTACTCTTACGCGTCTTAAATCAAGGAGATAGAGATTGAGGAGTGAGAGGCGGACGGGCCAAGGTAGGTGGGATAGCTCACATACTGTTTTGGTGGAGGCCTTCTGAACTCTTTCTAGGATCTCACGGTCTCGGACAAGACCAGAGTGCACTATCTGACTACCGCATTCCAGCAGAGGTCGGGTATACGTGCCGAGAATTATGGGGAAATCATCCCCAGAGATGCGCGGGATGGACCTTCGAATCATATTAAGGACTCGAAAGACAGACTTACTCGCAAGTTGGTGATGATGAGAGATGGACAAGCTACAATCTGACCAGAAACCGAGCATTTTGTGTCGGCCAACCCTAGGCAGTGTAGTTGCCGCGTTGATAGTGAACTTGTGACCAGTCTTTTTCTGCCAAAAGACATGCTCATGCATTTGCCATCAATAACTGGAAGATTCCAATCCTTGGACCGGCGTTTTGTTTCATCAACTGCAATATGCAGGTTTTCAACGCCTGAACTCCAGAGTGTTACATCGTCTGCGTGCATGGCAATGTTCGCAGGAAGGGCTGCCGGAAGATCGTTTATGTAGATCAAGAAAAGAAGAGGACCTAAGACCAACCCTAAGGGGACCCAAGTTACTACTGGGGAGGGTTGAGACAAAACATTCCCCACCTTAACCGCAAGGGTACAGTCGGTAAGGGCGCTGCTTACGATGGTCAACGCGGAGCCTGTAATCCCGTATGTTTGCAGCTTATAGAGAAGAGGGGCATGGAGGAACTTGTCGAAGGCCCCAGCAAAATCGATGAATGCGGCTTGTGAGAGCAGGCGGTCATCGTAGGTCTCGTCGGACTATCCATGACAAGCATATTGGCGAAGTATGACCCGCCAGGACGAAACCCATGTTGGGACGGGGACAGGATCCTTTTTCCATGCTGATGAGAAAGAACCTCACTCTTAAGAACTTATGGGTCTGCAACTAGAAGCAAGATGTCTACTACCCTTCCTATAGATGGGTGCGATAACTGCTTTTTTCCAGCTGCTGTGGGAAACTCTGCCGTCAACATATCGTTGAAAAAGGGAAGAACTAGGAACAACTAATATGTCCGCCGTTTCTTTGAGAACGCGGGGGTGGATTAAGTCAGGACCGATGGAGCAGTATTGGTCGAGCCGTCGGAAACCTTGTGCGAATGCACCAATGGGAACCTTGATGTGGTTAATGGTAGTAACCGGAGATATCGGGTGCATGGCTGGGTGGGATGATATGGGTAAGTAGCTGAAAACTGTACGAAAGTAGGAGCTGAAGGCCTTGGCTACTTGGCTAGAAAAAGTAATTGGGAATCCGGCACTATCTACGAAAGCACGCGGCATCGGGGCTGTGCCCCTTAGACGGCGCATGTACTGAAAGACAAGTGCCTTATTGGTCCGTGCTCGATCAGTTACAGATCGCTGGACTACATTCTGAAAGCACCTTACCTTGTCTTTGCGTACGTTGCGGATAATCCTGAAATCTTCTGCACCGCGAGCAAGACCCGTGGCCTTACATCCCGCAAAGAGGCGTGCCCTTTCGTCTAGAATGCGCCTAATGAGGCCCGGGGGGGCCTTTTACCGGTCTATGGAAGACGAATCCTGGGGACAGACGGCCTATCAGCTAAGGGGATCAACTCACTGAGATTCTCTGCGATCTCATCAGCAGAATTACTTAGATTAGCTGAATTTAGCTGGGAGCGAGTAAATGCACAGACCTGGTCAAAATTGGACCCTTTGAAAGATCTCCAAATTTCGACTGCCGAGGGAACAGTAGGCCATCTTACAATATAATTGAGCCCAATGATAATGTGATCACTTTTGCCGAGAGGCGGCTAGTGGTTCACTACAACTATTTGGAACCATTCGTTGGTGAAGACCAGGTCTAGTAGGGACGGGGCGTGTCCTGTGCGATATCTGGTAGGATCTTTTCCGCCCTGCACCCATGAGTTCTTGAGTACGAGATCTAGGAGGGGTTTACCAAAGGCGATATAAGGGGCATCAGCCCTTTGCTAATCCATACTGGGTGAGTTGAAGTCACCAGTGACCAACAGATGGGTGAAGTCTCTGTAGCTTTTCAGAGAGCCCGAAAAGTCCATGAGACCTAGGCTATCGGTTGAATTGTATGCAAGAGGGCGATAGACTACACCAAACAGTAGGGCGTATGTCCTAGAGAAGGTAAACACAACCAACAAATAATCACTACATGCAAAGGTAGGAGTTGCCAGTATATTGGGAGGAGGGATAGAATTATCGTAGTATATGATGACCCTGCCGGCACGACATCTACTGGAGTCCTGCTTTACTGTGAAGTATCCCGAAATGGATATTCCGGCATCAAACACATCAGGGGTGAGCTAGGTTTTCGTGAGGACTATGATCTGAGGCTCTTTATCGACTGCAAGCTGCCGAAGCTCCGGGATCTTATCCAGCACACTCAGGCAATTGCTGTAAAGATACTTGGGTGCATGCTCAGGAGTCGCTGCTGAATCGCCAGGGACAAGTCGTTTTGCGTTTGGGGAGGGGGAAAGAGGAGGAGCTGGGGGTGGACAGAAGGTCTTGGGGGAGTCAGGAGCTGAAGATATTTGGGGTCCAGGGGGTAAACAGACCGTTGGGGGGAGGGGACTGGCAAGTTTTGACGTGTAGTAACCTGGGAGGTATATACAAGGCGGACGGTCTACACCCTTCCGTTTCCGAAAGGGATGGACTGCTTTTTGTGGTTTACCTGTGTGCATACAGCATGATTCACAGCCCTGAGTTTTCTTGTCGGTGATCCTATTCTTCATGATCACACCAGAGACCTTTTCTGGTGTGGTAACCCCCTCATTGCAGCCTTCGGCAGAAACAGGCTACAGGTTTGCGTCTGGGCTCAAGAATGGGTAAGTCTCTTCCATCAATACAGCCTTGTTAGCAGTTCTGGGATTTGGGACGCTTTTTGTGGGCATCAGATATTTATTAGCACTGGATCTACTACTGGGGGTACTTTCCGTGACGGGAGATGGTGTGAGTAGAGAAGTAACAGACGGTAGACATGGAGCTCGATCCTCAAGGCGAGTTACCTGGACGACAGGCGGCATTCTGAGCTTGGGATCGGCTTCTTGCGGGGTTGCAGTCTTGGCCTTCTCGCTGCGGAGCTGTAGATGAAATGGCTTGCCTGTGGACACCCCTGTGAGCCCTTCTATTTCCTCCTAGAGCTTTGCGGCCGGGGAAGCAATTCGTTTGTCTGCCCCTGTGGAGCCCACATCAGATGGAATGCCGTGTACCCGGTTGGTGCATTTGGTTTCCAACCAGGTGGATCGACCGCTAATTGGGAGAGGGAGCTTAAGGCAGTTAAACACCTGGGCATAGGTGTCGTAAGGGCGATGCGAGTTGAGAAAGCGACTTCAAATGATGACTCGCTCGGATCGTTTCTCGGTGCCTTGCAAAACCTTGGTGACATTAAGAATTTGCCTCTCAGATACTGTACACACCTGATCGGCTGTCTGGGACACCGGGTGGGATTTGATAACCAAGCTCCACAGGCTGGTCAGCCCATCTTTAAGGGTGCAGACAGTGGCCTTAAGCTCAACTATCTCTGCAGCCTGACCTTGGACTGCACATTTTAGTGCATCATTTGCCAGCGCATTATGAAGGACCGTCTCATCCAGATTGAGGAATTAGACATCGGCCACAGAGGGCGAATTACTTTGACTCATGGGGAGAGTATCCTCGTTTGAGGAAGTGGTTATATCAATGGGGTGGAAGCTGACATTATTCATGATCAAATCAGTCCAGATAAAGATCGACTTGAATGGGGGACGGGCTGAGTGTTCTAAAAATCTAGAAAAGGCTGCACTCATCAAGGGAGACAACCGCACCGCCGGTGTCCAATTCAGTTCAGTTCAGTTTTCACAAGACAAAGGTGGCTGCGGCCAGTCAAGCTTCCAGATGGTCGTGGGGTCGGTGAGTTTCCTTGGCTCCCGACAGTGGGCGTTGAATGTTTTCTCTGGAATGCAGAACTTGCGAGACAGTATATCGTTCGCAGACATACTTTCAATGAAAAAATACCAGGGGCTCATTACCTTGCCCCTCGTTCATACAGCTAGCTCTGAGAATGCTGCCTTCCAGGTCTCGAAGTCCTGAGGTGCAACACGGGTTCGAGGCTTCGAGCCAAATAGTCCCGGTTCTCGATGAAGTTTTCGATCGTCTGTCGGATTCTCCATGCTGAAGCTAGAGTAGAGAGAGGCGGGGACTTGAGCCTGGGCGGCAACGGAAACAAAGTATACACAAATTCAAGCAGTCTCACCGTGGACAGTACCTTAAAGTCTTGAGGTCTTGAAGTGGTACACCGTTACCTGGCCAAAGCCCTGATGTTACTGAATCTCGTGATTATCTTGTTATCCAAATGTCTCCAGTGAGCTGGAGGATAGTTTACTGGATAATGGGGCAATGGGTGAAGGGATAGGGTTCAAAATACAAATCTTGACAGTGTCCTGCATCTGTTATTGCTGAAGAACTGGAAGATAGGCCCCAGAGGAATGAGGGCGCTAAAATCAATAACACAGGGCCGAATGGGACTAGGATGAGGAATGACTGGGAGGGACCAAAGAAGAGGCCTAACTTTTCTTGAAGATAGTTTTGTCCTGCTAGACAATAACATCTTCCGGAAGAGCGTTCCACTGCGTAATAACCTTGTAGCCAAAAAAGGCAATTCCGTTTGAAAACCTTGCTGTTAACCTTGAAGTTAAGTTCACTTCCGTTTGCACAGGATTTGTGTTACTAGAGTCAGTCTTGTTTCCAAATAGTTGTGTTGTCGGCGCGTTTCAGTAGCTCCCAGCAGTGCTTGATTTTCGTTTTCTGAAAGGCGGAAATTTCGTGTAGTATTGGCCCCAGCAGGAAAGAAGTAAAGTAATGAGCCAGTTGTATTGGACCCTAAAAACTGCCCAACAAAATTCAGGGTATGCTGCCACCCAAAACTGGCCGGCTGCTTTCCTGAAACCCTTGATGGTTGTGGTATTTGTGGCCTCCTTTGGGGCTTATTCCAATGGGGTGTCACTATATTCGGGAAGTAATTTGCCCTGACTTGGAATCATGAGTGCTTTACTTGTAGTCTAGGGCTGTGCCCCGCTGCACCTCTATCTGGGATAGGAGAGAAAAAGTCTTCCCGATTTATACCCGACAGTCCCTTCATTACCTCGAAGGTTTCCGTGAAAAACCGCAAATGCTCGGCCTTTTCATCGAAAACAGATCTAGAGCACGGGCGTGCCCCGTGTGCCTACCCCCCTTTGCGCAGTCTCCATTCTGGTGGCTAACGCTTGTACCTTCTCCAGACGGTCTATATCCTTTTGGTATTGGGGTGACCAAGCTTGGAAGCAGTACCCCTGGTGCGGCTTAAATATGGCTTGGTGTATCGGAACGAAAATCCCCAGCCCTCCACACGACGTTGTGGACCTAACACCAAGGAGTTCTCTCCTGGCCGAATTCTCGGCTGCGGTGGGCTGCTTCGACGGCCTGAAGCTGTTGTCTAATATAACGCCCTAGTCTTCGGCCTGAAAGGCCATTTTTCAGCCATCCAACACAACTCCCACCGGCCACTGTACTTGTGGTTAAGCATTAGCTTTTAGTTGGGCTTAGTAGAAGATCTTATTAGCGCGACCAGTTTTGTAAGACCAACACGTCAAGTCTTAAATCGACTCCAGATATCTCGACTCCATCGGCGAACATAAAGGATGAGTTTGTAAGCTCACTTGCTAGATCGTTAATGAAGATGGAGAAAAGCATAGGGTCAAGCACCGAGCCCTGTTGCTCCCACTATCTACACCTTCCGATTTCGAGACTTGAATAACCATCTTACCACTAAAAGTTCAATCAGCTAAAAAACTTTCTACCCACTGTATTGCTTTTCAAGTTCAGTTCAGTTTGCACAGGACTGACAGTGGCTGGCCAATCAGGCGGCCATTTTCTTTTCAATGGTATGCGCATAAGTCAGCACCCACCACTGCAAAGTTGGTGCACCCTTTCCGTTTGTCCGGTTTTGCAGAATCTTCCGTTGATCCAGTTTTGCCAAAGAAGAAAGTAGTGGGAGAATCTTCCCACCTTTCAGGGGAGACAACCATTATGTGAGCTTTCCTGCATAATTAGCAAATTCCGCTCCGGTCTGCAGGATACCTAGTCCAATTTCTTCCCCAACGTTCTCCTCCGGCTGCAAAAGTCTGCCTCCGGAGATACCTCTTCCCAGTTAATGTCCAGAAATTTCGGAACATTCTACATCATTCAGAGTTACCAGCTTGCGGCCAGCCGGTTCCACTATCCACCTACCCCAGAGCGAAAGAAATCGGCCCTAACATTTATTCTTGGGCGAGACTTCCGGAGCTTCATGCTTTTCCCTCTTGTCGGTTCATCAGGAGCCGTCAGAAATAAATCTTCCGCGTTTATTCCTGTTGCCCTTTCGGAACTTCAAAGGCTTCAATGAAGTCTTTGTCTCCTCCTTTCCTGGGAAAATAGCCCAGTGTTCTGAAGTGTCCGGCTATAGGTCTTTCCTCGCTGTGCCTCAAAATTCCGAGTGGCTAGCAGCTGGACTTTTTCAGTACGGGATGCTTCCACTTCGAAGAAAGGTGCCCAAGCCTACGTACCGTATCCGAAATGAGACCTCACTATTGCTTTGTACAGCGCAGGAATACATCTTGCTTGCAGGAAATTGTTGACGTAAGTCTAAAGAGCTCCGCACGAACTCCATCAGAGGCCAGCGTGCCCTGCTCCTTCCTGCTGGAACCAGCAGACAGCAACACCTGAGTGTTTTATCCGTTTCATTGCGCCAGTCGTGGGCTGCCCACTTTACCCACTGACGGTTGAGCCCACTGACTCTCTGGTTAGCAGATGGCTTGTACCATATTTTAACGGCCCATCCCATGTGTTAGCTCACTCAAGCACCTCGATATTACTAGCTAGTAATTCCGTTGACCTCCATTCTCCGTTATTCATAATAGAGACAGGTTATCTCCCCCGTGTAAGCCTGCTCACCGCAGCCCAGCTACGCGGAATCAGGGGTAAGCCAAGAGCCACCACCTTCTCAGAAATACACCCAGTAGTCGCTTGAACAATGTCATTAGGCTCTTCCATCACTTCAGCTGGCAGCGAGTTCCATTGATTGGTCACTCCCCTGGAAAGACAGTAAACCAGTGGAAGACCCACCGACGATTGCATCTTTAAAGCCAACGAGTGTCCGCTGGTGTGGTCAAGTTCTCTAACAGGGAATTCCACCCGTAGTCCTGAGTCAAATCCGCCTAGGCTGATACGCCTGGTGAGAATCAAGTCCCTTGGCTTCTTCGACTGACCACTGGAAGCAATTCAGTAATCTTCAGCCGCCCTTCAAGGCTGATCCCGCGTAGCCCTCCAACAAGGCGGGTTGCTCCTCTCTGCACTCGTCCCAGCTTTGAAGCTTCTACCACCGTACGAAAGAAAGCAGCTGGTCCCCCGTATTCCAACCTAGGTCGTGCGGTTCCCAGAAAGCGTTCAGTAAGAGATGGCCGAATAGTCGGGTAATCGGCCCAAAAAACTGCACGCGGACTCACGAAATTTGTCGGTGTTATTCCAAGTTTTTAGTGACGAGGCTATCATCACTGTCACATCTTTTTCTCCTTCCGAACCGCGGAGGGAGGGTGCTTGGTGCACGTGATACGTCCCAGTGCTAGACGGCAACCTCACTGGCACACCTGTTGGGGTTGGCTGGCAGAGACCACAGATCAAACCATCCTTCAAAGGCCTCGATGTCCTGTTGAAGAACAAGCTCATCGGCATGATTTTATCGCTCACCAGATCGTAAAGCCTTCCGCAAGGGCGAGAAACGGCGGCCGGAAAATTGTTGGTAGGTCATTGATATAGGCGAAGAAAACGAACAGATAATATCCCGAGGTTTAACGGATGGGGTCGCCCCAATTCACATGGCCCGCAGGGCGGGGGTACCACCGTGGTGGCTAGGTGGGATACAAAACACGGACCGCGGGAGGCCAGCAGCGTGGAAAAGATACGAAGTGCGGGAAGGGCGTCTCAGCCTTCTTCAGTATTTGGTCACTGGGAAACAAGCCACGCGAGTTGAAGACAAGCCCAACGGGGACTATGAAGAAACACTGGCAAAGAGTGCGAAAATAAACCTTAGGGAATCCTATGGATACTTTCAGTCGAAGTGTGGCCTGCTGAGTGATGCAGAGGGGGAAGAGCCGCGACAGCAGACCAAGAAAACGTCTATAACCTGTGTAGATTCTGCCGAAGGCTGTGCATGTTGGACCAAGGGTAAACTCGTCCAGAGGTTTCGTCTCTGACAACGGCTGCTCTGGAAGCCGACTCGACAGGGGGGGTGAGGTCATATGCTGTATCAAAAGGCTAGTCAAGACCAAAGCTGCCGACCACCCGGTGACCCTGAAACTGTTAGCAACAAAAATGGTACACCCACAAGCTTAACCACTCAGCACCTCACCTGAAACTGGGGTCTTGCCTGAGGAGTGGTTAGCTTCTACAACCACCCTCATACGAAAAGCGGTACCAGAAGTATCTGTGAAAAATACCGCCCAGTGCACCTTATCTCCATTGTACTGAAGGTCACAAGGGTGGTCAGTCACGATCGGATAGCTTTGCACCCAAAGCCACACACTGTTGCTCAGGAATCTCAGCATGGATTCGCGCAGAAACGCTCGCGTCTGTCCAATAATCTGTGCTGCTTGGAGGAAGTGACCAGGAGAATAGGCCATGGGAAGATAGTTGAGGTCTTTTACCTGAGTTTCCAGGGGGCTTCAGACCCAGCGAGCCACCATCTGCTCAAAGAGGAACTACGAGCAATCAGACTTGTTGTGTTTGGCTCGTACAGGCATGGGCCCACACAAGCACACGTGATTACCATCACGTGCGGCCATGGAGGCACGACTGCAATCGTGCACAAAAGTACACAACGAACATTTGTTGTGCTTCGTTTCGTACATCACTGACCGACCGGCTCATATCACGTACTGCACGATCTTTCACGACTTATTCCTATTTTACAGTTGTCTTAAGTTTCCGATTGCACTGATCACTGGTTCACTAATTTGCATATTTGTTAGCGTTTTCAATTGTTCGCTTGTACTGGCGCTTACTGCATGACGCCACAGAAAACACGTTAACCCATACAAGTGGACCAATATTCTGCCCACCGAATTCGGGATAAAACAAGGCCGTCGGGCCAGTTGATGTCATGGATTAGGGGATGTCTGTTTGGCAGAGCCCTTCCGGTAACAGTAGGGGAAAGCCTATCTGCGACAGAAAACACGCAGGTTGGAGTACCCCAAGGGTCAGTCCTTGGGCCGTGCTGTTCCTTCTGTAGGTTAGTAAACTGGAAATCGGTCTGGGAAGCTCCTGTTTCAAGTTTGCCTACAAAGAGAAGGTGGTAGGTGTAGCGAAACATAAATCGGTACAAAGGGACCTAGGCAGAGTCCAAGAATGGGCTGCAATGAAGGACACGCCACTGAGCATAGAAGGGAGTTCAGGAAGCCTCGTTCCATGCATTAGCATCCATGTCACAAACGAAATTTTTCAATCGTATGATCCATTCCTGCAGGAATTCCGACTGTTTGTTTTATTGGGCTACATCTTTGTCGCAAACCAGCCTCCCACCGTCATCTCAGGCGTCAGTCGCTCAGCCTAAACCTCGTCGTGACTGTATCCGATAATCTCATCTTCTGTATCTAACCTTTTGCTGTAATTTGGCTGCAGTTGTTGGTTTGTTGTTCAATTTGGAGCTTAAGAGTCCAGGGGGAGCACTACTGAGGTCGAATTATTGTAAATTGCCTAATTTGCTGTATATGGTATCGTAGCTATTTGAAATAGACTTTGTTTGGAATTGTATCGAAATTGGTTACTACGCTTCGCTCGAACGTTCCGGTGGCCGGACTTTACGGTACTCAACATCCTTGGCAACCGCTGAGGCCTGAAATCTTGCAGCAGTTCGGCAGACTGTTCCAAATCAAAGGACAATATCCTGCAGGTGAAAGGAACCTTTTATCCCACAGGTGTTTGTCGCTCTTCTTGCTCAGGCTCTAATATATCGGATTGTTCTAGGGTTAGCTCAGTTTCCCATAGAGCTAGAGTGAATCCATTTTTAGGTGACTTGAAGAAGAATCAGTTTGCAGAACGATTAGAGTTAGATAATCAACGTAGGCTGCTCGAGGTAAGGAAGGTGGAAACGGCGAAGCTACATTTGGCACTTATTGAGGAAGAAGAAAACCCCGTCAACAGAGATAAAACCAAGAGTAAAGTAATGGTCGATAAACATCTTCCTCGCCACCTAATTGATTGCCGCGTACAGAAGGTGCACCACAAACAACAAGAGTGGTTCCAGTGGCGGAACCTGCAGTGGATTATCGTTTTGATTTACTCATGGTGGAACTGGATTCATTTGCGGGCAGCTCGTCAACGTATTGGAGATTTGTGAATTAGTTTGAATACTACGTCGAAGGTGGGGTCCGAGAAGATGGCCAGCGCCTACTTTATTTGATGCATTACTGCAAGGGACAAGCGAGGGATGCGATCGCCGAATGTGTTATGTTACCTCGGACACTGGCACACAATAGGGCTAGATAAATCTTGAAGTATCTGTATGAAAAACATCGTGCAATAATAACCATGGTTTATTTTGGAGAAGCCCGAAGCATGCCAGGTGCATGGTCATGTTTACACAGGTGATGGAATGGACGGATATAATTCATGAAAATGTAGAAATTTGCATGAAAAAGTGGGATAAATGGCTCAGGAGGGGGAATAAAGTGAGAATAATGTATGATAAGTGTATTCACACCACAGAAAATGCAGAGTTTAAATGAACTCAAGAGAGAACTGAAATGACTACCAGTGAGTTTGAAAATCAAGGTCAGATGGGGATTATGACTGGCCCGGTTGGAGACATCTGAATCCCGACCGATATACACGAGAGAGGCTAGAAATCAGTACAAAATCCGCAGTAGCGGGGGATGACTGAGAAAAAAAGTGAGACGCACTGCAATGAATTAAATTTCGATATAGCGTTGCTACTCTGCAGTGAATGGTCGGTGGACAGGGCACAAAACTTATCGCAAAACAAGAAGCGAGCAATACAAGACGTAGAGGGTGGATCAGATGATAAAAAGGGCTTGGAAGGATTGAATAGGGTAGATATGAGGCACATATGTAGGAGGGATGGATGCATATCGTGACGGTCGGGGGAATGATAGCAAGAGAAATGGCTGGTGAGGAACTGCAAGACGCAGAGAGAATGCACGTACACATGTGATTGCAAGTATATATATATATATATTATATATATACGCATTTGACGGGAGCAGGAGCAATTACAATGAGGTCCCACAAAGGAATTGTCAGTCACTGAGAGGGGCAGGTAAGGTAAGATCGAATGGTAGTAGAATGAACTTTGGAATATCGTGGTGAATTATCTTCATGGCAGGCGGATATGGCTGCCCAACAGAGAGAGGAAGAAAGAGAAGATGGAAGCACAGAAGGGCCGGCTGTGAAAAGCAGTTCATAGAGCAGGGAAGATGAAAGACAAGATCAAGGAAAACAGGTAAGAATGGGTCTAATTATTTGATCAATGCAGGTGCGACATGTGGTGACGGACCAGAGGAATCGGGTAGTGACAGATCAAACAATTTGGAACTGCAAGAGAACATCGTGACGTAACGTTGTCATTACAATGGTGGAACATGGAAAAGCGGACCACAATGGAAGGTAAAGAAAAATGCCTGAAGCGAGCAACAAACTGATCAAGAGATGAAAGCAATGACCGAGGAGACACAGGTAAGACACGGCCAATCAGATCATTTTACTGCAGATGAAACACGAAGGAGGTGGACAAGGAAGCAGGACGCCCCGAGATAGATGAACCAGTAATAGAACAAAAGGGCCACAAAAATTAGTGCTCAACGGAGTTGGGGCAATGGAGCTGGAGAGCTGTGTGCCGACAGACAATTGAACAGGTGGATACTAATCAGGACACTGGAAAAAACCACAGAGGAATCGCGGAGCCAAGTGAGGAAGATATGGTGGTGGTGATTAGATAATTAATACGACTGTAAAAGAAGCGAAGTTTGGAGCGGCAGGTCCTAATATGCGGATTGGTCATGGGTGCGGCTGCGATTGGTGCATCATGGCATTGGGCATGGGGAAAGAGAACAAGGAGGGATTTAACAGAACGACAAGTTTGAGGAAGCTATCAATGGGCGTTCTGAGCAGAGGGCAATACCAAGTGAATACAGAAGAGAAGCCGGCAATGACGGCGTGTAGTAAAAGGAGATGTTGGCGAACGTCGACAGAGAAGAGTGGTTAGGACAATAGTGACTCAATGCAGTGAAAGTTGATGTAGAGAGAGGCGATAGGAGGAGGGACAGAACGGGTGGGTGTGCATACCGTGGTAGGGCGACAAAAATGGGAAGTGGAAACACATGATAAGAACCATAGGTGAACAGGCTGTGGCGGAAAGAGGATGAGAAGCATGCAATTTTCAAGCGACAGTATTGGATTCGGTAGTCCGAGAAAAGTTAGAGCGTGCCATCCGCAACCGGTGCTAGTGGGTGGGATTGGCCGTGCGCTGGCCACCCAACCTGAAAAACACTTCGTGAAGTGAACACAGGAGGTGTGATCCACCAGTCTAGTTGCGCTCGCACATCGTTGCAAACGGCCTGCACGCCCGATGTGCGCCGGCTGACGCGGTGGGTCTGACCGCGCCCCGCACTGTTGGGAGTGGCAAGAGTGGTCATTATTAATTGTACAATGAGCAAAGCGACCGCGATAGGGGTGCGTGATCCAGAATCAATTGGCCAAGACGTGAAACCATGGGCAGGAGAGCCAACGGAAACAGCGAGCGGTAGACGACCGTGTAGCAACATTATCCAGGTGCGCCTGCCTGGAAGATGGTCGGTACAGTGCCCGAAGTGGTTGGCCGTCATCGAGGATCACTGGAAGAGGGGGGGAAAGATAAAATGGTGCAGTCAGGGTGTGCCTCAGCTGAAGAGCAATGGATAGTGAGGAGGGAAAAAATAAAAATGCTGGGTAACGGATGAACGTGGATGAGCAACGGGGTTATCTTATGAAGGCAGGAGATAAGTTCGCTGTGGATCGGGGATTGAAATGACGGTGCTTCACGGCACTAGAGGGAAAAGTGTCGGGCATGGAGTTTATTTACTTGTCTGTGGCGCAGAGTTATTGGGGGTACAGTGTGAGGCCTCCTTCAAGGGCCAGATCGGTGGAGACGAACTCATTGATGAGCAATATGGCATTGGGAACTGTTAAGTATGACATCAGTGCGAGCCTAAAAGCGAACGGTGAGGAGGAGCTTAATCTAGATTATGGAATAGGCCGACGGAAAGAATCGGGACTCCGGACTGAGATTGGATTGAGGGACAGGGAGAGAAAAGGCACGATGTCGGACGGGGTGGGAGCAGGGGGCAGCGAATGAGATAGGATAACAGGTGCAGGCCTGGTTATGGATTAGCTTATAGGTGGAAACCAGGTTGAGCCTCATGCAACGAATCCACAGAGGCTCAGTCTTTAGGAGCTCACAGCACTGGCGGTATGTTAGGGCTATGGATACTTCCAACAGCTTTTTGGTGAAAGTGCTCTGAACGTTCTCAAGAGATACAATAGAGGAACGTGGTCAGGGGCTGGGGCTAATGGGACAATACTCTAGGAACGGTCTCACATGTGAGAGATACATGGAGAGGCGTCTGGCCGGTAGTAAGAAACACCGATGGATCAGGCCTAGGGTTCGTTTGGCTTTAGCGATTTGGAACGATGCCTGTTCTGAGAAGTTAAAGGAACAAGAGTAGAGTACGCTAAGATCCGTACCCTTGGGTGTATGGGGATGGGCAGGCCTTTCAGAAAAACTTAGCCGAGTGGTACAGTGCACTTTTAAGGTAGGAGGAATTTTTTCTCCTCAGAGAATTTCATGAACCACGAGAAGTACCAGGTTTGAATAGAGAGTAAGTCACGCCATATGTTGCACAAGGTCAAGGATAGGTCATTAGGGAGGAAGGAGTACACCACTTTCACATCGTCGGCGAAGAGGACAGGGGCTTCGTGGCGAACAGAAAAGAAAATGTCATTGATATAAATAAGGAATAGTAATGGGCCTAGGACACTGCCTTGGATGACGCCGCTAGTAATGGGTTTGGCAGAAGATGAGTGGCTGTCAGCGAGCACAGCTTGTGATCTGTGAGAGAGATACGAGGATAGCCCAGAAAGGAGAGGGTTAGTAATACCAAGAGACCGGATTTTGGCTAACAGATGCATGTAGGGAACATGGTCAAAAGCCTTAGGCACGTCGAGGTGCAGGACGATTACAGAGTTGCCGGCGTCGGCAGCAGATGATTGGACATTGAGAAGGTCACGCTGGCAGGAAGATCAGGAACAGGGGTTCAAGAAACCATGCTGACCAGTGTTCAGCAGGTTGTTGGATAAGAGGTACTGAACGATGTGTTTTTTGTTAGGTCTCTCCATGATTTTGCAGACTACTGGGGGGTGGTAATGGGCCGATAGTTATCTGGGTGTTTAGTGCACCCTTTTTGAAGCGCAGAATTATAACAGAGGTTTTCCACTGAGAAGGGACGAAACTGTGAAGCATGGAGGTGGTGTATACATAAAGTAACAACAAAGGGAGGCCAGAACCATGAAAATGGAGGGCCGGCGGGAGATCATTTGAGCCCGGGTTCGTGGAAGGTTTAATAGAGGAAACTGATTTCCCAGTCTCTAGATGGGTTAAGAGAGTCGATGAAAGAGAGGCAGAGGTGCAGGGCTGGTTTGTGGGATGAGCGATACTGGGGCAGTTTACAGGGAAGGGAGAGAAATGCTCATTGAAGGCCTCAGAAATAGATGCTGGGGTAATAGCGGTAGATGAGCCGCAGATGAAGAATTTGAGCGAGGCGGGATTCGAGTGATTGGACCTTTTACTAAGCAGGCTGGACAGGTAGTCAGTTTTGTTGGGGTGCGCTAAGGCGATGGCCTCTTGCCTTCTCGGATGTGAATCGGCGACGCGAAGCAGCTTTAGTTGTAGCTGGTTTACGCACAGAAGAATTGTAAAGTCGCGTGGTCTAACGAAGGTAAGTCGCAGCTTAGCCGGCTTACTCTCTAAAAGTGAGAGGCCTGAGCTGCTGGACTTGGGACGTGGACTGCCACATGAGTTGGCGGTACTTAAGCAGTGTAGGAGGTTGGAGTAAAGAGAAATCACAACAGTGAGGGGATCAGAGGAGAGAAAAAATGTGTCCCATTTAAGGGAACGGATGATCATTGGCACCAGTGGCCAGTTACAGAGAGGGTAGGAAGCCGGAACGGGAGGAGAGGATTGCGTCGGATGGGAAAAGCTGAAGCAGCTGAACTTGCGCCTGACAATACGGTGGTCACTACCACGGAAGTGATCAGTAATCTAGGTGGTCATATCAGGAACGTCAACGGAGAATACTAGATCCATAGATGTTGTTACCCTTGTAGGGCAGGAGACATGTTTGGTTCATCCACCAAGGCGGACGCAGGAAAGGAGGGTGAAGGGGGGGAGGACTAGTATAAGAGGACCAGCTGGTTGAAGGAAGGTTAAAGTCACCCACAAAAGTTTTGCACTGGCTGGATAGTCAAGCGCAGCATTAAAGACATCCCCGGCAGAGTCAATTGTTTGCAGGCTCTAGACCCGGGTGGGGGGGCGTAGATGAAGCCAAGAGTGAGGTTCTGGCAGGGGGCGTGAATAGGTAGCCATAACGGATCCTCAATAAGGAGAAGAGAGAGGTGGTCAATAAAACTAGCGTGGATAGTGCTTTTGACAAAGGCTAAACAGCCCCCTCCAAGCCTGGACTGGCGGGTGTTCGAGAAGCATTGATACCCAGCTATGCGAACAAGGTCAGTCGGGGCATTATCTGACAGCCAGGATTCAGTTACTAGTATAATATCAGCTTCTGAGGTAAATGCCAGAAATAGAAGATGCGATATGTTTCTAATTATTGATCGAGCTTTAATAAGAATTAGTGGGAAGGAGGTCAGTGTCGGTGTGCTCAAAGCATTGATACCTGGTTCAAGACTATTAATACTACTACTACTACTAATAATAATAATATGGATTTATTTCGGAAACGCCCGAAGCTTGCCATGAGCATGATCTTGTTGATACAGGTGATGGAATGGACAAATATAATTCATGGAGATATGGAAACTCTCAAGAAAATATCGGATAAAAAGGCTCAGAAGGGGGAATAAAGTAGGATGAAAATAGGATAAACGTATGCACACCATAGAGATTGTGTGGAGTTTAAATGGGCTCACGAGCGGATTTGAATGGACGCCCGGTGAGTTTGAAAGTCAGGGTCAGATGGAATGAATGGCTGGCCCGGGTAATTACATATGGAGGCCGACTGGTAAACATGAGAAAGGTTGGAAATCGGCATAAGGAACTGCATTGGCGAGGGACGACGGAGAAAAAAGTGAGGTGCACTGCAGTGGATTATACATCAATGAAGCATTGGTACTCTGCAGTGGATTGTCGGCGGACAGGACACAAAACTCACCGCAAAACAGGCAGCGGGCAATGCAAGACGTAGAGGGATGATCAGATGATACAAAAGATTTAGAAGGATTGGATACGGTAGATTTGAGGCACAGGTGTAGAGTTGAAGGACGCCTATGATTACGGTCGTTGGGATGCAAGCAAGAGAAATGGCCGGTGAAGAACTGCAAGATGCAGAGTGAGTGCACGTAGATATATATGCGTAAGTCTATATATATATAGAGAGAGAGAGATTTATTATATATATATGTATAGGTTTAAGAGAAGCAGGAGCAATAACAATGGGGTCCTAGAAAGAAATTATCAGTCAATAGGAGGAGTAGGTAATGTTAGATCAATTGGTTGTAGGATTAACTTTGGAATGTCGTGGTGGATTAACTTCATGACAAGTGCACGTGGCAGCCCAACGGAGAGAAAAATAGAATGCGGAAGCACAGAAGTGATGAAGACTGTCAGGAGCAGTTCATGAAAGAGTGAAGATGAAAGACAAGATCAAGGAAAACAGGTAAGAATGGGTCTAATTATTTGATCAATGCAGGTGCGACATGTGGTGACGGACCAGAGGAATCGGGTAGTGACAGATCAAACAATTTGGAACTGCAAGAGAACATCGTGACGTAACGTTGTCATTACAATGGTGGAACATGGAAAAGCGGACCACAATGGAAGGTAAAGAAAAATGCCTGAAGCGAGCAACAAACTGATCAAGAGATGAAAGCAATGACCGAGGAGACACAGGTAAGACACGGCCAATCAGATCATTTTACTGCAGATGAAACACGAAGGAGGTGGACAAGGAAGCAGGACGCCCCGAGATAGATGAACCAGTAATAGAACAAAAGGGCCACAAAAATTAGTGCTCAACGGAGTTGGGGCAATGGAGCTGGAGAGCTGTGTGCCGACAGACAATTGAACAGGTGGATACTAATCAGGACACTGGAAAAAACCACAGAGGAATCGCGGAGCCAAGTGAGGAAGATATGGTGGTGGTGATTAGATAATTAATACGACTGTAAAAGAAGCGAAGTTTGGAGCGGCAGGTCCTAATATGCGGATTGGTCATGGGTGCGGCTGCGATTGGTGCATCATGGCATTGGGCATGGGGAAAGAGAACAAGGAGGGATTTAACAGAACGACAAGTTTAAGGAAGCTATCAATGGGCGTTCTGAGCAGAGGGCAATACCAAGTGAATACAGAAGAGAAGCCGGCAATGACGGCGTGTAGTAAAAGGAGATGTTGGCGAACGTCGACAGAGAAGAGTGGTTAGGACAATAGTGACTCAATGCAGTGAAAGTTGATGTAGAGAGAGGCGATAGGAGGAGGGACAGAACGGGTGGGTGTGCATACCGTGGTAGGGCGACAAAAATGGGAAGTGGAAACACATGATAAGAACCATAGGTGAACAGGCTGTGGCGGAAAGAGGATGAGAAGCATGCAATTTTCAAGCGACAGTATTGGATTCGGTAGTCCGAGAAAAGTTAGAGCGTGCCATCCGCAACCGGTGCTAGTGGGTGGGATTGGCCGTGCGCTGGCCACCCAACCTGAAAAACACTTCGTGAAGTGAACACAGGAGGTGTGATCCACCAGTCTAGTTGCGCTCGCACATCGTTGCAAACGGCCTGCACGCCCGATGTGCGCCGGCTGACGCGGTGGGTCTGACCGCGCCCCGCACTGTTGGGAGTGGCAAGAGTGGTCATTATTAATTGTACAATGAGCAAAGCGACCGCGATAGGGGTGCGTGATCCAGAATCAATTGGCCAAGACGTGAAACCATGGGCAGGAGAGCCAACGGAAACAGCGAGCGGTAGACGACCGTGTAGCAACATTATCCAGGTGCGCCTGCCTGGGATCGCTGTGGCGATAGGAGATGGGCCTCATTAGAGACAGAGCGTCGATTGAATTAGGAGGGCGGGCAATGTTGGATGGGTGACAGAAAGTATGGAAAGCCTTAGCACGGTCGTCGTGGTTAGTCAATATGGTGGGTGTGCAGCGGACCGTTGATGTGGGCACGAGGGGTGTCACGTGGTACAGGAGGAGGGGACACGATATGGCGAATTGAGAGGTTTAGGATATCTCTCGGAGTGGTCTGGACAGGAGGGAGTGCAGGGTGTAAGGTTATAAAGGGTATGACATCGAGGGAGGAGCGATCAGTGACACAGGTCTGTGAAATGTTATCGATATGGTTCATAAGGCGACTGGCGATATTTCCACGGCTGTGGAGGGCACCGGTCAAGAAAAAAAGAGATCTTGACCGTAGATAACCTACCTCTTGGGTGAAATCAATATAAGGCCGGTAGGTCGGCTTGGGGGTAGAGGTATGAGGGACAGCAACTAAGAGGTAGTGTGGGGCGAGGCGGGAAGGGAGTGGCGAAATTTGGAAGGGTTTGGAGGCTCATGAGGGTCATGGGAGCCGGTAGGCGTGAAGGTAGGGCGAGGAAGCGGGACACAGGTACGAACCTGGACTATCTGCTAGGGTACATAAGTGGTGCTTCATGGTTAGACTGGGGTTGGTGAAGGGGAGCAGAGGGGGACTGCGGAGGCATGCCGAGGTTATAGTATGGAGGGTTAGTGTTTGGGGGACAAGAAAGGATATAGGGTAGCAACGGAGGCCGAGGATTGGTGTGACCCACTCGATCAGAGAGAGGGAGAGACAGTGGAGGTGGGTGGGAAGCAATGGAAGGGTGAGTGGCACTGGCATGGACCTGAAGGTCACTCCCACCTATAGGAACGATGGGGTTAGACGAATCTGGATGGTGACCCAACTGGTTTCTACCTGGAGGGTCCGAGAGTACGCTATAAGCAAATGCCGATTGAGGGTGGGGGGCAATGGATGGAGTGGTTAGTTGAACAAGTGCAGACCTGGCAGAAGTACCAGGTAGGCTCATAGGCGGATTGGAGCCGCACTAATGAGGATAACTACGAAGTGTCGCGGCTGAGCTAGCAGCTGGTATGTAGTTGGATGAGTCGTTAGAGCAAGAGCTGGGGTTGATAACACTTGTCAACGGCTCACACGACGGATAGGAATTAGTACTGCGAGGGCTGGTGGTAGTACCAGGGTCTTGTCTTGACTGCGAGGCTATGATGGGGGAGGGTAGGTGTAATACTTGAGTGGCGTGCCGCTTCGGCCTGTGGTTGGGGGGCGAGAGCTACTGGGGGTAGAGACTACTGGAGAGATGGTAGAAAAGGGCTTTTGTGTGAGAGCTGCACTGAGGGTGGGGAGTTGGACGTATCTAGGTCGACAGTTTGCTGGTAGGCCGGGTGAGTTGCTGGGCTCACCTTTGACTTCTTGCCCGACGGGCATTGGGTAACCTTCATGCCGGTTCCAGTGGGGTCAGCCTTACGGGCAAGGCAGAGTTGCTTCTCAGCGAGCGAAGTATTTCCCGTTGGAGTGGGGTTTTATCGGGGAATATCTTAATGTCCTTATACGGCGAAATGGCAGCAACTGTCAACTTGTTGCAAATGAGCTTTGTAGCTGTTAGTTCGTCCATGAATTGGAATAGCATGGGGCAACTATGTCGCCGGGACGTTTTACGTAGCCTCCTGCAATGGCACCTATAGTGAGCCATATTGCACGAACTTAGTATGTTGTGCTTCGCTTAGGAAAGTGGTAAGCGGTCTGGAACATTAAAAACCATTGCGTCCTTGGAGTTGGTAATGCGACGGTATATTACAGTCGATACGGGGTCGGGGACTTGTCCCTCCGAAACGTAGTTCTTGAGATATGTAGCGGCTACAGGATCAAGGAGAGTAGCCAGGGGTGAAACCTTTGAAAGGATTTCATCAATCAGCTCGACCTTGTTTCTAAGTTCGATGAAACTCTGCTTAAGGCCACTTGGACTTTAAGAAGCTTCACAGTCGATGTTAACGAGGGCGACAGGGCACGGCCTGTTTTGTGGGAGGGGTTGGGTGTATTTGGATTTGTCAACTTTAGCGATACAAATTTCCCAAGCACTGGTTGGGGATCGGGATGACATGATAAGCAAAAATGTATGACGAAGGAACGGATGTAGCAGGAATTCTGTCAACTAGATAGAGACAAGCCAGAGGTCTGAGCAGACCATGAGTGCACGAGGGTGCTATATTCGTAAGGGTCTAGGTGAGACCTATGCAACAGTGCGGTGTAGGAAGTGAGCCATATGGCCCACTATATATATAGTTGGGATTAAAGGACTTGGGGCCATGAGGGATAGTGGGATAGTGGAATTTTGCTGTGTGGTATGCACAGACGCAACCCACACAGGATACGAAAGATACTCAACTGCTGCTTGGATCACAACTGCAGGTTCTGCGGGGAGGTATATTTTGGGTATGGGATCGATAGACCAGGTGAAACGAGAGTGCCCTCTTAAAGGAGAAAAAATAAATGGAGGCACAGTGGCTCGTTCACCGACTGACGGCCCACTGCAAGGCTTGAAGCCTCTGGTGGAAGATTCGGATGCCCCGACCAAGTTGTCGTTTAAAATGCACAACTGTTAAGTTGCTCTCACATAGATGAATTGCATGTCGGACCTCAACTCACTGCAAACTATGGAAGGTATCACTCGAGTGCTACCAACGCGCCCCTAGAATTTGTGGGCTAGGACCGTTTATGATATCTTGAGTAGAGGAGGTCAACCCAGGTTCCAAGATCTGCATCACTTAGTGTCCCGTAAGGCATGGATTGCTCGAAGTAGGTTCGGCAAACTGGCTGCCAATAGCAAGGCTCAGGGGTATTCGCGGTCATCCAGTTGGAGGAATTATGCACAAAACCCGCATCCAGAAGTGACACGGTTCACGCCAAATCAGGGTAGTGCTTTGTTGGTCGCAGCTAATAGGTGCCCGGCATGTAACGGAATACACGCACTTGAGGAATGTCTGCGATTACTGTCTCGTGGTATACCCGGTCGTTAGGCATTTGTTAAAGAAATCAAGGTTTGTTTTTCGTGTCGCAATTGTGGACATCAGTCTAGCAACCGTCCTGTTTCCGAACTATGTTCAACATCAGGTTGTCCGAAACAGCACCACCCTCTACTTCATGGTGCACAGAATCAATGTACCGATCGAGTCACGCAAGCTACAACACAAGGGCTGCAGCTGGATAAGCTGGGTACTGACAGTGCAAAAAGGCTTGGGCAGTGGACCAACAATTGTGCGGCTACTCTTAGGCCAGAATGTCGGGTCAGCTTAGGTGTGCCACCAGTGCGAGTAAACGGACCGGGAGCTCTGTGGAGACCTACGCTCTGCAGAACAGTGGGTCCGATGTGATTTTAACACAAAAAGACCTTATGGAACTGGTAGGTCTGAAAGCATCCCCGACCTTGCTTTCCATTTCGACCGTAATGGGACTACCACTTGGAATTCGGGGATAACGGGGTGCGACTGAACTCATTGTCAGAGGATGATTTCGTGAACATAGAGAGGGCCTTTTGTGTTGACAGGCTACCAATCCAAGCAGTCCAGCACTGCGCGGATGCGAACTTTTTATCCTGGCCTCACCTACATTGCATCCAAAGGCAGAATCCGAAAGATTCTAGAATGTGAATCCTGATAGCTGCCGACGTCCCAGGAGCACACTGGGAATTAGAGTGAAGATGCGGTAAAAGAAAACCACCATACGCCGTGCGGACGATTTTAGAATGGATTGTTCTTGGTCCGATAAACCAGGAACCACCCTTTGTGAAGACAGCAAACCACACTGAGAAGGGAATCGATCACTTGGCGGGACAGATTGATGGCGATGGATATGCATCGAAAAACTCTCTTTCATTATAAAACAAACAGGCTATTGATATGGTCTCCAGTGCCATAGCCTTGTTGAGCGGACACTATGAAGTTGCACTTTCAAATAATTATATTTTCGCCAAAGAGGGATTGAAAGGCTCAAGGAAACGGATTGCGCCTGACCCTGAATTCTCCGGTACGTACTCTACAATAACAGAGGGTTATGTGCTCAAGGGCCACGCCCAGTTAGTGCCCGATATACAGTTAAAAATGGGTTTTGAGTCAACGTGTTACTTACCACATCACGCAGTTACAAACCCTAAAAAGTCTAGCAAATTAAGGGTGGTGTTTGGCTGTGCGGCTGCGTTCCAGGGACGCTCCTTGGATGATTACTTGCCACGGGGACCGGACCTGACAACAGCTTAGTTGAAGTCTTGCTTCGCTTGCAAAGGGAATCTGTCGCATTGGCTGGCATGGAACACCACCCATGCACGTGCACAAGGTTACACAAGCGTTCACCAAACCACACAGGCTCCATCCTTTTCCAATTCACTTCCGATCAAATAGCAAGGGAATTTGTCATGAAGCAATTGTTGCTTGCCCTCAACACAGCTTATAAATCGGTCAGGATTACGGACGACAAGACTCCTCTTCAAAGAGGAAGTGTCAAGGGCAGCCATTCCAGCAGTACCTCTCACTAGTACCTCAAAAACCGGCCCTCGGCTGGGGCTAGCCTCAGCCGCGCGATCATCTTCCCTCACCCCGGCATGCCCCGCACCAATTCAGCTTTCTGTGGACATTGACAGCTCACCCTTGTCGGACCCCAGGTAGCATCCAGTGGACGACAGGTACTTCTAGAGGCAGATTCGACCCCCACCCGCTGCGTATCTACCTCACCTGCCCCTAACAATGGCATTGAATATCGAGCCTTAGGGGCCTCTCCATCGCCGGCCATACCTCCACCAAGTAAGCTGGTTCGTAGGATGCAGGCTACCTCTACTCCCACTACTTCATCTGGTTTGGCCCATCCGCCTGTCCCTTCTGCCCTTACTAGATCTCTCAATTCTTCCACGAACCTTTCCGGACCAACAAAACGTGCAAAAGCGCGACCCACTCCGGTCCGTCATCACGCACAAGCAGATAGAGTGGGGCCTCACTGCCAGGGCCCCTCTACCATGCAATCCGAAGTAAAACCGGCAAGCAGTTGTCAAACATCTGTGGGCTCCCGGAGGCAACTGCACCGATCCACCCACAAACCTGAACCTAACAGTGCAGACTCTAGGCCTACAGAGGGCAATAGCTCAGAGATACACGCATCCAGCCCACTCGAGCTGCGCTCGAATAGTCAGAAAACTCACAATAGGGTCCGACCCACGCCCAACCTTACTCAATATAAAGTCTTCCCAGGGACCCAGTGGCCCGCTCTCGACCCATGTTCAGCACCATCATGTATGACCCCACGGATAATACAGTTTGCCCCGATACCAAATATGATGCCGGGCGGACCTTTCTTTCCACCACTGGCCCAACATGCCTTCGCTTCCGTGCCCTATACCTCTCGAAACGGGGTATTCGATTCTACCTCTCCGGGGGTCCTCCCAGACCCATGTCACCACCAGGTTCAACCCTTCCTGTCGAATATCCCTAGTCTCCCGTTTCCTTCCGCGGACTACCTCAGTGCAGTCCGCAACCTTGGCACAAGCTTCATCTTCCACCCCGCCCCCGGACCGCCCCCGTTTTTTCGTCCTTATCCCTCACTCAACCACAATCCGCATATAGCATCAAGCCCCGGGCGAATGCACAAAATGTCCATAGGTCCTTACCACCACTATCCCCCTAGCTCCTTCCGCGCCTCATTTACCCCCTCCAGGATTCTGCCGTTTCAGTTAGAACCCCCCTAACGGCTCTTCAAATTACGCCCATCTTGAAAGCTCAGCAGAGCATTTAGTCACAGGCACAAATTTTTCATCTGAAACGCCGTTGAAATGGGCCGGGCTTCGACTGCCCGTCGTAAGCCACGCCTTATTTGAAGACCCCTCATCACCTCATCACAATGAAATTACGGCTCTATCTACTGAGAACCTAACCAAAAACACCTTGTTGCTCTTACTACTTAACGTCCGCTCTCTCCAAAGATTGCCCCTGCTTAGAGAGCTTGCATTAGACCTACACCCTGATATCTTACTAGTTACCGAGGCGTGGCCGACGGATCACACCCTATTAAACCACGTATACTTACCCGGCTACCAAGCCACCGCCAACAGTAGATCTGACCAAAGAGGAGGCGGCTGCATCCTTTACACCAGACACATATTCACGGCCAGTAGGTTCCATCATCCTATTCTAGACAACATTCCAGACTCGGTCTGGCTCACTATCAAAGAAGGTCAACAACTACTTCTCGTAGGATGTCTCTACCGTCCTCCGAACGAGGGCATGCACGAGTTGACAGCAATATTAGACGCATTCAACTATGTCTCTAACCTCCCCGTAACCGCTAAAATCCTAGCTGGTGATTTCAACGTGCCTGAAATATGCTGGCATTCCATGACATCACCCCCTAAACTCCATGATTTCCTTTCGTGTATCCATGTGGGTAATTGGGTACAGCTTGTTTTATCACCCACTCGAGGGAGAAATACATTAGACCTTATCTTCACTATTGGTATCAAGAATTTAGATACCCATATCTTAAGTCGCTTCACCGGTAGTGACTATAAGATGGTATCCTGTGTTTTTACTGCACCCTGGCCTCACACTGATAAGTCAGCCGAAACACAACTTCCGATCACCAATAAGCAATACCATAAAGCTTGCTGGAGTAGTCTTCCCTCTTTTACCCGTTCCCTAAACTGGGACGAATCGTTTTCATCTAATGACCTAGAGATAGCGGCTGCCCAACTGTATTCTAATCTTCATTACTGCCTCGACAAAATCAATCCAGCCCCAGAGCCCATCATACGCAAACAGAGGAACTCTCCAGATCGTCTTAACGGTAACCTAGCCAAACTCCAGCGAAGATTCACTAAGACAAGGGACTTCTCGTCGTATCTCCAAATAATACGTATATCCCATACGATTAAATTGCTTTTGGATTCTTCTAAAAAGAAACAGGAACTGGACGCCTCAAGCTACCCAAAAAAGATGGAAGCACTGGCCAGGCTAATGAAGGTCAGAAACAAGCAACCTAATCAAGACATCCCATATTTGAACTATAACAATAATTACTCGAAGGACCCCCTTTTGATTGCGGAAGCTTTCAGCACCTACTTTGCCTCCTCTTTAACGACGGATGACGCCACATCCATCCCCTTTCTAAATCCGGTGACATCAGTAACTTTCTCGACGGTAGTGTTCTACCCTAATGAGGTTTCAGTCCCTGTCGCAAGAACAAGACCGTCCTGCAGGCCAGGTCCGGATGCAAAACCACCGGCCATTTTCAGTCGAGGTGGCGAAGACTTTCCAATGTTGATGACGACCATATTCAATTTGTCGCTCAGGTGCAGTGTTTTCCCTTCTCAATGGTAAACTTCTACTATCATACCTATGCACAGAAGAGGATCACTTCTAGATTCAGTTAACTATCGGCCGGTGAACCACACCTCGGTCGTGTCCAGAATCATGGAGAGAATGATCAAGGGAAGGCTGACACGCCACCTTCTTAACCATAATCTAATCAACGCTGGTCAGCATGGTTTTCTGGAAAACAGATCGTGTCAGACATGCATGACAGATTTCCTCAACCTGGTCACAGAGGCTGTCAATATTGGTAAATCGGCAACCGTGACCTTTTTGGACATGACCAAGGAGTTCGACTGAGTATCCCATGTCCGGTTACTACAGAAGATGAGACCATATGGAATCGCGGACCAGATGCTCGCTTGCTTTGCATCCTATTTATCAGCCCGAGGCCAGGTCGTAAGTATAGGCGGAAATTTGTTCGAACCCCACCCGTAACTAGTGGCGTGATACTAGGTAGTGCACTGGGCCCACTATTGCTCCTAATGTACGTTAACGATATACTTACCGTTTTCCAACGGGGAGTTCCCTTCCTGTTGGCAGATGATATCAAAATCGTGTACACTTTTGAGTCCGCGGCGTTAGCCTCTACCGTGGATGACATTACAAGGGAACTGCTAGCTCTCAGCTCCTGGAGTGATGATTGGAAAATGAGTTTCTCCGCCGAAAAGAGTAGTATTATTACGTATAAATGTCACTTCCCCACTGGAAGATTTAGTATAAACGGAAAATTCATACCCAATAACTCTCAGGTGCGTGACTTAGGTCTACACTACTCATGTACGTTTGACGTTTTGGAACACGCAGCCATCCAGGTGGCTAAAGCACGCCGTACCATCGGGCTAATACATTAAACATTTATTTTGCCAGAAAGTAAGCAAAACTAAGCATTTTTAAGTCCCATGTCAGACCTCTTCTGGAATACGGCTCAATCATTTTTTCCAACATGCGGCAAAGGGACCGCATAGCGTTTGAGAACGTAAAACGGGCATTCACGAAACAGCTCACAGGTTTTTCTTCGCCCTCTATTTACATGGAACGTTGTGAGCTGCTGAAAATCGATCTCCTATGGCCACGCCGCATAAGAAATAACCTTCTATTCCTTCACAATATCTTGAAGAATAGATCATGTAGTTCAGCACCACAGGTGAGAACCCTTTCCACTTTACCCTATACGTAACAATGAGTTCCTGGTTTCTGTCCCCTTGCCGAAGCCTGCAATTCGGTCAAACGTCTTCATTAACAAGTACGCTATATTGTGGAACAAGCTACCACAACGAATTCGGGCATTATCGCCGACGTCGGTGGCTTTCAAACAGGAAATAAGCATAGCCCTAACGGTGAGCACGCCTTTGATGTAGGTATAGGGCATTAATAAATCGAATAACCGCTTTGAGCAACCTAGTCTCAGTTAGACCCGCATAGGGTTGGCCTCCTCGCTGGAGCAGTTACGGAACTCAGCGATTCATTCACACGATCTAGGACGGCAAAACAATCTCAATTTTTTACCATCAAATATCTTTTTTGCGGCAAGCCAACATAGCGGCTCATGGCGTACTCAGGTATAAGGGCATCACGTTGCTAGGGCTGCTAGTAGTGCCCCACTCTTGTGCAAACTGGTGTTTCAGTGAGCTTGAACCCAAACAAATAATCGCAGGCTGTGGTTGACTCCACCTTCCCCCGCATTTTCTGTCCTATGTAAACCGCATTGGGGATCTGACTTCACGGATATGGCAAGTGTTACCGCGACACACCTGTGAGCATTCCTGGCTGTGATTGTCTCCCTGCATAGAGCTGACCACCGATAAGGCGACAGAAACCTGAAAAAGTAAGAGATTGGCATAAAAAAGAGGGAGAAAAATACCCCACTGCTTTGTCATACCGGCCTTGTCACATGTGAGCCATGTCCCCAGGCTGCCTTGTTGCTACGGATTGACTGGTGTGGTTGTCCTATTCTCAACGCGGCCTGTTACATGCGGTCCATGTTTCGGCCGGGGAGTGAGAGACGTGGTCACTCACCAAAAGCAGATCCATCTTCTCTGACAGTCAAATACCTGACTGTGATAAAACTTAAAAATAATAATAATAACGACTAAAAAAGTGTGGTGCACTCTTGGAGCGGCACGAGCTGGATGCTAATAAATGTGTTTCGTGCTGCCTCCCTAACTGAAGCGGGCCCTAGTGCCGCCTACCGTGGACACTGAATGTGGACCGTTAGAGTTGGCTTCACTGACGAAAATGTGGCCCCATCCCGTTCCCACCTCTCACGGTTCTCCAAACCAGTTCTCACATAGGTGTTTTCCCGTTTTGCAATATGCTAACGACGAGGAAGATATCACGGTAACCATACAAACACCACTATATCGGATATCCTTGCCCCTAATCAAGTATAATCTCAGCACACTAGCACCATCGAGTATGTGCATAGACAAACTTACGGCTATGTTTCTCGGCTCGATACAAATTTTCTTTAGTGCGTCATTGCCGACAGCATCATAGTTTCTTCCACTTTAGGGCCCTTCAGGAACCATTCAATATAGAGTAACCACTATACCGGAAGAGACCGTAACAAATATAGTGCTATGCTGTCAGGGTACCAGTCCCATTAACTCTCATTGTTCCTTCAAACCCACCTTACCGCCTCGGTGCTGAACTGCAAACTGCGTAAGCAAACTAGACCAAGAGTTGCCATTTCTAGATCCTTTTTACCTTAAAGCTCTAGGTTTTTCTCAGTATCCCAACACTGCCACGCCAACTTGCGAACCAATAATCCTTTAGAATGCATACAAAACGGCCCAACCGTTGGACGCAACTTTGCTAGGCCACAGCATTATAGCTCAGTCCCAGGCGAGCCTACTCCACCCAGAACGTGGAGCAGAGGCCGCTGACCGCTTACGTGAACTTTATCTTTGCCTCATTCACATAAACCTAACCAGTTCATTACTGCTGTCGTCATATATTATCATAACCCACAGCTGGAACCACGTCCAGACTGCAACCCCTATTTATTTCAGGTTCGTCGCCCCCCACTATCTCAGTCGCCAAACTGGATAACCAAAGATGCCACTTTGACTCGTACCGACGAGAACCCAATTGGGATCTTTCATATCATCTGGAACTGCAAGCAAGCCACGCGGCAGAAAATACCTTCAAATGCCTGTCGTATTAATTAGGGTTGTCTAACGCACAACCTCTCCGGCGGATATCAACATTATAGCTAACTCAAGTAAGAGTTCAATCGAAACCTGCTAACATACCAGCCGTCATTTACATCTGTCTTATCTCGCCACACTGGACTGATTGACCGACACATATCCTTCACCCCACCAGACGAACTATACCCATAGAATGTAGTACATTACCAGTAATGACGCTGAATAACACTGAGGCTCAATCCGTCGATGTACATATATATATATATGTCATTGAAACCGCATAATATTGCCTGAATCAATGCGGAGATTTTCAACTTCAGTATCTGTTGCAACAATCCGCTTTTTGCTCGATTCGTGTTCGGCTGGAAATCGATCCTCCACTTTTCCAGGGCCCTCCAGTTGTACTATCGCATTTCTGAATGGTACAGGTTACTGATCCTGAAATTTGACTCACCCTCATATGGACCTTTGTTACTTCCACATTCACCAAAGTACACAACTGTACATTCATAAAATTGGTTTAATGTCCCCTTGTTTCATTACTCATTCCTTTTATTGAACCCCGGTAGAACCGACATTCAGGGTTTGCATCAGATTCATGGTTTGCTATTCTCTTCGCATGCATCAATTTCCATACAGTCTCTTTTTCTTCCTATTTAAAACTGCGCCGTTCGCAGATACCCGGTATACCGCCGTTTTTCATGGCTTCACCATTTTCGTTGATAATGCACCTCCAGCGGTACGAATGAACGATCAATTCCGTATCCCCGTGGTGTGCCACCGTCCAGCGCGAAATCGAAACCGGTTCAAAGTTGGAGCGGAAACCATTAATAGGGTGATCCATATAAACTATCGCTGGCTACGTTTTTCTACATCTGGCACTTTTGACTTTTATACCTGAAGTTTGTGAATATTTCATTTTACTGAGTTAAGCTGTACACCATGATCATGCGCCTGCGCGTGTGTCTCGACCATGGCCGAGAAATATTCCATTATTATTATTATTATTATTATTATTATTATTATTATCATTATATCGGAGAAGTGTTTATGCAGGTTCGAGTGCTGGCGAGAGATAAAGGAGAACTGGGGTTCTCTTTTGGGGAAATGGTCAACTAGGTGGTAAGCTTGTTGAATATCAAACGAATGCCCACCAATTTAGTGCCACTTCCTCCCCATTTATTCCGAATTTCGCTTTACGTTGCACGGCGGATGGTTGGGGAGGACAGCTTGAGGATGACGTCTCCAGGACCATGTATGATAGCTTTTATGTAGACGACTGTCTTGTGTCCTTGCACACTCCGGAAAACGCAAGGGTTTTTGCTATCCAGATGAGTGAATTACTATCACGAGGCGGATTCCGGCTTCATAAGTGAGTGTGTAATCTTAAGGAGGTGCTGGATATTTTACCGAAATTTGAGCTGGCACATCCCACTTTGGAAATGGATGATTGCGGGCCAGCGCCGGAGAGGACTTCGGGATTGGAATGGAACGATATATAGGAAGCGCTCCAGTTTCCATTTACAATGCACGAAAAACCTCAAAAAAGGAGTGGCATGTCGTCTATAGAACCATAGAAGCTTGACCCACTAGGGTTGGTTTCACCTTTCCTTCTACGAGGCAAGGTGCTATTGCAATCACTGTTTGGCTTGGAGCTTGGTTAGGACTACCCAATTGGAGAAGAACCCCTACGATGTTGGAATGAGTGCTTGGAAAGTATGGAACAACTTTGGGCATTCAAAATTCAGCTTTCCGTAATAAAAGGTGACTCACTGAACGGAGGTGCACAGCTTCATGTATTTTTGACGCTTCTGAAGTCGGCTCGGGACTAGTGGTGCGTTCTAAAATGGTCTCAAAGGAAGTAGTCCCCTGTTGTGCCCCATTGTTCTCCAAATCAAGTGTGGCCCCTCTGAAGACAGTAACGACCCCCCGATTGGAGTGAGCCGCAGCAAGACTAGCCATTAGAGTCGCTCAAATTCTTATGGAAGAAACTGGAATCAAATTTGATAAAACTTACTACTGCACGGACTCTGCTATAGTTTTGCGTTACATAAACAACACTAAAACGAGATTTATTACGTTCGTCGCTAACCGTTTGGCTGAAACCCATCAGGGGTCCGAACGCTGGCAATGGCCTCATGTCAGATCGGAGGCTAACCCTGCAGACTTGGTATCAAGAGGCACGACATCATCGACTGTTATCAGTTGTTGGTTCGAGGGTCCTAACTTCTGGACGAACGATGAAACATTATGGCCGACCAGTCTTACGGTTGCTGCAGCACCACCGAACGTGGAGTTGAAGCAGCCTTCGAGTACAATTCTCACAATGTTGCAGGATACATGGACGGACGCACTTCTAGCTAGGTACTCCAGTTGGCTTAACTTGCTGAATTCGGTAGCGTGGTTAACCCGTTTTACAAAGTACATTGCAATCATTAGAGACGGGTGCACAGATTCAGGATTGAAAACTTGGCTGTTCAAGTTGCACGACATTGCTAAAGCAGAGGAAAGTGTTATTTTGGTTGTACAAGCTAAGGTCTATGGTGAAGAGTTGAAATATTCACGAGACAGGAATACCAACCTGTGCGTTGACAAATCTCCGATGAACAGGACTCTATTGAAACTCGATCCACTTTTATTAAATGGAACTATGTGTTGGAGGACGAATGAACTGCTTCAGCCAACCTCAGGGTCTGAAACATCCGGTGATGCTCCCCAAGACTTACCCGATTACAGACTCGATAACCCGATGGTGTCACGCAATGGAAAGACACGCAGGACCATCTCAGTTGTTGGCGGAATCTCGCAAAACATTTTGGATTGTACCGAGGGGGCTGCCATCAAGCGTGTGCTTGGAGGCTGTTGGAAATGTCGGAAGCATTTGGCACTCGCAGGCATACAGATGATGGCTCCCCTATCAGCTATTAGAGTTCAACAAGGTTGGTTTCCTTTCAAGTAAGTCGGAATAGATCATTTTGGCCCATTTGCAGTTAAACGTGGGTCCAGCATGAAGAAACGATATGGATGCATCTTTACCTGCTTCCAGATGCTTGCGGCACATATTGGAGTTTCTTATTCCCTTATCACAGACTCATTCATCGTGACACTACTGAGTTACACGTCGAGGAGAGGGGCACCGTCCGAGATTTTTGGTGATAATGGTACAAACTTTGTTGGAGCTCAAAGGGGGTTGACGAACCTAATTGGAAACTGGTCTAGTGATAATATTGCTGGTAGATTGTTGCAACGGGATAAGCAGTGGCACTTCAATCCCCCTCATGCTAGTCACCTTGTTGGCGTATGGGAGATCATGGTGCTTTCGGTTAGAAGAGTACTTCTTTCAGTTTGTGACGAACAGCAGACGACTGACAAAATATCGTTGACATTTCTTACGGGAGGTGAGCAGACAGTAAAGGGGCGACCACTAGTGCCTTCGACCTCGGGCTGTCCTGATCTGCCATTACTCACCCCCAATGACCTACTTATCCTGAGGGCGAACCCATGAGATATTCCGACGAATCCGTTGCGAGATAGAATGGCTCGTCAGTGGAGGCAGGCAAACTACCTAACATCCGTATTTTGGAAGAGATGGACCAGGGAATATTTTCCACTATTGCAACAGCTGCAGAAGTGGATAACTCGAGAACGCAACCTCAGATCGGGTAATGTATTGCTACTAGATTCGGAGGCTTTGCTGTGTGGCCGGTGGCCGATAGGAGTTATCGAAAGCATCTCAGCTTCGGAAGATGGCTTGGTACGAACGGAAACAGTGTGATCTAAGGAAGGATTGGTGCTCCGTGACATTAGAAAGATTCATCTTATTGAAGGTGAACCAGACACTGGTGGTGTAAGTTCAAAAGCCAACTCTCCTCAAGTGGGAGGCGGGTCTTCGGATATGCCGAACCGGGAGGGACCACTGAGAGTTGATCCACTTGTCCAAATGGAAGCTGCCATTGACGGTGATCAGTTTCGGGCATTGGAGAACCGTAGGGCGAGCCGATGCATGAGGCTGGCCACACTTAGCGGTGCGCAAGAAAAATCCGGGCCGGATTTTGGGGGCCGGTGTAATGGAGTTAAGGAAGCCCCGTTCCATGCATTAGCATCCATGTCACAAACGAAATTTTTCAATCGTATGATCCATTCCTGCAGGAATTCCGACTGTTTGTTTTATTGGGCTACATCTTTGTCGCAAACCAGCCTCCCACCGTCATCTCAGGCGTCAGACGCTCAGCCTAAACCTCGTTGTGACTGTATTCGATAATCTCATCTTCTGTATCTAACCTTTTGCTGTAATTTGGCTGCAGTTGTTGATTTGTTGTTCAATTTGGAGCTTAAGAGTCCAGGGGAGCACTACTGAGGTCGAATTATTGTAAATTGCCTAATTAGACTTTGTTTGGAATTGTATCGAAATTGGTTACTACGCTTCGCTTGAACGTTCCGGTGGCTGGACTTTACAGATCATGTACAATTGCGTGCACCTGGCTGATGAAGGACCATCCGACGGGCTAAGGATACTGGAAACTGAGGACGTGACTGTAACAGTACCAGTAGATGGCGTGGTGCAGCACTCGGGTGTCATGTTTACTGCCGGCCTCCAACTCGAAACCCAGTGTGAAAAAGCTGCGAAAACCACTTCCAGGGCGCTCTATCAGCTCCGTCGAATACTTGGCCTTATCAGACCATCGGAGCTTCTCCCATCGTACAAGACACTCGTACGACCTTACTCGAAAATCTGTGCCAAGGCACGCAGTCCATACCTGGTTCAAGATAGACAGGTACCACAGAAGATCCAAAGACGATTTACTCGAACTTACACCACGCTAATGGGAAAAGCTCATGAAGGACGCTTGGAGTACCTCAGTTTATTCTCTGTAGGGAGCACAAGTAAACAAGTAGACGTAATAGCTAAGTACAAGAACCTAACAGGCAGGATCGACTTAAGCCTCAGCATGTATGCTTCCGCCGAGGGGAAACCAAAACTTGGGTAAACATGCCTCCAGGCTAAAGATGAACAGGTTACAGACTAGACTTCGGGCCCGGTTTTCCACGCAACCGGTGGGTAACCAGCAAAATAAACTCCCAGAGGGAGTGGTCAGGGCAGTTGCTGAGTTAAAGCTCCAACCGAGCAGGGTGTGAACCCCACCATTTCGTTATGTACTACATTGGACGACGATATAGCACTACACTCATTGGTGTCATTTTGCTAGGCCTTGTTTTAGCTAGATATTCATTTTATCCACGTCTTACTCTTTCCACTTTACTTCCCTCCTTTCTTCCACTGTTCCTTGCTTTCCGCTCTTCTTGTTACTTCGTTCTATCTAAACAAGTGATTTCCCCTTCACCCTTCTCCTCTTCATTCTTCAATCCTTTCCCATTACTCTTGGCTTTATCCCGTTTGCCCCAGAATCTGATCCATCACATAATTTGGTTAACAATTTTCTTTCACATACAAAAACAAAAAATTACACTCTTCCAACTTCTGCCTAGCCGAATTATTGACGTTTTGTCTCCACTAATCCGTTTCATTGACGGCTTTTCTTTTCTTTAAAAGTCCGTTATATGTCCATGCAAAGCTCACTGAAGTCCCTGCGAAGCTTTTCGCCTTCATTTGAATTTCCATATGACACTGTAATCACCTGCACAAAAGGTCCGTTTTATTATCACCTTTGACTCACTTGCCTTTATTTCACATGCCTCCTCCACAATTAGTTACCCAATGCTGGATCAGTGTCCAATATTCCGCTGGTATCTCTGACTGCACTTTGAAAGCCCCACGCTTTCTTTACCTCTAACAATGTTCTTTGGCATTTCTTCCGCCCGGTTACTCGTTAGTGACCGTCCATTTGTCGCTTATATCAGCAATCCCACGACTGTTCAGCTATCCACACCGCCCTCCAGCGATTTCAAAACCGATTCGGAATTCCCGCCTCAACCATAACCACTTTTGTTCACTCAAACACTACATGACTTTACTGGTGTATTTCGGTTGCTGTGTGATTTATAAATTTAGAATTTGTGAATACCTCACATTGACATGTACTGCTGTATACTCTGATCTTGCCTTGTGCATGTGTATTGACCACGGTCAAGAAATATACTATACTATACTATACATCTGACTTATTCCCCCAAAAATTGTTACTGATGGGTCTGTCCACTGTCACCAATTGTGTTCCTTTTATGAGGAGTAGCCATGTGACCATGCCGTAGCTGCCGTCACGCCCCAGCCGTCTTAGCTACACATAATGCAGCTCTGAGCACCTTGCACTGAAGCACTGCGCACTCAATGCTATGTTCAGTAGCTGATGTGCACTTACCTGCCATCCGCCCTACCGTCTCTCCTGTGAGCTGTACACCTTGGAAATCGCTGCGGCCATGTACCTCCCAAATTGGTTTATATTCCATTTTCAAACCGGTATTTCTCGACCAACCCAGTATAGGCAAGAAGTTCGCTTCACGTCGTCTGTTCTCCTCCGGCATTTCCTTCATCATCACTTTGGTTTTCTCCCTATCCCTCCAGAGGCGTCACTTGCTTGCCATACAACCGAACCCATCGGTATCCGACCACTGATTTCTACTGCCATCTCAGCCGAATGTTTCATTTTATTCTAAATCCCATGTTCCGTTCCCGTTTTTCTACCAGACCTGATGGTCCCGTAGCTGTCTCTTTACCGTCACAGTATGATTTGCCTATCAAAACGGTCATCAGGACAATAACCCACTCTATATTTCATTATCTCTTCTGCAAGCCATTTGCCTCTGCAACCGCCATATAAGGCACCCTATACCTACCTGTGACCATGATTTCATGTTCTCGCTGACACCTCTTGGCATACCCATATTATTGTAGATAATTTGCCGAAAGCTTGCCGGCATTCCCCTGGTTATTTCTTCCATCCCAGGTCTTAAAATCTCCCCCCTCCGATCCCTCGGATTTGTTGTTATCCTTCCTTCTTATTGACTCCGTTGGTAACTCGCCATCAAATTTTGCCGCCATATTAGGTGTTGATCCACGGCGTTTTGTCTCTAAAGATTCGTTCTAGTGCATCGTCGTGTTTCCCATCCATATGCTTTTCATACAGTGCAGCTCGCAAAAGACCCTTTGAATTTACCTAGATAAACTCCTCTTTCTAAAAAAGCTTAACAAACATCCTTCGGGTTTGCTGGAATTTTCAATGGTTGTGACGACTTCCGGTGCTATTCGTGTATATCGCCCCCTTCTTTGACTTAATCCAACCGCCGTTAGCTAAGCTGACCATGTGATCTTGATCTACATTTTTCGGGTCTTAACCATCGATTTTGCCTTCTCTAACACTTTAATCCAAACTTTTGCATACAGATATTCCATCTTTTTGAAAACTCTGATTCTGATGTCAGTTGAATCTGACCATGCACTCTGGCATGCTTAGAGCTCATCCGAAATATACCCTCATTATAACTGATATTATTATTATTATCCTCAAGTAGTGATGCCCTGTTGGAACAGGTCACAATTACCACAACAGCAAAGTTTCCCAAAGAAGGTAGCAGTGTTGTTGGGTGGCACTTCACCTTGAGTTGTTAGGCGATTTCAAGGTCAAGTACAATTTTTTCATGGTTCCCCTCGTTTTTCCGCCGAAGCAAATTGTTTTGTTGTCTAGAAAACTTGGAGCACCACACGGGTTCAAGGCTCTGAGCCCAAAATGTCCCGTATCTTAAAGAAGTCTTTGGTAGTCTTTCAGCTTCAGCGAGCTGAAACGAGAGTATAAAACGGCGAGGAGGAGGAGGTTGGAACGACTGCCAGAAATAACAAGAACGACGTCAAGCTGTGCTTCGTTATGAACAGCGCCTTGACAGGAATGAGGGTGTGACATTAGTAAGCATACAACTGAATGGAGACACAATAACGGTAATCTATTTCACTTTAGTTTTTCGTCTTCGGACAGGGAATCACTCGGAGGACAGGGATTGAGGCCTTACATTTTCTTGAAGATATTTTTGTTCCGTGAAAGAGCAATAAACTCCGGAACGGCCTTTCACAGAGTAATAACCCTGTAGCCAAAATAGTTAATTCTTAGGGAGGTACGTGGTCTCGGCTTGAAAATCTTTCTTTTGCGACCACGGATATAACGGGCTGAACGGGCGGAAAAGAAAAAATGATTTTGGACTGATTTAAGGGGTGAATCATCAAAAACAGATGGTCTTTTATGCGCGGTAGGTCAATAAGACAGAGGTCAAGGAGTGGGAGGTAAACGAAATAAGGTACGTGAAACAGACCTAATGGTGCCTCGGTGGAGGCTCTGAACCCTTTCTAGAATCTCACGATCTCGGAAGGTATCACTGCTCATCACATGACAAACGCACCCCAACAGGGGACTGATGCGCCTACCGAAAATTACAAGGAATTGATCCGCTGAAATGCGCCGGAAGGACCTCGTATCATATTCAAGGCACTAATGGCGGACTCGCTTGCAGGTGGAGCCACCCCGTTGATGGAGGGCTTGCGACCACTCGCTCCGGCAAAAGACATGCTCACGCCTTTGTCACCATTACCTGGAGGGTTTCTATCTCCAGACCAGAATTTTATTACATTCAGCAGCAGTTTGAGGTGCACTACGCTTCAATCCAAGTGGATTACAACGTCAGCGTACATGACAGTGTTCACTGGAAGGGTTGTTGGATGGTCATTTAAGCAGAAGAAGAATGGAAGTGGATCTAACACCCATCCTTATGGGATACCAGTTGCTACTGGGGGGTTCAGACAAAGCATTCTTTACCCTAACTATGAAGGTGCGGTAGGTAAGGAGGCTGCGCACGACGTCAAACACAGAGCCTGTAATCAGGTTTGTGGCTTATGCAGAAGCGAGGCGTGTGAGACGTTGTCGAGGGTTTCGGCAAAGCCGATGAAAGCAAAATTTGAACTCTCCGTCATCGTAGGCTTTTATCAGACTATGCAAGGTGGTAAGAATATTGGAGGCGCATGATCTGCCAGGAAGGAAACCATGTTGAGAAGGTAAGTAGATTCTATTGGTGCTCCAATGGCAAAGATTCGCGCCTATGAGAATATGCTCTTAAATTTTGCTGATGGTGCTAGCCAAACCCATGGGCCTGCAACTAGAATAAGGATGTCTACTGCCCTCCTTGTGGACCATTGCGGAGACTGTTTTTATCCAGATGATGAGGCAACCCCGTTGCCGACAAACTATTGAAAGAGGGAAGCATAATGAGCTGTTGGTGTGTCCGCAGTCTCCTTCAGAGTATTAGGGTGGATTGAGTTGGGACCCATAGAGCAGTATTGGTTGAGCCAACGTAAGCCAGGTAACTGCTCTAATAAGGCTAGCGATACGACCAAGAGTAGCGGCCGAAGATATTGGGTGCATCTTGGAGGAAATCGGTACAGAGCTTAAATTTCAAGAACTTTGGAGCTGAATTCCCCCACTTCCTGGCCGGGGCGGTGATTGCTGATCCGGTGTGATCTTTGAGCGTAAGTGGCTTTGAAGCTGTGTCCCCGGGCGGCACGGGCTGAAGGCCAAGTGCCTTATTCTTTCGTGGTTGACCAAGTAGTGACCTTTGGATTGCCCTTTGATAAGACCTAATCTTGCCTTTATATTTATCACGGGGGCCCTGACGTCTTCCGAATCATGTGCTTTTTACCTAGCGAAGAGGCTTGCGGGTCTAGATGGCTTCTGGTGCGACGGCGAGGGGCCGCTTGATGGTTTGTGGAGGGCAAATTCCGGAACTAAATAGCCTATCAGCTAAGGGAATTGGCCGTCTGATTTCTTCGCACATCTCATCAGCAGAGGTGCCTATTCTAGATTAGTTCGGTCAGGACCGAAGGGATGCAATAACTTGGTCAAAATTTATCTTTTTGAAGGGTCTCCAAACTTTGTTTTCTGACCAAAGATGAGGCCAATTCACAAGATAATTCGTCCTTGCAAGAAAGTGACCAGTTCTACCGGAAGATGGCAAGTGGTGCCCTAAAGCTGTTTGAAAACTTCATTGGTTATGACCACGTCTAGTGGGGAAGGGGTGTCCTGTGCCATGCCCGGTCGGACACTTTACTTTCGCTGCCGACTAGTTCTTGTGAACGAGATCCGTAATGGGTCTATCAAAGGTGATATCAGGGGTGCCAGCTCTACGTCAATCAGTACTGGGTGACCTGAATTCATCAGTGGTCAAGGGTTGGGTGAAGTCCGTGTAGCCCTTTAAAGAGCCTAGTAATTCTTAGTCCAGGGCTATAGGTATAGTCATATGCGGGAGATCAAAAGACTGCATCAAGCAGTAGGGCGTCCGCCCAAGAGAGTGAAAAGATAACCCACAGAAAATCATTACATGGGAAGATGGGCTTTTCTGACAGGGTGGGGAAGGATAGGGCTGTCTTATTATATGATAACCTCACCAGCACGGCCCCTGCTGAAGTGCTGCCTGACTTAAGTTTACTGCACAAAGTGTCCGCCTTTTAGTAAAAGAATATCACTCGGCTTTGGAAGGTACGGACCCGTGCCAACAGCAAAATATTCTAGGCACACGATGCACTCAAGCCAAGCAAAGTCCTGTGCAAACTGAACTGTGCTGGCCTTTTTCGATCATCGACTGGGCGGGGTATGAAACCCATGCTCCTTGAAGTGGTACACTGACCGACAACATAGCATTGTGTGCACTGGCGATAGTTCGTCAGAAATTGTGTTCACTGGGTTTCCATTCTGTCTGACCCCAAGGCTCTTGCATACCACTTCCCGCTGACCTTCCGTCGTTCTACGTTTCTTATTCATTTGCTAATTTTTGCCTTCAGTTTTTTGCCCGTACTCGGTTTTCGCCCTGCCCCCCAAGTCTTAATTCACAACCCTTCAAGCTTTACCTTTCGCTTTATCTCTTTTGTTCTAGTGTGTGATCTACCGTCTCCGCTCTCTTTCTCCCAAGCTTAACACTGGCTGGTCTGTCCAAGTAGGGGTCCGCCTTTACCAGCCGTGGACCGCAAAATGTTAGTGAATAGGGGAATGGACTCTCGGGGAACATGTTTATCCCATCGATGCAGTATCGGGGAATCAGAGGAGCCACTAGCGCGAGAGGCCGGACATTTTGGCTATCCGCCATGCAGTCGTGAAATCTTCCTGGATGTTAAATGGAATGAAAGCGATACCCTCGAATTCGTTTCGATACTCGTACCTGCTGCTGGTATATAGCCTAACTTGTTATAATTGTAGTGTTATCTGTTCTCGTGCCACTAAAACTTTTGTAGCAATTTTATGAGGAGTTAACCCCTAAGATTAAATATTTCTTATGATTATTAGCCATCAACGAACCCGTCATTAGCCCTTTTTTCAGGATTCACTGTCGGTTCACTATTTCTGTCTCTGATGAACCGTGCCCAAAATGTGTTACAGTAGCTTGTCTGAAGCCTGGTAAAAGGGAGTGCGTAATATCAGAGCGTGATACGTGAGACAATAGTGGGGACATGCACATTGTTTAGGATCTCAGAGGGCCACTACTTGGCTTGTTGCCAGAATAGGTGGATGAGATGTGTATACTTTCATTGTAAGGCCACCGCCAAGAAAACATCCCCATTCGCTACAATAAGCCAGATAACTGAAAGTAGGAAAAGATTTTTAAGAAAAAGATGCAGCTTCAGTACTTTGGAGAAAAAGGAACTTTCTAGACTCTTGCGTGGATGTAGCACGGAAGAGGGCTGAGAAGGCTGGAAGGGCCCGGGCTACGAAACTCACAGGTAAACCAAGTGTTGCAGGTCCTCCACCCCAGCGCCAAAGTCGGAAGGTTCCGCGAAAGTAGCCGTCAATAACAATAAAGCCATTGAAAAGCCGCAGGTGGCAAATGCCTCTAAATACACAGCAAGCCCAGTTTTAAAAACCTGCAGTACGAAGTGGAGGGATCAAAAAGAGGAATGCAGAAGGCAAGGGCTGGAGGTGAACCCAGGACTGTGAGATGCAGTAACTTCTTCATATAGAGGCAAATGGAACCAAATATCATTGACTCAAAAACGAGGCGGGATTTAGATAACGGGAGGGCGTGCGATTTATCAAGGCTTTGCGGGCATTGGTACGTTGTAGGATTCAGGAGAGTTCATAGAATCGTCGTATGGCAGCAATCGTGACCCAGGGTACGAAGAGGGCCAGCAAGGCCAATCCTGGTTTGCTTTGCAAACCCCAACTACAAGGACCAGCTGCCAGCTACAGCGAAGGAATTATTTAACTGCAAAATAGGAAGACTTTGTATCGTGCCGGACACTCAAAAAGGGGATAAGGATACGAGGAAATGCTGGCTTGGGGGAAAGGCAAGTACAACCATTTCCTCAACAGAGCGGTTAGCCGGGAACATGCCTGGAAGTAAAGGTCGGGACCTATATCCAGGGCGGCTCACCCAACGAGTACTATCAAGCAGTGATCGTGAATGAAGGCGGGCGGGAGGACGAGACGTGAAAGATCTGCTCAGTGGGAGACGGAAGTAGTCTTAGCCCTCCCATCATCAGATCCTCCAGGTAGACAGTAACGGAAAATTATACCGTAACGCCCATGGGGCACATTTAAGGTTCCGACTTGATGAGACAAGCAGTCATAATGGCGAACCAGCAAACTACGACGTCAAGCACACCAAAAGCAAAAAGCGCAGCAGCCTATAGGGTACTCGGCCCGGGGCAAGACACAAACCCAATGGGAGAAATGCAATGTCGACTGGGAGGGCCACTGTAGTGCTGTAGACCAGTGCCTGCAGCGTTAGAAACAAATGGGCGGAACTGAACACTAGAGCCGCTCACTGCAATACTGAAATGGTCGCTGTCTCAGAGACGACCATATTCCACAGCGACTACAAGAACACTGACTCGCTTTTCTGTAAGACAGAGGAAATAAAACAGCAGGTGATGGATTAGTCTTCCCCATCAGAGAAGGACTAGTGCACATAGAATCAGAAGTAAGCTTACTTACCGCTAACAGCTAAACCTGTGATAGCCCTGTATCATTGAGAGCCAGGGAGACGGCTGTTGCATGCGTATAAAAAAGCGCAAACTCAACCCCGTACGGGGGCAAAAGACTGATGGATTCGCCAGCAGCTCCAGGCCTCCGCAAGCGGACTTTTGATAGTGGGAGACTAAATTGCCAGGAGCGGATTGGACAACGGGCTGCTGTATCTCGGGGAGAATAGAGGAGGGCTTTGTCGACTGGAAGCGCAGCAGGGTTCTGGCTTAGCATATTAGAGGAAACAAAAGGTGCGTATCGGGACGGCAGCCTTAGCTTCTAACCCAAGTGACTACAAAGCATGAAAAGGACACGGACGGGTTAAGTCTACTGGCACTTCTGAGCAGAAATGCTCACGTCACCACCAAACTTTCCCTTCATCTCAGTAATGCAAAAGCCGTGTGAAAACCGCGCGGAATTTGTGGGAGACGGAAAATTAGGAAACTTGGTACTGGGGAAGTGGGAATAGGTGAAATGTGACTGTGAATCAGGGGAAAATTCCATAGATACTTAACTGTTGTGCTCTACTTCAGAGGAGCAAAAGTAAAGGCAAGCCAACTTCGCAGAGACCGACAGTTAGGCAGGTGGGTAAAGAGGGGGACAAAAGCCGTTAGGTTTTCAAGGACTCTGGTAGCGAAAGAGCCCGGCTACGGTAAGAAGAGGATGGAAACTCAGCCGTAAAACTCCAACGATGGGCAAGTAGAACCCTTGAACCGGCAGTGGCTAAAAAATTCAAGCTCAACCTAAAACGCTGCTCTAAGTATGTTCAGTCGAAGACATCGCTTAGGAGCGGAGTGAGACCTCTGGTATTGAGGAATGAGGATGAGATATGTGACGACGATCAAAACAAAGCCGGCCTCTTCGGTCCGTAATTAGACTGTTTACGAAGACGTAATGAGAGGCAAAAACCATCGGCCAAATCCAAGTGGTTGCCCCTATCCTTCCCAACCTGCGGATTGGGGAATGGGAGAGAGGGGGTTATCGGGAGGATCTGCCACACGTAAGCCGACGGGGTATGATAAAGCACACGCAGCCCTCACAAAGCTACTGGCTGTCATGTCCATCAGATATATTTTTCGTCTGTGCCGTGCCACACTTAGCCGAGGGATACTGCCGTTGGACTGGAAGTTGGCCACGGCGAGGGCTATCCTTGAGAAGAGCCGAGATCAAAAGGGTAGAATTACCTCCCTGCGAGCCTCGCATGCATTTTGCGCAAGTGCTCAGACTGGCTGCTACGGGAACACTAGGAAACACAGCGAATTATACCCCGCTCTTTGACTTATAGTGCGGGTGTTTCAAAGGAAAATCTTGTTTCCCAAACCTTGTAGTATTCTCAAACGAAGTCACTGCTCCTTTGGATGATGACAAGATGATTGAAATTTACTACCCAGACTTCAGCAAGGCTTTTGAATCAGTCATTCACCACCTACTGATGGAGAAACTGATGAAATTTTGGGGTAGAAGGCCAAATACACAAGTGACTCGCAACCTTATCGAAAAGCAGGGCGTTTCGTGTCTGAATGGAAACCAGCGGTGCAACAACGGCATAGGTAGCTGGCGGAGTACCTCAAGGGCTAACCTTAGACCCACGGCCGGTTATCTACATAAATAATCTAGCGGAAGATTTACCAATGCCGTTTTGTATTTTCTCAGATGATGTGAAATTTGCAGGATCAGCAGATGGCGACGGATTAGCAAGGGACCCGACCCAGGTAGGTGGCTGGGCAAACTAACGGGATTCACCCTCCAACGGAAGCCAGAGTCACCTGCCAACCAGGGCTTTAGTGGATGTGACGGCATTCGGATAAAATGGGTCGTTCACAGTTGAGGCCACACAGTCAACAAGGGACTTGGATTTATAAATAACGGCAGACTTCCAGCGTGTTGAACAGTGCAAACTGGCTGCCCCGAAGGCAAGAGGTCAGCTTTTTCGGCTGTGCCCAGTAATTTCTTACAGAAAGGTGGAGGCATTCATACGTACGTAGAAGGGGCTTGTAAGGCCACTTTTAGAACACTGCTTACAGGACTGTGCACCTTCTTTTAGCGAGGATGCCGCCTGCCTGGGAAAGGTTCAGCGAACAGCCGCCCGAATGGCTGAGGGACAAAGAGAGGAATCATATGTCAGATCAGATCGGTCCAGGTAACAGAGCTCGCAGCCTTGGCCAGAGTACACCCAGATTCCTGTCCTCAAGGACAGCAAAGTTCCCACGGTGCTTCGACTGCCGGTTGGCCCAAATGTCGTGGTTGTTGGGTGATGGACTGCATGAAAGAGAATGGGAAGCAGGTTCTCTCCCGTAGGACCGGCAGTCGTCTTGGACAGACGGGTTCACTGTCTCAACTAGTTGCCTTGCTTACATTCGAGTATCCCCCATGGGCACCACTGATTAAGTAAAAGAGGACCGGGCCTGGTGTATTTTATTGTATTACAAGGCAACTGTCGCATTGTGCCAGAAGAACAGAAAGGGATGGAAATGAGGGGAGTATCCCAGAGGCCAGCTGAATTGGCAGGTCGTGATCCGGGAAAACCTCATCCCAGCAGTCATCCAGCAGTCGTCTAAACATGACGGCTCTTTTTGCTGTTACTACACGGGGGGGGGGTAGTTTGTTCCGGCAGTTCGCCACGCGATGGAAGGAATGTTCCCGAGTGCTTCTGATGGCCCCGGACGTCATCAGTTTGTGTTCCTGTCCCCTGAGTGTTGGGTTGTTACTTGGAACCAAAGACGGCCTGTCGTTTTCGGATAACTCCCGTAGCTGTTTGAACTTCTAGACCAGATCCACCTTTGGGCTGCACTTGTTTGGCGAGAACAGGCCCAGTGTTTCGAGGCTTTCTCAGTATGCCTCGTTCCGGGGCCCAGTGATCATTTGAGCAGACCGTCCCTAAAAGGCTCACAACAGCCGTTTCTTCTCGACTGGTTTCGGAGCCCATGCCTGAACACAGTATTCCAGGTGGGGACTAACATGGGCTTTGTAAATTGGCAACTACCGTTGCCTTCCGTCACGCAGCTGAAATCCCAGGCTCTGCTAAAGAAATAGTAGGGGATTTCAACCTCCTTTACATTTGTTGGACAATCCTGAATTTCACCCCGGATGTATGTCTATTTATCTCATGTATCCATGCAGGCGGGTGGATGCAACAAGTAATATCACCAGGCAGAGGGGACAACATTCTTGACCTTATTTTTATTTTGGGCCTCCGAAACATATGAGCAAATGTCCTTGGCCACTTTACCGGATGTGAGCTTAAGATCGCAACATGCGAATACTCCGTTCAACAGCATCACCACGAAAGTCCTCAAAATCGGACATCTTTCCCACTATCCTGCGTAATCAGACCTGGGGTGAATTCTTCCTAACATCTGATCCTCAGCTGGCGTCGGATGTGTTGTACTGTAACTTAATCTTCTCTCTGAACATCATCCCCTCCGAGATAGTCAAAGTCAGTGTGATAAAGACCTATCTGCAACAAAAAACGCAACGTAAATTAGAGAAGTAACAGCCTGCCCACGAAAGGAACAACGACCCCTCTATATCCCTCAGCCTCAGCCACCTCTCTCGCCAGCCACTAAGCGAAAAAGAAAAAAGCTGAAAAAGCAGTAACTGTGCGCTCTCATCCAGGGCAATAAAATAGCTTACCAATCTGGCCTTCTTAAAACTCGAACCCCCCGCTGTACCATCAAAACACCATATTTGCTCCTATCAGAGAACACTTACACTAGCCCGTGGCAGTTAATCTCCGAGATCTTCAAAGATTTCTCCTCTCCTCCCGTCATGACAGACCACAATAGTCCAACCCAGGACCTCACTTCCTTGACTGCCAATACATTGTCAACAGTAGTATTCTAAGCCACTGAAGCCGGAAAGCCGGTAGATACCGCCCGGCCCTGGCCCACCTTGGACCCGATGGCATACCCCCAGCTCTGCTTCTTCTTGGCAGCCCGGAAAAAGTGATGCTTCCGCTAAACTTATTTAACCTCTCCATGTCACAAAGCATTTTCACGTCCCAGTGGAAAACTTTCGTTGTCATCCCCTTTCATAAGAAGGTTGCCTTAATCGACCGTGCTGACTACCGTCCCACAAACCACACTCTCATTATATCTAGGAAAATGGGGCCAGTAGTTAAACATAAGATTGCCCATTTTATCGTCATCCGTGTTTTGTTAAATAGCAATCAGCAGGGCTCCTCAAAGTCTAGGTCGTGTCTGACCTGCCAACTTGACTTTCTTAATCTAGTCACAACGTCGGCTGACTCTGAAGGGGAATTCATCGTTATCCTCTTTGATATGATGAAAGCATTTAATCGCGTGCCTCATGCCCAGCTGCTAACCAAGGTTAAATCTTACTGCACAACAGACCCACTCTTTTCCTGGTTGTCATCCCATCTTAGCATGGGATCGCAAGCAGTCGGCTATGAGGGTTACCTCCCATCACTTCAGCCATTTACAAGTGGTGTTGTACAAGGCAGCGTGTTAGGCCCGCTTTTACTTCTTCCCTACATCAACGATGTATTCAAAGTAATACTCCATGACACCTCGCTTCCATTTATCAATGATATCGAAATTGTCTATCCCCCTTTTACCCCATACTTTGACTTATACCCTCGCCGAAAAAGCTAACGACCTAAACGCTCTTGACTTATGGTGCGGCACTTGGAAAATGCGCTTCTCTGCCGCTAAGAGTGTCATTTTCACGTATAAAAGCCAAATTCGTTCGGAATCACTCGCCTTAAAGGGCTCGTGCACACCTATTACTCCGCTGGTACGAGAATCCGGCTTGCAGTATTCCTGCATGTTTATCTTTCAAGAACAAGCCACCTAGCAGGTGGCTAGGACTTAGAGGACGACGGGCCTCATCTGCAGAACTTTTGAGGTGCGCGACAGTCGGCTTCTGATGCTTAAATTCCCCCCCAGACCGCAGCCCCAGTACTACCCTCTGGTATACACTCACATGCGCAACTCTGATAGACTTGCAATCGAAGGAGTTCAGAGATCTTTCATTAAGCACTTACCCGGCTTGTCGTCCCTTTAATTACAAAAAGAGATATGAGCTACTAAAACCGGAACCCCTGTGGCTACAACGCACGAAACTCATTCCTTATGTTCTATTCAACCTCCTACATTCTAGAGCGCATATGTCCATCACTGATCTATGTTTTACTGAAGACGCACCCCACCCTCCCAGCAACCGAAGTCATACTACCAAAGTTCCATACTCCAAAACAAAACTTAGGGTGAGGTTCTACATCGCCTCCTATCCAGTATTTGGGAAGGGCTCTCTGAAGGCATTCGGGCCTGCCAGACACTAGACCGGTTCAAAATATTCCTAAAAAATATCTAGATGTCGCCAGAGCACCACAACTGATCCACGGGTGCACCACGTTGGAACAAGCTTATGAAGGGAACCTAGATTTTTGAATGGATAGAGAAAGCATGACCCAGATAACATCCTTTGCAACGTCTGCATCACCTACCCCATATACCTTCTCCATCGCCAGCATATTAGTGTCCATTAGAATGACTCACATCACTGACACAGCTCATGTTAGATTCTCCCTTATTCACGCACCCTAACGTCTCTTATCTACCTTCATAATAATTAATTCACTTTACTCGGTCAAAAGTGGTCTCATCCTCCTCACTTCTGACCTGGCATCCCAACACTTAATCTGATTCCGGCGGCCACATTCACCTGCATATCATTATCCCCTATTCCCAGCTTTGGCCATTATTTTTGTACTCTCATCCACTCCCAATAGCTCATGGCCCCCATTCTTCCCAAGGTAGTCTGTCTAACTAACCAGATTTTTCCTTTTACCATTGACCGCTGATCCTCAGCTGGGATCATCCCAGACTGCTTTGCTCCATTCTTACGTTTCCAGGCCCCAGCTGGTTCGCATCTCCCTTTTGATGTCTTGAAACGATCCGGAGATAATACTGGCGAACAATCTGGCCCACACTCCCGACTGAAAATCCGATACCCGCTCATCACTTCCTCGCCCACTCACTGACCCTGTCCTCCAAGATCCCTCGCAGTTTAGTCGCAGCATCTTAGAATACTCCGTTACTAAGGCTGTGATCTCCACCAGCGTCACCTGTGCAAGTCCCGCCTGCGTGGGGCGCGGCCAGATCGCCGCTTTGGCCGGTACGCATTAGACTTGTAGGCCACCTGCTACGATGGGCTGGTGCAACTAGGTTGGTGGATGGAACCTCCTGCCTCCAGAAGTGGTTTTCAGGTTGGATGCCCAGGTCACGGTCAGCCCCACCCGCTAGCACCGGTTGCGGATTGAAAAAACAAATAAATGAGAAGAACGCCATTCATATACTCGGAGAGCTGCTAGTATGCTGCTGTCTCCTCCAGCTAACATCGATTCCCCATCGTTCCCGCCTCCGACTTCGCCATCATCACTTACTAATTTTACGCCTGCAAATTTACATTCTTTGGCGCATAATTATCGCGCACTTGAAAACCCATCGACATTGTTGGCTCGTTGTTCACGGTCCACCTCCCCGCGGTTTCATGCTAAACTTTTGACCAGTCCCATTCGGAAACTTAACCATTCTCCAAGTCAAAGCTGACCCCCTTTTCCACTTTTACCGATATACCCAAAAACTGACGCATTTATTGTTGTCATTCACCTCCGTGCCAGAATTTTCAAACAGTGTATGTCACTGCGAAATATATCTCTAGAGATTCCCAATACTCGGTGATTCTGTGATTGTTTGCCTTTCCGCTGTTCCCCCACCTGGGGCTGTTGCATCGCAGTGTCCCCATCTTTCAAGGTATTGTGTCCCACATATACACATCTGATAAGCTCTTGTACCTCAGAGTGCTGTTCGGTCGCTATCAAGTGGCCTGCCTTCCATGAAGAACGATAACTGGTAGTCTCCTACCCGCCAACTCATCACTTTTGCCAGCTGTATCTTCCCTACTGTCGAAGTTGAGCACCACACATCGACTTATCGCCAGTTCCCAGTTTCATGCTGATGAGTTATATTCCTTTCTTCCGGAAGCAAACAATCCGCTCAAAGTCTATATGTTTCTATCCGGCCACCACTTTCACCATCACTTTAGCAACCACAGTCTAGTATGGTGTCCTTTTGTTATATAACTGGCTCAACCAATATACGGTCACTGAACTTAACGGCTGTAATCCTTGACTGATTTTTTTGTTCTCTATGCGTAATATCACCTTTTTATCGTCTGCTTTTACATGGTAAACCCTATCATACATTGCAAAGCTATATTGCTTGAATACTTCTCCTTCGGGAATATTTCTTTTTTCACGGTAACCATGTATCCTCCAACCCAGTCTGGTCTTCCTGTAAGACAGTCTTCCTTTCGTAGGATTTGTTCGAATCTCTACTATTCCCAATGCTCTTCACACTTTGGCAGAATAACTGCACCTCATCTCCGACCGGCTCGAACACCTGACCTTGAGTTTAAACTTGCCGAACGGTACCACAACAATGGACTTGAATGCTCTCTCTTACATCCAGTCACGTACGCATAATTGTACAGCCCTCCCGAAACTCTGAATCAGCTTTCAAATGTGCTGTTTGATCTTGGATTACCGCATGCTTCGGAGTTATCCAAAATAAACTATTATTTTTATTTATATTATTATTAGAGAAGATCATCCGGGTGCTCTTCGGCACTCAACTACTAGGGAGTTCTGTGCTATTCACAGCTGAGCATCGGTTTGGAAATCAGGTGACGCTTGGCCAATCTTTTGAGCCCTCCAGTTGAAGTCGCGCGAAGATTGGATGAAGGTAAACAGGTTTACGTATGTTACCTAGACTTTATTAAGGAACTTGAATTGGTGAACCATCGGCCTCTGCTACTCATGTTGAGGCCGCTTCGTGTAAGTGGGCAGATTCAGGAATACTAAGGGGACTTCCCTGCCGGCAGAAACTTTTTACGTGACCATAGGTGACAAGAACTCTAAACTCGAGAACATCACCAGTGGAGTACCCCAGGGGTTCCTACTAGGCTCAATTCTGTTTATCTTGTTTAGTAATTATTTAGCATCAGTGCTACGGTCACAAAGCTCCTCCTTTGCAGATGACGTGAAGTAGGTGGGAGCTCAGAGGAGAGAGGATTTGAACAGAGACATACCTGCCGTGCCTAAATGGGCACAGGAATGGGGGCTTACCTCTTAGTGCTTGGAAGAGCCACTTTTCGCCATGGCCAGGGATGGGACTGACGGCTGCACATGACCAAGACCCATTTACTATAGAGACAGTAAACAGGGCGGAGCACCTTGGGATTTTTGCAACTTCTGATCTGGAGTGTTGGGATCTTTGTGCTGCAGCTACAGAAAAGCACGCTGTGAGCTCTCCGGGCCGGGATTAGATTCTTCGTGCCGATAGCCGGGTGTTCTCGTGCCAGTGTACATGTCTGTATCCAGATCTCTTTGAGAAAACTCTGTTCAGGCACGGTAACCATTCTACAAAAGGATGCTTCCTGTTTGGAGAACTTACAAAGTCTTGCAAAGCGCAGAAGCTGGCGAAAGTTCGATCTGGGTTGAAGGCTAGATCTCACTTCTTCAGAGGTGGGGTGATTAGCCATGGGAACAGATTGCCAGAAGAGGTAATAGAACTGAGAACCGTCCAGGTATTGAAGAGGACTATAGATTTTAAGTGGAATAAGAACTTTCCTGGCAGTGAGTTTTGAGCTTGTCACTAAGCAGACGGGTGTGATGTGTTACCTTTACAGCGCTACCATTTGCCAAATGATGACTAAGTGGGCGCTCATGACGCACAGAGACCCTCACAGTTGATGTGAAATGGTGTATTACACTCACCTCTTACTTTAGTGGGTGTTCGATGAAATAAGCTGTGCAGTGGAGGGCGCCCAACTAGTGTGCATACGATCGAAGGAATTCTGGACTCTCGGCTGGCCTTGGCCAGTATCTGCTCAGTGCAAGCCTAATCGCCGGCCAAAAGACTGCGTGAGGCGCGTGGTTCAAAAATCTCACCTTGTGGTTTTGGACGGATTTTCCATGATGGAATCTTTCATGCCACTCATGCTGAACGGGATGCCGCAAGGCTGAACTTTCGCCCATTGTCCAGCGGTCCACCTTCCAGATCACCGGCAATACAAGTAGCAAAATGCAGTCAAGACTATTATCTTGAACCCTTTGACAGTAGACAAAGGTTTATCTTTAAGCTCTTCCGCAATATTAGATGCAAAACACTGTCAAGGCTTGAATTTTGAACCCTTTCCGTTTTTCAAATCGCCCAATTTACCGGTAAACTACCTTTCAGCCCACTGGCGACATTCAGATAACAGGATGACCACGGGATCCGAGAAATTTCGGGCTTCAGCCTGGTGCCCGTGTACTACCTCATGACTTCAGTACTTCAAGAAAACTTAAGTGAACTTAAAATCAAGTCTTGATATCGTGCGTGCACTCGCAATGCCCAGCTCTTAGCAGTTACGATCATCCTTCCAGGCGGAAGTGTCGACTTCTCCCGTGTCTATGGGGGACCATGTAAAAAGGGTGGCGAGAATGATTGTTTACCACTGGCCCTGACTGAACTAGTTAAGGACGAGCAAAAGACCGACACACTAGGTGATCATTCTTCCGCACATTGACTGGACGGTTGATATCTGCGTGCCGGGATCGGAGGAGGAAGCCTACTTAGAATGGCTGCAAGCTAATGCTTTGCGCCAGCATATTAGAGATAAATCCAGATATGGGGCTCTATGCCTTCCGTCGTTGCCGGATGGAGCAATGACCAATCTCCCAACTACGTGTCTGTGGGGAAGGGTGACCACGACTGCGTAATGATCCCCCTAAGCATGCGGCAACCCAAGGTACCCTCAAGGCTGGTTAGGAATTTTGGTAGTATGGACATAGATAAGCTTTTCGGTGGGGTGGTGGGGCTGACTTGGGACACGGCAGAAGGGGCTATTATTGAAGAGCGCTGGAAGATCCTAAAAGGATCCCTGATTACTCCGCAGGAAGATCCTGCATCATAGAAACCAAGGAGTGGGGAGGGCAAACCTTTGTGGCGGAAGCTTGCAGTAGCCAAGGCCATCAAGAGCAGAAACCGCAGCCCGAACCACTACAACGCTTCCGGCAGTTGGCTAGCCTGGAGCCGTTACACGAAGCTCACAAACGAGGCTGTGAGCCTTCAGTGGACTTCTAAGCGAGAATCTGAGCTCTGATTGTCCGGAAAATTCTATAGGTGCATGCAGTAGAAAGGCTCAACGAAGGATGCCGTAGGTCAACTATCTACTGGGAACCACATTATCGTCACTGATTACCAATGGAAAACAGACGCCCTGGGGAACACTGCTACGGTACATAGGCTGGAGATTGGGGTACGAGCCGCTCTGGCTTTGGTACATCCTCCTCCTCAGCTAAAAGCGCTAAATTTCTCAGAAGAAATCGTGCCCATGAGCCTACAGGAATTAAACGGCCACAAGCCACCGGGTCCGGTTGGCATGCACCCAGCTATCATGAGGTCGCTGGGGGATATCATACCCCCACCAGTATACAGGCTGTAAGGTCTCAAGTTGGACCAGAGGAAGCTGCCTCAGGACTGGAAAGCCGCCGCTGTCGTGGAGGTACATAAGGATCGACCTAAGTCGGCTATGCATAGCTACGGGCCCATAAGTCTAACTAGAACCCCGTGTAAAGTACTTGGACAGATCAAAAGTGCCCAAACATGTCAGCGTTTATTAATCCGCCCCATGCTAAGTCTAGCCCAGAATGGATTCCTACAAACTAGACCTTCCGTGATCAATCCACAATGCTTCTTAGTTTAGTTCAGTTCACTTTGCACAGGGCTTGGCGTGGCTAGAGCTAATCGCGTGTCCAGATAATTCTATTGTCGGCGTTTTTCCGTAGCCCCCGACACTGCGTGATTTTCTATTTCTGAAAGACGGAAATTTTGTGCACTATCAGCCCTGGCAGAGAAAGGTGGAAAGAATGAGTAAATTGCGTCTGACCCTAAAAGTTGTTTAACTTAACTCGGGGTATACTGCCACTCAACATGGGTCTACTGCTTCCGTAAAAGCCTTCACTGTTTTGGTGCTTATGACCTCCTCCAGGAGCTTGTTCCAATGGGGTACCACTATGTTCTAAGGTACTTCGCCCTAATTTGGGAACTGGAATGCTTCTTTGTAATCCAAGGCTATGCCCCCCTGTGCCTCTCTAGTGGATCAGAGAGAAAGGGTCTTGAACGGAAATCAACCTTGTTGAACTCTAATAGCTGATAGGGGAGCCATCATCTGTTTGCCTGCGAATGCCAAATGCTTCCGACATTTCCAACAGCCTCCAAGCACACGCTTGATGGCAGCCCCCTCGGTACAATCCAAAATGTTTTGCGAGATTCCGCCAATAACTGAGATGGTCCTGCGTGTCTTTCCATTGCGTGACACCATCGGGTTATCGAGTCTGTAATCGGGTAAGTCTTGGGGAGCATCACCGGATGTTTCAGACCCTGAGGTTGGCTGAAGCAGTTCATTCGTCCTCCAACACATAGTTCCATTTAATAAAAGTGGATCGAGTTTCAATAGAGTCCTGTTCATCGGAGATTTGTCAACGCACAGGTTGGTATTCCTGTCTCGTGAATATTTCAACTCTTCACCATAGACCTTAGCTTGTACAACCAAAATAACACTTTCCTCTGCTTTAGCAATGTCGTGCAACTTGAACAGCCAAGTTTTCAATCCTGAATCTGTGCACCCGTCTCTAATGATTGCAATGTACTTTGTAAAACGGGTTAACCACGCTACCGAATTCAGCAAGTTAAGCCAACTGGAGTACCTAGCTAGAAGTGCGTCCGTCCATGTATCCTGCAACATTGTGAGAATTGTACTCGAAGGCTGCTTCAACTCCACGTTCGGTGGTGCTGCAGCAACCGTAAGACTGGTCGGCCATAATGTTTCATCGTTCGTCCAGAAGTTAGGACCCTCGAACCAACAACTGACAACAGTCGATGATGTCGTGCCTCTTGATACCAAGTCTGCAGGGTTAGCCTCCGATCTGACATGAGGCCACTGCCAGCGTTCGGACCCCTGATGGGTTTCAGCCAAACGGTTAGCGACGAACGTAATAAATCTCGTTTTAGTGTTGTTTATTTAACGCAAAACTATAGCAGAGTCCGTCCAGTAGTAAGTTTACTACGGCGGCGGGATATGGACTCATCACTTGGGAAAAGAAGTCTCAGGGGAGATCTGACTGAAGCGTTCATAACCCTGTAGGGTTTATCGGTAGTGAGTGCAGGGGATTTATTTGAACAGGCCGCCACTAACAGAACGAGAGAAAATACTATAATATTGCGGAAGCCAGGCTCTAGGCTGATGGTGCGGGGGAACGTCTTCAGCAACAGGGTAGTGAGTATGTGGAATAGACTAATGGGAGAAATATTTGACGCACAAGGTGTAGGGCATTTTAAAAAGATGCTGGATTCGGAGTGGGACGAGTTAATCGCAGAAGAAGAATGCCGAGTAGTAGGGAGGAACCGTAGTTCATCCCAGGTTTTCAGTGTCCCGCCTCCATCCCCACGATGTGAGGCACTAAGTGAGGTATGAAGCTAATGCCTTGTTTGTCTCTTGCATGAACAGTGAGAAGAGCTCCTTTTCTGACTCTTTTTTCAGCCAACTGAAAGTGAAGGTCCATTCGTGTAACAAAAATGGAAGGAAGTATCAGTCACAGCAGTGGATGCTGATCTCAGTGCATACCCCTGGAGGAATTCTGGACTCCCGATTAGCCCCGGCCAATATCAGCCCCGTGCTTACTGACCCGACCTGACCCGAACTCCCCGTCCCAACATGGGTTTCGTCCTGGCGGGTCATACTTCACCAATATGCCTGTCATGGATAGTCCGACGAGACCTACGATGACCGCCTGCTCTCACAAGCCGCATTCATCGATTTTGCTGGGGCCTTCGACAAGTTCCTCCATGCCCCTCTTCTCTATAAGCTGCAAACATACGGGATTACAGGCTCCGCGTTGACCATCGTAAGCAGCGCCTTTACCGACTATACCTTTGCGGTTAAGGTGGGGAATGTTTTGTCTCAACCCTCCCCAGTAGTAACTTGGGTCCCCTTAGGGTTGGTCTTAGGTCCTCTTCTTTTCTTGATCTACATAAACGATCTTCCGGCAGCCCTTCCTGCGAACATTGCCATGCACGCAGACGATGTAACACTCTGGAGTTCAGGCGTTGAAAACCTGCATATTTCAGTTGATGAAACAAAACGCCGGTCCAAGGATTGGAATCTTCCAGTTATTGATGGCAAATGCATGAGCATGTCTTTTGGCAGAAAGACTGGTCACAAGTTCACTATCAACGCGGCAACTACACTGCCTAGGGTTGGCCGACACAAAATGCTCGGTTTCTGGTCAGATTGTAGCTTGTCCATCTCTCATCATCACCAACTTGCGAGTAAGTCTGTCTTTCGAGTCCTTAATATGATTCGAAGGTCCATCCCGCGCATCTCTGGGGATGATTTCCCCACAATTCTCGGCACGTATACCCGACCTCTGCTGGAATGCGGTAGTCAGATAGTGCACTCTGGTCTTGTCCGAGACCGTGAGATCCTAGAAAGAGTTCAGAAGGCCTCCACCAAAACAGTATGGGAGCTATCCCACCTACCTTGGCCCGTCCGCCTCTCACTCCTCAATCTCTATCTCCTTGATTTAAGACGCGTAAGAGTAGATCTGTTTTCGATTTTTCACCTTTCTGGATCAGGTCAAAGCGGTCGCTTCTTCTCTGTCTACCCAGCCTCTTCTCTCCGTGATCACAGCAGAAGGGTTTTTAAACTGAAACTAGGCACTTCACTACGAATTAACTTTTTTTAGCTACAGGGTTATTACTCCGTGGAACGCTCTTCCGGAAGATATTCATCCCTCGCAAAACAAACCCATCTTCAAAAAAAATGAGACATCAACCTGGGTCTCTCCCAATAATCCCTTGTCCAACACAGTGAAATAGATGTCTCTTATTGCATTTCCATTCCGCTGAATGTTTATGAATGTCGTACCCCCATTCCGCTTGGGGCGATGTTCATAGTGAGACGTGAAAAGAAGCTGATAAAAGCCCAAACTAGGTTGATCGCTAGATTGCACTTCTTCAGCAACGGGGTAGTGAACAGTTGGAACGGTCCGCCTGTTGGAACGATAGATCTTCAGACCGTCCAATCCTTCAAAGGGGCTCTAGAACGCAAGTGGTACGAGATATTTCCTCTTAGTAAGCCTTGAATAGGTTGTTACGAACGTTTGAGCAATGCGTAGCCAAATTCGCAACGGATCCCGAAATCAGAAGGCGATTATCCGTGATATTCTACGATACTAGATTATTAAGATAAACAATGACATAAACAATATACAAACCTCAATAATACGATCACAAGGACTCAACAACGAGAAACCGAATAGCAGCGTGTGAGCAGACAACACGTGCGTCACGCAGGTCCTGAACAAGGATTTGTCAAAGTAGCGCTCTGGGCGCGAACAAACAACAATTGGTCCAGAAAAACAAACCAGTTCGTAAAGACAAGTCAATAGTGTATGGAAATGAGTGATGTTGGGAAAAACACTGAATCGCGAGGAAAAAAGGGGGATTTTCCACGACCGGCTGTTACATAGGTCAACTAGATGGACGACGGGTAGCGCTGTGCTCCTTCTGGAGTATGGCTTAATCGACTTTTCGCCCATTGCATACCGTCTCAGTGAGCGTTCACGATGCACAATGCCTCTCTCAGTTGACGTGTAAAGAGGTTTTCCGTTTCCCCTTAAGTTTTAGAGGGGATTTGACCAAGTACACTCGGCAGTGGTTGGCGCATAACTGGTGTGCATACCATCGAAGGAATTCTGGACGCTCGATTGGCCGTGGCCGTTACCTTTCCGGTGCAAACTGAACTGAGCTGAACTGAACTGACCTGGTTTTGAAACATCCTCCTCAGTTAAACGAGCTAGATCTTTCAGAGGAATGCGTGCGTAAGTACCTACAGGAGTTAAACAGCCACAAGTCAGCGGGCCCAGATGGCATTCATCCAGCTATCATCAAGCCGTTAGCGGATATCATAGCTCCATCGGTATGCAGATTGTATAGATCCACGTTGGACCAGGGAAAGCTGCCTCAGGACTGGAAAGTCGCGGCAGTCGTGGCAATACATAAGAGTGGGCCTAAGTCGGATGTGCAGGACTACAGGCCGGTAAGCCTAACTAGCATCCTATGTAAAGTCCTGGAGAAGATCATCCGTGCTCACATCTGCCAGCACTTACTGTAGCACTCCATGTCAAGTCCGACGCAGCATGGATTCCTGAAAAATAGATCTTGCCTGACCAATCTCCTGTGCTTCTTAGATGAAGTAACTCGACGACTGGACGAAGGTAAGCATGTTGAGGTATGTTACCTCGACTTTAGCAAGGCGTTCGACTCCGTTAATCATCGTCTTTTGCTATGCAAGATGGAGACTTTCGGGATAGGTGGGCCAGTATATAGGTGGCTGGAGGACTTCCTCTCCCACAGGACGCTTTATGTCAAAGTGGGGGACAGGTGCTCCAGTTTGGTGAAAGTCACCAGTGGTGTACCTCAGGGATCCGTCCTAGGCCCGGTCCTATTCTTGTTATTTATTAATGACCTAGCATCCACTCTTCAATCGCCCAGCTTTATTTTTGCGGATGATGTGAAGATTGTTGGATCTAAGGGTAGGGCGGACTTGGGCAGGAAAATAGGCACCGTCCTAAACTGGGCATACAAATGGGACTTACCTCTAAACGCTCAAAAATGCCATTTGTTGTCAAGGGCAACAGAGAGCCTAACTGTCGCTCATGATCAAGGGCTGTTCACCGTAGAGGCAGCCAGTAGGGTTAAAGACCTGGGGATCATCATGAAAAGTGACTTCAAATGGTCGGAGCAGTGCAACGCGGCTGCGCATAAGGCTCGTGGGGAGCTCTTTAGACTGCGAACGGCTTTGTCTTGCCGGAAGCCCGAGGTATTCGTACCTATTTACATGGCTATAGTACGACCTCACTTAGAAGGTAGTGTGCAGGCTTGGTCACCCTTCTACAAAAAGGACGCCGCCTGCCTGGAGAAAGTCCAACGTCTCGCCACGCGAATGGTTGAAGGGCAGAGGGGTAAGACTTACGAGCAGAGACTCTGTGACCTGAATCTCTTCTCGTTGGAAAGGAGGAGAAGTCGAGGAGATCTCATAGAAACGTTCAAGGTAATGAAGGGCTTTTCTGGCCTTAGACCAGATAGTCTATTCCAATTGGCCGTAGACTCCAGAACAAGGGGACACGAAAAGAAGTTGATAAAAGCCCGATCTAGGTTGATGGCTAGATCGCACTTCTTCAGCAACAGGGTTGTGAACAGTTGGAACGGTCTGCCTGGTGAAATGGTAGATCTGCAGACAGTCAAATCCTTCAAATGTGCCCTTGATCGCAAGTGGTACGAGATCTTTCCTTGTAGTGAGCCTTAAGAATATCAACTAGATGGATGACGGGTAGCACTGTGGTTTTTCTGGAGTATGTTTTTGCAGACTTTTTCCCTCATTGCATACTGTCTCAGTGAACGCTCACGATGCATAATGTCTCTCGCAGTTGATGTGCGATGAGGTTTTCCGTTTCCCTCTCATTTTTAGCGGGGATTCGACGAAATACACTCGGCAGTAGTGGGTGCATAACTGGTGTTCATACCATCGAAGGAATTCTGGACGCTCGATTGGCCGTGGCCATTACCTGTCCTGTGCAAACTGAACTGAACTGAACTGAACCACCAACTGGACACGCTCCGTCAAGCCGCCCGAAATGGAACTCAGGAGCGAGAGCTCTTCTGGTGAGCAGATGGTAACCACCACGGAAAATCAAGTCAACCCGGTGCGTCCCCACACGTTAAAACACTTCGGTTTGCCTTATCTCAATTTTTGCTGATGGGTGATGTCATGCAATTATCGAAGCGGCAAAAGTCGCCCATGACAAAACCGCCCCGAAGCCGATCGGTTTTTGGCTGGATTTCGAGCAGTTTGCGCTGTTGCATTGGTCAGTTTTCCAGCGCTTCACGCCAGTCGTGTGATACACGTGATATGCTCCATAATTTTGAACCGTATACCCAAATTACTCATCGAGGCGTAAGTACTAGGGATTCAATTCCGGAGATAAAAGTGAGCAAGGGGATCGTCTTGCTCATTCGGGGAATAAATATGCACATATAAGTACGACGCCAGAGACCGTGGTGAGGGTCACCGGTTGCGCAAGTATGTGAACGAAGATGACTCTCTCTACCGACATGGCCTAAGGAACACTGGGGGCCCTTTGTATCAGTATGGTGAGTTACATTGGTGGTCACCGGTGGAAGAGGTTGGACTGCCGGAAAATAGTCAGGGAGGTGGCAATGAGTTCAAAATAGGGCTGGTGTTCCTGTGGCTGGACGTATACAAGCGTGATGTGATTCACTCGAGGATTATAACCAGTAACAATGAGAGGGGTCTGACGATCCACCACCGGTGTTGTGAAACTTTGATGCCCCAGAATGGGATTCCGGACGTCAGAGATGATGATAAACCAACAAAAGTTACGTTTTAAACCTTGATTTAAGGTGTGCGACCGCTGGCCAAACGTTGGGATGGCCGTGCCATTGGCAGTGCGTAGTGTATGGGCATGCAGTGAACTATTATGTCTTTCTGTGGAGAATGGTACTCAGTTCGGCGCCGGTATCTACAGGGAACAGATTATTTGAAATGATATCCCTCACATTCAAAAGACGACTTTTGGCCTGATAGCCGGCTTCGTGAGTCGCCACCACGGGCTAGTGCTTTAGTTTCTCTGATGAGTGCCGGGAAACATACACCCTGATTCGCATCGTTTGGCTGTCTCACCAAAGCGGTTGTAGTATTTGTAATACCATTCTTTTAAAGGGCCGGGACGTCGTCGTAGTGAAGGACTGAAGCGCCTAGGTGAGCGTACGCGGTACCGCTCCTGTGACCCACTCCTACTCACTGCTGGTCGTTTCACACTCGAATCAATGCTATTCAAAGCAAGCGAAATCGTTAGATATTGGCGAGGCAGGTATAGTGGTGACGGAGGGCCTGGCTGCTCCAGCGACGGCGGGGTTGTACCGTGACAATGTCAACAGCTATCGCTGCAGTTTGCTCTAGTGAGCATCTGCTTGTGGCACTCAGTAAAACTGGAATGTTGTACAGTAAACGCTGCAGCCCAAGTTCCCTTAAGAGCGGGTTCTCACTTAATGTCGGTCCTCTCAAACGCTGCATCTCGCGCAGCAGTTCAGAGGGTTCCCTACTTCCAATCTCAGCACTTTGCAGTTGTTGCATGCGTTGGTACTGCGTTGAAGTCTTGCGGGCAATGACGGCCTCTTTCAAGGCTTCGTAGCTCCGAGAGGGGATTAATACGTGCCCAAATTGCATTGTCACCTCCCGTGGGAGGCGGTCTGCTACCCACCTGGAACGACTGACATAACTGGTCATGCGACAGTGTTCGAATTCCACTTCCACCGGTGTGAACCAGAGTTCTGGATCAGCAGGCGTAAATGCCGGCATATGCAGCGTGATCGCCCCAACGGTAGGGTCTGGACAGGGTTTCTGCTCAGTAGACATAGCTTAGTGGTTATTTTATCGAAAAAGACAAGAAATCAACGATAAGTGTGACAATACCAGAGGCAATGGAATCTTAAGACAGTCACGACGAACCACACACCAAAAATGTCTCAAAGGAGGGAAAAAGACTTAAAGAACTGATCAAAAACGTCAAAAAAGGAAGTAATAAAACCCTCAAAAACGCGCGCAGACGGGACCTTGAACTGTGGATAATGTGTTATGACCCACGGGAAACCTGCGCACTCAACCTCACCTTGTGACTGCGACCGCTCCAGCCCACTACGGTAAATCAGAAGACAGCAGCTCAGCTCGCCAAAGTGACTGCTTTTATGCAGAAGTTACTATGCGATATTCAAGGTAAAAATCGAACGTTCCCGTGCTCGGACGTCCAGTTAGGTTCAAGCCCTATTTGGCTGATTAGTTTGGTAAGAACGTTTTGTCGGATTGATTATTGATCCGTCGACCTAGTTTGCGTCGGACTGTAGATCACTGCTGGATCTGCAAGAGGGGTTACGTCTTGAGTGATACGATAAATTAATAGTGATTCAATCCGTCTTGGCACTTTCGGGCTGGTTAATGAATTGCTTGGAAAAAAGTTTTTCTCGTTTTTCACTCAACAGTGGAAAACAAGGAAACTCACGTGGCCTGGAGATTAAGTCGGGCTCACCAGTTGCAAGGCCGCTAAACATTACCTCTCAGTTTCCCCATTGAACGTGTTTCTCGGTCCTTCGTACTACGTAGACCTACTGCACGTTACTCATGCTCAGTACTGTACGGATACGGTTACCTGAACGGTATTCTTCACAACCCGTGAGAACAAGAAGGCGATTGGGAAGATGGTGTTTAGCGTGTATTTGAGAGCGTGCGCAACAGCAACCGTCAAATGGCAACCGCGCTTTTCATTCGGCGTCCAGGCAAACTATAACGTGTTACAAGATTGAACGAAGATGAATCTCGCTACAGATGTACCGTGTCGAACTTATAGACTTTGAACTTATTTATTGTTCATTGTGGCTATCAGTTTGCAGTTATGACGCAAATCATAGTAGACATATGCAATCGATCTTCGCCACGTTGTGTATTTAAAGATCGGGAACTCATGACAATTACATAGTCCCGTCTAACTGTCAACAGTTCATTTGACATGGGCTTTCTTCTGATGGAATTCGCCTATATGGGGTTCGTAAACATTACCCAAACGGTACACCTATACGGGGCTCGTATGGGTAAACCGTGGGAAAACCGCGGGCGCCATCATGATGATGCTTGGGCAGCGTTACCAGGGCCCGTGGCCATGCCCACACTTCAGGAAAAAACGCACGGGAAATAAGCACCCTCTTTACGGCTTTCAAATAAAGCTTTCTGTTACTTGACTGAAATAAACCTACGCAAATCCCCCTATTCTATCCTTCAGAATCACTACTTAGCCTATTATGTTCGAAGAGAACAATTTATGGGAAATGTATACATTATGCAAATTTACGAAGTACGCTTATTGAGGAATAGGGTATATTCATTCCCGTTTTTCAGTTGGTTATTGGTGCGTTTTCGTTCGGTACGCGCCATTGGTATCTGCAAAGGGAATTAATAACTGCACACGTGTACTTGCCAATTCTTTTGAAATTCCTCTTCAGAAACCAACAATGCATACAGGAAGAAAATGCACCAACAACCAACTGAAAAAACGGAAATGAACATATCCTGTTTCTCAATAAGCGTACTTCGTAAATTTGCATAATGTATACATTTTTCATAAATTATGTTCTCTTCGAACATAATAGGCTAAGTAGTGATTTTGAAGGATAGAATAGGGAGACTTGCGTAGGTTTATTTCAGTCAAGTAACAGAAAGCTTTATTTGAAAGCCGTAAAGAAGGTACTTATTTCCCGTGCGTTTTTTCCTGAAGTGTGGGCATGGCCACGGGCCCTGGTAACGCTGCCCAAGCATCGTCATGATGGTGCCAACGGCTTTCCCACGGTTTACCCATAGGAGCCCCGTATGGGGGTGCTGCGTGGGTAGCACGTTGCTCCAAGTGCTTGGGTAAACTATGCGTGCCCAATAAAGCTGCCTTGGGACGTGCTACTTTTTTATTACACGCTTGCGCATGATTGCAGTACAAAGGGTACGCACCCCATAACCGTAAAGGCCCACCGCACCATTAGGGATGTCTGGCAACCAGACCTTAAGACTCAGCAGAGAACCACACGAGATCCCAATAGGTTTTTCACGAGATTTGACGGGCCTACGAATTATATTTTTCGAGTGGTCCGGGTTCTGGTGATAGGCTTACGGAAGTTCACACAAGAAGCCGCAGTAACTAAGCCAGAGAGCAGGTCAGGATTCTGTGAGCTGTTTTATTCGGGGATTAATTCGGTTATCGGAATTCTGCTTGAACACCACAGTTAAGAGTTTTATCGAAACTCGATTTATATCGGTAAGACTTAATATGCGTTCTTTTGTAAGTACTCAGGTCAGGTTGCACAGGACTGACTGGCCGGGACCAACCGAGCGTCCAGAATTCCTTCAGTGGTATGTGCTCCTTGGCACCCATTGCTAAGACTTAATTAATTTCCTCTGCTTGCATTGTACAAAGAGTGATGCGTTCCTTCGGTCTGGCTGAAAAATAAAGGAGTAAGATAACTGGTGCACCATGGACAATTTACAATTTCTCTCTGGTCCTCAGTATTCTACGCCCCAGAACATCTCGTCCCACTTAGCATTCACGTGTCCTTTTGAAATGCTTTACATCCTGTACACTAACCACGTCTTCAGTTGACCTATTCCACATTCTCTACTCTACTGCTGAAGGGGTTCGCTGGCATATTTAGCCTAGAGTGTGGTTCCCACAATTTTATGGTATTTCTTCTCGTTCTCTAATTAGTAACCTTTACAAATGTATACTACCAGCTCTTATTTCCGATGAGCCGTTTAAGATTCTAAATGCCTCCTAAAGACCTCCTCAAAGTCTTTTCTTTTTCCAAGTGAGAAGAGTTTCACGTCTTACAGTCTTTGTCCGCATGATTTCCCTTGTCCTTCGACCGTCCGAGTGGCTAATCGCTGAACCTTTTCTGGGCAGACTGCATCTTTTTTCAAAAAGGTGCCGAAGCCTGTATGCAATGTATTAAGTGCGGCCTCGCTACTGCTTTGCACAGAGGTCTTACCACTTCTGCGCTTCTGCACGAAAATGCTGGTAGCAGCCGAAAGATATCATTTCTCAGTGTCGTTTCAGATTCTCAGGTTTCACTACCTCGATACACAATCTTCCGGGTGGACGGAACCGATATGAGGCAAACTGGTGATGTTGCATTTTATATTCAGTCTGACATCCCTGCTTGCCAGTTACACGGTTTTGCCGATTCCGATGGGTTCTAGGAAATCTTACAGTGTAAAGTTTGATTAACAATTGGAATTGTTTACAGGTCGCTAAACATAGACTCCACGATTATCCTTAGGTACTAGCCACTCTTTCTGCTTCCTTTTTTATTGATTATACAACAATGTACAACAGTTCAGGAAAAGGGCCGCGGCCAATGAAAGGCTGTGATGGCGGGAGTCGAACCCGGGTTGTTATTGTCCAAAGTCCACCGTTCGACCCCCACCTTGATGATCTCTGGCGGTGGAGTCACGCTGGACACTGTTATCCTTGGTAATTTCAGTGAGCCGCATATCAATTGGAACGAGGGTTGCTACGGTCCGCCAGCGGATACATCCGCCCATACCCTCCATACAGTCCTTTAGGACCTGATCCTAAACCAGCAGTTCAGTTCAGTTTATACAACCATAACCTTGCATTTCGGTGCTCTGGTTTCGGTTGCTACCTTCCGGCATCGTCCAGTAAAGGGCAGAAAAAATAAAAGAATTAGGTGAAAAAAAAATCCAAAAGTTAGAGTAATAAGTGAAAGTCACGAAAACAAAAATTTCGAATGCAACTACGCCACTGGCCGCGACACAGCCATACCACTTAATGTTTCCGACCATTTATTAGGCGGAGACGTGGACCCCAACCCGGAAGTCTCACACGGCCCAGCTGGCCAAATCCACCGGTCAAGATTTCCATACCTTTTTGCCATATCGTGGACTGATCACCTCGACCTACCTTCCAACCATTACCTGTCTCCCAGAACAGCGCGCGCCGAGGAAGTCTACTGGTGCGCATGCGTAACATCTCAGTATGCCCGAGAGTGGGTGTGTCAGGCTCTGAGTGGCCACTCCTGAACGCCTCCCGAAATGCTCCCGAGTGAACGTGCGTCTAACACAGTCTCTGTTGAGGAAGTGCTACTCACCGCCTTCTCGTGGCGGAGGTGTTCCCACTGAAGTGAGAGGAAGGAAAGCGAATGTCCGGCGCTCTCCAACGGGTTGGCTGACTAATAATCAGTTTAGGGGAGATGGCTAAACCCTGATTCACACCGACCATGGGTGGTGTATGTGGCGTACAACGGTATGCTCACTACATCTGTGGCGAAGAGGTACACTGGGCACCCAGGATGTTTGGTCTCATCCGAAGGGCGTATGGACCGAGCAATCAGTCACCGGCTCCCAGTGGGTTACAAACCCCACGCTTCGTCCCGCTGCGTTGTGGGTTGAGCTTTGGATGGCTACAGGCTCCGGTAGTGGATCCCCAAGAAAACCACCTGCTTTGGTCTGGGCAACCTGGCAGTATCGCGCTCACGAGCAAGTCATGGACGCGGACTATCTACCCGTTCCTCCTCGATTCTACCATGTTTCGTGTGGCACACAGTCTAGAATCAGGCGGGTGGTGAATATATATATATATATATATATATATATATATATATATATATATATATATATATATATATATATATATATATATATATATATATATATATATATATATATATATATATATATATATATAAGGGCTAGCTGGTGACTTCAATGCACAAGTTGGCAAACTTAGTGTGTCAGAAGCCTGTTTAGGTGGGCGTTGTGCTTTACCAGCTCAGCGTACATATAACGGGGACATGCTTCTCCGGTTTTGTGCAGACAATCGGTTGTTCTTGTCTAGCACCAATTTTCGACACAGCTCGCGTCGCACAACGACATGGCGCTCTAACCCTACAGGTACTTTGAGCCAAATTGATCATATCGTCGTAAGCTACCGATGGCGCAGTTCTGTTCACAACTGTAGATCCTACTGGTACAAGTTCGTAGAGTCAGACCATGCATTAGTTTTAATGCGATTATCTCTCCAGCTCCATGGTTATCGTCGCAAACCGCAAACCCGATTAACCGTTCAACGTTTGTGTGATCCAGAAGTACGTACCCGTCACGAGCAGAAGTTAGCACATGAGCCAGGATCTACGACGAACAGTAATGTAGATGAGCATTGGGCTCATATCAAACAGGCGATGCACGTGGCAGCAGGTTTTGCCTGTGGTCCTAGGTCCGTTATCCATCAAAGACACTGGATTTTGCAAGATTCGTCGAGTGTGATGGAGCAAAAGTGTTAGCTCTCGAACTGTAAGGAGATGAATGAGATGCGGGGAAATCTACAAACGCTTGGTTAACAGTCAGAAACTGTTCAAATTTATTCGTGACACCGGTGGACGGCGCATTCAGGTCAGTGAAACGATTTGCGATAGAAATGGAGAACCCATCCATAGCAAACAGCAAAGGCTTGACCGTTGGGCCGAATACTTCAAGGAACAGTTTAGCTGGCCGCACGCTAGTGTAGTTACTCCTGTATCAACAACTGCGACTCCTTAGGTGGTATCACTTGAGCCCCCATCGGAAGTAGAAGTAGAGTCATGCATTCGATCAATAAAGCGAGGGAGAGCGGCAGGTCCTGACGAACTTCCCCCAGTTCTTTTCAAACTGGGTGGTAATGTTTTGATAAAATCACTTACCGCTTTGCTCCGTGACGTTTGGAACGAGGAGCGTATTCCGTTAATATGGAGTGACTCGTTGATTGTTCCCATCTTCAAGAAGGGAATACGCAATGACTGTAGTAACCATCGTGGGATTAGCTTAATTCCGATAGTCACCAAAGTATTAGCCTCAATTCTACTGCACCGTCTTACACCGGCTCGCGAGAGGAATGCCCGCGAACAGCAGGCTGGATTCCGCCCAGGTCGAGGATGCATGGACCAGATTTTTACTCTTCGCCGACTACTTGAAACGCGTCACACGCACCGCCGACCGACAATAATGATTTTCTTAGACTTGAAAGACGCTTTCGATTCAGCTGATCGAGCAGCGCTTTTCAGTACTCTTCATCGAAAAGGTATGCCCCAGAAGTTCGTGAACCTACTGAGATCATTGTATTCTTATACTTCTGGCCGCGTTAGAGTTTACGGTGAACTATCCGGTCGGTTCGAAACGACCAGTGGTGTTCGACAGGGATGTCCCATGTCTCCATTCCTTTTCAACTTCGTCATGGACGAAATAATGGAGAGTGCGCTGCAAAATCTTCAGGATGTAGGCGTTGAACTAGGAAATAGTGGAGAGCTGTGTGACCTAGATTACGCAGACGACGTTGTCTGCTTGTTCGAATCCACGGAACATGCTCAGCGTGCACTAGATAGACTCTCAAGAGCTGTAGCTCCATTCGGCATGCGCTTTGCACCTTCAAAGTGCAAGGTGATGTTACAAGACTAGACGTCAACGATTCCGAGCTTGATGCTCGATGGGGAGGTGCTTTCGGTTGTCGACCACTTCACCTACCTCGGCAGAAGCGTGACGACGGATGGGAGCACAGTAGTAGAGGTGAGCACGCGTATATCCAATGCTCGAGCGGCGTACGCTGGACTGAAGCATTTTTGGCGCCGACCTGATATTTCACTGAAGTTGAAAGGTCGTGTATACTGTGCTGCAGTGCGTTCAGTTTTGTTGTATGGTTGCGAAACTTGGAGTCTGTGTGCTGAAGATAGTCGTTGTCTTAAGGTTTTCGACCAACGATGTTTACGTAGTATCGCTAAGATCGGGTGGAATAGCCGAGTAGGCAATGCTGAGGTCGGAAATCGAGTATTGGGTACTAATTCGGAGAATGTTTTGTCACAGCGTATCCAACTTAGTAGACTTCGTTGGTTGGGGCATGTGTTACGCATGTCAAACACACGTCTACCGTACCGTGTCCTATTCGTTCCTCCTAGGGAGTGGAAGAGACCACGTGGAGGTCAACAGATGACGTGGCAGCGAGGAATGAGGAAATGTACAGCAGACTTAGGAAAAGTAGGTGCTTCACGTCTTCGTGGTTGGGGTCCAAAAGATCCGTCTACCAGTTGGCTGGAGACACTGAAGGATATGGCTGCGAATCGCGAACAGTGGCGATCGTGTTGTCACTTTCTATCGAATCAGAATGACTGATCGATGTGCGTTTGTACAGTTAGACTGTGTATTCCGTGTGTTGGCTACTAGGGCATTCTTTCCTTTTCCCATCCATGTAGGTCCATTCCCTGTCCATCTTGCATATTCATACTTTCTAATTCAGCGTGCAACATGGTGAGAAAGGCAGTGGTCAGTGGGGCTTGCCCTACTGTTTAACACTGTACGATGATGATGATGATGACCGCATGTCACCTTGACGCCACAAATGGTTGAGGTGGGCAAAAGCCAAATGCGCCTTTTGTATACGCGAAGAGGAGGTTTGATGTAGCGCCAACCTGGTCTTGCAACAGCATTCTACACTTTGAAGGTACAAAACGCATCCTGAACATTGCTACACTGTTGCTTAGGCCATCTATGAAAGCTTGCAACTTACCTGGATCTTCACTCAGAAGAACAATATCGTCCGCTTATTCCAAGTCAGACAGTTTACTGCCTGCGCAAAGATCGATGCCGCTATTCTCACACGAGGATATGGCTATCTCACGAATCAATTCAATCACAAAATTGGAGATGAAGGATGAAAGAGGGCAACCCACAGAAGTGCTGGCGAACGCGTGATAAATTTAGTGACCAAAATCCTTGTGAAAAACAAGAAACAATACTTATGGAAATCAGACCAGCTGAATTCCACTGAGAAACTGCGGTGAAGATGCTAGGTGGATTCCCGAATTCGACCATCGATTTCTATGCGTTCGTAATGGCAGTTAGACGACGATTATGTTCGTGGTCGAATGTTTAATGTTAGTTACCACTAGTGCCTTAGGCATTTTCCTTACGCCTGCCTGCTCTTTACTCAATCGTACGCTCTGAAAGTGGTCTGAAGGAGCGGTGCGGCACTTAGTGTTCAAGTGTAAGGATTTGATTAGGTGGCGGCCTCCTAACTTCCTGCTTAGAGTTTGAGGGATAAAGATTGTAGTTAATTCTTAACTCCGATCAGTGGTGCACAATATTTTACAAACCACTAAAGAAAATATTTGTGCAACTGCAGTCTAGTATGCCGCTTTGTTTCGTTGCACCGTGCCTGTTCCTGCGTTGGTTTCAATTTATACAAGCGAATTCTCGATGGGGCCGCTATAAGAACCGATGAAATCAAGACCATCAACCTCTATGGACCTAGGTCCACTTGACTGAAAGCTAAGCGTCCACCTAACACGAAAGAAGACTTAATGTAATCATTGAGATTTTGTAAAGCTGAGAATTAATGAAACTTGCGTGTTAGGTCCAGAGCTGATCTGACTTGTCCGGTAACGTGGTTCTAAAACTGAATTTTGTTGAGGATCTGTTTATTGATTGTGATGCCCAAAATCCATCACATTACGGTCTTATTCTGGAAAGGTTGCAGTTCTGCGGTCGTCAAATACCCTTGGAAGCATGGTAAAGTTGTCTGACTCACGATGTTTTGGAATTATCCAGATGTTGAAAGTCTTTGACCCCAGTGGGACTCGAACTTACGCATAGACACCACCCACCCCTCAGTACCGCGTGCTCTATGAGCTGAACTAGGAATCTACGCCGAACGGTTTCTCTAACATTATACTTCCACTTAGTAGTCTACATTGGTGCTTGGATCCAGCAAAAGCTACAGCCTAGTCTTTGGTGGGAGTTCCCACTAATGGTTTGCAACGACCGCTTGAGCACCATCGACAGAATGGGCTTAGTTTATGTTGACGGTATACTTATTGTAGATGGCTCTGCACTTAATGTGTGCACATTGCATTCCTGTTATTTTAGTTATTGCCACCAACCTTTGGTTCTTGTTTACAGAACTTGGTTGTTTATGTGGACTGTGCGTATTCCATGAGATATACTCTCGCTAGTAGTGGAGCATAGTTTAGTACACTCCCTCGCAGGGATTCCGTTATCTTGTTTCCCCAGAATTTTCTTTTTTATCGTAGCTTATTCTGGATGCAGAGTAGCCAACAAGTGTTGATCGAAACCTAATATGTGGTACTGCAATGTTTTTTTTTATAGCCATTACTCATCCGCGCATCTGTGGATGCATCACCAAGAACAGAAGAACCGAGTACTAGTCACGGTATTCGGTGGTTGGAGGGTACAGTGGACAACGAATTTCTGGGTCGTAAAAAATCTAATTGTTGTTGCATCTACAAAAAGCCGCGTCGGTGGGATGAGTCATCCAGCTCATCGTCCTCTTCAAGCGACACATCTGATGGTGAGAATGATGGCAAACCAGTCAGACATACCCATTGCACCGAACACTGCCGAGGGCACACCAAGCATTGTTATCGAAAGAGGGCCGCCCAACCAACAGAACCAGAACAGGAAACGCAGATGCCAACTGAACAGACACCAAACGGAAACTCAGAACCTGAAAAATCGAGTCCTCACCCAACACTGTCTACTTGATATTACTTATTTGAAACCATCACTTTTCGCTTATCGGTTGTGGCATGCACATATTGTTCTTTCTTCCAGATACAACACTCTTCTGCATAGATCGGTTTATTTCCGTGCAACGTGTGAACTACATTATGCACCGCTAGCTGCTTGCCACGCAGAAGTACAGTGCTCATATATATATATATATATATATATATATATATATATATATATATATATATATATATATATATATATATATATATATACGCTGGTTTTACGTAGAATGCTCGAGAAAAAAGACGTTGTTTTCAGTGTGGAGATCAAAGCAGCAGAGTGTTGACATACAGCATCCTTCCGACTGTGGTTTCTGAATTCTGACAGGTTCCAATAGTTCCACAGCGGAGGGAAACGTTAACTGAATGATCGAGCCTCTCTCTGAGTGACACGGAAAGACCAGACAGTGGACGAAATGGCCATTATAGAAAGACACATGGACAATATATGGTTTTTTATTTACAGATTAGTGAAGAAACCTCAGGTGAGATGTGTGCTTGAATTTGGGGATAGGTCACCTTTTTGTCCTGCCGTCACGACGAGCTAGGAAGTGACTGCAACCGCTGTACTCCTTGTTTGATTTCAATTGGAGTCAGTGGCGAAGAAAGCTCAATGCCCAACTTTTGGCGCAGGTAAAGCACAATATCTATCAAATCCAGAATATCATCAGTGATCAAATGAGCCAATAGAGAGAGTCCCACGCGGTCCTCTTTTCCCGGATAACTTGTTTGAACAGGCTGCATTTTCGCAGACTGATGTTCCGTGCGCTTCTCACAATGTTGAACCAGGCTCCTAAACGTTGCCAACGAACCGGATTTAACCAAGCTCAGAAAACTGGCGGTCTGTCTGAGTCTTGTGAAATCCAGGTACTCTTCAACGGACATATAGGATATTTTACGGTCTATTCGAACCAGCCGTAATTTTCTGCCTTTAGCAAAAGGAGAGTTCGGGGAGGGAACGGGTCGGTCTGTAGGAAGAGTTATGTCCAAAGTTTTGCACAACTCAGACAGCCTATTCAAGGCGGGTTCCGACTGGGAAGAGCCCAACGAAATATCATCTTCCTCTACAAGCCTCATGTCAGATGCACCCGACAAAATTCGGAAGTAGTTAAATACAACATTCAGCTTTCTAGGTTGGTGGCGTAGAACGTGAACAACACCTTCCAAGTTGAGATCAACCTTTTTGAATTTCATGATCCATGATGAAGTAACGGAGATGAGATACCGATAAAATAAATGCACAACATCCTCTGACGGCAGAAACGGTTCTCCAGCACACAACACAATGTTCCTAAGGACGTTCTTGACTGGTCCAGAAAATTCGGAGTCGTTCATGTCCCATGCGGAACTGGAGCACAATAGTCCTGAAAAGAGAATGTGACAGATTTACTACCCTTCTAAACGTGACTCATTCAGCTTGTTTCTGTTTACAGAGTGAAACGGAGTGTTAACTACTACGTTATAGTTAAGCTTGAGATAAGAAAAAGCTCACGATACTTTACGATGGTGGACAGAACTGCACAGAAAGTTGATTGGGTCTCCGAACCTACCTATGGTTAAAAAGCCCGATGGGAAAGTGAAGAAGTGAAGTAAGATATTACGTGACGATGTGATCCCTTGGGACTGGGATAGCAGACATCTCACTCTCCAACCAATCACTGAAGTCAAAAAGATCAGAATAGAAAGTGCGCAAAGCCATCAGCGACCCCGAAACAAACTCAACTTGGCAGTCGCTAGCCCAACACCGAGTATTTGCTCCGCTCCCTTTTCTACGGGTTTTATCATGGGTTCTGTTTCTTTTGTTTCCAATCATCTCTCCCGTACACAGGCAATAAGTCACCTACGTAAAGTGACTATCCCAGTGTGCCGCGCTGTCAACTCTAACTCTTCGCTTGTGCCAAGAACGGAAGAAATGGGGACACTCTACCCCTCCGTGTTTCCTTTTACTGAAGTTTGAAATTCCAAGCGCAGAATCAACAAACTATTTTTCTAAACGACTTTCCAAGAATATTTCCTATTGTTCAGTTTTTCCGAAAAATTCGGGATCACCTCAATTCGATCGAAATCCTGACATACGGTTGAATTTCAGTTTATATAACTGGTACTGCTTTCAGTAGCCAAAAAACATAGTAGGCACTATTGTTTAGCAAGAAAGGGGAGTAGTATCGGCAGTGTAAACTGCGCACCTCAGGAAACGAAGCAGTTCGAGCTACGGGTGAACGTGGTGTAGGAATAGTCTTAAGTGACAAAGCCGAGACTGCTGTTTTAGACTGGATTCCTGTAAACAGTCGTTTATGTGCTGTGAGACTCCAGGGGTCGGTTGACGTTCGAAAGGATAGTTGTGTTAAGCGCAATGAGTTTGTGATCTCGGTGTACGCCCCAACGGACTGCAGCTCAGACGCGCCGAAAAGATGAGTTCTATGATGCCCTCGCCACTCTCGTTCGCAGCAGTAAAGGTTCTGACATTGAAGGGCTAGCTGGTGACTTCAATGCACAAGTTGGCAGACTTAGTGTGTCAGAAGCCTGTTTAGGTGGGCGTTGTGCTTTACCAGCTCAGCGTACATATAACGGGGACATGCTTCTCCGGTTTTGTGCAGACAATCGGTTGTTCTTGTCTAGCACCAATTTTCGACACAGCTCGCGTCGCACAACGACATGGCGCTCTAACCCTACAGGTACTTTGAGCCAAATTGATCATATCGTCGTAAGCTACCGATGGCGCAGTTCTGTTCACAACTGTAGATCCTACTGGTACAAGTTCGTAGAGTCAGACCATGCATTAGTTTTAATGCGATTATCTCTCCAGCTCCATGGTTATCGTCGCAAACCGCAAACCCGATTAACCGTTCAACGTTTGTGTGATCCAGAAGTACGTACCCGTCACGAGCAGAAGTTAGCACATGAGCCAGGATCTACGACGAACAGTAATGTAGATGAGCATTGGGCTCATATCAAACAGGCGATGCACGTGGCAGCAGGTTTTGCCTGTGGTCCTAGGTCCGTTGTCCATCAAAGACACTGGATTTTGCAAGATTCGTCGAGTGTGATGGAGCAAAAGTGTTAGCTCTCGAACTGTAAGGAGATGAATGAGATGCGGGGAAATCTACAAACGCTCGGTTAACAGTCAGAAACTGTTCAAATTTGTTCGTGACACCGGTGGACGGCGCATTCAGGTCAGTGAAACGATTTGCGATAGAAATGGAGAACCCATCCATAGCAAACAGCAAAGGCTTGACCGTTGGGCCGAATACTTCAAGGAACAGTTTAGCTGGCCGCACGCTAGTGTAGTTACTCCTGTATCAACAACTGCGACTCCTTAGGTGGTATCACTTGAGCCCCCATCGGAAGTAGAAGTAGAGTCATGCATTCGATCAATAAAGCGAGGGAGAGCGGCAGGTCCTGACGAACTTCCCCCAGTTCTTTTCAAACTGGGTGGTAATGTTTTGATAAAATCACTTACCGCTTTGCTCCGTGACGTTTGGAACGAGGAGCGTATTCCGTTAATATGGAGTGACTCGTTGATTGTTCCCATCTTCAAGAAGGGAATACGCAATGACTGTAGTAACCATCGTGGGATTAGCTTAATTCCGATAGTCACCAAAGTATTAGCCTCAATTCTACTGCACCGTCTTACACCGGCTCGCGAGAGGAATGCCCGCGAACAGCAGGCTGGATTCCGCCCAGGTCGAGGATGCATGGACCAGATTTTTACTCTTCGCCGACTACTTGAAACGCGTCACACGCACCGCCGACCGACAATAATGATTTTCTTAGACTTGAAAGACGCTTTCGATTCAGCTGATCGAGCAGCGCTTTTCAGTACTCTTCATCGAAAAGGTATGCCCCAGAAGTTCGTGAACCTACTGAGATCATTGTATTCTTATACTTCTGGCCGCGTTAGAGTTTACGGTGAACTATCCGGTCGGTTCGAAACGACCAGTGGTGTTCGACAGGGATGTCCCATGTCTCCATTCCTTTTCAACTTCGTCATGGACGAAATAATGGAGAGTGCGCTGCAAAATCTTCAGGATGTAGGCGTTGAACTAGGAAATAGTGGAGAGCTGTGTGACCTAGATTACGCAGACGACGTTGTCTGCTTGTTCGAATCCACGGAACATGCTCAGCGTGCACTAGATAGACTCTCAAGAGCTGTAGCTCCATTCGGCATGCGCTTTGCACCTTCAAAGTGCAAGGTGATGTTACAAGACTGGACGTCAACGATTCCGAGCTTGATGCTCGATGGGGAGGTGCTTTCGGTTGTCGACCACTTCACCTACCTCGGCAGAAGCGTGACGACGGATGGGAGCACAGTAGTAGAGGTGAGCACGCGTATATCCAATGCTCGAGCGGCGTACGCTGGACTGAAGCATTTTTGGCGCCGACCTGATATTTCACTGAAGTTGAAAGGTCGTGTATACTGTGCTGCAGTGCGTTCAGTTTTGTTGTATGGTTGCGAAACTTGGAGTCTGTGTGCTGAAGATAGTCGTTGTCTTAAGGTTTTCGACCAACGATGTTTACGTAGTATCGCTAAGATCGGGTGGAATAGCCGAGTAGGCAATGCTGAGGTCGGAAATCGAGTATTGGGTACTAATTCGGAGAATGTTTTGTCACAGCGTATCCAACTTAGTAGACTTCGTTGGTTGGGGCATGTGTTACGCATGTCAAACACACGTCTACCGTACCGTGTCCTATTCGTTCCTCCTAGGGAGTGGAAGAGACCACGTGGAGGTCAACAGATGACGTGGCAGCGAGGAATGAGGAAATGTACAGCAGACTTAGGAAAAGTAGGTGCTTCACGTCTTCGTGGTTGGGGTCCAAAAGATCCGTCTACCAGTTGGCTGGAGACACTGAAGGATATGGCTGCGAATCGCGAACAGTGGCGATCGTGTTGTCACTTTCTATCGAATCAGAATGACTGATCGATGTGCGTTTGTACAGTTAAACTGTGTATTCCGTGTGTTGGCTACTAGGGCATTCTTTCCTTTTCCCATCCATGTAGGTCCATTCCCTGTCCATCTTGCATATTCATACTTTCTAATTCAGCGTGCAACATGGTGAGAAAGGCAGTGGTCAGTGGGGCTTGCCCTACTGTTTAACACTGTACGATGATGATGATGATGACCGCATGTCACCTTGACGCCACAAATGGTTGAGGTGGGCAAAAGCCAAATGCGCCTTTTGTATACGCGAAGAGGAGGTTTGATGTAGCGCCAACCTGGTCTTGCAACAGCATTCTACACTTTGAAGGTACAAAACGCATCCTGAACATTGCTACACTGTTGCTTAGGCCATCTATGAAAGCTTGCAACTTACCTGGATCTTCACTCAGAAGAACAATATCGTCCGCTTATTCCAAGTCAGACAGTTTACTGCCTGCGCAAAGATCGATGCCGCTATTCTCACACGAGGATATGGCTATCTCACGAATCAATTCAATCACAAAATTGGAGATGAAGGATGAAAGAGGGCAACCCACAGAAGTGCTGGCGAACGCGTGATAAATTTAGTGACCAAAATCCTTGTGAAAAACAAGAAACAATACTTATGGAAATCAGACCAGCTGAATTCCACTGAGAAACTGCGGTGAAGATGCTAGGTGGATTCCCGAATTCGACCATCGATTTCTATGCGTTCGTAATGGCAGTTAGACGACGATTATGTTCGTGGTCGAATGTTTAATGTTAGTTACCACTAGTGCCTTAGGCATTTTCCTTACGCCTGCCTGCTCTTTACTCAATCGTACGCTCTGAAAGTGGTCTGAAGGAGCGGTGCGGCACTTAGTGTTCAAGTGTAAGGATTTGATTAGGTGGCGGCCTCCTAACTTCCTGCTTAGAGTTTGAGGGATAAAGATTGTAGTTAATTCTTAACTCCGATCAGTGGTGCACAATATTTTACAAACCACTAAAGAAAATATTTGTGCAACTGCAGTCTAGTATGCCGCTTTGTTTCGTTGCACCGTGCCTGTTCCTGCGTTGGTTTCAATTTATACAAGCGAATTCTCGATGGGGCCGCTATAAGAACCGATGAAATCAAGACCATCAACCTCTATGGACCTAGGTCCACTTGACTGAAAGCTAAGCGTCCACCTAACACGAAAGAAGACTTAATGTAATCATTGAGATTTTGTAAAGCTGAGAATTAATGAAACTTGCGTGTTAGGTCCAGAGCTGATCTGACTTGTCCGGTAACGTGGTTCTAAAACTGAATTTTGTTGAGGATCTGTTTATTGATTGTGATGCCCAAAATCCATCACATTACGGTCTTATTCTGGAAAGGTTGCAGTTCTGCGGTCGTCAAATACCCTTGGAAGCATGGTAAAGTTGTCTGACTCACGATGTTTTGGAATTATCCAGATGTTGAAAGTCTTTGACCCCAGTGGGACTCGAACTTACGCATAGACACCACCCACCCCTCAGTACCGCGTGCTCTATGAGCTGAACTAGGAATCTACGCCGAACGGTTTCTCTAACATTATACTTCCACTTAGTAGTCTACATTGGTGCTTGGATCCAGCAAAAGCTACAGCCTAGTCTTTGGTGGGAGTTCCCACTAATGGTTTGCAACGACCGCTTGAGCACCATCGACAGAATGGGCTTAGTTTATGTTGACGGTATACTTATTGTAGATGGCTCTGCACTTAATGTGTGCACATTGCATTCCTGTTATTTTAGTTATTGCCACCAACCTTTGGTTCTTGTTTACAGAACTTGGTTGTTTATGTGGACTGTGCGTATTCCATGAGATATACTCTCGCTAGTAGTGGAGCATAGTTTAGTACACTCCCTCGCAGGGATTCCGTTATCTTGTTTCCCCAGAATTTTCTTTTTTATCGTAGCTTATTCTGGATGCAGAGTAGCCAACAAGTGTTGATCGAAACCTAATATGTGGTACTGCAATGTTTTTTTTTATAGCCATTACTCATCCGCGCATCTGTGGATGCATCACCAAGAACAGAAGAACCGAGTACTAGTCACGGTATTCGGTGGTTGGAGGGTACAGTGGACAACGAATTTCTGGGTCGTAAAAAATCTAATTGTTGTTGCATCTACAAAAAGCCGCGTCGGTGGGATGAGTCATCCAGCTCATCGTCCTCTTCAAGCGACACATCTGATGGTGAGAATGATGGCAAACCAGTCAGACATACCCATTGCACCGAACACTGCCGAGGGCACACCAAGCATTGTTATCGAAAGAGGGCCGCCCAACCAACAGAACCAGAACAGGAAACGCAGATGCCAACTGAACAGACACCAAACGGAAACTCAGAACCTGAAAAATCGAGTCCTCACCCAACACTGTCTACTTGATATTACTTATTTGAAACCATCACTTTTCGCTTATCGGTTGTGGCATGCACATATTGTTCTTTCTTCCAGATACAACACTCTTCTGCATAGATCGGTTTATTTCCGTGCAACGTGTGAACTACATTATGCACCGCTAGCTGCTTGCCACGCAGAAGTACAGTGCTCATATATATATATATATATATATATATATATATATATATATATATATATATATATATATATATATATATATATATATATATACGCTGGTTTTACGTAGAATGCTCGAGAAAAAAGACGTTGTTTTCAGTGTGGAGATCAAAGCAGCAGAGTGTTGACATACAGCATCCTTCCGACTGTGGTTTCTGAATTCTGACAGGTTCCAATAGTTCCACAGCGGAGGGAAACGTTAACTGAATGATCGAGCCTCTCTCTGAGTGACACGGAAAGACCAGACAGTGGACGAAATGGCCATTATAGAAAGACACATGGACAATATATGGTTTTTTATTTACAGATTAGTGAAGAAACCTCAGGTGAGATGTGTGCTTGAATTTGGGGATAGGTCACCTTTTTGTCCTGCCGTCACGACGAGCTAGGAAGTGACTGCAACCGCTGTACTCCTTGTTTGATTTCAATTGGAGTCAGTGGCGAAGAAAGCTCAATGCCCAACTTTTGGCGCAGGTAAAGCACAATATCTATCAAATCCAGAATATCATCAGTGATCAAATGAGCCAATAGAGAGAGTCCCACGCGGTCCTCTTTTCCCGGATAACTTGTTTGAACAGGCTGCATTTTCGCAGACTGATGTTCCGTGCGCTTCTCACAATGTTGAACCAGGCTCCTAAACGTTGCCAACGAACCGGATTTAACCAAGCTCAGAAAACTGGCGGTCTGTCTGAGTCTTGTGAAATCCAGGTACTCTTCAACGGACATATAGGATATTTTACGGTCTATTCGAACCAGCCGTAATTTTCTGCCTTTAGCAAAAGGAGAGTTCGGGGAGGGAACGGGTCGGTCTGTAGGAAGAGTTATGTCCAAAGTTTTGCACAACTCAGACAGCCTATTCAAGGCGGGTTCCGACTGGGAAGAGCCCAACGAAATATCATCTTCCTCTACAAGCCTCATGTCAGATGCACCCGACAAAATTCGGAAGTAGTTAAATACAACATTCAGCTTTCTAGGTTGGTGGCGTAGAACGTGAACAACACCTTCCAAGTTGAGATCAACCTTTTTGAATTTCATGATCCATGATGAAGTAACGGAGATGAGATACCGATAAAATAAATGCACAACATCCTCTGACGGCAGAAACGGTTCTCCAGCACACAACACAATGTTCCTAAGGACGTTCTTGACTGGTCCAGAAAATTCGGAGTCGTTCATGTCCCATGCGGAACTGGAGCACAATAGTCCTGAAAAGAGAATGTGACAGATTTACTACCCTTCTAAACGTGACTCATTCAGCTTGTTTCTGTTTACAGAGTGAAACGGAGTGTTAACTACTACGTTATAGTTAAGCTTGAGATAAGAAAAAGCTCACGATACTTTACGATGGTGGACAGAACTGCACAGAAAGTTGATTGGGTCTCCGAACCTACCTATGGTTAAAAAGCCCGATGGGAAAGTGAAGAAGTGAAGTAAGATATTACGTGACGATGTGATCCCTTGGGACTGGGATAGCAGACATCTCACTCTCCAACCAATCACTGAAGTCAAAAAGATCAGAATAGAAAGTGCGCAAAGCCATCAGCGACCCCGAAACAAACTCAACTTGGCAGTCGCTAGCCCAACACCGAGTATTTGCTCCGCTCCCTTTTCTACGGGTTTTATCATGGGTTCTGTTTCTTTTGTTTCCAATCATCTCTCCCGTACACAGGCAATAAGTCACCTACGTAAAGTGACTATCCCAGTGTGCCGCGCTGTCAACTCTAACTCTTCGCTTGTGCCAAGAACGGAAGAAATGGGGACACTCTACCCCTCCGTGTTTCCTTTTACTGAAGTTTGAAATTCCAAGCGCAGAATCAACAAACTATTTTTCTAAACGACTTTCCAAGAATATTTCCTATTGTTCAGTTTTTCCGAAAAATTCGGGATCACCTCAATTCGATCGAAATCCTGACATACGGTTGAATTTCAGTTTATATAACTGGTACTGCTTTCAGTAGCCAAAAAACATAGTAGGCACTATTGTTTAGCAAGAAAGGGGAGTAGTATCGGCAGTGTAAACTGCGCACCTCAGGAAACGAAGCAGTTCGAGCTACGGGTGAACGTGGTGTAGGAATAGTCTTAAGTGACAAAGCCGAGACTGCTGTTTTAGACTGGATTCCTGTAAACAGTCGTTTATGTGCTGTGAGACTCCAGGGGTCGGTTGACGTTCGAAAGGATAGTTGTGTTAAGCGCAATGAGTTTGTGATCTCGGTGTACGCCCCAACGGACTGCAGCTCAGACGCGCCGAAAAGATGAGTTCTATGATGCCCTCGCCACTCTCGTTCGCAGCAGTAAAGGTTCTGACATTGAAGGGCTAGCTGGTGACTTCAATGCACAAGTTGGCAGACTTAGTGTGTCAGAAGCCTGTTTAGGTGGGCGTTGTGCCTTATCCGCTAAGCGTACAGATAACGAGGATAGGCTTTTCCATTTTCGTGCAGATAATCTGTTATTCCGGTCTAGTACAAAGTTCTGACACAGCTCGCGTCGCACAACGACATGGCGCTCTAACGCTACAGTTATTCTGAACCACATCGATCGTATCGCAGTAAGCTACCGATGGCGCAGTTCTGTTCACAACTGTAGATCCTACTGGTACAAGTTCGTAGAGTCGGACCATGCATTAGTTTTACAGCGATTATTTCTCCACCCCTCAGTACAGCGTGCTCTATGAGCTGAACTAGGAATCTGCGCCGAACGATTTCTCTAACATTACACTTCCACTTAGTAGTCTACATTGGTGCTTGGATCCAGCAAACGTTACAGCCTATTCTTTGGTGGTAGGTCCCACTAGTCATTGATTGTACCCATTGTGGGACTAGCTCAATTCCGGTAGTCACGACAGTATTAGCCTCAATTTTGCTGCACCGGCTCGCGAGAGGAATGTCCGCGAACAGCAGGCCGGTCTGCGCCCAGGTCGAGGATGCATCGACCAGATTTCTACTCTTCGTCAATTACTGGGGGTGCGTCACACGCACCACTGACAGACAATGACGGTTTTCCTCGACTTGGGAAACGTCTTCGATTCAGCTGACTGGTCACCGCTTTTCAGTTCTCTTCACCGGAAAGGTATGCCACTAAAGTTCGTGAACCTACTGAGATCATTGTATTCTCATATTTCTGGCCGCGTAAGGGCTCACGGTGAACTATCCGGTCCAACCAAAACGACCAGCGGTGTTCGACAAGGAGGTTCATTGTCTCAATTCCTGTCCCAGCTATGTGACCCAGATTACGCGGACGACCTTGTCTGTTTATTCGATTCCACGGAACATGCTCAACGTGCACTAGATAGACTCTCAAGAGCTGCAGCTCCATTCGGCATGCGCTTTGCACCTTCAAATTGCAAAGTGATGTTACAAGACTGGACGTCGACGATTCCGAGCTTGATGCTCGATGGGGAGGTGCTTCCGGTTGTCGACCGCTTCACCTACTTCGGCAGAAGCGTGACGACGGATGGGAGCACAGTAGTAGAGGTGAGCACGCGTATATCCAATGCTCGAGCGGCGTACGCTGGACTGAAGCATTTTTGGCGCCGACCTGATATTTCACTGAAGTTGAAAGGTCGTGTATACTGTGCTGCAGTGCGTTCAGTTTTGTTGTATGGTTGCGAAACTTGGAGTCTGTGTGCTGAAGATAGTCGTTGTCTTAAGGTTTTCGACCATCGATGTTTACGTAGTATCGCTAAGATCGGGTGGAATAGCCGAGTAGGCAATGCTGAGGTCGGAAATCGAGTATTGGGTACTAATTCGGAGAATGTTTTGTCACAGCGTATCCAACTTAGTAGACTTCGTTGGTTGGGGCATGTGTTACGCATGTCAAACACACGTCTACCGTACCGTGTCCTATTTTCCGTTCCTCCTAGGGAGTGGAAGAGACCACGTGGAGGTCAACAGATGACGTGGCAGCGAGGAATGAGGAAATGTACAGCAGACTTAGGAAAAGTAGGTGCTTCACGTCTTCGTGGTTGGGGTCCAAAAGATCCGTCTACCAGTTGGCTGGAGACACTGAAGGATATGGCTGCGAATCGCGAACAGTGGCGATCGTGTTGTCACTTTCTATCGAATCAGAATGACTGATCGATGTGCGTTTGTACAGTTAGACTGTGTATTCCGTGTGTTGGCTACTAGGGCATTCTTTCCTTTTCCCATCCATGTAGGTCCATTCCCTGTCCATCTTGTATATTCATACTTTCTAATTCAGCGTGCAACATGGTGAGAAAGGCAGTGGTCAGTGGGGCTTGCCCTACTGTTTAACACTGTACGATGATGATAATCCAACCAGTCTCTCTCACCTACCGTTATTATCGTGGAATAATTACTTTTCAATCATCTGTCACATCATCATTAATCAAAATTATTCCTCTATCACGTTCACCCACAGCTCTCGCTTCACTGACCGGGGTTCGCCGTCCACCGGTGTCGCGAATAAGTTTGAATATTCTTTGACTGTTACCTGGAGCAGCTGCAACTTCCATTTCTTCGGCTTCCTTGACTCACCAATTTTCGCGATCATTCTTAAGGCTTTTTGTAACTTGCCCTTGTAGGTTTCTTCGTATCTTATTCATCTTTCCACAGTTCGAGAGCTGACGTTTTTGTTCCATCATTATCAACGACATTGAAGAAATCCAATATGTTTGATGGACATTGGATGTGGGACCGCAGGCGAAACCTGCTGCCACGTGCATCGCCTGTTGCATACAGGCTGAATGCTCATTTAGATTGTTTTTCGTTGTAGGTCCTAGCTCATGGGGAAATTTTTGCTCGTAATTGGTGTGAACTTCTGGATCAGACAAACAGTGCAGTTTCGCACCACTCCACTTCTCTCTGAATTTCCACTCTGTACTATGCACGTCACACTAACATTTTTTGTTTCAGATCAAGTACCTCGTTATTAGACGAGTAAAACACAAGACCCATGATCCAGACTCTGGTTTTTATCAATAATAAAACTATCGTTTTTTGCTACAAAACCTCTGTATCAATTTAATCGATTAATAAAATCACATATCGTTATTTTCGGTCACGACAGCAACGTTCAGGAAGCTTCAGGGCAGTGGATTTACTAGCTCCAATTTCCATTGTTTTTTAAACGCGTGCAGCCAAATAATTCTAACAAACTTGATACGCTTATCAACTTCATTTCGCCATCCGTCTACGGGCGAACTTCGGAGAGCAAGACCTTTAAAAACGATATCACAGGCATCACACGTGTGCCCCTAAAGTGTCATCTTCTCGTCCGGTATTCACTCGCTACATAAGGACAAGAATTACGTAGGACTGCTGACATTTTTGGTTAGGTAAATAGGTTAGGTCTCGTATAGTGTAGCGGCCTACTGATTATTGCATAGTCAACCTCGCCTGGTACGCTCAAAACTTGCTTCATGAAAAGCTTTCTTGCGATTTCCTGACAAAACGTAGTCGGCACCTTTCCAATCTCAATGCCTACTAGCAGTCAACATCTGGGAGACATCAGCTTCATTTTCACAGGAGCGCTTTGATCATGATAATAACTGCGGATTCACTTCGGGAAAATATTCGCGTATAGGCTGTTTCACTTTGTGGTAAGTTACGTAAAACGGGATTGCCTCGACCACTGAAAGTTGTACATGTACAGGTGCGTGAAGCCCTACAACGGTTCATCGCCTTAAGAAAGAGGCCGTCTGACTACTTAGTGATCCCACTCCGGACAACCAGCGGAAGCTTACGCACGCCTCGGCGGAATTATGGGAGTGAGATGGAAAAAGTAATGAAAACCTATACGTTTGGGGTTTTCGTATATTCGGTAGAAGAATGCGACCGAAGTGATCACCTCTAACAAAATCAATATTGGTGGATATGAACCTTGTTAAGCATTCCCATCATCATCGTACAGCGTTAAACAGCAGGGCAAACCCTATTAACCACTGCCTTTCTCACCATGTTGCATGCAGAAACAGAAAGAATGAGAATACAAGATGGGCAAGAAGTTGACCTGCAGGGATGCGAAAATAGAAGAACGCCCCAGTAGCCAACACAGTGTTCCCAACCAACTGGTTGAGGAATCTTTTGGACCCCAACCACGAAGACGTGAAGCACCTACATTTCTCAAGTTTGCTGTACATTTTCTCACTTCTTGCTGCCCCGTCATCTGTGGCTTTTTCCACTCCCGAGGAATGAGAAACAAGGCACGGTATGGTAGACGTGTGTTTGCCCTAAGCAACACGTTCCCCAACCAGCGAAGTTTACCAATATGGATTCGCCGTGAGAGAATATTCTCTGAGCTGGTAACCAAGGCGTGATCTGAGTCCACGGGCATAGACCAAAATGGACGACAACCTTCAATCGATCCACGCCAGCGGTGACCAATCACAATATGATCAATCTGAGTTTAACGTTGTGAAGATGTAGAAGGACGCCATGTGAGTAGGTGCCGCTTCTTATGGCAAAAGTTCGTACTCACCAGAAACACTCTGTGACCAGAGCACAGATGAGTGAGACGATCGCCGTTATCGGTACGATCGACTGGGATAGCAAATGAGCCTCTGATGTGCCTTTCGGAGTCTGCCAAACAGCCAACTTGGGCGTTGAAATTCCCAGTTATGACCACCACGTCTGTCAAATGCACGCTTTTGATTTATACCTAACTCCACAGCTGATTCAAATTGGTAAGTTGCAAACAAGCCTCCTGTATTTGCAAGTACACTCTATCCGATATCTGACCTCCGGGTGAAGTGCAGCTGCCCGGATAAAAAAATCTGCTTGCTTGGTCTGTGGTCACTCCAGATATCGTTAAGTCCAGTGTTGTATGAACCAAGTCCTGTAACGGCATTTCGCACTTTGAAGGTGCAAAACGCATACTAAACATTGCTACGCAATCCGTCCAGCTGTTTGGAAACGTTTGCAACTTACTCGGATCTTCACTCAGAAACACCGATTCCACATATTCGAGGTTTGACACTTTTCCACCCGGGAGAAGTTCAATACCACTATGCTCATGTGAAAAAAGCGGTCTCTAGGATCATATCAACTACAAAGTTAGAGAAAAGGTGAAATAATTTGCAGCAACCAGTCTTCTGTCTTTAGTGAACATTACTGCTGTGATACAAAACTTAAAGAACCGAAGGGTCCGAAAGAAGACGGCATCGGACCGGAGTTATAAAAACCCTGCCTCTAGATACTGGTAGAGCCCCTCCACACGCCGCTTTGTTCAATTTGGTAACAAGAAAAATTTTCCACGGACTGGAGAACCTCAACCCTGCTTCCTCTTCCCAAAAAGGTGATAGGACAGTTTGCAACAACTACTGCAGAATCGGCCTGGTCAACGTGGATGTAAAAATATTCTACGTACACCTATTGAACCGCTTCCCCACCGTGACGGGCGCCCGCACTAGTCCCAACCAAGGAAGCATCCGCTGCGGCAGGGAATGCGTGGACCGGATATTTACTCTTCTTCGAGTACCAGGACATCGTTGAAAATTTTAACAGCCGATGTCAGCCTGTTTCATCGGTTTTCGCACGGCATTCGACTCAACTGGCAGACACGCCTTATGGGCCATTCTGCAAGCAGACGGCATACCAGAAAAACTTAACATCCTCATGGAATCATACAACTTAACTGCTCCCGAATGCCTCAGTATGGTCGGGGGTGGGTGTGTCAGGCTCTGAGATGGCCACTCCTGAACGCCTCCCGAAATGCTCCCAAGTGAACGTGCGTCTAACACAGTCTCTGTTGAGGAAGTGCTACTTACCGCCTTCTCGTGGCGGAGGTGTTCCCACTGAAGTGAGAGGAAGGAAAGCGAATGTCCGGCGCTCTCCAACGGGTTGGCTGACTAATAATCAGTCTAGGGGAGATGGCTAAACCCTGATTCAAACCGACCATGGGTGGTGTATGTGGCGTACAACGGTATGCTCACTACATCTGTGGCGAAGAGGTACACTGGGCACCCAGAATGTTTAGTCTCATCCGAAGGGCGTATGGACCGAGCAATCAGTCACCGGCTGCCGACTACTTGAAACGCGTCACACGCACCGCCGACCGACAATAATGATTTTCTTAGACTTGAAAGACGCTTCCGATTCAGTTGATCGAACATCGCTTCTCAGTACTCTTCATCGAAAAGGTATGCCCCAGAAGTTCGTGAACCTACTGAGATCATTGTATTCTCATACTTCTGGCCGCGTTAGAGTTTACGGTGAACTATCCGGTCGGTTCGAAACGACCAGTGGTGTTCGACAGGGATGTCCTTTGTCTCCCTTCCTGTTCAACTTCGTCATGGACGAAATAATGGAGAGTGCGCTGCAAAATCTTCAGGATGTAGGCGTTGAACTAGGAAATAGTGGAGAGCTGTGTGACCTAGATTACGCAGACGACGTTGTCTGCTTGTTCGAATCCACGGAACATGCTCAGCGTGCACTAGATAGACTCTCAAGAGCTGTAGCTCCATTCGGCATGCGCTTTGCACCTTCAAAGTGCAAGGTGATGTTACAAGACTGGACGTTAACGATTCCGAGCTTGATGCTCGATGGGGGGGGGTGCTTTCGGTTGTCGACCACTTCACCTACCTCGGCAGAAGCGTGACGACGGATGGGAGCACTGTAGTAGAGGTGAGTACACGAATATCCAATGCTCGAGCGGCATACGTTGGGCTGAAGCATTTTTGGCGCCGACCTGATATTTCACTGAAGTTGAAAGGTCGCGTATACTGTGCTGCAGAACGTTCAGTTTTGTTGTATGGTTGCGAAACTTGGAGTCTGCGTGCTGAAGATAATCGTCGTCTTAAGGTTTTCGACCATCGATGTTTACTCAGTATCGCTAAGATCGGGTGGAATAGCCGAGTAGGCAATGCTGAGGTCGGAAATCGAGTATTGGGTACTAATTCGGAGAATGTTTTGTCACAGCGTATCCAACTTAGTAGACTTCGTTGGTTGGGGCATGTGTTACGCATGTCAAACACACGTCTACCGTACCGTGTCCTATTTTCCGTTCCTCCTAGGGAGTGGAAGAGACCACGTGGAGGTCAACAGATGACGTGGCAGCGAGGAATGAGGAAATGTACAGCAGACTTAGGAAAAGTAGGTGCTTCACGTCTTCGTGGTTGGGGTCCAAAAGATCCGTCTACCAGTTGGCTGGAGACACTGAAGGATATGGCTGCGAATCGCGAACAGTGGCGATCGTGTTGTCACTTTCTATCGAATCAGAATGACTGATCGATGTGCGTTTGTACAGTTAGACTGTGTATTCCGTGTGTTGGCTACTAGGGCATTCTTTCCTTTTCCCATCCATGTAGGTCCATTCCCTGTCCATCTTGTATATTCATACTTTCTAATTCAGCGTGCAACATGGTGAGAAAGGCAGTGGTCAGTGGGGCTTGCCCTACTGTTTAACGCTGTACGATGATGATGATGATGATGATGGTTGTATGACCTCTGACCGCGTAATAACGACTGAATAGCAAAAAAGACGCACCCATTTCGAGGAATATTCTTACATGTTGGGCGGGGCTCAACACAATTCTAATTGGGCACTTGTAATATGTTCCAACATATCTAATGACGTAGCCTAACGGGTCCCATTGCGTTCCTCATTTGGGAGCTCGTTGGGGGTATTCTTGAGAGAATCCGGTTGCAGTTAACTGTAACGAACCAAGAACACATGTCAAACGAGACATTTGCTGAAAATTTAATTAAGCTCGTTGCATGGGACCAGTACAACAACGCGCCAGAAACTATCCAAATTCTTACACTTTGAGCTCCTTGGTTCTCCCGGTACTGTGACAACCAAAAGGTTAAGCCTTCTTCGTTGTATACCTCTCACAGAGAAGTAACAAGTGAAACCCGTGCGCACATCGCAAGTGAACCTAGGTGTGCAACAGCACACACAAGGAAATATTCATGGATGATAAAGGCGGGTGCCATTTTAGTGAACTAATTTTCACATTCCTGCTTGATTACAGGTTTATTTGCCCACTTTGAGGCCTCTAATGAATGATTCAGACTCTTATTAATCAGAGACAGTGATATACCGTATGGAACTGCTTGGTTTCTATCTGGAAAGATGAAAACAGAAACTATATGGATCCAAGCTCTGCTAGCACAAGTGGCGTAAAATGTCGTGAGCTACTTGCGTATTTACGCACTACTTCCCCTACTTAACTAACCTGCGATCTGATTAGTTATGTTGTGCAATTGCTCGGGCTAGTATCTCATTCTGATACGGTCTACCAATGGTGACAAAATGCACTGGGAACACGTGTGCGCTTAGGTGATGTCATGTTTCAATTAATCATCAACCACTGAATTGGTAATACGCTTCTGTTACGCAATGTGGTCGCACTCAAAGGAGGCGGTGACACTGGACAATTTTTGTCGCGAGCACGTGTTCCTACTATAGTAGTATAACAAAACAGCGAAATTGTTGACGCGAAATAAATCCCCTTTGTGTATCAATTGATATAGCTATCTGCGGCTGTAGGTTCATCACCATCATCATCGTACAGTGTTAAACAGTAGGGCAAGCCCCACTGACCACTGCCTTTCTCACCATGTTGCACGCTGAATTACACAGATGGGAAAGAGAAAGAATGCCCTAATAGCCAACACACGGAATACACAGTCTAACTGTACAAACGCACATCGATCAGTCATTCTGATTCGATAGAAAGTGACAACACGATCGCCACTGCTCGCGGTTCGCAGCCATATCCTTCAGTGTCTCCAGCCAACTGGTAGACGGATCTTTTGGACCCCAACCACGAAGACGTGAAGCACCTACTTTTCCTAAGTCTGCTGTACATTTCCTCATTCCTCGCTGCCACGTCATCTGTTGACCTCCTCCTAGGAGGGGCGGAGAACGGGACACGGTATGGTAGACGTGTGCTTGCCATACGTAACACGTGTCCCAACCAACGTAGTCTACTAAGCTGAATATGCTGTGACAGAACGTTCTCTGAATTAATACCCAATACTCGCTTTCTGACCTCAGCATTGCCTACTCGGCTATTCCACCCGATCTTAGCGATACTACGTAAACATCGATGGTCGAAAACCTCAAGACGACGATTATCTTCAGCACGCAGACTCCAAGTTTCGCAACCATACAACAAAACTGAACGCACTGCAGCACAGTATACACGACCTTTCAACTTCAGTGAAATATCAGGTCGGCGCCAAAAATGCTTCAGCCCAACGTATGCCGCTCGAGCATTGGATATTCGTGTACTCACCTCTACTACAGTGTTCCCATCCGTCGTCACGCAGCTACCGAGGTAGGTGAAGTGGTCGACAACCGAAAGCACCTCCCCATCGAGCATCAAGCTCGGAATCGTTGACGTCTAGTCTTGTAACATCACCTTGCACTTTGAAGGTTCAAAGCGCATGCCGAATAGAGCTACAGCTCTTGAGAGTCTATCTAGTGCACGCTGAGAATGTTCCGTGGATTCGAACAAGCAGACAACGTCGTCTGCGTAATCTAGGTCACACAGCTCTCCACTATTTCCTAGTTCAACGCCTACATCCTGAAGATTTTGCAGCGCACTCTCCATTATTTCGTCCATGACGAAGTTGAACAGGAAGGGAGACAAAGGACATCCCTGTCGAACACCACTGGTCGTTTCGAACCGACCGGATAGTTCACCGTAAACTCTAACGCGGCCAGAAGTATGAGAATACAATGATCTCAGTAGGTTCACGAACTTCTGGGGCATACCTTTTCGATGAAGAGTACTGAGAAGCGATGTTCGATCAACTGAATCGGAAGCGTCTTTCAAGTCTAAGAAAATCATTATTGTCGGTCGGCGGTGCGTGTGACGCGTTTCAAGTAGTCAGCGAAGAGTAAAAATCTGGTCCATGCATCCTCGACCTGGGCGGAATCCAGCTTGCTGTTCGCGGACATTCCTCTCGCGAGCCGGTGTAAGACGATGCAGCAAAATTGAGGCTAATACTTTGGTGACTATCGGAATTAAGCTAATCCCACGATGATTACTGCAGTCATTGCGTATTCCCTTCTTGAAGATGGAAACAATCAACGAGTCACTCCATATTAACGGAATACGCTCCTCGTTCCAAATGCCACGGAGCAAGGCGGTAAGTGATTTTATCAAAACATCACCACCCAGTTTGAAAATAACTGGAGGAAGTTCGGCGGGACCTGTCGCTTTCCCTCGCTTTATTGATCGAATGCATGACTCTACTTCTACTTCCGATGGGGGCTCAAGTGATACCACCTAAGGAGTCACAGTTGTTGACACGGGAGTAACTACACTAGTGTGCGACCAGCTAAACTGTTCCTTGAAGTATTCGGCCCAACGGTCAAGCCTTTGCTGTTTGCTATGGATGGGTTCTCCATTTCTATCGCAAATCGTTTCACTGACCTGGATGCGCCGTCCACCGGTGTCACGAATAAGTTTGAACAGTCTTTGACTGTTATCTGAAGCAGCTGCCACCTCCATTTCTTCGGCTGCCTTGACCCGCCAATTTTCGCGATCATTCCTGAGGCTTTTCGTAACTTGTCTTTGCAGCTTTCTCCGCATCTTATTCAGCTCCTTACGGTTCGAAAGCTGACGTTTTTCCTCCATTATACTCAGCGACTCTTGCGAGATCCAGTGTTTTTGATGGACATCGGATCTAGGACCACAGGCAAAACCTGCTGCAACGTGCATCGCCTGTTTGATATGAGCTCAATGCTCATCTACATTACTGTTCGTCGTAGATCCTAGTTCATGTGCTTACTTCTGTTCAGAACGGGTGCGTACTTCTGGATCAAACAAACGTTGCACGGCTAATCGGGTTTGCGCTTTGCTACGATGACCATGGAGCTGGAGAGATAAAAGCATTAAAACTAATGCATGGTCCGACTATACGTACGTGGACCAGTAAGATCTACAGTTCTGAAGAGAACTGCGCCATCGGTAGCTTACGGCGATATGGTCAATTTGACTCAAAGTACCTGTAGAGTTAGAGCGTCATGTCGCTGTGCGACGCGAGCTGTGTCGGAAATTTGTGCTAGACAAGAACAATCGATTGTCTGCACAAAACTGGAGAAGCCTATCCCCGTTATCTGTACGCTTAGCGGATAAAGCACAACGCCCAGCTAAACAGGCTTCTGACACACTAAGTTTGCCAACTTGTGCATTGAAGTCACCAGCTAGCACTACAATGTCAGAACCTTTACTGCTGCGACCGAGAGTGGCGAGGGCATCATGGAACTCATCTTTTCGGCGCGTCTGAGCTGCAGTCCGTTGGGGCGTACACCGAGATCACAAACTCATTGCGCTTAACACAACTATCCTTTCGAACGTCAACTGACCCTTGGAGTCTCACAGCACATAAACGACTGTTAACAGGGATCCAGTCTAAAAGGGCAGCCTCAGCCTTGTCACTTAAGACAATTCCTACACCACGTTGACCCGCAGCTCGAACTACTTCGTCTCCTGAGGTGCGCAGAAAATGCCTCGATGAGATACCAGGACCAGTTAGTTGAATCACACTGCTCTAATCCTGGATACGCGTTTCACTTACGAAGCAGACATCAGTCTTTAGAGAATTTATTGTGAGGGTTAGGCACGCCTGCTGACCGGCCTGCATGAGTGTACGCACGTTGAAGGAGCCGAGATTCAGAGGCTGACGGGGCTTGAGAAAATGTGAGTTACCAGACAGAGGATTATTCCCGATACTATTTGACAGTGAATCTTTGTGAGTATCGACCGTGTTATCAGTGGGAGCATTATGGGTGGATAGATGGGGCAAAGAGGGGTGGTTAGGGACAGAAGACAGGGGTTGAATAAAAGAGAGGAGGAACTCTGAGCAGTAGCCCACTTATCACTACCCACCCCGCTCGATTCAATGGGCAGCGCGTAGTGCAGGAAGCGTGTCAGGTAAAAATGTTTCAAATGAGGTTCAGTTAAACTAATCGTGGCTGAAGTAAATAAATACTGGCAAATGATTTATGATTATCAAAATGAATAGGACTATATCGGAAAATAAACTGTCGTCCAACTAAAACTAATGAGATGATCTATATTGTTTGAACAGTCATATTTTCACAGTGACTTCTATTATTTCTGTTGTACTTTAGGAACCGTCAGATGCTCCGAAACACGATGACGGGGGACGAAGATTCGTTGTCACAGTTTATTGTACAAAGTGATAATTATTATTCCTGAGATAATAACTCCTTATGAGGCTGGCCTTCTGTGAGCAACGGTAAACTGATTCCGCTAAATGACGTATGCGGAACTGTGGTTACAGTAATCAACTAAATTACGGTAAAAGACTGCAATGTGAATGGATTATCATGTACAATAAAAATTGTCGCCGTTAAGCGGTCATAAGTTGTACGAGCATAACGCCAGTTGACGATTTATTTTCTCATCCATTTAGAGCCGCTTAGGATCCATGACACTAAAAAGCTTTCGTAGCGAAGTTGTGAAATTAAAAATGATATGATGGCATTACATGAATGGACAGCACGAGTTTATTCGACACCCAATGAATCCATCGTTTCTTTCCCTATGGATAACATGTTCATTAGATTTTACTAATAGAATTTGTCATGGCATATAATGTTCAGTCAGTCTTCAGTCTTCCGATGAAAGGCAGCGGAAAGTCATCCCGTATGAGCCCCATCATATCGTACTCTATGGACTCGGCTAGAGGTCGATGCTCTGCCCATGATCCTTCAGCGTATGGTCTAATTTCCTCTTCCGCCACGTCGGTCGGTAGAGCGTTCCAGAGATTGGTCACTCTTCGATAGTCGAAAGATTTTTTATTACACGCTTTGGCATGAGTGCAGTGGGAGGGGCATTCACTCCGTAGCCACGAAGGCCCGCTGCACCATTGGGGATAACCGGCAATCAGACCCTGAGACTTGAAGTGGTGAAGAACCGCATAAGTTCCCAGTAGATCAGGTGTGGTAACGATCCAGACGACAGTGAACTACTGTCTACCACCAGCAAGCTGGTAGAATGCACCTAACGGAGCGTCAGTGCGTGTCCTCGAATACGGTCATTATTCTTGAGTGGGAATTTCGACTGCAGGTCTAGGCCCAAATCACCACGGATGATTTGCCTGGCTTAGATCAGGCCACCTCGAAGACGTTTAAATGCAGTGGAAAACAACCCGGTGGCTTCCAGGCGTCCCTCGTAGTTGAACCCACGCAGTCCGGCCACGAGGCGTGTGGCAGCGCGTTGCACTCGGCTACCTCCTCCGACGTGCACGAGTAGACAGCCGGACCGCCATGTTCCAAACGACGACGTACTTGCGAGGCATAAAGCAATCGAAAGATGCCCAGGGGTAGAGGCCCAAATGAAGGGCGAATTGGACCAAATATTCCCCACGCTGAGGCGCAGGACCTCTGAGTGTGTGCTCGTGTATTCAGGTTGTTCGCGACAACAACTCCGAGGTCTTTTCTCCTGAAACGTAAGACGGAGTACGATACTCCCGAGGCAGCAGCCGGAAGTATCATTGGGGCTACCTATCGTCATACACGCGCACAGGTTCCATCTTTTAGATAAATCACACAACATTTTAATTTGTCTCATAATAATGAGAGTGGTGTTATCTGATCACATCTTCAAATATGGTGTCCCATAAACTAAACACCGCAGGACCACAAAATTAGTGACCCTATTGTGATCAGCCGATCACACCCTGTCTATCACTTGTTTGACTGTACGTTTCGCGCACGCGGCAACCGCAAGCGCTACTTCTGACACACTTCCTCGGCGCACGCCAGCATGCGGCCTTTGTACTCAAGCCCTGTGAGAATACAAACGGTTGACACTCCAGTCTTTTTTCGTTGACTTCTTCGACGAACGCGATCGTAGAAGCTGAGGGTGTGTGCCCTCCGATAACCCTCCTCGGGGTGTCGCTTGTTTTGATCCGTAAAACATAAAAGAAAACTTCGTGATCCCGAGGCTCATCAATTGCATTAGCAGGATCCTACGCTTAAATTATTCGAACACCATTACGGGTGACAACAACCCGCAGAACACAGGATGTAGTATGCAAGGTTCAGTTCAGTTCAGTTCAGTTTGCACAGGACTTGGTGTGGCTAGAGCCAATCGTGTGTCCAGATAGTTGTGTTGTCGGTGCGTTTCCGTAGCTCCCAACACTGCGTGATTTTCTTTTTCTGAAAGGCAGAAATTTTGTGCAGTATCAGCCCTGGCAGAGTAAGGTGGAAACAATAAGTAAATTGCATCTGACCCTAAAAGCTGCTTAGCATAACTCGGGGTATACTGCTCGTGCTCGATCTGCAAAATACAAAAACGTACGAAATTCCATCAGCACAGGGACTCAGTAACTGTATCAAAAGGATCCTACACTTACATTAACCGAACACCAGCATGGATGCCAACAACCTGCCCATAACGAGGACACGCCTCTGACGAGCATATCTTAAGCACACAACAGGTCAGTTCAGTTCAGTTTGCACAGTTCAGTTCAGTTCAGTTTGCACAGGACAGATAATGGCCACGGCCAATCAGGCTTCCAGAGTTCCTTCGATGGTATGCACTGCCGAGTGTATTTCGTCGGACTCCCGCTAAAAATGGGTGGGAAACGGAAAGCCTCTTTGCACATCAACTGAGAGAAACACTATGCATCGTGAGCTTTCACTGAGGCAGTATGCAATGAGCTAAAAAGTCGGTTAAGCCATACTCCAGAAGGACCACAGTGCTACCCGCCGTCCATCTAGTTGACCTACTCAATGCTCACTACAAGGAAATATCTCGTACCACTTGCGATCTAGGGCTCCTTTGAATGATTGGACGGTCTGAATATCTATCATTCCACCAGGCAGACCGTTCCAACTGTTCACAACCCTGTTGCTGAAGAAGTGCGATCTAGCCATCAACCTAGATCGGGCTTTTATCAACTTCTTTTCGTGTCCCCTTGTTCTGGAGTCTACGGCCACTTGGAATAGACTATCTGGTCTAAGGCCAGAAAAGCACTTCATTACCTTGAACGTTTCTATGAGATCCTCTCGACTTCTCCTCCTTTCCAACGAGAAGAGGTTCAGGTCACAGAGCTTCTGCTCGTAAGTCATACCCCTCTGCCCTTCAACCATTCGCGTGTTGAGACGTTGGACTTTCTCCAGGCAGGCAGCGTCCTTTTTGTAGGAGGGTGACCAAGCCTGCACGCTATCTTCTGAGTGAAGTCGTACTATAGCCATGTAATTAGGTACGAATACCTTCGGCTTCCGGCAAGATAAAGCTGATCGCAGCCTAAATAGCTCCTCGCGAGCCTTTTGTGCAGCAGCGTTGCACAGCTCCGACCATTTGAAGTCACTGTTCATGATGACCCCAAGGTCTTTAACCTTACTGACAGCTTCTATAGTGAACAGCCCTTGATCATGAGTGACAGTTAGGCCCTATTTTGCCTTTGACTACAAATGGCCTTTTTCAGCTTTCAGAGGTAAGTCCCATTTGTATGCCCAGTCAAGGATGGTACCTATTTCCCTGCCCAAGTTCACCCTACCCTGCGGTACTCCAGCGGTGCAGTCGTCTCCCTCGGTGAGCGTAGCTGTTTTTGAAATTTTTGGAACACACAGCTCTTCCCCCTCCATTTAAGTTTACGTTTATCTGTGCTGACTGGATCCTGAATGATGTCAGTGCCCCTAAACCACTGATATAACCGCTTTCTCAGATGAGGCTACTTTCCCCATGAGGAAGTGCTATTACCCCACCGTGGCCAACGTAACAGCCGGTCGTGGAAAATCCCCCTTTTTCCCTCGCGATTCAGTGTTTTCCCCAACATCACTCATTTGCATACACTATTGACTTGTCTTTACGAACTGGTTGTTTTTCTGGACCAATTGTTGTTTGTTCGCGCCCAGAGCGCTACTTTGACACATCCTTGTTCAGGACCTGCGTGACGCACGTGCTGTCTGCTCACACGCTGCTATTCGGTTTCTCGTTGTTGAGTCCTTGTGATCGTATTATTGAGGTTTGTATATTGTTTATGTCATTGTTTATCTTAATAATCTAGTATCGTAGAATATCACGGATAATCGTCTCTTGATTTCGGGATCCGTTGCGAATTTGGCTACGCATTGCTCAAACGTTCGTTACAATACTCAATAGATCAATTTGGAACGAGGAAAAATCACGCAAAATGCCAAGAAAATGATCAAAAGCAGTCGAATCCTGACAGGAAGTAATACGGCAAGTCTCTGGGGAGGTTTTAAGTACATATGATTCTTTAGTTAATGCTAGATCGCCTAGTCCTGTCAGTGCTAGTTCATGTGTTATTGAGAACAATATTGATCGTAAGGATGTCGATTTATATAAGCTGAGAATACTAGAACTAGAGCAACAGTTATTATCGGCTAGACTACAGGCGCATGAAGCAGAGAAGTGTACACAGAAACAGCGAGAGCATGAGACCAGTGACTTCGACACTTCCGATAGGTTAGGGTGCAATAAGGTAGGGAACCCCACGCCGGTCGCCGACTACAAACCACCATCGATCGATCTGCCAAGAGTGGAGTTAACGGTTTTCGACGGGCGAGCTGAGCAATACTGCAAGTCTGTCAAGCAGTTCGAGACGTTCGTTGAAAATAAGGTAACCGACCCTGGGCAAAGGCTTCTCTACCTTACTCACTACTGCCGAGGCTGAGCAAGAGAAGCTATCGACGGGTGCACCATGCTCGACCCAGAACAAGGCTACACAAGGGCAAGGAAGATCCGAAGGGACTTGTTTGGCCAACCTTTCAAAGTAGCCCGTAACCTAATAGAGGGCGTGATGGTAGAGGCAAAGAGAACCAAGGGCGACGTCTACACCATGGCCGACTTGGTGATTAAGATGCAGAACTGCTCAATAGTCCGCGACCATTTAGGTTACAGGGCTGACCTAGACGCCATGCACACTTTGGAAGGCATAGTCCGTCACCTCTCTCCCGAACTACAGGGTCGGTGAGCGGAAGAAGCAGAACGGATAAGTCGAAGCGACATAGAAGCCAACTTCGAAGACCTGACCGAATACTTGGACAGGAAAACGAAAATAGCTGACAGCAGATTCGGCCGACTCATCCGGGACAGCAACCGAGCAAACAAGCCCAGTACTAGCCAAGTCCAAACCCCTGTACGGGAACATCCAAAGTACCAGCCTTGGACCAATACACACGTCATTTCACGAGATGCTACGGCGCAACTAAATTGCAGATCCTGTGGTACTAGCCATGGCCTACCAGAATGCCCCAAGTTCGGCAACGCCACAATAGACGAACGGTGGGGAATGGCGAGGATGGCAGGAGCATGTTTATCTGTCTCAACACCACGCACCGGGCAGCAGCCTGTAGGACGAGGAATCCATGTGGTTACGAGGGCTGCACGGGCAGACACCATCGGCTGCTGCATCAGGCGAGAGTAACCATATCCGAGGCGAGTACCAAGCCCAGCGTGATTTGTTCAACTTCACAATCTGCCGGTAAACCGGTACGTTTAGGCGTAGTGGCCGTGGGAGTAGTGACTCCGACTGGGATAGTCAAGGCGTTGGCTTTCGTTGATAGCGGATCCGACACCACTTTAGTGAAAGAGCGGTTTGCCGACAAACACCAACTGGCTAAAGGTGCGACGTCGTTGGCAGTAAGCACGGTGGGCGGAACACAGGTAATGACTGCCGGTAGATTAAGGCTGCAACTCATCTCTCTAGACACTAACGAGGAAATTGAACCAACGGAGGCATTCACGTTAGCGGATCTCCCCATGCGAGCACCAAGGTTGGTCAACGCAATCTTGACTCGGTGGCCCCACCTGCAGGATATAACCGTTGTAAACTGGGAAGATGATGAAGTGGATCTCCTCATCGTCTGCGGCGTGCCCGAGGCGCATTGGGTGCTTGACCAGAGAGTGGGCGACCGCCAGGCACCTTATGCCGTACGCACGGCTCTGGGATGGATGTTATACGGTCCAGTAGGGGTACGCGGTTCCGTGAATTACTTATCCGCCGAAACGGACAGCATAGAGTATCATCTGCAACGGCTGTATGAAAAGGAGTTTCATGACATTGGAGACGAAAGACCGACGTCGTCTCAAGAGGATCACTTCGCTCCACAAACGGTGCGGCAAGGCACTAGAGGCCTCAAAATACTGTTCGAGGTTCCCCTCCCATGGCGCACACCGGTCGACCCGTGGACTGACAACAGAAATTATGTTCTCCAACGATTACTACGACTAAAAGAACGCTTCGTTCGAGACCAGAATCTGTGGGAACGATACGTGGATTTGATGAAGCGGAACGAGGCCCTCGGCTACGTTGAAAGGGTGCCTGTTAACACCGACAGCAAAAGGGGTATCTGGTATCTGCCTCACCATCCGGTTATCAACCCCAAGAAACCCAATAAACTGCGAGTGGTTTTCGACTGTGCGGCCAAGTTCCAGGGCAAGTCGTTAAACGATCGCCTACTACAGGGGGCTGACTGGACCACACCACTGATCGATGTTTTGTGCCGTTTCAGAGTGGGTAAAGTGGCTTTGTCTGCCGACATTAGGGAAATGTTCCATCAGGTGAAGATTCCGGTAGGAGAACGAGATGGTTTGCGTTTCCTGTGGTGGGAAGGGAGCGACCGGGACGACGCAGTGGTGAATTGTAGGATGACCGTCCACCCCTTCGGAGCCATATCGTCACCATTTTGTGCCAACTACGCCCTCCGAGAATCAGCGAACAAACATGGCGATCTAGTACATCGGACGGTAGTAGATAGCGTCAGCAGGAACTTCTACGTCGACGACTACCTTGGGTCATTCGATGATGTGGAATCAGCTCTAGAGCAGTTCAGGGGTCTGACGAGATTGCTGGAAGAAGGCGGCTTCCATCTAACTAAATGGATGTCCAACGCTTCAGAAGTGCTGAAGGTCATCCCGTATCACGAAAAGGCCGAAAGGGTAAGAGATTTGGACGGCTCTCCACTTCCTATCGAGCGCACCTTAGGGATACAATGGGACGCGGAAACGGACGATTTTGTTTTCGAACTAAACGTTCCCGAGCTGCCAATAACCCGTCGTGGCATACTATCTGCCGTCTCAAGTTTGTTCGACCCGCTCGGTTTCGTCTCACCATGGCTGCTACCCGGAAAGATCTTGCTGCAGCGGCTGTGCCGTAAGAAAGTTGATTGAGACCAGTCACTAGACCGAGGGGACCGGCTGGACTGGGAAGAATTTTTGAACACCTTGAAGAAATTAGGGGACATAATAATAATAATAATAATAATAATAATGGTATATTTCTCGACCATGGTCGAGACGCATGCGCGAGCGCATGATCATGGTGTACAACGTTACTCAAAACAATGAACTATACACGAATTTCAAGAAAGCGAGTGGAGTCGTCAGAAGCGAAACAATATAGCTAGAGATAGTTTGAGTCGACTGAAATTATAAAAGTTTGCGCGGCAACTACGGTTTGGTTTCGGATTCGACTGGTTGGTGGTGGTCCGTGAAAATACAAAATATATCGTGAAAATATAGCGCTAGAGATGCGTTATAAGTCATAATAATGCAAGATGTGGGTAACTGAAGCCTATTGCTGGTTCTATGCACGGAGTAAGTTATGGACATGGAGAGGTTAAAGAAATGAATGGGAGTACAATCGTGAACTTTGGTGAATATGAAGAGAGCGGCTCTCTATGGAGATGAAGTTGGCCCGGAATGATGGATATTCCCGATTCTAATAGAGGGAGTTCATCATGAAACGAGGGGACATGAGGAAGCTTTGTGGAAATGGACAGGCAACGTTGATGAATGTGGAGGAAACAGCAATCCATAAATAAGGTGAGTTTAGGTTCGGGATCAATAACCCTTATCATTCAGAAAAAAAAGGCAGCGCAACTTGAAGGCCTTTAACTGGTGAAGAGTCAGTTTCAAGCTGGATACCGATCGAAAGAAAAATGAAATCTTGGAAGAGAAAACGGAGCGAAAAATCTCCTTGTAGGCTCGCGCCTTATTGTTCTGTTATACTGACAAATATATTGACTTATTGATTCTCGGTGATCTTCGGCATCATTGTCGGGAACCAAGGATGTGAGGGACAAGTGGACTCGCGTTCGGATAACGTATCGAATTTTAATGAGAGAAAATTCCTGTGTTGCGTATTCTGGCTCTGTTATTGGATTGTTTCACATGAGACCAAGGTGATGTGCAGCATCCCGTGGGTATGGTTCATCAGGCGGGGTAAGGGACGTGTCAATCAATCAATAGAAGTTTGCTTGCGAACTGTTATTTCTGAAGCCTCCAACAGTGACATCAGTAGTAGAGGTGTTGCGTTAGGAGACGTCTATCAATCTGCTTGTAAGCATTTGGGGGTGTTTTAGGTCGTGTGGCCCGATTGCGATCCTGTTTGCTATAAAAGATGCCATTAAGGTCTCTGTCGGTACTGGTCAAAGTGTGGACATTGGTCACCGAAAGTGGTGCCCGAGAGAGTGGGCGACGACAAACGATCCAGGCTTCCTTTTGAGGGTCTTCGGGCAGCGACTTGGTCCAGAAATTCGGAGGCAGTGGTTTACCTTGCAAAAATTCATGCCCTTCCCATAAACTGACATATGTATCGCAGCTTTTTGATCTTTCACCATCACAGGATCCATCTCTTACAAAGAATACCAGCAGATAGTATTTCGCCTGTCAACTACTTCACCTTCCAACTTCGCAACTGTATTCGTCGGTTGTTTGAAGCTTTTTCATATCCGGTATTCTATCTTGGTAAATCCTCTCAGACAAGTTTGATTCTTGCATCTCTCTGGTCCGTCATTTAACTACTCATCTGTGCAAACCGTGCATCTGCGACTATCATGGATACGCATCACGTATTGATTTTTCGCCCGGTTCCCATTTCCGTTCTGGGGCGTCACATTCCGCCTTTATGAAAGTGAACAATGTGCGCAACGATTTAACGGACTAAGCCGATATTTGGTAGCTGAACGTTACAAGGAAAATCTTCGAAACATTTTGATTGTTTTTTATCTGCAAATTCATTCCTTTCATCGTCTGATTCCAATCCAAAGCCGCGCTATACTTTGCGGAGCGCTGTAGCTGGTTCATGTCTCACTTGGAAACTTCTTTTTCCTCAAGGTGAACAAAACTTTCGTAGTAGGCGTAGTGATAGCAACCAACGTCATCGAAGCGTCATCCATTCTATCGCGACTGGTCAGGTTTTCTTCCTGGATGAAGACGCTTCGTTTGCTAGTTTGGTTAACCAGGTTCAAGAGAAATTTACTAGTCATGAAAGGGCCACGGCCCTCAGGTCGGATACGGGTCGGCCCGATAGGTCCCGATGAGCTACTAGCGGCAGAGTAAGATATTTTCAGAATGATACAACGCGAGGCGTTCGCCCGAGAACTCAAGAGGGCGGAAGAAGTGGGGCCGACCAATAAAGACATACCATCTCCAAAAGGCGAGCTGGAGCGTTTAAACCCCAAACTCATCAACGGACTGCTGCGGGTGGATGGTAGGCTGGCCAACGCCCACCTGAACTCCGACACAAAGTATCCTATACTGCTGCCTGCGAGACAACCCGTAGTGGAGCTAATGATTCAACACGTCCACGCCGTGGAGGGACATGCCGGGGAAAGTCACGTGACGAGCGTCATCCGAAAGCGTCTTTGGTTGTTGAGAGGACGAGAGACTGTAAAACGCGCAATCCGACGGTGTGTGCAATGCAGGAGACGCAATGCCACAGCAGGCAAACAATTCATGGCCCCACTACCAGAATGCAGGGTGACTACGGGCTGGTGGCCGTTCAGTAACACCGGGTTGGACTACTTCGGGCCCTTGTGGATCAAGTGCGGGAAAAGATTAGAAAAGTGATACGGATGTATCATGACTTGCATGAAGTCACGTGCGGTACACCTAGAAGTCGCACATTCGATGACGACCGATTCGTTTCTACGGGCCTTGCAAATATTTATCAACCGATGAGGCGTACCGGCCGATATATACTCAGATAATGGGTCGAACTTTGTGGGCGCTCACCGGGAATTGCAGCGTTGGCACAAGAACATAAACAAGGACGAACTGCAGGATCGAACCGTGGCCTACGGCATACGATGGCATTTCAACCCCGCACAGGCCAGCCACCGAGGCGGCGTATGGGAACGCATGATCCGGTCCGCCAGACCGATATTGCTGTCAATCATGGAGCAGCAGCCGCCCGGCGACGAGACGCTGAACACCGTCATGACTGAGGTGGAGCGAATCCTGAACAACCGCCCCCTGGTTCCAGTATTGAACGGCGACCCCACCCACCTGGCGCTCACCCCGAACGACTTATTGACGTTAAGGTCGAACGAGGGTTTCTAAGGGCCGGTAAACCTTCGTGGGAACTACCTCCACGGATGGAAGCAAGCGAACTATCTGGCCAAGGTCTTCTGGAGGCGATGGCTACGGGAGTACCTACCGGCTTTGCAGACTCGACAGAAGTGGCTGGCCAAAACAAGACCATTCAAAGTTGGGGACGTGGTTATGATCGCCGACGAACGCGCACATTTCAGCACTTCGTCTTTGGGAGTAGTTACGGAAACCATCAAAAGCACTGACGGAATGATACGAACGGTGAAGGTGAAGACAGCTAACGGAGTGCTCATTCGTGACATACGCAGTATTAACCTGCTCGAGAGCGAAGACGGAGGAGCTGATAACCCTGAGGCCTAGTAAACCTTTCTCACACCAGTAATCGAGGTGGATAAAGAAACACCATATATACCACACGGTCTCCGTCAAACACGTTACAGTGCTCGCGGTCTTTCGTTGACATTACAGAAGGTTCTTTCCGATATGTGGTGATGAGTGCGATTCCATTGTACATCCCGATACATACACGCATGCACGACGCACTCTACATCCCGTAAACCCATCAAACATGTGACAGTGTTCGTGGTTTGCTTTTTGTTGACGTTACCGAATGCCTCTTGCATATGTAGAAGTAGCGGAGCTCAGGTCACACACACATGCTACATTTTACTCGTTTTCTTGCCACGCGGTCTTTTGTTGACATTGCAGAAAGTCCTCCTTTGATGTGTAGTCATATCTGTGATTTCATTGTACCCCCGGCACATACACACACACGCACTCACACACACACACTCAAGCACGTACATCCAGGACCGGACGGCCCCTTACGAGGACAACGTCTATGTGACCATTCACGCCCGCCATCGGTCATTTGGTCTTGTGGAAGATGTAGACTAGCCTCACTTCTATGTATCCAATGGATTAGGTGCGACCAGTAGTAGAACGTTGACGACGAGCATTAGACGCGCGCACTGACAGCAGGGCCTAGGCAGGTAGGAAGAATCAGTACTTAATACCGAACCTTTGACTCTGCTAAGGATCCAGGAGGATTTTGGTGGGCGGTGTAACAGCCGGTCGTGGAAAATCCCCCTTTTTCCCTCGCGATTCAGTGTTTTTCCCAACATCACTCATTTGCATACACTATTGACTTGTCTTTACGAACTGGTTGTTTTTCTGGACCAATTGTTGTTTGTTCGCGCCCAGAGCGCTACTTTGACACATCCTTGTTCAGGACCTGCGTGACGCACGTGCTGTCTGCTCACACGCTGCTATTCGGTTTCTCGTTGTTGAGTCCTTGTGATCGTATTATTGAGGTTTGTATATTGTTTATGTCATTGTTTATCTTAATAATCTAGTATCGTAGAATATCACGGATAATCGTCTCTTGATTTCGGGATCCGTTGCGAATTTGGCTACGCATTGCTCAAACGTTCGTTACAGCCAATGCCTCACTCCTCAATCCGGACGAAACGGTCCTTCATAATGCGCTGGAAACGGATGCACTAAAATGTGCAGTCCAAAGTCAGGCTGCAGAGATAGCCGAACTGAGGGCCACCGTCCGCACCCTTAAGGATGAGCTGACCAGCCTGAGGAGTTTGGTAATCAAATCCCTTCCGGTGTCCCAGGCAGCCGATCAGGTGTGTAGAGTTTCTGAGCAGCAAATTCTTGAGGCCGCAAAGATTTTACAGAATACCGAGAATTGCTCCAAGCGAGTCATCCTTTGGGGCCGCTTCCTCAGTTCAGATCACCCTCATGACACCTTCGCCCAGATGTTTAATCGCCTTAAGCTCCCTTTCCCACTTAAAGGTCGGTCCACTTGGTTGGTAACCAAACGCACCAACCGGGTTCACGGTTTTCTCATTTTAATGGGTTCCACAGATGCAGCCAAACGAATTGTTTCCTCGGCCGCAAAGCTCAAGGAGGAAATTAAAGGGCTCAAAGGCGTATCCATTGATAAGCCACTTCATCTGAGGCTCCGCAGTGAGAAGGCTAAGCCAGAAATTCCACAAAAAGCCGATCATAAGCTCAGAGCGCTGCCAGTTGTCCAGGCAACTCGCCTTGAGGGCTGAGCTGCAGCCCACCACCCCTCGCTTCCCTACTGACACCATTTCCCGTCGCCGAAAGTACTCCCAGTAGTAGGCCTAGTGCCACTAAACGTCCTTCGCCTACGAAAAGCACCCCAGGCCCCATCATGGCCAATAAGACTATTTCAACGGACGAGACTCACTCATCCTTGAGCCCAGACATGAACCTGCAACCTGTTTCTACTGAAAGAAGTAGTGAGGAGGTTAACGCGCCGGATAATATATCTGGCGCTGTCATGAAAAATAAGCTCAACAATAAGAAAACTCAGAACAGGGCATCACGCAGTGCGCAGAAGGGCAAACCACAAAAAGCAGCCCACCCTTTTCGGAGACTGAAGGATGTAGACCGTCCGCCTGGATTGATACCCCCCAGGTTACTAGACGTCAAAACCTACCGGTCCCCCCAGCAGTCTGCTTACCCTCTAGCCCCCCAATATCTTCAGCCTCGACTCCCCCAGGACCTCCTTTCCATCCCCAAATTCCCCCCTTTCCCACTCCTCAAACCCAAAACCAGCTGCCTCTGGCGATTCTGCAACAACTCCTGAGCATGTGCTCAAAAGTTTTTACAGCAATTGCCTGAGTGTGTTGAATAAGATCCCGGAGCTTCGGCAGCTTGCAGTGGATAAGGAGCCTCAGACCATAGCCCTCACAGAAACCTGGCTCACCCCTGATATACTCGATGCCGAAATATCCATTCCGGGATACTTCACAGTAAGGCAGGACTGCAGTAGAGGTCGTGCCGGCGGGATCATCATATACTACGATAATTCGATCCCTCCTCCCACCTTACTGACAACCCCAACCTTTTCATGTATTGATTGTTTGTGGGCTGTGTTTAACCTCCCTAGGACAGACACCCTATTGCTTGGTGTCGTCTACCGTCCTCCCGCATGCAATTCAACTGATAGCCTAGGTCTCATAGACTTATTAGGCTCCCTGAAAAGCTACACAGACTTCACCCACCTGTTAGTCACTGGTGATTTCAACTCTCCCAGTACAAACTGGAAAAGAGCTGATGCCCCGGATATCACTTTCGGTAAACCCCTCCTTGATCTCGTACTGAAAACCTCGTGGGTGCAGAACGTAAGAGATCCGACTAGATATCGCACAGGCCACGCCCCGTCCCTACTAGACCTGGTCATCACTAATGATCGGTTCCTAATAGACGTGGTGCATTACTTGCCGCCCCTCGGCAAAAGTGATCACACTCTCATTGGATTCGATTATATCGTGAAATGGCATCCTCTTCCCCCAGAAACTAAAATTTTGAGATCCTTCAAAAGGACCAATTTTGACCAAGTCTGTGCATTTTTTCGCTCCCAGCTAAATTCAACTAACCCAGGTAACTCTGCTGATGAAATGGCAGAGAATCCCAGAGAGTTAATCTCCTTAGCTGATAGGCCATTCGTCCCCAGAATTCGTCGTCCACAGACCGCTAAGCGACCCCTCCCTCGCCCCATTAGGCGCATTCTAGACGAACGCGCACGCCTCTTTGCTAGATATAAAGCCACAGGCCTTGCCCGTGATGCAGAAGACTTCAAGATCATCCGGAACATATGCAAAGACAAGATTGGGTCCTATCAGAATGCAGTCCAACGATCTGTACTTGATAAGCACGGGCCAATAAGGCATTTTTCTTTCAGTACATGCGCCGTCTAAGGGGCACAGCTCCGACGCCATTAGCTATCAAAGATAGTGCCGGATCTCCAATCACTTCCCCTAGCCAAGTAGCCGAGGTATTCAGCTCCTACTTCCGTACAATCTTTAGCTTCATTCCCATATCATCCCACCCGTTATCTCTGACCACTACCCTTAACCGCGTAACTATTCCCATTGGTGCAGTCGCTCAAGGCTTCCGACGGCTCAACCAATATTGCTCTATGGGTCCTGACCTAATCCACCCCCGTATTCTCAAGGAAGCCGCGGATACATTAGCTGCTTCTTATGCCTCGCTTTTTCAACAATGTGTTGACGATAGAGTTTTTCCCCGTAACTGGAAAAAAGCAGTGATCGCACCCATCTATAAGAAGGGTAGTAGAAACCTTGCTTCTAGTTACAGACCCATAAGCCTCACTAGCATCCCTAGCACAATTTTTGGGGGAATTCTTAAGAGTGAGATTCTTTCCCGTCTTTATAGAAATAAGATCCTCTCCCCGTCCCAACGTGGGTTTCTTCCTGGCAGATCATGCATCACCAATATGCTTACTGTCATGGATAGTCTAACGAAAGCCTATGATGATGGCCAGCTCTCACACGCTGTATTCATCGATTTTGCTAAGGCCTTCGATAAGGTCCCCCATGCTCCTCTTATTTATAAGCTGTAGACATACGGGATCCCAGGCTCCATGTTGGCCATCCTACGTAGCTTTCTTACCGACCGCACCTTTGTGGTTAAAGTCGGGAATGTTTTGTCTCAAACCTCTCCAGTAACAACTGGGGTCCCGCTAGGGTCGGTCTTGGGTCCTCTTCTTTTCCTGATCTATATAAAAGATCTACCGACAGCCCTTCCTACGAACATTGCCATGTACGCAGATGATGTAACCCTCTGGAGTTCAAGCGTTGAAGACCTGCAAATTGCAGTTTATGAAACAAAACGCTGGTCCGAGGATTGGAACCTTCCAGTTAATGATGACAAATGCGTGAGCATGTCTTGCGGCAGAGAGACTGGTCACACGTTTTCCATTAATGGAGCAACCACACTGCCAAGGGTTGACCGACACAAGGTGCTCGGTTTCTGGTTAGATGGTAACTTATCCTTCTCTCATCATCACGAACCTGCGAGCAAGTCTGTCTTTCGAGTCCTAAACATGATTCGAAGGTCCTTCCCGCGCGTATCTAAGGATGATTTCCCCATAATTTTCGGCACTTATATCCGACCTCTGCTGGAGTACGGTAGTCAGATAGTGCACTCTGGTCTTGTCCAAGACCGTGAGATCCTAAAAAGAGTTCAGAAGGCCTCCACCAAAACAGTATGGGAGCTATCCCATCTACCTTGTCCCGTCCGCCTCTCACTCCTCAACCTCTATCCCCTTGACGTAAGACGCGTAAGAGGTGATCTGTTTCTGATGTTCCACCTTTTTGAAACAGGTCAAAGCGATTGCTTCTTCTCCGTCTGTCCAGCCTCTTCTCTCAGTGGTCACAGCAGAAAAGTTTTCAAACCGAGGCCACGCACTTCACTAAGGATTAACTTTTTTAGCTATAGGGTTATTACTATGTGGAATACACTTCCGGAAGATATTATTCTCTCGCAGAACAAAACTATCTTCAAGAAAAAGCTAGACCTCCACCTGGGTCTCTCCCAATAATTCCCTTTGTCAAAAAACAAACAAAATAGTTGTCTTTTATCGCATATATATTCATGAATGCCGCACCCCCACTCAGCTTAAGGCACTGTCCACAGTGAGACACTGCATGAGGTTATGTGTATCTTGTTTTCGCTGTCAGCCCCCCGCCCCCCCCCCGCCTTCCTCCGCTTCTTCTTACTCTTGTTTCAGCTCGGTGAATCCGACAGAAGATCAAAGATTTCCTCAAGAACTGGGACAATTGGGCCCAAAGCCTCGAACCCGTGTAATACTTCAAGACTTCAAGACTACCCTCAGATCCAACAATCTTCACATCATCCGCAAAAATAAAGCTGGTCAATTGAAGAGTGTATGCCAGATAATTAATAAATAACAAGAATAGGATCGGGCCTAGGACGGATCCCTGAGGTACACCAATGGTGACTTTCACCAAACTGGAACACCTGTCCCCACTTTGACGTAGAACGTCCTGTAGGAGAGGAAGTCCTCCAGCCACCTGTATACTGGCCCGCCTGTACCGAACGCCTCTATCTTGCATAACAAAAGACGACGATTAACGGAGTCGAACGCCCTGCTAAAGTCCGGGTAGCGTGCCTCAACCTGCTTACCTTCGTCCAGTCGTCGAGCTACTTCATCTAAGAAGCACAAGAGATTAGTCAGACAAGATCTATTTTTCAGGAATCCATGCTGGGCCGGACTCGACATGGAGTGCTCCAGTAAGTGCTGGCAGATGTGGGCACGGATGCTCTTGTAGTGACCTCGATCGGTTTGAAAAAATGACTATTTTCTGGACACCATTTTGAATCTATTTTCTCTACGACCTTTTCCGACGTTTGATATCGACCTCATAGTGTTCTCCGGTTGCGTACTTTTTACTGGACTGATTTTTCCGAGATTTCCGTCAACCTCGCTTTGAATCACTTTGACTTTCCCTTTCGGTCGTTCGCCGATTGTACTCGCTCGCGGTTCGCTTTCTGCATAGCCGTTGCGTTTCGTTTCGTTTTCCGTTCGGTGCATCTCTCGTATCGATACTGTTTCGGTTCCACGATATATAGAATACACCTTGCATCTGCAAACCGACTCGCGTCTTCTCTATTAGTCCGATAGAGGGGATATCGTTGGTATTTCACTGCTAGACCCAATAGGAGACACGTTCACCAGCCGCTCTCGAAATCTTCTATATTGCTGAGCCCGAAACTTCCGGAAGCTCCTGGATTATTCGCCCGCCCGGTGAGTCTGTGATTTTTTGCTGTTTCACTTCCTCTTTTTGTTGCACGATATATATTTTTTACGATATATTATCTCAACGTAACCATGTCAGAGGATAATATACAGCTCTTCGCAGATCTCACTTTGTCCGCGGTTGCTTTTAAACCTGGGACGTTTATCCCACATGATCCTGAGGTTTGGTTTGCAGCCTTAGAGCTGCAATTTGAGGCACGTAGGATTATCGGCCAAACCCAACGATTTTCCTGTGCCTTAGGGCAATCCCGGGCGATGTTATCTCCTCAGTGAGGGATTTAGTATTAAATCCTCCCCAAGAGCAGCCGTACCATCGGCTTAAGGGGGCCATACTGCAACATTTCCTTCCTTCTCGGGAGGAACGGTTGCGTCAGATACTGGCACGGCACCCCATAGGGGATACAAAACCCAGCCGCCACCTAGCGCACCTCCGGTCCTTGGCAGGGCCCGCCGATAAGGATTCGGCGATGGTTAAGGAACTGTGGTTGGACTCTTTACCCTTCCATGTTCAGACTAACGTAACTGCTCTCCTAGAGGACTCATCCTTGGAACAAGCAGCCGCCGTGGCTGACAAGATTGTCGCATGTGTCGGCAGTGGGGCTAATCCCCTCACCTCCACGACATCGCGCAATCCCCGAGGTGTTGACTTGGATGAATCACCGGAGAGGCCTGGGCACTCTCGATCCATCCAGAGCCGCCTGTCCCTCAAGGACAGAGTTAAAATACCGATTCCTCGCAGTAGCCCACGTAAACAGCGGCGCAGGCGGGCGCCCTCCACTGCCCACGTCCACTGTGATTCTACCTCACCTGCCTCGTCCAAACCAGATCATCCTATCAGCGGTCTTTGTTGGTTCCACCTCACTTTCGGACCAGTCGCCCGTAGGTGCAGACAGCCGTGTTCATACGCTGCGGGAAAAGCCACTGCCGGCAAGTAGAAGCGGCCGTACTCGCCGGCAATCAGTCCCAGGTTGGCCGTTTATTTTACGTGTATGATTCGTGCACTAGCCCTGGGTTCCTAGCCGATACTGGGGCCCAAGTTTCTGTCTTGCCGGTTGGTAAAGATAAGCCACGAGCTTCTACCTACGGCACGAGACAGCTTGCGGTCAACCTGGGACCACGACTGCGGTACCTGTGGAGGTTCATTCTTGCGGATGTTCCCACAGGCATACTGGGGGTCGATTTTCTGCAGCACTATGAATTACTTGTTGATTCACATAGGCCCAGCTTATCGATCGTTCGTTGAACACCAAATTTACGGGTCTTGCAGCTCAAAAAGTTGCACACCAAATCACAGGATTGTTTTCTAACATTCCTCACGATTTTTAGTCTTTATTTATTAAATTCCCCATATTGACTAAACTATTTGAAGAGATAGAGACAGTGACCGATCGTGTGGCATGCCACATTGTCACTAACGGACCACCAGTCACGGCACGACCTCGCCGACTGGCACCGGACAAATTGGCTTTCGCCAAAGGCGAGCTTGACACTTTACTTTCTAAAGGTATTGTTCGTCTTTCTCACAGTCCATGGGCCTCACCTCTTAACATGGTTCTTCAGAAAGATTACAATAGCTGGCGACCATGTGGCGACCATCGCGCACTAAACTCGGTTACCCGTCACGACATCACGGCATCACTTTACGGCACGACTGTATTTTCTAAGATCGATTTGGTACCAGCCTATCACGGGATCCCATTTGCCGCTAAAGATGCCGAGAAAACCGCTGTCACGACTCCTTTTGGTTTGTTTGAGTTCCTACGTATGCCTTCTGGTTTGCGAAATGCTGTTCAGCCATTCCAGAGGTTTATCGATAGCAGTACACGAGACTCGGAATTCGTTCACGCCCATATCGATGACTTGTTAATCGCATCGTCGAGTGTAGATGAACATTTCCAACATTTGACGCCACCATTTCAACGTTTGTCCGAACATCGAATAGTGGTCAGTCCCGATAAATGTGAACTTGGCAAACAGGAACTTGTGTTCCTCGGTCACAAGATCACTCGAGAGGGTATTAAGCCTTGCGATAATAAAGTGCGCGTTATTCTACATGACGCCGTACCGTCCTCAATCAAGGAGCTCAAGGCATTTTGGGGTTAGTTAACTTTTATCATCGTTTCATGCCCTATGCTGCTGAACGTTTGCTTCCATTAACTGACCTACTTCGTGGCAATCCAAGTAAGTTGTTGCTTACGGATGCCGCACGAGTAACTTTCTCGGAGATTAAAGCGACATTAGCTCAGATCACGCTCGTAATACACCCAGTTCCGTCCGCCACGCTAAGCGTGGTAGTGGATGCATCGGACTTTGCCATCGGAGCGGTCTTGCAACAGTCTGTTTCTGGGATTTGGCAGCCATTGAAGTTTTTCTCTCGACTCCTCAGTCCCACGGAAACGAAATATAATGCTTTTGGTCTCGAACTGCTGGCTGAATATAACGCCATTAAACACCCCCGTCATGTAGTCGAGGGTCGATATTTCATCCTCTATACTGACTATAAGCCTTTGACGTATGCATTGCATACTAAGTCTGGCCGGTACTCTCCACGAGAAGTCAGACATTTAGACTATATTTCTCAGTTCACGACTGACCTACGACACAGTAAAGGTGAGTCGAACTGCGTTGCAGATGCTTTGTCGCGTATTCCGCTTAATGCTAATAAATCTCCGGTTTTTGTCATCTCTGCCATGGCTGCAGCACAGACACAGGATACCTCATGTATGGAATCCGCTCAGTCATCGTTGCTACAGTGTCAGTCCGCACCTCTGGCCACCAGCGCTAGGACCATACTCTGCGACACGTCTACTAGCATACCTCGACCAGTCGTACCCTCTACATATCGACGTCTCGTGTTCGGTACCCTACATGGACTCTCACATCCAGGCATCGCAGCCAGTCCCCGATTATTAGCTGCACAATACATCTGACCGCCCATGAATAAAGGTGTTCGTATGTGGGCAAAACAGTGTCCACAATGTTAACGATCTAAAGTGCACGGGCACGTAGCTTCGCCTATCGGTACTTTTGCTACGCCTGATGCCCGCTTCGATCATATCTACGTAGATATTATCGGTCTATTGACCCCATCACACGGGTATACCTATTTACTGACGTGCATCCATAGATTTACGAGGTGGCCCGGGGCTATTCACATCTCTGTCATCACGGCCGAATCAGCGGCTCGACATCCGATAGAACGATGGACAGCTTCATATGGTTGTCCTTCCACAATCACTACCGATCGAGGGCACCAATTTGAGTCCGAACTATTCTCTTCATTAATTCACATTCTGGGTATGGAATGCATTGGCACGACCGCGTACCATCCGGCATCGAATGGTTTAGTCGGACGTTTTCTTCGCCAACTCAAAGCGGCTCTTAAAGCACACGAGAGCCCCAACTGGTACGAAACGTTACCGCTAGCTCTGCTTGATATCAGGACTTGCATAAAGACAGATATCCAATGTTCCGCTGCAGAACTTGTCTACGGCACGATATTACGACTGCCTGGAGAATTATTTACGCCACGGAGTACAGATTCACTTGGCGTACAGACTTACGTTCACCATTTGTCTACGTACATGCAAAATCTCGCTCAGGTGCAGACTCGAATGCAGCGAAGACAGGTTTTTGTTCCGAACGAACTCGAAACTTGCTCGTTTGTATTCATTCGTGTTGATCCGGTACGGAAACCATTACAACAGCCTTACGAAGGTCCATTTCGCGTGATTTCCCGTCACGATAAGACCTTGAAGGTTGATCGACATGGTCACGTCGATACAGTTAGCATCGATCGTCTCAAAGCCGCGTACGTTGATGACAGCGTGTTGCCCGCTGACATGAGATTCGATGTTAGCCCTGCACTACCTGTTGACGACACTTCCGTGTCACGTCAAGGTCTGCAGTTAGCGTTACCTGCTACGACTTCCAATGAGGCTATCGTCTCACGTTCAGGAGAGCACCCAGTCGTCCCTGCGACGTCCTCGAATGAGAATACTGCCTCGCGTTCAAATCAGCAGCGCACGCCTATGAACCCGTCCGTGAATGAGGCTCCCGTCTCACTTTCCGGTCGGAAGACCGTTTTCCCAGCTCGTTTTCGCGACTACGTAAAACACGATCCTAACCATTGCACTTCGCAGTAATAACTGTCGTGTTTATCGTTTCGACACGATTTAACATACCTCATTGGTTATTGCTGTATCCTAGTCAAGTCCATTGCGGCTGCTACACCAGTTTTTCGTTTCTTTTCGTTTCAAGAAACCTCGCCATATGGTACGCTTCGCTGGTCCCACGAAATCTGGAGAATTTTGGCACCAATGTTTGCATTCTGGATCGGCCCTGTCGATCTCGTTCTTTGTCATTGAGGAACTTACCTATTTGGCTTACGGATATCATATAAGTTAACGGTTACCCGACGCTGAACGTTATTGGTGTGGCACACCTAAATGTCATTGGCAACGAATCTGGTTTACACTCGACCATCATTCTACGGTTCCTGCATACCACGGATTTTGCCCGCCAGCATCCTACAGCACAGCTGCATTCACGTATTTTGCACGTATCCACGTGCACGAATATCCTTAGTATGCCTCATCCTTGACATTTTTCGAAAGCATCGCGTGCTTTCTAGCGGGGGGCTAATGTATTGACCTCGATCGGTTTGAGAAAATGACTATTTTCTGGACACCATTTTGAATCTATTTTCTCTACGACCTTTTCCGACGTTTGATATCGACCTCATAGTGTTCTCCGGTTGCGTACTTTTTACTGGACTGATTTTTCCGAGATTTCCGTCGACCTCGCTTTGAATCACTTTGACTTTCCCTTTCGGTCGTTCGCCGATTGTACTCGCTCGCGGTTCGCTTTCTGCATAGCCGTTGCGTTTCGTTTCGTTTTCCGTTCGGTGCATCTCTCGTATCGATACTGTTTCGGTTCCACGATATATAGAACACACCTTGCATCTGCAAACCGACTCGCGTCTTCTCTATTCGTCCGATAGAGGGGATATCGTTGGTATTTCGCTGCTAGACCCAATAGGAGACACGTTCACCAGCCGCTCTCGAAAGTCTTTCGTAACCTCAAGCACTTAACACAGATTGCTAGTTAGAAATACCGGTCCGCATTCATGCATAGCTGACTTAGGACCACTCTTATGTGTCACCCAAAATCGTCGGCGTGTATTGTTCAATAAGTGACTCAGGCCTGCGTGCCCCTCTTCCCGATGTACATGATCTATCAGGCATCTCGTTGTATGGTGGTCACCGGGGATTATTATGGGGTGTTTTGTTTCGTATTCTAGGCTTGAATTCGTCAGCCGCCCTCCAACTCTCAGTAGTCCGTTGGTTCGCATGGGGTTTAGTCTTCGGATACTGCTGTGCAGCAGCCTGTTTCTCTTGGTGCTATCATCTATCCTGGCTAGCTCGCGGGCCTCGAAGGGGAAAGCGTCTAGTTGCAGTAGGCGTAGAGCGTCGAGCTCGGCTTGATTCAGCTAGCCCGGTAGTACCGTCCCCATATTCGATGTGTTATGTGGTCTTGCACCTTTCATAATCAATAAGAGTACTTTGTATCGTGTCAACCAGACCACTTTTCTTAACATCTTTGTCCAGTTGGGAAATTGGCACAGTTTTTCTATTAGGTTTACGCTTCCCGTGAAGTTTGTAGCCGGTATCAGTCTTTTAGTCCCGATATCGCCATCATCAGCCTTAGGTATTAATAGCGTCGGCCACATCTCTTTAGCTGCAGTTAGGAAGTCCGGTCCCATTGTCTACATCCGCAACCTCTCTAGTGTTTTCAGGCTACTTGAGCAGAAGTCGGCCGGGTTACTGGCGAATTTTACATAGTGCCATTGATCGGTTTTAGTCAACTCGTGGATTATAATGAGTCTGTTGGCCATGAAAGTGTTAAAACGAGTGGTAATGTTGTTTATGTAATGAAGTACCGTGACTGAGTCCGTCCAAAAGTTTGGTTCCCGGTTTATCCGATCGGAGCATCTCCTAATCAGCATCGCGGCTTTCATGGCCAGTACTGCTGCCGTCAGCTTCAGCCTCGGAATGAACACAGTCTTCAGTGGAGCCACTCTCGCCTTTGCGAAAAGTATCTGTCTGTGCCGCCTATCATTTGCGTCAACCCAGCAGCCGTAAGCCACGATCCCGTAGCATATTTCTGATGCGTCAGAAAATAAGTGCAGTTGGGCGTCGTTTGTGCACTTGAATCCTGCTAAGCATCTTTGTATTTTTATCTCACCAAGTTGCTCCAGGCTGTACAGCCAGTCGTGCCATCGCTTATCGTCGTCATCCTGGAGAGGTTCGTCCCAACCCATCCCTCTCTGGCACAGCGATTTCAGCAAACACTTTCCCGGTAACAACTATGGCGAAACGAAACCCAGGGGGTCATAGAGGCTTGAGACTGATGATAGGATTCCTCGCCGTGTGACTGGTCGTTGGGGTAGGTCCAGAGTGAAAATGAATTCGTCACCTCTGGGTTTCCATTGAAGACCAAGCGTGCGCTCCGTTTGTGAAGAGGATCCCAAAAGCTCTCTCGTACACTCCGTTTTCTCAGACTTCGGTATAACATTGAGCACCTCCTGGCTATTTGAAATCCGTTTAGTGAGGTTGAATCCCCCGGCCTTTAGAGTGACGGTCAGTTCGGCCATATATAGAAGAGCAGCATTTGGATCGTCAAAGGAACACAGAAAATCTTCCACGTAGAAGTGGTCCACTGCTCTTCCTAGCAAATGGCTGGTGCCGCCGAAACGCTTGAAAGTCTCCCGGAGGGCAAAATTGGCACAGAAGGGGGGTGATACCGTCCCAGAGGGATGCACGGTCAGCCTGTACTCGTCTGGTGCACGACTTGCGTCTTTTACAGGCCACCAGAGAAGAGGATAGGCGCCCCTGTCTTCAACGGGCATCTTTACTTATAGAAACATCTCACGTGCGTCCACAGAGATGGCCACTTTTCCTAGCCGAAAACGACACAAAACCTCGACTAGTGGTGTTGTCCAGTCTGGGCTCCGTAGTATATGGTCGTTGAGTGACACACCCTGACATTTCGCGGCGCAGTCGTTAACCAACCTTACCTTCTCCGGTTTCTTTGGGTTCACGACCGGGTGATGAGGTAGGTACCACTTCAAATTTGCGCTGATTACCGCTGTATCCACTCTTTCTATATAACCCAAGTTGATGTTATGTTACACCGCTCGCGTGTATTCTATCCTCAATTGTGGTTTTCGAATTAGCCTGGTTTTGGGGAAGCATAATTTCTCCAGAGCCATTTCTCGGCTGTTTGGCATAGGTTTCATGTTGAGTCTCTACGGGACAGGAACCTCGAAACGACCTATTACATACTTGACGTTCTCGGCTACCATTTTCAAAGCCGCCTTATCTTCTCGTGATGGGGCACCTCTATCAATGACCAGGTCGGCGAATTCGGTGTTATACAGTTGTTGGAATGCCCGTTCAATGGTCGCCGTTTCCACCGACGTGCAGTTGATTCGGATTGTTTGCGGCATCTTCCGTCTATACTACAATATGAAGCCCAGCCAAATATAGTGCGTACTGCATAGGGTGCTTTGCGGCTTCCTATTCTTCGATCCAGGACCCAGTGCACTTCCTGTACACCACAACCGACCAGCGAGTCAATTTCGTTATTCTGCCACTCCTCGATCGTAATCCCGTCGAGATGGGGCCACTGAGTCAGAATCGATTGCACCGATTTAGCTACTCTTATCGGCAGATCCTTTATGGCGAATGCTTCTAGGGTTTCTGCTCTATCGTTGTTGACCAAGGAAACGAGTTGTAGGTGCAGTCTGGTCAACTGGATGATCTGACTGCCACTCACTGTGCTCACTGCTGATGAGGATTTATCCCCCCTGATCCCATATCTCTCTGCAAACTCCTTCCTTACTAGCGTGGTATCCGAGCCACTATCTACGAAGGCCAACGCTCTTATAACCCCAACTGAGGTTCCAACGCCAACTGCTATTACCCCCAGGCAAATGGGCTTGTTAGTGGAGCGAGACACTCGGCAGATCACACTTGGCTTCGGGGTTTATTTGGCATTCAAATTCTGGCATTTGTGAAGTAGGTAATGGTGCTTCTCATGGCATCCATCCTGACTACAATTGGGTTTCTTTCGGCACATCGCTGCTCGATGTGAATCGTTGAGACAGACGAAGCACGCGCCCAGTCTCTTAGCCATTTCCCATCTTTTGTCGACGTCTACTTTGCGGAAGCAAGGGCATTCCGCTAGGCAATGAGGCGCCCCACAAACTTTACACGCCGGCAAGTTTTCACCTTCGCGGGATAATGCGCGTGTGTCCACTCGAGGTTGGCTTCGACTTGGTTCCCTGGTCCAGGTTTGCGTAGTTGTAATCCTAGGTAATTTTCTCTTCTCGCGCACAAGTTGACCGAAACGACTGTTTGCCATTCGGGCATGACGGTCTATAAACTGCGTTAGGTCTTCAAAGGTAGTTTCTCGCCCAAACCTACTGATCCCTTCGGCTTCCTCGGCCCATCTACCCTGTAGTTCTGTGGGTAAACTGCGCACTATGGTCTCCAGTGTGCGCAGTGTGTCAGGTCTGATCGGTAATCTAGGTGATTCAGTGCGATGCTGCAGTTCTGCATTTTTATCACCAGGCTGGCTAGAGAGCCTGACTCGCCTTTGGAGCGTTTTGCCTCTGATAGTACACCATCGATCAAATTCCGGGCGACTTTAAATGGTTACCCAAGTAGGTTTTTTAGAATTTCACGTGCCCGAGTGTAACCTTCTTCGGGATCCATCATCAAGCACCCGTCGATTGCTTCCCCGGCCCTTCCACGACAGTAACGTAGTAAATACAAGAATCTGTGTTCTTGTTCGGATACTCTCCTTTCCGCAAAATTTCTCGTACTGTTTAACGAATTTACAGTACTGTTCTGCACTCCCGTCGAATGGGGATAATTGCACTCTTGGTAAGTCAGTAGCTTGGTTCACACTGGTACAAGTCGACTTTGATCGTTCCACGGAACTGCTGGGCTGACTGGCTGTATGCTCTGTGGTCTCCAAAGTGACCTATCGCTCCCGTCTCTGGAGTTGGTCTTTCCTGGCAGATTCCGCTTCTTCCCTAGCTCGCCTAAGCTGGGTTTCTAATTCAGCTATTCTCAATCGATAGATATCATCACCTTTATATTCTATACTACTAGATGAGGTACATGAAATAACACTGAAAGGACTAGCAGACCTGGCAATGTCTAAAGAATCAGTATCACTCAAAAATACCCCAGGGAATTGCCGGGTTACTCCCTGTCCAGCTTCGGTTTGTCTGTGTCCTCTTCTTGGCATTTCTGATTGATTTCCTCCTGGTGATTCCTAGTCGAATACTGTAACGATTATTCCGACTGTGAGCAACGCGTAGCCAATTCAACACAAATCCCAAAACCAGAACAAGATTGATTCGTAGTTTCTACGGTACTGGATTATCAAGTTATACGCATATAAATATATATAAACCTCAACTGTACGGCCACAACGTCTAACAACGAGGACCAGAGTTCAACAAATGCTAATGTCAGGTACCACCGTCACGGCAGTCTAAGTTCGAGTCAAAATTATGCCACTTCACGTAAGCAAAATATAAACAAATGTTGAAGTGTAGTGATTGATGCATGTTGTATTTGTGCCAGGGTCAATGAAATAAAGAGGATAGTCTCAACAATACAAGGGCTAGGGAGGATTTCCACGCAAGTACTTTACAATGAAAGCCGAATGACATCTGGGCACGCTGACCTGTGACTGTTTAATTCCTGTAGGTATTTGCGCACATTTTCCTCTGAGGGGTTTAGCTTGTTTAACTGTGGAGCAGGATGCACCAGAGCCAGATCTACTCGCACCCCACTATCCATTCTATGTACACTACCAAAGTATTTCCTCAGGGCATGTGCTTTGCCCTGGTCATCAGTGACAATGCCGGGGTCTCTAGTGGATAACGGACCTACGGCATTCCTTGCTGAGCCTTTCGACTGCACATAGCTGTAGAACTCTTTCGGCCGTTGTCTGACACACTGGGCCAACTTGAACTCAAATTCTCTCTTGAAAGTTCTCAGAAGGCCCACAGTCTCGTTTCTCAGCCTTGTATAGTGGTTCCCAGCTAGCTGACCGCCAGAGGCTTTTACCGGTTCCAGGAGCGGTTGCGACTTTTGATGGCCCTGGCTATTGCAGCCCTGCATCACATGGGTTTGCCCTCCCCACTACTTCGTTTTAAGGGCACGAACTCATCCTGCAGGTTAATCAGGGATCTCTTTACGGCCTACCAGCGCTTCTCTACGGTAACCTCCTCTGTCGTGTCCCAGGTCAAACCCATCGCCCTACTACGAAGCCTATCTGTGTCCATACTGCCGAAATGTCTGACCAGCCCTGAGGGTACCTTGGGTTGCAGCATGCATGGGCCGATTTTGACACACACGCCGTCACTCTTGCCCGGATGTGCGCAGTACTGCTGTCCAGACACGTCATTGGGTAAATTCGTTATTGCTAGGTCCACCAAGGATGGAAGGCATCCAGTCCTATATCTGGTATTTTCCCTAATTTACTGGTGCAATGCATTGGCACGCAGACGTTCTAAGTAGGTTTGCTCCTCCGATTAGGGCACGCAGACCTCAGCCACTCAGTCGGTGTGCGGAACATTGAAGTCATCAACTATGAGGGTCTTTTGTGCGTCCTAAACTAATTCCGTCAAAGTCCGCAGTAAACAAACATCCCCTTTGCGGTTTGTGCTTGGTGCCCTGTAGACACATACAACGTTACCCATCCTGCCTGGGAGGATAATGGTAAAGGCGCATAACTGGACATTGCTAATGCACATCTTGATCTGGGACTCAAGGTGGTTTGTACCCGACCTAATGAGGATGGCTACTTCTGCTCCAGGGCGATCGTGATCTCTATCCTGCCTGCAGACTGCAAAACCGTTGTTTATTAGGCCTGGCACATGGTCTTCTTCACAAAGCCGCTTTTTCGTAACGGAAACTATTGATGCTTTGTGCTCCTTAGCGGTTTTGGTGAGTTCCGTTCATTTGTTTCTTATGCTATACGCGTTAGTGTATACCACCACCGCGTTTGCTCAGCCATTTAGGTTTCTCTCATCATTCACTCCCGTCTTTTTCTCAGGGGCAACGCCTGAGATGATGGAAGGTTTTTGCTTCTGTTGTCCTCACTAGTAAGCATGACTCCGGCCGATGATCCAGAACTTCCGACAGCCCTCTATTCATCTCTATAGCGATTGCCATAACATCCAGATTGGCAAGGGTCGCGGTGTCGCCCAACATCCGACAGTACTGCCAATTCTAATTTTCCAGCGCGTCTTCAATTACATCTATTCCCGACCCCGCACGCGGCTTATTTACTACTGTCAGTTTCGGGGCCTGAGAGCCGATTACGGCATTCTGCTGAACCTTCTTGTTTCTCACTAGCTCCCTGCCTGGTTGAGCTAGGGTACCCCCCGGAGATAGACCACCAGGCCTTGTGATCACCGGTAGTAGAAAATCCCTCTAAAACCGTTGCTGTTCCATGTTTTTCTTAGCATCATTCACTTGCCTACACTATTGACGTGTCTTTACGCACCGTTTTTTATGCGCCAATTGTTGTTTGGTCGCGCCCAGAGCGATACTTTGTCATATCCTTTTCCTGGACCTGCTTGACGCACGTGCTCCTCGCTCGCACGCCGCAACTCGGTTTCTCGTTTGTTGAGTCCTTATGATCTCAAAATTGAGGTTTGAACCTGTTTGGTGTCATTGTTCATTCAGTAATCTAGTATCGTAGAATATCACGGATAATCACCTCTTGACTTCGGGATCCATTATGAATTTGGCTACGCATTGCTCAAAAGTGTGATACTATGCCCAATGTATCAATGTGGAACGAGAAAACACGCAAAGTGCCAAGGGAACGATCGAAGACATTGGAACCTGGACAGGACGTAATACGGCAAGTCACTGGGGGGTTTTTGGGTATCTTTGATTCTTTAGTTAATGCTAGGTCACCTAGTCCTATCAGTGCTAGCTCATGTGTTACTGGGGGCAACATGGATTGTAAGAACGTCGATCTATATAGGCTGAGGATATAAGACCTAGAACAACAACTGTTATCGGCTAGACGACAGGCTCAGGAAGCAGAACGGAAGTGTAGACATAAAGAGCGTGAGCAAGGGACAAGCGACTACGACCTTTCCGATAGACCAGGGCACAACAAAATAGGAAACTCCATACCAGTCGCTGACTACAAAACATCAACGCCGCCAACAATCGATCTGCCAGGAGAAGAACTGACGGTGTTCGACGGGCGATCTGAACTCTACCGTAAGTTCGCCAAGCAGTTTGAAAATTTCGTCGAAAATAAGATAAACGACCCCGGGCAAAGGCTCTTCTATCTGACTCACTACTGTCGAGGCCGAGCAAGGGAAGCTATTGATGGGTGTGCCGTGCTCAACTCGGAACAAGTCTACACCCGAGCAAGGAAGATTCTGGGGGACCTGTTTGGCCAACCTTTCAAAGTAGCACGTAACCTAATGGAGGACGTGATGGTAGAGGCAAAGAGAACCAAGGGCGATGTCTGCACAATGGCAGACCTGGTGATAAAAATGCTGAAATGCTCAATAGCCCTCGACCATTTAGGTTACAGGGCCAACCTAAATGCAAAGCACACCTTGGAAGGCATAGTCCGTCACCTCTCTCCCGAAATACAGGGTCGGTGGGCGGCAGAGGCGGAACGCATAGGCCGAGGCGACCGGGAGGCTAATTTCGAAGACCTGACCGAATACTTGGACAGGAAAACAAAATAGCTGACAGCAGGTTCGGCCGACTTATTCGGGACAGCTACCGAGCAAACAAGCCCAGTACTAGCCAGGCTCAAACCACTGCTCCGGAACATCCAAAACACCAACCTTGGACCAACGCGCACGCCATTACACGCGGTGCCACGGCGCAACCTAATTTCAGATCCTGTGGTGCTAGCCATGGACTACCAGAATGCCCCAAGTTCGGCAACGCCACAATAGACGGACGGTGGGGAATGGCGAGGATGGCAGGAGCGTGTTTCTTTTCTTTCTTCTTTCTTCTTTCTCAACGCCACGCACCGGGCGGCAGTTTGTAGAACAGGGAACGGATGTGGTTACGAGGGCTGCAAGGGCAGACACCATCGATTGTTGCACCAGAAGAGAGTAACTCTACTCAAGGCGAGTACCAAGCCCAAGGGTTATTTGTTCAACGCCGCGGTCTGCCAGTAAACCAGTACGTTTAGGAGTAGTTGCCGTGGGAGAAGTGACCCCAACTAGGATGGTCAAAGCATTGGCTTTCGTCGACAATGGATCTGACATTACCCTGGTGAAAGAGCGGTTTGCCGACCAACACCGGCTCGCTAAAGGTGCGACGTCGTTAGTAGTGAGCACGGTGGGAGGAACACAAGTAATGACTGCCTGCCGGTTGAGGTTGCAACTTATCTCCTTAGACATCAACGAGCAAATCGAACCAACGAAGGCATTCACATCAGCTGATCTCCGAATGCGATGGATATTACACGGTCCAGTAGGAGGATGTGGTTCCCTGAATTATTTATCTTCCGAAACGGACCGCACAGAATATCATACCCAGCGGCTGTATGAAAAGGAGTTTCATGACATCGGAGACGAAAGAGCATCGTTGTCTCAAGAGGATCATTTCGCTTTACAAACGGTGCGGCAAGGCACTAGAGGCCTCAAAATACAGTTTGAGGTTCCCTACCATGGCGCACATCTGCTGACCCGTTGACTGATAACCAAAACTATGCTCGCCAAAATCTGCTACGACTGAAAGAACGCTTCATTTGAGACCAGAGTCTGTGGGAACAATACGCGGAATTATAACGCGAAACGAAGCCCTCGGTTACGTTGAAAAGGTGCCTGCCAACACCGGCGCAAAAGAGGTATCTGGTATCGGCCTCACCACCCGATCATCAACCCCAAGAAACCCGAAAAACTGCGGGTGGTTTTCGACTGTGCGGCCAAGTTTCAGGGCAAGTCGTTAAACCAACGCCCACTACAAGGACCTGAATTGACCACTCCACTAATCGAAGTTTTGTGCCGTTTCAGAATAGGTAGAGTGGCCTTGTCCGCCGACATTAGGGAAATGTTTCATCAGGCAAAAGTACCGGAAGGAGAACGAGATGCGTTGCGTTTCCTGTGGTGGGAAGAGAACGACCGGGACAACCCCGGTGGAGGTACAAGCTACCTCGGACCCCACTGTGCTGCGAAAACGGTAGCTCTGCATGCAGGTTTCGTCAAAGGTGAGACCTTGACGCTCATATTCCTCGGCTCTCTCTCTCGGATGCCGTGGTGGCGCTTGCTTGGATGATACTGAAGGTTTTCTATCTTCCTACTGCGTCTGCAAGCACAACTGGAGGCGTAGCAGTGAAGGCAAAGGACCAAATAAAGAGACAAAGAAAACAGAAAATTAATAATGGCAGTAAAGAATAAAACAATAACACGTGGAAATAGATGAATACGAGGAAAGGAAGCCCAGCGACTTGAAAATTGGTCAGAAGTAGCCGTGATGCTGACCCCGGTGAGAGTGAAAATGTTCTTACTTGAAATGTCAGATATAGGACACTTCACCGTACCAGGATTCCACTTGCAACGCGACACAGGCCAATCTCTGCTGCATATTCAGTTTGATTCCAAAACAGGTTGGGGACGGGTTGTGCGTTGGGTGATGGGTGACGTGTTGCGTTGTGGTGTGTGACGGCAGGTAGGCGGACCCCTGCATCCCTTGCCCAGGAGCTCACCTCACTGTTTTCCTTTTATTCCGAACTATGACATTTTGGCGTTTATATTTCCTCAATGTCCTCCGGGACTCTTGTAAGATCATAAAATGTTTGGGCAGTCCGGTGTCGTACTTCACCTTTCTTGTCGGCCTCCGCGGTCGGGGCTCGGTGGCCCCCTTTGCCACATCACATTCTGGCCTCGGTTTGCAGGACAGAGGCCAACAGGAGATTACAACTCATCAGCCTTTGCACAGGACTTTGTGTGGCTGGAGCCAGCCGTTTGTCCAGACAGTCGTGTTGTCGTCGTATTTCTGCAGCTCACAACACTGCGTGAGTTGCTTTTTATGAAAGGCAGAAATATTGTGAAGTATCAGCCCTGGCAGAGAACGTCGGAAACAATGAGTGAGTTTCCTCTGACCTTACAAACTTCCTGACATAATTGGGGGTTTACTGCCACCCAACATCGGTCTACTGCTTTCTTAAAAGCCCTAACTTTTGTAGCGTTTATGACCTCAGCCGGGAACTTATTCCAATGGGGTATCACTCTATTCGAGGACTAATTCACCCTAATTTGAGCCCGAAATGCTTTTTTGTAATCTAAGGCCATGCCCCTTTGTGACTCTCCCTGGGATCGGATAAAAAGTCTGCATTTGTACCTGACAATCCCTTCTGTACCTTGAAAGTTTCTATCAAAACCCCGCATACGCGCCGCCTTTTCGTCGACAGTGGATCCAAGGTACGGAGAAGCTCGGTGTAGATCGAGCCAAGAAAGCCGCCCAGATTCTTGCACCAGCGGGCCTCCAGATGGGACCCACCAAGCCGCGATGTGTGTTCGCGTCGTTTCTGTTGCTTACTCAGTAGATGGAATCGAGGTGCAGACTCAATTCGCGGTTGACAGTGCAGCGATCTCACGAATACTAACTGGGTTCTTTACCATTTCTAGCTTCCCCCAACAGCATCACAATTACAGGCCGTGCTCGGATAAAGCGTTAGTAGCGGTACTTTGGGGGATGGGGAGAACAAGATGGGGGGACGTGGAGGGGGCGGCGGTAAGTACAATGCTGGTGGAAATTGGTGACAGAAGAGGGAAGGGAGCTGCTTCCAGTGCTGCCATTGAATGGTGTAGATTTAAATGTACTCAGGGAACACATAGGCCAGCAAAGCTTGAGCCTTTCCTTGAAGCCTGCCACCGACGTGGCGGACACCACCCTAGCCGACAATGTTTTCCTTGGGTTGACTACGCAGCACACAAAGAAGTTTCCCCTTGTGTTTTTTAATACTCTCTGTTTGACGAGCTTAAGCCCTTGTCCCCTGAGTGCGGAATCCCGTGCCAGTACCAACAACGGCTCCGTCGGGATGGGTAGCCTTCGAATTTGCTTGAATGCTTCTATTAGGACCCCCTGAGTCTTCTACGTTTCATGGAGAAGAGTTGTAGAGCTGGCAGCCTCTCTATGCATGAGTCTCAGCAACGGTCTAGTGAAGTATCGCTGCAATTTCTCAAGAAAAGCAGTGTCTCACAATTCAGCCGGGGCCCAGGCTTAGACAATATTCCAGGTGTGGTCTAACAAGTCTTATGTAGAACGACAACAGCACATAGGTTTCTCCGGACGCTACGGTGCGCAACAGTTGTTGGAACGCCCGATGCCCCTCAGATGCTACGGCCACACACTGCGGAGACAGCTGGCAGCAATCGTTCACCAGGACCCCAAGGTCAGTGACGACCGTAACCTTCGTGTTGGTTTGCGAATTTATTGGGTCTAGGCATACTGAGTCTCGGCTGATGTCCTGGGTAAGAGGCCTGCGCTTACCTTTGTTGGGCTGCAGTTTCCACTCAGGGGTCCAGCCGTGGACCTTACTCAAGTCCTCTTAGAGTGAAGCGGTTTCGGGTCCGTCAACCAGCTTTAGATCGTCCGCAAACCCGTATCCTGGGGTTTGTGTACCCTCTAGTAGGTCGTTGACGTAGACCAAAAATAGAAGCGGACCCAAGACTGACCCCTGGAGGACCCCACTGGTAGCCCTAGCCCTCGTGGACTTGCTTCCCTCCACCCTAAAGTAGTGATTTCTGTCTGTGGTATATACCCGGGTCCATTCCAGCACTTGGGGCGCTATACCCAGAGCTTCCATTTTGCGCAATAGAATTCGATAATTCACGGAGTTAAAAGCCTTTGAAAGTCTAAATAGCTGACCTCGACTCTCACCCCCGTCATACCTGGCTGTTACCTAGTCCAGAGAGGAGAACAAGTTAGACACGCACGACCTATTTTTGATAAGCTCGTGTTATCTGTTGGAAGCTATCCCGTTTTCAGTCAGGTGACTGGCTATGCGATTTCTAATCAGTCCTTCAATTACGTTGAGTGGCACAGGTAGCACACTAACCGGGCGATAGCTGCGTGCCTCTTCTTTCAACCCTCCTTTGTGGACTGGCACAACTTCGGCCATCAGCCGGTCCTCCGGGAACTGCACTCCTTCCAAAAACCTGGTGTACTGCCGAAAAGAGGGGCCGCTATTACCGGGGCAAGAGGGAGAAGAACCGCAGCATGGGTGCCGTCTGGACCGGCTGCCTTGCGCAATTTAAGACTCTCTCAGGGCTTTTTATGCTTCTTCTGCGGAAGCAAGAACTGACTGCACAACCTGTGGTCTAGCGGGTGGTTCGCATACCTGGTTCAGTCCATTGTCCGGCTGGTGCACCGCCTGGAATTATCTCGGCCTTGGCCGTACTGTCGAGTGCATGGGTGCCATTCCTGTCCCTAACGGAGCCCACAGCTGCTGGAGTGTCTGATTTTGACAGGACGTAGCTGTAGTAGGCTTTGGGTCACCGCATATAATTTCCAGCTAAGGTGCTCGCATAAGATAGCCTACGTTGCTTTTGGACCCCGATAACTACTTCTCGAGTCGTTTTGAATCAGAGTTATCTCCTGTGGCCCCCTGTCTGCTGGCTCTGACATCACCCACTGTGTTCCCGGCCTTAAACCTCAGTTGTTTTACTAGTTCAACACAGTGCCCCGCCCTTCCTGCTGATTCCGCGGGCAGCAGTAAAACGCTCCGTGCGCAACAAAAGGTTGCTCCTGAACACCATCCATTCCTCCTCCAAACGTTCATGGTCTTGGTCCCGTGTCTGTGATTGGGCAGCAATAACTAGACCCTGCATATCTAGATCCTGGAAGCATCTTTTAATTTTATGGGGTGCCGCGACCTTCACGGCCAAGTAGTCACAACGGATCACTGCGTAGTCACTTACTCCCGAGAATGCTAATATCCGCAGGCCCTCGATGCCACCGGTGTGTTTGGTGATTATCAGGTCCAGTAGCCCTTGAGTCTGTTTTCCTCTCCACCTGCTTGGTTGCAGGACAAACTGGACAAGGGCCTTTTCCAGTACAAAGTCTAGCAGTCTGAAAAGGAAGTCGTCACCTGCTGTCCAAAGATTTACCCGGTCCACCCCGGGTGAGGTAAAGCCCCCGAGAATTATGAGTTCGTTTGCTCCGTCTGCGGCGCGTTGGAGGTTTTCAGCAAGGCTAGGTCCTCCGATGCAGTGGCAGAGGGGCTTCGATACACACACTCAACAAGCACTTCAAGTTGGGGCAGATTCAAGTCGCAGAAGACGGCCAGTATATTTGGTGGTGAGGTACACTCCTAGGCTATCTGCTTCATAGTTTCTGGGACTATAGTCATAGTACCCCCAACGTCCCCTGCCTCCACCCTATCAGCCCAACGAAAGCAATAGCCTAAAGGGAAGAGGATACCAACTTCATTCCCCGCTTTCAGCCAGATTTTAGAGACTGCTGTGCAATCTGCACTGGCAGTCTCTGATGCCAGCTCGAGCCACTTATTGCCAAGGCCGCATGCATTGATGTAAGCTACCGCCATGTTTCTCGGCCTGTATGCTGTGCTTGGGAGTTGGTAGAGGTGGCAACGGGGAACCTGGTTCCGCTAGCCGTCCTCGTTTTTTGGTGGAGAGAGATGTGCATCTCTTATCCTCCACTGCCCCTATCGGCAAAAACGTCAAACCAGATCACCTCAGTTCCCGAGATCCTGAAGTCCTGTAGTAGTACGTGGGTACGAGGCTTAAGCCCAATTATTCTCGGATCTCGTGGTCATCTTGTTATGTGAATGTCAACAGTGACCTAAAAGGTAGTTCACTGGATAATGGGGTAATGGGGAAAGGGGCGAAGGTCAAAATTACAAATTTGACTACATCTTGCGTCATGAATTAACGGTGATCTGGAAGAAAGACTGCTGGACAGTGGCAGAAAGTTCAGGTTTGTGGCAGTCTGTCCGTCTCGAGTGGATCGGAACATTCCGTCATCGGAAATCTGTCAGACATCAAGCAGCGAAATTTCCCGACCTCGCGCAGCGCGCGGCCCTTCAGCAGTCCAGTTCATTTCAGTTTGCACGGGAGAAAAGTGGACAAGTTCAACAGTGCCTCCAGGTCGTAGTGTTGTCAGCGAGTTTCCTTGGCTCCCAATACTGCTAGTTTAATGTTTTATTTGGGAGGCAAAATTTGCGAGGCAGCATCACCTTCAGAGACATAAGTCCTGTATCAAAATTGCCAGGGGCCCACCACCTCATCCGTCGTTCACACAGCCAGCTCTAAGAACACTGTGTTCCAGCGTGAACCTAGGGCTCTCTTAAAGGTTGGTGTACTGCTGCATCTAGCAGCATTTTCTGATACTCTGTTTTACGTAGATATGACCTTGTCTGTCAAAAATTTAGCCCGTAAGTCCAGCCCTGAGTTTGTCCTCTGTAGCCTAAGACTGTGTCCCCTGGTGCTGCACCTAAGGGTAGAAGCGAACAAATGATCCCCGTATATACATTTCATTATTTTGAAAGCTTCTATTAGGCCATATTGGCCTCTATCACGCCCCCAAGAGAACAAATTATCATTCTCTGGACCATGGGCACAAGATTTCCCCTTCTGACCGGTGATCATCCTAGTTGAAAGCCGCTTCACCCCCTCCAAGCACTCTTTATCCTTGCGATAATAGGAAACACATACCTCTACACAAAACTCCATAAAAGGTCGCACCAAAACCTTGTAAAAAGGGATGGAGATCAGACCAAATCACAGCGCAGGACTGGCGGCCAATGTCCGCGATAGTCTAGTTTTTTGCACCCGCGAGTCCACGGGTCCCACACTGCTTTAGCTCCCTGGAGTCTTCCATCTTTCAGGAGCTGGGGGCGTGACACTTTCAACTCAGTTCAGTTCACTTCACACAGAACTTTGTGTGACTGGAGCCAGCCGTTTGTCCAGACAGTCGTGTTGTCGTCGTATTTCTGCAGCTCACAACACTGCGTGAGTTGCTTTTTATGAAAGGCAGAAATATTGTGAAGTATCAGCCCTGGCAGAGAACGTCGGAAACAATGAGTGAGTTTCCTCTGACCTTACAAACTTCCTGACATAATTGGGGGTTTACTGCCACCCAACATAGGTCTGCTGCCTTGCCTCTAAGTTTTGAAGTCTTGAAGAAGAACGCATGTTCGAGGCTGGAGCCGAAATGTTCCCTGTTCTTGTGGCCCCTTCTTGTCTGTCGTGGCCGTTCCGCCGGAATAAAGAAAGCTGGCAAGCAGGGAACGACTACCAGAAGCATATGCCATGGGTAGTAGGGAAGACAGCGGTCTAGGGTGACCAGAGAGCGAAGTGGATATTGCACTCAGATGCAAGCATGAAAGCATACTATAAAATGGTAAAACAATAGAGCAACATCATGGCCCCAAGCAGAAGGAAATGTAACAGCAAGTATTTCACCTTTGGTAATTTTTTAATCTTCATATATATATATATATTTTCTAGGAAGCAGTGCATAGAAGGACAGGCCGGTTGAGGGAAACTCTAAGGGAAGCTGGTACGGGTTGAAATGTTGAGAGGGTTCAAATGATAAGGTTAGCCATAAAAACTCGTCCGACGGCCTTTCAGATGTTTCTTTGCTCAGAGCGTCGATAACCACCTGCAGTAATTTATTCCAAAGCGGGACTACTTTGTGAGCAAAAAGCTCTTATGGAGGCCTGTACAGGGACGAGGCATGATTATTTTCTTAGCGTACCCCTGAGGGTGTCCAGGCTCGGGGGCATGAAAAGATGATCAGCAGGCCCTGTAGTGAAAAGGTTTTACTTTCGGTAAAGATCTGCTCTGACTCTGCGAGTTTCTAAAGCGTATTATTTTGGATCGGTCAGCCGTCGAAGATAGGGAGTGCACAAAAACCGGCGAACTAGCTCCGTGAATTTCCTTCTTACCCGTTCTAAGATATCTCGATCCTTCGCCAGGTTAGACTGTACCGTCTGACTGTCGTATTCTAGTAGAGTTTGGATGAAAATCCAATGTATGATCGGAAAGTCTTATTTCATAATCGAAGTAATGTTCCGCCTTACAGTGTTAAGAATGCGAAAGGCAGACCTGTTGGCTAGTTGATGTTGGTAGGAGAAAGGAAGCGACTTGGTTAGCAGTAGGCTTTCTTAGAAGCCTTTACTGTAACGACTTCTTTGACCTCTTCCGGGGGCTTATTCCAATAGGGTACCACTCTATTCGAGAGGTAATTTGCCTTAGTCAGAAGCCTTGAGTACTTTCCTTAGGGCCGTGGCTCCTTGTGCCACTCACTTGGATCACACAGCGAAGGCCTTCTCGATTTATACCAGACAGCCCCTTTATTGCCTTGGAGGTTTCAGCCGAATCTCCTCGAATGGGCCTCCTTATCATCGGCAAAAGATCCAGGGCATGGGGACGCTCTGTTTGGTCAAACTCGCCTGGACCAGCCACCAGTCTAGTGGCTAGCCCTTGCACTTTCTGCAGACAAGGCTGGCGGGCAGTATCCCATGTGCGGCCTACCTGTGGCTTGGTATATGGGAACAAATATCCCTGGCCCTCTACACGACATGGTGGATCTACTTCGGAGGGGTTCGCTCCCGGCCACATTGGCTGCTTTGGTGCACTGCGTCGACAGCTTAAAGATGTTGTCTATTGTAAAGCCCAAGTCTTTGATCTGAGAGACCATTTACAACCACCCCGCTCCATTCCCACTAGTCCCTGTATTTGCGGTCAGGATCAGGTGACTTGTGACTTTCAGTGGAGGGTCCCATATGCGTCGCAATCGCCGACCGAGGGAGCTGCAAAGTGCGACGTTTCAAAGAAGCAGGCCCCGGAAAACAGCAGGTCGGCTATTCCTGCAAGGGACAAGACCCCCAGCCATAAACTTTAGTGAAAATGGTAAGATGAAATGGTCTACGGAGATCAAAAAGTATTCAGGAAGGCACGTAGACAGACTAAAAAGGACTGAGGAAGAGGGAGGAGAAGAAATGGATCAAAAAGAGAAGGAAGTAGAGGAATGTTGAAGCAGAATAAAATACTAAAACTAGGCTGAAGTTGCTGACTCACGGGTGGCCCGGATAGGCGTGTGTCCAAGGTGCGTCCGGCTTCCTCTTAAACTCTGTCACGGAGTTCGCCCCCACCACCGCCTCCGGAAGTTTATTCCGGTTGTTACTTTCTCCGCGAGCAAAAGACCAGACTCCGATGGTTTCCTTTGCCAGCGGCTTGATTAGTTTCATCTGGTGTCCCCAAAGAGTGGAGTTCCTGTCGCGAGTAAACAGCGGCTTGTTCGCGGCTGAAAATCCATTTAGTTGATTCGTTGTTTCGGTCAATTCCCTCGGCGATCTCCCCTGCTTCAGCGGGACCAACATTAGCTCCGCCAGCTTGTCCTCGTTCTGCAGTCCTCGTAGCCCCAATACCGTTCTAGAAAACCTTCTGTGAACCTTCTCCAGAGCGGAGTTGTCCCTCATCAACTGTGAAGCCCATGATTGACCTACATACTCCGACCGGGGTCCGGCTAGAGTCGTATACACTGGCTGGAGCACCCTAGTGTCTCTCAATTTGAGCGCTTCGCGCATCTGGCCCATGGCTTTGCTTGCCTCGTTAGCCACCTGCGGCCATTGCACCGAGGTTTGAAAGTCACTTGAGAAGACCATGCCCAAGTCCCTGACCTCGAGTTTCTGGGTCGATGGCTCTGGGTTGTCCCAGTCCAAATACCACATGCCATAGGTTCCCTCGGCAACCAGGCAGCAGAGTTTTGCCAGATTCAGAGGCAAATCCCATGCTACAAACCAAGGGTAAACGGCATCTAGCTCCATCTGAACCTGATTAGGTTCCAGGCATCCAAGAATCTTCACATCATCCGCACCCATGAAACAGGATGTTCTTCAGGCCAGCAGTAAGCCCTTCTCGTACACCAGGAACAGTACAGGACCCAGTACGGAGCTCTGAGGGCCGTACTAGGCTCAGTCGCCTTAGAGGACTCCGAGTCCTCAGGTTTGACCCAGAATCGGCGATCAGCTAGGTAAGCTTTTACCCATTCCATTAGCTCTGCAGCCACGCCCATCCCCCAGCTTATGCAGAAGCAACCTGTGGTTTACAATACCAAAGGCTTTACTGAGGTCTCGATGGCATACTTCCGCCTTCTCTCCTTGGTCCAAACCCTTGATGGCCTCATCAAAAAGCTTAGCAAGTTGCTGAGACGGGAACTGTTCCTCCTAAAGCTGTGCTGTTATTTGGCTATTAGGTTGTTTTTCTCCGGGAGCCTTACCAAAACACTTCGGATTATTTTTTCCATTACCTTCAGTGCCACTGATACCAGGTTCACAAGCCAATAGCTGGTCACCTAATCGCCTAAACCTCTCCTGTGAATTGGCACGACTTCCGTCGCTTGCCATGCACTCGGTACCTCACCCCCCTCGAGAGATCCGTTGAGAAGTGTGGATAAGAGACCTGCCAGTGTCCGGGCCGGCTGCCAGAAAATGGCTGGGTGGATTCCATCTCGTCCTGGGGCCTCTTCGCGTCTAATAATAAAAAGACTTCACCTGAGGCTTTTTCCACTTCCTTCTTAAGAGCAGTCCAAGGCAACATCTGGGGTCGACGGCTGTCTTCCCCATCAGTTCCGTGTACCTCCTTGAAGCATTCACCAGGGATTTCCGCCACCTGTTCATTATTCTTCGCTTGGTTTCTGTTCCCGTTTTACATACCTCCCAGGTTTACCAAAGCCTTCTCCACAGCCTGGAAGCAGTTAGAGAACACCTTAGGTTGTTTCTTGTCTGCCTAGCCATGCCGATTTCGTTTGTCAGCTTGCCTTTACTCTGTTGTTCACAAAACAGCTTATTTATCCTCCGGTATTCCAACAACCATCTATGCCTCTTGGTTTCCTGATATCCACTTCATGTCTGCAGTCTCCCCTCAGTGCCAGCTTCCTATTGCCCTTGTCCCTAGGTGGCAGCCCGCATCTACGGACTCTGCTCATGGAGGCTCTGCCTTCGGCTAGCCAAATTAAAGTGCTCTTATAGCTTAGCCACGTTTTATACACTGTACCTGCCATTGAAAGCTGCCTATCCTCGGACAGTCCCCTGAAGATTTTTCGCCATTTTCCGGTGGTTTTGCTCTCTCCCCCGGTAACTGAAGTCCGGGGATCCAATGGCGGCTTTTATCGAGAGGAGTATCTACTTGCACCTCAGTTACTTCCGTGGCGAACTAAGTGTTAACTAGGTCCAGTAGCCGCCGGGTTTGGCCCTCTCCCCGTAGGGTCGCCTGGTGAATGCGCCGCACGAGGGCCATATCCTCGACCTGGTCTGGCGGGTATTGCCAAAGAGACCCCGTAGGTGGCTATGTCGAGTGTCAGTCAGCCTCAGGGCATTGAAGTCCCCGAGTATCAGGCAAGCTCTGCCCGCCTGGATGCCGTCGCTGCATACTCCAGTAGATCCTCCGCCTCCTCAGAAAGCGACGAGGGACTCCTGCAAAAGAACTTCAGTTCCTCCCACCCTGACCAAACTTTAATTCGCACTGACACCGCCAGTATGTTGGGAGTAGAATTCTGAAAGTCTTCCTCCACTACTAACACTGTCACCCCTCCTCCTAGCCTTCCATCCCCTCTATCTGCACAGTGCACACAGAAGCCTTTTAGGCAAGCCGGAATTACTCACTCCCCCTCCCTTAGCCACGATTCCGTGAAGGCTATGCAGTACATACCTCTAGGTCCCGCCCCTAGCTCCCTCCGCATATTACTTATGCTGCTAGCACTACACGACATCACTGATAAGCACCCGTTGTTTAGCAACTCACTGGGCTGTGATGATTCATTTATGCACCCAAAGTTTACTCCCTAGCGATCCCCCCATTTTTTGCCAAATCCTGGGTTTTCGTTGGTGCTACGGTAGCACTGCTGCTCGCCACTACGCTCCAAGGCGTTCTCAAAGTCACCGGGATCTTTTGGTCCCTCTGATCTCCTTAATCGGCCGTTGGAGTCAGGCACAATACAGGGAGTGGCAGGCCTCTCGTTGATACCTGACCACTTTGATTATGCAGGGCCTTGTGGACAACTGTAGGAATCGGGCGCAACACGGGCTTGCCGATAATTCTGATGGGGACGGTTTTGTCTTCATAATGTCTCGCCAGTCAATATGGGCCCCACATGGCAACCAGCTTTTTGGTTCAGTGGTTGTGCCACCTTTGGAGTTCCTGTTCCTCTGGCCCTCAGCTGTGAGAGCTGCCTCCCGATACCTAGGGTTGCCGAAATCGACAAAGGGTCGGCTTTCCAGGCGCCAGACAGTCAGCACTGGGTCTCCGTCTACCCAGCCGTAGTACCCCGCAAACAATTCCAAGGTTTGGCATGCCAACTCCTTTTCAGGTTGTCCTAAGTTCTGATTTCGTTGCCAGCTCTCCGCAGAACGGCTCGGTCAACCTCTTTATCACCGCATTTTTATTCCTCCCTAGCGCTTTCTCGGTGTGAGTCTGAATTTCTCTGATGGCTCCCGCCAAGAACGCCGCCTGTAAACTTGCATGTTCCGCTTGCGTGGACTGGTCATGGGTGAGCTCTGATCACCAACTTATCTCCCTTTCTAGGCTAAACCTGAAGGTTCTTTAAGTCGCCCTTCGTTTCCGTTTCACTCATTCCGCTCCGCGATCAGCGGAGGACAATCTGCTCGCCGGATTCAGGAAGGAGGCGTCCCTCGTGCTCTCGCTGCCTAGACCCGCGATACCATTAGCCTCGCCGGTATCTACGCACAGGCCCGTGCCCGACTTGGCCTCCATTTTATTTTATTTATCCTGGAGGGTAATTGCCGGGAAAGTTTTCTACCACGTGTTATGTACCATATGCCTCTTCAAGTTAAGCCGTCACCGTCCTAGCAGATCAACGGAGCCTTTTCCGCCATCTTCTTGCACGCCCAGTGAAACCAATCTGGGCAAACGTCGCAGCGTATACCCCCTGAACATCTACAGGACAATGGACTTTTTCGAAAGGGAACTGTACCCCATTCTGGGACTTTCCAAGTACATTCGATGTTGTCTGGGAATCCGAATCTGTGCATGAACGTGTAATCATGCTCCCGACCGGTCTACTAAGGATAGCAGTCTCTGAGTGTAGTTCTAAGAACAAGATCCAATGAAAACTTGGGAAAGTAGCAAATGGGAGCCTCAAGAAGCAACTCTACAGCAAAATGACTAGAATGCAACGGTCCAGCTCATTTCAGGTTGTTTAGGACGAAGGTGGTCGAGAATGATCATGAGTCCAGATCACTGCGTTGTCGGCAAGATCCCTTGGATCCCAACATTGAGGGTTGAATCTTTTGCCCAAAAGGCAGAATATGTGAGGCAGTATCACCTTCACAGACATAAGTTTATAGACAAAAGTACCAGGGGCTCACAGCCCCATCCCTCATTCACACAGCTAGCTCTAGGAACGCTGTGTTCCGGAAGGTATCTGTGGCCTATTCGAAAATTGTTCCGTTGCCGCATCCAACAACATCCTCCGACAACTGTAGTGCTCCGGATGCCAAGCACTAACAAGAGCCAGAGAACGACCTAAGGAAGGGGACACAGGCCAGGATTTCCGAAGCTTGCCGAAAGACAATAAAAGTCAATGGAATATGTGAAGGACGGCTTGAATTGAAACTACTTTGTTCACGTTTACTTTTAGGAGCCTGGTTGAAGGTTTTTACAGGCAATTCAGAGCTTTCCTCAGTGACCACAACGAACGCCAGTGGACGGAGGCATTACCACTCGTGTTATTAGGCACTCGCAATAGGCTGTGCAGCGAAGAACTTTGAACGCCTGCTTTAGTGAATTTCGGCACCACTACTCGTCTTTCAGGTGAATTTGTCGCACACAAGGTGAGCGCACTAGTCTCAAGCCTTGGGGATTAAACTCAAAATCTGACGATCTACATGCATCAGAAGATTGGTATTCAAGTCCGTTCTGCAGCCCGACTGTCGTTCATTTCCATTCATCTACATACGTGCAAGCACATTTTTCTGCTCAAGCTTAGCCGTCGTCCATTGACCCCAGTGTATTCCGGCCCCCACAAGTCTATCCAGCTTTTTGTGAATACATTCGTCATCGACCTTAATGGCCGTCAGGGAACTGTTGACACAGGTAGCCTGAAGTACGGATTCTTCAACTCGATACCCCAGACAGCGATGACCTACAGCCATGGCTAAAGTAGGGATCTTGATCAAACTCCAAATGCATCCAGCCCTAACAAGCGCGAGTCACGAGCCTACCCTCATTACTTTGCTCGAGGTCTGGTAGGCACGTTCGTTTCTTTGTTCGTTTTGTGGGTTTTGTAGTTCCCTCCTAGGTGTTTAAGGTTTGTTCTTTTGCGCACACCTTCGGCACCTTAGATCTCTTTCAGAGTCAATGGCTCTAAATGGGAAGGATCTAGCGTACTCCCAATAACGGGCTAGTATCACTATATGGAGATTGCCATTCTCTCCCTCTTTGCTGTTTACTTGCTCTGTACATAATTTTGGCATGCCCCTGTGCCCGCTGAAGGTCTCTAGAAGGAGGGCAGGGGAGAAAACTCACTATCAGTTCACCTGAGAGTAACATTTAAGTGGACTTAAACGACTCAGCAGTCCCTAGATCGCCTCACAGCTGCTGAGAACTAACCTTTTCCGACTGAAACTATCCATTTGGTTTCGAGCTCAACTCTGGACGCTCTCCTAAGTAAAAGTCCTGCCCGGTCTTCCTTCCAGAGGAGGCCCAGTGAAGCGGCTCTTTGTAGACACTAAACTCGTTAAAATGCAACTAAGGGCTTGGAGCTTAGATGCACCTTTTTGTGAGTAAATATATGGTCCTAGGTCTACTAAGGGGAGTGATCGTCGCTTGCCACGACCATGCAAATCTGGCGCCGGATCTTCCACTGGCGTACGCAATCTTCTCGATCCTTTCTTCATAGCCACAGGGGGTGGCTTGCTGTTGGACACAATCTTAGTTCAAAGTACTCTTCCAACACCCCGGAGAAGAACTTATTTCAGAAGCCCTGGAGGGAACTTGGTTGACTCTCACCAGCCCCGCTGTGAGTTAAGCATCTGGTCAGGCAAACGTTGACGAATCACCGTGATGGAAGTATTCAGTTTCGCCTCAGTCCCTCTAATAGACCGGTTGTTTGCGGACTGCTTGTTTAACTCTATCTGGTACCTGCCGACACAGCAGTGTCTTCATTTCGAGACACGCGGCTCATTAAACAAGGCGCCCCATTTCTCTTCAGATCGCTCCTCAGCTAGCCTAAATTCCCACCCCCAGTCGACCCTGCAGGATAACCCATATAACCATAATAATCCGCCAGTTCCCATCGTTCTGCTCGTTTTATTTACAGGACTGGAATTTTGTCTGCAAAATTCGTTTGCGCAGCTAAGATATGATTGTACCCAAGATCTCAAGGTCGTCTGCATATATAGGCAAGACAATCGAAAATTTGCAGATAGGCAAATGATACGGACAGGAACAGGATCGGGCCTAGAATCAATCCTTGTACAACTCCAAGGGTATCCACTTTCATTGTCGACATTGGCTGTGCTGCTTCTGCTGCAAAGGTCCCCTTTCAGAATGTGCTCGGTCCACAAAATCAGGGGATCTACAACACCTATAGCCTCAGGCTTATCTGGAAGACGGTCATGCGGAACCATGTTATTAGCTTTTCTAACTTCCACGAAGATTACACCAGCAGGATATCTATCAGCCCTGGCCTTTGTCCAACATTCTAGTGCAATGAAGGAGCTTGTCAGGCAGGAACCATTTTTCAAAATCCACGCTGTTATTGGCATATCAGATGGTTCGCAACGATGCCCTCCCAGGGTCGCGTGGCCAACGGGCATTCCAAAACCTTTCCCACCACCAAAGTCAGACTGACAGGTCAATAATTGATGGCCTCGGCCCTCGCCTTATCTTTGTATGATGGGACAACGACCCTTTCTCTCCATTCTTGGGGAGCTTCTTCGCTGCTTACGAGTTGAATGGTCGTGTAGCTGGCTGAACCAACGTGTCGACTAGCGCCTCAACCACTAAACGATGCCCATCATCAGCTCCCGGCGACTGGTTAATTTCGATGTTACCCATGGGTGCAGCCACTTTTTCTTCAGTTTCCCGGTGCGATACACGGGGCGCGCCCACCGCAGTTCGTGCTGGATGATTGCGCCCCGGTCCAGGGAAATGGACTGAAAAATGGTGCCTCGCCAGTATATCAGCCCTGTGATCATCAGTAACTCCCAAAGACATCCATCCTGTAGCAACGGGATGGCATTTGAAGCTCCTGTTCCCAGCGGCAGATAAGCCTACAGAGGTTTGGGAGCTCGAGCCAAGTCCATTGCTAAAGTCCTCTCAAATATGTCGCATTTCTTGATTCGGTTGGGTGCACTGATTACGGATGGTAACGTAGCGGCCATACTCTTCTCCAGTTGCTTGACAGTTCCATGCACGAATCTGATGCTTTAGAAGACATCCGACTTGCGAGTCAAGCCAAAGTGCATCTTTCGCATCGGTTCGCTGCCCTGATGGTGGAACAAAAGTTCCCACATAACTGAAAGACTTCATGCCAAATTACTTCCCGAGACTTGTCTACCTCGTACGGGACCTGTGAAAACCACCTCCCTGGGGCTGCCTTTTCACTGACCTCTTGGAACTGCATTTGTCAAAATGTGAGTCGACTCTGCAGTCTGGGAACGGATATCGCTCCTCCCTTCCACCCCAGGGCACGCAAATCGCTCCACATCGGAAACTCTCGGAGATATTATTAAGGTTAGTCATTACCTCAGAAATATCTGCTGCTGGGGGCCAATAGGTAGCCCCGACAGATTCGAGTCTACTGGGAGTTAGCTTTACTCGAAACCAAAGTGACTCTTAAAGGCCCTCTCTGTCTATCTCTCTGTGCGGCTGTTGTGAAGGGAAGTCGGCTCTGAGGTACATCGCCACGCCTCCCCTTCCTCGAGCTTGGCTCCTGACGGCTGAGCTAGTATCTGGGGAGGGCACTAAAGAATCCATCGCCCCTCTGGTAAGTCACTTCTCTGTCAAGGCGACCAATGTGAGAGAGTGCGGAACCACCGAAGCCCTGAGTCAGTCTCACTTGTTCAGCAGACTCCTGGCATCAAACGACTTCAGGAGTGCTTAACCTCGTCGGACCTCCCTCTTCGCTCAAGCCCTCAGCGCCTTTTATCTGCCGAGGCCGCCTATTTGGTGATGCTGTTGGGCGTGAACGGCTTCCAGCGCAGCAGGAGACGCCTCCACTCTTCTCGAAAATTCTGGATAAATAGGCCAGCTTCCCCACTGGCCTGGCGTTCGTGGAGCTCTCGCGACGCCATTCTGTGTTATTCTTTGCCCCTGAGGTGGAGATCTCGAAGGAGTAGCACTTTTCTTCCTTTCAGTCTGTAGGACTGCTGTAGCACCGAAAGGGATGTCTCATCGGGACCCAAGACCATCATGAGCGGGCGGTAGTCGCCATTCTCACTTACTTTCCTTGAGTGGAAAAAGGCTCTAACTTCGTATTATACGCTAGGTTTTCCTCTTCCGCGGAGAATATTTTGGCAAGTATGTACCGTTGAAGAGACAAGTCGTGATACAATCGACTGCGTAACGATGACTCATATGACTTCGGCAAACTTACGACAACATTACTTTGCTTTGTAAGTGGTGGGGCTGTCTTTTGACGCGGCTTCACCGTGCTCCGTTGACCTGTGGTTTTCGGCTGCCCTGGAATGGGGACTATATCTTCACCAACTGTATTCGACACCGCCAAAACAGCGGTATTGCCTTCCGAAATAACGGGCGCTGCGATACTGTCAGTAATCACGGGTTTCTTTCGACGACACTTCTTCACCGACCTCAGTGGGCTGTTTGCAGCGGCTGAAGCGACTTCAGTGTGGGGCCTGAGACCCGTCGCGCGCGGTACTGTGAGTTCTTGGTTATGCTTTTACTTACGGTGGTGATGTCTGTGCGCACAATTTGCGGGAATGGTGAGCTGCAAGAACTCAGCCAACTGTACTTATCATTATCGATTTTTGTGCGCCTTTAATGAATCCACCCCCCACAGTAATCACACATCGGGGTTTCGACCCGGGGCTAATATGTTTCCTGCAAACCAAACATGCCCATTGATCCACAGAAGTAACTGAACCCATATTCTCCGTAAATCCAAAGAGACATCGCAAATATCACAAAACAATGTATCCACGAAGCACAAGGATGAATATCCTTTGTAGTGCATTGACTCAAACACAATGGACAGGTGAGCAGTGCCAAAGATGGTTCAGTTTCTTGCACCTACTAGCAACCGGGTCCCGTAATGCTCCAAATGTTTGGTATCCTCTGCTTTCCAGTATACGGAAGCATGGCACATAAATGGTTCGCGGTCCAAGAGGGTATTAAGTAGCAGTATTTCATTAGGGTGGGCCTCGGCAACCAGCGAGTTCGCTCCTCATTTAAAAGTCATGTCGCTTAAAGTAAGCTCTCGTGAAGTAGAGAAAAGATCTACAGAGACAACGAATTCAAAAAGGGAGGCATTTATGTAGACTGAAAAAGAATGAAGAGGAGGAAGAATGATGAAGCCGAGTGAAGTATCACAACCATGTTAATGCAGCTTGGGGATCTTGTGTTCCTGCTCCGTCTGGATTTCTTCTGAACGCTACCACTGTGTTAGCTTACACCGTCGCCTCCTGAGGCCCATCCCAGTTGTCAACTTCCCAGCAAGCGAGCGGCTGGGCAGTGATGGTCTTGTTGGCCATTGGCCGGGGTAGTTTCAGGTTGCCTCTACGGAGAGTGGTGTTTCCGTCACGCGTGAACAGCGGCTTGTTGGAGGCTGAAAACCCATTGGCTTGTATCATCCTTTCGACCAGCTCTGCGAGAACAAACCCAGCTCAGTTAGCATGTCTTTGTGCTGTGGCTCACGCAGTCGTAATAGCTCTCTCGTGAATCCCCCTGAACCTTCTTCAGATAGAGGGGTCCCTTACTGACTGCGCAGTTCGTGCCTGGACAACACACTCTGAGGAGGTAGAACAATGGTTGCATATAGTGGCAGCAACACTCTAGGGTCTCAATGTGAGCGTTTGGCGCCGTTGGTGCTTGGCTGTACTTGCCTTGTTAGCAGCCTGCAGATGATGCACCGGGGGTTAAACATCACACCGTCGGTTGCAGATCGCGTGCTTCCAACATTCTTGTTCTGCGAAGGTACCCTCACTTGCCGTTTTTTAGTTACTTTTACCGCTTCCCATTTCCATCCTTTCATCACAGTATGCATAACTACCCGTCCTTTCCCTGCTCCTGTCACTTTTCGCCATGACTGTTATCACTGGTTATTTGGACCGTCAGTTGCACTCTTCATTGTTCTTTGCTCATTCACTGATCGTCTGGTTTGAAGGCTTGCGCACGTCGAACAAACGCACCTAGTTAGAATCTGTTCTCCAACCAATCTATTTCTAGCGTTTCGGCCCCACGTACTCATCGATCCAGTTTCTGCCCGGTCGCAAGTGACCACCAATGACACGCGCCTGTGTGGAATTTCTGGCTGAGTCGCGGGCTTACCCTCACGTTATCGTTGTTTCCCGTTGGGCCGTTGCTTCGGCACAGATCTGAAGCTTTATATACGCTTGTGTGACTCGTGTCTTACTTTCCATTTCGTGCAGAATAACTAGATCAACATCCGGTTTCGGGTATAATGATCCTGCTCCATGAATTTACGGATTCATCATCCCACACCTTACAAATGAGACCCACCAGCAAGCCCCACCAACAGCGAAGGGATTTGGTGAAAAATATCATTCATGAATTATTTAGATTTACCACCAGCAGCTGCAACCTATTCGAAAAGTCAGAAACTAAAATTGCTACACCATCTTTGCGACGAAAGCCAGCGCCTCTTTGACGCATTGGACCTCCAACCTTTGAACTTCTTGGTCGAGGTACTGGATGTTTTAGATAAGTCAGGGGACCTCGTACCAAAGTGTTTGCGTCATGCTATTGGTTCTGTCAACTAATACGAGAACAGTCGGAAGCACTTGAGGACTTCCTACACCGGCTTCGAAGCAGCTTGCGTTCATGTGAGTATACCAGTGTGCCGAAGAATAAAACTTAGGGCTTTATGCTAGCGCGACAGATTATCTCCGGCGTAGACGACAACCGCGCACGGGAGTGTATCCTGACCGAAGACCGAAAAACACTCAAGTGGGACCGAGCCGCTGAAATCGCTCGCACTAAATCACTAGCAACAGGAACAGTCCAAAACGCTTATTGTTTGCCCACAAAAGCATGACATTTCTAAAATCCAAAAGCCCCGTCCTGAAACTGGATTACTACAGGAAAGCTTTCGCTGATGGGGTTTCCTGCACAAAGCCAACTTTCCAAGTGCCCACCTCGCAATGCGGAGTTCAATGCCTGCAGAAAGCAAGGGCATCATGCCAATTGTCATCTTTCTAATAAAATATCCCAAGTGAGTTCCGATCCGAACTATCCTTTACCGGTATCGCTGGCAATAAACGTTTTCACTGTTAGTCGGGTTCAACTCAGTTCTTGCCGTACAGCTGCATCTGAACCCAAATTCCCTCCATCCGACATTCATGTGGTATTTTTTGTTTCCGAAGGCCGCAAGGCTACTACTACTACGTAGCTTTAATGATAAACATTTGTATGAGCTTTCGTTGCTCCTCCCCTCCACAAATTCAACGGTTATAATAACTCTGGAGTAGACATCCGTGGTTACTTTTTCGTTACCCTGCAGGTGGCCGGTAGGCCCTCTCCTGTAGCCGGTTACGTTTCCACCAATGATACTCGTCCCTCACCGGGCCGAAAAGCTATGGTTGCATTGAATGTATCCTCCTCTGTGTCTCGCATGAACATCATGTCGGCCAGTGCCAACACATTAAAATTAGCCTGTCCCATATTGTTCGTTCCACCAATCGGGCGAATTCCTGAAGCTGTCCAAAAGATACGAATAAAATCTAATACAGTAACGCCGCTATCGGGCACCCACAGCCTACAACCCTTGCAGAAAGGCAGGTCGTATCCACCCCCTTCTAAAAATGGTAGAACCCGTCAGTGGCACGGAGTGGATAAATCCCATACTCACGGTCCTAAAGAAGAATGGTTCTGTTAGACTTTGTAATGAATTACAAGCACAGTACAGTCGAATCGTCGCTGACAGATTTGTCTTGCCGTTCCCCGGGGAACTTCTTGCCTAACCGGAAGGCACCCGCTTTTTCCAAGCTAGACCTGCGAGAAAGCATTTTCTATATACTTCCAACACATTATTTACGATCGCTTACAGCTTTCCCAGTAATGGGCGATTTGTTTCGATCTAAGGCACTACCTGTGGGCCTTAGACCCGCCCCGACTGCTTGACAGAAGTTTCTGGTGCATTCTTTAGCCAAGATGTCTGGTCGGATAGTCTATATGGATGACATATTTGGATTTGGTTACACAGCCGAAGAGCATGATGAGCGTCTTCATGCGGTCTGGTTGCTTTTGAATGGACTGGACTTGCTTTTAAACACCATTTTTGCGTAAATTCCATTCAGCTCGTGGGCCATTTCATCACTAGTGGCGGAGCACAACGGAGTGCAGAAAATACAAGGGCGATTGCTGACTCGCCCCGTACTCAAAATGTCACTGAGATAAAGAATTTCCTGGGATAATGTTTACACTGCCTGCTTTTATTACAAAAGTTTACCACTCATGCAGAGCTATTGAGGCTATTAACGAAAAGCAAACATGGATTTAATTTGGGGGCCATCACAAGAGAATGCATCCACTGGGACCAAGCTCCACATAGTCTTCTTGCTGACGATGGCCGTCTTTGATGAAAACAGTCCAACCTTTTTTTACCAATAAAGTCTCTAATATCGGTTTTGGGAGCAGTATTATCTCGAATTCAGGACCGTAGTGAAGAAGTCGTTGCACACGCGTCCCGAAAACCTACTGAAAGGAGGGCAGGGCGTTCTGCGGGTGAAAAGGGGCCTAAGCATGTGTTTAGGCCTGTAAAAGGTGGGATTCATTTTTATTCGGTCGACCGTTTGCACTGCAAACCTACCTTTCAGCCTTGAGGATACTCCTTGCCCGGAGAAGTACTGGTCTTAGGGTACTACGCATTCACAGGAGGTATGCCGGACAGCTTAACTACAGCTTTCAAAATGCCTTCCAACTAGCGAGTGAAAATTAGGCGGTTGATGAACTTTCCCGTCTTCCCCCTGAAGGAGTCGAAAGACATGAGGAAAATTCTTTACAACTATTAATTTCCGCCTTGCGGCCCGATGGCGCTTCCACCGTATCAAGAGGAACCCCAGAGGACTGCTGGTGAGGACGAAGCTCGGAATCTTACTACAGTTTCTTTTAAAGGGGTGGCCCCATCGAACTAAAATACCTACCTCCACTCGTTTGTTCTACGTCTTGCACCTCGACCTGTCCAGAGTAGATGGGTGTTTTATGTGCGGCACGAAACTCGTGGTTCCTCGCAGCTTCCTTTCTAAAATTATTTCTTGCTCCCGTGAAAGCCACCCCGGAACTGTACGGACCAAACGGGAAGCAGAATCGTGGTTCTGGTGGCCAGGGGTGTCAAACTCCACAGAGAACTTTGTCTGAAACTGCGAAACTTGTTCGTTGTCGGATAATAGCTCAAAATCGTTCGATTCACAGACCTAGCCGGTAACTTATCTAATGCGGCCTTGGTTCAAGATGTCCAAAAGTATCATGGGTCCGTCTAGTTTAGCCCCTGCTCATCTGAATAATTGTCTTGTGGCCACTTGCTTCTACTACAAATGGCTTGAGGTGCTTCTGTGTGGGAATGCAACGACTGCGGCTATTATTTTGTGGTTAAAAAAATCTGTTCTGTCAATTCGCCCCCCCAGAATAAATCGCCACCGAGAGAGGGTCCCAGTTCACAAGAAGTAGGTTTGCTTCCTATCTAGAAGCTAGCGCGATGACATTCACTCCCTACTCCTTACAATCCAGCGGCAAGTGGCATGGTAGAGCTTTTCAACGGAACATGAAAAGAAGCCGTTCAGGCTCTGTTTTTGGAAAATTTTGGAAGAATACCGTACTGGAGGCTCTATTCAATTATCGAATTACGCACATTTGAGCTACAAGTCAGATACCCGCAGAACTCATGTTCTGACTCCCTGTTAAGAGAACATCGAATGATGCCGGTACTTTTCCGAGACTAACCAGCTCAGACCAGCCGGGACTTCAAAAAGGGTATCAAAACCCACGGTAAATCTGCGGAACCTATCCAGCTGGGAAAATTTGTCCGCCTCCGCAAACAGTCTGCTGCCAAATGTCAACCAAAATTGTCCGAACCTTTAAAAACTGCACTTGCCTGCGGATTCGACACATCAGACCAGGTCAGATCAAATCAGATCAGATCACAGGGTATGGAGGCTTGAGCCAAATTGCATCCAGTTTCTTGAACCCGAGGCTCCAGAGATCCTCACGTGCTGCAGCAGAAAAACGAAAATACAGCATTCGTTCTAGCGGTCACGACAATGCGGCAAGTTTATATTTGCCTGACCATCCATTTCCTTCTCTCAAAATCTAGAGAACCCCGGTGGAGGTACAAGCTACCTCGGACCCCACTGTGCTGCGAAAACGGTAGCTCTGCATGCAGGTTTCGTCAAAGGTGAGACCTTGACGCTCATATTCCTCGGCTCTCTCTCTCGGATGCCGTGGTGGCGCTTGCTTGGATGATACTGAAGGTTTTCTATCTTCCTACTGCGTCTGCAAGCACAACTGGAGGCGTAGCAGTGAAGGCAAAGGACCAAATAAAGAGACAAAGAAAACAGAAAATTAATAATGGCAGTAAAGAATAAAACAATAACACGTGGAAATAGATGAATACGAGGAAAGGAAGCCCAGCGACTTGAAAATTGGTCAGAAGTAGCCGTGATGCTGATCCCGGTGAGAGTGAAAATGTTCTTACTTGAAATGTCAGATATAGGACACTTCACCGTACCAGGATTCCACTTGCAACGCGACACAGGCCAATCTCTGCTGCATATTCAGTTTGATTCCAAAACAGGTTGGGGACGGGTTGTGCGTTGGGTGATGGGTGACGTGTTGCGTTGTGGTGTGTGATGGCAGGTAGGCGGACCCCTGCATCCCTTGCCCAGGAGCTCACCTCACTGTTTTCCTTTTATTCCGAACTATGACATTTTGGCGTTTATATTTCCTCAATGTCCTCCGGGACTCTTGTAAGATCATAAAATGTTTGGGCAGTCCGGTGTCGTACTTCACCTTTCTTGTCGGCCTCCGCGGTCGGGGCTCGGTGGCCCCCTTTGCCACATCACATTCTGACCTCGATTTACCAGGACAGGGGCTAACGGGAGATTACAGCACATCTTCCTTTTTTGGTTTTGCAGGAACCTTGCGCCAGGCCGAGGATCACTGTTCCATTATAGTGACTCTCTTGGGGAAGGTAATGTAGTTAGTGCTTAGCCGCTTTGCCTTTACGCTTGTGCCAGTCTCTTCCAGTATAGTCCAGCCTGACATGTCGCAGCGATAGTGGTATGTTCCTGGCTGAGGGCTTATTGGTCCTTAGTGGAGTCCTGCAAAAGTGTGGAAAACGGGAGTGACGGCAGCTATACCGAACTTCGCCTGGCTAGCCTATGAAAGGTGGTGTCAACTTACTGTTGTAGGTTATCGAGGAAACTTGGATTTCAGCAAGACCTATAAGCGAGCTCCACTGCACGGCTCAGATCTTTTGTTCCCTGATGAAAACTTTTTCGCTGCGGCCTCAAGCACCACGTATCCTGTAACTCAAGGGGGTCATGAAGCAGTCTGACATTCTACACTAGGTCAACCTACAAGCCACCTCAGTGGGCATCTATTTTTCTCTCGAAATCAGCGACCATCTGGGCCTCCACCACCGAGGATGAAGGTTTACTCCATTGATTTACTACTCATTGGGAGGAGAAACTTCCTCTAATTTCCTCGCTGAAAAAAACATTTTACCTGTTTTGCCTCGTGTACTCTGAGCCTGTCATCTGTGTTTCTTTTGAGCCACTGAAGTCCTCCTAAGTCTGAGAGGCCCCTCATAATCTCGAATTGTGCGGCAAGATTCCCCTTACCCTCCTTCGCTTCAGAGAGAACAACGTCGATTCTCTAAGTCTTTCTCCATAAGGCCTGTTTCAGGGTTCAGTAAATATTCGTATGAACCCTCTTTGCACGCGCTCAAGTAGCTTCTTGTCCCGGATAAGATTTGGATACCAGGCTTGAACGGCATACTCTAGAAGTAGCCTCACGCGAGTTGTGTAGAACGGTAACAGTACCAACCGCTTCCGCGACGCAGTGGTTCTCAATAACTGTGAGAGGGCACCAGTACCTCTACTCGCGGCTCCCAAACACAGCCAATGGGTTTTGAAATCTGCTGTCATAAACGCCCCCCTGATCTCTGACTGTGTCGGCTCTTCCCAAAGCAACCCTTGTATCTCCGTGCCCAAGTTCCCCAAGGCTGACCTGAGGGCAGTCCTCGGCGAGTTGCCTGCATTTGGTGGTGTTTAGTGGGAGCTCCCACTCTGTGTAGCACCGACATAAGTTATCGGAGTCACCCCGTGACGCACATTCTCTGGAATCTCCAACTATCTTAACACCTTCAGCGAACATAAAGTGTGGGCATTTCTGTTCAAGTTTTTATATATATATATATATCAGAAGCAGCAGTGGCCCAGGTACCCACTCCTGTAGGACACCACCGGAAACCTCACGCATATCGGACCTGTGGTCCCCAACCTCTACATGGAATCTCCTCTCTCTGAGAAACTCAGCCACCCAGTCACACAACGATGGATCAATTCCACGAGCTCAAAGCTTGTGCACCGGCAGCCTGTGATTTACCGGGTCAAAGGCTTTCCTGAAGTCGAAATAACAAACCTCCACCTTTTCGCCATCGTAAAGTCTCCTCGTAACCTCATCAGGGAAGCTCACATGACTTGTCTTGCACGACCTTTTCTTCGTGAAGCCATGCTTATCACTCAACCCCGGGGTAGGAAGGCGACCTTTTGTTTCCGTGGAATCCTCTCCAGGACCTTCATCACCACATGTGTCAGGCTTACTGATCTGTAGTTGGGAGCTTCTTCTCTGCTGCCAATCTCGTGCAATGGCACCACCTGCTCCGGATTCCAGTCTCTTGGCAGATGACAGAGGCTGGTTGAATGGCTGAGAAAGAGGTTCGGCCGGCAGGTTGGGTGAGAACTCTAACAGGGCTGAACATATTTCCTCTGGGCCTGATGTCTTATGTAGTTCTGATACTGATAGCTCCCATTCAACCTCGTCTTCCTCAATTTGGACTAGTGGCATTCCTGTTCCGCTGAATAGAGAGAGGCTGGGTGTGTTTCTACCACCATCTTTGCTACGCGCTCCTCCAAAGTGGTGGAGCAATACACTGGCCTTGCCTTCACTCGTTTCAGTGTTTCCGCCTCTGGGGTCCTTTGCATTACCAACTGCGGCCTGTAGGGCTGACTTTGACCGGACATAGTTAACTTATGCCTTTGAATTAAGTTTCATCCCTCGAGCTAACCCCTTCTCGTGTGGACTTCTGCACTGCAGTCTGGTTCTTGAAGCCCTTCCACGAGCCGTCGTATGCTCCAGTAGTTTGTTATGGTTCCCCTTCTCCCTAAACCTGCACCAGACTTTTTTGTTTTCTAGCCGGTGCCTTCCGCGCCCTGGAATTTCACCATGGTGGCAAGCCATTTCATTTAATCCGCACCAACGGTGCTGAGGCATCCAGAAGTTTCTTTGGGTTCACCTTGATATGATTTAACTCCTCTTCCACGCTGATGTGGATGACCTTCCGATTCAGTTCCACCACCGCATCCACTAGCTTCGGGGTTTTTAGCCTTCCGAGCTTACGGTGGCTGTTGTCCGGGGGTGCGCTTTCGCGTTCCCCTGGTTCGATGTTTACCACCACGTGATCACTCTTCCCTAGTGGTGCTGTGATGGCCGCTGGACCGAGGTCTTCTTCATACTTCGTCATTACTAAATCGAGTATCACAGAGTTACTTTCTAACCTCCGACGCATTTACTGCTGCAGGCGTTGGACAAGCGCTTCTCTTTGTAAAACTTGTAGAAGTGCGCCTCCAAAAGATCCCTGAGGTGCATCCTCCACTTCACAGTCTACTTCCGAGGCCTTGAAGTCCTCCACCGTGTACGCTGATTCATCTTTACCGACAATGTCCATTACCGCCAGTAGTCCACTATCCTCTGTTCTGGTACAGAATGGCCTCCGGTCAACACAGAAGAGAGCCACAGGGCCTTTTTGGAGTCTAATTATACAGCTAATACAGCGCACTTTAGGTAGCCCATTTCTATTCCTTCTTGCCGGCACAAGTGCTTGGCAACCAGCAGCTACAAACCACCAACTAATCTGCCATCGTCCCTATCATTCCTGTACTGCACGAAGCCCCCAAAGCAAGCGTGACTGACCACATCCTGCGGCGTGAGCCACGTCTCAGTGAGTGCAACGATCTGTGCACCGCCCAGCTTGGCAACTCAATAATTCCACTTTCTGCGAATGCCGCAGGAATTCGCTTATATGTTCAACAAGCTCCCGGAAGCTAGCGGTCCTTTCTTCTTAGGGCATTTACAGGGATTTTTACGCTCCCGCGCTTTAAGCTCGCGAGCTGCCCCCGTTTTTTGGTTCTCTAGCTTCACTTTCTTCGAAGCTAATCATAAGCTTTACGAGAGAATGTTCTTCTCTCCCTCCAGTATCCTTCTTCCCGCACAATTACCTCATCTTCCAAGTCAGAGCACACGCTGTCCTCCTTAGAACCCCATCCACGAGTACCATGGCTTATTTTCTGCCAGCTTCGGAGATTTCAGACCAGCAGACAATACGCCAGATTCCAAGATTTCATGAGTAGTATACTTGCCGGTTGCCTCATTTCTTTCAAGTCAGTCTGCACCCTGGGGTTTGTGAACTACAACAATGTTAGTCTCAGCCTTCTATCGCCTTCCGATATATCCGCCCTTTATTTTCCAAGCCGCAGGCTTCTTTTTATCTTGGCCTGGTCGGACAGACCAGAGCTTCTTAGCCAGTTTACCACATGATATCTCATGGCCCTATCCCTCACTCTGCTCTCTTTTACATGCGGTTACGAAATTTCGTGAATCACTACATTTCCATACCTCCGCTTACCTACTTCACTATTCTTTTCTAGGCTTCCCATCTATTGACTGAAATTCGCACCGTCCTCGAGCAGGCCTTCTAATAATTTACCATGATCCTCTAGTCTTGTGGCAATTTTCAGAAACAGCTGCTCATTGCTTGCAGGTTAACTGACCTCTGTGTCTCGCACGATGGACCGAAGTTTGTCCCTCGTTGGCTTCCTAGTCTCGTTTAGTTTCACTCCTTTGCTCACTCTTCCTTAACTCAGTCCGTCTTCGGCTTTTCCCTCCAATCGGCGGCCTTCCCCATCAACTTTGTCCTCCGGACCTGCGCACTCGTTCTCAGGATGTAATTGCAAGTCCCTGTTACCACACATCTGACCACGCCTAATACCCCTTAACCCCATTTGAGTTATTGTGGATTGGTAATTCACGCAGAACCACTTCAGGTACTTATGATTCACATAAATCCCATATGCTTTCCTAGCAGTTTTACTGCACGTCCTATGGTATCACGGCTTGCAGGCGTCACAAAGATTCCCTTCATCCTCTACATCCACCTTACAGTTCTCCTTTCCGCATGAGGCCTGGCTTTCCTTTTGAGCGTCTTAGTCCTTCCCAATCTTCTTTTTGACGGCAGAAGTCATCCCAGTTTATGGTGATAAATAATTCTGCCTTCACCACGGGTTACAAAAGACCATGCACCACAATAGAGACAGCTGAATCTGTCTGGGAATGCAGATAAGTATTCCAAAGGCCAAACAGAGACAGCTGAAAGGGAAAATAACTTATGCAACGAAAATGTGCTCGAGACAACCTGAAATCCACTGCATGGTGGTTTCCGTTATCTCGATGATATGGCTAAAAACTGCAGCCCAAGGCTTTCCCGAGGTGGCCCGGGCAGTTTCTGTTGTCCCTCCTACAGTTTCTTCTCTTCCACAGATAGGGTCTTCATGCAGCATCAATTCGCGGTGCTTATTTCTTTCTCCGCCGACTTGAGGTTATTTCTTTAAGCTGGGTAGTTGGCCTTCAGTGTGATTTTTTCTTCCCCCTGTCTTCCATGCAGCCCAAGGTCGCGATGTAGAGCAGTTCGAGGGTGAACGTAATGTGAAAGCTCGGTGATCGCTTACGTATAGTTGACAGAAGGATTGAGAACCCTCGCTTATGCACAATAGTGACGCACCAGGAGTACAGCTAAGGCTCCTGACCCGATAGACAGGGCCACCTGAAGGAAACCGCTCACAAATGTTGTCTCAGTGAGAACAGGAGCGACTCTGACTGGACATTTTCTCAGGTGTGCTTCTTTCCCACTGAAAGGCGTCCTATCTCGCGTGACAGCCGTGACCATCTCACACTTATGGTCACTCGTTTACACTCACGTTTTTATTGTTACCCGTTGTGCCGTTTCACTGTTACTGATCCGGTGCTGAACAAGAGCTCATGTAACTCGTATCTTACTTTTCATTGCTCACGGAACAACTAGATACAACTCTTCCGCGGATCTTTGCATTAGGAGTTGCCTCGACGGGGACCTTCCGCCTCAGTCTACTTGCGCAGTTGCCCGCAGGCTTGCAGGTTTCCAGTTCCATCGCCGCCGCACATAAATTTCTGGAGCCTCTTGTTCCACGGCTGGTTTACCTGTTCTGGTGCTTTTTTAATTCTCCGTCTTCATTGTGTTTCACCTGCAGTAAGACGATCAGATTGGTCATCTCGTTCTCCCTTCCCTTCAGTGAGCATTCATCCCCCATTTTGTATATAGCTCTCCACAAGAACCCTATGTGCACTTTTCAGGTTGCTCTGCTTTCCCACATTCCGTATAACGTAAGGACAAGGTCACATCACGACTTCCATATGCAGTTTCAAACCGTGCGATCAGCCATTACCTGATCTGTCTGGCTACCAGGTGTTTATTTCTCTCCCATGTTGTTCGCTGTTTTAACGGCTGCGTGTTTGCACCACACTCCGTCTCACTTCCAAGTTACCTTTTTTGCTGACTTTTCAAACTACTCTGACCACTATGTAACTTTATTCGCTCTGCTTACTGTAGCTTTCTTCCCACTGCATAACGTACTTTCATTGCTTAACCGATATTCTAATTTTCAACTGTCATCACATGACTCACATGCACTGACAAATTTATTAGATCCCTTCTCAACTGTTTTCTCTGACCTCTTCCTTCATCTTTCCTCACCCATGAAATGCTCCCCACCGCCGTCATCACTTCTGTGCCTTGGAAATTGCTTCGCTCTCTGTTTACTCGCCAGGTTCACCTGTCGTGAAGAAAATTTGTCGTGATTTACCTAGGCCAATTCTGTACCATCTGATATAACTCCACCCGTCTCTTCCAGCCAGTGTTATTTCCCTGTTTCAACACTTCTACTCTTCCCAGCAGCTCCTCTTATATATATACATATTCTCTCTGCTTCCTCCAGTTCTACGCCGGTCAGTTCCCTTGCCTTCATCCCACTACCCCTCGTGACACGCTTCTATTCTGTCTATATTTATGCCTCACTTCCATCTCACATCGACCTTTCCGGATCAATTTTGCCACTTGACCCACTCTTTACGACTTGCACCGGTTGTTACGAACGTTTGAGCAATGCGTAGCCAGATTCGCAACGGATCCCGAAATCAAAAGACGATTATCCGTGATATTCTACGATACTAGATTATTACAATAAACAATGACATAAACAATATACAAACCTCAATAATACGATCACAAGGACTCAACAACGAGAAACCGAATAGCAGCGTGTGAGCAGACAGCACGTGCGTCACGCAGGTCCTGAACAAGGATGTGTCAAAGTAGCGCTCTGGGCGCGAACAAACAACAATTGGTCCAGAAAAACAACCAGTTCGTAAAGACAAGTCAATAGTGTATGCAAATGAGTGATGTTGGGAAAAACACTGAATCGTGAGGGAAAAAGGGGGATTTTCCACGACCGGCTGTTACACTGCCCACCAAAATCCTCCTGGATCCTTAGCAGAGTCAAAGGTTCGGTATAAAGGTTTTGATTCTTCCTACCTGCCTAGGCCCTGCTGTCAGTGCGCGCGTCTAATGCTCGTCGTCAACGTTCTACTACTGGTCGCACCTAATCCATTGGATACATAGAAGTGAGGCTAGTCTACATCTTCCACAAGACCAAATGACCGATGGCGGGCGTGAATGGTCACATAGACGTTGTCCTCGTAAGGGGCCGTCCGGTCCTGGATGTACGTGCTTGAGTGTGTGTGTGTGAGTGCGTGTGTGTGTATGTGCCGGGGGTACAATGAAATCACAGATATGACTACACATCAAAGGAGGACTTTCTGCAATGTCAACGAAAGACCGCGTGGCAAGAAAACGAGTAAATGTAGCATGTGTGTGTGACCTGAGCTCCGCTACTTCCACATATGCAAGGGGCATTCGGTAGCGTCAACAAAAAGCAAAACAACGAACACTGTCACATGTTTGATGGGTTTACGGGATGTAGAGTGCGTCGTGCATGCGTGTATGTATCGGGATGTACAATGGAATCGCACTCATCACCACATATCGGAAAGAACGTTCTGTAATGTCAACGAAAGACCGCGAGCACCTTAACGTGTTTGACGGAGATTGTGTGGTATATATGGTGTTTCTTTATCCACCTCGATTACTGGTGTGAGAAAGGTTTACTAGGCCTCAGGGTTATCAGCTCCTCCGTCTTCGCTCTCGAGTAGGTTAATACTGCGTATGTCACGAATGAGCACTCCGTTAGCTGTCTTCACCTTCACCGTTCGTATCATTCCGTCAGTGCTTTTGATGGTTTCCGTAACTACTCCCAAAGACGAAATGCTGAAATGTGCGCGTTCGTCGGCGATCATAACCACGTCCCCAACTTTGAATGGTCTTGTTTTGGCCAGCCACTTCTGTCGAGTCTGCAAAGCCGGTAGGTACTCCCGTAGCCATCGCCTCCAGAAGACCTTGGCCAGATAGTTCGCTTGCTTCCATCCGTGGAGGTAGTTCCCACGAAGGTTTACCGGCCCTTAGAAACCCTCGTTCGACCTTAACGTCAATAAGTCGTTCGGGGTGAGCGCCAGGTGGGTGGGGTCGCCGTTCAATACTGGAACCAGGGGGCGGTTGTTCAGGATTCGCTCCACCTCAGTCATGACGGTGTTCAGCGTCTCGTCGTCGGGCGGCTGCTGCTCCATGATTGACAGCAATATCGGTCTGGCGGACCGGATCATGCGTTCCCATACGCCGCCTCGGTGGCTGGCCTGTGCGGAGTTGAAATGCCATCGTATGCCGTAGGCCACGGTTTGATCCTGCAGTTCGTCCTTGTTTATGATCTTGTGCCAACGCTGCAATTCCCGGTGAGCGCCCACAAAGTTCGACCCATTATCTGAGTATATATCGGCCGGTACGCCTCATCGGTTGATAAATATTCGCAAGGCCCGTAGAAACGAATCGGTCGTCATCGAATGTGCGACTTCTAGGTGTACCGCACGTGACTTCATGCAAGTCATGATACATCCGTATCGCTTTTCTAATCTTTTCCCGCACTTGATCCACAAGGGCCCGAAGTAGTCCAACCCGGTGTTACTGAACGGCCACCAGCCCGTAGTCACCCTGCATTCTGGTAGTGGGGCCATGAATTGTTTGCCTGCTGTGGCATTGCGTCTCCTGCATTGCACACACCGTCGGATTGCGCGTTTTACAGTCTCTCGTCCTCTCAACAACCAAAGACGCTTTCGGATGACGCTCGTCACGTGACTTTCCCCGGCATGTCCCTCCACGGCGTGGACGTGTTGAATCATTAGCTCCACTACGGGTTGTCTCGCAGGCAGCAGTATAGGATACTTTGTGTCGGAGTTCAGGTGGGCGTTGGCCAGCCTACCATCCACCCGCAGCAGTCCGTTGATGAGTTTGGGGTTTAAACGCTCCAGCTCGCCTTTTGGAGATGGTATGTCTTTATTGGTCGGCCCCACTTCTTCCGCCCTCTTGAGTTCTCGGGCGAACGCCTCGCGTTGTATAATTCTGAAAATATCTTACTCTGCCGCTAGTAGCTCATCGGGACCTATCGGGCCGACCCGTATCCGACCTGAGGGCCGTGGCCCTTTCATGACTAGTAAATTTCTCTTGAACCTGGTTAACCAAACTAGCAAACGAAGCGTCTTCATCCAGGAAGAAAACCTGACCAGTCGCGATAGAATGGATGACGCTTCGATGACGTTGGTTGCTATCACTACGCCTTTGATCTCCAGTTCCACTTCCGTAGGGGTTTTTAATTCGAACACGGGCCAGTCCTGTTTGGGCAATTGCAGGAAGTTTGGCCCTCTCGTCCACGTGTCCAGTTGCCTGAAGTTGTTCGCACCTCGGGAGCACAGGTCGGCCGGATTATCGCTAGACCTGACATGACTCCACTGGTGCGTGGCTGATTCATCGTGGATAATCGTGAGCCGGTTAGCAACGGAAGTACTAAACCGGTTCCGGACGTTGTTGATATAGTAAAGTACTATCGTTGAATCCGTCTAGAAGCTCACCGACCAAATGTAGAGATCGAAACATCTCTTCACAGCTTGCACCACCCTGACTGCCAACACGGCTGCGCTGAGTTCAAGGCGTGGGATTGAGACCGACTTCAGTGGTGCAACGCGGGCTTTGGCAAACAGGATCCTCGTGGTATATTGTCCATCTCCTGCGCACCATCGTCCGTACACCACAGTTCCATAACCGACTTCGGATGCATCGGAAAAGGCATGTAGTTCTCCAGTCCGTGTCGTATGGCCAGGAGTCAAACATCGTGGGATTCTTATGTCCCCTAATTTCTTCAAGGTGTTCAAAAATTCTTCCCAGTCCAGCCGGTCCCCTCGGTCTAGTGACTGGTCTCAACCAACTTTCTTACGGCACAGCCGCTGCAGCAAGATCTTTCCGGGTAGCAGCCATGGTGAGACGAAACCGAGCGGGTCGAACAAACTTGAGACGGCAGATAGTATGTCACGACGGGTTATTGGCAGCTCGGGAACGTTTAGTTCGAAAACAACATCGTCCGTTTCCGCGTCCCATTGTATCCCTAAGGTGCGCTCGACAGGAAGTGGACAGCCGTCCGAATCTCTTGCCCTTTCGGCCTTTTCGTGATACGGGATGACCTTCAGCACTTCTGAAGCGTTCGACGTCCATTTAGTTAGATGGAAGCCGCCTTCTTCCAGCAATCTCGTCAGACCCCTGAACTGCTCTAGAGCTGATTCCACATCATCGAATGACCCAAGGTAGTCGTCGACGTAGAAGTTCCTGCTGACGCTTTCTACTACCGTCCGATGTACTAGATCGCCATGTTTGTTCGCTGATTCTCGGAGGGCGTAGTTTGCACGAAATGGTGACGATATGGCTCCGAAGGGGTGGACGGTCATCCTACAATTCACCACTGTGTTGTCCCGGTCGCTCCCTTCCCACCACAGGAAACGCAAAGCATCTCGTTCTCCTACCGGAATCTTCACCTGATGGAACGTTTCCCTAATATCGGCAGACAAATCCACTTTACCCACTCTGAAACGGCACAAAACATCGATCAGTGGTGTGGTCCAGTCAGCCCCCTGTAGTAGGCGATCGTTTAACGACTTGCCCTGGAACTTGGCCGCACAGTCGAAAACCACTCGCAGTTTATTGGGTTTCTTGGGGTTGATAACCGGATGGTGAGGCAGATACCAGATACCCCTTTTGCTGTCATTGTTGACAGGCACCTTTTCAACGTAACCGAAGGCCTCGTTCCGCTTCATCAAATCCGCGTATCGTTCCCACAGATTCTGGTCTCGAATGAAGCGTTCTTTTAGTCGTTGTAATCGTTGGAGAACATAATTTCTGTTGTCAGTCCACGAGTCGACCGGTGTGCGCCATGGGAGGGGAACCTCGAACAGTATTTTGAGGCCTCTAGTGCCTTGCCGCACCGTTTGTAGAGCGAAGTGATCCTCTTGAGACGACGTCGGTCTTTCGTCTCCAATGTCATGAAACTCCTTTTCATACAGCCGTTTCAGATGATACTCTATGCGGTCCGTTTCGGCGGATAAGTAATTCATGGAACGGCGTACCCCTACTGGACCGTATAACATCCATCCCAGAGCCGTGCGTACGGCATAAGGTGCCTGGCGGTCGCCCACTCTCTGGTCAAGCACCCAATGCGCCTCTGGCACGTCGCATCCGATGAGGAGATCCACCTCATCATCTTCCCAGTTTACAACGGTTACATCCTGCAGGTGGGGCCACCGAGTCAAGATTGCGTTCACCGACCTTGGTGCTCGCATGGGGAGATCCGCTAACGTGAATGCCTCCGTTGGTTCAATTTCCTCGTTAGTGTCTAGAGAGATGAGTTGCAGCCTTAATCTACCGGCAGTCATTGCCTGTGTTCCGCCCACCGTGCTCACTGCCAACGACGTCGCACCTTTAGCCAGTTGGTGTTTGTCGGCAAACCGCTCTTTCACTAAAGTGGTGTCGGATCCGCTATCAACGAAAGCCAACGCCTTGACTATCCCAGTCGGAGTCCCTACTCCCACGGCCACTACGCCTAAACGTACCGGTTTACTGGCAGATTGTGAAGTTGAACAAATCACGCTGGGCTTGGTACTCGCCTCGGATATGGTTACTCTCGCCTGATGCAGCCGCCGATGGTGTCTGCCCGTGCGGCCCTCGTAACCACATGGATTCCTCGTCCTACAAGCTGCTGCCCGGTGCGTGGTGTTGAGACAGATAAAACATGCTCCTGCCATCCTCGCCATTCCCCACCGTTCGTCTATTGTGGCGTTGCCGAACTTGGGGCATTCTGGTAGGCCATGGCTAGTACCACAGGATCTGCAATTTGGTTGCGCCGTAGCATCTCGTGAAATGACGTGTGTATTGGTCCAAGGCTGGTACTTTGGGTGTTCCCGTACAGGGGTTTGGACTTGGCTAGTACTGGGCTTGTTTGCTCGGTTGCTGTCCCGGATGAGTCGGCCGAATCTGCTGTCAGCTATCTTCGTTTGCCCGTCTAAGTATTCAGTCAGGTCTTCGAAGTTGGCTTCTCTGTCGCTTCGACTTATCCGTTCTGCTTCTTCCGCCCACCGACCCTGTAGTTCGGGAGAGAGGTGACGGACTATGCCTTCCAAAGTGTGCATGGCGTCTAGGTCAGCCCTGTAACCTAAATGGTCGAGGGCTATTGAGCAGTTCTGCATCTTAATCACCAAGTCGGCCATGGTGTGGACGTCGCCCTTGGTTCTCTTTGCCTCTGCCATCACGCCCTCTATTAGATTACGGGCTAGCTTGAAAGGTTGGCCAAACAAGTCCCTTAGAATCTTCCTTGCCCTTGTGTAGCCTTGTTCTGGGTCGAGCATGGTGCACCCGTCGATAGCTTCTCTTGCTCGGCCTCGGCAGTAGTGAGTAAGGTAAAGAAGCCTTTGCCTAGGGTCGGTTACCTTATTTTCAACGAACGTCTCGAACTGCTTGACAAACTTGCAATATTGCTCAGCTCGCCCGTCGAAAACCGTTAACTCCACTCTAGGCAGATCGATCGATGGTGGTTTGTAGTCGGCGACCGGCATGGGGTTCCCTACCTTATTGCACCCTAACCTATCGGAAGTGTCGAAGTCACTGGTCTCACGCTCTCGCTGTTTCTGCGTTCTTTTCTCTGCTTCCTGCGCCTGTAGTCTAGCTGATAGTAACTGTTGCTCTAGTTCTAGTATTCTCAGCTTATATAAATCGACATCCTTACGATCAATATTGTTCTCAATTACACATGAACTAGCACTGACAGTACTAGGCGATCTAGCATTAACTAAAGTATCATATGTACCCAAAACCTCCCTAGAGACTTGCCGTATTACTTCCTGTCAGGATTCGACTGCTTTTGATCATTTTTTCGGCATTTTGCGTGATTTTTCCTCGTTCCAAATTGATCTATTGAGTATTGTAACGAACGTTTGAGCAATGCGTAGCCAGATTCGCAACGGATCCCGAAATCAAAAGACGATTATCCGTGATATTCTACGATACTAGATTATTACAATAAACAATGACATAAACAATATACAAACCTCAATAATACGATCACAAGGACTCAACAACGAGAAACCGAATAGCAGCGTGTGAGCAGACAGCACGTGCGTCACGCAGGTCCTGAACAAGGATGTGTCAAAGTAGCGCTCTGGGCGCGAACAAACAACAATTGGTCCAGAAAAACAACCAGTTCGTAAAGACAAGTCAATAGTGTATGCAAATGAGTGATGTTGGGAAAAACACTGAATCGTGAGGGAAAAAGGGGGATTTTCCACGACCAGCTGTTACACCGGTAGCTCCCTGTTTTACAATAGATTTCTTCTGTCACCGGCCATTTACTGCAGCTTAGCAACTCCTCTTTCCATCTAATCCTTTGCCGCGAGACTCAATTTATTCTTCATCATCTCTGGTTACCACAGTTGTTCGTACCGATTTCCAGTCTTTGTAATGCAAACCTCCCAGCTTTCAAATATTTATAATGAGATCAGTCAGATCTTTTGCTTGAACTCGACTTTCAGGTTTACTGGGCGTCCCTAAGAACCGCTCTCTGGGATTATTTAAACCCCCAAGTTGTTCCTTGGTGTGCATATATTTATCGTACATTTATCTCCCTTTCACCTCACTCCTAGGTCTACCTATCCTACTTATGTCACGGAGTTTCCTATATTTTCACCAAATATCTGACCATTCCTCCACAAGTGAAAATTTGACCATGAGTTTGGCGTGCTTATGGTGTCTCCGAAATAAACTATTATTGCTACTATACTTAGGGGAAACGACCGCGCCCAAGTCTCTGATCTGGCCTTTCTGAGTTAGTGGTCCTGGGTTATCCGGGTGTAAATAACGCATTCCATTCAGCCCCTCGGCTGTCAGATGCTAGCATTTTGACATATTCAATGACAGGAGAGCATCCAAGCCCGACTGAACCTGATTGGATTCCGGACACATCAGAACCTTCACATCCTTTGCAAACATCAGGCAGGGCCATCTCATAACGCGCGGAGTCGTTCACACAAGTCACAAACAGTACGGGACCCAGTGCTGATCACTGAAGAGTTTTGCTAGTTACTGCCGCCATCAAAGACTTTTGTCCTCATATTTGACAGGGAATCAGTGGTCACCCACTTGAGCTTTTATTCATCGCATCGGCACTGATGCCAAGCCCACCCCTTTGAGCGCATGTAGGAGTAGCCTGTCAGTCGCGCTGTCAAAACCTTTCCGGAATTCCAGGAGGCATGTTTCCACCCTCTATTTCTGGTACGACTCCTTTGCTGCATCATCAAAAAAGCTTGGTAGGCTGCCAAGGCAGTACCTGCTTCTCCTGAATCCATGCTGCCCAGTTCAGTTCAGCTTTCAGGACTTGACGGCAGTCTGCCAGATTGTCCAGTTTCTTGCACCAATGAGGTCCTTGATCTCCAGGTGATCGACGGTACTAAGAGTTGAGTCTTTCCCTTAGTCGCGTCCGTCCTGGGGAGGAACATTTTAGGCTGGTCCAGCCACGGAGCTCTTTCCGATTTGGCCCTAGGATTAAGCTGCTAGTCACCGACTCCGCTTGACCAACCGCCCCGTGTGGACAAAAACCAAGAACGGACAAAACTAAAGAGACTGAAGTTCGACAGAGAGGGTTCTAACCTTTACCTTCACCAAACAGTCCCCCACAGGCCTTACCCAGTAGGCGGTTTGAGGCATCCATGGAAGTTGCTCTAGTCATCCTTTTCGTTAGTTTACAACACTCCTCAGCAGACCTCACTGCAGACGACCGGCCGCTAATCCCGATCCTCAAAAGTCTAAAGAGAGACTACCCAGGTCCGCCTGGCGCCTTCGTCCTTAGAACAGCTTTGAGCACTTCTTTTAGGTCCCCTCTTGGTCTTCCTTCCAACGAGAATAGGTTTCACTTCCGTAATTCTTGCTCACTGCCAAGTATTTAGTGTTGGGTTTATATAGACTGGTGGCTTTTCAGATGCTTCATTAGGCAGTTCCGGATTACCCTTGTCATGACCTTCAGTAGTAATGACGTCCGGTTTACGGGCTGATAATTCTCACTCGTCTCTCCGCAGCCAGAATTGTGTACAAGGGTGACGATGAATGTAGACCAACCCTGCGGTATCTCACCTTTAGACAGTGTGTTCCACGGAAGCTTTGGCGGATCGGCTAGTAGATCAGCTCAGGGCTTCTCTACTTCTGGATGAGTTCCTTCGTGTCTCGCTGCCTTACACGATGTCAGCAGCCTTAGGTTCTCGAAAACCTCGCCCTCACTAGCTTCGGTGCCTACCATTTCGAAGAAGTAGGCGTAGTTCCGCCCGCATTCCATTTTTGTTTCGAAGCCCTGCTTCTGGCAGCCCCGCACTGCAAAAAAAGTCGGTGCCAACTTGTACAAGCATATCATGGCAGGGATGCATCCTTTTGTCAGAAAGTCTTTTTCACTCGACGGCTTCACCACGACGGGGCACTCTTCTTCTTTTCTTCCCTCACGGGAGCCACCTTATTTACCATTTCCAACGGGTTTTCCCCGAAGTGCCTCCTTTGTCTTCACAATTCTTCCCTTCTTGGCACCAGCCACTTGACTTGGACAGCGTGTTCCCGCAGCTCTTGTTCATCCCAGATACATTTCCAATATATTTGCTCGATGCTCCCGCAGCTTGGAGATTCAGTTCGATTCTCAGGATACCGGGGTTGCCCATGCAACTAAAGACTCCCTCCCCCATCATACTTTTATATTACGTCTAGCTCGCATTTGTCTATAGTGAGTTTATCTATCCCACATTATCCATATACTATTCTACATAATCCCAAAAAGAGTTTTCAAGCACTCTTCTGCGGCAAATCGATCACGCATCCGGCGTCCGGAACCTCTCCGAAGTAAACCATTACAGTAATTATTATCACCCCTGACCTTATGGATTTCTCGGGACCCTGGTGATCGTTAAAATAAACAGTCTTGGCGTCTGACCACACCTCCAATTGGTTACCTACTTCAGCTGATGATAAAGAGTCTTCAGTTTATTAAAATCTCTCCATCTCTCGCAGAAAGCTCCTCCTGGGATCTTTCAGGTTCCTCAGTCTGTTTCAGGCTCGCTGAAGTCAACTGACATAAGTGCTTTCTGCCAAAAACCCATCATCCCACTGAAAAGTGAAAACAATTCTTCAGCTTCCTGTTGACGAGTCACGGGCCTCGATAATTACAGACCATAGAGATTTCAGACCTAATTGTTGTGACAACTACCTCTATAGCTTGCTCGCTGGAAGAGGTAAGCAGCCCGCACTGGTAGGTGTTATGGTGGTTTGCCACGAGAACGAGAACACCGCTTTCTGTACAACTGCCATCTCGATTGACGTGGTAGGATTCTTGTTGATTTGGACACAGTTCACCGGTGTCTACAGCGGGCTGCACCCTTGAATTGGTGAGTGTTACCACGTCGTTACTCTCTGTCCCAGCCCACAGCTATGGCTTCTTGTTCTTTGCACTTGCAGCGTTCGTGTGTACTATTGAGAGTCTCGTCTTTCCCTGGCTTGCTCTTGGCCCGTCAGGAATGTACTTTCGCTCCTCAGCTATCACCCACGAGGGCCCTAACTCTCTTGTGCCAAACGGTTTCGCTTACCTCATCGCTTCCAATTAGTCTGCCCTTACTAGTTTATCCACCAGCCCGCGGAATGCCTGCCCCAAGAGGGAAGTGCGTCGTTGCATGCGTTGCGATGTTCCCCGTGCGTACCGCATCCATGTGGCCAGCAGTAAGAGCCTTCGTAGCCTCCACAGCTGACATTGGCCCATGGGTTTTCCGGACTCATTTAAGGCGACCTCATCAGCATCTTTTTATATCTTATTATTTTACAGTCTTCAGTTCCCGTCAGCCTCTTGTTTGGTTCTGCATCATCAGGTGCAACTCAAGTGTGCTGCCAGACCGGCTTTGCACTACAACCGAAAGGTTTAAAGCACCCTGGTCCAAGCCTGCAGGCCAGAAACGCCATGTCCCATTCAAACGAACAAAGAGGCAAAGTTGTTATGTAAAATGAGCTTAACAAAGTAGTGCAAAATGTAGTCACATTCCTATGGCTCGTAGGATGCTTAGAAGGGTTGTTAATGTGTCCTTTACACGGCTCCCTAGCGACCTACCCTGAAAACCCCAGAGACCACTTTTCTGTTTCGCCCGGTAACTACTTTGCTAGGGTTCCGCAGCTTGAGAACGTTCACTGCAGGTTTTCTTGGCGATATTTTAAGGGGAAGCTGTCCGTTTTCGAGTGTTACACTGTCTCTATGTCTGACCCTATCCTTTTGCACTTCGAGGTTTTATCCATTCAAAGGTTGTTGCTTTACCAGGGTTTCTTTCTTTGGTCCACCGTAGCTACGAATATGCACACGCACTCTTCCTCCTCCCCGATCGGCTCGAGATCCCCCGCTGCAGTCCTAATGGTTGTTTTCCGTGGTTGGGCTTCCTGCAACTTCTGGGGGACATTTGAACTTCAACCTGCAAATTTTCTGCCGGTTGCAGCCTTGAAGTGGTTTCTCGTGCGTCTTGCCCTGGGCCACTTGCTTCTGTCCCATTTGCTTCCCTTTCTAAGCAGTGGCGTACGGCGTTCTTGGGGAGAGCTTTTGCTCCGTAAGCGCATCTAAGTAAACCTTCGTTATTCGAGGTACACAGTGTAGAGCCTCTGTGCTAGACCTCCGCATCCCGTACGAAACCAAGAGTCACGGGTTGTACATAATTCCACTTGTATTGAAGGTACCTAATTTGCATCGCGAGTTTCCCCTTTGGACTTCAGTAGTGTCACCATTTGGTGTACTCTTACTACGGGATATGGGAGCTTTTTGCTTAAAATGCTAGGAACCAGCAACCTGGGGGTAGAAGAGTAACCGGAAGTCTCAGTGCTAGTTACCAAGATAAACCAGGCAGATTGAGCCTTTAAACCCAGTACTTAGCGCGGACACAGTGGGGCTTTAATGCTATTTGAACTGCAGGGAATAAACCGAAAATTCCCTCATCTATCAGTTTCCTCACTTGAAAGCACGAAACAATGGATCGTTTTCCTTTTTCATGTTACTGAGGGTGACTTCTTCAGTCATACAAAAGGAATAGGATATCTGGTTGATGTTTCATCCATCCACGATCGATGCAGTGACTGGTTTTACCCTCGGCACCATCGAATGCCCGAGCATGTACAGACCAAAACCCTGACGCACATTAGCTCTCGGGCCAAATTTAGACCAACTCAAGTTTGACCTTATTTCTTACAGCTAGTCACACTCCCGCTCTCAAGTCCGACGAGTACGCCCAGATTATGGGTAACGCCTTTCACAACACTCCTATTGGCAAAGTAATGCAACGTATGCAAAATAACTGCGGAGGGAAAGGGGTAAGAAAAGGATTATCGCTCGACCTTCGAGCTGTTTTGTATTTCTGAAAACATCCCCACACGATCAACAAATAGACGAGCGAGATATAGAAAAACGGAACTACGGTATGCAGAAGTGGCAGCAAACAGCAGTGTGAACTGATAGCTAGCGAAGAATATAGATACGGCCCTTTTAGGTCCTCTGTTTAGGGGCAAATGACAATCGAATGAGAAGATTCCGGATGGCTGAGGAACCTGCGAAACTTACGTCGAGTAAGACAGTGAAGATGGCCCGAAACAGAAATTTGCCCTAGAGCAATCGAAAACATTCAAAACCACTGCAATTTCAAGTGACTTTTCTCAATTTCAGAGATCGTTCGCTGACAAAAGAAGTGCGAGAAAATGCTTTTGTTGTGGTCTGCAATACAAAGTCAATTGCGTAAAGTGCCCAATGCGCAATGTCGAATATTAAACTCGTAGTAAGCTGGGGAAATGCCCCTGCTGTTATCGTTTTCGTAAAGTCTCAGGTGTGATCTTATCCGAACCTGCCATCTGATCCATGCCGTCAGATGGGACTGTTTGCTCAGTTAAGCGCGCACATGATGGTCCCTACTGTGTAGCTCTTTTGAAACCAAAGCCACAGTCATCCGTCGGTCACTCAGCAACTCCTGTTTTGAATGTTTGATAAAAATTTATCGAAATGCTTTTGGACTCACCTTGTCTTACCTCCACAGTACCTTCAAGTTTTTGTGAATACATCCGACCAAACTCACTTTGTGTTCCTCCTCGTACATGTTTGGCAGCCATACGAATCCATTGTGGGGGTTCTTAGTTTGTTGTTGTGACCCTCCACTTTGTGCATAGGTTCTCTTCTATAGCCGTTTAACTCCGCAGGTATTAACTGTCGCATATCGGGCCGGAAAGCTCCGGATGCTTCGAATATTTCGCCTACATCTCGCGTGCTTGCTTTCGGTCAACACTTATACATTATGTTTACTTTATTGTGCGTTGTCTGGTTTATCCATTGCGAGAGCTCCTTCCTGCTTCTCGCAGAATTCGACTGGATCCGAATGCTATACCGGTGGCAAGTGGTCAACCCCGACCAACTTCTCTAGCACCGGGCAACTAGTGGAAGTGGATGACAAATTGCAGATAATTTATTGCCCAAGAAACGTAACATTAATGGCCTTTATCCCGAAAAAGATGACTCTATAAGAATATTGATTTACGAGCCGTTACCAGTCTCATAATGACTGACGTGTTTGTGTTGCAATCTTCTGATAAACTTTTCGTCCGTTTCGCCGGAACCCGGTTTTTTTCAAGCCAGGCTTGCTAAAGGCATTGTCTTCCGTGCCCCTGACTCCAGGCTGTATAACTCTTACCACCTTCCCCACGAACGATGGATCGCTTCAGCACAGGGCACCACAAATAAGTCTACTTTTGGCTCCCGCTGCTCGGTAGAAATTTATGGTACGCGCCTTATCTAACCTACCTGGTCAGACGGAGTGCATGGATGATGTATGTGCTTTTGGACGTGCTGCTGGAGGGCATGATTTACGGCTTTTTGCGGTACTGCAGTGCCTAGAAGATCTGAATTCTCTCCTTAATAAGGACGAGCGGCAAGTTTGGTTAAACGCTGTCGAATTCTTGGGCCACGTTGTCCCCACTGACAGCAGTAAACTGAAAGCTCAGAAATAATCTCTCAGGGGCAAAAGGACCTGGACAATTCGCCAGTTCTATCCCTTGGCCACTAGCTATCAGTAGTGGATGGAGGTTCGACGCGGGGTACGAGATTCCCTGCCCATCTACTTGTTTTGATGGTGGTGCCCTCCATAAATGTGTCTTCAAAACAACTTAATTGGTCAGGCAAGAGTTCGAGTGCAAAGTCGCGACTATTACTTGGTCGGTTTCTGAGATTGGATGCGCCTAATTCACAAAGGACTTTCAGTTAACCTCAGTTGACTTTCCCTAGTGGACTCACAAAAAAGGAGCCTTCATTTGCTTTCAAAATATACAAATCAAATTGTTGTGGAGAGAATCTGCAGGGGGTGTAGGCAACACAGCAGAAAGATGGAAAGAGGACTACCGGATAAGCATATCTGATGAGAGGTAACAACCGCGGGGCCGATGGTGTGCTTGCAAGAATCCTCCCCCCCACCTGTGGGCCCTCTTCAAAGCCCCTCTGTGAATTCAGAAGCATTTTGTTCTACCCCAGTTTCACCTGATCCTGGCGACACCAACGCACCTACCACCACACATGTGTCCATAGCCCAGTCCAGGTCAGCTCCCGAATTTCTTGTTTCTTCAGTGTCGCTCCACAAGTTTTCTCCGTGTTGGAGACAAAGTTCAGAGCTGGGACAGTGGATGGCTGATAACAGATCTCGCATTCGTGCAGATATCAGGTTCGCTGACATTGGACGACCTTGACCGAGAAGTATCTCTCGGGAGCCACGAATCGGACCATACGGTCGCAATGAGGTGGTTTAGCTACTTAGTTAATACCCCTTTAAAACCAGATTCGTTCCAAACTTAGCCCTCATTCTCGCCTCATGAAGAGACTTCCCTCCTAGGGCGAGAAGAAATAAGTTCTTTCCTTACTGAGAAATTAATGTTGTCTGGCAGTCCCTGCCCTCTGGATTTCCTTTACGGCCACCAGATGGCTCACCTGCCACTTCTCCAGTACAGTGGCACAAGCCCTTGGGCCTTACCACAGCTACATCCCCGAGGCATATGTGGCTGTGATTCGGCGATCCGAAACCCTGGAGTTTGCTTACCGCTGAGATACAGATATATTGTACACCGAAGTGAATTAACCGGTCGCCTCTTTTGCCCTTACATTTCCATGGGTCCGGATATGACCCACAGGGTAAATGCCTAACAAACCAGTCTACGTTATGGTCTTTATTTATGCTCTACATTTTGTAAATTTCAAGACACCGGTATCTTCCCAAAAGTTGGGAAGAAAGTACTAATACCTTCTATTCAAATAAGGAGGAGCCATCGTTTGAACAGTTGTATGCAAATTAGTTTCATTACCAACGAGCAGGTTCTCCTAAAGCACTCGCAAAGGTACCTTTCCAGATTACTTGGGAGCATGGACCACCTGTCCTTCTCCAGCAAGGTTAATTACCCCACAGATTTTATATCATCAACATGTTGACTGTGATGGGCTGCATAGCACAGACGTCTGATGATAAAGATGCTGTTCACCCAATGGGAGGTGCAACCAAGCGGAAGGTAGAACGGCCCTATCGTGAATACAACGCTCCTTGGGCAAGGCGTAGTCAAGTTTGTGCGGATCCCGAAGCCAAAACAAGATGAATCCATAGCTTCTACGGTACTGAATTATTGATCAAGCAACATCATGAAACATATGCCAAGCTCACACTTGCTTTCACACGGACTCATGCTTGAGAACTAAGTTCATGGCGTGCGAGAGACAAGCAAGTGCTTCATGCAGGTCCAAGATAGGATATGACAAAGTAGAGCGTTTGATGCAAATAAGCAAGGGTCAGCTCATAGAAACGTAAGTTGTAAGAAATGCAAACCATATATGTAAGTAATCCCACGAAATCATGAAAATATGTTGCCTTCGATGGATTTTCTACAACTGGTCATTGCTGCGAACATTAACCTGTATCCTGAGCTTAGGTGTCTAACACGGGTGCAGGCATTAGCAATCAGTGAGGATCAGGTTCAAACTTGAAATGGTCTAGCTTTGGACCAGGAACCAGCGAGCTGAAAGACTCCTACAGACAACGAGATACCCCAAGAAAGGGGAACACCCGGTCTCGAGCCCCGAACCGCTGTACTACCCCAAGGCATGTTCAGCTTCCAGGCTTCCCTTGATGCAAAGAGTGAATAGTAATCACGGCATAGATCGTGAGCGGATAAGGCACCCAAGATCAACTGTGCTCCCATAGGGACATGCGGAGTCTGTACCTTTTGGGTTGGGCTATTCCCCATGCCAAACTTCGCGGTATATGATCTGATGTGATGCCGCAGTAATCGGACGAAAGCACGAATTCATGCTGTCGGCTGCCTGTAATCAATTTTCGGGCATTTAGCCTGCATCCGCTTGTCAGCTGGAGGATGCCTGGCCAATAAGCAAGTCGATCAAATGGAGGCTCTGTAAGTATTGACTTGTTTTTTTATTGTGCATAGTCTTTCCAGACGAAGAACTATCCCTGGCCAGATGCGTACAGTTGAATTCAAGTAAGTGGCCGGATATCGATCACGAAAAGGAATAAGGCGTGGGTCACTGACATATGAGAATGAAAGTGCAGCCTTCACCTTTGTTCACACCGAAAGCCAAAAATAGATTATGCCAAAGTAACGTTTATGGAACAACCGCAAAACTTCGTGTTCAAAATTTAACGTTGAAAGTCACTTCCTATATGGCGGATCTCAACAGCTTTGCAAGATACGCATTCTCCAACAACGGCAGTGTCGCCATCATCCCAATCCCCTTTGATCTTATCCTCTAACTCTACCCACCCTCTGCATTGGGTGCCACCACGATGCCCTTCAGCCCGCTCTAAGAGGTTGCAAGCCCCGCTGTGCTAATACCTTCACTTGATTCGCGTCACCCAAATGCACTCCCCCCAGTTGTGACGGCTGTCTTTCATCACCAATATTCCCTGGCCTCATTTTTCAAGCATTCTAACCGACCCTATATTGAAATTAATCTAGGCATCTTTCCGGTGGTTGCCAATTTACTTAGCATTTCATTTCACATACAACGTATCGCACCCCTTTGTGCGTTTTACTTTGTCCCAATATCTACTTGGACCCGTCTCAAGGTTCCTCTTCTTCCGATAATCGCTTATCCCCAGCTAGGACACGCCCAGACTGCGTCTCTCTTTCACTTCTTTTCCGGACTCTAAAGTTGCGCTGCCCAAACTTATCGACGCTTCAACGATCCCAGGACTACCTGTCCCCAACTCGGCCGAAACCTCGGGCTGATGAGCCCAACAGTGTACACTTGTTCCAATCCAAACGGTGCACAGCGCGGTCCAATCCACCTCTCGGGTCGGCGCACATCGGGGATGAAGAGCGTCTGCAACGATGCTCGGGCGCAGCTAAGATGACGGGTCATACTTCCTGCGTTTACTTCTCGAAGTGTTTTTCAGCTTGGGTGTCCGGCGCACGGCCGGCTGCAGACACCAACACCGGCTTAGGATTGCCGCTTCCATTTTCTTGCTACCAAGACCCTCACCCTGCTCTCATTGAATATTGTGCTGGTATTTGATATATGCCAATATCGCCATAGTTGCGCACTTCTTCTGTGCCCGGCAAAATAAGTCTATCAATTATTGTTCAGCCACTTCTCTCAGCTATCGCTCCCGTATATCTTCTTCCATGGCGGAAGATATTCATGCTCCTACAAAATCTTTCATTTGCCTCCCAAATAACACCCTTTTGTGGCGCTCTCCTGACATTCTGTACCTTATTATTCGCCTGTACCTCCCGGATGCACTTATGATTCCATTACCGAAAGCGGAATTCGTTACCACTTTTGCTTCATTGTCCACCAACCCTTCCACCACAGCCGTGCATTGTAGCAATGCAGACCCCGGGTGACTTCAAGCTCTACATATCATCTCCGTCTTCTTCCAACCGTCACATGATAATGGTTTATTTCCCGATTGTGATGAAGGTGTATGCACAAGGCTTGATCCCGCAGTACAGCAGATCAAAGCAATGTGAAATATTCACACTTTTAGAGGGTCGAGTTTGTACATCCCAGTAGCACTACGATGGGACTAGACTGTGTTTAAATTAACTAACTTGAGAACTCCTAACTCAAGAAGTGCAAATCGGTTTCGGTTTTGGGAGAGGGACATTGTGAAAAGCCTGCCGAAAGCGAGGCTGCTGGTCAAAGCGTTAATAAATTATGGGGAAGATGTAGTAAATACAGGGAAGATTTAAGCAATGGTTCCTCGAGAGATCAAAGGCAAATCGGGAAGTATTTAAAGAAATGTATGGACGCACCGGCTGGTTGCCAGGGGGATTTATGGCGAAAGGCCGGAGGGAGATTTTCACCAACGAATATCCAGGCACGTTGGAGAGTAAAGCCAAAGTCAAATCATCAGTCAGCAATGTCAGTGACGTATTGAGTGGTACTTCGTTGATATCATTTGAATAAATCCTTAGGCAGGTGGACAGTGGTATGGAAACTTAAAGAATGAGTGAGCCTGTGAGGCCATATAAGTTTATTTTAGTTGTGCTTGTTTTAGGTAATTCCATTGCGGTAAGGAGAGAAAGACGCCACATTCAAAAGTGGGCTCCGGGAGAAGTAGTTCACGAGGAACGTAGTGTGCTCTCAAAGCGAGGTGAATGATGGTTGGACGCTTTGCCGGGGGTTTCAAGAAGAGTTCGTCGAGAAGGCAGTCATCTGGAACGAGAAAATGAGGCAGATGCGTCAAAACAAAGATGAAGAGGTGAAATTCGGGTGCGCTAGTCCTATGGCAGTAACTTACAGGGGACCAGGCCCGGGGCGACAATGAATATAGTCCACCGTTGAATTTCCCCCCATACCCCATCAGCTCAACTGATCAGCCGTATTGAGACCACACACCGCCTTTTCCTGCCGTTGTAAGGCACCGTGTCCTTTCCATCTTTATCCACGTGAATTTACTCGTTTTGTAGATTCTGTTCACTGCTGGTACCCAGTACCTAAATTAAAAACGGAACAATCGAAATTGTTATATGTCTCTTTTCGGTGGTCACCTCCTTATCCCTCTCGGTTATCGTGTACTGCTTTGGTGACCATGTGATTCACCGGCCCCTTTTGCATGCACCTTTATTCCCAACAGCAGAACTTGCTGCTAACTTGTTACAGTATTCATTACCGCTTCCACTGCCTCCCTGGGATGCAAAAACACTAACTCCGGTCTACGTCACTGCAGAGAACTGTCTCCTTATTCTTCCAGCTTTCCGAGGTCTGATCGATGAATTTTTACCGTCTCACTGGTTTATCTGATCGCCCGCTTTGGGACACTTTATGACCTTATCTTAACCTCATGAAGCACCGTGTCATCTCCAGTCTTGACAACCACAAGTTATTTCTTCCAGCAGACTGGTATGTGTAGATATCTGGCGTTGATCCTACTAGGAACAAGAACAATTGACTCACCCTCTCCTGTCATGGGCTCTTCTTTCATCCATTTTGATATTATGGTCACTCCAATGCCACTATACAACTGGCAAGTCTTTTGACTGTGCGGGTTCTCATTAACGGTCGCCACCTCAAGGACCTCCATGGCTCACTGTTCTCACCGACATATTTTCTTTTTGCTACTTATGAACAGCAGTTTCATCGAGGTGCAACTTGCTGCACAAGAGAATGCTAAAGGAAGCAAGGCTTTTTTGGTGACTGTAAGCGGCAAGACTGTTAGATGCTTTGGGGGCTGGGAGGTGTAGACATTGAGAAAAGAGGTGATGGCTGCGTACGTTTGACGATAGTTTGGGTTCCGTGGGTCGCATGGTGCTCAGTGAGCCGATAACAACCTCCCCGGGGATGAGAACTCCAAAGGGTAGATGGGTTCGAACGGCGAAGCGATGGGTGTCTATATAGTGCGTAGAAGTGGGGTCCAGGCAGGCACGGAGAAATGGGTGGGATGCTGATATTAGGCCTTGTGATAGATGCGGGGTTTTGAGCCAGTTTCTGCAAGTTGATCGTTGAGCATTCACTGTGTTATTCAAAAGGGGGATATGAAGAGGTGGGGCGGGCTAGTGTCAGTTTAGCGCAAATGTGGAGAAGTGCTGTACTAGTAAGCGGTGTTAGCTCATCTGCACAAATTTCATGAGCGGAGAAAACCAAGAAAACGGTCGTGAGCCTCCAAGGAATCTCGTCGAACCGTCAGCAGATACTGCTCACATCAAAATGTGTCAAATCGCGAAACGGAAGTGCATCCGGGAGGTACAGGCGAATAATAAGGTACAGAATGTCAGGAGAGCGCCACAAAAAGAAGGCTTGCAACCTCTTAGAGCGGGCTGAAGGGCATCGTGGTGGCACCCAATGCAGAGGGTGGGTAGAGTTAGAGGATAAGATCAAAGTGGATTGGGATGTTTGCCTGACTGCAGCTGTGGGACGGGACATGTCATTGTGGCTCTGAGACCGAAACTCGCAGGTTTCAACAGATGAACGACGGTTTAGTAGGAGATCTATGGGATGGAAAAATGTGCTGCAGGACAGGAAGCATTGGTTCATTCTTCACGTTATTCGATAACTACGCAGGCTGCTGTCATGCTTCGTCTGCGGCAGGCTAGAGGAAAATTAACGAATTTAATTCTACAAGATTCAGTGGCGACACTGAACTTGGACTTAGAGTAAGCAGTCCGTAGAGTAAAAGCATTGAACTAAGGTAGCTGGGGGATAGTGTGTGAGAACAGAACAAGTGACTTTCTGGCTTCCGTTTGAATTCAGTTGATAATCCAGTCCAATGAAAAGAAGTGAGACTGAATTTCTTGCCCATTTTTTGCTAAAAAGTTGGCAAAAGCCCAAACTTTGGGACGTATTGTGGAATAGAGGCAGGATAATTAGAATAATATCAAGAGGAATACAAGTAATGGGTATGCTGATGCTACGGACAGGGGTCAAAGTAGATAACGGAATTCTGAAAGGAATAAACTTGAAAGGTTCATTATTGGATGACGACCCAACTGGCAAAACCAGACTGAGAAAAGTAACTACTACAAGAAGTGACGGAATAGATGAACGTAAGTGATAGTTGGCAGGTAAACATATTACGAACATCTCATCCCAAGTTTACACTGGGTGAGAGCTCAGCAACCCAAATAAAGGTTTTATGTAGACCGGCCCTCCGAAGGATGCAGAGTAAAATCTGGAAACTCCTTGTGACTTATTCCAAATCCCATGACGTCTCCTCTGGTACGTGAGCGTGTCACCTGTCTCAGGATATTCAGCAAGCTTCCAAAAATGTCGTTCTCAAACAATAACTGTAAGCCTTGAGAAATCATGGAAAGTCCTGCAAACCATCCCGTTCACTGAGGACCAGAAACGATGGCGTCTTTCAAAGACACCGTATCTCCAGTGAACGACGTCCATGTCACGTCCCTTGTAACAATTGCAAGAGTGTTTCTATCCTTATTTTCGGCATTAGTGATAAACTATCCACTCTTCGATGCTCCCAGTCTCACGTCATCAGCTAATCATACTCTGTGCTGCCGTAAACTTACTCTCCAGTATACGTCTAAGCGTCTACCATGGATTCATCGCCCCTCGCTCTCTGGTCACGAAAGCATCCGACTCATACTGTCAGACAGCGATGTTAACAAAGTAAAAGCATTGCTCTTGAATACTTTTATTCTCTTCTTGGGGTACAGTATCTTTCCTCTGAAATCAAAGACAACCATAATAACAGCGCATGAAGGGGGCTTTACGACCCTGATAATTACCGCTTGATTAGTCACACCCATTCCACATCAAGGTTGAAGGTAAGAATGGTAAATGAACAGTCGTCTAATTACTTGTTGGATCAAAATATTATCCTGATTGCTCGGCGCAGCTTCCTCCAAGGGCTTTCTTCTACTACTTGCCAGCTCGCTTCCCCAATTTGGTGACCGGTGCAGTGGATAGGGGTGAGCCGCTGGTGACTAGACCTCTTTATGCAACGAAGGCTTTTGACAAGGTTTCTAAAACCAGCTTGCTCTCTAGAGTGTACGCGAATGAGGCCTCCGGCTGACTGAACGCAAGTCTTACTTTATTTCTGTCAGAAAAGTCCCGAACAGTCTCCGTAGAAGTTCATGAATCGGGACCAGCTCCTGTTACTAGCAGTGATGCAAGGTAGTGTTCCTGGTCCATTGCGGTTTCGACTCCACATTAATGACATGTTTTGCGAAACTCACCAAGGAACCTCTTTCCTTTTTGACGACGGTAACAACTTTGTCTTCAATTTCCGGCCTCAAATTATTCAGAATTCCCCTAGGAATGTTGCTAATAGCATGGGAAATAAAGGCATTGTTTTCTAGCCTGTCTAATGAAACTCTTTGGAGGTAAAAGTTTGTACGTAATCCTGAGATGATGGGCACCACCCCCAAAACCTTGCCTTTCAAAACTAGCCCATTTCGTTCAGTCCGCCATGTCGAGGCCCTTAACATCGTCACATGTGTAGCTTCTAGCCTGCGGAGTGCGCTGCGCTCCGGAAAGCTTAGACAGGACGGACCGCCAATCTCGTCACCAGGAATTACGGGCCACAAGACTGCAAGTTGATCGCCCACAGGTCCCACGCCGGGCCTATCCTTGAATGCTGTCCCACTATTTTCGTTAACATGTCGAAATCAGATCAACTTCCTCTCAAAAATCCTTACAGAGCCGCTTCAATAAAATAATACGGGAGTTTCCTGCAGTTTATGCCATAGGGCTCGGCTTATCCTACCCAGACCTGGCCCCTTATGGCTGTGTCACATGAAGCTTAGCTTGTGCTTTTTCACGTCATTCCACCGCTCCGCCCCTTCCTATAACGATACCTTCCCCCCGGTCCTCTTCCCAACCCGTGCCCCATGCCATCGCCTACTGCAGTCTTCCGCCGCCAGATGGAGACTAGCACCAGCCTAACTTTTCTTTACAGTATATTCAAAGTTACGGACTGAACTCCAGAAAAAAACGATGAAAGTCCCTCTACTTTCCGGTTCAGGAGCTTGCTGGAATTTTATAGGCTGTCCTTAAAGAGATCTTCCATACAGGCCAAAGAGTCACCGAGGAGCTGGCCTTCGAAAACGCGTTTAATTACCACGATTACAGCACCATATCTTAAAACTTCCTTTGCCTGCCCAATGACAGTTTCTAGGACAACTATTTTCTATCGTAACATACTGCACATAATCTATATGGCCATGACATCCGATTCGCAGCTTTCTGTAATATTATCCAGTAAGAGGCTCCCTCTTTCTCCCAATTTTAGAAAAACCCGTTTTCCCACTGCCAGATAGTTGCCACATGACCCTGATCAACCCAGCTTATCTGCCGGCCCTCATTACCAGAACCGGAAAGTTGCTGCCTTCGTTTATACGTAATACCAGATGAGCAGCCTCCAGAAATCCGCCTCCAGCCCAAGATTTTTGGCCTTTCACGTATCCCTCCAGCATCAGATGAATAAAGAAACCTGGTTCATAGGACTTCGAGCTATTCTTCCACTAACTCACTTCTTGGTTCTCCAAATCCTTTCCCGCTTATTCCGGCTCACTATCCCCTCGGTTTTCTTGACCGGCACCTATTTGCTTTTGTAAGCTGTCCCCTCTCGAAATCTCTTGTCGCAAGTAGTCGCCTTCCAACAACTACTAGTCGGCCTCGGTTCCCTCGTATTATCTTTCCCCGTACAACTACCAACCTTGGCAGCCAAGATTCCTGATTCTGTGACCCACCTTCGACTACTATCTTGTTCTCCGTCTGCACCATACAGTCTCTCATGAGTGCATCTAACTTCGCTCCTATCAGCTGACAAGAGAAGGTATTTTTACGTCTCAGACACCAAATATTGTCTTACTGGACTGATGAACATAGGCAGGTCTGTGCCTTACAACATTTGTTATCCTCCCATGTGTTTTTCCAACCTCAGTCTGCACTTACACAGCCCGCGCCGGTAAACGCTCAGATGTCGACGGCTCCTTCACCATGGATTCTTCTTGACCTAGGGAAAACAGGCAATTTCCAGCAGTCGCAAAAACGGGCGAATACGAGGATAATTTCGATTGGGCAGAGGGGTTATGGAAAGTCCTATATGGGCTCGAACGTCCCTCGGTTAGAAAAAAGTGGAAACCAACAAGAACCCACCGTGATATGTTTCATGTCACAACACCACCAACATTGAACTATGAAGGAAATGGGCAATCCTCAATTCCGGGTATGTCTCCCGCCACCTGAGGCCTGGGCTTAGGAAGGGTAAAACCCCACACTGCCTCTGTTGGCTCAACAAGCTTTGGTACTTACACACAAGGATAACTGGGATGGAAGCTCTCCGAAATTTCCGCATACGCTCATCAGTCTCCCACTCCAAGTCACAAACAATCCAGAGTCTCCATATACAAGCATGGCACGTGTGTTTTCGTCATCCAAAATGGCCACAGTAGCACTGGCTTCTATTCCGTTGCTCTGGACGGCATATCGAAACATCAGACCACGAGCATCAGTCTCTTTTTAGCCCAAAAATAAAAGAAATTGTGAAAGCCGTTGTATTCTGCATTCGGGCCTTTTGCTTTTACTTTAATTTGTGAAAAGCGGAGTCTTCTGTGTCCCAGCATCCAAAGAATTCCCCAGTTCATAACACTATCTAAGAATAGCAATCCGTGAACCAAAGCCGGACAATAACCTGCAGTACTAGACCAGTAAATATCCTACAGCCGCATACGTCACATATCCTTTAGACAGTTATAAAAACCTGACATTCGAGCTCTTAATAAATCTTTATTTTTTCCTCGTCTACCCCTTGGACCTCAATATCCCAGTGCACCCCAAGGCCTTATTAACCCTGAAAGACATGACGGGCTGAGATCCTGCTAAACCGGCGTTCGTCGGCTGGGCCCAAAAGTTCAAATGTCGTTATCCCCTAAGAACACTGATTTATGAAATCTAGAACTAGACTCGCAAAAAGCGGCTAACAAGCTTACTTCGTAATCCTTCAATAACCGGACCCTGCAGCCGATACAGACCTGCGTTGCGTCTCACCCCCTTGCTCACAAAAAGGTCACTAACACCAACCTTTCTCACACTGCTTCACCTTTTCAAGCTCTTCTATTTCTATCTGCCATCTTGGCCGAGCTAACCCTCGGCTGGAACACCCTCCGGACTGCTACCCTTGCCTTCGTTTCCGATTCAAGAATCACCCGACCACGTTGCGGTCAGGAAGTATCACATTACCTGGGAGGTCTTTCTCATTGATCCAAAGTTCTACCCGCTTGCGCCGTCGCCCAATGACGCTTACCGAGGTTAAAACATGTAAACTCGTTTTCATCCTTACTCATCCGAGCCAGTCCCTCACATGCTCCAATGAAGACTACTGGAAACCGGCTGCAGAAAGACTGTTCCGACACCAAGGTTCCACCAAATGATGTCGAACGCCACAATTATCTGAAAGCATCCATTTCCTCTCGCCAACACTGCACGACTTTTTGAAGTGTTCTTACTTGTCAGGGCCCTCAGTTGTGGTTCCTTACCCGGCATTTCAACGGTTTGTTGGTACTGCAGCAAACCTCGGCGTCCTCACGGAAGGTTGCTGACCCAATCTCCCAGAACTGACGGCCCTCCTCAATTTTTCCCGCCGGAGTCAGCCATCGTATACCTGAGCTGCTCTCTCAGCAGTCACCAACCCCTGCCACCGAGACAAGAAAAGTTGCAGCCAATCCTCCTGAAGCATATCATGGCTTCCCAGGATAGTATGTTTATACATCACATATTTCATCATGTTCATTTGTTCCACCGTCAACGACTTTGTTCCAATCCCCGTTACTTTCGCTAGGGCTTGATCATATATCTCAACCATTTTTTGAGCATTCTCTCGCGCTTCACATCTGCTGTTTCACCAAGGCATTTTGCTTATCAGCATAGGTGAAATTTGCTGATACCTTTGATTTTTGATCTGCCTTGGTCCTCCCCGATCCACATAACTCACGCATATTTACTCCTACAGCTTCTAACCACGTCTAGTGCTCGACTCCAATGGGCATTTTTATTCGCTTGCCCTACTGTTTCACTTTTGGGTTTTTGATACTTTCTCCTCAGTCGTCGTTCATTCGAGCTCCATTCAGCTGCAAGTCCCAGGCCTTCCAGCTCATTTCAACACAGCTCGACACCTTTGCCAAGTGATTGCCCCTATTTTTTTCCGCTTCAAGTGATGTAAATTTTTTTATTTTCAACGGAGCTTCACCCATGGATCGAACACTTTTGCAGGCTTCTTGATCCGTCCGGGAAAAATACCAACCTTATTATCATCAAAATCATTTTCTGCTGGCCAGAAATAAGAGAGTCTTTTGAACAGGGAATTCATCTCCACCAGACAACACGAGGAGCGTGTAGGTCTCAATGTAATCGTCCAAAGGCATCAACGAATGAAAGTCATTGAAGCTGCCTGGAACTATAAGCTTTTTAGCATTCGACCTGTCGACGCTAGAGGTGATCCACTTTGAAGGACACCCTGAACAATAAAGTACATTCATGAAAAAACGAAGATTCCATTGAGTGCTGATTTGCCGATCTTGGACAAAAGCTTCTGTGTTTATCGCTTTTCTACCAGGAAGGGCCGGATAAGCAGCCAAAAGCTGCGCTATACTTGATCTTGCAACGGAACAAATCAGGTCATAGGAAGTCTCCAAAGATTTGTTTGGACAATAGTTCAATTCAGCCGGCAACTCGAATGATGGGGTTCTGTCGAGGACAAGAAAGGCCGGGGGCAACATTGCACCACTGTCGATTTTGGCCATAAAAGCGCAGAAGTGAAGTATGGAAAAGAGTAGTTTAGAGTGAGAGTTTGTTCTAAATCCAATGCGTACACTGAGGAGCACGGTTTGAGGCCCGCCTGTAGATTTACCGCTCTCATGGACAGAGACAGTTGAGAAAATAAACATTTACGGGCAACAGTCTGTTTTTGAAGACTTTCCGGGGTTCACAGGTCGTCAACCCCGCATTTCCAAAATCCGACTTGGACAAATCGTACGCAGGATTTGCAGACTAGCACAAACAGCGCCAACATTGGCCCAAATTGTAGGGAAAGACAGTAAAGGAAACCGGTATTCGGCTATGGAGCACAAAGTATTCGAAAGACCACGAAGCTATTGCGGTGCAAGCTGTGCACCCCATCATATCAGCAATCAGACTGTCCCAGTCTTCACAGAATGAGTGTACCCGATTGATAGTCCGCCGCAAAAGAATCGGGGAATGATTCGTGCGTTTAAGTTACTCTCACCCCGTCTCAGAAATCCGCTTCAGAGTAAAATGTGACCGGGACGGATGCTTGGGTAACCATCACCGGTTATTACATGTCCCTCAAAACAGTAGGCTGACACACCAGGGTGAAAACACAGGCTTATGTTTTCATTAGAACATGATGGTAGCAAACCAGTGAGATCAAGCATTGTACCTGTCGGCATCGTGACACCTAAAGAATTGAGGAGGACCATGGTATCTTCGGCTACTAGGTTGGATACTTCACCGGTTGCATGAGAGCTAGTAGAACTGCGTCGACTAGTCGAACAGACTGCCTCCCTCAAGATCAGCGCCGCTGCGGGGAGTCGTGCCAACGAGTTGATGAGGCTGACCCTATAGTTACCCTCCTTATTTGATGGGGAGGCTGTAGACTTTACGGAAGTCTCTGTAGTGGGCGGCTTACCAAAGGCACCAGTCGACTCTATCAGCAAGGTCGCTGAGAGATGGTCGCATTTCAAAGACATGCCGTTCGAAGAAGTATATAGCCACAGTGTTGGCGCAGCAATTGAACGTAATTTGACAAAGGCTCACCGGATACCTGGACAGCGACTAGGCGACCAAAAGGAGAACCGGCTGCGCCAGAGATGTTTGAATCTGCACTTTTCAGGAAATGGACTTACAAACTTAAGCAAGTGGGTTCAGTACTTTTTTAACATAGAATACGCCCATCGATTCATGAAAAAAACGTGTAACACGAAGAAATTTCTTTTCGATATATCACTTCAGGCATTGACATAAATAGTACTGGGTAAAAGAAGGTATATGTGCAGCTAAAGATAGCAGAGAGTGAGTAAATGTGCAACAAATCCGGTAACTCGACAACATGCTTCAACTTGATGAATCTTGTTCGTTGTGTGAACGACAATAAGTGTGAAATGTGTAACCAAATAGCGTGAAAAGATAGGTGTGAAAAACAAAGGTGTGAAAAAAGAGGTGTGTGGCTGGGGAGAATTGGTACAATGGAACCATAAGAGAATCACTTGTTACGGCCACGGCAACAACAACTGTTGCACGAGGTTACGTTGCTTACACAAATCCGGCTTCAATAGCCGAATTGCTATGGCTTCTGACGTCATCAGCAACCGCCTGCTTAATCCTTTCGCGTGAAATCTGGGAGTTGTCAGGACTGGTCTAAAAGCTGTCACCGTGTCGATTTGGTGTCCGCTATCCATCAGATGTTGTAGGATTGCGCTATTGATAGTCCGGACTGTACCTTTGCATAAAGAAGCCGGGACGTGTTCTGATATCCTCTTTGACAGGCGTCTCGTCGTATGTCCAATATACTGTGCACTACAAGAACACGTAAACTGATATAGAACAAAAGATTGAGACTGATGAGGTAACCTGTCCTTGGATTGTTGAACAATGAAAGGCTTCGTATTTGTTAAGATTCGGACATGTGCAGCGGGGAAAGACTTCCCGAGGGTCTTGGATATGCGCAGCTCTAGTATTTATAAGGTTTTGTCACCTTTGAACGGGACAGTTAGAAAAATATCCTTTTTCTTGGCCATTTGGACTTTCATTTTGTGTCTCCTCTCTCCCATATGTTGACGAATAAACGGTTCTGGATAGCCGTTTTTTAATAATGTACCGCGTATGTGTTCGAGTTCTTGGGCAATCGTGTCAGGACTACAGATGTTTCTTGCTCTGTAGGTCAGACAGCTCACAAGGTTTCTTTTGTATCGTAGGGGGACAAAACTTAGGAAATGTGTGTATTGCCCCAACCATGTACATTTCCGATACACCCTCCTTTCTATATGTCCGTCCTCCATTCTACGCAATCCCACATCAAGAAAGGCGAGGAAATTGTCCGTCTCTACTTCCACTGTAAATGTGGTCATTGCGTGGGCGTTGTTGAATGTTCGCAGTAGTTCGGTAATGTCTTTTTTTGAGTCGCAAATTATGAAAGTGTCGTCCATGTATCTGGTGTACATATATAGACTGTCAATGGTGCTACGTAGTGGTCCACTTTTAAGTTTTGCTAAGAATATATCCGCCAGAAGGGGTCCAAGTGGTGATCCCATTGCTACCCCGTCTTTCTGCCTGTAGTATTTTCCGCTGTACAGAAATTGTATATTCCATGTACATCTAAGAATTAGTTCTTTTAGCTTAGTCACAGGAATGTCGAGTTTGATATCATTATCGGTCAAGTATTGACAGATGAATTCTACCGTCTTGATCAACGGAACGTTTGTGAATAGGGATTCAACATCTCGGGAAAGCATAGTCCGTTCAGACAGGTCCTGATGTTTGCACATTTACTCACTCTCTGCTATCTTTAGCTGCACATATGCCTTCTTTTACCCAGTACTATATATGTCAATGCCTGAAGTGATATATCGAAAAGAAATTTCTTCGTGTTACACGTTTTTTTAACTTGTTTAACAGTTAGTGAGAGAAGTGCCTATACAGAACACAGCCAGTATTCTGTATTGAATACAACAGCCTATCTCAGAATAGTGAGGCACACCCAAAAGATCATTTTTTAGGCTTAATGGAGAATTTAAGGGCGAAATCATGGTAGTCATCAGGAAGTTACCTTTTCAAAGCCATCGTTGTCGAATCCCCGAAGAGGAAACCGAGAAAATAAAAGTTTTCGGGGAAACGGGATAAAACTTGAACCCCAGCAGGCCACGCAGAGCAGTGTGGAGCTGGCCTACCGAATGGCTGCTTGCCGTACCTGGATAAAACAGAGCAAGCGGCGGTGCAGCAGTATATCTTATGCTAAGGGGGCAGTTTCGACGCCAAGGTCGGTGTTCATAAATAAGCCTATTATAAGGACTTATTTTGGAGACACCAGAAACTTGCTTCATTGCATGATCGTGTGGCACTAGAGCGGTCCCGTGTATACGAAACTGAATATATACAACGTAAAGGTGCAGAGGTTCCAGTGGTCGCATGAATGAATTGGAGGCAAGATTGAACTTAATGGTCAGATGGTCATACCGCCTAGGGTAGCGTCCAACTAGTCCAAATGAAAACTCTGAGCAATCGCCGTTTCTGACGTAGTTGCTGTGTACGCTATTGGCGCTTGATTTATTAGTGAATCCAGTGATTAGAGGCTGATCCACTAAGTGTATATCGGTTATGAAAGTTTGGTTTAGGTTGACGGTTTTGCCATTTTTAAGCTTCGTTGTGTATTCTAACGCCGGTGAAGTGCAGTTAACAACTTCCTGGATTGTTTTGGCGCGTAGTTTAAGAAACTGTGAACAGCACGTAAAAATGGTTTGTTCGTTCAACGAAAAAGGGAATACCTGATGGACTGTATGCCCGTTGGTCCTTTGGTTGCCAAGTAACCAATATTTCCAAGCTTGCGGCGTTTTATACAGAAGTTCTACGCAATGTTTTTGATCTTTTACCTGTAAAACTCGATGTGTGCTTAGTCCTAATAACCAGCTATAGAAGGACAAGGCATTAATGACATTCTTAGTGCATCATGAATTATGCGTTCCCCTTCCCATTCACTGTTTGATAGCATACTGATTTGAGGTAGCCCACTGTTGGAATCGAGAACTTAGTTTTCCTTTTCATCTGGTGACTCTATGAAAAGTCAGCTGAACTACAACGGTTCGACTTACTTTGACCAGTTACAGAGTCAGATGAAGTTTACTCATTCATCCTTGCCGAAGAAGACCGTGAGTAAGTGCGTTGAATTCAGAATTTTTGTGGAATGGTTTCAGATTGAAATTTGGAGCACTTAAATGTGCCATGGCATGTACGTACATATATACTTGTATATATATATATATATATATATATATATATATATATATATATATATATATATATATGAATACATATGTTTATATTTATATGCGTAGACATACATATTAATACATAACGGTCAAATACGCACGACGTGGGTTTCTTGCTAACTGCTTACTCATTAAAGCTATCAGCAGAAGCACACGAAATAAGACTCATGTGACAACCGCCTACTGTGCCTTTAAATTACCACGCAAATGCCGATCCGTATGGAGTGGCCCTGCAAAGGGACTTGGGGTTCGTTCCATGTTCTGGCGTTGGTGCTTTTGGGCCATGCAACGTACACAGCGGTAGTCCTCCTGGTTATTAAACGCTGCGCACCGGAAACGCTTCCATCGTTCACACGTTGTGCATTGCACCCACTGAACATCCTCGTTGAGGTCCACCGACGGCTCTTCTTCTCTGCATACGCTGCAGAAGTTCTCCTGAACGGGTGACGACGGGACGTCCAACCTTCGTCTTTTTGTTGCTGCCAGATACGTGGCGGACGTGGTCCCTCGGCATCCTCGGAAGTGGACTGTGTGCAGCTGGTCCGTACAATTTAACATATCCCTTCATCTTTGCTCCTGGACTTTAAGGCAGACTTACGCCGAGAGATATGTGCGTCCTGTGCGGACTCACTGAGAACTGTACCTGCCCAGCTGGTGCTGGGAACCTGTACGCTATCACGCTTCACTCGTTGCTTCCTGGTTCCGCTTATTTTTGAAATGACCCACCTTGGTTCTAAGACGAAAGGAGCCGTAATTTCAGGCAGCCTGAACGTTACCTGTAAGTCTGGGTGAAAACTCATCATGTTTTCAGTAAACTGATTTGCTTTTTTTAGGTGCTAGAAGTTTTATTCTCCCATCATACTTAAAGCCACAACCATGTCTTTTGAGACGTACTCCGACTTGGCTAAACGATCACTCTTGGAGGTGATTTTCTTGGATGGCCGCGTTTCGGCTCCTGGCACGGCGTACACCTCCGTTGCAGCAGGCCGTGTTATCGCACAGAGAGACCACCAGCCCAGCGATATTCCCTCTAATGGCTGGTTGTTCCGTTTCTGAGCGCGAAGTATGTGCTTACGTGGGAGTCCTCAATGATGATTGAACGAACAATCACATGTGACATTCCCCACCACGGAAACGTGGTACGTTTTCCCCCTGCGATTTAGGACGAAAAAAGTATAGTTCATCTGATATAATGATACTATCGTTTCTCTGCTCAGATGCCCAATGAGCACATCGCGAGCGAAACTTGTCATAACGGGTAAAAGTGGCTGCAGCGACGGTATTCCAGCCGGGGCACTGAAACCTAACCTTTGATTCCTATCCAGTCGGTGAGGGCTATTCTCACTTAGGAGTAACTCGCATTTATTGACATTCTTAAACATGTCCAACACAGAAAGTCGATCGGACAGGCCGTTTTTTGAATGTCTGCTTTTTGTTTCTACTCGATTTGTCGTGAAATTCTCAAATAAAAATACTTTACTTAACCAGAACCTGGCCCAAAGTCGCTTATACGGCATCCAAGTTTTATTGAGGTAGGCCGCTGCTTCTATGTTTCTTGCCTCTATCGCTGCCCAGAACCTTTCAATATGGAGCCGGGAACGCGAGAATACTAGGTTATGCATCCACTCACAGATGCGCCCCTTCTGACTTTGCCGCAATGCACGCAGCCGGTTACACCGTCGCACCATATCTTGAGTGATGTGAAACCTGCAGAATACTACTTGTGAAGGAGGATACACATCCACAAACGAAAGGTACTGTGCTAAACTGCGATCGACCACAACCGTCGTACACCGAACGCTTTGCGGATTTATCCTGGACATGAAAGCTAAAGCCCTATGGTAACTAGCACTACTCTCGTTGGGGAGAGTCGAGTGGAACAAGCTCCTCCTCAAACTTGTTGCTCCTACAATCATAAGGCGCCATAAAATATAGCCACCTCGGTTCAGCTGGTGGGTGGCGTCAACCAGCATTACATCACCGAATCAACAACATAAATCCTTACTAACACAAGGCACGAAGAATGTATACTTTATCTTTGGCTCGTCCTTTATTATCTTCGAATAGCCGTGAGCATCTAGTTAGAGCTGAACCTGTTCCGCCTCAGTGGACTTTTCTTTCGCAGTTAACCCAGGTCGTATAGAAAAGAAATCTGGACACGTTAGTATGTGATTAAATTTCTTCCGCACACATTCCCTAAGCTCCGATGTATTCCAAAAACTACCCATCACGTGGAACACATTAGCTTCTCGGTCATGCGTAAGCCGAAAATTACGCATATAGATCCCCTCTTTACCCACTTGGAAACTGTGCGAATGCTTTATGGACCAGCTAACAATACAGTAACACGAGCCAGCGCAGCGAATTGTGACGAAGGCACAGCACTCCAAATTGGGATATCTGAAAACAGTACGACGTTTAAAGAATGAACACCCACCTGGACGATTTATCACATTTAAGTTTCCAGTGAAAGCAGCAGACTTTGGCGACGTTATATGGCACACCATCCCGTAACTGGACTCCTCTTTTCTCTGCTATTTCTTACTTCTCAGAGCTGTAAACGTAGAACGGTGTGCACGTCTTTTTCTGCAAATTGTGAAAGTCCACTTTAAAGGTTTTAATGTTTTGATAAACTCTTCGCACTGAAAAGCCGAAATACGGTAGAACCATCGACAGGCACAGACTGCATAACTAAGACCGCACAGCACAAAGAGCAGTACCAAGCGGACGGAGTCTCGGCTGACAAGCTTTTATATATGACCGGTGAGCCAATCAAAATTCACCCTGTCAAACGAATTAGCAATGCTGAAGAAAATACAAGGGAGGGAAGCAAAATTCGCCGAAACTTACCTTGGGAAACAGGTTAACAAATCCATCACAAAACAGGATTGTACCGTGACACTTTTCCTTTTATCATTCATGACACAACAGCTGGGTGATGCTTTACACCAGCACCTCTCAAGTGAATGGACGGTACCTATCGCCTAGTGATGCACAAAATCGGCGGGGTGGTCAAAATACGTAGGCGGGAAGAGCAGAGATGTAAAATGCTCTGGAATTCGGGCAGCTGTAGTATAAAATAGCCAAGAAAAGTATCCAGACTGAAAAAAGTAGAGAAAAATCACTGGCGAAAAAGCAGAAAAACTGCGGATGACGACAGATGGGCTCTTAAACCAATAGTCCTGATAACCCTGAAAAAAGCAGGACCGTTTTTCTGGAGGGGCTGCAAAGAGCTCTATGAAGAGAAAGTTGCGCCGGTGGTGAAGGAAACCCAAATACTCAAAACATGGATACTTACTGTCCAGCGAAAAATTGCGGAAAACGCACCCACTTGGAGGGAAGGGTTGAAGAGAGACGAGATCATAGAAATTTGGTGGAACAGAGGGACAGAAGATTTTAGGTGGGCGAAATGAAATTCAAGTGATGTATTTGTTGGGGGCACCAAGTAAATGATACAAGAGGTAGGCTGTCCGGTAAAATGGTGCAGGTGAGACATGAAATACGTTGAACTATAGGCCTACAGTATGAGTGATACTGTTAAGACACGCAGATGGTTGCATAAAAGTACATACTGAAAGAAGCCTAACCAAAGCTCTGAGGGGAGGCATTTAATCCATCGATAACCTGGGGCATAGATAATTTTTTTCTCTCAAGGCTTTGGGGAAAATGCTCCAAAGCAACCTTCGGCGTAGAGGCCCCATCGTGCGAAACTGATAGGAGCAGTGACAGCAGTTGGAAGGTGAGTGAAATGTTATCCAGCTAGTGGTTTATCTGAAGTGATTCTGTGACTAACCAGTGGGGGGCACGGATCGACTGCAAATGGGGTATGGTAGGAATGAGAACGTTTGATATCAAACTGAGTGAAAAAAAGTAACGCCTCGAGGGGACTGCCAGGAAGAGCAGATGACTGGGTAATTTTATTGGTATTGGGTTCTCAGTGGGCAACAATTTAGGAAGGGTGGTTTGTCACGATCAGAAAGAGCTTTCCATGTTGAACAAAAGCCACTATTCCGGTAGATTACAGGAAGGGGAAGAAACAGAGAGTGTTTGAGAAATCGGAGAACTTTATCAACCCGTAGGATAAAACAGCAATGACTGCTCTGATGGTTCAAACTCAAAACCACGAACAAAAGGGCGAAATAATTTGCAAGCCGCCACGGGCTCAGTGATTCAAAGCTCCCTACTATTTTGTCCAGTATATATACCAAAAATGACCCCTTATTGAGCAGCGGCAAAACTATGCAGATTTGGGTTTTCTGCACAAAATGCATACAGTTACAAAGAGAGATTCTTCAAACTTCTGTAAGGCGGCAAAGGGAGCTTATCAGTTGCAATCACATCGAGAATTTACTGTGGCCTTCCGAGAAAGCCACTCATTTGTTCCTTAAAGAGCATTCTATCTCACTCGGCCTAAGCAATAGAATCCCTGAAAACGCACCTCGGAGGATAGCCCGTGATCACTTTTAGTAATGACGTTTGAATACTCTTTGCCCTTTCAACAAACTACAAGCGGATTTATATGTGAAAAACGATATTCAATTCCCTCAAAAACTGGTGTTGAATTTATAGCTTTTAACCGCTTTTCAACCCCTCACTTCCGAACAATATCTCAATGTCAAGCAAGAGTTGTATTTGCTTATTGTTCAGAATTTTAAAGCAGCGCCGTCGACCAAATTTGAATTTATCACGAGGAAGGACATGGATCTACCAGCTGGAACTAAGCCAAAATCCTGGGACCAGACCGGATATCACCTGGCCGAGAAAGGTCGACGTTCACGGGGAAAGCAATAACCACTAATAGTTTAGCCCCCAGGATAATCTCGACGCTGTGCACTCAAGTTTTGGACCCAACAAGGCATAAGTTATTTCGTCTAATACACACTGAAAATGGGGAATCGTAGAAGCCCATCGCACTTCAACTGTGGGAGATACTATGTATCGTGAGCGATCACCGAACCAATAGGTGATAAACGGGAACGCCGGTTGCGACGCACGTCAAGCGGACCACAGTAACATCTTTCATCCGTCTAGTGAATGTGCTCCAAACAAACAATCAGATATCTCGTTCCACTTGCGATCCAGAGCTTCTTTGAATGATTGGACGGCGTGCAGGTCTATCATTCCACCAGGTAGACACTTCCGATTGCTTACCAACCTGTTGCTTACGAGTTGCTACCCGGTTGTCAATCTGGCCCGAACTTTCGTCAGTCTCTTCTCGTGTCCTCTTGCCCGGAAGTTTGAAGCCATTTAGAATAGACTATCCGACCCAAGACCAGAAAAAATCTTAAATACCATGAGCGTTTCAATGAGATCTCCTCGAAGCCTCCCCTCTTCCAACAAGAAAAGTTCGAAATTATAGAGTCTCTGCTCGCACGTCCTAACTCTCTGCCCCTCCGCCATTCTCGTCTCGGGACGTTAGGCATCCCCTTATGGGGCCAATTTGTTCTGTAAAAGAGTGGCCAAGCCTACACGCTACCTTCTGGACGAGGTCGTGCCACAGCCACTTACACTGGTATGAACATTTCGGCTCTCCGTATGACAATACTGATCTCAGTCTAAAGAACCCACCACGAGCATTTCGTGTGGAAGTATTGCACTGGCCTGACCGCTTGCAATCACTGGTCACGATGGGCCCGAGGCCATTAACCTTGCCAACTGCCTCTATAGTAAATGGCCCCTGTTCATGGACAGCAGTTAGGATTTCCGTTGCCCCGAGCAACAAATAGCTCCTTCCACCCCACAGTGGTAAGTCCCACTTACGTGCCTAGTCTGAGACCGTTATAATTCCCCTGCCTAGACCGCCCACACCCTCGGATCCTGCAACCTTCACACCATCCGCTGAAATGAAACTGGTCAATTGAAGGGCGGATGCCAGGTCCTTACATCCAACAAGAATAATATCGGGTCCAAAACGGATCCTTGAGGTAAGCCAATGGTGGCGTTCGTCAAACTAGAGCATGTGTCCCTTTCTCTACGTAAAACGTCCCGTAGGAAGGTAAGCCCGTTAACCACCCATGCGCCGATCCACGTTTACCGAACGTCCCTAACTTGTTCAGCGACGGGCGATGATTAACTGAGTCGAACGCCTTGCTAAAGTCAGGACAATATGCTTCGGCCTGTCTACCTTGACACCGTTGTAGAGTCATTTCATCCAGAAAGCATAGTAAATTGGTCAGAGGCATATTCCCTCAAGGCTTTGCTAAGCCGAATCAAGCATATAGTCCTCCAGTAAACTCTGACAAAAGCGAATGCGGATGACCTTCCCGAGGGCTTTACATAGGATGCTAGTTAGGCTTACTATCAGTTATTGAAATAATTACTTTCCAACTTGGGACACGTAGTCTAAACTCACGCGCCCAGACGTTCCATCCTGGAACGTCTGCACTCCAGTCGTGCGTCCGAGCATGTGCTTCAATCTCCTGACGGATAAGTGATATCTCAAACGGTGCGGCGGAATTTGGAGTTGAGTCACCACAAGTTGTAAAAATGATGACTCAACGGCCCTGCAATTGGCACGCAGTCAAGGCCGGAAGTTAGCAGCTCCAGGCGCTGACAGTGCATCACAGGTAGGTGGGGTGTTAATCCTGAACCCACCCAGAACCTTAGACGTTGATTCTCACGGACGAGTTCTGGCCGGCGGCGTAAAGGATATGTACTGAAAAGCCCTCCACGGTTTTACATGCTTGAAAATTTGACTATATACAACACTAAATTGCCAAGCACTTCTGTTCACGATACTTTTCGCTGTTTGTCCATTTATGTGAGACATCTGAATTTGTCGTTGAAACGTTCCTGACCGTCGCACTTGGATCACGGTCAGCTGGGCCTCTGGGTCTGATTGCTAAGTCTATTTGGTTTCAAAATTAGGGTTTGCCTAATTTGTACTAGATCTCATCACGTTACTTGCGCTGCCGCCTTTCGTGGGCTTGTCTACGCCACTGGCAACACTGACAAAGTTGCTGTTCAGAGGCGCCGGGCATAGATGATACCGCTTCTTAGTCAAGTGCAGCAACCTTAGTGGATCCTTCGGTTTCCTGGGTGAGGGACCTTTTTTAGGTCAACCTGTGTCAGTCGTACGGCTGAGACTGGCTTAACCTTCGGATCATCCGCGGTGTTCGGCACCAATTCTGGCCTCCTGGTTTGGCACTTTATAGATGAAGGTTTATTTGAGTGGAATACTTGGACTGTTACTAGCCCTCCTAATCCGAGAGGTCTAGATGAGGCAACCAAACGCTAGCCGTGATTAGTTGAAACTCAAAGTAACCAAGGAACGCGCCCGTTAAATCTGGAGGTGAGTCAGAGTCATCCCACTGGGTTTTGGATCCTAGGCGACAAAAGAATACCAGATATTTGTTTTGATCTCTCCATGAACGAATCTTATCAAAACAATCCCAAATAATGGGATGCTCAGAGTAGATACCTGTGTCTTACTGCTTCTCGGCGGTAATTATAGTGCGCGGTTTCGAGATCTTCGTGACATTTTGAGCTGCTTCTTGCTCTGGTTAAAGGCGAAAAATTGTTGTTCTCATGTGCTCCATTCTAGTCACCAGGGTTTAAATGGCGTTCTTGAGACCAATAATCTAAATCTGCTGTTTCATAACCATCTGGCGCTTTAGGGGAGTCACCGAATGACGTTGTGTGATTTCCTGAGCCTTCTAACCTCAATGGTAGACCCCACGAATCCATCCGACAAGAGAGAAGACCGGTGGAGTTTGAGAAGCCATATTGCCTGTCCAATTGAACTGGCAGATCTGGGGAGGCCAGCCAGGTAGAGTCAAACCAGTGATCCGATGATAGCCATGACTTCGGGGCGGGCGAAACGAGGCCTGGTCGTGAGCCATGGCCGAAAAACATCAGGTTTGCCTAAACGAACATTACTCAAACAGTCGGTCCGTTGCTTAGGGTGAATGCTAATATTGTTATAGACGTGTGCGGAGCCACCGATCAGTCCGAACCGATCGGTGACATATGTTGCGGTTGTTTGGAAGAGGCTGAACCTCATCCCCTTTGACTGCCTTGCACGGGCCACTCTTGCTGACTCCTTCTGGGGACCGCAGACACGTTCGTCCCAGTAATTCTGTTAGTTCAACTGATATACATCCTTTAGAGTCCGAGAGCAGTCTTCATGGGCCACATGTTGCAGACATTGCATTCGATACCTTCGGCTACTGGGTTCGCAGCCCGGGCGGCCAGGCAAGTTGGTACCTCACGCGACGCCGTAAGCATAAAATGACAGCGATGTGCAAACCCGAAACGGCTACAAAATCGTTGTCGATTATTAACCAATCGAAATACACTCGCCTATATCAAACAAGAAAAGCAGTAGCTCGGCAAATGCAGTATGCAAAGTCGCAGAGGTTATAATAATGGAAGCAATGGTTTTCCGAATAAAAAGCGTACCTTGAGGTGACCCCGGTACGTACAGTGCGGCAAAATAAATGATTCTCCCACAGTACAGCTCAAAATTCAGCTCAATGCACGGCGTTTCAAGAGTTTAGCCGGCGCGGGAATAGAAGATCACAGGCTGCAAGTTCGCAAGGACTGACGGGCCTGATAGCCTGTGATTTTGACTGTTCCTCGTTCACTGTCAGGTCTGTTTCCTAGTGTTCGAATGAATCCCATGGAATTTGCCATAGATAATTTATTTCTGGTGCGAAGTTTTACAAGATCCAGTGCGCATATGTGGCTGAGGCTTCCGTGTTCTCTGTTGTATTCACGTAAAACTATAGGAGGAACAGGTTCAGGATGCTCAGCGAGGACTCAGATGACTCTTATGGAGTGCAGTAACTTGTTTTATAATTTGGGAGTCTACCCGGCTCCAGCTGCATACGTGAGTGTAGACGGCACCCAGGTTCGCGTGTTTTGACTACCATCACCTCCCCACTTGCTCACTTGTCTCCCACCAGCACATCCGTTACGGTTCTCTCTGGGCACCCTTCATCCTTTGTGGACAACTCTGACACTAGTTCCATATAATCCGCCTACGGACACTATTCAAAATAGAGAAAGGACAAAGGATCATACTTGCACGACATCACACCACTTGTATTTCACTACGTTGTTGGATCCAAAGCATCGAGGTCAGAACCAGTGACATGTAAAAAGGCCGCATATTCACCTCTGTAGCTGTGTGGTAGTGAATATTCCTCGAATGATGCTAGGAAGGCTGAACCTACTTGCCTGGTGGCCAATGTTGCTCGGTCCAGTTTGCGCAGGACCTCACATGGCTGGTTGAGGATGGCTGGTTTTTCGGCGAGTTTCAGCAGCTCCCAACGATGCCCGATATCTTTTTCTAGAAGGCAACAACATCGAGCAAATTGTTTCTGGCTCCAAAACCGCGTCAAATACCTTGGTGTATGAGCTTATATGTCTCATCTTCGAGGAGCTCAAAGCCTGCTGCACTGCATGCTTGAAAGATAGGAGTGTATCCGATTTCGACGAGTGTTAAACAAACAAGTGTACACTGAATGAAGTAAAAGAGAGCTTCAAATTAACACAAGCATTATTGTGCCCTGCAAAGTGTAAATAAAAGTCAGGCAATGGAGCGGACTAAAATCTAGTGGAGCTGGCTAGAAACAAGGAAAATGTGCATATGTTTTCGGAAGAAGCGGGTGCAAATGCTCGAAAACCCAATAAAACTGACGGATAATTCGTTTACTTTTCCAAGAATAAGAAATTCTCAGAGAAAACCTAGAGAAGCCACCGTTATTCGCAATGAGTGAGAGGGTTTTGGATTGGAAACAGACGACGAGCGGGAATAGAACACAGGATGCGGAATAAAGCGAGCAAGCCAACGATTTCAGTGGCGAAAATCCGTGGCCGAATTGGCGGAGTCACTCATGTAATAAATTAACAACGGCCCTATGGGAAACTGTCGACTTGACGATGGAAGACGCGGCTGGAGAGAGGCGGCTGAAAATTGAGCAAATTGTTTACTTTACTTCAAGATAATCATGATGTACCAACATGAGAGTGGGAACTAGGAGGTAGGCCGATACGGGGCCCGCCTCTTCGGCAATGGCAGGGTCAGATAGCTTGAAAATTTGACGATAAATTTAATAGCTGTCAAACATCCATCTATTGATACTCCTTTGGCGGGGTGGAACAAGTGCTTATGGCAAGGCAAAAAGGTAAGTGACAGACGCATACGAAATAAGCGGACACGGAGGAACATGTTGCATCGTGAGATCATGACATTGCAGTGCAGGGGTCTCAAGTGGGCGAGGAGTTGGAGCTGGTTATTACCAATAAGGCCATTCGCTGCTCCAATACTCTGTAAAGATACTTCACAGTGTGACATTGATTGACGGCGGTAGTACGGAAGTGGGTACCGATAATGTATGCGTCAGAGGATGAATGTTTCGATGAAGGTGATAAGTTCTATCCTGGGGAATGAATACGATCTGGTATGAGACTTGTCATTATTCTGACGTGAAACATGTGGGAAGCAGGCGGTGATGGATACGCCGGGGAAAACGATGTATGTTTGAATACGCAACCGTTAAGCACTGAGGAAAAGGGTGAAACCTCCCACTGACTTCGTAATATATGAAAGGACTAGTGTACTTTTTTGGGTGCAAAATGAGATAATGTATAATTGGGACGCCGGAGGTAAACGTACTGGGAAATCATTGTAGTCCGCAATGAGCGGGGCAGACCGCGGGCTGGACGCCTAACCTGGAAACTGTTTCTGGTGGCACCCAGTGTGATCCACTCACCCTGTAGCACCTGCGTCTCTCTGCAGACGTTCTGTCTGTCTGAAGCTCGCCTATGAAGACGGCCGATATGACGGATTCCCGCGCGGCTGCGATCAACTTCAGTTATACCGGTGAGGCCACGCAGCTGAATGGATCAAATAATTCGGGTGTGACTGACGTTTTTGCGAGGGCTCCTGAAGGGCAACTCCAAAGAGAGAGAGGTGGAGGGACACATATGTATCAAATAAAAAAATTAAAAGTGTGGGCCAGGGTTTGTGCTGGTATTGCTCCAAGGGCCCTCAATACCGTCGTAGTTAAAAAAGCTTATGGATGAATGTCCGGAAGTGAAAAGAGCGCATTTCGGGAAGCTCTTAGCTCCAAGTAGGCATCAGCATTGAGAAAAACTATTTGGTTTTTAAAACACTGGAACTTATGGGAGATCTACCCTCACGCTGAGGCCGCCAGTAGCATGGGGCCGGGAAGCTTTCCTGGGACGGAAGTGGAAACGGAAAGTGCCTACATCAGGCAGTAGTCAGTACACATGTCAGGCAAAACAAGGAATTGAATCTACGTGTATGACGGCATGAAAACCATAAAAATTCTGTTGATTTGTTCCCTGGAATACGTGCTGAATTCCCCATCGGTTAAAGCTTCCCAAAAGAAAAACTAACCGTACGATTTGTTGATCAATGGTGCGGGTTTAAGGCTTTCCTGCAAGAAAATATAGAACGGCACAGAAAGTGCAAACAGTGAGATACTACTAACCAACACTGGTGTGGTGTCTTCTCAAAAGCTTTCACTGTTGTGGCAGTTACAGACTTCTCTGGGTGCTTGTTCCAAGATGTTACCACACTGTTTCAGAATCGCTTTGCCCTTAGTCGGAGCACTGAGCTCTTTGAAGCTTGGGGCTAAACCCCTTGTGCCGCTTTACAGGATCGGCCAGGAAAGCCCCTCTCTACTCGTGGGTGACAATCCATTCATTATCTCAACGGATCCCACTTGAACCTCGGTCAACTGCCGAACTCTCATCGAAAACAGATGCTGCTTTTTAAGAGAATCTCTGTAGCTATTACTCATTTGCCGAGTCACAATCTTATTGACTGATCTTCTTTCCCTTGCTAGACAGTCTACATCGTTCTCTCAGTGCGGTCCCGCGGTGATTCGGTGAGCATCACATGATCATGCACATGGCATGCTTCGGGCGCTTCCGGAATAAACCATTATTATTATTATTTTTATTATTATTACTACTTCGTGGCTTCGGATGCTGGGTAGCATAACGCAGTCATGATTTCAAGGACAAGTACAGACAATAATATCGAGCTCCATTCTCGCCTATTCGTTAGACACAGACCCCAAGGCTGATCCGGCCACATCATTCAGATTCCTATGCAGGGTTCAACCGAAGGAGTCAAAATCAGTCAGATATAGGACACTAGCAACGGCTGAGGCAATCAGCATCCGGCTATTGCGGCCCAAGCTTTGTTCACAAAAGAAGCTGGTCCAAGCACCTGAACTTCCGTGGCCGAAAGTCAGTGACGTCATGCTCGAATGTGATGCCGACCCAAGCCTCTGACGATGACACGTGATTTCACCATGTCCCCTGTTCATCTATCGATGAGTCGGCTAACCAATCGAATGACTGACGGACTGATTGACTAACAGATTAAATTTTTCCTTTTCCTTCCCTTAATTTGATTCATATAAATGTGATTGTAATTGGCTTGAGAATGAAATCACCGAAAACATATGTTCGCCTACGCCTTGTTTTCTGATGTTATTCAAGGGCTTTTTCCGTTTACTCAATAATATCTGTGGTGGGTCAACAAGTAAACTATCTTCGATTTTACTTTTATAGACAAGCCGGTTCGGCAATAAAATCACCGTGCTATTTCACAGCCTTAGCCCCCTTTGTATATTGATATATGTGCAGTTCCGAGTAAGCACGATCTCAATACTCCATATCAGTTTGGGCTTTGTTAATGCTCGGGGTGCCCAGGCCTGCACGCAGTACTCCGGGTGCTGCCTAATGGTAGGTTAATAGATCGGAATACTTCTCCGGCCTTGTACTTGACACGGTAGATGTAACTCGAACAAATTTCCTCGCGGTAATGTTTTCTGCCCCGGGGCGTTGTTTTGACGAATTCAAACCGTTATCCAACACCTCTTACCGAGTTTTGACCTGTGAGTCTATCTGCATGACCTCACGCCACTCCCGCTGATCGGTGTAATTTGGTCAGGCTTAAAAGAAGGCCTCCGGTGTGGCATGGCTAGCTCGTCAAGTTCTATATATACTCCAACTAGCTGGACGTCATCCGCAAAAACAAAAGTAGAGCTGGTTAAGTTGGCATGCCGTGTCTTTCATGAAGACGAGGAAAAGTGGGTCCAAGCACGGAACCGTTTAGAGCCCCCTCTGGTTACCCGTGGTGTAAAGACGTTGGCACCTAAAGTAACGCTTAACGTTGGCCTTTAAAAGGGAGTTATCTAGTCACTCCCTGTCTTGAGAGCGACTCCAATGGACCGGAGTTCGGTTTCTGGGGATCTGCGATTCATAATATCAAAAGCCCTGCGGAAGTCACCATGACAAACCTCAATCAGCTGTCCTACTCACAGCCTCCTGGTTACCCCATCAAGAAACTGTAGGTGATTCCATAGGCAAAATTACCAGGCCACAAACCCGCGCTACATATTTGGTGTGATTATAACCATCAAAATATCTAAAAATCTGATAACCTAATACTGGCTCCAAAGATTTGCACGTTACCGTAGGTAAGCTAACTAGTCGGTAGTTTTTAGCCTTTTGCCGGGGTCCGGTCTTTTATGTTCCCACCGTCATCAAGTTCCTTCCGTCCTCCTGCACTTTTACGTCTTTACGCAGTGTCACAAAGCCGCGTCGTACGGGACTTTAAGACGTTAGCCAAAGGGCGAGTGATGGCTCGATGAAATCTGCACGGTCTTAAAGCCTCATTCCTGTTCGAAAATTGTGGTTCTGTGTACCCATCTCCGTCTACACTCATTTTGGTAAAGTAGATATACTTAATTCCTTATTATACTCCTAACTTGTTTGCAATTTGGTTTTTACTCCCAAAAGTAGCAGGGGCATGTCCTCCCCACGTAAAGCCAGTCGTCTCTGCGCTGCTTACTAGTTTGGTACTCTTCCCCTCACATGCTTTTGGAATTGCCTGTTTGCAAAAGACGGCTTTGAGTTTACGACCACCGGTGCAGCTAACCAGCTCTCAACAGGGTATTCTTCTGCTCACTGGATCGTTTGACCTCTATTCTTGTGAATCTCATAGTTGTTTCATGCTAGCTAGATTATGTACAACTCGTAGGGCATCCACCGTTTTCTTTGCATGGCAATTGCTTTAGGTACATTGGAATCCCAAAATAGAGGTTGATTTCTACAATCACCCTGGAAAAACAAGAAAACAAATTCAGGAAGCAGGCGGATACGGCGATGAGATAAAAAAAAGGCGATGGTGTCGGGGAAGACGATAAGAGGCGAAAAGGCAAACTGAGACATCGGTCTTAATCCTAGTGAAATAGGCCACAATAAAGGTTATGGGTCACCAGGCACGAGAACGTTGTTGCGCCAGCACCATGTAAGAAGAGCACTTCATTATATACCCAAATATACATCATATAGGCGAGTGTATTTCGATTGGTTAATAATCGACAACGATTTTGTAGCCGTTTCGGGTTTGCACATCGCTGTCATTTTATGCTTACGGCGTCGCGTGAGGTACCAACTTGCCTGGCCGCCCGGGCTGCGAACCCAGTAGCCGAAGGTATCGAATGCAATGTCTGCAACATGTGGCCCATGAAGACTGCTCTCGGACTCTAAAGGATGTATATCAGTTGAACTAACAGAATTACTGGGACGAACGTGTCTGCGGTCCCCAGAAGGAGTCAGCAAGAGTGGCCCGTGCAAGGCAGTCAAAGGGGATGAGGTTCAGCCTCTTCCAAACAACCGCAACATATGTCACCGATCGGTTCGGACTGATCGGTGGCTCCGCACACGTCTATAACAATATTAGCATTCACCCTAAGCAACGGACCGACTGTTTGAGTAATGTTCGTTTAGGCAAACCTGATGTTTTTCGGCCATGGCTCACGACCAGGCCTCGTTTCGCCCGCCCCGAAGTCATGGCTATCATCGGATCACTGGTTTGACTCTACCTGGCTGGCCTCCCCAGATCTGCCAGTTCAATTGGACAGGCAATATGGCTTCTCAAACTCCACCGGTCTTCTCTCTTGTCGGATGGATTCGTGGGGTCTACCATTGAGGTTAGAAGGCTCAGGAAATCACACAACGTCATTCGGTGACTCCCCTAAAGCGCCAGATGGTTATGAAACAGCAGATTTAGATTATTGGTCTCAAGAACGCCATTTAAACCCTGGTGACTAGAATGGAGCACATGAGAACAACAATTTTTCGCCTTTAACCAGAGCAAGAAGCAGCTCAAAATGTCACGAAGATCTCGAAACCGCGCACTATAATTACCGCCGAGAAGCAGTAAGACACAGGTATCTACTCTGAGCATCCCATTATTTGGGATTGTTTTGATAAGATTCGTTCATGGAGAGATCAAAACAAATATCTGGTATTCTTTTGTCGCCTAGGATCCAAAACCCAGTGGGATGACTCTGACTCACCTCCAGATTTAACGGGCGCGTTCCTTGGTTACTTTGAGTTTCAACTAATCACGGCTAGCGTTTGGTTGCCTCATCTAGACCTCTCGGATTAGGAGGGCTAGTAACAGTCCAAGTATTCCACTCAAATAAACCTTCATCTATAAAGTGCCAAACCAGGAGGCCAGAATTGGTGCCGAACACCGCGGATGATCCGAAGGTTAAGCCAGTCTCAGCCGTACGACTGACACAGGTTGACCTAAAAAAGGTCCCTCACCCAGGAAACCGAAGGATCCACTAAGGTTGCTGCACTTGACTAAGAAGCGGTATCATCTATGCCCGGCGCCTCTGAACAGCAACTTTGTCAGTGTTGCCAGTGGCGTAGACAAGCCCACGAAAGGCGGCAGCGCAAGTAACGTGATGAGATCTAGTACAAATTAGGCAAACCCTAATTTTGAAACCAAATAGACTTAGCAATCAGACCCAGAGGCCCAGCTGACCGTGATCCAAGTGCGACGGTCAGGAACGTTTCAACGACAAATTCAGATGTCTCACATAAATGGACAAACAGCGAAAAGTATCGTGAACAGAAGTGCTTGGCAATTTAGTGTTGTATATAGTCAAATTTTCAAGCATGTAAAACCGTGGAGGGCTTTTCAGTACATATCCTTTACGCCGCCGGCCAGAACTCGTCCGTGAGAATCAACGTCTAAGGTTCTGGGTGGGTTCAGGATTAACACCCCACCTACCTGTGATGCACTGTCAGCGCCTGGAGCTGCTAACTTCCGGCCTTGACTGCGTGCCAATTGCAGGGCCGTTGAGTCATCATTTTTACAACTTGTGGTGACTCAACTCCAAATTCCGCCGCACCGTTTGAGATATCACTTATCCGTCAGGAGATTGAAGCACATGCTCGGACGCACGACTGGAGTGCAGACGTTCCAGGATGGAACGTCTGGGCGCGTGAGTTTAGACTACGTGTCCCAAGTTGGAAAGTAATTATTTCAATAACTGATAGTAAGCCTAACTAGCATCCTATGTAAAGTCCTCGGGAAGGTCATCCGCATTCGCTTTTGTCAGAGTTTACTGGAGGACTATATGCTTGATTCGGCTTAGCAAAGCCTTGAGGGAATATGCCTCTGACCAATTTACTATGCTTTCTGGATGAAATGACTCTACAACGGTGTCAAGGTAGACAGGCCGAAGCATATTGTCCTGACTTTAGCAAGGCGTTCGACTCAGTTAATCATCGCCCGTCGCTGAACAAGTTAGGGACGTTCGGTAAACGTGGATCGGCGCATGGGTGGTTAACGGGCTTACCTTCCTACGGGACGTTTTACGTAGAGAAAGGGACACATGCTCTAGTTTGACGAACGCCACCATTGGCTTACCTCAAGGATCCGTTTTGGGCCCGATATTATTCTTGTTGGATGTAAGGACCTGGCATCTGCCCTTCAATCAACCAGTTTCATTTCAGCGGATGGTGTGAAGGTTGCAGGATCCGAGGGTGTGGGCGGTCTAGGCAGGGGAATTATAACGGTCTCAGACTAGGCACGTAAGTGGGACTTACCACTGTGGGGTGGAAGGAGCTATTTGTTGCTCGGGGCAACGGAAATCCTAACTGCTGTCCATGAACAGGGGCCATTTACTATAGAGGCAGTTGGCAAGGTTAATGGCCTCGGGCCCATCGTGACCAGTGATTGCAAGCGGTCAGGCCAGTGCAATACTTCCACACGAAATGCTCGTGGTGGGTTCTTTAGACTGAGATCAGTATTGTCATACGGAGAGCCGAAATGTTCATACCAGTGTAAGTGGCTGTGGCACGACCTCGTCCAGAAGGTAGCGTGTAGGCTTGGCCACTCTTTTACAGAACAAATTGGCCCCATAAGGGGATGCCTAACGTCCCGAGACGAGAATGGCGGAGGGGCAGAGAGTTAGGACGTGCGAGCAGAGACTCTATAATTTCGAACTTTTCTTGTTGGAAGAGGGGAGGCTTCGAGGAGATCTCATTGAAACGCTCATGGTATTTAAGATTTTTTCTGGTCTTGGGTCGGATAGTCTATTCTAAATGGCTTCAAACTTCCGGGCAAGAGGACACGAGAAGAGACTGACGAAAGTTCGGGCCAGATTGACAACCGGGTAGCAACTCGTAAGCAACAGGTTGGTAAGCAATCGGAAGTGTCTACCTGGTGGAATGATAGACCTGCACGCCGTCCAATCATTCAAAGAAGCTCTGGATCGCAAGTGGAACGAGATATCTGATTGTGTGTTTGGAGCACATTCACTAGACGGATGAAAGATGTTACTGTGGTCCGCTTGACGTGCGTCGCAACCGGCGTTCCCGTTTATCGCCTATTGGTTCGGTGATCGCTCACGATACATAATATCTCTCACAGTTGAAGTGCGATGGGCTTCTACGACTCCCCATTTTCAGTGTGTATTAGACGAAATAACTTATGCCTTGTTGGGTCCAAAACTTGAGTGCACACCGTCGAGGCAATTGTAAGCGCTCGACTGGTCGTAGCCCCTAGGTGTTCCTTTTCTCCGCTAATTCTCTAATCAATCTTTGGGTTTGGAGTATCAAAAACTGGTCCACAAAGTTCCCAGCCAGTAAGTTCCACATTAGAAACAGATCTTTTAGTATTCGTCTCACGACTAATGCATCGAGATTCAGTTCGGCCAGAGGAGCTACGTGGCAACTGTGATCTAAGTCCCACACCATTTCAGCTGCACTTCTCTGGACCAGGTACATAGGTCTCAATCCCTGGAGAGACCGGCGTGCATCACTTGAATGTCACATTTCAGTACAGAACGGACGTACTTTCCACACAGGAGATGGAAGTCCTGTTCCGAAATGCGAGAGATGAAAAGCCCGATATTATAAACGATTCGGAAATCTGACCTGCGGTCTTTTAGTGGAATCTTAGCACGAAGAAGGAATGGTAGCAAATACCCATGGTCTGAACAAATACCAGAAAACATCGGTTTGAATTACAAACCGCGGTGAATTATAAACACAATTCGAGGTCTCATATATATGATACAAAGCATGATAATCAACATCCGTATTATGGACAATCATCGCACACACCACAGCCTGAGTGAAGCTGGGATTTTGTAGTCTCTGGATGGATGTATGGCCAGGCTTTCTCGAAGTTTCAACACAAATTCACCAGGTATTCTCTAATTAGAATCAACATGTAAATTAATTGGGACGATACCTGCATCACCACGAATTTCAGAGACCCGGTAATTGATTTCATCAACATGTCTCCGGTGCACCAGCCCATTATCCATATATAAAATTTGTGCCATACGATTAGCAAGTTTTCCCAACGGACTTCCAGACGCTGGTAGTAATTCACCTCCTTAGTGATAGGACACACCGACAAATTCAGTGAAACCCATGTCCGATCAAGTTACTGGACACTGATTAGTGTTGCTGGATATGGACGCTTGGAGCCAAGATCAGTATTTTCACACTGAGGCAAAGAATCGACCACAGCTCTTTTGGTCAACGAAAATGAGAATCGGTAGCCACCGGGGCCTAGTGTTTGTTAAGGAACGGCTAACGGTGATTTGCGTGAATTTTTTCACAAGATGTGCAAGATGCAACGATGGAGTCCACTTGGAAGACATAAAAAAGGCTTTGCAAACACAACGTCCACACCTAATGGGGAGTTGCACAAAGCTACAGAAGAGCAAAGGCTACCAGCGAGCTAGACAAGTCAACATCTTCACTTCCCCAATTCTCAAATGGCCAGGACGCAAATTATACAGTAGTTATTGCCGGGGTGTTGCAGGAATCACGATGCAATCAGTAAAACACAGAATTCCATCTAGTGTCCCAGCCAACCCTCTATCTTTAAAAGGCGTTCAATACTGACATCGCGCCCCTTTTTGATTACAGAAAAAACAGATTCAGGGTATCCACTTGAATCGCGAATTGGGTATTTTCGGCTCACAGGACGAGGTCGTACAATTAAAGAAGCGGTCAAACTCGGCCATTGACTGAATGTACCTGAGTGGATAGTTCATGCGTAGAACTTTTACCGCTACCATACTGAATACCATAGTGATACGCAGAGCTTGTCATACGCCATCGCTGGGCCACTGCAGCAGTGAACCTGTGTAATGATTTAAGTGGGTCATAGATGGAACGGAATGCTTCACTGTCTGAAACACTGGTGAATTTGTGTTAAAACAGATGTGTTTTCGAGCCTTCTCGCAGACCGGTAGATAGCCAGTGTCTCGAGTGGCGTCTCAAAATAGTAACAGTAGTAGGACGAGACAAAATATAAAACAAGGAATCCATCTTTTTTAACGCGGCTCCAATTTCAGTCGATGACGCACCAGTGATGAAACCAGAGTGTATTTTGGGAGTAAATGAATGTAAAAACGCCTTGATTTCAGAGTGCGCTGAAACAGAACCTAATGATCGCTCTTGCTTCGCTGACCACGAGAAATTACTAGATGAAAGTGTTGTGAAAATAGCTCTCATAATGGAAGCGAAGTTTAGAATAAAAAGCGAGTAATATTGGAGAGAACAAACCAAGGAGAGCAGCTCAGTAATGTTTAGGGGGTACACTCTTCAAGCGAAGGAGCGAGGCAGTTACAAACGGTTTGATGAACAGCCCTAATTATGTGGCATCCTAGAAAATCAGGAGGAGTAGAACTGAACATAAACTGAGACGGGTGTCTGGCTACGGTAAACTCCCGAGAACGCGGTAATGGACGTCCGAGTCTGGTCATGGGTTGCTCGTACGGGTGCATGGATGACAACGTCAACTTGATAACATTCGACAGCTTTGGTTCCCTAAGCAATAGTATTCATTGCAGACTGAAGGAGTTCAAATTTGCCGGGCGCCGCCACAGACAGTGACTTAAATACTTTCTCCTGGTTAATATTGGGTGCACATACCTTAACCAACCTCTTGGAATTCGGACTCTACACCCAATTGTACCGTTTGATCTTGCGTTACAGCATGCCTCGGGTTATCCGAAATAAACCATTATCATTATCATCATTATCATGTCGCGAGGAAAGTACGGTCCAAAAAGTAGAAACTTCTGTATACCAAGGGAATGGGGTATTATTAGTAATGAACTTACAAGAGTCTTCAAGTAAAATTTGCAAGCAAACCTTAGGTTCAATCTTGAGAAGTGAAAAGAGCCAATAAGGCGGGGCAGTATATACCCTAGTTTTGCAGTATTGCACGTACACCGGCGAAGCCTAGTAGCCAAAGTGGATCGACAATCATATATTCTTGGAGCACGTCCGTCGGATTTCAGAAGAATAACAATAAGCTCTGCGCACGTGGGCGATGAAATGGTATAATGAATTTATTTGGTAACCAAAGTATAGAGGACGTTTCTCGCGGGTTCCCAAAGTTCACAGGCCAACGCACAAAGCCACACAAAAGCAGGGTTCCCACCTTCGTTTAACTCTGACGAAGTTATCTCCATGCCACAGAAGCCTTGGAGCAACGCAAAATAAATTCAGGCAATTAAACTAGTTTCTAAGGCAAGAGTGATGTAGAAGTGCCAATGTCTCCAGTGGTCTTCAACCTAGGCATGGACGTACCAGCCTGGGTTAAGAGGAGGTCACATTTTGAGGTGTGTCCAGCAATGCCCGCGGGCGAAATATTACATGAACCCAAAAAAGACAGTGTGTGCCAGTGATGCCTTTGTCAACAACGTCAGACTGAGGCAGCCAAATAGGAGAACAGCACGACATAAAACAGAAGTGGGAGTGAAAGACTGGGCGAAACAAGTTCATGTTTGGACGTACCACCGATCAGAAAAGAGAGCAAAGTGCGTCCCCGTGATCGTACACTGACGGCGAGGGGAATAGTGGGGGAGTCGCCCGAGCTCAAAACCGGCCGAAAAGTGGGAATGGCACCCTCACGAATGCCTAAAAACTGACCAAGCGTGGCCAGGTTTGGAGCCTTCAGCTCCGGAAAAGCGACAGGTGCAGGATGACGGTAACTTTTTGCACAAGTCACACTCATCAAGCACAGCCTTCGCTTCAAGTGCTTCGTTTCCAGTCCTCAAAGATCGGAATTGACAGGTGATCGTCCCCTTCGATTAGCGCGGGCCACTGGATGACCTCTGACGCGTCTGGAAGAGTGACTACAAAAGGTGTTTCTTCACACTGTAGTGTTGCTCACAGACTCCCCGAACATGCTGACCGGTAGGACCGGGAAGAAGAAGCAGTTTTCGTTGCATGTGTTGGCCAGTGAGGCCGGTAGTGAAAAGGTCACGAAGTTGCGTTTCTGGTTGACCTTCAGAACCATATTGCGCAGCCCGCATCGAGAACTAAAGAATAAATTCACGTACACCCTAAAAACCTTCCCGATGAAGCTGAAGAAACTCTGTACGTTCCATGCTCTTGGAGTCAACCGGCTGAACACGGCGAGGTGCAACGTTTTTCACTTCTCCGTATTTCGGGAAACCAGGCTTCTACTTCATTGACACTTTGTTGATAACAAAAAATATACTGATTTTCGAAAGGTGCTGAAGAGAACGACAGTTCTGCGCTCATCCGGAACTCTGCCACAAAAACACACCTTATTTCAAATCTCTAAAAATAACCCTCGATCCCAAACACAGAAGCATTTGAATTCGGAAATTCCGCACTACGGGACTGGATGATTTTGAATGTCTGCTGCAAGGAAAGATGTGAAATCCTGGCGCAGAGAATAAATAGTTGCAATTATCCAAATCCTGGGCAAATAACAGAACATATCGGTCTGAATCACTAGCCACAATTAATAATTTACACAAACCAAGGTCTCACAATATTGGTGATATAAGGGGTGGCAATGAACACCTGTTTGCGACCAACCGTCAATCGTTTTCTGGGTGAGCAGCAAAGGAGGGATCATTACTTAGCCAAAGTCCTAGAATATTTTGTTGGTCCAAACTTGGGGTTTGATTGGTTCTATTAACCCAAAACGGAACGTCAGAAATTCGGCCAAGTGTCGCTGAGACACGCTTATTGTCGATGACCAGTGGACCACGTTCAAAAGGCCAGCGTTTTTGCTGAAGCCGTAACCAATTTCCCTAATTTGGAGTCTGAGCCGCGTGTTGTCACATCAACAGCATAAATCGCTATGTTGACTGGGACAAAATCAGGTGGGAAAATATATAAACAAGAAAAAGAAAAAGACCAAGTGCTGATCCCCGAGGCACTCCCATGGAGGCCGGGGATGGGGAAGGTTGAGAAGGCTCAGCTCCAACCACGAATGATCTATCTGTAAGGGGCTTCAGACGATTGAATTTGGCTGACTAGAAATACCATGGTTTTGTGGTTACAACCGAGGCAGTGCATGGGACACCGCATTAACGACAGCCAAATTTCAATAAAGTGGCGCAAGATATCCCTTCACTATCAAAAGCTTTTGCTAGACCGTCGATCCCTGTCAGAATGTTGGTGATATAAAATCTATGAGGTAGAAAATATGCTGTGAGGAGCAAGCGGTCCAAGCCCTCAATGTATCAGGAATGGTACCTTTGCGAGTGCGTCAGGAGGCCTTGCAGGTTGTTAGTGGAACTGACTGGTCTACACCTCTTCAACTGAAGGCTCCTCCTCATGTAAACGGAACATACTAGTACTCCCTTCCAAACCTTTGGGAAGACACCGGTGTCTTGAAACTTACAAAATGTAGAACATAAATACCGGCCATAACGTGGGCTGTTTTGCTAAGCATTTGCCCCGTGGACCATATACGGACCCAAAGAACTGTAAGGGCCAAGACGACGGCTTATTTTTATGTCAGTATACATCATATCTATGTTCTAGAGACGATCAAACTCCGGGATTTCTGCCAACTGAATCACAGTCACATATGACCCGGGGACCTAGCTGAGGTGAAGCCAAAGGGCTCGTGCTACTTTTACTGGAGATGGAACAGGTGGGCCATCTGGTGGCCGCAAGGGAGGACAAAGTGGCAGTGGCCGTCAAGTACCACCAAGGTGTGTAAAAAAGACTTGGGAATAGGGTAGCAAAACGACGGACCGCGTGACAGTCCAGTAAAACAGTCTTAACAGCACAAAAAAACGACTTTTCACAAATCCTAAAGGAGAGGCTGACGAAATCCAATTGATTAAACTCACTGAACGACGGGAAGTTTATGATGTTCGATGCGGTATCTAAATATTGAACAACAATAAACCAAGACTTTATAGATCACACTTGGCGGCGCTCGTACTCAGGCTGAGAGTAGAAATGGAAAGCAGAATCGATGTTACTGAACGACCAAGAACCAACATGTCTGAAAGGTTTGTAAAGGCTTAGCGTATCAGAAAATTCGAGCAAAGACTCAATATGAGGAAGAAATAGCCACTCCAGATGAAACTAACTGAATTCAGTGGGCTTTGTTTCGCAAGCAACCCGATATGTCTCGTCGGTTGCCGCACCAAGGGATACACCTGCCTGACCTCGAACCCAGCCCTCATAGACCAACGGGTAGCCACCCACAGATATCTGGCTGTCGTGGTCGTTGAATTTGAGCCATGTCTTGATGGCTCCAGGAATTTGAGGCGTTCTATCGGCCATCGATTTTCTAGATTCCAAAATGTTGTTTTGGGGGTTGAGACTATTCGTAGGGACTCTTTAGGGACCGCTTACGAGCAGATGAGAACCAGAGGATGAGGAGCTGACAGTGAAATGGTTATTGAAACATGGGTGGTGGTAGTCACTTTGGCGATGCTGGGAAATGGTAAGTGGGTAGAGGAAATGACGGCTTGCGACCAGACTCCCAGAAAGGCCGTGCATGAGGTGAGTGTTGAGGTGGCATCCCATTTACATTGACTTTACCTGGCTGATTTGGAGGTTGTGAGATCCCGGGTTACAAAATGGGGCAAGCCAGGTGTGAATAGCCCGTAGGGGCCTGAGGAAGTGCTAGAATGGGGTTGCCCTTGGCTAGCAGCTCATCTGTCGCTTTACGCGTCAATTTGTTTTTTGGGATTGGTGATGGGTTCCGCCGCATAGCATCACGTAATACACCATTCCCTGCCATTTGGATCACTTGGTTGAAAAAAGACCTCGTTAGCTTCTTAGGACAATTGGATCTTCCATTGTGACTTGCATAGCGGCTAGTCATGGGCTCATTGATTTCACCGGCAACACCAACAAAGTTGTTATTCAAGGAAGCACGTGATACAGATAATGGCGCTTCTAAGTCAAATGCAACTCCTCAGTGCGACCTATCGCTTTCCTAGGTGACAGCCATATTTTAAAGTAAACCCACGTTAGCCGCACGACCGGAGTGAGCCCAAACAACCAAACGACCACAGTGTCCGATGCGGATTCTGTTATTCTAGTTCGACATCTCATATGTGGAAGCACATTCGGGAGGGCTTATGTTACGTCGTATGTAACTGAAAATTTTCACGTTTTTAATTTCCGTATTACCGTTTCTGGCGCCTAGCCCAGAGTTATTCTCAAAGACCCTGTTTTTGCACCATCACGGTAAGTGTCTTGAACACCAAGTTTTCCTCTTTCATCTTTGCGAAGGCTCATATGCCGGAGCTCTGTTACTTCTGGCAAAAACGAAATGAACAGCCCTGCTCCAGTTTGTTCTTTGAAGGCTCATTTTCGGTTGGTCGCTCCCAAAATGACAGATGTTGTCTTCGCCCGCCTTAGCCCCTCTTGGTTGCTAACCTCAGGAATTCTGCTCGTTTGGCCTGGTTAAGCGAACCCAGCCTTTTACTTTCCAGGCACTTGCACCTACGCGTACTTTGACGGTTGTTATTTGCCTTACCGAATAACAACTTGGTTGTCGACGATTGCTCTGTCGCAAATTTTCAAACCTGCGTTATATACTGACTGAGGCTCACCGTTAGCAGTACGATTCACGTATACATCCCTTGACCTTTGGAAAGTTGTGCAGTAAGTTGATGTAGATCAACTTATCGTCAATTTGGGGTTCCTTCAGACTGCGCCCTGCTCGGTACCGGTGGTCGCTAGCCAGAAATGGATTAAAACCTCTTCATTGAAATTTGGCTGCCACAACCCGGATTGCTTCACTAGCCTCGTATATCCAGGCCGTCTGGGTGAGGCAAACGGGCACTAGCTGCGGTGGGTTGAAACAGACGGATAGCCCAAGGACGCTTCCGTTAGCTTTGGTGATGAGCCAAAGGCATCCATCTGGGCTGAGAATCATAGGAGGGGAACGATAAGAGACCACCATAGCAATGATGTGTTTTTCGGGGGTAGCAAGCACGTAATAGGCGATCCGTCGTTTCCATTGCCGACATCTTGTGCTGTTGCACTTCTTGGCCGCCCGGGACGGAGTAGGCGTTTCTTTCTAAGATGAATCTCCGGCCTTTGTGCAATAAGCCGCATCCCGCAAGTTAGCAGTATCGGTCCAGACGAGCACGTGACCGATTGTACGGTTCACTCACTTCTTCCGGGAACCTCTGGGAGCCGGTGACTATTTTCTCAGTACGCGCGCCTCCCTGATGAGGCCAAGCATCCTGGGTGCCCAGTGCACCCTCTGTCACGAGTGCCGGTAAGCCTATTGTTGCGTGCCTCACACGCCATCCACGGCTGGTTTGTAATCAGGGTGTAGTCACCTCTCCTAGCCTGTCTACTAGCCAGTTACCCATGCTGAGGACGCCGGGCCTTTGCCTTTGCCCTCAAACCTCTACGAAAACAAAACCACCACGAGAAGCCAGAGTATGGGACTTCCTTAGTTGAAGTTATATTGGACGCGGCGTCGATTTGGGGCATTTTGAGAGGCTTTCAGGGCGAGTAGCCAACTCGGAGCATAAAACACCCATCCCTGACCACATTAAGGCGTTTTGGAGGCTATATGCTCTGGGGCTTAATGGCCAGGTTGCGAAACATCCCGAAGAGCAGAGCCAACCGGGGCGGCTTCTGACGTTCGGCCAAATAGCATTGTAATCCAGGTGCATCTGCCAGGAGACTGACCAGCACAATTCCCGAAGCGGTTAATGGTAATGACAATGGTTTATTTCGGATAACCCCAAAGCATGCTGCAACGCAAGATCAAACGGCACAGTTGAAAGCAGAATCCGAATTCCAAGAGGGTGATTCAGGTATGTGCACTCGATACAGTATAGGAGAAAGTATTTAAGTTACTCTTTATGGTGGAGCCTGGAAAATTCAAACTCAAGGTCGGGCGGCCAAGCCGGCCGAGTCAGGGTTGAGCTGGTTGGGAGTAGTGGACTCTCACTCAAATATTACAGAAGAAGGACTGCGCAACGACAGAATCAAATAGAATTGGTGGAAATTTTATTCACCCTGAGGAAAACGAATTTTCCAAGGGAGATGTGAACCAGCCACAGCGCTCCGCGGAGTGTGGAACGGCTTAGGATTAGAAATCAGATGAAGAGGGGAGTGAATTTGCGGACAAAGAACAAGAAAAACCCTTTGAAGGTTACCTCTATAACGTTTAGTGACCGAATATCGGCTGAGTCACTTAAATACACAGTGAAGGACTCATCTGTAGAGAGAGATTGCGTAGGTGATGGTGAAAGAAGTGGTTGCATGTAAACGTGTAATTGTTGAGCAGATTGTTTACTTTCAGAAGAGTGGAATATGATGCTCTAACGTGGAAATGGGAGCTGGGAGACAGATAAGTTTGTGAGTCGTATCCCTGATGGTAGCAGATACACTGTTTGCAAAGGAGATGAGTATTTAAATGACAAGTAATTATTCACGTGATAGTTAGCGCTATCCAAGGGCTAACAGTCACTGACAGTCGTTGCGGGTGATTGGAAGTGGAAATCAAATAAAAACGACAGTCTTGGTATGCCCCAAACGGGATACAAATGTACTGATCCGGCGCCATCTCTGAATACTTACAGCAAGTGACATGTTCTGGGTACGGGAAAAGCTTCTCCTATTAATCTGATTTCATTTTCCAGTATTCTATTTACAAAAGTGAAACTCCGTCGTTCGTTTCGTTTTTTGATGTTAAAGTTATTCGTGAGCTTATCCTACCATTCTCCTTAGGTTAAGTACGGAGATGAAAACCTTTGGATTAAGACTCTTTGGAAGAAGGACCATTGCCAAAGCTTTCAGAGGGGATAATGTCTCCGAATTCCCTCAACCCTTCCCGAGCGAGAATAGAAAGCAGGATAAGCCGTTCAGATGTATCAAGTGGGAATGGAGGCAGGGAAGATGGGAAGGAAAGAGAAGGTTTCCAAAGACGAAATTTTGAATGTCGCGAAGAGGGCAGACGGTTTTATCACTGATGGCAAAACAAACTGTAGTTTAACACGTCAGAGAAGAATGGATACTGAAGTTAAGCCCCAGTGTTTTGGGGATGGTTCCAAAACGATCATAGTCTGAGGCCATTTGTAGATGGCAAACACAGAAAAATGCCACTAGGAGTAGCTAGCAGTCCAGCAACCCGTTCCGTCCCCAACTGGGCCAAGCTGTCTTTGCTAGCCTCCGAGGAAATCGAAAAAGGGTTGGCATTTCCTCAGACTGCCACAAAGCGGAGGCGCTCTAAGGATTTTCATCTCAGGCTTTCGCCCCCAAAAGGGATAATAATATCTTAAGAGGGGTCTCCAGCAGTCCGTCGATGAGTTTGGGGTTTAAACGCTTCAGCTCGCTTCTCGGAGATGGCATGTCTTTATTGGTCGGCCCCACTTCCCCGGCCCTCTTGAGTTCGCGGGCGAAAGCCTCGCGTTGTATCACTCTGAAAATATCGTACTCTGCCGCTAGTAGCTCATCGGGACCTATCGGGCCGACTCGTATCCGACCTGAGGGCCGTAGCCCTTTCATGACTAGTAAATTTCTCTTGAACCTGGTTAACCAAACTAGCAAACGAAGCGTCTTCATCCAGGAAGAAAACCTGACCAGTCGCGATAGAATGGATGACCCTTCGACGACGTTGGTTGCTATCACTACGCCTTTGATCTCCAGTTCCACTTTCGTAGGGGTTTTTAATTCGAACACGGGCCAGTCCTGTTTGGGCAATTGCAGGAAGTTTGGCCCTCTCGTCCACGTGTCCAGTTGCCTAAAGTTGTTCGCACCTCGGGAGCACAGGTCGGCCGGATCATCACCAGACCTGACATGACTCCACTGGTGCGTGGCTGATTCATCGTGGATAATCGTGAGCCGGTTAGAAACGAAAGTAATAAACCGGCTCCGGACGTTGTTGATATAGTGAAGTACTATCGTTTAATCCGTCTAGAAGCTCACCGACTAAATATAGAGATCGAAACATCTCTTCACAGCTTGCATCACCCTGACTGCCAACACGGCTGCGCTGAGTTCAAGGCGTGGGATTGAGACCGACTTCAGTGGGGCAAAGCGGGCTTTGGCGAACAGGATCTTCGTGGTATATTGTCCATCTCTTGTGCACCACTGTCCGTACAAAACAGCTTCATAACTGAGTTCGGATGCATTGAAAAGGGCATGTAGTTCTCCAGTCCGTGTCGTATGGCCAGGAGTCAAACATCGTGGGATTCTTATGTCCCCTAATTTCTTCAAGGTGTTCAAAAATTCTTCCCAGTCCAGCCGGTCCCCTTGGTCTAGTGACTGGTCTCAATCAACTTTCTTACGGCACAGCCGCTGCAACAAGATCTTTCCGGGTAGCAGCCATGGTGAGACGAAACCGAGCGGGTCGAACAAACTTGAGACGGCAGATAGTATGCCACGACGGGTTATTGGCAGCTCGGGAACGTTTAGTTCGAAAACAAAATCGTCCGTTTCCGCGTCCCATTGTATCCCTAAGGTGCGCTCGATAGGAAGTGGAGAGCCGTCCAAATCTCGTACCCTTTCGGCCTTTTCGTGATACGGGATGACCTTCAGCACTTCTGAAGCGTTCGACATCCATTTAGTTAGATGGAAGCCGCCTTCTTCCAGCAATCTCGTCAGACCCCTGAACTGCTCTAGAGCTGATTCCACATCATCGAATGACCCAAGGTAGTCGTCGACGTAGAAGTTCCTGCTGACGCTATCTACTACCGTCCGATGTACTAGATCGCCATGTTTGTTCGCTGATTCTCGGAGGGCGTAGTTGGCACAAAATGGTGACGATATGGCTCCGAAGGGGTGGACGGTCATCCTACAATTCACCACTGCGTCGTCCCGGTCGCTCCCTTCCCACCACAGGAAACGCAAACCATCTCGTTCTCCTACCGGAATCTTCACCTGATGGAACATTTCCCTAATGTCGGCAGACAAAGCCACTTTACCCACTCTGAAACGGCACAAAACATTGATCAGTGGTGTGGTCCAGTCAGCCCCCTGTAGTAGGCGATCGTTTAACGACTTGCCCTGGAACTTGGCCGCACAGTCGAAAACCACTCGCAGTTTATTGGGTTTCTTGGGGTTGATAACCGGATGGTGAGGCAGATACCAGATACCCCTTTTGCTGTCGGTGTTAACAGGCACCCTTTCAACGTAGCCGAGGGCCTCGTTCCGCTTCATCAAATCCACGTATCGTTCCCACAGATTCTGGTCTCGAATGAAGCGTTCTTTTAGTCGTAGTAATCGTTGGAGAACATAATTTCTGTTGTCAGTCCACGGGTCGACCGGTGTGCGCCATGGGAGGGGAACCTCGAACAGTATTTTGAGGCCTCTGGTGCCTTGCCGCATCGTTTGTAGAGCGAAGTGATCCTCTCGAGACAACGTCGGTCTTTCGTCTCCAATGTGATGGAACTCCATTTCATACAGCCGTTGCAGATGGTGCTCTATGCGGTCCGTTTCGGCGGATAAGTAATTCATGGAACGGCGTACCCCTACTGGACCGTATAACATCCATCCCAAAGCCGTGCGTACGGCATAAGGTGCCTGGCGGTCGCCCACTCTCTGGTCAAGCACCCAATGCGCCTCTGGCACGTCGCAGACGATGAGGAGATCCACTTCATCATCTTCCCAGTCTACAACGGTTACATCCTGCAGGTGGGGCCACCGAGTCAAGATTGCGTTCACCGACCTTGGTGCTCGCATGGGGAGATCCGCTAACGTGAATGCCTCCGTTGGTTCAATTTCCTCGTTAGTGTCTAGAGAGATGAGCTGCAGCCTTAATCTACCGGCAGTCATTACCTGTGTTCCGCCCACCGTGCTCACTGCCAACGACGTCGCACCTTTAGCCAGTTGGTGTTTGTCGACAAACCGCTCTTCCACTAAAGTGGTGTCGGATCCACTATCAACGAAAGCCAATGCCTTAACTATCCCAGTCGGAGTCACTACTCCCACGGCTACTACGCCTAAACGTACTGGTTTACTGGAAGACCGCGGCGTTGAGCAAATCACACTGGGCTTTGTACTCGCCTCGAGTAAATTTGTTCTCTTCTGGTGCAACAATCGATGGTGTCTGCCCTTGCAGCCCTCGTAACCACATCCGTTCCCTTTTCCACAGGCTGCTGCCCGGTGCGTTGTGTTGAGACAAATAAAACACGCCCCTGCAATCCTCGCCATTCCCCGCCGCCCGTCTATTGTGGCGTCGCCGAACTTGGGGCATTCTGGTAGGCCATGGCTAGTACCACAGGATCTGCAATTTGGTTTCGCCGTAGCATCTCGTGAAATGACGTGTGTATTGGTCCAAGGCTGGTACTTTGGATGTTCCCGTACAGGGGTTTGGACTTGGCTAGTACTGGGCTTGTTTGCTCGGTTGCTGTCCCGGATGAGTCGGCCGAATCTGCTGTCAGCTATCTTCGTTTTCCTGTCCAAGTATTCGGTCAGGTCTTCGAAGTTGGCTTCTATGTCGCTTCGACTTATCCGTTCTGCTTCTTCCGCCCACCGACCCTGTAGTTCGGGAGAGAGGTGACGGACTATGCCTTCCAAAGTGTGCATGGCGTCTAGGTCAGCCCTGTAATCTAAATGGTCGAGGTCTATTGAGCAGTTTTGCATCTTAATCACCAGGTCGGCCATGGTGTTGACGTCGCCCTTGGTTCTCTTTGCCTCTGCCATCACGCCCTCTATTAGGTTACGGGCTGCTTTGAAAGGTTAGCCAAACAAGTCCCTTAGAATCTTCCTTGCCCTTGTGTAGCCTTGTTCTGGGTCGAGCATGGTGCACCCGTCGATAGCTTCTCTTGCTCGGCCTCGGCAGTAGTGAGTAAGGTAGAGAAGCCTTTGCCCAGGGTCGGTTACCTTATTTTCAACAAACGTCTCGAACTGCTTTACAAACATGCGGTATTGATCAGCTCGCCCGTCGAAAACCGTTTGTTCCACTCTAGGCAGATCGATCGATGGTGGTTTGTAGTCGGCGACCGACATGGGGTTCCCTATCTTATTGCACCCTAATCTATCGGAAGTGTCGAAGTCACTGGTCTCATGCTCCCGCTGTTTCTGTGTACACTTCTCTGCTTCCTGCGCCTGTAGTCTAGCTGATAGCAACTGTTGCTCTAGTTCTATTATTCTCAGCTTATATAAATCGACATCCTTACGATCAATATTGTTCTCAATAACACATGAACTAGCACTGAGAGGACTAGTTGATCTAGCATGAGCTAAAGAATCAAATGTACCCAAAACCTCCCCAGAGACTTTCCGTGTTACTTCCTGTCCGGATTCCACTGTTTTTGATCCTTTTCTTGGCATTTTGCGTGTTCTTTCTAATTCCAAATTGATCTTGTGAGTATTGTAACGAATGTTTGAGCAATGCGTAGCCAAATTCGCAACGGATCCCGAAATCAGAAGACGATTATCCGTGATATTCTACGATGCTAGATTATAACATGAACAATGACATAAAAAATATACAAACCTCAATAACACGATCACAAGGACTCAACAACGAGAAACCGAATAGCAGCGTGTGAGCAGACAGCACGTGCGTCACGCAGGTCCTGAACAAGGATGTGTCAAAGTAGCGCTCTGGGCGCGAACAAACAACAATTGGTCCAGAAAAACAACCGGTTCGTAAAGACAAGTCAACAGTGTAGGCAAATGAGTGATGTTGGGAAAAACACTGAATTGCGAGGGAAAAAGGGGGAATTTTCACGACCGACTGTTACACAAGCATCAGACACCTGCTGGCATGGTGAACGACCAAAAATTAGCCATGAACCCCACGGTGTCCCTAACTAGAGTTGCAGCATCAAACAAAATCTCCAGAATACTACCGAGACGGACGGAAATTCCACTTCTGGAGAAACCAGCGATCCCCTTCTCCTTTCGCCTCAGCAATGACCGAGTCAAACGCTGGAGAATGGTCACCTTGATCAGTCTCAGCTCTCTACCGGAAGCATCAAGTCAGCTGGGAAATGGTGAAGTTAACCGTCTGGCGGAAAATTATGCAAAGAAGCGGGTCCAGTTGTCTAGCTGGCTCCTATTCCCCCACTGCAAATTCTGAAAGAGATACGAGGGTGCCAAGGAGACACACTAAGATGGGAAAAACATATCAAAGGAACAGCCGTGCAAGTGCATGAGGTAAGTTTCCTCCTGACGGCCGCCCTTCTTTTGAGACCTGCTTACCCAAGCAGGACCGCCAAACCTGTGCAACCTTACTACCACTCTATACCCATCCGCGTTTCACATAAACGCCTTTTCAGACCCCTTCTACTCCATCCAATACCTCCCATCCCCAAACTGCTTTCTGACTTCTCGCCTCCACTTTCAGATGAACGGTTCGCAAGGTGTCCCTGTATTGGCTGCCTTTATCTAGAGAACAAAACGTTGGAACTCAGGCAAATAGTGATGGATGAAATTCCCCACTTAATGGTTACCACAAAGACCCGGTTAGCACAACCACACCTTGATGGTAAAATGGTAGTACGGGGGTACGCTCACTTGAGATGCGACTCACTGGGTGGCCATACAGGTGGTGATCTCATGGAAGTTAGTGACGTCCTCCCTGCAATGACCTCCCGTGTCGCTCGCTCAATACCTCTGGTAGACATTTTGTGGGCATACCTGTGTCCATTCAAAACGACTGCAGTACTCACCAACCTGGCCTACCTTTTCCCGTCTTCACTGTTGGCAGACCCAGATGTCCTCGTAAACCGAATAGGAACCCTCAAACGTTCCTTTCTTTTTTTCATGTCCCAATGAATGACTTCGGTGTTTCTGGAGTGGAATGGGCCCGCGTGACATTTATTAACCCTTTTGGCAAGACTCCCGCAAACCTCTCAAAAGAATGGCCATATTTTCAGCATGTTTCCAGTGCCAGTGGATACCGTGATGGCTGTAATCCGTCCCAGTTGAATTTGGTGATTACGGAAGGCGGACATAGGTTTGCTGTGGTCATTCATGCCACCACTCGGCCAGGGCGATTATGCTATCTTGTATTTTGAATTCGTCTTACAGCGAGTAAACATAGTCTAAGACGATAGGCTAATGCGCTCACTCAAGCTTACAAATATATCTAAACCAGTCTGTTGGTTACAGCAGGACCTCCAAAGCACCACGGTGGATGAAACTGTAGAATCTCGCGATGTGAGGATGGAAGAATTCATCCAGGAAGCTAATTTATCCTTCGTGCTCAAGATTTTATAAAAAATAAAAAATGAACCTTTTCCAACATGCATCTGCTCAGTGATGGATGTGCGATTCTTACTGTCCGTGACAGTCCTCACCACTTGTCTTCCAGAAGAACCAAGCCCCTACAAGCGTTTGGGCATCTTTTGCAAGGCGCAAATCTGAGAGTGCTTTCAAAGACAACAGAAGAAACCCCTCATGCGGGCTCGACAGAACTTGTCCTCCTTTTTCGAGCACCTGTAACGCTTAAAGGAAACATGTTCTTCTCCATCGTCTAAGGCACTCGCGAACAGTATTTCTACGAAATCACAGCAACAAGCTGCTGACGATTTTAGAGACCCCTATAGTTCCATTTTCACTTCAACGGCTTATTGTGGTTTAGCCTTTCTCAGCCCTTGGATAACCCTGTTGAAATAGAAGTAGGACTTCTCTCCTGTACTCCTGCAAATGTAGAGGCTACTCTGGAGAGGCTTGGTGCTTCCAGCTCGATACGGCCGGGAGCAGTGTACCCTCGAATCATGGAGGAGACCTCAAGAATCTCCACTCAGCCTCATACAATATTAGTTGAGAAGAGTCTAGACACAGGAAAAGTTCCGCAAACACGGAAACAGGCGGTCATCCCCCAATTTTTGGAAGAGGAGACAGCCATAATTTAAGCATTTCGAGGCCAGTCACATTTACCAGAATACACAGGGGAGTTTTCAAAGACATCAATAAAGATGTGATTCTTGGGTATCTTCTTGATAACAGGCGGATTTTCGCATCCCAGCACAGCCCTCTTCTAGGCAGACGATGTCTTATCAGCACACACTTTTCCAATGGGTAGCTTGAAGCCAGCCAACGACTAGGGCGAGACTCCGCGTGCAGTCTTTGTCGACTCTGCAAAAGCCATTGACAGGGTGCCGGACACTCCAGTAGTCCAAGACCAGGTCTTTTATTCCTGTCGTATCTCACTGACCGCCCCCTGCTCCTATCCTCTTTGTCACTGGGCCGTTTTACCCACTGAACCTCTACCCAATAGTCATCTGAGGTCCCGATTCCTCCCGTCAGCTTATTGCGAGCGTGAAATGAACCTTCCAACTGTATGTGCATTGTCCCTTCACTAAAGCCCTTAGGATCTTTCAAGTACGCCTGAAGGTCCATAATGCTATATTAATAGACAATGGAGGCGTCAAAACCGATCAGGCCTACGAAAGAAGCCCAGCTCCCTAGCCCAGTTACCTCTGCTACATAACCCAATACATTCGCCCAATGCAAAACCCATTCCATTTCATTTGTGCCTGGAATTATGCTTACTGCCTTCCCAGATCCGTTGTAAAAGGCGGATGCTGAAAATCTTTCGGAATGTTCTTACTGCTTTGTGAATTTGACTATATCTGACATTACCCCAAAAAGCTCGTCCGTACACCACGCTTTTGCACGTCTGTTCATCCGTGTGAGACATTTGAATTTGGCTTTGAACCGTTGTCTGACTGTCGTGCTTAAGCCACGGGGCTTTTAACTTTTGGGTTTCACTGTTGAACTATTTGGCCGCATACTCGAGGTTTGTGTATATTTGTACCTTTTGTGAATTTCAACCGAGTACCGTATAAACTCTGAATCAACCTTGTTCCGGTATTGGGATTCATTTGTTCTGGCTGCGCGTTGCTCGATTGCAAGAATTGACTTACTTCCGCTGTGAATTGATCTCTCGCCGTCAGAGTGATGCGCCAACTTCTCCCTCATCTTCGCTTTTGTTTTCCTTTCTGTCCCAACTTATCTCTTATTATTTTCCTTTGTTGCCCTGATGCAATCAAAGTTGCCTGCTGCCAATTTCAATGGTAATTCAGTAAGTTTTAGCCATTTACAAGACCAACCATCTCCCCATTTGTTCTATGAACCCACCGCGTGGAAGACTCTTGCTTTGATTTTATATTTTTTCTCCAATCATTTTTGATCCCCGGTTAGGCATACCAAGACTGTCGTTTTTATTTGATTTCCACTTCCAATCACCCGCAACGACTGTCAGTGACTGTTAGCCCTTGGATAGCGCTAACTATCACGTGAATAATTACTTGTCATTTAAATACTCATCTCCTTTGCAAACAGTGTATCTGCTACCATCAGGGATACGACTCACAAACTTATCTGTCTCCCAGCTCCCATTTCCACGTTAGAGCATCATATTCCACTCTTCTGAAAGTAAACAATCTGCTCAACAATTACACGTTTACATGCAACCACTTCTTTCACCATCACCTACGCAATCTCTCTCTACAGATGAGTCCTTCACTGTGTATTTAAGTGACTCAGCCGATATTCGGTCACTAAACGTTATAGAGGTAACCTTCAAAGGGTTTTTCTTGTTCTTTGTCCGCAAATTCACTCCCCTCTTCATCTGATTTCTAATCCTAAGCCGTTCCACACTCCGCGGAGCGCTGTGGCTGGTTCACATCTCCCTTGGAAAATTCGTTTTCCTCAGGGTGAATAAAATTTCCACCAATTCTATTTGATTCTGTCGTTGCGCAGTCCTTCTTCTGTAATATTTGAGTGAGAGTCCACTACTCCCAACCAGCTCAACCCTGACTCGGCCGGCTTGGCCGCCCGACCTTGAGTTTGAATTTTCCAGGCTCCACCATAAAGAGTAACTTAAATACTTTCTCCTATACTGTATCGAGTGCACATACCTGAATCACCCTCTTGGAATTCGGATTCTGCTTCCAACTGTGCCGTTTGATCTTGCGTTGCAGCATGCTTTGGGGTTATCCGAAATAAACCATTGTCATTACCATTAACCGCTTCGGGAATTGTGCTGGTCAGTCTCCTGGCAGATGCACCTGGATTACAATGCTATTTGGCCGAACGTCAGAAGCCGCCCCGGTTGGCTCTGCTCTTCGGGATGTTTCGCAACCTGGCCATTAAGCCCCAGAGCATATAGCCTCCAAAACGCCTTAATGTGGTCAGGGATGGGTGTTTTATGCTCCGAGTTGGCTACTCGCCCTGAAAGCCTCTCAAAATGCCCCAAATCGACGCCGCGTCCAATATAACTTCAACTAAGGAAGTCCCATACTCTGGCTTCTCGTGGTGGTTTTGTTTTCGTAGAGGTTTGAGGGCAAAGGCAAAGGCCCGGCGTCCTCAGCATGGGTAACTGGCTAGTAGACAGGCTAGGAGAGGTGACTACACCCTGATTACAAACCAGCCGTGGATGGCGTGTGAGGCACGCAACAATAGGCTTACCGGCACTCGTGACAGAGGGTGCACTGGGCACCCAGGATGCTTGGCCTCATCAGGGAGGCGCGCGTACTGAGAAACTAGTCACCGGCTCCCAGAGGTTCCCGGAAGAAGTGAGTGAACCGTACAATCGGTCACGTGCTCGTCTGGACCGATACTGCTAACTTGCGGGATGCGGCTTATTGCACAAAGGCCGGAGATTCATCTTAGAAAGAAACGCCTACTCCGTCCCGGGCGGCCAAGAAGTGCAACAGCACAAGATGTCGGCAATGGAAACGACGGATCGCCTATTACGTGCTTGCTACCCCCGAATAACACATCATCGCTCTGTTGCTCTCACACACTACAGGCGCTTTGTTTTCCCTATTTTCCACCCCCAGCCATACTTGCGGTAGTTTCCTTGTCAGAGTAGTGTTCCTTTCCTCTGAATCTATCCTGCGTCTAATATCCAGGTCCACTTGGATCCACCTCCGCCAGATGATGCTGTCCTTCGCCTCAGGTGTCCTTTTAAACTCGTCACATTTACTGTGCAAATACTGATGCGTATGGAACAACAGGCGTGTTTAGCTCGTTAATTGGAGACCCTTGCCATCGGCGTGTTGTATTTAAGAGACCTGCATCCAAGGTTTTATTCAATTGATGCTCCCATTCAGTCCTATAAAGTTTCGCTTGCGTTTGTCTGGGGACCCTGAGGCTGCGGCTGCTGGTCAAGCTGGTGTAGGTGTAGCTCTCAGTGAGAGGGCTAAGGCTGTGCTACTTGGCTGCATCTCAGCTGACAGTCGGTTGTGCGTAGTGAGACTCTGAGGTTCGTGAAAAGTATTCAAACGCCGTCCCGACAGACGCAACTTGTTTGTCGTCTCGGCTTATGTCCCCACAAACTGCAGCTCGGATGCAATCAAAGATGTATTCTACCCAAAGTTCCACGAACTCCTACACAAAGCAAAACGGGGTGATATCATGATTTTAGCTAGAGAAGTGAATGCTAAAGTCGGTCGGTCGCCTTTAACGGAGATGAATTTAGGAGTACCTCTTTGCATCAGTTCCCGTCGTTCAGAAAACGAGGAAATGTTGTTGGCTTTGTGTTCAGATCACCGCTTGTTTCTCGCCAGTAAGAAATTCAGACTTTCCAGTAGCTGGTATGTCACGTTGAGTCTGCCCTCCTTCAGTGAGCTATTGGCCAACGCAGACCACATCGTAACCAGCCACAAATGGAAGGGCTGCATGCAGGACTGTCGGTAGCACTGAAGCACTAGTCTTGAATCCGATCACGCATTAGTCTGCACCAAACTGTCTATGTGCTTCGGTGGGCGTGCCCAACATACGATGAAGTATCGGCTGGATTACGATATGCTGTCTGATTTGCCTTGCTTCTCAGTATTCCGAAAAGTATTCTGTGACGACAGTCGCCTTCTGAGAGAGTTAATCGCTCTACACCGACTCCGATGTCTCGGGCACGTTTTGCACGTTTTCTCCTGTCCACTGTTTACCCTGGGGTTTTCTTTTTGCAGTTGCTGGACAAAGCTGTAAGTGGAGCGGAGATTAGGCTATGACTTGGATCGTAGGCATGAAGTGTTTGCTTTTGGCTTTAACTTTGGTTGGTGGTTCCCGCCCTCCTGGTTGTTAACCGAGGGATGAGGTTTGGTTAGAGACGCTGAGAGATACGGCTCAGGACCGAATCCAGTGGCTCTCATGCCAAATGGCGTGTCTGTTAACTTCCCAATCCCCATAGACCATTGAAAAGCGGAAGAAAGTTTCCAAATCCTAGACGGCATAAAAACTGGGAAAGTTGCGTTTGTTTGTTGCAATCTTTATGCTGATTCATCATTCCTCTCTCCTAAACTTCACGAACTGTTATTCAGATTGCATAGAGTCCTCTAGCAGCCTCACACATTTTGCACTATCTGTGGATCGTACACTTCAATTTCGCTTGCTAGCCGCATCCAGTACAGCAGGTCGCGGCCAGCCGTCTTCCACCGTTTTCTTTTTACCACGGTTTGCCCATCGATCCTTCTTATCTTCATTCTAGTCACTTCTAATTGTCACCTTTCTTGCACTATATGCACACGTATCCGTTTTGTCTTTAGTTCCAACTTTTATCACCGTGACATCCATCGATACTTGTTTTCGACAAGACCTTATTCATTTGCTTAGCCCAAGCCCAACAATGTTTACATTTTTACTTGTCTCTTCCACTGACTCCATATTTCTGATAGACGGCTACCTTCCTCAGCTCACCAAGCTTACACCCCAACGCCTATCGATTTTTTTCAGCCCTTTATCTCTGCTTCTCACACCTCAATCCAATAAACATCAGCCCCATCCGTACCCAAGCCCGACCCCCGTGTTAAAACTGGCCTTTTCCACTTTTACATCTTGTAAAGCTAGTTTTTTACCGATTTGCATCGCTACCGTATAGTCTTTGTTCGGCTCCGCAAATCCATCAGAATCCTTCCGTCAGCCAGCCCTTCGATTGAATTCTGGAGGCTCCCTCCGTTTGCGCAAAATGCCTGCAGACACGCAGCTCCCCAGATCCACGGTCCCAACTCGGTTGTTCATATTTCTTCTGCCTGCCGTTCCTCCACTAATTTACTGAAGCTGGTGCCTCCTCTTTTTTCGGCGTTCTTCACGCGATTCGTTGGCAGTGGAATGAACCAACTGGCCATCCATCACCCGCTTCTCTCTGTCAGTTCTTCCATCTACTCTTCCATTTATTGCCCTCCTCAGGCAAGTTTTCAGTGCTTCGCGGGTAGCATTGCTCCCCTATTCCGTTCCCTGCTTCCGCACTTTTCATCTGTTCTGAAACATAGAAATATATACGCCCTGATTATCCTGTAAAACTTTCAACCATACGGTTAACCTTTATCTTACTTCTATGACTTTTCCCACACTCCTTTGTTTCTCATATTATTCGCCATTGCTGCTGACGTACTCCTGCATTTAGCTTTCATTTTTCGGTGAAAAGTCCGTATTCCATCATATATTTTGAACCGATGTTTGCCTTACTTTCACCAAACATTTTTATTGCCACCACCGTTCTGCCTCCTGTAAATTACGTTCACTTCTCGGTGCTTTCCATTTTGGGCCGTCATCAACCAAAGCAGTGTAAGAACATCTGATCGGTCTGCTCTCTCCCTTTTTTCTCGACCGATTCCCTCATTGCCCCTTCTTTGAGCGGGGCTCACCACAGCCGCCATCGTTTCCGTTCTTGACAGGTTTTATTTTCCTTGTCCGCCCTCTGCGGAATCACTGTATCCCGTCTGTCGCAAGAAGACAGCACCGAGCAATTCACGTGAAGTTCCAAAAATGAGACATGCCCCTGCCCAGCTTCTCTCAAATCGCATAAACGTATTGTTTTCTTGCATTATTCGCCATTACTACTGCTTATCCTAGCACCACAGTGTGCTTCACTCCCCAGTTTCCTCTTTACGCTGACAGTCCATCCTAATCAGACCCCTATGAATCTGCAATCACTCCGCTTTCCTCAGCTATTTCTGTCGTCTTCACCTTACCCTCCTTTTTCGCACTTCCGCTTCCGCATTTCCTGCCTTCAGCTCATGAGGCTCCTGCGTTTGAATAATTTAATCGGTCCCCTCCCACTTGGTTTCATCTACCACTTCAATCACCTTCCCCCCAGTGAGCCGTTCACCAAGACCATCTTCATCCATGTGCTTCCAGGCAATTTCTACTCCCGTTTTTTTCTTTTTATCTGCTGCTTTACCATTTTTTATCAGTTTTAAAGAAAACGACATGTTATGATTTTGCTAAGTAATTCCGAACTATCACATCTAACCCTACCTCTCTATTCTGATCATTGCTACATTCATACCTCTCTCACATTTTTCCCCATTGCCATCCTCGTGTTCTAGCACCTCGATTTGTTTGACTTTGCAGCTCCTATCTTCCGTGGGTAATTCACTTTCCACCTTCTATATGGAGCACGGGTTCGCTCCGCCTTCTCAAGTCCTTCGCCGGCCATTTCCCTTGCCGTCGATCCTATGCCTTTCCTTGTATGCTTCCCTCCTGAAAACATTGGTACTTCTCAGCTACCTTGTACCCAGTTCTCCAAACATGCTTGCTAACAGATCCATCTTTCATAATCATCCTCGCTTTCTCCCCTTTTCACATCGAATTTCGTACACTAACAGCGACCCCTCATACCTTCTGCATTTCTACCTATTACCCTCAAGATTAAGTAAATATCCACTCCATCGCTTCTCGTTGACCAGGATTTTCAATGCACTTTTGGTCTCTAATAAACGTACCTCCCAGTTTCCGGCTGCATTTGATTGGATCAGCCAGCTTCCGCCACTTGACGTTGACTCTTATATTTGCCGGGCATCCGTTGAAATCCGTCAGTGGATCCGTTCAAACACCCTCCGACACTCGCTGTTGTGCTCACAAGTGTCTTTTTTAAGCCTCTCTTACGGTTTTTACATATTCGCCTATATTATCATGAAATATCTAGCAAAGTTATCACTGGTAACATTTGATCACCTATCTGGCACGCTTTGGGCCTTTCCAAAATGAGACATTATCACCACTTTCTTCAAGCTGGATGTGTACGGGCTTGACGGTTGACAACTCCCCCTCTTTAAAAGCCTTCTAAATGATCACTAGCCCACCATTCTAGTGGGTTTTTCATTATCTGTACCTGCACCAAGTCACCCTGGTGTCCCTCAGGGCTCAGTCTTCGCCTCGCTTTCCTTCCTAATTTACATAACTGATAATTTAGAGGAAATTTTCGTTTGTGTCGATTTTTACTCTGATGAAGCGACCGTAAGCGATACTGATTTTAGTGCAGCCCAGGCAGTGTCTGATCTAGCTAAGCGCAGTTCAGCTGACCTCAGTCTACCGGTCATCGACGACAGGTACGCGAACGTATCATCAAGAATGCTCCAGATCAGCACCCTCAAATCAATGAAAGTAAGCCAACCAAAAAAGCGAATCATAACAAGGTCCCTTGATTCTGGCTCTGCCGCCATACTTCTTTCCCCTCCCATCAGGAAAAAGCCGGCAAATCCGCCTTTTGGGTGCTAAACCTGATTGAACTGGATTTGCCTAGAATATCCGAAGGTTACCAAATCCTATACGGAAATTTCATCTGCCTGATACTAAAAGGCGGCAGCCTGGTTGTGCACGCCGGGCCCACCCAAGACCACGACACTTTGGAGCGAGTCCGAATGGAAACCACAAAAGCCGTACAAGGTGTGCTTCACACGGTAGAGCTTTTGCGACCTCTACCCATTACGGAAGCATGGGAACAGAGGTCCGTTTTCAAAATATGATCATTTTAGGAATAATTGACCTGTCTCTCATACGCCAGAGCCTGCACAATTTAAGAGTACACATCGTGATGCTATTCAGGCCTTTCTTGAAGCTTCATCAGGCAGTTCCTTTATCCCGTTTTGCATAATATCGTTCAGGAACAGCCTACCGGAAGGAGTGTCAGGTCCTTTTGTAAAGGGGTCTTCAACTTAGGCCCGGACAACCAGTAAGCACCTACAAGCAGTACTCCCAGCACTCCTTTTTCTTGCGAAACCTAATTCTTCTTATTCCCGTCTTCCAAGCTACGGCTTAGTAAAGCTCTCCCCCGTCAACCGTCCTTTTTCTAACGTCACATATACCCTTGCTCCTATACATAACGTTGAAAGGGAATCAATGTTCTTTTAGCCGCATATATAATGTCATTGTTTTACTCATCCACCCCTGGCTCTAGTTCCTCAAGGTAAGGGGTCTTCATCACGTATTCTTACAGCATCTGCCGTACCCCGGGTCATGTAAGATTAAAAAGGTTTCCTTGCAAGGCTTACTTCCCTTTGCTTTTGGCACATTATTATCATTATTATTATTATTATTATTGCTATTATTAACTGTTTACGTCGGATAATCCTGAAACATGCCAATACGCGTGATCATACGGTACAACTTAAAGCTGGAACTGAATTTCGGGGGGATCATACAAGCAAGTGCACAATATAAAGCGGGGGTTAATTCTTTAATTTACAAAATATGACAGCACTCAACCGACTTACACCCAAGGTCGGGCAGCTGAGCAGGCCAAATCGGTGTGGCTGGCTGAAAATAGCAAAAATGTAGGCAAATCTTACAAGGGAAAGACAGCGATACTGGAGAATCAAGATGGACGGATGTCTTGCCTACCTCGAAAAAACGTTTTAAAAATGTAAGCTAGGAATGATGATTCACATTGTATGAGAGGGGTTTGAGTTGTAAAGCAGACGGTAAACAGGAAGGTAATTACAGCCATATAACAAAAAAATTAGTCGATGGTTACATTTTTGGCGTTACTGACAAAGTATTTGGTGAGGCAGTTATATACAAAATGAGCAGCACACCTCGAGTGGGGTAGCCAGTGTGATGGAGAAAGAAATGGCCGGGTAGTAACAGGTAAAATTCGGGCGAGTTTACTTTCAAGTAGATGAAATATGGTGCGTCAAAAATAAAATGGGGACTGAGTGATAGATCTATGTGGGATACGTAGCTATGACAATAACAGAGAAAAGTGGCTTGCGAACGACACTATAAAATAAATGACAGGTAAATTACTATCTGCTGGAGTTCCTTCAGAAGGGTAAATCAAGTGGTGGCCGCAAATCCGAGCTTTTGTTGCGACAGCACCCAAGTTTTGCATATGTGGGGAGAACGCGAAGCTTCGCAAGATGAGGAGGCTGTGGTGCAGCAGCCTTGTGTGGGCTGAGAGCTTCATTGCACCCCTCCTTCCGTTCAGGAAACTCTACTTCGGCTGACAGGCAAATTATTGGGAGAGGCAGGAAATTCGAAGATCCGAGAACCTTTTGGCTCAGGCCTTCAACCTGTGAACCCCTTCCTGCGAACAGCTGGGTGGCTCAGCTTTGCTATTGACCAAAACTTCCTGGATCGAGCTTTCTAACGTAGCTTCCTAACCTAGTGGGATTCTCCAGGCTCGCATTTTGGTTGGTTTAGCCTGACCGGTATTATTGGAATGTTGCATTAGCATCTTTTGTTCTGTTAACGTGCCGCCCAAGGCAGAAGTATCGGTATGCTCTACAATTATGGCACTGGTTTTACTGCGGACAAGTTCTGGATCACCTACTAATTGCGATTTGGCAGTGCCTTCGTCGTAATGGCTGTTGGTTGAACCACCGCGGTGAGATTGATCTTCATAGCTGCTTCCGGCAGCCATTGAACAATTCCCTTTAAGGCTGAGATCAGAATTTGGTTCTGGTGAATCACAAAAGTAATACTTTCGTCGGATCCATCCCGACGATTGGATACGGTTTCTTTTCGCGAACCACGACGGAAATATACGGGAAACTATCTCTTCCGCTCGAGCAAAGTAAGCTTTACCGCGCTGATGGATTTTAATTATTCCCCATTTTCACTAAGAAACTGCTCGATTACGCTCTGAATTACCCTATTCGCAGGCTTTTCTTCCCTTACCCAAGCCTCAGTAGTTAGAATCCTAGTTGCCCCGGTATCATTCATTAGCTTCACGTGTTGGCTTGCTGATCTGCCAGGAATTTGAGGAAATGGTAATATATGGTAGGCGTTTTTCAACCTCCTGACAGGCCTGTTTTGTAATTATATGAGGTATCAGTTGCCCCCCCCCATTAGTCCCTGTCCCCTGCCTACGTTTTCCCGGCCAGTCAGAGTTTCGCAAATATCGCTCACTACCATATCGGAAAGGCACTTGAGAAAGCGGCGGCACCTGCTTACTCCGTGGTGGTCTGTCCAACTGGCAACCCAAGGTCCCGGCAATGAGAAACAGTGTTCTTTGCATTTCACCGAGTCGTGGAGGCTTTATAGACTAAGCTCCGCAAAGCTGTCATGCGATTCGCTTCGTCGACCTACAGTTACCCGTGGTGAGTCCAACACTAGTCTGATATTTTCGAAAGCACTGTCAGCATTAGCTGCAGGTGGCTCTTGGGTATGCGCTATAATTTCGTATACCTAGGGTTCCAATACAATACAAAGTAAGCCTGTCTGTTAATCGGGTGGGAAATGCTTGAGGTAGCAGCGGAATTGTCCTCCTAGTTGTTTGTAGATACCTCCCAGGTCGAACTCCACAGGTATTGAAATGGGCGCATTGTGTCTAGCAGCCCGTTGAGAAACGGTGGTTGAGCATTCAGTTGTGTCGGTGGGAGACTGCGGTACGGAAGGGCACTGCAGCAACCCCACCTGTGATTTACGGATCTTTCTCCGGAAATTCCTCGGGTGGAGCAGTGTTGTCATAATTTGAGGACCAAGTGATGTCGGCTTTTGTTGGCACTTCATTACTGACTCGATATAGGGGCCACTAGTAGTAATATGTTGGAGAAGATGAAGTCAGAAGAAATATCCAAATAGAACAGTACGTTTGGAGTTGGCCTGATATCCTCCGCTCCGCATTTTAATCATACGGTTTTGGTATTTTGGTCCCATCTGTGAGTTTTCGGTTTTATAATGCGCTCTTCAGAAAAACTATTTCACGGATATTCTATGGGCGCTATCAGATTTGACTTTTGTTTTGACGTTCTTGTCGAGCTGTTCCCCTCCCCGTGAATGAGAAATCAGCCTAAGATTTTTTCCGAACTAATTGACGAGGATCTCGTTCTCATGTAGCAAGGTAATCCGGCCTCAGTGGACTCACAACTATCATACAACGACTACACCCCGTCCAAGGGTCTGATCAGGGATTGCTGTGAAACAACGGGCTGAAAGTAAGCCTAAAAATAATAGGAGGACTATGACGACCAAAGTACAGCGGATGGGGGCGACAGCTTTTGGCATTTTACTTGAGACAAATGCTCAAAAAGCCTTCAGGATCCTGGGAAGATGCACCATGGTTGCTGCTGAAAAGTCGCCAGAATTAGATTTTTGTTCAAAAGGCTTCAATATTTGGGGTCGTTTAGACAAGACTGCCTCTACGGAGACGGCAAAACAATCACCTGATATTCTCTCATTTCATATGATTCTCAGCCCAGATGGATGCCTTTGGCTCATCACCAAAGCTAACGGAAGCGTCCTTGGGCTATCCGTCTGTTTCAACCCACCGCAGCTAGTGCCCGTTTGCCTCACCCAGACGGCCTGGATATACGAGGCTAGTGAAGCAATCCGGGTTGTGGCAGCCAAATTTCAATGAAGAGGTTTTAATCCATTTCTGGCTAGCGACCACCGGTACCGAGCAAGGCGCAGTCTGAAGGAACCCCAAATTGACGATAAGTTGATCTACATCAACTTACTGCACAACTTTCCAAAGGTCAAGGGATGTATACGTGAATCGTACTGCTAACGGTGAGCCTCAGTCAGTATATAACGCAGGTTTGAAAATTTGCGACAGAGCAATCGTCGACAACCAAGTTGTTATTCGGTAAGGCAAATAACAACCGTCAAAGTACGCGTAGGTGCAAGTGCCTGGAAAGTAAAAGGCTGGGTTCGCTTAACCAGGCCAAACGAGCAGAATTCCTGAGGTTAGCAACCAAGAGGGGCTAAGGCGGGCGAAGACAACATCTGTCATTTTGGGAGCGACCAACCGAAAATGAGCCTTCAAAGAACAAACTGGAGCAGGGCTGTTCATTTCGTTTTTGCCAGAAGTAGCAGAGCTCCGGCATATGAGCCTTCGCAAAGATGAAAGAGGAAAACTTGGTGTTCAAGACACTTACCGTGATGGTGCAAAAACAGGGTCTTTGAGAATAACTCTGGGCCAGGCGCCAGAAACGGTAATACGGAAATTAAAAACGTGAAAATTTTCAGCTACATACGACGTAACATAAGCCCTCCCGAATGTGCTTCCACATATGAGATGTCGAACTAGAATAACAGAATCCGCATCGGACACTGTGGTCGTTTGGTTGTTTGGGCTCACTCCGGTCGTGCGGCTAACGTGGGTTTACTTTAAAATATGGCTGTCACCTAGGAAAGCGATAGGTCGCACTGAGGAGTTGCATTTGACTTAGAAGCGCCATTATCTGTATCACGTGCTTCCTTGAATAGCAACTTTGTTGGTGTTGCCGGTGAAATCAATGAGCCCATGACTAGCCGCTATGCAAGTCACAATGGAAGATCCAATTGTCCTAAGAAGCTAACGAGGTCTTTTTCCAACCAAGTGATCCAAATGGCAGGGAATGGTGTATTACGTGATGCTATGCGGCGGAACCCATCACCAATCCCAAAAAACAAATTGACGCGTAAAGCGACAGATGAGCTGCTAGCCAAGGGCAACCCCATTCTAGCACTTCCTCAGGCCCCTACGGGCTATTCACACCTGGCTTGCCCCATTTTGTAACCCGGGATCTCACAACCTCCAAATCAGCCAGGTAAAGTCAATGTAAATGGGATGCCACCTCAACACTCACCTCATGCACGGCCTTTCTGGGAGTCTGGTCGCAAGCCGTCATTTCCTCTACCCACTTACCATTTCCCAGCATCGCCAAAGTGACTACCACCACCCATGTTTCAATAACCATTTCACTGTCAGCTCCTCATCCTCTGGTTCTCATCTGCTCGTAAGCGGTCCCTAAAGAGTCCCTACGAATAGTCTCAACCCCCAAAACAACATTTTGGAATCTAGAAAATCGATGGCCGATAGAACGCCTCAAATTCCTGGAGCCATCAAGACATGGCTCAAATTCAACGACCACGACAGCCAGATATCTGTGGGTGGCTACCCGTTGGTCTATGAGGGCTGGGTTCGAGGTCAGGCAGGTGTATCCCTTGGTGCGGCAACTGACGAGACATATCGGGTTGCTTGCGAAACAAAGCCCACTGAATTCAGTTAGTTTCATCTGGAGTGGCTATTTCTTCCTCATATTGAGTCCTTGCTCGAATTTTCTGATACGCTAAGCCTTTACAAACCTTTCAGACATGTTGGTTCTTGGTCGTTCAGTAACATCGATTCTGCTTTCCATTTCTACTCTCAGCCTGAGTACGAGCGCCGCCAAGTGTGATCTATAAAGTCTTGGTTTATTGTTGTTCAATATTTAGATACCGCATCGAACATCATAAACTTCCCGTCGTTCAGTGAGTTTAATCAATTGGATTTCGTCAGCCTCTCCTTTAGGATTTGTGAAAAGTCGTTTTTTTGTGCTGTTAAGACTGTTTTACTGGACTGTCACGCGGTCCGTCGTTTTGCTACCCTATTCCCAAGTCTTTTTTACACACCTTGGTGGTACTTGACGGCCACTGCCACTTTGTCCTCCCTTGCGGCCACCAGATGGCCCACCTGTTCCATCTCCAGTAAAAGTAGCACGAGCCCTTTGGCTTCACCTCAGCTAGGTCCCCGGGTCATATGTGACTGTGATTCAGTTGGCAGAAATCCCGGAGTTTGATCGTCTCTAGAACATAGATATGATGTATACTGACATAAAAATAAGCCGTCGTCTTGGCCCTTACAGTTCTTTGGGTCCGTATATGGTCCACGGGGCAAATGCTTAGCAAAACAGCCCACGTTATGGCCGGTATTTATGTTCTACATTTTGTAAGTTTCAAGACACCGGTGTCTTCCCAAAGGTTTGGAAGGGAGTACTAGTATGTTCCGTTTACATGAGGAGGAGCCTTCAGTTGAAGAGGTGTAGACCAGTCAGTTCCACTAACAACCTGCAAGGCCTCCTGACGCACTCGCAAAGGTACCATTCCTGATACATTGAGGGCTTGGACCGCTTGCTCCTCACAGCATATTTTCTACCTCATAGATTTTATATCACCAACATTCTGACAGGGATCGACGGTCTAGCAAAAGCTTTTGATAGTGAAGGGATATCTTGCGCCACTTTATTGAAATTTGGCTGTCGTTAATGCGGTGTCCCATGCACTGCCTCGGTTGTAACCACAAAACCATGGTATTTCTAGTCAGCCAAATTCAATCGTCTGAAGCCCCTTACAGATAGATCATTCGTGGTTGGAGCTGAGCCTTCTCAACCTTCCCCATCCCCGGCCTCCATGGGAGTGCCTCGGGGATCAGCACTTGGTCTTTTTCTTTTTCTTGTTTATATATTTTCCCACCTGATTTTGTCCCAGTCAACATAGCGATTTATGCTGTTGATGTGACAACACGCGGCTCAGACTCCAAATTAGGGAAATTGGTTACGGCTTCAGCAAAAACGCTGGCCTTTTGAACGTGGTCCACTGGTCATCGACAATAAGCGTGTCTCAGCGACACTTGGCCGAATTTCTGACGTTCCGTTTTGGGTTAATAGAACCAATCAAACCCCAAGTTTGGACCAACAAAATATTCTAGGACTTTGGCTAAGTAATGATCCCTCCTTTGCTGCTCACCCAGAAAACGATTGACGGTTGGTCGCAAACAGGTGTTCATTGCCACCCCTTATATCACCAATATTGTGAGACCTTGGTTTGTGTAAATTATTAATTGTGGCTAGTGATTCAGACCGATATGTTCTGTTATTTGCCCAGGATTTGGATAATTGCAACTATTTATTCTCTGCGCCAGGATTTCACATCTTTCCTTGCAGCAGACATTCAAAATCATCCAGTCCCGTAGTGCGGAATTTCCGAATTCAAATGCTTCTGTGTGTGGGATCGAGGGTTATTTTTAGAGATTTGAAATAAGGTGTGTTTTTGTGGCAGAGTTCCGGATGAGCGCAGAACTGTCGTTCTCTTCAGCACCTTTCGAAAATCAGTATATTTTTTGTTATCAACAAAGTGTCAATGAAGTAGAAGCCTGGTTTCCCGAAATACGGAGAAGTGAAAAACTTTGCACCTCGCCGTGTTCAGCCGGTTGACTCCAAGAGCATGGAACGTACAGAGTTTCTTCAGCTTCATCGGGAAGGTTTTTAGGGTGTACGTGAATTTATTCTTTAGTTCTCGATGCGGGCTGCGCAATATGGTTCTGAAGGTCAACCAGAAACGCAACTTCGTGACCTTTTCACTACCGGCCTCACTGGCCAACACATGCAACGAAAACTGCTTCTTCTTCCCGGTCCTACCGGTCAGCATGTTCGGGGAGTCTGTGAGCAACACTACAGTGTGAAGAAACACCTTTTGTAGTCACTCTTCCAGACGCGTCAGAGGTCATCCAGTGGCCCGCGCTAATCGAAGGGGACGATCACCTGTCGATTCCGATCTTTGAGGACTGGAAACGAAGCACTTGAAGCGAAGGCTGTGCTTGATGAGTGTGACTTGTGCAAAAAGTTACCGTCATCCTGCACCTGTCGCTTTTCCGGAGCTGGAGGCTCCAAACCTGGCCACGCTTGGTCAGTTTTTAGGCATTCGTGAGGGTGCCATTCCCACTTTTCGGCCGGTTTTGAGCTCGGGCGACTCCCCCACTATTCCCCTCGCCGTCAGTGTACGATCACGGGGACGCACTTTGCTCTCTTTTCTGATCGGTGGTACGTCCAAACATGAACTTGTTTCGCCCAGTCTTTCACTCCCACTTCTGTTTTATGTCGTGCTGTTCTCCTATTTGGCTGCCTCAGTCTGACGTTGTTGACAAAGGCATCACTGGCACACACTGTCTTTTTTGGGTTCATGTAATATTTCGCCCGCGGGCATTGCTGGACACACCTCAAAATGTGACCTCCTCTTAACCCAGGCTGGTACGTCCATGCCTAGGTTGAAGACCACTGGAGACATTGGCACTTCTACATCACTCTTGCCTTAGAAACTAGTTTAATTGCCTGAATTTATTTTGCGTTGCTCCAAGGCTTCTGTGGCATGGAGATAACTTCGTCAGAGTTAAACGAAGGTGGGAACCCTGCTTTTGTGTGGCTTTGTGCGTTGGCCTGTGAACTTTGGGAACCCGCGAGAAACGTCCTCTATACTTTGGTTACCAAATAAATTCATTATACCATTTCATCGCCCACGTGCGCAGAGCTTATTGTTATTCTTCTGAAATCCGACGGACGTGCTCCAAGAATATATGATTGTCGATCCACTTTGGCTACTAGGCTTCGCCGGTGTACGTGCAATACTGCAAAACTAGGGTATATACTGCCCCGCCTTATTGGCTCTTTTCACTTCTCAAGATTGAACCTAAGGTTTGCTTGCAAATTTTACTTGAAGACTCTTGTAAGTTCATTACTAATAATACCCCATTCCCTTGGTATACAGAAGTTTCTACTTTTTGGACCGTACTTTCCTCGCGACATGATAATGATGATAATGATAATGGTTTATTTCGGATAACCCGAGGCATGCTGTAACGCAAGATCAAACGGTACAATTGGGTGTAGAGTCCGAATTCCAAGAGGTTGGTTAAGGTATGTGCACCCAATATTAACCAGGAGAAAGTATTTAAGTCACTGTCTGTGGCGGCGCCCGGCAAATTTGAACTCCTTCAGTCTGCAATGAATACTACTGCTTAGGGAACCAAAGCTGTCGAATGTTATCAAGTTGACGTTGTCATCCATGCACCCGTACGAGCAACCCATGACCAGACTCGGACGTCCGTTACCGCGTTCTCGGGAGTTTACCGTAGCCAGACACCCGTCTCAGTTTATGTTCAGTTCTACTCCTCCTGATTTTCTAGGATGCCACATAATTAGGGCTGTTCATCAAACCGTTTGTAACTGCCTCGCTCCTTCGCTTGAAGAGTGTACCCCCTAAACATTACTGAGCTGCTCTCCTTGGTTTGTTCTCTCCAATATTACTCGCTTTTTATTCTGAACTTCGCTTCCATTATGAGAGCTATTTTCACAACACTTTCATCTAGTAATTTCTCGTGGTCAGCGAAACAAGAGCGATCATTAGGTTCTGTTTCAGCGCACTCTGAAATCAAGGCGTTTTTACATTCATTTACTCCCAAAATACACTCTGGTTTCATCACTGGTGCGTCATCGACTGAAATTGGAGCCGCGTTAAAAAAGATGGATTCCTTGTTTTATATTTTGTCTCGTCCTGCTACTGTTACTATTTTGAGACGCCACTCGAGACACTGGCTATCTACCGGTCTGCGAGAAGGCTCGAAAACACATCTGTTTTAACACAAATTCACCAGTGTTTCAGACAGTGAAGCATTCCGTTCCATCTATGACCCACTTAAATCATTACACAGGTTCACTGCTGCAGTGGCCCAGCGATGGCGTATGACAAGCTCTGCGTATCACTATGGTATTCAGTATGGTAGCGGTAAAAGTTCTACGCATGAACTATCCACTCAGGTACATTCAGTCAATGGCCGAGTTTGACCGCTTCTTTAATTGTACGACCTCGTCCTGTGAGCCGAAAATACCCAATTCGCGATTCAAGTGGATACCCTGAATCTGTTTTTTTTGTAATCAAAAAGGGGCGCGATGTCAGTATTGAACGCCTTTTAAAGATAGAGGGTTGGCTGGGACACTAGATGGAATTCTGTGTTTTACTGATTGCATCGTGATTCCTGCAACACCCCGGCAATAACTACTGTATAATTTGCGTCCTGGCCATTTGAGAATTGGGGAAGTGAAGATGTTGACTTGTCTAGCTCGCTGGTAGCCTTTGCTCTTCTGTAGCTTTGTGCAACTCCCCATTAGGTGTGGACGTTGTGTTTGCAAAGCCTTTTTTATGTCTTCCAAGTGGACTCCATCGTTGCATCTTGCACATCTTGTGAAAAAATTCACGCAAATCACCGTTAGCCGTTCTTTAACAAACACTAGGCCCCGGTAGCTACCGATTCTCATTTTCGTTGACCAAAAGAGCTGTGGTCGATTCTTTGCCTCAGTGTGAAAATACTGATCTTGGCTCCAAGCGTCCATATCCAGCAACACTAATCAGTGTCCAGTAACTTGATCGGACATGGGTTTCACTGAATTTGTCGGTGTGTCCTATCACTAAGGAGGTGAATTACTACCAGCGTCTGGAAGTCCGTTGGGAAAACTTGCTAATCGTATGGCACAAATTTTATATATGGATAATGGGCTGGTGCACCGGAGACATGTTGATGAAATCAATTACCGGGTCTCTGAAATTCGTGGTGATGCAGGTATCGTCCCAATTAATTTACATGTTGATTCTAATTAGAGAATACCTGGTGAATTTGTGTTGAAACTTCGAGAAAGCCTGGCCATACATCCATCCAGAGACTACAAAATCCCAGCTTCACTCAGGCTGTGGTGTGTGCGATGATTGTCCATAATACGGATGTTGATTATCATGCTTTGTATCATATATATGAGACCTCGAATTGTGTTTATAATTCACCGCGGTTTGTAATTCAAACCGATGTTTTCTGGTATTTGTTCAGACCATGGGTATTTGCTACCATTCCTTCTTCGTGCTAAGATTCCACTAAAAGACCGCAGGTCAGATTTCCGAATCGTTTATAATATCGGGCTTTTCATCTCTCGCATTTCGGAACAGGACTTCCATCTCCTGTGTGGAAAGTACGTCCGTTCTGTACTGAAATATGACATTCAAGTGATGCACGCCGGTCTCTCCAGGGATTGAGACCTATGTACCTGGTCCAGAGAAGTGCAGCTGAAATGGTGTGGGACTTAGATCACAGTTGCCACGTAGCTCCTCTGGCCGAACTGAATCTCGATGCATTAGTCGTGAGACGAATACTAAAAGATCTGTTTCTAATGTGGAACTTACTGGCTGGGAACTTTGTGGACCAGTTTTTGATACTCCAAACCCAAAGATTGATTAGAGAATTAGCGGAGAAAAGGAACACCTAGGGGCTACGACCAGTCGAGCGCTTACAATTGCCTCGACGGTGTGCACTCAAGTTTTGGACCCAACAAGGCATAAGTTATTTCGTCTAATACACACTGAAAATGGGGAGTCGTGGAAGCCCATCGCACTTCAACTGTGAGAGATATTATGTATCGTGAGCGATCACCGAACCAATAGGCGATAAACGGGAACGCCGGTTGCGACGCACGTCAAGCGGACCACAGTAACATCTTTCATCCGTCTAGTGAATGTGCTCCAAACAAACAATCAGATATCTCGTTCCACTTGCGATCCAGAGCTTCTTTGAATGATTGGACGGCGTGCAGGTCTATCATTCCACCAGGTAGGCACTTCCGATTGCTTACCAACCTGTTGCTTACGAGTTGCTACCCGGTTGTCAATCTGGCCCGAACTTTCGTCAGTCTCTTCTCGTGTCTTCTTTCCCGAAAGTTTAAAGCCATTTAGAATAGACTATCCGACCCAAGACCAGAAAAAATCTTAAATACCATGAGCGTTTCAATGAGATCTCCTCGAAGCCTCCCCTCTTCCAACAAGAAAAGTTCGAAATTATAGAGTCTCTGCTCGCACGTCCTAACTCTCTGCCCCTCCGCCATTCTCGTCTCGGGACGTTTGGCATCCCCGTATGGGGCCAATTTGTTCTGTAAAAGAGTGGCCAAGCCTACACGCTACCTTCTGGACGAGGTCGTGCCACAGCCACTTACACTGGTATGAACATTTCGGCTCTCCGTATGACAATACTGATCTCAGTCTAAAGAGCCCACCACGAGCATTTCGTGCAGAAGTATTGCACTGGCCTGACCGCTTGCAATCACTGGTCACGATGGGCCCGAGGCCATTAACCTTGCCAACTGCCTCTATAGTAAATGGCCCCTGTTCATGGACAGCAGTTAGGATTTCCGTTGCCCCGAGCAACAAATAGCTCCTTCCACCCCACAGTGGTAAGTCCCACTTACGTGCCTAGTCTGAGACCGTTATAATTCCCCTGCCTAGACCGCCCACACCCTCGGATCCTGCAACCTTCACACCATCCGCTGAAATGAAACTGGTTGATTGAAGGGCGGATGCCAGGTCCTTACATCCAACAAGAACAATATCGGGCCCGAAACGGATCCTTGAGGTAAGCCAATGGTGGCGTTCGTCAAACTAGAGCATGTGTCCCCTTCTCTACGTAAAACGTCCCGTAGGAACGACAAGAGCTCCACTGCTAACGGAATGTACCAACGTATCCCCAAACATACATTCTGCAGCAGTGGTTCTGTCGATTCTGGATGTATTGAAATCATTCTCAGTGGATAATTTTTTCCCGCGTTGGACAGCCTAAAGAGGAGCGCAAGCAAATCTCTGTCCTGAGTAGCTTCCTCTCCTGGGGCCCGAAATGTGGAGACACCCGAAGTTTTTGACTCATCCTTAGCTACTACAGTCTCTGTCGCTTGCACACTGGGCGTGACTACTCCGAGTAAGCTGCCCTCAAACCCGCCATGCTTACCTGCCATTATAGCCCATGCTCCACTCCCATTTCCCCGTTTTGTCTGTTTACGTCGAAGGTTGGGCAGGAGATTGGAGTCACTCCCTTGCCACTTTCTCCTGGCCCTAGCCATGTTTCAGTGTCTGTTGCTAAGTCCACTTCACTTGTTTGGGCCTTGAGCTCCGGCAGTTAGTTTTCATGCCCTTCAGCTTTGATGTACACCGTGAGCTTCTCAAGCGCCCTCCTGTTTTCTGAATTTGCTAAAGGAAAGCTGCAGATTGCCGAGTCCCTGGCCTGATTGCCCGATTCGTGTTTTACCATTGTTTTCGGATTCCCTGCCCCTTATCTGTTAACCTCATCCCTACTTTCTGCGTTTCTCTGGACATCACTGAACCTGGAGTCTCGGTGAGAGCCATTTCCTTGTATTGGAAAGACGACAAACCAGCCCTTCAGTAATGGAGCTAGGCAACGCCTTGCCTAACCCTACCAACAATTGTTTGGGGCTCTGCACCCCTATTCTGCTTGTGTTTAATCCAAGCGACTCCAAGAAGCTTGTGGCAAATCCTGGAGTTCCGGTTCATATACCCTCCCCTGACAGGCTATATTTGCTTCACCCAGAAGTACTACTTTTGTTGCTTCCTTTTAACTTTGTCTGATGCACGGCTAAGAAAGCCCCCCGGTGGTGAGGGTGTCAAACCCCAGGAGCATAGGTCTTCGTTCACTCTATCCAAAGCCGGTCAATCAGTTCCGTATCATGTCATATCGCAGAACGTGGAGGCCTCGGTCAAATTTGTATTCGGCTTCTTTCACCCGGCACTCCAGCGGTTTTCTCATGCTGCAACAAAAAACAAAACAGCTTTCGTGTCAGTGGCTGCTACCGTGCGCTAGATTTCTAAATGTCTGATCAACCATTTGCACCCCCCCCCCCCCCCCCCCGCATAACTGAGAACACTGGAAATGGGGCAGCGGACCTCGGACCCCACCAAGCCGTGAGGTTTGGTTGCACGACAAGCAGAGCTCCCCGGCGGCAAGAATTCGGGACTTACTTTCTTCGGCTCTCTCTTTAGACTGCTGTGGTGGTGCCCGCGTAGACAACACTGAAGACCTCCTCTCTTTTCGGTGCATTTACAGACAGTACCGGAGATGTGGCAGATAAATGGAAAGATAAAAAACAAATAGAAAAAGGGGAAGGGAGGGAGAGAAGTTCATCTATTTGGAAAATGGTTACAAGCAACAGCTATGACAGCTTCCCCGGAAGCGAAACCTTGAGAGACTAAGGTGTCCAGTGTAGAAAAATCATGGTGCCAGGACTCCATTTGCTACGCAGTACGAACCAATCCGGCTCGATTCCAAAAACGGGTTGAACGGAGGTCGTGCTTCGATTGACTGTGAATAATAATTTATGGCCCGTTGTTCGACGTCAGAGGGGCAGATAATTGCATTCTTCTACCTGAGAGCTGATCCAACTTTTTACTTTGACCTCCGGTTTTCAGGCTGCAAGCTTTTCCGACCTCGTCGGGACTGTTCTAAACCATATACTTTTGCCAGTCTATTATCGCATCTCCATTTCTGTGTCGGCTTCCGAGGTCGGGGCTATATGGCTCCCTTCATCACACCACATGCTGATCACAATCGGCTAAGTTAGGAGCCGGCCAAAGATTTCCACAGTGGTGCACGCCACAAAGCAGATGCCACTAGTCAACCTCCAGAATATGACCGGTCTGTCTTCACTACCTGAAGCAAGCTTGCCTACTTCTCCATCGCCCCAAATTCATATATCTGAAACTTATTTCCCCACTTTATCTTTGCCCCCCTCGCTTGCCACCACAACCCACAGATGAACCCACTTCCAACCTGCTGACCTTCCCATTTATTCTAGTCCATGGTTTATACGTTCCTTTAAATTGTAGTTACTTGATTTTTAATAAAATGTTGTTCATGACCCTTAGGCTGGAAAGTCCTCCGGACCGTTGTATTCCCAGTCTTTCAGATCATGCTGGATACTTGGGTAACCGTTGGTTCACTAAAGGTTTCTACCGGAATACCTCGCGGAACTAAGGACTCAACTGACTGGATTAGATTATTTTCTTCGCTGGCTTTTGCCATAAGGAACCTCTCACGTCTGTAGCCTCGGCGATCAAAATCCTACTGCCCGGGTCACAAGCCCCCATCAGCCCACATTTTGCCTAACGCCCTAATCATTTTCCCCATGATGATCATTCTTGTCTGGTGAGCCCGCCCTTGCTGAGGCCCCAATTCGTGACCAGCCATCAGTGGGAATCATGATCATTATGAAATAAAATACCTGGCTCTTGCTGCTGGCTGAAACATGTCCGTATATTCTTTTACTGTAATCATAGAAACGTTTTTTCTCAGATACAAGTAACAGTCTTTGCTGCCACGGGCTAGGTTCTCTGAAAATCACGGCAACAGGCCTTTGGGTCCACATTCATCCCACACTATGAACTGTTTATATTTTCTTCGACGCGTCTGCTCCGTCTTCTAACTCCAGCCGACTGCCTCTCTCAAAGACTTCATCTTGAACTCCTCAGCTGAACACCCGACTACCATCCATGCTGATCCAATTGCACATACCATTTCATGCGATTCACTTTTCTTCCTGTCACCTCCGCCGTGGAATTATCTAAAGAGAGCAATCGTCTTAAACGTGTCTGACTCACTGGCATTTATTCTACAGGCTCCATCTTTCATTAGGTATTTCGAACCACCCATCTCCGGGCCATGTGATTTTTCTGAATGACATCATTGGAGATAAACCTATCTATGCGCCGCTGGCATCACTGTTTGTTCTTTGGAGACCCCATGCTGCTTCTATTCTCTTCCATGGCTGGTTATCAGATGATAAATCTCTCTCCAGTTTTCCATATGGAACCTCCGGATACCCAGTAGACGCGTCCATTTTTGTTTTCTTTTCCTTTTTCAGTTTTTTCTCCTTCTGCGCAGCTCCCATTTTATTCTTTTTAGAATTGATTGTTTACACAATTATCATATATGCTGCATGTCCCACAGTTCTATACTGCTTTTCCATCGGTTTCCACGCACGGCTGAGTCACCGCAGCACCACGTCCCTGAAACCAAAACAGGTTGCCATTAACCAAGCTGAGGTTGCTCATTTCAGCTTAATCAAGCACGACCCAGGTTGATTGGACTTTTATTAACATATGCGAATCCCGCTTTCGGACCTTGTAAATACTTCATGCTGCAGTGCAATGTTGTAATTATTGATCATGCCTTGCGCAAGTGTCTTGATCATGATCAAGAAATATACCATTATTATTATTATTACTATCATTACTACTACCGTACATGATCCCTTGCTTTTTGGTTTCGTGGGAACCTTCCGCCAAGTCAAGAGTCATTGCTTTAGTATGGTGACCTTTAGGAGCAATATGGGTATTGTCTGGCTGCCCTGGGTTTCCGTTTATGCCGGCCTCTTCGGGTGTGGTTGTGCCCTACATGTCGTAGCGATTAGGATATGTTCCCGGCCAAAGCCTTTCCAGTCCGCGGCGGCGTCTCGCAGAAGCATGGAAAACATGCGAAGATGTGTGAGCTTAGTTCTGTTTGAATAATCTGCGAAACTGAGTTGTTACCTGTTTCCGCAGGACGGTGAGAGAAGTTGGAATTCAGCATAGTCCCCACCTGGGCGTCAAAGCTTGGACTAGCTCCCTGTTTCACTGGGGGAAAGTTTCTCCTCGTTTCAGGCACTACAACGGGAGTTACTTATGGGGTCACTCGGTAATCTCCCCTTCTGCACCAGATCTTCAAAAACTGTCCTAAAGTGCATCCAACTTTCGTTTGAAACCAGCAGCCGACGGAGTCTCCACCACCGAGGACGGAGACTTATTTCATCCATTAACCTGTCGTTTGGCAGAGAAATTTGCTTCAACTACCAAGCCGCAAGGGCATTTTACAAGCTCCACTTTGTGTTCTTGAAGCCTGGACCGACCGAGGTCCCGTAAGTCCAAGAAGCCTCTAGTGATCCGGAACACCTCAGTAGAATCTCCCTGTGCCCTCCTTGGTTTCGGAGAGAGGTTTCGGTTCTCTAAGCCTCTTCTCGTTGGGCCGGCTTCGGAGCTCAAAAAACGTTCGAGTTAACCTCCTAAGCACAGGTTCAAACGGTTTTCTCTCTCTTATTGACCTGATTTGTTAGACTTAAATGGCGTATTCTGGAAGAGACCCCAAGGGAGTAGTGTAGAACTGCAACAGCACTCATGGCTCAAGCGAGGCACTGGTTATCATCAGCTGTGGAAAGAAAATCGTTACTTCTCTTTGCGGGCTTTAGGCTCCGCAATCTTGAATATCCCCAGACTTTCGACAACAAAAGTCCTTCCCAAATACACCCTAATATCCTTATCCTTTTGCTCCCTCATGTTAGTTTGAGGGAAGTCCTCAGTGAGTTGCCCGCCTTTTGCTCTGAGTGGTTGTTCCCACTTAGTGCACCCCCAGGCACAACCTATCAAGTCCGCCTTGTGAGGCACTTTCCTGAGGATTTCCCACTACCTTATAGTAGTCAGCCGACGTGAAGTGCGGGAAATACAGTTCGTAAGCCGAGTTGTTGATATAAAACGGAAACAGAAGTGGCTCCAGCTCTGACAACTGAGGGACTCTACTGGCAACATTATTGGTACCTTACCGGTGCCCATCTTCATCTACACCCAACCTCTTATATCTTGGAAACTCAGCTATCCATTCGTCAAGAGACAAACCGATTCCACAGGCTCGAGGAGTGCGCAGCAGTTTTACGTGAATTGCTGAGCCAAAGGCCCTCCTGAGGCCCAAGTAGCGGACCTCTATCGTTTTGCCCCTGTCAGGTCTCCTCTTGACATCATCCATAAATTAGATGAGGTTCATCGTGCATGACACCTTCGTTAGGCCTTGTCAGTATTCACTAATGAATTCAGTCTCGGATTGTTGTGTCTGGTTAGGGTCTCGCACACTACGCGGACAACCGATCAATATTCCTCTCATGAATGGACGTACTCTTAATTTGCCTTGATCGTTAACCATGCTTTAGCGCCAGCAGTGTTGACCTATCGATTTTGCTGTGTATTGATTGGTCTTCCTCTGCTGCGCGTGATGGCACAAGTAGTTTAGTTCTTTATGCCAACTCATTTGCTTGTTTGCCGCTTAGTGGCCGGCTACGGCCGGGTTTTGTGTTTACAATCGCATAAATAAATGCAACGTCACCATTACGTGTTCTGCTACCGGTTGTGGACAAAACACGGATAAAAAAGCGTCCATTTTGTCCCGTAGAATTATTTCCTCAGCCCTCATCGTCGGACGTGTCAGACTTACTGATCCATGATCCATAGCCTCCTCTCTATCCCAACCTCTGCTAAGTGAAGCCAATTGCGCCAGCCCCAGGTAACTCGGATATCAACATTCACGCAAAGACTGGTTGAATGGCTGCAAAGGAGTTCCGGCCAGGAAGCTATCTGACGGCCTCGGCAAGGCTGAACACATTCCACCTGGGCCCGCTGCCTTGCCTTGTTTTAATCCCCCTAGGTCCCATCTAAAGTCCTCCCCCTCAACTTGGACGGGTTGTATTCCTGTCTCGCATGGTGGGAGGAGACTAGGTGTGCTGCTACCTCTATTGCCGCTAGACACTCCTTGAAACCGGCGAGGTAATAGAGTGGCCTAGTCCCCATTCGTTCCAGTATTTTGGGTCCTCGAGCCTTTAACGTTACCGGCCCAAAGATGGCGTTTGGATTCCACTGGGCATGGTTAAAATATGCCTTTGGGTTACGTTTCACTTATTTTGTCAGCCTCTGCTCGTACTGATGCTTGCACTCCAGTCGGATTCTCAAGGCGTTTCCACGAGCCGTTATGTATTCTAGTAGTTTCCTAAGGCTCTCAATTTTGTTAGACCTGCACTAAGCCTCGTGCATTCCGGGCCATGCCTTCAGCTCTCTGGAATTCTGCCATCGAGGCAAGCCGTTTTGTTTAATCCCCATTGGGGGTGCAAAAGCATCCGAAAGTTCCACGAGGCCGCTCTGACACGGATCACTTCGTGGTACTGTGACGGGAAAAATACCAATATATATATATATATGTATATGTATATATATATATATATATACGATTTCAGACTGTAGCGAACAAACCATGACACAATCGAAGACAAAACAGCACACGGAGTCGGATTCCATTTGTTTGCAGGCGCAATACTGCAAGGTTCCCAGGCCAAAGTAGGTGGTTTTTCCAGGGATCCACAACCGAAGCCCTCGATTGTCCAAAGCCTAACCTGCAAGACAGTGGGACCAAACTAGGGGTCAGCAATTCTTCAGAGTTGGGCCAGATGAGCCGGTGGCCAATTGTGCGGTTCATTCGCCTCCTCCGGAAACCTCTAGGAGCCGATGACTGACTGCCCAGTTCATGCGCCCCCCGGATGAGGCTAGACATCCTGAGTGTTCAGTACACCCTTTCGTTAAAGATGCCGATGAGCATAGTGTTGCATGCTCCATACTGCACCCATGATTGGTTTGGAATCAGGGTCTAGCCATCTTCCTCAGACTGACCATTAGTCAGTCAACCCGATGAGCAGTGCTGGGCATTCGCCTTCGTCCTCACATTTTTATGAAGACCCTTTCTTCTGCCGCTCGGCTAATGGTGTAAAGCCTTCAAATCGATGCTCTCATCATCAACTGTTTCTATCCAGCATCAGCTCTCGAAACATAAGTCGCAATTCAGCCACCTGGCGACGTCCTTCGTCAACTAAAGACTGGGCTCAGATAGATCACATTGCAATTAGCAATAGATAACGAGGTTGTACACGGAACTGCCGTTCATGGTAGGAAGCTAATCTTGATTCCCATCACGCACTTTCTTATTACATGTATAGTGTTTTACAGTAAAAGGGGTAAACCCCATAGTCAAAAGACATACTGTAAAGGGGATGTGCGTGGGGAACATCCAAGAAGGATTCACTTTGTTGACCCTACTTTTGGAAAACAGAAAGTGATTGGAAATACGGAAAGGGGAAGAGTATTCCAAAGCTTTACAGTTCGAGGAATGAAGGAAGACTGGAATAAAGAGGTTCGATATCTACAGATGGAGACCCGATAAGGGTAACTGGCCGCCTCCATATGAGATGAACGAGAGAAAGTTGTGGGAAGGGAAATTGTCAAAGCGAGTTCCGATGAACAAGAAAACAAAATAATAACGGTTGAAAAGAGACAGTGAAGCAACTTGCCGGTGATGGACAAGCGGCAACAGAGTGGAGGTTAGGGGAGAACAGTAATTAATCGGACAGCCTTTCTTAGAATCCCATCATGAAAAAGAGCGGTAGACGAAGTTCCACCTCGTACATGACGGCAATATTGAAAAGTTGGGCGGATTTTAGCTTTGTACAAAATGTGAGCCCATGTAGAAAAACGTCTAGCGCGAAACAGAAAACCCAACTTCGCGCGTAGCGCGGGAAGCAAGCGTACATACAAAAGGAGATTAAAAAAGAGATGAATTTGTGGATAAGCCCAGTAAGGAAAGTGGAGCGAACGGGAGTCGAGCCCAAATTCAGATGAAAATGAAGATGTTCAAGTGAAACAGAGAGAAGTTTTTGAAGCACTGAAACAGACTTTGTTTGTGGAACTCCAAGATGAGGTTTGTTCCAGATCAGAAGCAATAGATGCATCAAGATTAGAACGACCGTGATCGATGTTGGAGGTGGTCTGGCGAGTAGCATGATAGGGAAGGGAGGAATGGAGAGTAGCATCATCGGCAAAACAGTGAAGCGGGTTGGATGTTGAAGACAGATGATCATTAGAAAACAGAATAAAAGTGGATGTAAGTATGGAACCTTGGGGAGTATCGGAAGCCCAGTTGCTATCCCAGTCGAGCGTACCTAGAACGGTGATAGTCTCATTCAGTTGTGCTCTTACCACACACTGTTTCTCGCCAGTGCGAACTTCTGCCATAAGAAGCGGCACAGATTCGCATGGCGTCTTCATACATCTTCACAACGTTGAACTCAGAGTGACCATATTGTCATTGGTCATCGCCGGCGAGGATCAATTGAAGATTGTCGTTCATTTTGGTCTAGGCATGTGAAATCAAATCACCCCTTGATACGTGCTCGCTTCTGCTTACGTCGCATTCGTGGTAGTACCAACGTAAATGCCACCCGTCCCGCGCCGCTGCTTCTAGACGATAACCGATGATCTGCTCTTTATACAGAGCTGTCTACACGGTCATCGATGCAGCCGGATGTGCAAGACTGACAACACACTGGCAACAGATCAAGGAAACCTTGTGTGCCGCGTCTCACACCGCACAACACTCTGGTTCAAGTAGGCCTCACAAATAAAACATATCTTCGACATCAGTTGCTCTGTTGGATGCTCACAGATCCGTCCCTGCGGATGTCACGTTCAATGAAGTGCGTAAATCCTTGAGACGCCAACTGACTAGGATTCTGACAAATGACCGCGAGCAATAGTGGATTGTCAAATGTAGGGAAATGGAAAAAACTGCGTCTATTGGCAATAATCACAATCTCTGCCGTTTAATTAGAAGTAGCGGTCCACGGAAGCCCGGTGTAAATCAGTTAGTCGATGAATCTGACGCCTCACTGACTCAACCTCAGGGTCGTCGTCTGGATCGATGGGTGCAGGCACTGCAAGGAACAATTCAGTTGGCCAACTTCTACAGAGGGCCTTTCAAATATATCTGCCAGAGAAACGATGCAGGCAGATATCACTCCTCCATCAGAGATGGAGGTTATGCGGGAGATACGTTGCTTGAAAAGATACAAAGTCGATGGACCCGATGGGTTGTCTCCATCTTTTTCAAGGATAGGGGCAAAGTTTTGGTTTCGGAGTTAACGAAACTCCTCCGGGTTTCCTGGGATAGTGAACAGATTCCCAGAGACTGGTGTGAATCGGTGATTCTGCCGATTTACAAGAAAGGTGGCAGATCCTCTTGTGAAAATCACAGATAAATTAGCTTGGTTGGTATCGCGTCCAAACTGCTCAACGGGATAATTCTCCACTGATTATCCAACACCTGAGAAATGTGTTCGGATGAGAGTCAAACGGGTTTCAGACCTCGTCGCGGTTGCACCGACCACATATTTACTATTCGGCAAACCTTAAAGCACAGACACGTTTTCCGTGGGACCATTATTTCTGTCTTTCTTGATCTGAAAAGGGGTTTCTATTCAGTCGATCGTACAGTTCTCTGGCACTGCCTCTCATTGAACGGTGTGCCAGAGCAATCTATTTCTTTTTTCACATGCTTGTATGCAAACAGACGAGGCCGAGTTCGTGTTTACGACGATCTTTCACCCGAGTTCGCCACGGAAAGTGGTATTCTTCAGAGTTGCTCCCTTTCACCCTTCATCTTCAATCCTGAAATTTAACTGATTCTTGAGAATAGTGGCATCCATTTTTGCTCAGGCAGTAAACTGTCTGACTTGTAATTAGCGGACGATTTTATTTTTTTGAGTGAACATCCAGGTAAGTTGCAAGCTTTCTTAGATAGCCAAAACAACTGCGTAGCAATGTTCGGGATGTGTCCTGCACATTCAAAGTGTAGAATGCCGCTGTGGAACTGCGTTGGCCAAACACCAAACCTATTCTTCGCAGTTGAAGCTCTAGCTGAAGTAGATAAGGTATGTTACCTGGAAAGTTACATTTCATCACATGGACGGATATCGGATGAAGTGTCATCCCATATACAGAAGGCCCGTCTGGCTTTTGCCAACATCAGTCATCTGTGGCATCGGCGTGACATCTGGTTTTCTCTCAACGGTCGGCGGTTAGGTCCGTTCTTCTGTACGGCTCAGAAACATGGCCGTTAGGGGTTGAAGATACACAACGATTGCCAGTGTTTGAGCATAGATTTATCCGTAGCATTGCTCAATTATGATGGGAACACCGTATCAGCAATGCTGAGGTGAGGCGTAAGATGTTGGGAACTAGAAACCAGTCTCCAAATCAGATTAGGGTCGCTGGGATATGTGTTACACACGGCCACCAATAGACTTCCTCGACATACGCTGTTCTCCGAGGCAGGCAGTAGTTGGAAGGTGGGTCGAGGTGGTCAGTCTATGACAGGAAAATGAATGAAAACCTTGACCAGTGGACTTGGCCAAGTACGGCGTGTGAGACTTCCGGGTTGGGTCCACGCGATCCACCTACCAAATGGTTGGAAACATTAGGTGATATGGTTGGGTGTCGCGGTCAGTGGCGTAGTTACGTCAGAATTCGTTCTGCGTCTTCGTGATTCCTGCTTATTACTTTCATTTCTAGGCCTATCACTTTATGGTTCTATTCTTCTTGCCCTTTACTTTACCATGCTGAAAGGCGGCAAACGAAAGCAAAGCACCCAAGTGCGAGGTTAATGGCTGAATAAGCTGAAAATGTTTTCTTCCCGTTTAACTTTGAAATTGACGACGCCGTTAGGAAATCGGTCGAGGATCTCGTAGGTGGTGATGTCGAACTCCTCTCAGGGTACAGGCTTACTGATCAAGAGTAAGCTGACGTTATCGTCCTGTTCACTTCTAACATCCCAGCAGCTCAACCTTCATTGAGCCGCATGATAAATGAAACGGATCCATACAGAATGTAATTCGCACTGTCAAGGTGTAAGGTGCTGATCCAGGACTGGCCAGAGCACGTGCCTGCGCTCTGCTTGGGTAAAGAAAGACTGGGGACTACTGAAATTTTTGTTTTACCCGGGAAGCTGTTTTGCCGGAATCAGGAAATACCTAGGCATATTTTAATGGCCAGACTATCTTTTTCGAAACTCAACCACCTTTGGCGCCAATACGACATCAGTCCTTCCTTGGAGGGCTGAGTGTATAACACCGCAGTGCACCCCGTACTGCTGCATGGTTGTGAAACATGGCTCCTGCAAATTCAAGATATCCGTCGCCTGGCTGTATTTGAGCCCCCCTGCTTACGTAGCATTTCCCGCGTTTGGTGGGAGCAACGCGCCAGCAATGGTCAAGTGTGCAGGCGAGTGTTTGATACGACCGGCTCTTCCCTAGAAAAGACCATATGAAAGTATCGTCCTCGCTGGTTGCAATATGTACTGAGGATGCCTACTCAGAGCCTGAACTCAAAATGCCCCACTATGGTCGGTGACGAGTGTCTCAGGCTCCGAATAGGCTACTTCTAAACGCCTCCCGAAATGCGTTCAAATGACCGTATGTCTGCCACAGCCTCTGTTCTGGAAGTACTAGTTAGCGCCTTCTCGGGAAGAAAATGGCTGATGCTGTCCTTCAACTCAGGCGTCCTTTTAAACTCGTCACATTCACTGTGCGAATGCTGATGCGTATAGAACAACAGGCGTGTTTAGCTCGTTAATTGGAGACCCGTGCCATCGGCGTGTTGTATTTAAGAGACCTGCATCCAAGGTTTTATTCAATTGATGCTCCCATTCAGTCCTATAAAGTTTCGCTTGCGTTTGTCTGGGGACCCTGAGGCTGCGGCTGCTGGTCAAGCTGGTGTAGGTGTAGCTCTCAGTGAGAGGGCTAAGGCTGTGCTACTTGGCTGCATCTCAGCTGACAGTTGGTTGTGCGTAGTGAGACTCGGAGGTTCGTGAAAAGTATTCAAACGCCGTCCCGACAGACGCAACTTGTTTATCGTCTCGGCTTATGTCCCCACAGACTGCAGCTCGGATGCAATCAAAGATGTATTCTACCTAAAGTTCCACAAACTCCTACACAAAGCAAAACGGGGTGATATCATGATTTTAGCTAGAGAAGTGAATGCTAAAGTCGGTCGGTCGCCTTTAACGGAGGTGAATTTAGGAGTACCTCTTTGCATCAGTTCCCGTCGTTCAGAAAACGGGGAAATGTTGTTGGCTTTGTGTTCAGATCACCGCTTGTTTCTCGCCAGTAAGAAATTCAGACTTTCCAGTAGCTGGTATGTCACGTGGAGTCTGCTCTCTTTCAGTGAGCTATTGGCCAACGCAGACCACATCGTAACCAGCCACAAATGGAAGGGCTGCATGCAGGACTGTCGGTAGCACTGAAGCACTAGTCTTGAATCCGATCACGCATTAGTCTGCACCAAACTGTCTATGTGCTTCGGTGGGCGTGCCCAACATACGATGAAGTATCGGCTGGATTACGATATGCTGTCTGATTTGCCATGCTTCTCAATATTCCGGAAAGCTCCAGATGAAAATCCAGGACGAACGCCACCAAACAACAACTAGCACTGGTAGTTTGTTGAGAAAGTTTTTCAATCTGTTGGTGAAGTGATTCGTGGCCTGACTCGTCGTATCCTGACATCCTGGAATTCTGCTGAGTCTCTGCGCCTTCTTGATGCATGCCAGTCCATCCCGGCTGGTAGGAAGCATAATAAAGCCATGCTCAAAATGAGACGCTGACTCAACTCAAGTCCGCTTGGGGATCGCGAAATCTGGCGGCCTCGAAAGGCATCACAGATGGAACATACCGCCGCTGTGGGAAATTCCCGCAAGCCGTTTCGACTCATCCCAGTCATCGGTGGGAGGCCATCGGGTGTGAGCGAAACGATCTGCAAAACTGACGGTTTGCTTATCCGCAGTTTTCAGCGACGTCTTGTACGCCGGGCGGAGAACTTTAAGGCGCAGTTTAGCTGCCCTTCAGCATTAGCCCCTCCCATAGCTGTTGCGGCACGTCTCGTGGTGTTTCGATAAATCCGCCTTCAAACGCGGAGATCCACTGGGAAGTCCAAGCCCTAGGGCTTTACAAAGCGCCGAGCCCTGATGGTTTTTCTTCAGCCCTATTTAAGGATGATGGGATGGAGCACGTTAGAGAACTTCAAGCTTTGGTCTCCAAGGTCTGGCACCCTGAGAAAGTCCCCATTTTGTGAGGGGAACCGATAGTTTTCCGTATCTTCCGGAACAGCTAAAGTAGTGACTAAGCCAACCATAAGGGCATAAGCCTAATTCCGGTGGTGTCTAGGCTGCTAGCGTCTGTCGTTCTTTGCAGGTTTTACGACGTGCGCGACGAGCAAATTCGCCAGGAAAAGGCTGAGCTCCATACCGGTCGTGGATGCATCGATCAAATCTTCACCCTCAGAGAGCTGTAAGAGCACTGTTACGTTTTCCAAAGGCCAACGATCGTTGTGTTTCTAAACATTCGCACGGCCCCTGAGTACAGTGTTTTGCACTATGGCCTTGTGTTAGGGACCGGTGTGTCTGAGAAATGTGTCAGCCCTCGAAGAGTTGCCGTCATACCTCAGGTCAGGTTAGGGTATATGGTCAACTTTAGCAACCCTTTGCCGTCTTCACTGGGGTTTGACAATGCTGCCCGGTACTCCCGCTTCTTTCCAACTGTATTAAGGAAAGATGACGTACAGAACCCTTTGTCCGGTGCCCCAAGTGGTGGGGTTGGACTGCTGCCAGGAAACAGTCTTTGACTTAGGGTACGCGAATGGTATCGCCCTGCTGAGTGACAGTGTCCAGGGGACGCAACACGCACTGAATCGCCTGGCGATTGAAATACCCAGATATGGTGTGTGCTTTGTGTCTTCAAAACGCAAGGCACTTCTTCAAAATTCGCATGAGCCCGTGGCTGCACTCTCTCTTTGTGGTGATCAGTTAGAGGAAGTCAATGACCTCAAGTACCTAGGGAGCTTGATCCCCGCTGCTGGTGGTGTTGGGGAGGAGATCACATCACGAACTGCGAGAGCCAGAGCACCTTTCACTAACCTGTGCCATCTGTGGCATCGCCATGACATCCGGCTTTCTCTCAAGGAAAAGGTGTACAATGCCGCAGTTCGCAGTGTTCTAATTTACAGCTGCGAGACCTGGTCACTCTGCGCCGAGGATGCTCGGCAGCTTTCTGTGTTCGACCGCCGGTGTCTCCGAAGCATTGTTCGTGTCTGGTGGGAACATTGGGTGAGTAATGACGACGTTCATCGTCGTGTGTTCGGTGATGACAGTCGCCCCCTGACAGAGGTAATCGCCCTACACCGACTCCGATAGCTCGGGCACGTTTTGCGTTTGCCTGCCCATCGTTTACCTCTTCGTTTTCTTTTTGCACATGATGGACAAGGCTGGAAGTGGAGCGGAGGTCAGGCCATGACTTGGATCGGGGGCATGAAGAGGTTACCTTCGGCTTGAATTTTGGTTGGTGGTTCCCACCTTCCTGGTTGGGAACCGAGAGATGAGAACTGCCGCTGGTTAGAGACAGATATTTCAATTTTTTAATTTTATGCGGCTAGCTTTTGCGAAGATGAGCCGACTTCATATACGTCCCGAATGACACCTGCCCATGAGCGGCGACCGGATGTTAGACGTGAGCACACGAAAATCCAGTTCTGCTCCCAGTTGCGAACGCCGCAGACAGACTGGAGTCCTAATCCCTCAACGTTTGATTTGACAGTACTGACCTATGTTTTAGCTGTCCCCCGAGGCCACATCGCCATCCCGGAAATGGAACAGGAGCAAAGCAGTTTCGAGATCTGCGTATCTTGACGTCATAGGACGTGTCTAAACCACTCCAATCGTCGGAGTCGGAGAAACACTGACAGCTTTCCGATGTCGAAGCACCATTGCTCTATTGTTTCGTTTGAAAGTTTTTCGTGTCAAGCCACTTTCAGTATCCGTCGCAGACACCAATGGTCAAACATTCCCAGCGTTCCGATGTCCTCGACACGCAGTGACCACGTCCAGCATGCGTACGTCAGTATTGGATGGATAGCGACCCGGAAGACGCGGATATTGGTCAGTAGACTGATTGCGTTAAGCGCCGAGTACATTGCGAAACTGGAGAAACGCAATCCTGGCATTATCAATGCGCAACTTGACTTCATCTTTGACCTGACCGTTCGGGAGAATCGTGGAGCCCAGATATTTGATCGCCAGGACGTACTCAATGGGTTCATCGTTCAAGCATATCGAGAGAATGGACTGTGTAGTGCATGTCGAAAGGACCTCGGTCTTCGACGTATTGACCTCTAGTCCCATGGATTTTGCAGAAGATTCTACGCGATTGAGAGCCGGCTGTAAGGCAGTTAGGCTATCTCCAGGGATAACGATATCGTCGACGAATTCCAGATTAGCGAGGAAGGGATCGATGCTCAGCTGAATACCAAGGTAATCATTGAGCCCCTGACGCATAATCCAGTCGATGGTGTAGTTGAACAGCACTGGCAACAAGGGACAGCTTTGTCTAACACCGGAGTTGATGGAGAAGTCGCCGGGCTCCTCTCCGTAGATGCGCACTCTAGCACGCGTATTTGCGTAGTACGACCTCATGAGACTGAGAAGCTTCTGGGACATCCCATCTACTTGTAATGTAGTCCATAATGAATCTGCCAACTGAACAGGTGGCTTTTCGTCGGATATCACGGATATTTGGGTGATCATTTAGGCGGAAATCTCTAGCCTTTTCGGTCAACTGGAGGGCCGCCCCTGAAATCCAATCTTTCCGTCGTCGTCGCGTCAAGCCCAGTTCATCTCAAGCGGATTGTCGGATCAATGCCTTAAGTGAATGCTACCGATTTTCCATTTCTACTTACCACCTATGAACGTGATGGCCAGATGAGAGGCAATAGCGTCCGAGACCGCTTGGTGCTTTCTCGATGATCCTAACACTGTTGTGTTAATCCGCTTAGGGAAACAGTTTTTGCGGCGGTTGGCTAGGTGGATCTTAAAGCGTCCACGGACGAGGATGTGGTTGGTGCTATTCATGTTACCAGTCTCCGCGCCTCGGTAGGACCAACAATCTCCAATCGAAGATGACCAGTGTGACCGTACGACAATGCATTCACTTTGGTGCGCTGCGTGGCCGTCATTAGCGTATCACGTTAGTAAGTGTTTCCTAGGATGTTGGAAGCGGGTGTTGGTGACGGTTAGGCTATTGAAGCCTGCAAAGTTGACGAGACGTTCACCATTCTTGCGCTGCTGTCCGAGACCATATTTTCCCAAAATGTCTGGTTGCTCAGGTGGAGGCACCATTGCGAGCGTTCCAGTTCCCCTCAACCAGGAGAATGTCACGTCTCGGGACGCTGTTTATCACCCCTTGTAGCTCCTTCGGCTGCAACCGTCGGGGCATAGACCGCAATAACCCGTACGTTCAAGGGTGAGGCGTGAAAACGAGCTAAGGCAATCCGAGGGAATATCGGGTTTCATGAGAGCAGTGTGTTGTTAGCCTTGTTGCTGACAGCTATGGCGAAGCCGTGGAGGTCAGAGCTGTCCGTGGGTCTACTGTGATAGAGTTGGAAATCGTCGTCGGCTCCGGGAACCTTTATGCAACGGGTGCCAGAATTAGGCGTACAAACTTCGGAGAGATATGCGATTTCGATGCAATAGTAATGCACCGTCTGTGCGGTGGTGGCTTAGCTTTAGACGTCCAAAGTGATCTCACACTTCAGCAGGCGACTTGGATGTCATTTCGCGCTTTGAAAACCCCAGCTAGCGCACCTATCACCCCGGCCATGGAGAGAACAAGAGACGCATCGCTTACCGGGGACGCCATAACATGAGCAATGTGTTTAGGGGAACTTGTCATGAAGTCTTGGGAATTTGACACGAAGTGGCGTCCCCAGCGTCACTCGGCTTTTTGTTCGAGGTAGCAACTTTATCCCGTGCACAACTAAGTGCTGCCTGTCGGGCAACAGGAAGATTTTGTGTTGAGAGCCGGTGACTGAACGAGCGGTTCGTACGCCTCTTGGATGGTGGTCCACCAATCCGGGATGCACAACGCGTCCTAGTGACCTTCGTGCACGGTTGCCGGTGGCTCTCCAGGAGCTCGTTCGTCATTCAATAGTGATCTAGACCCAGGGGTCTGTGCCACCCTGTTGATTGGACGGATTTCCTTGGTAGCCGTTGGTCCCCAGCAGATGTTACCCGCCTATGTAGGAGTATCCGTCTTCGCATGCTGAGCGTCGTCTCAGCGAGGATTGTAGGCCTTGGTTACTCTCAACCTGGTTTGGTCCGCCTGTCGAGCCGTTTTCCAGGGTTAACTGAACAGAACTGTTCCGAACACTTCAGTCCGGTATGCTTGGAGTTCACAAAAGTCCTCGATTTGATACGGGTCGATACACAAAGCGACAGTCTCCGCTGTAAAAACTCGGAGGAATAATTCTGGTTAGCAATGCATGTGAATTGATTGCTGATATTACTCCTCAACGCTCGCAAACGATGCTCCCGCAAGAATCAAGCTGGGTTTAGACCTGATCGAGGTTGTTTTGTTCACGTTTTCACTCTCCAACAAACCTTACAACATAGGCACATCCTCCGTAGATCTACGATCCGCTTTCTTGATTCAAAAGCAGCTTTCAACTCACTTAGCTGCACAGCTCACCAACGCCGCCTTTTGCTGAAAGGTGTACCAATGAAATTCACCTCCATAATCAAATTTCTTTACGCTAATGGTCGGAGGCGAGGTTGGGCTTACGGTGATCCCTCATCCCAGTGCACCACAAGCGGATGAGCGTCAGGACTACCCTCCCAATTCTCTTATCTTTAACTTTGTGGCTGACGTGTTCCTAGAGACAGCTTTTTCGTCATATGAGGATAGCGGCATTGGAATTATTCCGCGTGGGAAAGTATCACAACCGGTTGGGGTTTTGTCTACTTCGAGCAGAGGTGTGCTGCCCGGTGCGTCCCCGGGTCGCAGATAGGAGGACGGTGGTTAGTCGTGAATAATGCTGGCTTAGGTTACTGAATAAATGGCCGTGGACGAGCAGTGGCAGCGCCTGAGCACGTGGTGGGTCCTCCTCTCTAAAACACCACGAAAGCCTGTTGGCGAATGCGGCCGCCACTTGGATGTGCTAAGAAGCGCTGCCTCTTACAAAAAAGCCCGACAGGGCTACCGAGTATCACAAAAACCCCAAGTGATGCTAGGGACACAACGGCGTGCCACTGTACCAATTAATATATACACTAATGTGAAACTGCGCACTCCCCTTATCCCACGGTGTTCCCTTTAGGCAACATGACTCGTATTCTAGTGGCCGAGATAACAAGACAGTTAGCTAGAATTACCTGATATAAAAACAAACACAGCTTGGTAGGATGTGGGAACGCCACTGGACGCATACAGAAGAGGGATCAGAATAAGAACACTAAACGGTGACCACGTAACACTGCCTGCCTTTCAGAAGCTCCATAACGTAGCTCCGGTACTCAGTGTTACATTTTCGGGAGTGGATAGTTTATTGCCTCTATCACGGTACGCCCGCGGACAAATTCATACTCTGTGGTGTCGTATCCGACCGAAGTGAAAAGGCCAGCAGCGCAAGATACTATTCTCCAGCTTCCCTGTTTTAGCATGTTCTTCGCCGTTTGATTCCCCAGCGATAACACTTAGAAAAAACACAGTGGTCAGCCAATTGGTTCTTCAACCGTACTGAATCGACCAAAGCCACGAAGAAACAGAAAAAGGACCACACTTCTAGCAGGGGCAATTGGTCATAAAATTGGTATCATTGAATTATCAATTGCGATACCCTTGATGTCGAAAAAGTGAATCGAGATAATGAAATCTTACATTTGTCATTGAAATATAGTTTTTACCCTATAAATAAAATCTTGCAGAGGAGCGCAAAGAAACTCACCGCGTTTTATGCTTATCTGGGAACGCATTGATTCCGTAAAATCGTATAGAACTACCATCAGCTCCTTATCGGTATGCACCGCAGTTTCACTTGCACTCTGACAGTTTATGTCCAGCGGATAAGAAGAATTGCTGCCTCTTTCTAGACAAACCGTTAAGTTAACTATGGTGAAGCCTAGGTGAGCTTGCCTTGATAGGACGAATTACCAGTTCTGGTTCCCTCAACAATTTGAGAGTTACTGGAAAGTCTCGGTGATTGGAGGTGACCATTTTTAGACGTTGCCAACTTCCCACTATTTCCACCCATGGCTGAATTACATCAGAAAATGTATCCCGAACTAGCACCGATAAGCACAACACCCGTGGCGGACTATTAGTGTTGTGCGCTTCAGTTCAGTTCAGTTCAGTTCAGTTCAGTTCAGTTCAGTTTGCTAGTTTGGCTAGAGCCAATCGTGTGTCGACGACTGGACGAAGGTAAGCAAGGCGTTCGACTCAGTTAATCATCGTGTTTTGCTACGCGAGATGGGGACTTTCGGTATAGGTGGGCCAGTATATACGTGGCTGGAGGACTTCCTCTCCCACAGGACGTTTTACGTCAAAGTGGGGGGCAGGTGCTCCAGTTTGGTGAACGTCACCAGCGGTGTACCTCAGGGATCCGTCCTAGGCCCGGTCCTATTCTTTTTATTTATTAATGACCTAGCATCCACTCTTCAATCGCCCAGCTTTAGTTTTGCGGATGATGTGAAGATTGTTGGATCCAAGGGTAGGACGGACTTCGGCAGGGAAATCGGTACCGTCCTGAACTGGGCATACAAATGGGACTTACCTCTAAACGCTCAAAAGAGCCATTTGTTGTCAAGGGCAACAGAGAGCCTAACTGTCGCTCATAATCAAGGGCTGTTCACCGTACAGGCAGCCAGTAGGGTTAAAGACCTGGGGATCATCATGAGAAGTGACTTCAAATGGTCAGAGCAGTGCAACACTGCCGCGCATAAGGCTCGTATTGAGCTCCTTAGACTGCGATCAGCTTTGTCTTGCCGGAAGCCGGAGGTATTCGTACCTATTTACATGGCTATAGTACGACCTCACTTAGAAGGTAGCGTGCAGGCTTGGTCACCCTTCTACAAAAAGGACGCCGCCTGCCTGGAGAAAGTCCAACGTCTCGCCACGTGAATGGTTGAAGGGCAGAGGGGTAAGACTTACGAGCAGAGAATCTGTGACCTGAATTTATTCTCGTTGGAAAGGAGGAGACGTCGAGGTGATCTCATAGAAACGTTCAAGGTAATGAAGGGCTCTTCTGGCCTTAGACCAGATAGTCTATTCCAAGTGGCCGTAGACTCCAGAACAAGGGGACATGAAAAGAAGTTGATAAAAGCCCGAGCTAGGATGATGGCTAGATCGCACTTCTTCAGCAACAGGGTTGTGAACAGTTGGAACAGTCTGCCTGGTGAAATGGTAGATCTGCAGACAGTCCAATCCTTCAAATGTGCCCTAGATCGCAAGTGGTACGAGATCTTCCCTTGTAGTGAGCCTTGAGTATATCAACTAGATAGATGACGGATAGCACTGTGGTCCTTCTGGAGTATGTTTTAGCAGACTTTTTCCCTCATTGCATACTGTCTCAGTGAACGCTCACGATGCATAATGTCTCTCGCAGTTGATGTGCGATGAAGTTTTCCGTTTCCCTCTCGGTTTTAGCGGGGATTCGATCAAATACACTCGGCAGTGGTGGGTGCATAACTGGTGTGCATGCCATCGAAGGAATTCTGGACGCTCGATTGGCCGTGGCCATTACCTGTCCTGTGCAGACTGAACTGAACTGAACTGAAGATAGTTGTGTTGTCGGCGCGTTTCCGTAGCTCCCAACACTGCGTGATTTTCTTTTTCTGAAAGGCAGAAATTTTGTTCAGTAGCAGCCCTGGCAGAGTAAGGTGGAAACAATAAGTAAATTGCATCTGACCCTAAAAGCTGCTTAACATAATTCGGGGTATACTGCCACCCAACATAAGTCCACTGCTTTCCTAAAAGACTTCACGGTTGTGGTATTTATGACCTCTTCCGGGAGCTTATTCCAATAGGGTACCACTCTATTTGAGAAGTAATTCACCCTAATTTGGAGCCTCGAATGTTTCCTTTGTAATCTAAGGCTATGCCCCCCTGTGCCTCTCTCGAGGATCAGAGAAAAAAGGTCTTCTGGACTTATTCCTGACAGTCCTTTCATTACCTTGAAGGTTTCTATCAAATCCCCGCGAATGCGCCGTCTTTCCATCAAGAACAGATCTAGGGCACGGAGACGCTCTGTGTGGTTAAACCGCCTTTGCCCAGCCACCGTTCTAGTGGCTATCCCTTGCACTTTCTCCAGACAGTCGATATCTTTCTGGTAGTACGGTGCCCAGGTCTGCACGCAGTACTCCATATGCGGCCTAACTATGGCCTGATATATCGGAACGAAAATCTCCGTATCTCTACACGACATAATGGATCTAACGCGAAAGAGTTCTCTCCTGGCCGTATTGGCTGCTGAGGTGCACTGATTTGACGGCTTTAAGCTGTTGTCCATTATAACGCCCAAGTCTTTGACCTGCGAGACCACTTGCAACGAACCGACACCATTCTCACTAGCCCCTGTATTTGTGGTCAAACATTGACACTTGGTGAGGTTTAGTGAAAGGTCCCATTTGCGTGCCCAGTTTTGTACTGCCAACACGTCAAGTTCTATATCTACTCCAGCTATCTTGACGTCATCGGCAAACATAAAGGTGGGGTTTGTAAGCCCACGTGATAGGTCGTTGATGAAGATGAGGAAGAGCAGAGGGCCGAGCACCGAGCCGTGTGGCACCCCACTTGTGACACCTTCCGGTTTTGAAACATGACTCCCCACCCTGACACTAAAGGTTCGCCCTGCTAAGAAACTACTTATCCATTGTCTTGCCTTTCCAACAATTCCCATGGACTGCAGTTTGACGTCCAGAAATATGTGGTTCACGGAATCAAACGCCTTGCTGAAGTCCAAGTAACAGACCGCAATCGATTGCCCTTCTTCCAGACGCTTGGTTACCCCATCGAGGAACAGCAGGAGATTCGTCAGACAGGATCGCCCTGCCACAGACCCATGCTGAGCCTTTGATATAAGGTTGTGTTGAACCAAGTGCCTAGAGATCTGTTTTCTGACTATTCGCTCCAGGCTCTTACACAGTATTAAAGTCAAGCTAACCGGCCGGTAACTTTCCGCCTTTTGCCGAGGTCCACTCTTGTAAATGCCTACCACCGTTGCTCGCCTCCAGTCTCCCGGCACAATTCCCTCTCTAAGTGACGTTTCATACAGCTTCGTCACCGGAACCTTCAGGACCTCGGCCAGAGACTGAACGATTGCTGGATGAATCCCGTCTGGACCTGCTGCTTTATTTCTATTCAACGTTTGCAACTCCGCGTACACTTCTTCATATCCTACAGTTCAGTTCAGTTCAGTTCAGTTCAGTTCAGTTCAGTTCAGTTCAGTCCAGTTCAATTTCCACAGGGCAAAGGTGGCCGGGACCACTCAAGCGTCCAGATCGCTGTATTGTCGACGAGTCTCCTTGGCTCCCACTACTGCGCGCTGAATGTCTTGTCTGAGAGGCAGAATTTGCGAGGTGGCATCACCTTCACAGACATAAGTTCATTGACAAAAATACCCAGGGCTCATCACCTTACCCCGCGCTCACACAGCTGGCTCTGGGAACGCTGCGCTCCAGCGTGAATCAAGGGTCTTCCTAAAAGTTGGTACATTGTTGCACCCAACAGCATCCTCTGACAGTCTAGTCCACAAAGGTATAACCCTATTTGTAAAATATTTAAACCGTATGTCCAGCATTGAGTGCGCCCTCTGAAGCCTAAGACTGCGTCCCCTGGTGCCGCACTCAAGGGGAAAAAAGAACCAAGTATCCACTTCTATGCCTGACAGATCTTTTATGATCTTGCACGGTCCTCTTAGGTCACCTCGGCCTCTACGCCACTTTAAAGAGAAGAGAATAATATTCTCTAGACGATGGGCGTGAGATTTCCCCTTCTGACCGGTGATCATTCTAGTTGAAAGTCGCTGCATCCCCTCCAAGCACTTCTCATCCTTGCGATAACGGGGTTCCCATGCCTGCACACACTACTCCGGAAGAAGCCACACCAAAACCTTGTAAAACAGGATGAAGACTTCTGGATTTTGCGCGTGATAGTATTACACACCCTAGTTAATTCTTCTCTGTCCATATTTGCAGCTCTCTGGCACTGCCTTGAAGGCTTGAAGTCTTGTGTGACTATCACACCCAGGTCTTTTACCTCTGACACTCTTTTAAACGGAATGCTGCTCGCTTCGTCGATGGTGGTGGTAAGGATTTGACATTTGGCGAGATTCAGCGGTAAAAATTCCAGCGTTCTGCCCATCTGAGCACAGCATTCACACCCTGTGCTGAATTGCCTGCCGCCATCTTCACATCGTCTGCAAAGATGAGACACCGGTTGTTCAATTCTTCCGCCAGGTTGTTTATGTACAGGAAGAAGAGCAGAGCCCCCAGTACCGAACACTGTCGCACACCACTGGTAACCTTTTCCGGGCTCGATAGATAATCACCCACCTTAACGCACAAACTACGTTTCCCTAGAAAGTCTACCACCCAATCGCTTACTTTCCCGATCATTCCAAAGATTTCCCATTTATATTCCAACAGATGATGGCTCACGTAGTCGAAAGCCTTACTGAAATTCAACTAATAAACCTCCACTGTCGTACCTCCACCCGTTTAACTTGCGGTCTCGTCTAAGAACATCAGTACGTTTATCAAACGCAATCTTTTTTTAGCAAACCCATGTTGTGCAGGTATCAGCATGTTGTTAATGACCAGATGCAGGCACAACTGCTTTCTGACTGCACGTTCCAAGCACTTGCACAACACCGATGTCAGGCTGATCGGTCCATAATTCTCCGCCTTCTGCCCGGATACTTTCTTACGTATTGCTACGACGATGGTCTCACACCAATCCTCTGGCATCTCACTCTTCCTTAGGGACTCTGCGTACAGCTGAGTAATAGCCCCTGATGAGATTTCGGAAAGAGGCCGAAAAATCCCCGGATGAATAGCATCCGGTCCGGCTGCTTTTTGCCTGCACAAAGGTTTGAGTTCGTAGAGCACCTCCTTCTCACTCACACTAAGCACTGGTGTGATATTCAAGATTGGCACTTTCTGGATTGCTCAAAACGTACCCTCTCCGGAATGACACTCAAATGTACGGCACGTGATAACGCGCATAAAAAACATTACGCTACATCATAGTCGGCGTGGCGCTATTGATTCTCAGAAGCGATGTCAGGGTTTACCCCATTCAATCAATTCGATATTACAGCTGGCGAACTCTTTAAATCTGGTCCCGTCGCACCAAGCATCTGGTCCTGACGATATACGCTCATAAAATACGCAATTGAGGTTTCCTCACCACCTTTGACATCGAGAGCAATGCCTCCGTCGAGCACTTCCAAGGTACCTACGCCCTCACGTGTCGTTTTCTTGGACTGCATACAAGCGAATAACTCCTTTGGGTCTGCCTTCACATTGTTGGCTAGGTTCTCCTCATACTCGTACTTCTCTTCTCGTCGCGGGGCTTGGGCCCCGTTTCTGGCCGTCTTGTGGGCGGCCCACGTGCAGTACGTGCGATGAAGTTTGTCATGAGCCCATAGCCTGCTGCGAACAGCCAACGCTCTCGCAATTCCGGGCCTCCACCATGGCGGCCCGCTCCTATTTCTTTGCTGTGGTAACAGAACAAACTCCTCTGTCAAGCTTATTAGCCCGGCCCTTATTGCCCCCCCCCCCATCTATCCTCCACACGTGGCTCCGGGACTTCCGGGTACCAACATATGCTTTGCGCTCACATCCTCAGTTGATCCTCATCCCCTCTAGCGCAGTTCCGCACCAACTTAGACCCTGCTTTGTTTTGCCTTCCAGTGAACATCGCACGCAGGACTCTATGATCACCCTTCCCCAATGACCCCTCCCTCACCAAAGAGGTGACGTCAGATCGATACCTGGTTTGGTGGTTCCCCTGGGGGCACATTCATCGCCCTAATTTATTTCTGGGAGGCTGATATCTCCCAGCACGAAAAAGCGCTGAGAACTACTCAAAACCATCTGTAGAAGCTGGAATAGACCAAAGTTTCCTTCTTCATCTGCTTGCATGGCCCTGCGGACACACACTATCCTTACCGGCCATCCGCCCAGGCGAACACAACATGCAGTCGCTTGAATGTTTGGTGTAACAAGTGTAAACGGGATCTCCCACTGATTGTACTGAGCTCTCTCGAGAAGGACTATCCCTACAACTGGCCTACAATCTATTCTGTCTTGTGTGCAGGCATTGTTGCCACGAAAATGCATGGCGCTCTGTTCCTTTTTCAGCCATGCTTCTGTGATATCCATCATGGTCATATTAAGAACAAGAAGCCGGAGAGCAAGCATTTGTTTTCAATTAATCCCGTACGTGCTCTCCCAATTCATGTGGGTGAGGAAACGTTGGAATTCGTTAGCCACTGGCCAGAGTGAAGGTCATTGTCGTGGGGTTAGGAAAAAGGGCTTGATGGGGAAGGGTGTCTCTATCTTGCGCGTGTTGTGGTGAGAGTTTCATTCCCACCGTCATGAGTGGTAATCGATAGTGGACTTTTGGGGCTCGGTCGGCGATCGGTGGTTTTCGGTTTTGGCCAGGGCAGCTGGAGAGCCTGGACTAGTCACTTTTGTGCACATAGATCGGGACTTAGTAGGCAAGTGGCATTTACCTCTGCCGTGGCCGGGGATGGAAGTCGGGCTGGCTTTGATCGATTGGGTGGAGCCCGGTATATGACTTTGAAAGCTTCTTCAAAGTCGATCGTGCGGCCACTGCCAACCAACAGACCTGGAATCGAACAAGTTATCACACTGATTTTACCCTCACTCAACCATCCTGGCTGACGTTCCTCAATGCGCTGAGACAAACGCCTAGCCGTGCAACCTATGTAAGATGCACCATATTCGCATCTGAACGAGGGACTGATCATGAAGGAGGCCAGCCTGGGCAGTTTTTCTTTCACCTGCATGCGGACCGCTGGAGAGGTGGAGAGGGTGCATTACAGTCTAGCGGCTAGAAGCGTTGAGTTTACAGCTGCCCCAAGTGTTTTATCACCGCTCGGCACGTGTGTCCCCCTTGAACGATACTCTAGAGAACAACACCTTCGGTACGCAGGGAAACCGTTCTGCATGTAACTTCAATTCCATGTTCTTTTTGACAAACGTTTCGGGGTACCTATATGGAAATGGGAACTGGGAGACAGATCAATTTGTGAGTCGTACTCATAAGATTAGCCGATACACGGTTTGTAAATGAAACGAGAATTTAGTTGACAGGTAAGTATTTACATGACGATTATATTTATGTGAGGGCCAAACATGATGGCCGGAGAGTTGCAAGAATCGAAACTGCCTGAGTGAACTTATCTAGATAGAACACCCGATATGAAAAGCACCAAACTACCGATAGATGCGGTCCTGATGGACTGAAATGTCAAGTGTAAGTCATATCTGCGTTTGCCGCGTGCAGGTTGTTTATGAACGCTTGATCAGAATCATCACCTCAATTAAAGCACGCAATACATTTCCGACAAAACCGGAAAAATACGTAGACACGTTTTCGAGTAGGAAACTTGGCCCAATCCAGGCGGAAGCCTTTTAACTTGGATGGAGGTCCTGCTGCCCCATAAGACAAGACGACTGATTTGAACTGGAGGCAAAGTTCGAGAGTCTGGTGAATCAAACTAAAAACCTACCACCGAAGTTGGAAATAAATCTCGAAAGATCCAAAAGCGTCCTGGTGACAAGCTGCCGCAGATAAAGCAAAGTTTTTCTCCAAAACAGTGTTTCGCTTATTCGACATCATTTAATGGCACTGAAAGAACTAAGAAAAAAAGGTGTACTGATACTCAGAACAGATAAGTGATCCGGTGTTGTCCTTGTGGACAGGCAACATCATCTCGGAAACATTTTGCGATTGATTCAAGGCCCAAAGAAATTCTCATCATGTCCTAAAAGAGATAAAAGTGAGAAAATGAAAGCACCGGGCTGGCTGTATGTTTGGGGAATCAAAAATATCAGGGCTACACAAAGAGCGGTACTTGTGAAAGACTGAAACCAAACTGGTCGACCATTCCACATCTTTACGGCCTGCCCAAAATCAATATGGAAGGATTTATCATTTGACCGATTGTAACCATGACCAACTCATCATATCAGACAACAGCTCAGTGGCTGGTGGAACTATTGGAACCTGTTCGTGCAGAACTTGCCAAGTACAGCTTGCATGACAGTTTTTAATTCGTATCCACCATACAAGATTTCAATATTCGGGAAAAATATGCCCTCGTTAGACGTCACATCACTGTTCACGAACGTTCCGCTTTTGGGAACCGCGGGCTTCCTATGTGGATACACAAACACGTCCAACATACAAATGGGCATCACAACAGAAGACCTGAGGGAACTACGGCTACTTTGCACGCAAAACATCCAGTTCCTGTTTAAAGGATGTTTCTGTTTACAAAGAGACGACTTCGCCATGGGTTCCTTACGAGGCCCATTGCTAGCGGAAATTTTCATGGTCAAAATTGAGTAGCTACCCCGAAAATTTTGTCAAAAAGAACATGGAATTGAAGTTACATGCAGAGCGGTTTCCCTGCGTACCGAAGGTGTTGTTCTCTAGAGTATCGTTCAAGGGGGACACACGTGCCGAGCGGTGATAAAACACTTGGGGCAGCTGTAAACTCAACGCTTCTAGCCGCTAGACTGTAATGCACCCTCTCCACCTCTCCAGCGGTCCGCATGCAGGTGAAAGAAAAACTGCCCAGGCTGGCCTCCTTCATGATCAGTCCCTCGTTCAGATGCGAATATGGTGCATCTTACATAGGTTGCACGGCTAGGCGTTTGTCTCAGCGCATTGAGGAACGTCAGCCAGGATGGTTGAGTGAGGGTAAAATCAGTGTGATAACTTGTTCGATTCCAGGTCTGTTGGTTGGCAGTGGCCGCACGATCGACTTTGAAAAAGCTTTCAAAGTCATATACCGGGCTCCACCCAATCGATCAAAGCCAGCCCGACTTCCATCCCCGGCCACGGCAGAGGTAAATGCCACTTGCCTACTAAGTCCCGATCTATGTGCACAAAAGTGACTAGTCCAGGCTCTCCAGCTGCCCTGGCCAAAACCGAAAACCACCGATCGCCGACCGAGCCCCAAAAGTCCACTATCGATTACCACTCATGACGGTGGGAATGAAACTCTCACCACAACACGCGCAAGATAGAGACACCCTTCCCCATCAAGCCCTTTTTCCTAACCCCACGACAATGACCTTCACTCTGGCCAGTGGCTAACGAATTCCAACGTTTCCTCACCCACATGAATTGGGAGAGCACGTACGGGATTAATTGAAAACAAATGCTTGCTCTCCGGCTTCTTGTTCTTAATATGACCATGATGGATATCACAGAAGCATGGCTGAAAAAGGAACAGAGCGCCATGCATTTTCGTGGCAACAATGCCTGCACACAAGACAGAATAGATTGTAGGCCAGTTGTAGGGATAGTCCTTCTCGAGAGAGCTCAGTACAATCAGTGGGAGATCCCGTTTACACTTGTTACACCAAACATTCAAGCGACTGCATGTTGTGTTCGCCTGGGCGGATGGCCGGTAAGGATAGTGTGTGTCCGCAGGGCCATGCAAGCAGATGAAGAAGGAAACTTTGGTCTATTCCAGCTTCTACAGATGGTTTTGAGTAGTTCTCAGCGCTTTTTCGTGCTGGGAGATATCAGCCTCCCAGAAATAAATTAAGGCGATGAATGTGCCCCCAGGGGAACCACCAAACCAGGTATCGATCTGACGTCACCTCTTTGGTGAGGGAGGGGTCATTGGGGAAGGGTGATCATAGAGTCCTGCGTGCGATGTTCACTGGAAGGCAAAACAAAGCAGGGTCTAAGTTGGTGCGGAACTGCGCTAGAGGGGATGAGGATCAACTGAGGATGTGAGCGCAAAGCATATGTTGGTACCCGGAAGTCCCGGAGCCACGTGTGGAGGATAGATGGGGGGGGGCAATAAGGGCCGGGCTAATAAGCTTGACAGAGGAGTTTGTTCTGTTACCACAGCAAAGAAATAGGAGCGGGCCGCCATGGTGGAGGCCCGGAATTGCGAGAGCGTTGGCTGTTCGCAGCAGGCTATGGGCTCATGACAAACTTCATCGCACGTACTGCACGTGGGCCGCCCACAAGACGGCCAGAAACGGGGCCCAAGCCCCGCGACGAGAAGAGAAGTACGAGTATGAGGAGAACCTAGCCAACAATGTGAAGGCAGACCCAAAGGAGTTATTCGCTTGTATGCAGTCCAAGAAAACGACACGTGAGGGCGTAGGTACCTTGGAAGTGCTCGACGGAGGCATTGCTCTCGATGTCAAAGGCGGTGAGGAAACCTCAATTGCGTATTTTATGAGCGTATATCGTCAGGACCAGATGCTTGGTGCGACGGGACCAGATTTAAAGAGTTCGCCAGCTGTAATATCGAATTGATTGAATGGGGTAAACCCTCACGTAACTCCCGAGTATCTACGGGGCTCCAAGTGCTAGCCACGAAGAGTTCGTTTGTTTACTGCGGACTTTGACTGAACAAATTAAGGAAGCACAAAGGCCCTCTTATAGGGGGCCCCAATCTCGTTTACATCGACTGGGCGGCTGAGGTCTGCTTGCCGAGATAGGAGGAACATAACCTTTTCATACGTGCTGTGTGCCAATGCTTTGCACCAACATAATATGGAAAATACCAGATGTGGGACTGGATGCTTTCCATCCCTGCTGAGTCTGGCAATAGCGAATTTACCCAATGACGTGTCTGGTCTGCAGTGCTGTGCACCGCTAGGCAAGAGCGACCGCTTGTGTGCCAAGATCGTCCTATGCGTGCGGCAACCCAAGGTACCCTCAAGGCTGGTCATACATTTCGGTAGTACGGACACAGATAAGCTTCGTAATAGGGCGATGGGTTTGACCTGGGACACGACAGAGGAGGTTACCGTAGAGAAGCGCTGGTAGGCCGTAAAGAGATCCCTGATTAACCTGCAGGATGAGTTCGTGCCCTTAAAACGAAGTAGTGGGGAGGGCAAACCCATGTGATGCAGGGCTGCAATAGCCAGGGCCATCAAAAGTCGCAACCGCTCCTGGAATCGGTAAAAGTCTCTGGCGGTCAGCTAGCTAGGAACCATTATACAAGGCTGAGAAACGAGACTGTGGGCCTTCTGAGAACTTCCAAGAGAGAATTTGAGTTCAAGTTGGCCCAGTGTGTCAGACAACAGCCGAAAGAATTCTACAGCTATGTGCAGTCGAAAGGCTCAGCAAGGAATGCCGTAGGTCCGTTATTCACTAGAGACCACGGTATTGCCACTGATGACCAGGGCAAAGCACACGCCCTAGGGGAATACTTTGGTAGTGTACATAGAATGGATAGTGGGGTGCGAGTAGATCTGGCTCCGGTGCACCCTGCGCCGTAGTTAAACAAGTCAAACCTCTCAGAGGAAAGCATGCTTAGGCACCTACAGGAATTAAACAGCCACAAGCCAGCGGGTCCAGATGGCATTCATCCAGCTATCATCAAGCCGTTGGCGGATATCACAGCTCCATCGGTATGCAGGCTGTACAGGTCCACGTTGGACCAGAGTAAGCTGCCTCAGGACTGGAGATCGCCGCCGTCGTGGCAATACATAAGAGTGGACCTAAGTCGGTTATGCATAAATACAGGCCGGTAGGTCTAACCAGCATCCCGTGTAAAGTCCTTGAGAAGATCATCCGTACCCACATCTGCCAGCACTTACTAGAGCACTCCATGGTAAGTCCGGCCCAGCATGGATTTCTGAGAAATGGGTCCTGTCTGACTAATCTATTGTGCCTCTTAGATGAAGTAGCTCGACGACTGGACGAAGGTAAGCAAGTTGAGGCAGGCTACCCGGACTTTAGCAGGGCGTTCGACTCCGTTAATCATCGTTTTCTGCTATGCAAGATGGAGGCGTTCGGTACAGGTGGGCCAGTATACAGATGGCTGGAGGACTTCCTCTCCCACAGTTGTTCTACATCAAAGTTGGGGACAGGCGTTCCAGTTTGGTGGAAGTAACCAGTGGTGTACCTCAGGGATCCGTCTTAGGCCAGGTGCTATTCTTGTTGTTTATTAACGACCTGGCATCCACTCTTCAATCGCCCAGCTTTATTTTTGCGGATGATGTGAAGATTGTTAGATCTGAGGGTAGGGCGGACTTCGGCAGGGAAATAGGTACCGTCCTTGACTGGGCATACAAATGGGACTTACCTCCGGAAGCTGAAAAATGCCATTTGTAGTCAAAGGCAAAATAGGGCCTAACTGTCGCTCATAATCAAGGGCTGTTCACCATAGAAGCAGTCAGTAAGGTTAAAGACCTTGGGGTCATCATGAACAGCGACTTTAAATGGTCCGAGCAGTGCAACACTGCCGCGCATAAGGCTCGTATTGAGCTCCTTAGACTGCGATCAGCTTTGTCTTGCCGGAAGCCGGAGGTATTCGTACCTATTTACATGGCTATAGTACGACCTCACTTAGAAGGTAGCGTGCAGGCTTGGTCACCCTTCTACAAAAAGGACGCCGCCTGCCTGGAGAAAGTCCAACGTCTCGCCACGCGAATGGTTGAAGGGCAGAGGGGTAAGACTTACGAGCAGAGAATCTGTGACCTGAATTTATTCTCGTTGGAAAGGAGGAGACGTCGAGGTGATCTCATAGAAACGTTCAAGGTAATGAAGGGCTCTTCTGGCCTTAGACCAGATAGTCTATTCCAAGTGGCCGTAGACTCCAGAACAAGGGGACATGAAAAGAAGTTGATAAAAGCCCGATCGAGGTTGGTGGCTAGATCGCACTTCTTCAGCAACAGGGTTGTGAACAGTTGGAACAGTCTGCCTGGTGAAATGATAGATCTTCAGACCGTCCAATCCTTCAAATGTGCCCTAGATCGCAAGTGGTACGAGATCTTCCCTTGTAGTGAGCCTTGAGTATATCAACTAGATAGATGACGGATAGCACTGTGGTCCTTCTGGAGTATGTTTTAGCAGACTTTTTCCCTCATTGCATACTGTCTCAGTGAACGCTCACGAAGTATATTGTCTCTCTTGGTTGATGTGTAAAGAGGTTTTCCGTTTTGCTCCCGTTTTTAGCCGGGATTCGACGAAATACACTCGGCAGTGGTGGGTGCATAACTGGTGTGCATGCCATCGAAGGAATTCTGGAAGCCTGATTGGATGTGGCCATTATCTGTCCTGTGCAAATGGAACTGAACCGAATTGAACTGAACGCCACACCTAATAGGAAGTAGAGTAATATTTTTCAAGCACACTGCCACGTACCGTACAATTTTGTATCATAACGTTAGGGATACTTTTAGGCAAAACAGGAAGACTCATTCATGGATATCACACACGCCGCACTCTGAATAGGCTTGGGATTGTTGGTAATGTCTTTGTGGTAATTCTCAAATTGTTTCAGATTTTCGGATAATGGATTGTTCCGTGTGATTCTGTGATTCAAAAGTATCTATTTCAGAACCATTAATTTGTGGAACTACAGGTGAAATGATGTCTGGCTGACCTTCTTCACTGAACTATACCTCGTCAATGTGACGTCTATGACTGGATAGATCATTCGGATGCAGTTTATGACCGTCCGGCTCCCGTTGCTCAATGCAATTCCGTTTGCCGGTAGTAAATCATTCCCTCTGAAATAACTGACTTTAGCTTCGAACATGCACTCAACGGCACAACCGAGTTCAAAACACTTATGAGGATTCACAGAATCAACTGCACTCTTGAACGTGCGTACAAAGTTCTCTGCAAGGCCAATGGACTGTGGGTGACGTGGAGCAGTTTATACGTGCTTGCAACCAAGACCTTTAAACCACCCATCTGAGGGTTTAGCAGTGAAATATGTGCGATTGTCAGTAACTAGCACAAACAAAACTCCTCCTCTGCTGAATGTTTCCCTGATCGCAGTTTTTGTGAAGTCAGCCGTAGGCGAAGTCGTTAAATATACTTCTGGTGGGCAGGAAAGAGCATCAATGACCACAAGAGCGTAAAATTTACCCAAGAAGGTTCCTGCAATAGTCTGCATGTACCCACAGCCATGCTTCACGCGGCATCGGCCAAGGGGGCCACTTTGAGCGCTTCGAGTGTTATGTAGACACTGCTTGCAGTTTTTAGCGGCACTTACTTTGTCGGCATCCAGTTCTGGCCACCAGCAAGTAAGTCGTGCCAGTGATTACTTTTTATCAACACCCGAAACCCTAAATGGAGATCTGCCAATATAACAGAAGGGAGTGTTGGAGGACTGACCGCACCGTTTTCAAGGAGCAGTTATCCGTCTGGACGGATGGACAGCTCGTCACGACGAGAGTAGAAGTAAGGGAACCACAGCTTTTCGTCCGACGTCCGACCTTGACTTGGAGTTGAAATGGCTGGGGCAAAATATGCTTTTGTATCCTCCACAAGATCTTCAAGCCGCACTGGAAGTGATTGTATCAACAAAAAATCATGAGTAACTGATGGTCCAGACGAATATGGCATTCGGGATGGACGATCAGCGTGTAGTATGTGTTTAGCATTATGATGAAGGATATCACAATCATATGAGCTAAGCAAAATACTCCACCGTAGAACCATTGCAGATGATGGTTTTGACAATAAGTGACGCAGATGATAGATGAACTGCAATGCCTCACGGTCGGTAACTGTGGTTAACTTTCGGCCGAATAAATATTTACGCAAGAGCCTAATGACCCAGTAAACTTCCAAGGCCTCCCTTTGCGTTTCTGAATATCCCTGTTCAGCTTGAGTGAGCCTCCTCGAAAAGCAAATGACTGGCCGGTAGCGTTGTTCAAGGTTTGCACCTATGCAAGTAGCGGATGAATCGGTAGTACCAATTGAATGATCTTTCGGAGAAAACGGCTTAAGAACAACGCCGGACTGTAGGTAAGATAGCGACTTACGAAGGGTCTTTCAATGAGCTTGATTCCGAAAGAAGGAACTAGTGGACAAAACATCGAACGGACAACAGGCTAGCTGAGAAACGATTGGAATAAAACGAGCATAATAATGAAAAACACCAAGAAAAGAAGGTAATTCATGAGTGTTTGTGGGTGAAGATATTTCAATGAGCGGGGCCAAACTTGCTGGGTCCGAAGAGAAACCTCCAGCATTAATAATGTAACTAAGATACGAAGACTCAAAGACACCGAAAATATGATTGTCTGGGCTAACAGAAACATTGAACCTGGTGAAATGCCCCAGAAAAGCAACTAAGACGATTGTCATGTATGGTTCGATTGGAGCCATGGGCAACAGTATCATCTTGCTATGACCCAACACTCTCAAGACCTTGAACAATATGGTTGAGAGACTGTTGAAAAATAGCAGGCTGGACCTTGGGACCAAAAGACAGAAAGATGTATCAAAATAAACTGAAGGTAGTGTTGATGGTCGTTAACGCCCTGGATTCCTTATCCAGGGGTATATGCAAGAGCGTATATTTTAAGTCAATTTTTGAGAACACACTGGACCCTGCAAGTCTGTAAAGCACGTCTTTGGATTCATCGGTTACGCTTGTACACTGCAATAAGCACCTATCCAATATCAGTCGGTAGTCAGCGCAATTACGTGATGTCTTTCCATCAGCTTTTAAAGAAGTGATAATCGGTGTAGCCAAGTCAGACGACTCCAAAGGGCAAATAGTTCTGCGCCCACACAAGGACCGTAGTGCTTGGCGGACAGGTTCTCTCAAACCATACGGAATTATTCTGGGCTTTCGAAAAATGGGATCGCCAGATATTACTCCAAGAATGTGCACTCCACAAGAAGATCTTGCCTTGTGCATGTGTACTGACCACGGTCAAGAAATACACCATATTCAATTTCAGTAAGACTTGGAACACTTTAAAACAACCTGTCGTATATCCAATGAATCAAGTGAGGATGCTCAGAAAGTCACATCAATGTGCAATTTACGAAGAAATTTCAAACCAAGGACTGAAGGTCCTGAATCGGAAACCAAAAACTCACATCCACTAGGATCAGGGTCAAGTACCTGAATTGGAACCACACAAGAACCGACAAGTGGGAGCTTCTGTCCAGAAATACCTCGGTAGGGTTAATCTTGGCAATGGGATAAAACCAATCCAGAGCATGAATTGAAATTGTGGATTCTACTCTCCCAGTGTCAACGATAAAAGAGTGTTGGCTACCCTCTGCAGTATGCCACTTCTGGTTAACATGTGAAACTTTCTCCGGCAAAAAGGCCAAAGCAAGTGCCAATTACTAGCGGCTTCATCAAAGGCAGTGTCCTAGGCCCATTACTATTCCTTATTTATATCAATGACATTTTCTCTTCTATTCGACACGGCACTCCTTTCCTCTTTGCCGACGATATAAAAATAGTGTACCCCTTCCTCCCTAATGACCTATCTGTGACCCTGTGCAACATATTGCTTGACTTACTCGTCCTCCAAACTTGGTGCTTCTCGTGGTTCATGAAATTCTCTGAGGAGAAAAGCTCTCTCCTACCTTAAAAATGCACTGTACCACCCTGACAAATTTGTCTGGAAGGCCTTCCCAACCTCATACGCCCCACAGTTACCGATTTTGGCGTACTCTACTCTTGTTCCTTTACCTTCTCAGAACGGGCATCGTTCCAAATCACTAAAGCTAAGCGAACCCTAGGCCTGATCCACCAGTGTTCCCGTATACCGGCCCGTCGCCTGTCCATGTATCTCCCACATGTGAGAACGCTCCTAGAATATTGTCCCATTACCTCCAGCCTCTGGCCAGGTTCCTCTACCGTATCTCTTGAGAACGCTCAGGGCACTTTCACCCAAACGCAGTTGGGCGTATCCATAGCCCTAACATACCGCCAAAGCTGTGAGCTCCTACAGATTGAGCCTCTGTGGATTCGTAGCATGAGGCTCAGCCTGGTTTTCCTTTTTAGGCTAATCCATAACCAGGCCTATACCTGTTATCTTATCTCATTCGCTGCCCCCTGCTCCTGCCCCGTTCGACATCGTTGTAACGACCTGTCGTGGAAAATCTCCCTAAAACCTTTGCGATTCAGCGTTATTCCTAACATCACTCACATGCCTACACTATTGACGTGTCTTTACGCACTGTTTGCCTTTGTGAACCAATTGTTGTTTGTTCGCGCCCAGAGCGATACTTTGTCATATCCTCTTTCTGGACCTGCGTGACGCAAGTGCTCCTTGCTCGTACGCTGCAAATCGGTTTCTCGTTTGTTGAGTCTTTATGATCTCATTATTGAGATTTGTATCTTTTTGGTGTCACTGTTCACTCAATAATCTAGCATCGTAGAATGTCACGGATAATCGCCCTTTTATTTCGGGATCCGTTGCGAATTTGGCTATGCATTGCTCAAACATGTTACAATACTCAACACATCAATTTGGAACGAGGAAGAACATGCAAAATGCCAAGAGAAGGATCGAAGACATTGGACTCTGCACAGGAAGTAACACGGCAAGTCACCGGGGAGGTTTTGGGTACATCTGATTCTTTCACTACTATCTTCGGCAGCCAAGATCATAGCCGGTGGTTTTAACTGGCCTAAAATATCCTGGCGAAACCTCACGGCACCTCTTAACTTAATAGACTTCGTGTCTCATACTCACATTGGAGGCTGGGTGCAACACGTTAAAACCCCTACTAGGAAGGCCAACATCCTAGATCTTATATTCACCCACGGCGTTTCCTTTTTTCGGTTTCCGTTCTGAATAAATTTCCGGGTAGCGACCATAAGATGGTGGCTGATAATCTTTCATTCCACCCCTATCCATCAGAATATCTGGCCCCAGTCAACAATTCCGTCCGTTTAAATTGGAACCCTCTGCCCAACCTCATCTGTAACCAAGATTGGAGCAGTTTTTTCCAACGGCTGACACCCAACAGGCGGCTGATCACTTTTACCTTAACATGGGAAACTGCCTCCTGAAACTCAACCCAATATCCCAAAACTCCTCCCTTAGGAAGTCCGAACCTGCCTCCCTCCAACGAAAGTACCTTAAGATGCAAAGACTTTACCTCCAAAACCACGACTTCTCTCTTCTCATGAGACTAACGCGTCTTACTAATGTTATCCGGGACCTAAAGGAAAAACCGCTCCGCTACGAAGAAGCCAAAGCCCTAAGGCATCCTAATAAAACATTGAAACTCTCACTCCTACAAAAATCTAGGAACTCGGCAAAAGATGCTATGATCCAATACGTTGTATTACCGAACAAAACTTCGGCCACCTCCCTTTTTGATATCGCTGAGGCTTTCAACCATTACTTCGCCAATTCCATGGCCCCCGCCTCGGATGCAGCACCCCCATATCCTATGGCTATTACCAGCTCTTCCCTACCTACACTAACTTTTGAAGTAAACGTTATTTGCAGGCTCATTTCACGCTATAAAGCATCTGCGCATCCTGGACCAGACAGGCGGCCCCCAGCTGCAATCATTAACGGTGGATCGGACCTTCCACCTCTATTACTGGACCTATTCACCTTGTCAATCAAATTTAGTTTGGTACCGCCTGACTGGAAGCATTCAGTCATCATTGCACGACAAAAAAAGGACCTATTCACGAACTCCCTAATTACCGTCCCATCAACCATACCCCTTTAATTTCCAGAATAATGGAAACGATTATCAAAGATGGCATTACCACCAATCTTCTCGCTTCAAACCTTCCTATCGATAGGCAGTACGGGTTTCTCAAATCGTGATCATGCACCACATGTCAGTTTGACTTCCTCAACCTAGTCACTAAGGCTGTTGATAGCAGGCAGGCATTAGTAATTGTCTACCTAGATCTGTCGAAGGCTTTCGACCGTGCTCCACACCTGCACCTTATCCTCAAATTGCGTTCATTCGTCATTGCTGACCCGCTGCTTTCTTGGCTGAAATCTTATCTCGCTCATCGTTCGCAAGTGGTCCTCACCAACGGACATACTTCTGAACCGAAACCTGTTACAAGTGGCGTTACACAGGGAAGCGTACTGGGTCCTCTCCTATTTCTGATGTACATTAATGACGCATTGGATCTAGTACACCACGGCAAGCCATTCTTGTTTGCAGACGATATAAAAATAGTTTACTCTTTCAATTCTAATGATGCTATCCCTACTCTTTGCAACATTTCCGCTGACCTCGCCGCACCTGACAGCCGGTGCCGCACCTGGAGGATGAGCTTTTCCACTGATAAGTGCGAGGTCCTAACCTGGAAGTTCCAATTGCCCCCTGGATCCTTAACTGTTGGTGGGTCCCCAATAGCGAGTCGACCTACCATCCGCGATTTGGGCTTCAACTAGTCCTGCTCCCTCAACTTTTCTGAGCAAGCCGCCATCCAAGCGGCCAAGGCTAGAAGTGTGGCCCTGCTCTTCCGCTCCTTTCGTCTCCGGGACAGTATCATCCGCATCTACAAATCCCACATCAGGCCTCTGCTTGAATACTGCCCAATAATATTTTCTAACATGACGAAATTCGACAGAGTTGCGATTGAGAGCACACACAGCGTTTTACCAAACAACTACTCGGTTTGTCCACGTCTTTCAGCTATAGAGAACGATGCAAAAGTCTGAATCTTGACCCACTCTGGCTCCGCCGCTTAAGAATAAACTTAGTCTTTTTGTATAACCTGCTCCATAACCGGTCTTTTTCTTTTGAACCAGTAAGCTTCTCCCGTGAAACCCCCTACTCACTTCGGCACAGGCCTTTTACTGTCCCTTCTAGTATAGCTAAGTCGGCCATACGGTAACGTTTTTTCCTTCTTGTCTACTCTAAAGTCTGGAACAAGTTGCCCATCAACCCCCGAGCTTCACAAACCAAGCCCTAATATTTGTCGGCACTCATCCCATATATCAGCGTCACCCATGCACTCTAGTTATCTAATATGAGCATGGCAGAAATAGCTTACGAGAGGGGCCTCGACTTCTAAGACCAACTCCCTTGCCGACCCTGCTCCCTTCAATTAAGGACACAATCAACAATAGACAGTTTTATCTATCTGACTGAGTTCTCAAAGTTAGACTACCTATGTCCATTTCCTTAATGAATCAAACAAAATGAAATGCCACTAATTTCAACAACTTTGCTTCCGCCTACCCCCGTGGTTTCTGTCACTCTTTTGCCTCGTCCCTTACTGGTTTTTATATTCCTCCGTTAACCGTTGATCCACAGCAGGGGCACACTCTGACTGCTTTTTTATCCGCTCTCCTCTTCCAGTTCTCTCCTCACGTGCATTTCACCCTCAACGTTGGTATACGCGCCTGGATAACGCTGCTGATTTGTCGGATATTAGCCACTAGCTCCGTCCCCTGGAACCCCTTGGAACCTGACCACCCGACCGCCGAACTTATATCTCATACTTTCACGGTCGAACTACGCCCCACAGGCATAGCTATCGATAAACACAGGTGCCATTCCCAACGGTGCGGGGCGCGGTCAGATCCACCGCGTCGGCCGGCGCACATCGAGCGTGCAGGTCGTCTGCAACGATGTGCGAGGGCAATTTGGCTGGTGGATCACACCCCCTGTGTTCACCTTGAAGTGTTTTTCCGGTTGGGTGTCCAGCGCACGGCCAGTCTCACCCACTAGCACCGGTTGTGGATCGCACGCTCTAATGCTGTCAGCTGCAGATAGTATGCTCCAACCATCATTATTCGCCACCGTAGGCCCACCTACCGCTCCTATCACATCCATTTTTTCGTTTCCTTATGTTATGCACATCTACCCATTCTGTCCTCGCTCCTATCGATTCACACTGTGTCACCTCACACTGCACGTCACTATCGTCCTAACCACTTTACTCTGCCGACAACCGCTAATATTTTATTTCTTCACCAATGTCAGCGTTGCCGGCTTGTAATACCTATTCATTTGGTATCACCCTAGGCCTTTAAAGCTCATTTATCGCATGCTTAGGCCTCACTGCCTAGTGTTCTGTCAAACCCTCCCTCGTGCTCCCTTCTTATGTCTAATACCATTACACACCAGCCCCACCCGCACCAGTGACCAACTCTCATATTAGAACTGCCGTTCCAAACTTTGCATCTCTCACAGCGACATTAATTATCCAGTCACTAACACTCTATTTTCCTTGCCTGGCTCCGCAATTCCTCTGTGGATCCTTCCACTTGGCAGTGCTCCGGTTAGTATCGTCCGTTTACATCCACTTGTACAATTGTCGGCATGCACGCAGCTCCCAATTTCTATGTCCCCGACTCCGACGCACATCTATTGTTCATGCGACATGTTCGTCCACCGGTTTAACCGTCCTGGTGTTTCTTTCCTCTCTGCCTTTTTCGTGTTCACCTGCAATGAAGTGATCCTACTGGTTACGTCTCACCTGCCTTTTTCGGCCCGTGCTCCCATCTCTTGTTTCGTCTACTGTTTGCCACAGGCATTTTATGCGTGCCCTTTGGACCGTTCCGCTTTTTTGCTTGCCACCTAATGTAAACTCACTGTTTCGTCATGGTTCTCATTCACGGCTTCAGTCTGTTTGATCTGCCATTACCCTCTGGCACTCCTTTTGCTCATTCCTCTCCCACGCTGTTTGCCGTCACAGCCGCTGCATCTTGCACCACGGACAGTTTCACCTCCCAGGTAACTTTCTTCACTTTCCATGCCATCTCCATCGCCACCATCCTCCTGCTGAATAATGTAAGCCCATTTGTCAATGCTCCTCCCATTCTTGACCGACACCACATGTCTCACCCACATAAATCAGGTTATTTGATCCATTCTTACCTGTTCTCTTCGATACTTTCCTTCATCTCCCCCTCTTTTGAACTGCTTCTCAGTCGTCGTCTTTTCTATGCTTCCGCATTCTCCACTCTCTCTGTTGATCCGCCAAGTTCACCTGTCATGAAGATAATTCACCACTATATTCCAAAGTTAATTCTACAAACATTCGACCTAACCTAACCTGCCTCTCCTAATAACTAATAATTTCTTTCTAGGACTCCATCGTTATTTATCCGGCTTCTCTTATATGTACAGATATATGCATATATATATAAACAGCCGCACGTATGTATATACGCATTTGTCCTGTAGCCTGTAGTTCCTCACAGGCCATCTCTCTTGACATCATCCCGCTGACCGCCATGATATGCATCCGTTTCTTCTAAATCTATAACCCACATCTACTGTGTCCAATTCCCATGAAGTATTTTTTTTACCTGACTCACCTTTTACGTCTTACCTTGCTCGCTCCCTGTTTTACAATGAGTTTTGTGCCCTGTTTGCCGACCACCTATTGAAGAGTACCAATGATTCGTTGCTACCTAAACCCTGCAGTGAATCTCACTTTTTCCTCATCGTCTCCCGCTATTACAGTTTCTTATGCTAATTTCTAGCCCTTCTCATGTATATCAGTCAGTCTTTAGATGTCCCCACACTGACCGGCCGAATCTCCCACCTGACCTTGACTTTTCAAACTCACCGGGCGTCTATTCGAATCCATCCATGGGTCCATTTAAACCTAGTACATTTTCTTTGGTGTGCATACAATTGCCTACTTTCACCCCACGTTACTCCCCATTCCTAGCCCGTTCTTTCAACTCCTGTCATGTAAATTTCTAAGTTTTCAAGGGTTTGACCTGTTTATTCCATCACTTGTAAACAGTTGATTATGCACCTGGCATGCCTCGAGCATCTCCGAAATAAACCGTTATTATTATTATTATTAATATTTTTAGTTAATGTTAGATAGCCTAGTCCTGTCAGTGCTAGTTCATGTGTTGGTGGGGGCAATATGGATTGTAAGGATGTTGATCTATATAGACTGAGAATATTAGACCTAGAACGACAGTTACTATCGACCAGACAACAGGCCCACGAAGCATTAAAAAAGTGTATACAGAAAGAGAGTAAGCATGAGACCAGCGACTACGACACACCCGATAGATCGGGGTGCAATGAGATAGGGAGCTCCACACCGGTCGCCGACTACAAAACACCAACGATTGATTCGCCGGGTGTAGAACTGACGGTTTTCGACGGGCGATCTGAACACTACTGCAAGTTTATCAGGCATTTCAAGACGCTCGTCGAAAATAAGGTAACCAACCCAGGCAGAGGCTTCTCTACCTGACTCACTACTGTCGAGGCCGAGCAAGAGAAGCTATCGACAGTTGTACCATGCTCGACCCGGAACCAGGCTACACAAGAGCAAGGAAGATTCTAAGGGACTTGTTTGGCCAACCGTTCAAAGTAGCCCGTAGCCTAAAAGAGGGCGTGATGGTAGAGGCAAAGAGAACCAAGGGCGACGTCTACACCATGGCCGACTTGGTGATTAAGATGCAGAACTGCCCAATAGTCCTCGACCATTCAGGTTACAGGGCTGACCTAGACACCATGCACACTTTGGAAGGCATAGTCTGTCACCTCTCTCCCGAACTACAGGGTCGGTGGGCGGAAGAAGCAGAATGGATAAGCCAAAGCGACCGGGAGGCTAACTTCGAAGACCTGACCGAATACTTGGACAGAAAAACCAAGATGTCCGACAGCAGGTTCGGCCGACTTATCCGGGACAGCTACCGAGCAAACAAGCCCAGTACTAGCCAGGCTCAAACCACTGCTCCGGAACATCCAAAATACCAACCTTGGACCAACGCGCACGCCATTTCACGCGGTGCCACGGCGCAACCTAATTTCAGATCCTGTGGTGCTAGCCATGGACTGCCAGAATGCCCCAAGTTCGGCAACGCCACAATAGACGGACGGTGGGGAATGGCGAGGATGGCAGGAGCGTGTTTCTTTTGTCTCAACGTCACGCACCGGGCGGCAGTTTGTAGAACAGGGAACGGATGTGGTTACGAGGGCTGCAAGGGCAGACATCATCGATTGTTGCACCAAAAGAGAGCAACTTTACTCGAGGCGAGTACCAAGCCCAAGGGTTATTTGCTCAACGCCGCGGTCTGCCAGTAAACCAGTACGTTTAAGAGTAGTTGCCGTGGGAGAAGTGACCTCAACTGGGGTGGTCAAAGCATTGGCTTTCGTCGACAATGGATCTGACACTACCCTGGTGAAAGAGCGGTTTGCCGAAAAACACCGGCACGCTAAAGGTGCGACGTCGTTAGTAGTGAGCACGGTGGGAGGTACACAAGTAATGACTGCCTGCCGGTTGAGGTTGCAAATCATCTCCTTAGACACCAACGAGCGAATCGAAACAACGGAGGCATTCACATTAGCGGATCTCCCCATGCGAGCACCAAGGTCGGTGAACGCAATCTTGACTCGGTGGCCCCACCTGCAGGATGTCACCGTCGTGGACTGGGAAGATGATGAAGTGGATCTCCTCATCGGATGCGACGTGCCAGAGGCGCATTGGGTGCTTGACCAGAGAGTGGGCGACCGCCAGGCATCTTACGCAGTACGCACGGCTCTGGGATGGACGTTATACGGTCCAGTAAGGGTACGTGGATCCGTGAATTACTCATCCGCCGAAACGGACCGCATAGAGTACCATCTGCGGCGGCTGTATGAGAAGGAGTTTCATGACATCGGAGACGAAGGAGCATCGTTGCCTCAAGAGGATCATTTCGCTTTACAAACGGTGCGACAAGGCACTAGAGGCCTCAAAATACTGTTCGAGGTTCCCCTCCCATGGCGCACACCGGTCGACCCATGGACTGACAACAGAAATTATGTTCTCCAACGATTACTACGACTAAACGAACGCTTCATTCGAGACCAGAGTCTGTGGAAACAATCCGCGGAATTATAACGCGAAACGAAGCCCTCGGCTACGTTGAAAAGGTGCCTGCCAACACCGGTGCAAAAGAGGTATTTGGTATTGGCTTCACTACCCGATCATCAACCCCAAGAAACCCTAAAAACTGCGGGTGGTTTTTGACTGTGCGGCCAAGTTTCAGGGCAAGTCGTTACACCAACGCCCACTACAAGGACCTGAATGGACCACTCCACTAATCGAAGTTTTGTGCCGTTTCAGATTAGGTAGAGTGGCCTTGTCCGCCGACATTAGGGAAATGTTTCATCAGGCAAAAGTACCGGAAGGAGAACGAGATGGATTGCTTTTCCTATGGCGGGAAAAAAACGACCAGGACAACGCAGTGGTAAATTACAGGATGACCGTCCACTCCTTCGGAGCCATATCCTCACCGTTCTGTGCGAACTACGCACTTCAGGAAGCTGCGAACAAACATGGAGGTCTGGTCCATCGGTCGGTGGTAGACAGCGTCAGCAGGATCTCCTAAGTCGACGACTGCTTAGGTCATTCGATGGTATAGAATCAGCCCTAGCGCAGTTCAGAGGCCTGAAAAGATTGCTAGAAGAGGGCAGCTTTCGTCTAACAAAATGGATGTCGAAAGCTCCAAAAGTGCTCGAGGTCATTCCGTACCACGAGAGGGCCGAAAGGGTTAGAGGTTTGGACGGCTCCCCACTCCCTACCGAACGCACTTTAAAAATACAATGGGACGCGGAAACGGATGACTTTGTTTTCGAGATAAACGTTCCCGAGTTGTCTGTGGCCCGTCGAGGCATATTAACCGCTGTCTCTAGTCTGTTCGACCCGTTTGGTTTCGTCTCTCCCTGACTGCGACTCGGAAAGATCTTGCTGCAGCGGCTATGCCGTAAGAAAGTCGATTCAGACCAGTCACTGGACCGAGAGGGTCGGTTGGACTGGGAAAAATTTTTGAACACCTTGAAGAAATTAGTGGACACATGGATTCCACGATGTTTGACTCCTGGCCATACGACACGGACCGGAGAACTACATGCCTTTTCCGATGCATCCGAAGTCGGTTATGGAGCTGTGGTGTACGGACGATGGTGCGCAGGAGATGGACAATAGTCCACGAGGATCCTGTTCGCTAAAGCCCACGTTGCTCCACTGAAGTCGGTCTCGATCCCACGCCTTGAACTCAGCGCAGCCGTGTTGGCAGTCAAGGCGGTACAAGCGGTGAAGAGACGTTTCGAATTCTACATTTGGTCGGCTACCTTTTGGACGGACTCGACGATAGTATTGTACCACATTAAAGACGTCCGGAGCCGGTTTAGCACTTTCGTTGCTGACCGACTCACGGTTATCCACGATGAATCAGCCACGCACCAGTGGAGTCATGTCAGGTCTGGCGATAACCCAGCCAATCTGTGCTCCCGGGGAGCGACCAACTTCAGGCAACTTGACACGTGGGCGAGAGGTCCAAACTTCCTACAGATGCCTAAACAGGACTGGCCCGTGTTCGAATCAAAAAGTTCTACGGAAGTGGAACTGGAGATCAAAGGCGTAGTGATAGCGGCCAACGTCGTTGAAGCGACATCCATTCTATCGAGACTGGTCAGGTTTTCTTCCTGAATGAAGTCACCGTTCGTTAGTTTGGTTAACCAGGTTCAAAAGAAATTTACTAGTCATGAAAGGGCTACGTCCCTCAGGCCGGACACAGGTCGGCCCGATAAGAGCCGATGAGTTTCAAGCTGAAGAATACGATATTTTCAGAATGATACAACGCGAGGCTTTCGCCCGAGAACTCAAGAGGGCGGAAGAAGTGGGACCAATCAACAAAGAAATATCATCTCCGAGAGGCGAATTGAAGCGTTTTAACTCCAAACTCGTTGATGGACTGCTGCGGGTGGATTGTAGGCTAACCAACTTTCACCTGGGCTTTGACACAAAGTATCCTATACTGCTGCCTGCGAGACAACCTGTAGTAGAGCTGATGATACAACGCGTCCACGCCGTGGAGAGACATGCCGGGGAAAGTCACGTGACGAGAGTCATCCGAAAGCGCCTTTGGTTGCTGAGAGGACGAGAGACTAAAACGCGTAATCCGATGTTGTGTACAATGTAGGAGACGCAATGCTACGGCGGGCAAACAACACGTGGCCCCGCTACCAGAATGCAGGGTGACTGCGGGCTGGTGACCGTTCAGTGACACCGGGTTGGACTATTTCGGGCCCTTGTGGATCAAGTGCGGGAAAAGATTAGAAAAGCGATACGGATGTATCATGACGTGCATGAAGTCACGTGCAGTACACCTAAAAGTCGCACATTCGATGACGACCGATTCGTTTCTACGGGCCTTGCAGAGATTTATCCACCGAAGAGGCGTACCGGCCGATAAATATTCAGATGATGGGTCGAACTTTGTGGGCACTCACCGGGAATTGCAGCGTTGGCACAAGAACATAAACAGGGATGAACTGCAGGATCGAACCATGGCCTACGGCATACGATGGCATTTCGACCCTCCGCAGGCCAGCCACCGTGGCGGCTATGGGAACGCATGATCCGGTCCGCCAGACGGATGTTGCTGTCGATCATGGAGCAGCAGCCGCCCGACGACGAGACGCTGAACATTGTCATGACTGAGGTAGAGAGAACCCTGAACAACCACCCCCTGGTTCCAGTAATGATCGGCGACCCCACCCACCTGGCGCTCACCCCGAACGACTTATTAACGGTAAGGTCGAACGAGGGTTTCCAAGGGCCGGTAAGCCTTCGTGAGAGCTACCTCCACGGATGGAAGCAGGCGAATTATCTTGCCAGGGTTTTCTGGAGGCGCTGGCTGCGGGAGTACCTACCTGCTCTGCAGACTCGACAGGAGTGGCTGGTGAAAACAAGACCATTCAAGGTCGGAGATGTGGTGATGATCGCAGACGAACGCGCGCTTTTCAGCACCTGGTCCTTAAGAGTGGTTATGGAAACCATCGAAAGCACTGACGGAATGATAAGAACGGTGGAGGTGATGACAGCTAACGGAGTGCTCATTCGTGACATACGCAGTATCAACCTACTCGAGAGTGTGGGCGGAGAGGCTGATAACGCTGAGGCCCAGGAGACTGTTTCGCGCTAGACATTGAGGTGGGTAAAGAAACGCCATACATGGAAGCAATCCCGACACACTGACGCATCGAATCATCATACGCCCCGAAGCACACACCTACATTGTACTCGTTATACCACATGGTCTCCGTCAAACACGTTACAGTGCTCACAGTCTTTCGTTGACACTACAGGAGGTTTTTTCCGATATGTGGTGACAAATGCGATTCCGTTGTACATCCGGACACGTACACACATGCCCGATGCACTCTACACCCCGCAACCCCTATCAAACATGTGACAGTGCTCGCCGTTTGTTTTTGTTGACGTTACCGAATGCCTTTTGCATATATAGAAGCAGCGGAGCTTAGGTCACTCACACGCACGCTTACATTTAACTCGTCTATGCCACACAGTCCCCGTCAAGCACGTTACCGTGCTCATAGTCTTTCGTTGACGTTGTAGGAAGTCCTCTTTTGATGTGTGGTGATACTTGTGAATCCATTAACATCCAGACACATGCACATACCCGATGCACGCTATGTCACTCAACCCCTATCAAACCTGTGATGGTGTTCGCAATTTGCTTTTGCCGACGTTACTGAAATGTCTTTTGCTTATGTAGAGGTAGCGGCGATTACATCGTACACACACACTCACGCAAGCATATACAGCCAGGACAGGACGGCCTTTCCAAGGACAGCATCTTTGTTTTCCCTCCACGCCCGTCACCGGTCAGTTGTTCTCGTGGAAGATGTAGAATAGCCCTGCGTTTATGTGGCCAACGGATCAAGGGCGACCATGAGTAGAACGCTGACGACAAGCATTGGGCGAGCGCACTGACAGCAGGACCCAGGTAGGTAGCAAGAATCAGTACCTTTACACCAAACCTTCGACTCTGCTAAGGATTGGGGAGGATTTTGGTGGGCGATGTAACGACCGGTCGTGGAAAATCTCCCTAAAACCTTTGCGATTCAGCGTTATTCCTAACATCACTCACATGCCTACACTATTGACGTGTCTTGTTGTTTGTTCGCGCCCAGAGCGATACTTTGTCATATCCTCTTTCTGGACCTGCGTGACGCAAGTGCTCCTTGCTCGTACGCTGCAACTCGGTTTCTCGTTTGTTGAGTCTTTATGATCTCATTATTGAGATTTGTATCTTTTTGGTGTCACTGTTCACTCAATAATCTAGCATCGTAGAATGTCACGGATAATCGCCCTTTGATTTCGGGATCCGTTGTGAATTTGGCCACGCTTTGCTCAAACGAGTGTTACAATCGTGCCTTCTCTCTCCCTGTCCCTCATTCACATCTCAGCCTGAAGTCCCGATTCTTTCTGTCAGCCTATTCCAAAATCTGGATTAAGCTCCCCGTTAGCTTACGCAGTGCCTCCTCACTGTTCGCTTTTAGGCGCGCACTTTTGTCATACTTAAGAGTTCCCAATGCTATATTGCTCACCAATGAGCTCGTCTCCGCCGACCTGGCCCTTGAAGGTGACCTCACACTGTAACTCTACCAACTCTGCTCCGCAGGCCACTTTGGGCGCTGTACTTACCACCTCCGTGGCAGATGAATCTGGATAATATTGCTACCCGGTCGTCTACCGCTCGCTGTTTCCGTTGGCTCTCCTGTCCATGGTCTCACGTCTTGGCCAACTGATCCCGGATCACGCACCCCTATTTCGTTCGCTTTGCCCACTGTACAATTGTCAATGACCACTCGTGCCACTCCCAACAGTGCGGGGCGCGGTCAGATCCACCGCGTCAGCCGGCGCACATCGGGCGTGCAGGCCGTCGGCAACGATGCGCGAGCGCAATTGGACTGGTGGATCACACCTCCTGTGTACACTTCATGAAGTGTTTTTCAGATTGGGTGCCCAGCGCATCACCAGCTCCATCCACTAGCAACGGTTTTGTATCTCTCGCTCTAACTCTTCTCGGACTACCGGATCCAATGCTGTCGATTGAAAACTGCATGCTCCTCATCCTTTTTCCGCCACAGCCTGTTCACCTATGGTTCTTATCATCTGTTTCCACTTCCCATTTTTGTCTCCCTACCACGGTATGCACATCCACCCGTTCTGTCCCTCCTCCTATCGCCTCTCTACATCAACTTTCATTGCATTGAGTCATTATCGTCCTAACCACTCTTCTCTGCCGACGCTCGCCAATGTCTCTTTTTTCACCTGCCGTCATTGCCGGCCGCTATTCTATATTCACTTGGTATTACCCTCTGCTCGGAATGCCCATTGATAGCATTCTTAAATCTCTCCTTGTTCTCCCACCTCATGCCCAATGCCATTATGCAACAATCACACCCGCACCCACAACCAATGCGCATATTAGGACTTGACACTCCAAACTTTGCTTCTTTTACAGTCGCATTTATTATTTAATCACCACAACTATATTTTCCTTTCTTGGGTGCGCGATTTCTTTGTGGTTCTTTCCATTAGGCAGTATCCCAGTAAGCATCCACTTGCATAATCCACCTTTTCAATGGTCTGCCGGCACACAGCTCTCCAGTTTCATTGCCCCAACTCCGTCGCGCATTCATTTCTTGGGCCTTTTTTCCATTACTGGCTCACTTATCTCGTGGAGTCCTGCTTCCTTCTCCGCCTCCTTCGTGTTTCGTCTGCAGTAAAACGACCTGATTGGCCATGTCTTACCTGTTTCTCCCCGTTCATTGCCTTCACATCCTGTTCCGTTTATCGCTCGCTGCAGGCATTTGTCTATGTGTCTTTTAGTGTGGTCCGCTTTTCCATGTTCAACCGATTGTAAATACAACGTTACGTCACGATGTTCTTTTACAGTTCCAAATTGTTTGACCCGTCACTACCCGATTCCTCTGGTCCGCCACCACATCTCGCACCTGCATTGATCATATAATTAGACCCATTCTTGCCCGTTCTCTTCGATCCTATCCTTCATCTTCTCTGTTTTATGAACAGCTCCTCACAGTTGTCATCACTTCCGGGCTCCCGCATTCCTCGTCCTTTTCACTCTGTTGGGCCGCCACGTCCACCTGTCATGAAGAAAATTCACCACGATATTCCAAAGTTAATTCTACAACCATTTGATCTAACCTTACCTACCCCTCCCAATGGCTGATAATTTCTCTCTAGTACCCCATTGTTATTGCTCCTGCTCATCTTATATCTATACATATATATAATATATATATATATATTTGCGCAAATATGTATATGTGCACGCGCTCTGCATCTTGCGATACCTCACCGGCCATTTCTCTTGCTATCTTGCCACCGACCGTCATGATATTCATCCATCAATCCTACATCTGTGCCTCATATCTACCGTATCCAACCCTTCTAAGTAGTTTTTGTCATCTGATCCACCCTACACTTCTTGCATTGCTAGCTCCCTTTTTTACGATGAGTTTTGTGCCCCGTCCGCCGACCGTCCACTACAGATACCAACGCTTCGCTGATACCTAATCCACTGCAGTGCACCTCACTCCTTTCTCCATCGTCCCTCGCTACTGCCCTTTCTTATACCCATTTCTGGCTTTTCTCATGTATACCAGTCGGCCTCCAGATGTCTCCACCCGGACCGGTCATATTCCCCATTTGACCTTGACTTTCAAGCTCACCGAGCCCTTGAGCCCATTCAAACCCCCTACAATCTCTATGGTGTGCCTACACATCCTATTTTCATCCCACTTTATTCCCCTCTTTCCACATTTTCATGAATTATTTCTGTCCATTCCATCACCTGTGTCAGCAAGGTCATGTACATGACATGCTCCGGGCTTCTCCAAAATAAACCAATATTATCTGATACTATTAACTGCAGTCAAGTGGAGAAGTGTCGGATAAGGCTGACTGGCTCGTCAGTCGACATGCCGGGCTTTTAACGTGGCCAACCTTACCACAGGAAAAACAGGTGGCTCGTCGATAATGAAATGTGAAACGAGAACATAACTGACCACATGAAACACATTTGCCCAGATAAGAATGTGCATGGTTAGATTTCGAATGAGTGGATCACTGAAGTGGGGGCTGATAGCCACGATAATCCACTGGCTTGTTCGAATGCGGGAATTTTTGAGTGCATCGATCGCCCAGATGTTTAGCGGAATTGAACAACACCGACTCTGACACAGCAACTGCAGCTTTTACGTCCTGATACCTTTCGAAAGTATGGCGAGTGTGATTAAAGGTCCGATCAGTTGAGAGTGGCAGCTTCTGTTGCAAAACTGGAGAGCTGACTCCTGCAATTAAGCGATCGCGAAGGTGATCCTCCAGTTGAGGACCGTAGTCGCAATTTGCTGCTTGTGTTTGCAATTGGCGAAAGAACTCGCGTACTGGATGGTTTTCAAGTCTACCGGGGCGGTCAAATTTCACCCTCTTGGCAGCAACGAAATTGACTGGCTTGAAGTTCTGTAGAAGAATATTCTTCAGCTTGTGGTATGGTGACTTGATGGCGGGTTGCGGAAAAGACAAATTCTCCATGAGACTTTATGCTTCCTCTCCAATGAAACGACGAAAAAAACGCTGTTTTCTTTGCATAATCCAAATGAATTCCGGTCAAACAACAACAGTCGAAACGTTCCACGCATTCCCTGACAGGTCCGGTTATAGAATTAAGGCCAGGAGGTTCCACTTCAGAAGCAATCATAGGTCAGCTCCTCTGCGCGAAGCCAAATATAATATCGAATGGATTGAATGGGGTAAACCCTGACATCACTTCTGAGAATCAAAAGCGCCACGCCGACTATGATGTAGCGTAATGTTTTTTATGCGCGGTATCATGTGCCGTACATTTGAGTGTCATACCGGAGAGGGTACGTTTTGAGCAATCCAGAAAGTGCCAATCTTGAATATCACACCAGTGCTTAGTGTGAGTGGGAAGGAGGTGCTCTACGAACTCAAACCTTTGTGCAGGCAAAAAGCAGCCGGACCGGATGCTATTCATCCGGGGATTTTTCGGCCTCTTTCCGAAATCTCATCAGGGGCTATTACTCAGCTGTACGCAGAGTCCCTAAGGAAGAGTGAGATGCCAGAGGATTGGTGTGAGACCATCGTCGTAGCAATACGTAAGAAAGTATCCGGGCAGAAGGCGGAGAATTATGGACCGATCAGCCTGACATCGGTGTTGTGCAAGTGCTTGGAACGTGCAGTCAGAAAGCAGTTGTGCCTGCATCTGGTCATTAACAACATGCTGATACCTGCACAACATGGGTTTGCTAAAAAAAGATTGCGTTTGATAAACGTACTGATGTTCTTAGACGAGACCGCAAGTTAAACGGGTGGAGGTACGACAGTGGAGGTTTATTAGTTGAATTTCAGTAAGGCTTTCGACTACGTGAGCCATCATCTGTTGGAATATAAATGGGAAATCTTTGGAATGATCGGGAAAGTAAGCGATTGGGTGGTAGACTTTCTAGGGAAACGTAGTTTGTGCGTTAAGGTGGGTGATTATCTATCGAGCCCGGAAAAGGTTACCAGTGGTGTGCGACAGTGTTCGGTACTGGGGGCTCTGCTCTTCTTCCTGTACATAAACAACCTGGCGGAAGAATTGAACAACCGGTGTCTCATCTTTGCAGACGATGTGAAGATGGCGGCAGGCAATTCAGCACAGGGTGTGAATGCTGTGCTCAGATGGGCAGAACGCTGGAATTTTTACCGCTGAATCTCGCCAAATGTCAAATCCTTACCACCACCATCGACGAAGCGAGCAGCATTCCGTTTAAAAGAGTGTCAGAGGTAAAAGACCTGGGTGTGATAGTCACACAAGACTTCAAGCCTTCAAGGCAGTGCCAGAGAGCTGCAAATATGGACAGAGAAGAATTAACTAGGGTGTGTAATACTATCACGCGCAAAATCCAGAAGTCTTCATCCTGTTTTACAAGGTTTTGGTGTGGCTTCTTCCGGAGTAGTGTGTGCAGGCATGGGAACCCCGTTATCGCAAGGATGAGAAGTGCTTGGAGGGGATGCAGCGACTTTCAACTAGAATGATCACCGGTCAGAAGGGGAAATCTCACGCCCATCGTCTAGAGAATATTATTCTCTTCTCTTTAAAGTGGCGTAGAGGCCGAGGTGACCTAAGAGGACCGTGCAAGATCATAAAAGATCTGTCAGGCATAGAAGTGGATACTTGGTTCTTTTTTCCCCTTGAGTGCGGCACCAGGGGACGCAGTCTTAGGCTTCAGAGGGCGCACTCAATGCTGGACATACGGTTTAAATATTTTACAAATAGGGTTATACCTTTGTGGACTAGACTGTCAGAGGATGCTGTTGGGTGCAACAATGTACCAACTTTTAGGAAGACCCTTGATTCACGCTGGAGCGCAGCGTTCCCAGAGCCAGCTGTGTGAGCGCGGGGTAAGGTGATGAGCCCTGGGTATTTTTGTCAATGAACTTATGTCTGTGAAGGTGATGCCACCTCGCAAATTCTGCCTCTCAGACAAGACATTCAGCGCGCAGTAGTGGGAGCCAAGGAGACTCGTCGACAATACAGCGATCTGGACGCTTGAGTGGTCCCGGCCACCTTTGCCCTGTGGAAATTGAACTGGACTGAACTGAACTGAACTGAACTGGACTGAACTGAACTGAACTGTAGGATATGAAGAAGTGTACGCGGAGTTGCAAACGTTGAATAGAAATAAAGCAGCAGGTCCAGACGGGATTCATCCAGCAATCGTTCAGTCTCTGGCCGAGGTCCTGAAGGCTCCGGTGACGCAGCTGTATGAAACGTCACTTAGAGAGGGGCGGCGTACAAGCTGTACAGAACTCAGGGGCATGGAACAGCTATAAGACGGCTAGGAACGAGGCTCAAGAGATCCAAAGAGTGGAGAAATATGCCTTCGAGCGTCGGTTAGCTGCGTTGGTCCGCACAAACCCAAAGCGATTCTACGCCTTCGTGCAATCTCACAAACGTGTGAGAGAGAGCATAGCAACTTTGGAAGGAGCACAGGGACGACTAGCTCTAAACGACGAAGACAAGGCTGGTATGCTCTTGGAATTCTTCAAGAGCCCATATCGACCAAAATATAGTTTGCAGGAAAGAATGGAGGGCCCACAGGCGCCTCCAATACCCGAACTTACTGTAGGGGAAGAAGAAGTGTACGCGGAGTTGCAAACGTTGAATAGAAATAAAGCAGCAGGTCCAGACGGGATTCATCCAGCAATCGTTCAGTCTCTGGCCGAGGTCCTGAAGGCTCCGGTGACGAAGCTGTATGAAACGTCACTTAGAGAGGGAATTGTGCCGGGAGACTGGAGGCGAGCAACGGTGGTAGGCATTTACAAGAGTGGACCTCGGCAAAAGGCGGAAAGTTACCGGCCGGTTAGCTTGACTTTAATACTGTGTAAGAGCCTGGAGCGAATAGTCAGAAAACAGATCTCTAGGCACTTGGTTCAACACAACCTTATATCAAAGGCTCAGCATGGGTTTGTGGCAGGGCGATCCTGTCTGACGAATCTCCTGCTGTTCCTCGATGGGGTAACCAAGCGTCTGGAAGAAGGGCAATCGATTGCGGTCTGTTACTTGGACTTCAGCAAGGCGTTTGATTCCGTGAACCACATATTTCTGGACGTCAAACTGCAGTCCATGGGAATTGTTGGAAAGGCAAGACAATGGATAAGTAGTTTCTTAGCAGGGCGAACCTTTAGTGTCAGGGTGGGGAGTCATGTTTCAAAACCGGAAGGTGTCACAAGTGGGGTGCCACACGGCTCGGTGCTCGGCCCTCTGCTCTTCCTCATCTTCATCAACGACCTATCACGTGGGCTTACAAACCCCACCTTTATGTTTGCCGATGACGTCAAGATAGCTGGAGTAGATATAGAACTTGACGTGTTGGCAGTACAAAACTGGGCACGCAAATGGGACCTTTCACTAAACCTCACCAAGTGTCAATGTTTGACCACAAATACAGGGGCTAGTGAGAATGGTGTCGGTTCGTTGCAAGTGGTCTCGCAGGTCAAAGACTTGGGCGTTATAATGGACAACAGCTTAAAGCCGTCAAATCAGTGCACCTCAGCAGCCAATACGGCCAGGAGAGAACTCTTTCGCGTTAGATCCATTATGTCGTGTAGAGATACGGAGATTTTCGTTCCGATATATCAGGCCATAGTTAGGCCGCATATGGAGTACTGCGTGCAGACCTGGGCACCGTACTACCAGAAAGATATCGACTGTCTGGAGAAAGTGCAAGGGCTAGCCACTAGAACGGTGGCTGGGCAAAGGCGGTTTAACCACACAGAGCGTCTCCGTGCCCTAGATCTGTTCTTGATGGAAAGACGGCGCATTCGCGGGGATTTGATAGAAACCTTCAAGGTAATGAAAGGACTGTCAGGAATAAGTCCAGAAGACCTTTTTTCTCTGATCCTCGAGAGAGGCACAGGGGGGCATAGCCTTAGATTACAAAGGAAACATTCGAGGCTCCAAATTAGGGTGAATTACTTCTCAAATAGAGTGGTACCCTATTGGAATAAGCTCCCGGAAGAGGTCATAAATACCACAACCGTGAAGTCTTTTAGGAAAGCAGTGGACTTATGTTGGGTGGCAGTATACCCCGAATTATGTTAAGCAGCTTTTAGGGTCAGATGCAATTTACTTATTGTTTCCACCTTACTCTGCCAGGGCTGCTACTGAACAAAATTTCTGCCTTTCAGAAAAAGAAAATCACGCAGTGTTGGGAGCTACGGAAACGCGCCGACAACACAACTATCTTCAGTTCAGTTCAGTTCAGTCTGCACAGGACAGGTAATGGCCACGGCCAATCGAGCGTCCAGAATTCCTTCGATGGCATGCACACCAGTTATGCACCCACCACTGCAGAGTGTATTTGATCGAATCCCCGCTAAAACCGAGAGGGAAACGGAAAACTTCATCGCACATCAACTGCGAGAGACATTATGCATCGTGAGCGTTCACTGAGACAGTATGCAATGAGGGAAAAAGTCTGCTAAAACATACTCCAGAAGGACCACAGTGCTATCCGTCATCTATCTAGTTGATATACTCAAGGCTCACTACAAGGGAAGATCTCGTACCACTTGCGATCTAGGGCACATTTGAAGGATTGGACTGTCTGCAGATCTACCATTTCACCAGGCAGACTGTTCCAACTGTTCACAACCCTGTTGCTGAAGAAGTGCGATCTAGCCATCATCCTAGCTCGGGCTTTTATCAACTTCTTTTCATGTCCCCTTGTTCTGGAGTCTACGGCCACTTGGAATAGACTATCTGGTCTAAGGCCAGAAGAGCCCTTCATTACCTTGAACGTTTCTATGAGATCACCTCGACGTCTCCTCCTTTCCAACGAGAATAAATTCAGGTCACAGATTCTCTGCTCGTAAGTCTTACCCCTCTGCCCTTCAACCATTCACGTGGCGAGACGTTGGACTTTCTCCAGGCAGGCGGCGTCCTTTTTGTAGAAGGGTGACCAAGCCTGCACGCTACCTTCTAAGTGAGGTCGTACTATAGCCAGGTAAATAGGTACGAATACCTCCGGCTTCCGGCAAGACAAAGCTGATCGCAGTCTAAGGAGCTCAATACGAGCCTTATGCGCGGCAGTGTTGCACTGCTCTGACCATTTGAAGTCACTTCTCATGATGACCCCAAGGTCTTTAACCCTACTGGCTGCCTGTACGGTGAACAGCCCTTGATTATGAGCGACAGTTAGGCTCTCTGTTGCCCTTGACAACAAATGGCTCTTTTGAGCGTTTAGAGGTAAGTCCCATTTGTATGCCCAGTTCAGGACGGTACCGATTTCCCTGCCGAAGTCCGTCCTACCCTTGGATCCAACAATCTTCACATCATCCGCAAAACTAAAGCTGGGCGATTGAAGAGTGGATGCTAGGTCATTAATAAATAAAAAGAATAGGACCGGGCCTAGGACGGATCCCTGAGGTACACCGCTGGTGACGTTCACCAAACTGGAGCACCTGCCCCCCACTTTGACGTAAAACGTCCTGTGGGAGAGGAAGTCCTCCAGCCACGTATATACTGGCCCACCTATACCGAAAGTCCCCATCTCGCGTAGCAAAACACGATGATTAACTGAGTCGAACGCCTTGCTAAAGTCGAGGTAGCATACCTCAACTTGCTAACCTTCGTCCAGTTGTCGACACACGATTGGCTCTAGCCACATCAAGTCCTGTGCAAACTGAACTGAACTGAACTGAACTGAACTGAACTGAACTGAACTGAACTGAACTGAACTGAAGCGCACAACACGAATAGTCCGCCACGGGTGTTGTGCTTATCGGTGCTAGTTCGGGATACATTTTCTGATGTAATTCAGCCATGGGTGGAAATAGTGGGAAGTTGGCAACGTCTAAAAATGGTCACTTCCAATCACCGAGACTTTCCAGTAACTCTCAAAATGTTGAGGGAACCAGAACTGGTAATTCGTCCTATCAAGGCAAGCTCACCTAGGCTTCACCATAGTTAACTTAACGGTTTGTCTAGAAAGAGGCAGCAATTCTTCTTATCCGCTGGACATAAACTGTCAGAGTGCAAGTGAAACTGCGGTGCATACCGATAAGGAGCTGATGGTAGTTCTATACGATTTTACGGAATCAATGCGTTCCCAGATAAGCATAAAACGCGGTGAGTTTCTTTGCGCTCCTCTGCAAGATTTTATTTATAGGGTAAAAACTATATTTCAATGACAAATGTAAGATTTCATTATCTCGATTCACTTTTTCGACATCAAGGGTATCGCACTTGATAATTCAATGATACCAATTTTATGACCAATTGCCCCTGCTAGAAGTGTGGTCCTTTTTCTGTTTCTTCATGGCTTTGGTCGATTCAGTACGGTTGGAGAACCAATTGGCTGACCACTGTGCTGTTTCTAAGTGTTATCGCTGGGGAATCAAACGGCGAAGAACATGCTAAAACAGGGAAGCTGGAGAATAGTATCTTGCGCTGCTGGCCTTTTCACTTCGGTCGGATACGACACCACAGAGTATGAATTTGTCCGCGGGCGTACCGTGATAGAGGCAATAAACTATCCACTCCCGAAAATGTAACACTGAGTACCGGAGCTACGTTATGGAGCTTCTGAAAGGCAGGCAGTGTTACGTGGTCACCGTTTAGTGTTCTTATTCTGATCCCTCTTCTGTATGCGTCCAGTGGCGTTCCCACATCCTACCAAGCTGTGTTTGTTTTTATATCAGGTAATTCTAGCTAACTGTCTTGTTATCTCGGCCACTAGAATACGAGTCATGTTGCCTAAAGGGAACACCGTGGGATAAGGGGAGTGCGCAGTTTCACATTAGTGTATATATTAATTGGTACAGTGGCACGCCGTTGTGTCCCTAGCATCACTTGGGGTTTTTGTGATACTCGGTAGCCCTGTCGGGCTTTTTTGTAAGAGGCAGCGCTTCTTAGCACATCCAAGTGGCGGCCGCATTCGCCAACAGGCTTTCGTGGTGTTTTAGAGAGGAGGACCCACCACGTGCTCAGGCGCTGCCACTGCTCGTCCACGGCCATTTATTCAGTAACCTAAGCCAGCATTATTCACGACTAACCACCGTCCTCCTATCTGCGACCCGGGGACGCACCGGGCAGCACACCTCTGCTCGAAGTAGACAAAACCCCAACCGGTTGTGATACTTTCCCACGCGGAATAATTCCAATGCCGCTATCCTCATATGACGAAAAAGCTGTCTCTAGGAACACGTCAGCCACAAAGTTAAAGATAAGAGAATTGGGAGGGTAGTCCTGACGCTCATCCGCTTGTGGTGCACTGGGATGAGGGATCACCGTAAGCCCAACCTCGCCTCCGACCATTAGCGTAAAGAAATTTGATTATGGAGGTGAATTTCATTGGTACACCTTTCAGCAAAAGGCGGCGTTGGTGAGCTGTGCAGCTAAGTGAGTTGAAAGCTGCTTTTGAATCAAGAAAGCGGATCGTAGATCTACGGAGGATGTGCCTATGTTGTAAGGTTTGTTGGAGAGTGAAAATGTGAACAAAACAACCTCGATCAGGTCTAAACCCAGCTTGATTCTTGCGGGAGCATCGTTTGCGAGCGTTGAGGAGTAATATCAGCAATCAATTCACATGCATTGCTTACCAGAATTATTCCTCTGAGTTTTTACAGCGGAGACTGTCGCTTTGTGTATCGACCCGTATCAAATCGAGGACTTTTGTGAACTCCAAGCATACCGGACTGAAGTGTTCGGAACAGTTCTGTTCAGTTAACCCTGGAAAACGGCTCGACAGGCGGGCCAAACCAGGTTGAGAGTAACCAAGGCCTACAATCCTCGCTGAGACGACGCTCAGCATGCGAAGACGGATACTCCTACATAGGCGGGTAACATCTGCTGGGGACCAACGGCTACCAAGGAAATCCGTCCAATCAACAGGGTGGCACAGACCCCTGGGTCTAGATCACTATTGAATGACGAACGAGCTCCTGGAGAGCCACCGGCAACCGTGCACGAAGGTCACTAGGACGCGTTGTGCATCCCGGATTGGTGGACCACCATCCAAGAGGCGTACGAACCGCTCGTTCAGTCACCGGCTCTCAACACAAAATCTTCCTGTTGCCCGACAGGCAGCACTTAGTTGTGCACGGGATAAAGTTGCTACCTCGAACAAAAAGCCGAGTGACGCTGGGGACGCCACTTCGTGTCAAATTCCCAAGACTTCATGACAAGTTCCCCTAAACACATTGCTCATGTTATGGCGTCCCCGGTAAGCGATGCGTCTCTTGTTCTCTCCATGGCCGGGGTGATAGGTGCGCTAGCTGGGGTTTTCAAAGCGCGAAATGACATCCAAGTCGCCTGCTGAAGTGTGAGATCACTTTGGACGTCTAAAGCTAAGCCACCACCGCACAGACGGTGCATTACTATTGCATCGAAATCGCATATCTCTCCGAAGTTTGTACGCCTAATTCTGGCACCCGTTGCATAAAGGTTCCCGGAGCCGACGACGATTTCCAACTCTATCACAGTAGACCCACGGACAGCTCTGACCTCCACGGCTTCGCCATAGCTGTCAGCAACAAGGCTAACAACACACTGCTCTCATGAAACCCGATATTCCCTCGGATTGCCTTAGCTCGTTTTCACGCCTCACCCTTGAACGTACGGGTTATTGCGGTCTATGCCCCGACGGTTGCAGCCGAAGGAGCTACAAGGGGTGATAAACAGCGTCCCGAGACGTGACATTCTCCTGGTTGAGGGGAACTGGAACGCTCGCAATGGTGCCTCCACCTGAGCAACCAGACATTTTGGGAAAATATGGTCTCGGACAGCAGCGCAAGAATGGTGAACGTCTCGTCAACTTTGCAGGCTTCAATAGCCTAACCGTCACCAACACCCGCTTCCAACATCCTAGGAAACACTTACTAACGTGATACGCTAATGACGGCCACGCAGCGCACCAAAGTGAATGCATTGTCGTACGGTCACACTGGTCATCTTCGATTGGAGATTGTTGGTCCTACCGAGGCGCGGAGACTGGTAACATGAATAGCACCAACCACATCCTCGTCCGTGGACGCTTTAAGATCCACCTAGCCAACCGCCGCAAAAACTGTTTCCCTAAGCGGATTAACACAACAGTGTTAGGATCATCGAGAAAGCACCAAGCGGTCTCGGACGCTATTGCCTCTCATCTGGCCATCACGTTCATAGGTGGTAAGTAGAAATGGAAAATCGGTAGCATTCACTTAAGGCATTGATCCGACAATCCGCTTGAGATGAACTGGGCTTGACGCGACGACGACGGAAAGATTGGATTTCAGGGGCGGCCCTCCAGTTGACCGAAAAGGCTAGAGATTCCCGCCTAAATGATCACCCAAATATCCGTGATATCCGACGAAAAGCCATCTGTTCAGTTGGCAGATTCATTATGGACTACATTACAAGTAGATGGGATGTCCCAGAAGCTTCTCAGTCTCATGAGGTCGTACTACGCAAATACGCGTGCTAGAGTGCGCATCTACGGAGAGGAGCCCGGCGACTTCTCCATCAACTCCGGTGTTAGACAAAGCTGTCCCTTGTTGCCAGTGCTGTTCAACTACACCATCGACTGGATTATGCGTCAGGGGCTCAATGATTACCTTGGTATTCAGCTGAGCATCGATCCCTTCCTCGCTAATCTGGAATTCGTTGACGATATCGTTATCCCTGGAGATAGCCTAACTGCCTTACAGCCGGCTCTCAATCGCGTAGAATCTTCTGCAAAATCCATGGGACTAGAGGTCAATACGTCGAAGACCGAGGTCCTTTCGACATGCACTACACAGTCCATTCTTTCGATATGCTTGAACGATGAACCCATTGAGTACGTCCTGGCGATCAAATATCTGGGCTCCACGATTCTCCCGAACGGTCAGGTCAAAGATGAAGTCAAGTTGCGCATTGATAATGCCAGGATTGCGTTTCTCCAGTTTCGCAATGTACTCGGCGCTTAACGCAATCAGTCTACTGACCAATATCCGCGTCTTCCGGGTCGCTATCCATCCAATACTGACGTACGCATGCTGGACGTGGTCACTGCGTGTCGAGGACATCGGAACGCTGGGAATGTTTGACCATTGGTGTCTGCGACGGATACTGAAAGTGGCTTGACACGAAAAACTTTCAAACGAAACAATAGAGCAATGGTGCTTCGACATCGGAAAGCTGTCAGTGTTTCTCCGACTCCGACGATTAGAGTGGTTTAGACACGTCCTATGACGTCAAGATACGCAGATCTCGAAACTGCTTTGCTCCTGTTCCATGTCCGGGATGGCGATGTGGCCTCGGGGGACAGCTAAAACATAGGTCAGTACTGTCAAATCAAACGTTGAGGGATTAGGACTCCAGTCTGTCTGCGGCGTTCGCAACTGGGAGCAGAACTGGATTTTCGTGTGCTCACGTCTAACATCCGGTCGCCGCTCATGGGCAGGTGTCATTCGGGACGTATATGAAGTCGGCTCATCTTCGCAAAAGCTAGCCGCATAAAATTAAAAAATTGAAATATCTGTCTCTAACCAGCGGCAGTTCTCATCTCTCGGTTCCCAACCAGGAAGGTGGGAACCACCAACCAAAATTCAAGCCGAAGGTAACCTCTTCATGCCCCCGATCCAAGTCATGGCCTGACCTCCGCTCCACTTCCAGCCTTGTCCATCATGTGCAAAAAGAAAACGAAGGGGTAAACGATGGGCAGGCAAACGCAAAACGTGCCCGAGCTATCGGAGTCGGTGTAGGGCGATTACCTCTGTCAGGGGGCGACTGTCATCACCGAACACACGACGATGAACGTCGTCATTACTCACCCAATGTTCCCACCAGACACGAACAATGCTTCGGAGACACCGGCGGTCGAATACAGAAAGCTGCCGAGCATCCTCGGCGCAGAGTGACCAGGTCTCGCAGCTGTAAATTAGAACACTGCGAACTGCGGCATTGTACACCTTTTCCTTGAGAGAAAGCCGGATGTCATGGCGATGCCACAGATGGCACAGGTTAGTGAAAGCTTCTTTGGCTCGCAATTCATCATCATCATCATCGTACAGCGTTAAACAGTAGGGCAAGCCCCACTGACCACTGTCTTTCTCACCATGTTGCACGCTGAATTAGGAAGTGTGAATATACAAGATGGAGAGGGAATGGACCTACACGGGTGGGAAAAGGAAAGAATGCCCTAGTAGCCAACACACGGAATGCACAGTCTAACTGTACAAACAAACATCGATCAATCATTCTGATTCGATAGAAAGTGACAACACGATCGCCACTGCTCGCGGTTCGCTGCCATATCCTTCAGTGTCTCCAACCAACTGGTAGACGGATCTTTTGGACCCCAACCACGAAGACTTGAGGCACCTACTTTTCCTAAGTCTGCTGTACATTTTCTCATTCCTCGCTGCCACGTCATCTGTTGACCTCCATGTGGTCTCTTCCACTCCCTAGGAGGAACGGAGAATAGGACACGGTACAGTAGACGTGTGTTTGACATACGTAACACATGCCCAAACCAGCGAAGTCTACTAAGCTGGATACGCTGTGACAAAACGTTCTCCGAATTAGTACCCAATACTCGATTTCTGACCTCATCGGTGCTTACTCGGCTAATCCACCCGATTTTAGCAATACTACGTAAACATCGTTGGTCGAAAACCTTAAGACAACAACTATCTTCAGCGCACAGACTCCAAGTTTCGCAACCATACAACAAAACTGAACGCACTGCAGCACAATATACACGACCTTTCAACTTCAGTGAAATATCAGATCGACGCCACAAGTGCTTCAGTCCAGCGTACGCCGCTCGAGCCTTGGATATCCGCGTGCTCACCTCTACTACTGTGCTCCCATCCGTCGTCACGCTGCTCCAGAGGTCGGTGAAGTGGTCGACAATTGAAAACACCTCCCCATCGAGCATCAAGCTCAGAATTGTTGACGTCCAGTCTTGTAACATCACCTTGCACTTTGAAGGTGCAAAAGCGCATGCCGAATGGAGCTACAGCTCTTGAGAGTCTATCTAGTGCACGTTGATCATGTTCCGTGGATTCGAACAAGCAGACAAGGTCGTCTGCGTAATCTAGGTCACACAGCTTTCCACTATTTCCTAGTTCGACGCCTACATCCTGAAGATTTTGCAGCGCATTCTCCATTATTTCGTCCATGACGAAGTTGAACAGGAATGGAGACATAGGATACCCTTTTCGAACACCACTGGTCGTTTCGAGCCGACCCGATAGTTCATTTTCTCAAGGCTCGTCAGCCTCTTAATCTTGGCTCCTTCAACGTGCGTACACTCATGCAGGTCGGTTAGCAGGCGTGCCTAGCGCTCACAATAGATTCTCTGAAGATTGATGTTTGCTGCTTAAGTGAAACGCGTATCCGGGATTCGAGCAGTGTAATTCAACTAACTGGTCCTGGTATTTCATCGAGGTATTTTCTGCGTACTTCAGGACACGAAGCAGCTAGAGCTGTGGGTCAACGTGGTGTAAGAATTGTCTTGACTGAGAAGGCTGAGGCTGCCTTTTTAGACTGGATTCCTGTTAACAGTCGTTTATGTGCTGTGAGACTCCAAGGGTCAGTTGGCGTTTGAAAGGATAGTTGTGTTAAACGCAATTTGTTTGTGACCTCGGCGTACACCCCAACGGACTGCAACTCAGACTTGCAGAAAGATGAGTTCTATGATGCACTCGCCACTCTCGTTCGCAGCAGTAAAGGTTCTGACATTGTAGTGCTAGCTGGTGACTTCAATGCACAAGTTGGCAAACTTAGTGTGTCAGAAGCCTGTTTAGGTGGGCGTTGTGCTTTACCCGCTGAGCGTACAGATAACGGGGATAGGCTTCTTCAGTTTTGTGCAGACAATCGATTGTTCTTGTCTAGCACAAATTTCCGACACAGCTCGCGTCGCACAGCGACATGGCGCTCTAACTCTGCAGGTACTTTGAGTCAAATTTACCATATCGCCGTAAGCTACCGGTGGCGCAGTTCTGTTCAGAACTGTAGATCTTACTGGTCCACGTACGTAGAGTCGGGCCATGCATTAGTTTTAATGCGATTATCTCTCCAGCTTCATGGTCATCGTCGCAAACCGCAAACCCGGTTAGCAGTGCAGCGTTTGTGTGATCCAGAAGTCCGCACCCGTTACGAGCAGAAGTTAGCACATGAGCTATAATCTACGACGAACAGGATGTAGGCGTCGAACTAGGAAATAGTGGAAAGCTGTGTGACCTAGATTACGCAGACGACCTTGTCTGCTTGTTCGAATCCACGGAACATGCTCAACGTGCACTAGATAGACTCTCAAGAGCTGTAGCTCCATTCGGCATGCGCTTTTGCACCTTCAAAGTGCAAGGTGATGTTACAAGACTGGACGTCAACAATTCTGAGCTTGATGCTCGATGGGGAGGTGTTTTCAATTGTCGACCACTTCACCGACCTCTGGAGCAGCGTGACGACGGATGGGAGCACACTAGTAGAGGTGAGCACGCGTATATCCAAGGCTCGAGCGGCGTACGCTGGACTGAAGCACTTGTGGCGTCGATCTGATATTTCACTGAAGTTGAAAGGTCGTGTATATTGTGCTGCAGTGCGTTCAGTTTTGTTGTATGGTTGCGAAACTTGGAGTCTGTGCGCTGAAGATAGTTGTTGTCTTAAGGTTTTCGACCAACGATGTTTACGTAGTATTGCTAAAATCGGGTGGATTAGCCGAGTAAGCACCGATGAGGTCAGAAATCGAGTATTGGGTACTAATTCGGAGAACGTTTTGTCACAGCGTATCCAGCTTAGTAGACTTCGCTGGTTTGGGCATGTGTTACGTATGTCAAACACACGTCTACTGTACCGTGTCCTATTCTCCGTTCCTCCTAGGGAGTGGAAGAGACCACATGGAGGTCAACAGATGACGTGGCAGCGAGGAATGAGAAAATGTACAGCAGACTTAGGAAAAGTAGGTGCCTCAAGTCTTCGTGGTTGGGGTCCAAAAGATCCGTCTACCAGTTGGTTGGAGACACTGAAGGATATGGCAGCGAACCGCGAGCAGTGGCGATCGTGTTGTCACTTTCTATCGTATCAGAATGATTGATCGATGTTTGTTTGTACAGTTAGACTGTGCATTCCGTGTGTTGGCTACTAGGGCATTCTTTCCTTTTCCCACCCGTGTAGGTCCATTCCCTCTCCATCTTGTATATTCACACTTCCTAATTCAGCGTGCAACATGGTGAGAAAGACAGTGGTCAGTGGGGCTTGCCCTACTGTTTAACGCTGTACGATGATGATGATGATGACTACCAGCCGGGATGGACTGGCATGCATCAAGAAGGCTACGAGACTCAGCAGAAATCCTCGATGTCAGGACACGACGAGTCAGGCCGCAGCAGATTACAAAGCATTCTCAATAAATTACCAGTGCTGGTTGTTGTCAGGTGGCGTTCGTCCTAGCTTTTCAGCTAAAGTGTTTCGGAATTTTCAGAGGCAAGGCAAATCAGACAGTATATCGCAGTCCAGCCGATACTTCATCGTGTGTTGGGCACGCCCACCGAAGCACATAGACAGTTTGGTGCAGACTGATGCGTGATCGGATTCAAGACTAGTGCTTCAGTGCTACCGACAGTCCTGCATGCAGCCCTTCCATTTGTGGCTGGTTACGATGTGGTCTGCGTTGGCCAATAGCTCACTGAAAGAGGGCAGACTCAACGTGACATACCAGCTACTGGAAAGTCTGAATTTCTTACTGGCGAGGAACAAGCGGTGATCTGAACACAAAGCCAACAACATTTCCCCGTTTTCTGAACGACGGGAACTGATGCAAAGAGGGACTCCTAAATTTATCTCCGTTAAAGGCGACCGACCGACTTTAGCATTCGTTTCTCTAGCTAAAATCATGATATCACCCCGTTTTGCTTTGTGTAGGAGTTCGTGCAGCTTTGGGTAGAAGACATCTTTGATTGCATCTGAGCTGCAGTCTGTGGGGACATAAGCCGAGACGACAAACAAGTTGCGTCTGTCGGGACGGCGTTTGAATACTTTTCACGAACCTCCGAGTCTCACTACGCACAACCGACTGTCAGCTGAGATGCAGCCAAGTAGCACAGCCTTAGCCCTCTCACTGAGAGCTACACCTACACCAGCTTGACCAGCAGCCGCAGCCTCAGGGTCCCCAGACAAACGCAAGCGAAACTTTATAGGACTGAATGGGAGCATCAATTGAATAAAACCTTGGATGCAGGTCTCTTAAATACAACACGCCGATGGCAAGGGTCTCCAATTAACGAGCTAAACACGCCTGTTGTTCTATACGCATCAGCATTCGCACAGTGAATGTGACGAGTTTAAAAGGACGCCTGAGTTGAAGGACAGCATCAGCCATTTTCTTCCCGAGAAGGCGCTAACTAGTACTTCCAGAACAGAGGCTGTGGCAGACATACGGTCATTTGAACGCATTTCGAGAGGCGTTTAGAAGTAGCCTATTCGGAGCCTGAGACACTCGTCACCGACCATAGTGGGGCATTTTGAGTTCAGGCTCTGAGTAGGCATCCTCAGTACATATTGCAACCAGCGAGGACGATACTTTCATATGGTCTTTTCTAGGGAAGAGCCGGTCGTATCAAACACTCGCCTGCACACTTGACTATTGCTGGCGCGTTGCTCCCACCAAACACGGGAAATGCTACGTAAGCAGGGGGGCTCAAATACAGCCAGGCGACGGATATCTCGAATTTGCAGGAGCCATGTTTCACAACCATGCAGCAGTACGGGGTGCACTGCGGTGTTATACACTCAGCCCTCCAAGGAAGGACTGATGTCGTATTGGCGCCAAAGGTGGTTGAGTTTCGAAAAAGATAGTCTGGCCATTAAAATATGCCTAGGTATTTCCTGATTCCGGCAAAACAGCTTCCCGGGTAAACAAAAATTTCAGTAGTCCCCAGTCTTTCTTTACCCAAGCAGAGCGCAGGCACGTGCTCTGGCCAGTCCTGGATCAGCACCTTACACCTTGACAGCGCGAATTACATTCTGTATGGATCCGTTTCATTTATCATGCGGCTCAATGAAGGTTGAGCTGCTGGGATGTTAGAAGTGAACAGGACGATAACGTCAGCTTACTCTTGATCAGTAAGCCTGTACCCTGAGAGGAGTTCGACATCACCACCTACGAGATCCTCGACCGATTTCCTAACGGCGTCGTCAATTTCAAAGTTAAACGGGAAGAAAACATTTTCAGCTTATTCAGCCATTAACCTCGCACTTGGGTGCTTTGCTTTCGTTTGCCGCCTTTCAGCATGGTAAAGTAAAGGGCAAGAAGAATAGAACCATAAAGTGATAGGCCTAGAAATGAAAGTAATAAGCAGGAATCACGAAGACGCAGAACGAATTCTGACGTAACTACGCCACTGACCGCGACACCCAACCATATCACCTAATGTTTCCAACCATTTGGTAGGTGGATCGCGTGGACCCAACCCGGAAGTCTCACACGCCGTACTTGGCCAAGTCCACTGGTCAAGGTTTTCATTCATTTTCCTGTCATAGACTGACCACCTCGACCCACCTTCCAACTACTGCCTGCCTCGGAGAACAGCGTATGTCGAGGAAGTCTATTGGTGGCCGTGTGTAACACATATCCCAGCGACCCTAATCTGATTTGGAGACTGGTTTCTAGTTCCCAACATCTTACGCCTCACCTCAGCATTGCTGATACGGTGTTCCCATCATAATTGAGCAATGCTACGGATAAATCTATGCTCAAACACTGGCAATCGTTGTGTATCTTCAACCCCTAACGGCCATGTTTCTGAGCCGTACAGAAGAACGGACCTAACCGCCGACCGTTGAGAGAAAACCAGATGTCACGCCGATGCCACAGATGACTGATGTTGGCAAAAGCCAGACGGGCCTTCTGTATATGGGATGACACTTCATCCGATATCCGTCCATGTGATGAAATGTAACTTTCCAGGTAACATACCTTATCTACTTCAGCTAGAGCTTCAACTGCGAAGAATAGGTTTGGTGTTTGGCCAACGCAGTTCCACAGCGGCATTCTACACTTTGAATGTGCAGGACACATCCCGAACATTGCTACGCAGTTGTTTTGGCTATCTAAGAAAGCTTGCAACTTACCTGGATGTTCACTCAAAAAAATAAAATCGTCCGCTAATTACAAGTCAGACAGTTTACTGCCTGAGCAAAAATGGATGCCACTATTCTCAAGAATCAGTTAAATTTCAGGATTGAAGATGAAGGGTGAAAGGGAGCAACTCTGAAGAATACCACTTTCCGTGGCGAACTCGGGTGAAAGATCGTCGTAAACACGAACTCGGCCTCGTCTGTTTGCATACAAGCATGTGAAAAAAGAAATAGATTGCTCTGGCACACCGTTCAATGAGAGGCAGTGCCAGAGAACTGTACGATCGACTGAATAGAAACCCCTTTTCAGATCAAGAAAGACAGAAATAATGGTCCCACGGAAAACGTGTCTGTGCTTTAAGGTTTGCCGAATAGTAAATATGTGGTCGGTGCAACCGCGACGAGGTCTGAAACCCGTTTGACTCTCATCCGAACACATTTCTCAGGTGTTGGATAATCAGTGGAGAATTATCCCGTTGAGCAGTTTGGACGCGATACCAACCAAGCTAATTTATCTGTGATTTTCACAAGAGGATCTGCCACCTTTCTTGTAAATCGGCAGAATCACCGATTCACACCAGTCTCTGGGAATCTGTTCACTATCCCAGGAAACCCGGAGGAGTTTCGTTAACTCCGAAACCAAAACTTTGCCCCTATCCTTGAAAAAGATGGAGACAACCCATCGGGTCCATCGACTTTGTATCTTTTCAAGCAACGTATCTCCCGCATAACCTCCATCTCTGATGGAGGAGTGATATCTGCCTGCATCGTTTCTCTGGCAGATATATTTGAAAGGCCCTCTGTAGAAGTTGGCCAACTGAATTGTTCCTTGCAGTGCCTGCACCCATCGATCCAGACGACGACCCTGAGGTTGAGTCAGTGAGGCGTCAGATTCATTGACTAACTGATTTACACCGGGCTTCCGTGGACCGCTACTTCTAATTAAACGGCAGAGATTGTGATTATTGCCAATAGACGCAGTTTTTTCCATTTCCCTACATTTGACAATCCACTATTGCTCGCGGTCATTTGTCAGAATCCTAGTCAGTTGGCGTCTCAAGGATTTACGCACTTCATTGAACGTGACATCCGGAGGGACGGATCTGTGAGCATCCAACAGAGCAACTGATGTCGAAGATATGTTTTATTTGTGAGGCCTACTTGAACCAGAGTGTTGTGCGGTGTGAGACGCGGCACACAAGGTTTCCTTGATCTGTTGCCAGTGTGTTGTCAGTCTTGCACATCCGGCTGCATCGATGACCGTGTAGACAGCTCTGTATAAAGAGCAGATCATCGGTTATCGTCTAGAAGCAGCGGCGCGGGACTGGTGGCATTTACGTTGGTACTACCACGAATGCGACGTAAGCAGAAGCGAGCACGTATCAAGGGGTGATTTGATTTCACATGCCTAGACCAAAATGAACGGCAATCTTCAATTGATCCTCGCCGGCGATGACCAATGACAATATGGTCACTCTGAGTTCAACGTTGTGAAGATGTATGAAGACGCCATGCGAGTCTGTGCCGCTTCTTATGGCAGAAGTTCGCACTGGCGAGAAACAGTGTGTGGTAAGAGCACAACTGAATGAGACTATCACCGTTCTAGGTACGCTCGACTGGGATAGCAACTGGGCTTCCGATACTCCCCAAGGTTCCATACTTACATCCACTTTTATTCTGTTTTCTAATGATCATCTGTCTTCAACATCCAACCCGCTTCACTGTTTTGCCGATGATGCTACTCTCCATTCCTCCCTTCCCTATCCTGCTACTCGCCAGACCACCTCCAACATCGATCACGGTCGTTCTAATCTTGATGCATCTATTGCTTCTGATCTGGAACAAACCTCATCTTGGAGTTCCACAAACAAAGTCTGTTTCAGTGCTTCAAAAACTTCTCTCTGTTTCACTTGAACATCTTCATTTTCATCTGAATTTGGGCTCGACTCCCGTTCGCTCCACTTTCCTTACTGGGCTTATCCACAAATTCATCTCTTTTTTAATCTCCTTTTGTATGTACGCTTGCTTCCCGCGCTACGCGCGAAGTTGGGTTTTCTGTTTCGCGCTAGACGTTTTTCTACATGGGCTCACATTTTGTACAAAGCTAAAATCCGCCCAACTTTTCAATATTGCCGTCATGTACGAGGTGGAACTTCGTCTACCGCTCTTTTTCATGATGGGATTCTAAGAAAGGCTGTCCGATTAATTACTGTTCTCCCCTAACCTCCACTCTGTTGCCGCTTGTCCATCACCGGCAAGTTGCTTCACTGTCTCTTTTCAACCGTTATTATTTTGTTTTCTTGTTCATCGGAACTCGCTTTGACAATTTCCCTTCCCACAACTTTCTCTCGTTCATCTCATATGGAGGCGGCCAGTCACCCTTATCGGGTCTCCATCTGTAGATATCGAACCTCTTTATTCCAGTCTTCCTTCATTCCTCGAACTGTAAAGCTTTGGAATACTCTTCCCCTTTCCGTATTTCCAATCACTTTCTGTTTTCCAAAAGTAGGGTCAACAAAGTGAATCCTTCTTGGATGTTCCCCACGCACATCCCCTTTACAGTATGTCTTTTGACTATGGGGTTTACCCCTTTTACTGTAAAACACTATACATGTAATAAGAAAGTGCGTGATGGGAATCAAGATTAGCTTCCTACCATGAACGGCAGTTCCGTGTACAACCTCGTTATCTATTGCTAATTGCAATGTGATCTATCTGAGCCCAGTCTTTAGTTGACGAAGGACGTCGCCAGGTGGCTGAATTGCGACTTATGTTTCGAGAGCTGATGCTGGATAGAAACAGTTGATGATGAGAGCATCGATTTGAAGGCTTTACACCATTAGCCGAGCGGCAGAAGAAAGGGTCTTCATAAAAATGTGAGGACGAAGGCGAATGCCCAGCACTGCTCATCGGGTTGACTGACTAATGGTCAGTCTGAGGAAGATGGCTAGACCCTGATTCCAAACCAATCATGGGTGCAGTATGGAGCATGCAACACTATGCTCATCGGCATCTTTAACGAAAGGGTGTACTGAACACTCAGGATGTCTAGCCTCATCCGGGGAGCGCATGAACTGAGCAGTCAGTCATCGGCTCCTAGAGGTTTCCGGAGGAGGCGAATGAACCGCACAATTGGCCTCCGGCTCATCTGGCCCAACGCTGAAGAATTGCTGACCCCAAGTTTGGTCCCACTGTCTTGCAGGTTAGGCTTTGGACAATCGAGGGCTTCGGTTGTGGATCCCTGGAAAAACCACCTACTTTGGCCTGGGAACCTTGCAGTATTGCGCCTGCAAACAAATGGAATCCGACTCCGTGTGCTATTTTGCCTTCGATTGTGCCATGTTTTGTTCGATACAGTCTGAAATCATTATATATATATATATATATATATATATATATATATATATATATATATATATATATATATATATATATATATATATATATATATATATATATATATATATATATATATAGTGAGTGCACGTACTTAAAGGCAGACGTGCTAGAGATAGCCAGTGAGAAACCGAGAGAGTGGAGTGAATCATGTTCGTATGTGATGTGTGCCTACATGTGTCACAGTCTGTCAGTAAACACAGAACAGCGAGTCCGCGAAAGCCGCCATTGTCAATTGTGATTCGCGGCATACCCGTCCGGAGTTGTTCAGATATTCAAAATCTCGCATAAGAAAACCTAGCTCAATATGTATGGAATTATGGGAATTGTCATTCTTATTCAAGCCTGCAATCATCCGGCCGCATTGGTATTTTTCCCGTCACAGTAACACTTAGATTTCATTCCCAGAGTTAGATGAAAAAGCCGGGGCGTTTGGGTCAACGCTTTTTCTACACATAGATCTCCTGGCAACGTTGCCCACACTCTGATTTCCCATGTCCCACTGGACGGAATATTATAATTTGTTTTGGAAAAGTGTAAGCGGTGTACGCAGAACTGCCGCTTGTTTTGCTCTGTAATGATGACTACCCAAAAGTTAATCAGTTACGGATATAATTAAATGGCATCTAGTTTATACGCCGTCATGTGACGCAGCATGTCTAACGGTTTTTCATCCGCCGAATCACAAAGGCGTGTAGTATATACGAAACCTCCATCGCACGACGTGTTCACAGCTTATTTCTCTTGTCATATGCGGCCGTTTTGGTATTGACTGCATAATTGCTGACCACGATGCTCATGAGTTGATGGTGGGTTAGTTCTTTTTTTAATGGCACGTTTTTTCTTTGAACTGTACGAGTACATGGGGAGTGAATGTTGCGACATAGTCCACTGTACTTCATCTTACCGCTACCGGAATGCAGTTTCATGAGTAGAAGCAACTGTGCACAGTTTGATGTGAGACGTTTGTTTGGTGTCGCATAATTAAGTTTTATATACGCCACTTTCATGTTGTATCAGTAGGAAAATAACACTCATTATTGTAAATGTTAAAAAAACCTTTTTAATAGCTGACCGAACAGCTGGGTCGGTAACCATGAATCTCAACACTAAATATTAACAAATTATGTTCTGTTCATCTCTGATGAGTATTATCTGTCTACTTTGTAATATCGCATTTTTTGGTCCCAGTCATTCGAACAAACCAAGAATAAGCCAAAAGTAGATTGAAGAATGAACGTACTAAGCAAAAGTACGTGATGTTTGTTCCCTACGTCCAGGTTTACCAACTACCAACGTGGCCGCTCCCGTGAACTCCTATGATATAGCTCACCTGTTTAATTTTTCGCACATTTCATCCTTGCCGTGGGCGGGTCATAAATATTTTCCCCACAGAAATCAGCCTCTGCATAGTGTTCACCGGGATTCTAATCGAGAATGAAAACTGAGATCCAGTGACATTTTAAAACGAAAGTAGGGAAAACTAACACTAATTTACCCGCAAAGGTCTCGGAATAATTGTGTAGATTTGGGCTAATTAGATTGCTAGAAAATATGCCGTGACACATGCAATCAGCAGTTTCGTTTGCAAATCAGAAATCGTACAAATGATGAGCTTATTAACCGGCGAGGCTACCGTTGCTGAATATAAAGACGCCTATTACCAGTTCGTTGCTCTGTGTCCGTGCTTACGGATTACGTCAAATAAATTCAATCCTATCCATCTGATTCTTGTCCCTAGGTGAGTTAGTACGCCTACTTGGCTACAGTCCTGCAGGCGACTGGTCTGAAGTGGAGACATCTGGCTTAGCTCATCCAGCTACCCATCCAATGATGGAGACAGAACTCACCAATACATCCACGCAACCTTCACAGACACAAATAAAATCTGACCTGACAACTCAGCGTGATTCTGTGGGACCTGGAGGGGTCGGTGGAGGAAGCACAATGAGTACTGGAAGCGGCCACAGCATCAACAATTCGGCGTTCGGTAACGCCCCCGTGCGGTATCGTCGTGGCTGGGTACCCACGAGCTATTTAGCTCCAGCTAATGTGCTGTCCGACCCGAACCAACGCCTAACTGGACATTTTCTTCCACACGAAGTCATATTTCCGTCAGTTGGATCTACCTCTTCAATGGAGCGATGCAATGTGACCGGAATGGATTCGAAGGTCAATTTAGTCTCCGGACCCAGTCCTATGTTGGTGATGCGGCCAGGTCAAATGGGATCTCGTTCGCATTCATCTGCACAAGCCACTCAACAGCAGTTTCAACCCCAAACAAATATGGTTGATTCTTCCCCTTTAGGATTACAGGGCCCGAGCCTTGTGCTATATCCTTGGTACCACGGTGCCGTATCGCGTCATGCCGGTGAACAGCTGTTGCGCAGTGGGATCACAGGTTCATTCTTGGTTCGAGCATCCGAGTCGGCGCCCGGACAACTTTCTGTTACTGTGCGTCATCTCGGTCGTGTTTATCACTACCGAATCAGCCAAGATGTTCGTGGCTTGGTAAGCACAATAAAGGTGCCTATTCTCTAGAACTTTTCGTTAGAAGATTCGCATTTAAACTGGCCGTTTGAGTGGTTTCAGTGGTAGGTAATTTTTTGGATCCCAAATCGTGACAAGATGAAAGGTATGGAATCCATTCGTACGGTGATTCAGTCCAACTCTCAGTCTTGAAACTTATGGGCTACATAAGATCTCAGCAAAAAAGACGTGCATGTTCTCTCTGTACAATAGTCGTGTGATTCTTCCTCCCTTCTCGATTATCAGCGGTTTCGTCTCAACATAGATCTGTGACCGGTCATTTCCCTGAATTTGGTGCCTCAGTATCGAATTGCACGTCAGATTCATACTCTGGAATACGGAGAACAGGATGTCAAACAGTTCCAGTTGGTCGATGAAGAATAAATTGAATGTGATTGGACGGTTGGTTCTCAGTTTGGTTCATGGGCGTCGTTCATCTTAGGATGTAAGAATCGTCCGGATTTTTCCGACAGATAATTTAGAGCAATAAACAAACACGAGGAGGATTTTTTAGAGTACACATTCATCGGGCGTGACCGATGAAATCATGTCTGTTAAAGTTTGTTGAGGAAAGAAAGCCCAGTAGATGCGATCATCTTCGTTTGTGTATGTTGGCGAACGGTGTAAGTGGGTATAGTGTAATGTAGATGGACGTATTATAGCGGATTTCATAGGACAAACCCAAGGGAGCAGTTCTGACCTTGATGAATCACATACGCGGTTGACGATCTAATTACGTTTTACAAACTCCGCTGCATCTGTATTTTCTTTGTATAGAGAATTATTTTAGAAAGTTTTCCCATAACTCCATCATGGCATTTATCAAAGATTTTTGGATGGCTCCCAAACGGTACGATAAAAAAAACCCTTGCTCTTGAGGATTTCGTGTTGTCTCTTCCGGTCTACTAAAAGTTCTTTCCCCATCCGACTCGTGTATCATGATGAAATTGCACATTGACGTGATGTACTGGTTTTTGTGCCCCTCGTAAAGTAAAGAGTTATGTAGGTTTCCTTTCTTAAGCTAGAGATGCAATCATGCCTGCATTCTCATCGCGGTGTACGTAAATCCGCACACTACTTGCAAAGTAGTCAAAAATTCAGCTGTGGTTGCGATCGTTGTCAAATGCAACCATACCTGTTGCTTTGACTGTTTTGCCCAGTCTTCACTCACATTGACCGGGAAGGATATGAAACTATGTTTATGCCTTCCGCTGTCTTTCGGTTCATCACGACTGGGTCTAAACCTCATTCTTATGCACTTTAGTGCGTTATTCCCATACAGATTGTTTACATCAGCGGGTTCTTTCATTTTTGTTTGTTATTCGCAGTTTAAATGCTCATACCAGCAACAACAGCTGAAGAGGGAAAGCATAGAAGTCAGTGTGCGTTTGTTCCTGTCTCACCAAGTAATTGAGGAAATTGTCGTTCCTCCCTGTTAATTCTCGCATTTGAGAATTGGGATCCCGAATATGGGTCGATTTGACGAATCCTTGCATGTCCCTGCCACATTAACTGTTGTGGTTGGTTGCTCCACTGCACTCTTTTCACTGACAACATTGTCGGACAGTTTACCACCCCTCCAGTCGTCTCCATAAATCGAAATACAATTGTATATATCAGGAACATCCTCCCGTGGAACTCTTCCCACTCGTATGGTGCTTCTGCTGGATTTTTGACTGTTTTTGTCACCGTAACCAACCAGCTGTCTGGTTATGAGACAGGTTTCCCGGTTCGCTTCTGATCTCACGTAAATCCGTGTGTTTGCATGTATATTGCGCAGTCGTTATATCGGTTCATGCGAATTATATGGTTCACTGGTTGTATCTCTATACGTCTGTGTACATGCGTTTGTGGGATTAATGGTCTATTCTGTCATGCGGAAACTTATGGCAACATGCGATGTACGTGCGAGCTCACCCTTGTATGTATGCACTCCTAAAGATACTTGGACTGTAGAACCGCCACGGCATCCAACTTCTGTAACATCAGGATTATCATGTACCGGACAAATCCATGAAAATAATGTGGTATAGAGGCTCGCCTGTTTGTGTGGATCATCTGTGTGCGTAAAGGTGTTGGTTTTTTTGCACCGGATCCAAAAATGAGATATAGGCAAACATCACTAAAGGTTTAGCTGTGCCAAAAAAATATTCACCCTATTTTCCCCACAAAAGAACTGTGTCCGATTCAGTCATGCTTCCTTAATCTAATACCAAGGTGATTAGGCGTAAAGTAATATTTTCTCACACTTGAACACGTCCTTCGCACAGGTACTCTTCGTATTTTTATTTAATTCAAAAATAAATCCCCATAGTTTTGTTTGCTTGTTAACACACAGTTTGTTTGTAATCATTTTCATCCTCCTATCTACTACTCCGAACTGGTTTATGAGTTTAACAGAACGAAACTTCTCCTTCATTTAAAATATGTAGTTCGGAAAAATGGTTCATAGTACAAACAATCTGAATGGTCATTTATGCTTATTCCGTATTGTGTTGCTTTGCTACAAAGGCTACTAAGCGACGGGAAAACTTGTAATCGCTCCCACTATACGGTTTCGATCGATTTTCCATTTACTTGTTTTGTGATCATCGATGTTTTCTGTGTGGGACTTTTCAGGGATACATAAAATATTTGCCCTCACGTCCACTCCGAAGACCATCGCAGTGTCAGGTAACCTTCCATCAATCCAGGCCATGTGCCACTATCATATCACCATACCTATACTGTCCGTGTTGAAAGTGGTATTGCTTTTCTGGAGGAATTATGTTGGTATTCTTCAAGCGGCAGCTTTTTCAATGCGCACTTAGTTTCTGGTAGGTGTTAGCCCTTCATCAATGGCACGTTTATGTATGGGCATATTCGTGTTTGCGTGTGTAAATGACTCATTGCTGCTACGAGTCCCCTCTCTCTTCAGACTCGAGAGTATTTGATTGGTGCCCTCACCACCGAATAATGACTGTCAATCTGATTTGGGTGACTAGCACAGCTTTGGCTAGAGTACATCAGATGGTACTACAAAATTCTAATGTTCTATGTCTGATGTGCTACACGATGTATTCGGCTTTCGCTTGATAAGCTGGGGCTGATCCGCTCATAACTGTCTAATCCTTCGGTTTCCGGCTTCCAATAACAGCTCATGGTATTAGATACATCTACTTTCCGAATTCATACGTATACGGTACTATGGTATTATCAGTGTAATAGATATGTCAGTAAAAGAGTCAGCTGGCTTACGTGGCTATAATGGTAACGTTAACGGGTTTTCACAAATATTGATGAAGAAATCTTAGTACTCATCGTGACCGTCTATCATATCGGAGGTTTTAGGCCATGAATAGGTCACGGTTGATAGCCTCACCTGATAGTGCAGTGGTCTCATGATTTACGTCGCATGCTTCCGCTACACTCATGCAGTGATGAAACACGTGCCTGATGGTTTCATCCATTCTGTGTGAACTACCTACGGTCCAATCATTCACCGTGCCTGTTGGTCGTTGATTAATTGCAAACTGTACATCATTGACTTGTTCATGTAGCCAGACTCGGCGGCTTTCCGTGTTCGACAACCGATATTTCCGATACATAGTTCGCTTCCGGTGGGAACATTGGATGACCCATGAGGAGGTTCACTGTCTTATGTTGGATGACCGTATTTAATACTCTGCACCGCCTCCAGCGGCTCGGGCAGGTTTTGCGTATGCCTACCCGTCGTCTACGTGCTCTATCCGCACGTGCTGGGTATGGCCGAGAGAAGCGACGCGGCGATCAGGCCATAACTTGGCGTAGAGGTATGAAGAAGACAACGTCAGCATTGACTCCGGTTGTTGTTTCCCGCCTTCCTGGTTGGGGCCCAAAAATTGGGATTGGCGTTGGTTAGATACGTTGGGGTACATGGCTCAGAATAGAAGTGAAGGGCGCGAATGATGTACAGCCTGTCTGCTAGACTCCTGTGCCTCGTAATAACAAATTTATCAAGCAGAAAAAACAACTGCACGGTGCAAATAACATTGTGCTTTTGTTACCAACTATTTTCCCTGTTCGTGAAGTCAAACAACTAAATGTAGCAGTGCGCACATAGCCCTTAAGGTATACGCAGGTGGCTGAGGTTGATAGAAACCAAATGGGCCTTCTGCATGAGGGATGAGACTTCATCTGATATCCGGCTACCGTTGGCAAAACTTCCCTTTGGACGTATGTGTTGTTAACTTCTGTAGGCCTATTTACATAACATCAAACTTTTGGCACTTAAAAAAAGCTCATTTTCATATGCAGACATAAATCGACTGTTTTTTCTACCATTTCGGACTTTTTAGAGAGATAGTAACCATCGATAAACCGTGAATTTATAAATGGGGTTTAGCCTATCTGTTCACATTCAGTATTATCCTACAATTGGTTTCTTCACAGCATAATACCGGCTTGGTATAGAAAACAGAAGTTAGGTTTATTTTATTCCGCCTTCGTTTTCTGTCCATACAGTACTTACATGAGTGGGCTTATTAACTTATATCTAATTGATTTCCCTCAATCTTCCACTCCATTGGCAAAGTGTTTCGAATATTTCTGAGATACTTATTACAGAATAGCTCATTGAATAAACGTTATGTACTACTGCGAATGCTGTGCGGTCCGTCTGTCGAACTCTCGTGCCCCGTAATCACGAAATTGTCATTCCGACAAACAAACAAAAGTGTATGGTGAAAATGCAAAATATCAGCTTTTTCCTCTCTAGCTAACTATCTGTCTTACTGTATTTTGCGGCACTTCTCTTATTTTGTAATTGTTGTTGAGTTGGCACCTTGCTTGATGTTGATATGTATGATTATATACACATATATATATATATATATATATATATATATATATATATATACGTCCTACTGCTGAACTTTGTACTCGTTGTATTGCTAGAAGTACCGTCAGTGTATTATTTTGCTGTGTCTTACTCCTGTTGATATATTTTCCAACGGAAACGCCTTTCTTCACTCAGTTCCAGTTTACAGTAATTTTCCAGTTCGATCCGTTTTTCAAGAGGCTTGGGCAGCGAGATCTTATGCACTCGTGTTCTCTTTATAGAGGAATACTCCCTGATTGCCTTTGAACAGTGGTAGAGTTTATCTGTATCAATCCCGCTCTCATCTGCGAAAGCTCTACACAGTCGAAGTTATTTATGTTACGCGGTAACTATTTTCTCAGGTCAATTCAAGGTTTACGGTTCCGAAGCAACCATCAAGATTCAGCCTAATTGATATCTAACTTCTGATTGACGAATTCGTTATTTCGTTTCTTACCATTCCCGAGCAAGGAGTAACAGTAACTCATGGCTACTGTTCTACCTTACGCTTCAGACGAATATCGATGTTTTTTTAAACATTTCACCTTTTAAGACAGAAATCCCGAACCGTATGTAAATTCTCACATCTCAAGTTTTTACTTTTTTGATTTGCTTCTTTCAGTTCTACATCACCAATGTCCATCGGTTTCCCACTGTTGTCCAACTGATTGACCATCATTCCCGTTCAGCCGATGGTCTTGTATGCCCTCTCCTTTATCCAGTTCCAAAGCTTCAGTATCCGACGAGTCACATGACCTCTGTCGCTTACTCTTCCGTACCGACACACGCTATTCCCTCCCATCCACACACCCACCTGATCGGCGGTGCAGCGCAAACTATCCTTCCTCCGGTCCCAACGCATCCTTCGGCTGACTCCAGTACGACAGGGCCTGACCAGGCAAGCTTCCACCCACGTCCCCATAATACTGCCCAACAGGGGATGGAACCGTTCCTCGGGTTGAGTAGAACTGACGAACCTTTCCGAAAACAGTCCTGGGATGGTTGGGAAATCGACCGAAACGAGATTCTCATGCGACAAAAGCTTGGTAAGTGTGTGTGTGTGTGTGTATGTATGTATGAGGGATTTATCCGCCAAATCCCTCGGATCAATGGTCTGACGAAGCTCAGACAAACTCAACTTTGAATTTCTATTTTCATTCTCACTCTTGGTTGAATTTTATAAATTACTTTTGACGGCGATGCATCTTAGTGTATGGCGCCAATCACTGTGACCAGGTGTTTATCGCACCAAACAAAGGGAAATGCCTTTGTTTCTTCCTTTTATCATTTAAAACGGGTTGCTTTATTGAGTGGCAGTAGCTTCTGGCACCCAATGCAGTTTGCACTGCGTGTTCCGATGCGTTCATTCAATAGGTCAGCGTTGTTTCAGTTTACTTCAATTTATTCAACTGACAACTTCGCACGTTTAAGCCCTGGTTTTGGTTCCTGCCTCGCAGTATTGTCCAGTTGAGAGCAGAATAAATAGAAGCATAAAGTGATGAAGATCCGAAAAAGAACAATGAGTGGAAATCGTGAAAAAAGAACGAGTTTGAATGCAACTACGCCACTGGTCGCGACATCTAGCCATATCACTTAGTGTTTCCAACCATTTAGTTGGTGGGTCGCGTGGACCCAACCCGGAAGTCTCATGCCATACTTGGCCAAGTCCACAGGTCAAGATTTCATGCCTTTTTGCCAAGTCGTGCACTGACTACCTCGACCTACCTTCCAATCACAACCTGTCTCAGAAAATAGCCTACGCCGAGAAAGTCTATCGGTGGCCGTGTGTGACACATATCCCAACGACCCTGATGTGTTTCGATTCAGTACTTGATCCAGAGACTGCTCTCTAGTTCCCAACATCATACGCCTCACCTCAGCATTGCTGATATGGTGTTCCCATCATGCTTGAGCAATGCTACGAATAAATCTATGCTCAAACACTGGCAATCGTTGTGTATCTTCAACCCCTAACGGCCATGTTTCTGAGCCGTACAGAAGAACGGACCTAACCGCCGACCGTTGAGAGAAAACCAGATGTCACGCCGATGCCACAGATGACTGATGTTGGCAAAAGCCAGACGGGCCTTCTGTATATGGGATGACACTTCATCCGATATCCGTCCATGTGATGAAATGTGACTTCCCAGGTAACAAAATTTTTCCATTTCAGCTAAAGCTTCACGTGCCAAGACAAGATTTGGTGTTGAAAATGAAGTACCTAATGTTCACTGGTTTGTTGTGTGATACTACAAAGCTGGACGGTTTTTGTCTTGTACGTTTGGTTTATTGCATGATGGCTAAAATATGATAGTTTTCTTAAATTTCCTTTTGAATACGGAAATAGTTTATCCTAGCTAAGGTTCCGAGATCAGTTTATCACAATGTAAGCTGTTTTGTCATGTGATACGTGGTCCTGCGTAGTGGGAAATGTAGGCACTTGCTAGTTTGTTGAAACTCACTACCGTTTCTCGATAATAAAAGTGGATGCGGTTATCACTCGATAGAAAACTGGAATTTTGAATGTAAAACTGACATCAAACGTTACACTCAGGTTTCTGTAGTCAATTCGCGACACTCGATGCTTATTTCCATCCACCATAACCTACGTTTCATTTCCTTTATGGGCATATGGGTTTGCTTAGTCACTCGTGTGTCTCAATCCGCGTTATCCCTATTTAATCACTGCATTGTGATTCATCGTACTCAGTGTCCCTTAAAAATCAACCACCCGCGAATAGTTTACCGGACAATCCACGCAACCACATCCATTTCTATTCCCAGGTTGTGGTCAATATGGTGACGTATACGAAGCTATTTGGAAGCGTTTGAATACGGTAGTAGCTGTGAAGACTCTAAAGGTGAGTATTGTTGTCACTCTGCAGACCGTCTTTTGCCGTGTGGTATGCCATTTAAGCGAATTACGCACCGTGGTTTTACTTTGACGGAACTGAGCATAGAGAAAACCCCAGCCGTTTTCGTACTCATTACAATCAGGTCCTGATCGCCCCTGAAATCTCGTTTCTGCCCGTTTGTTTCCTCATTTATGTCATGATTCATCTCTCTATTCTCCGGTTTGGCATTTTGATACATTTTTCCCTTTGTCTCTACTCACCAGCTCTTAAACCCGAAGCGAACGGGGACGATTCGGTTAAATCAGCACCTACATTTGTCTTTGTTTCTGTCCCAAGTGAAACTATTTTTTTTTCATCTCTTATCCTGTCCAAGTTTGTCTTTAACTAAGCATAGTTAACGCCCAACTGATTCCACTTGGTATTGAAAAATGATGCAACGCGCTCACCTAAGTGATGCAATTAGGTATACCCACGGATTATTCATTTCCAACCTACGCTGAATTCGTTATCGCTTCTTCATAACTGCCATTTCTTTCGACTATATTCGAACGACTTGCTTGCACTCCCGACCCACACAGTCTGATTATCCTTCCCCATCTGAATAAAAACTACCAATTCTGACGTCCATAAATGGATTGGAACAGGTTTTCAAAGGTACGCACCAAGTCTGTATTTAGTTATCTACTGAGTCAAGTTCTCGTAGAGCTAACACAACTGTAGTAGGTGCTTTTTTTAAGCTTTATTTTTGAATTTTTCGGCATATCACTGAGGAGACTACAAAAGTTTCCCTTCCGTTTAGTCGTCTCTAGTTCGTTTATCCCCGCTCCCCTCTTTGTTACTCGTCATAGCAAGATGTAAACCTGAACGTGAACGACTTTCTGAAAGAAGCTTCCATCATGAAAAAACTGAGACACCGAAACCTCGTCCAGCTGCTTGGTGAGTTTGATTTGGTTTAAATGTGTGGTATCTGCTTCAGGTTTCGTCGTTATTCCCTGAATTTACCTGTCTGTCAGCAGTTGCTACATAGAAATCACCGCTTATTTCTATTGCACAATTCATTAACAATTACTGTTTTCAAATTCACGAGTCTTGCGACTGAGTTCTGTTTTTGAATTGCTGCCGGTCAGTAAACCTTGTTTTGATGTGAATAAAAAACGGATGCTAGTACATCTGAATAACTGGATGAACGATCGATGGTTCTACAATATGGATGTAAGTCATATGTAATTCGGCTGTCATTCAATAGTCAGAGCTACTTAACAGCCCAAATCGGCTGTTACTCTTCCTGGGTCGTCTGTTGGACAAGATTTTGATGTGCGCTATTCCGTTCGCATAGAAGTCAGCGTTACTGTGGGACATGTTGATTTGCATACTCAAGTTGTTGGATAAAGAGCGAGAGAGGTCAGACAGTGTGAACGAGTTTTTTATATTTGATGATTGACTGTCGTGTAAACCGTCACCATAAATAGGTTTTATTCAACTGAGTGACCTATTGTTAGACGTCTTTTACTTGAACTGTTTGAACCATTTCCAGTTCTAGTTCACGTTAATAATGTGAATTAGAACTGGATGGTACACATGCTGGTTGGTCGTACACGTATCAGTCGCTCAAGTTTGTTACTGGTCTTGGTAAAACAGCGCGACGAACGACAAAACCCGAGCTAGTCAAGACAAAAGAAATTTCCGTTTAACTGATTCATCTTCCTCTCGTTATCGACATATATGTTGTTGTTGTTATTGATGTTGCCTTTGCTGCTGTGATTGTTGGAGTCGGTGTTGGTCTACATGTTAAATGGAATAATTCTAGATTCCAACCGCAAGCAATCTCTGGCATCAATCTGTAGTCTTTTGTGCATTTAAGGATGTACAGGGGATGTGGGTTGAATTTTCACGACGACGTCTGATTTGGCTTTTTCACTGGGCGATAACTCGCCTTCGCAGTCTGATTTCATTCAGGATATAGCTTACAAATAGGACAGGTGGACAAGATTATCAGTCGCTGATGCGAAATTTTTTAGTAGTGAAATAGTTAAGTTGTTAACAGAATGGTAGATCTTTCAGTCAGAACACTGTGCCGACTACTGGAGATCAGTGATTGACTTGAACAGCTGTTTCATTCTCTTGAGGGGTTCATACAAAAATGAATATATATATATATATATATATATATATATATATATATATATATATATATATATATATATATATATTACTACATTTGGTGTTCAGAAGTTCGATTTTCTTTCGTCTGGTCGGGTTGCTCCTGTTTCACTAGTCAGATATCAAGTTCTTCACCTGTAAATTAAAGAGGCAAATCAAATCACACTGAAGTCATCCGGTATTCTTTAGAAGTGCCTGCACGTATCCTATCGAATGTGTCATTTCTATCTTATACTTTGCTACTAGTCACCCTGGTTTTTTGTAATGTTCGCCATGCCAAAATCATCGTTCAAAGCAGGTGACTAGCTTCCTGTTCGCATCACTGCGATTATTTGTTTTCGCTTTTCGAACTGATTGCTTTCTCTTGACACCCATCATTCCTAACCAAAGGGAGCAGATATGACCGTCCCCGTTACTGGTGTACTGCTGATACTCATTGTGTCGGTTGATCAATTCTCATTTTTTTAAGGATTCTGCGTTCATTCTAAGTGGTATTTCAGGGTTTTACGCATACGGACTCAAGGTTTCTTTTGTCCAGATGTGATCTGTGTTGCACCTCCACTGTGGCGGTTCAATTATAGACAAGTCAGTCAGTTGGGAATCGTTCATGTACCTACTGCATAAGCGCATCACAAGAAGGCTGTCAAGGGTCATCGTTGTCACGACTACTAACGTCTTAGATCTGACGTTGTGGATGACTTAATTCTAATCTATTTTTTGACTATTCAACTTACCGAATGGATTGCATAAAGGAGTCACAACGAAGAACTCTGAATATGCTGAAGCGTGTACATGTATGTATGTATTTGTTTTTTATTACTAGGTTGCGCATGAGTGTAATGGAATGGGTGTACGCCATAGTCACAAGGGCCCGCTGCACCGTCAGAGGTAACCGGCAACCAGAGCTCGTGATTTAGAATGGAGAATCTCATAGGGTTCAAATAGGTCAGGAGTGGTACCCAGCCAGACGACGGTGGATTGCTGCCTACCACCAGAGTAATCGGTGATGGCGAGGATTCGAACCTCAGACCTCCGAGGTGTCAATAAGACGCTCTAGACCACTCGACTACCACCGATCATATTGCATGTATGTATGTATGTTTGTGTTTCACTTCATAAGGCAAGTCTCACCCTATCAGGATATGGTCCACAATGAACCTTTTCTCTATGTGGTGTTCACGGCATTTGTCTTTTATTGTACTGCATTTGAAGGCGTCGTTTGCCAGAAACAGTTTCGGGATGAAAGAAATGTTTATATTTTCTAGCTCGAACCATGGTGAATAAGATCGACCTCGTATTTGGAGTACCAGCTAGTCCCTCATCACCACGGTTTTTCTTGCGCTGGTGTTCCCCTTCATTTTGCGACGCTATTGTTCGCGCTTTTCTACGTCTGTCAGCAGGTTTGACATACTCTTAGCTTACCTTTATCTCAATAATACAGGTGCGTTATTCACAGGCTCGACGACCAAAACATCGGCTCGTTTTCCTGTTGAGGTTCATATTTCAAAATGAAAATGAATGTAAATGTTTTTTACTGAAATGCTCCCTTGTTTTCCAGCATCCTGAATTATTGGTGAATTAATTTGCTCAGTAGTAAATTTTGTAAGAACACCGATTTCTAAGAAGAAAGCCACAAGGTGCCACTTTATTCTGTGCACTTCTGTGGCTCTCAAAGCATTGAAGATGAAAACATCAGTTTGTATATTATTCGTCGTGCTCCATGTTGTTAGTGTACGTGGTCCACTCTATGACGTCTAAGATGAAAAATGTGCACATGATAACTTCTACAGTGTTATTCAGTTTGCTTTCGGGAATAAGTGTTGACTGAAAACGTCTTCAGTATGATTATTTTATGCGTCAGTAATGAGAAATTCCCATTTCAATGATAGCATTCGTATCTTACAAGTTTAGAGTTTTTCTCTACATTTCCTTTTACACCTTAGAGTACATCTCATCCCATCAACGCTCTTTGGATGTAAGCATACGGGCAAGGGAATTTAGATGTGTATTTTTCGCACTTGAAGATACTGTATTCGGTTTCGACGACATCCTTAACTGGTTGTCATCTCCGCTCCACGTATTGAGTTTGTCATCTTTTTGGTAAACAATATCGAGCCCTCACTCGTAGATTTTGTTGTGCTATTGGTTAGGCTACAGAGAATCACGAGCATAATGGCAATTCTTTGACACGCCGACAGATTGATATAAGATAATACTGGTGATGTTTAGGGCTGAAGCTTTAAGAAAAGAGGTTGCTACAGCGTTCTGCTATCCCTTTGCACAGAGGTTTTGTCGTGTTTCCGATATTCTGCTGCAGCCGGTAACGCTACCACGGCCGTAAAGAATGGACTCTTTTGACTCAACCCCTTGTGCGGAACGCTCCACTCACTCTCATCCAATTCCAACGGTTGCCCCTTTGAAGTACATTAGACATTGTCTCTGTTTGGCCGATTTCAGTAAAACGAGAAGAACAGTGGTTAAAATCAATTCTGCTCATTTTGTTCTAGCGTTATTGTGCCGAACTGTCAGCGGTTGGGCAACGCGTGGAAGACGAAGCCCGAATTCTGAGTCAGCGAACACATGGTTGATAATCTACATGTACTGTAAGGGAACTAATCACAGATGGACACACCTGAAATTGTGGGCGATCCGGCCACAATGCGCAGACATCTTCGAAATACCCGTCAAAAGGGTTAGGAAGCGCACGGGGGCGAAGTCGAAAGCAAAGTTGCACGATGAATAAGGGGATGGGGAGCTTTATGTGATTGGCGGTTAAATAATATGGTACGGAGTGCTGTAACAACAGAACGATGCGAGTGTCAAACCGATCGCGGGCCACATATCAAAATACAGACGGTGAATATGTCGAAAGCATTTCACAGCAGGCAGAAAGGGGCTCATAGACTAGTAGATGAGACTCAGCGGGATCTCAGGCAGTCAGCAAGATAGCCCATGTGAGGGACTATCAATGAAGCTGTCAACCGTCAACAATCAGACCAAAGGAATCATGCCAATAGCCGCAGGCATTTGGTCAGGACGTAGCCAAAATATTCGTACAGTCGGAGCATCAATATTGCTACAGTGCCGTCCGAAAAAAGGACAATTTTAACGTCCAAATCGGCGAAACAATCGTTTTTCATTCTCAAGCTATTTGCAGATTACAGAGTAGACATTAAACGAAGATTATGAACATAGACATGGGATAAACACCAACCATCAATTACCCTTGTCGTGTGATTGGTTTATCTAGCTGACGCACTCTAGGTAACTGGACGGTAAATTCATGCGGCCTTGGTCAATCTTGGACCATGAAAGTTAAAGTATCTGGATCAAGCGGTTTTGGGCGCACAGGTCAGGGGTCAACTTCCTTATTCCAATTGCCTCGACTATCGCTAGAGTTTTGCAACTGAACACCTTTACATTTGTTTGGAGGGAGGGAGCCCGATAAACAACTTTGAAAGCAGCGTCCGGGTTCACCTGATGTCCAATTTCAACCGAATGCGCTAAGATTGCGCTGTTTAGCGATCCAGTTCGTCCTTGACTCAACCAGCGCGGATGATGCTCTTTAGTCCCAGTTAACAGCTGTCGTGCCTTTCGACCTACATCAGATGCGTCACAGACCCATCTAAAAGAGTAAATAACCATTGATGAGATCAGCATCCGCAGTATATCCTTGTTCTGAATCTGGATCAGAGGAGCACCTCGAAATACAACGTGGTGTGGCGCCACTGAACGTATTTTGAATTTATCTCCCCAGTCGATGGTTTAAGATTTCGCTAACAGTATCACCTTCAAATGACAAGCTGATATAAAGATCTTTCTTGACTACGGTTTCCACGGGGATTTTCATCACTTTCGATAAACCGATCCGAGTAACTGTTCTCGCGTAGGCTGTTTGGTATTAGCGCCAATTCGTCCTCCCAAGCCTCTGCAGAACAAATTTTCCTCGCTCTGAAGATCAAGCATTTCACTAAGTTCATATAGACGGCTGTAGAGTTTGTCCAAAAAATCCGGGCTCACTTCAGTCCGGTTGAAATCCTGTCATAGTGTCGAATTCCATTTTATACCACTCTCTCTCACTGAACAATAACGTCTATTGTATATTTTTGGCTACTGAACGTAGTATCAATGATACAAACTGGAATTTGACCCTACGTCAAGATTTCGACCTGATTGAGGTAATCTCGAATTTTATGGATAGTGTACATGTTTTACCGTCTTGATTTGTCTCGCTGCTCAAATACAGATGTTCCTCTTTAGTCTTGCTCTCTTCGTTACAATATGACTGATCACGATCAATGTTCAACTTGGGGTTGTATGGCAGTCTGAAACAAGTGGTTCAAATCACGGGCCAAGCGGGGAGAAGGCGATCAGCGACGCCACTGGTAAATGGACAGCACGAAGGGTCATTAAACGGACCGTACTGCCGGAATGAAGCATAAATACAAGTGCGTAAATAATATCATCAGTAGAAATGGAGATGGATACATGTTCGGTCCACTTGATCGAGGTGACTGGGTCAAGGTCAAAGATCAGATCAGTAATGGTAACAAATTCAACATTGTTTCTTGGGTCGGGGCAAAGTACATGTGGGAAGCACAGTCAGTGGAGCACCACTTGGTCCACTGTGGGAATTTCAACATGTGAATTCAAAACGAGTACACACATTTTCCGCCAGCATTTGTCCACCCATTTTTCTCAACTTTCTGAAATAAGCCGATCACTCTATTCCCAACTTAACAGTCACGGTTACACATCAGCAGCTAAGCTGTCAATTTATCCGCATACTTATAAACCTAGAAATGTAAATGCCTGGAATTACATGTCAAAAATAAATTTGTTCTTGTTGCTGTTGTTGTTCTGTTCACATTTTCTGTCGGCAAAATCCATTATCCGCAAAGCGGGTGTAAGCAATTAAAGTTGACTGTATCGGATGCACAATATTACTACTACTTATTCGTCCAACACTTTCTAGTCTTGATAGTTTGCTTTCGGAATTCTGTTATTTTTTACGGTTTGATATTGACCCATGACAGACACTGTGGCTTTGATACAACTGTTCGGTTTATTCGTCTGTGTACTATTTTTTTCCGCGGTTGGTTCAGATCTATTCTCATGATTATTGCTACAGTTCCAAAGTAGACGTTGTTTGGCACGTTTCGGCTTCTAAAAAGCAGTCCAGAACAGAATAGAGAATTCAAAGTCTATCCCGAGAAAGTAGAGTCAAGGATGCATTTTATTCGATTCAATCCTTGCACAATAATCGACCTTATTCACAGGATACTAACGAGGTGTGGTCGCTTATCTCTTGGGTACTAAAACCAAACGATTTTTAGGGCAGTATTTTGATAGTTGCGTAATGTGCTTCAATCTTCCACCGTTTTTGTCCATCGTGTTGCCGGTTTACGAGGTTGTTTCTGTCCTGACGTGTGATTTTCGGAGGGTTGTATTAGACTACAGTATCCCCTTATTTCGCGCCCAATTTCTCGTCTCGTTTACATGTCACAAGTTCATTCTTATGGGGAATTTTGAATCCAGATAGTATGGGATGTGCCAACGCGGCCTTGAATGACCGTCCTTCTGTCTGCATTAAAGTGCAACTTGCTGTCCTTCCTCTGAAACTAGTCGATTTCCTTTCATAAATGAACTAAAGGTATTAAGTTATTGAATGCAACCATATTCGTTTCATGAGAGTATCCAGTGGATAAGCGAATTACATTAATTAGCGTGTCACTTGTTACTTTATTGCCGTTATTTATATATTATTTGCACCCTTTCTTGGGTTCATTGTTACTTATAATTAATAGCTCTTCACTTTCTACGACGGTAGTACGTCTGAATTCCACTAGATTCTAGTAAATCAACAAAGATGCTGAAGGTTTCTGGACCCTTTCTTTGTCCTTCTGGTTTCCGCTGTTTACTTTGCTTTCGACTTTTTTTCACTTAATGCTTACGTTCATTCTGCCCCCGACCGGACGAGGCTGTGAGGTAACAACTAAAGTCAAAGCACAGAAGTGCAAGATTAATGGTTGAATGAACTGAACTGAACTACTGGATCAACAAAAGTTAGTCGGGAATTTCGGTTGTCAGTGATAGTTAGCCGAAGAAACTGTCAAACAACAAAATGATCGATTCCTTGTTGCATTTGTCGTGTTATTTTGATTTTAGGTACCCCACGTCGCATTTGTGAACATGACCGCTTGAATTTGCTTCACGCTTTTCCCTCGTTTTTCGGTTATCCTATTCCCTTTGGTTTTGCTTGCTTTTCCAGGTGTATGCACCCGTGAACCTCCGCTTTACCTCATAACTGAGTACATGAGTAACGGTAACTTGCTAAACTATCTACGCACACGGAGTCCCGGTGAACTGACACCGCCAGTGCTGCTCTATATGGCAGTTCAAATCGCTTCTGGAATGTCTTATTTGGAGGCGAACAATTTCATTCACAGGTGAATAACTGCCACCTATTAGAAGCATTTATTTCAATGACTTGTGCGTTTCACGTTTACTTTTTCTGCACAATAATGATCCATTTTCCAGAATAATGTAGTATATTGATATAGGTAGAAAAAGTGGATTGTAACTCTTTCCAGAATGCTTTTAAAACTATCTGCCAGCTTCGCGGTTTAAAAGTAACTTGGTCTGTTTTTTTTTGTCTGCACCAGTTCCTGGATTGCAGTTTCCTGTCATTTTTGATCATTATTTGTTTATGGAAATATTTTGATTTTTGTGTACTATCACCCTGATATTGATCACCGGAGATAATTCGAGAAGCATCGCATGAGGATTGCCATGAATGACTAGCATTACGTTCATCAAGCCGTCGTTGTTAAGACTCGAACCCCCTCCCCACCCCCCGGAAAGAAAGCATCAGCCCCTTGAGCTATCTAAGTGGGCCATCATCCGATTTTGTTGACATGATGTGCATAAGTACAACGGAAACGATAACATTCTTGCAAAACGGTAACCGACCCTCTTGCTGCTACGTTGATATCGTGTTAATTGTCTGCACAACTTTATTGACTTTCAATTTAGCATACATTGTAAAGATAAAAACGTTGAGTTCTACAGCTGTAACAGACATAAACGATTTTCAGTAAGTGGACTACGGAATTAAGTACTGGGGATAAATTGTATCCAGTGTCATTTCCGTTTGGCTCTGTTGGCATGTGTCCCTTCCAGAATGAACGTTAACCTGATGATTCATCAATAGATGCTGTGCACCAGAGAACTTTTGTTCGGATTATTGTGCAAGACAGTCTGCGGTTATCAAATATACTCACTTATACATTTAGTTCACTCTACTCGTGCAGCTCTTTTCAGAACTCGATAATCAACCGTTAAACCCTTTTGGTCTGGATCGATCCGATTGTGAGACACTGTCGTGATACACGGCTTGTCACTGTTAACCGCATTGTTAGTGCAAATAGGAAACAACCAAAGTGTGTCTCATAAGCTAACACCAGTTCAGAGACTCAGTTTGCCAGTGTTAACCGTGGGATCACACTATTCATCCGTCGCAATATACTTGTTACAAATCAGCAACAGAGTGCATATCCACTGATTCTCTGCTGGAATTTAAATCCAGCACGCAGGATTGAGTCCGACAAGTTCATGATCAGGTTATCCGGGTTGATTGGGATTGGTTTGTTTCAGTTTATCCGACTTCAACTCTACCTGTATGTTGATTCATATCAATAGGTGCTCGCTTCTAGATATTTTCGACCATTTAAGATGAAGTGGGTGAGACATATATATACATATACATATACATATATATATATATATATATATATATATATATATATATATATATATACATCGGGTCCGAAGCTGAAGATGAGTGTACACCAGCGTCTTTTCTTTTTATTACCACACGCGTTTTTGTTAGATATTTGAAGGTGTTCTTTGACGGCCAATTGGCCGAAGGACTTCCTAGGCACACCGCACAGCATTTGCACCGCTGACTGCAGTCCTTAGTCATATTCTTTAAAGTGTGATGCCTTGGACCCCCTACGGTTTAGTTGAGGTCCGCCGACCGATATTTCCTTTGCAAACTACCCATAAGCCAAGTCATGATCTGTTTGTCAAGCCGCTTCTTCCTGCCACTTGTAGGAGGCTCAAGTAGCACACGGTAACACAGACGATGGATAGGCAGCGCAAAACATCTTCAGCTCAATGGAGACATTGGACAATGGTTATTTCGGTTAGGGATCGGTTATCTGCACCAACACAATAACATGTGGTGTTATCACTACACGCCAAAAATGCTTTGGAGACATCGGTGGTCGAGTACGGATAATGCAAATAAACGGGCGTTGTCAGCCCCAACCAGCTTCCTCCGGCTGGTCAGCCTTTTATTTGAAATAGTAGGGGAGATGTTAAGACTCAACGTTTATGACAAAGGTGTCGTTGATCGGAACTCATCTTGTCTGTTGTGATGATAATGTAACACATGTACAGATCTTTAAGAATATTACCGTTAAAAACGAGAATTGATAAGCCTTTCTCCTCTTTAGTTTACAAATTCCCACTTGCGGTACTCCGACATAGACCACTCACTGTTTAAACTGATTTCATTCATTGGAGGGCCACCGAATTACTGGACGCCAAAATTCACTCCTGTCTCATGATGCTTTCGTCTAATAAAACCCCAGACTGAAGGTGGCCGATAGGTGAAGAGTTCTTCAGTACTCTGTCAGATGAATAATACCACGCAGATCACGCATAATTGCTTCAATCAGCGCTGGCGTTGGTAGTTCGATTTTTTAATGGGATTTTCAAAATAGTTTGCTGAGTTCCTGTCTTTCTTTCTCGGAACTGTTTAAACTGACGTTTGGCCATAATTGCGGTTTTTTAGTCTCACCACTGCGCACGCATGATGGGCAACAGTGGCATCCACTTTATTCGTGCTAATGTCACCACAAGAGCACGCGGGCGATGGTACCTGATTTTCAGACTTCACATCACAATCTTATCGAAAACTATTGTATTTCCGATACACCGGTAATGTTTGCTCTCTCACTCCATTCTCTCCGTCGGACGTAGCCTGTTGCTTTCATTTGCTATGAATGACTCATTAACTCCTAGTTCAGACGAACTCCGTAATCGGTACACACACATATGCACACGCATTCTCGTATATCGGACACTACCATACGTCACGTTGGACACTACTAGCACCACTTAGATCGCACAACTAATCAGCCAACCGTTCCAGTGTAACTCCCACCCTAAACTTTTGATAGAACAGGGTGGTTAAGTGGTAAGTTTTTTGGGAAACCGAATCATCTATTTCCCTTAACCAAAAAGCTTCGAATACACGTACCCTTTTGGCATTCGGGTCGTTGTTTGTTCCGTTTAACAGCCCTTTGCCCTCCGGAGGTTAGTAAGGTAGAGATTTTGAGCCACACAACTTAATCTGTGGTCCCTCGTTTTCTTCATTTATCGCAGAGATGACCGGAACAGCTGTCGCCCACTGTCCATTCTCGATACTGCCGTTGTTTGTTTGTTTGTTTGTTTGTTTGTTTGTGTGTGTGTGTGTGTGTGTTGTGCACGCGTTTACCCATTGTCTCTCATGGACGGATATATGTGCACATAGTGCGTCTGTCAGCCGTGCGCAGTCGAAGCTGGCTAACCCCAGGCACACAAAGTCGCACTAGGCCTACTGTGGTTTAGTGTACTGACCACAGATTCCGCGGTTCCCAGCACTGGGACGATCGTTGTGGCAGACATGCTGCTTTTGAAGAGAATAATTCTAATCTCTGAAAACCGAGTGATTATTCCGGACTGTACCTATACTTATCTGGGAAAGTAAAATATACTTTATCGAGTAACCACAGTTTGAAAAACGGAAAACCGAATTGGTTTGCTTTCACTAGATCCCGAGGGATTTCCTGCTGGCTTCCTTGGACATGGCATTTTCTTATGCCATTCTCAACTGTGACGTACGCCGTATAAAATGGTTTATTAGGTTTTCTCACTTCATGTCTTCGATTGTACATATCACAGGCTGTGCAGTTTGATGTGTGTTGTATTGCATTCAGGACCTCAGTAAGTTAACAAACTCACATTTCATCCAAAAAGAAAGAGGAAAGCTGATCACTGTCACTTTGAAATGAACAGAAACAAACTGGTTCAGTCACCGAGGTTAATGCGAAGTTCCTTCAGGACCTTGAACTATCAACGAGAGCACGTGGTAAGTAAAACACCAAAGTTATGGTAAATATTTATACGGAAGGGTATAAGTCCCAATTGAGGACGTGTGGAGGAGTGCGAACGACACGCAGATATGTCATGGCACAAGGAATGAGTGAAGCTCGTTAGAGATAAGAGAGCCTATTGGAATCAAAGAAACAACTGATGATGACCATCACATGGTGTAGTGTGAGAAAATCTTTCCCCGTTAGACCAGAAAAAATTACGGGAAGGCACTAGCGTAAGGTTGAGAAAATACATTGATGGACAAAAGAAAAAACAACATCGTCTGGTACCAAACTGCCTTTGTCTGTGAATTGTAAAAGACAATCTTCGCAGTTTTCCACACAGTCCATAACATATTGACACGAATTTGCGATATTTTGGGTTCACAGCTGTAATATTACTGATTTGAGAAGTTAAATATGTACATTCAGACCGTTGTCAGTTAGCTTTAGTGAATAAATTTCGTCATGAATATTATAAGTCGCACAAACTTCGGTTAGTCACAGAATTTTGGCATGATACCCGGTTCCCTTCGAAAGACTAGAAGTTAAGTATCACGATATGAACAGTTTAGCTGGCCGCACGCTAGTGTAGTTACTCCTGCGTCAACAACTGCGACTCCTTGGGTGGTATAACTTGAGCCCCCATCGGAAGTAGAAGTGGAGTCATGCATTCGATCACTAAAGCGAAGGAAAGCGACAGGTCCCGACGAACTTCCTCCAGTTCTTTTCAAACTGGGTGGTAATGTTTTGTTAAAATCACTTGCTGCTTTGCTCCGTGGCATTTGGAACGAGGAGTGTATTCCGTTAATATGGAGTGAGTCGTTGATTGTTCCCATCTTCAAGAAGGGAATACGCAATGACTAGTAACCATCGTGGGATTAGCTTAATTCCGATAGTCACTAAAGTATTAGCCTCAATTCTACTGCACCGTCTTACACCGGCTCGCGAGAGGAATGCCCGCGAACAGCAGGCTGGATTCCGCCCAGGTCGAGGATGCATGGACCAGATTTTTACTCTTCGCCGACTACTTGAAACGCGTCACACGCACCGCCGACCGACAATAATGACTCAAAAGGCGCTTTCGAGCTGCGCTTTTCAGAACTCTTCATCGAAAAGGTATTCCCCAGAGATTCGTGAACCTACTGAGATCATTGTATTCTTATACTTCTGGCCGCGTTAGAGTTTACGGTGAACTATCCGGTCGGTTCGAAACGACCAGTGGTGTTCGACAAGGGTATCCTATGTCTCCATTCCTGTTCAACTTCGTCATGGACGAAATAATGGAGAATGCGCTGCAAAATCTTCAGGATGTAGGCGTCGAACTAGGAAATAGTGAAAAGCTGTGTGACCTAGATTACGCAGACGACCTTGTCTGCTTGTTCGAATCCACGCAACATGCTCAACGTGCACTAGATAGACTCTCAAGAGCTGTAGCTCCATTCGGCATGCGCTTTTGCACCTTCAAAGTGCAAGGTGATGTTACAAGACTGGACGTCAACGATTCCGAGCTTGATGCTCGATGGGGAGGTGTTTTCAATTGTCGACCACTTCACCGACCTCTGGAGCAGCGTGACGACGGATGGGAGCACAGTAGTAGAGGTGAGCACGCGGATATCCAAGGCTCGAGCGGCGTACGCTGGACTGAAGCACTTGTGGCGTCGATCTGATATTTCACCGAAGTTGAAAGGTCGTGTATACTGTGCTGCAGTGCGTTCAGTTTTGTTGTATGGTTGTGAAACTTGGAGTCTGTGCGCTGAAGATAGTTGTTGTCTTAAGGTTTTCGACCAACGATGTTTACGTAGTATTGCTAAAATCGGGTGGATTAGCCGAGTAAGCACCGATGAGGTCAGAAATCGAGTATTGGGTACTAATTCGGAGAACGTTTTGTCACAGCGTATCCAGCTTAGTAGACTTCGCTGGTTTGGGCATGTGTTACGTATGTCAAACACACGTCTACTGTACCGTGTCCTATTCTCCGTTCCTCCTAGGGAGTGGAAGAGACCACATGGAGGTCAACAGATGACGTGGCAGCGAGGAATGAGAAAATGTACAGCAGACTTAGGAAAAGTAGGTGCCTCAAGTCTTCGTGGTTGGGGTCCAAAAGATCCGTCTACCAGTTGGCTGGAGACACTGAAGGATATGGCAGCGAACCGCGAGCAGTGGCGATCGTGTTGTCACTTTCTATCGTATCAGAATGATTGATCGATGTTTGTTTGTACAGTTAGACTGTGCATTCCGTGTGTTGGCTACTAGGGCATTCTTTCCTTTTCCCACCCATGTAGGTCCATTCCCTCTCCATCTTGTATATTCACACTTCCTAATTCAGCGTGCAACATGGTGAGAAAGACAGTGGTCAGTGGGGCTTGCCCTACTGTTTAACGCTGTACGATGATGATGATATGAAACATTTCCCCCTGCTGTTGGCATCTCCATGATTTAATTCACGATCGTTGAGGTATCAACATTCCTTGAACTGTCTACCAGTGTTCCAGGCGTTGGTTTTTAGGCAGCACTTCTGAATTCGTATTTCAGAGTCTGCTGGATGAATATCTAATGTTCATTAAAGTGGTTATTCTCAACTACCCACTTTGTACAGTTGCATATAGGCTGCTGACTTATTCGATGAGCTTTTCGACTGGTATTTATCAGTTTTATCTTGTTTATTCTTTTCTACCCATACTGTCAGAGATTTAGCTGCCCGCAATTGCCTAGTTGGCGAACGGCATCTGATTAAAGTGGCGGATTTTGGTTTGGCTCGGTACATGCAACGACAAGACACGTACACTGCTCGCAACGGAGCCAAGTTCCCGATCAAGTGGACGGCTCCCGAAGGTCTGGCTTATTACGTTTTTTCGTCGAAGTAAGTCTTCTATTGCCATACACTCTATTAACTTACTTGCTACATATTTATTCGTTTTGCAAAGTCAACACGCCTGACACTCGATTCTGTTCGACCGAGAGCGTAGGCCCTTCGTTACCATGTTGCGGTTTCGCGGTAATGCTTATCAAGCATCAGTTCGCGGATAGAGAAACGGCCACTCCCGCGGTTAACCGTGAATAATGTGACCTCACCAAATAAGTGATCGTAGATAATCAGCAGCACTGTTCGAGGATGTGGTGCCGTCTTCACTTGGCTGGTACTCTGCACTCTAAAACGCCACATAAGCCTGCTGATGGTACTGTGACGTGGCTAGTGTAGCCCGCCGCTAATCAAGACCAACGAGGTTTCTGGAAGAGGGAAATATCCACACAATTGGCTACCAGCTTATCTGACCAACGCTGCTGCTTTGTACGACGTGCCTGGCTACACACATGCTAGAGGTATATCCTCGTATAAAAAGGCCTACCATCGAATGGACGGCCGAGTAAAACAATAGCCCACAGCCCAAATGGTCCACATGAACACATCTTTCTGCATTCAGTTATCTGATTCACAAGCTTTCTAAGATCTTTTCCGCAGACAATGGCAAAAGGGTGCATCGTCTAAGTAGTATATCACATAACTAGACGATATCCTCGCGTGCTAATGTGCACACTTGCCAATGTTGATTGACAGGGATCACAAATCAGACCATCGAATTCCCAGTAGGTCATTAATATAAGCCAGGAAGAGCAGTGGACCTAGAACCGATCCTTGTGTCACATCACTGGTAACCAGTTGTCATGTCAGCATTGACTAGGCTACTACTACTGTGAAGATCCTCTCTTTAAGGAAGTGTGCGATCCATAGGATGAAAGAATTCACAACGCGGGAGGTCTTGAGCTTACCCCTTAGGCGATCATGCGGAACTTTGCCAAAGCTTTGCTAAAATCCACGAAGATTGCATCTCTAGGATACCCCTCGGTCTTGGCATTCGCCCAGTGTTCCTACGCTAACAGCAAGTTTGTTAGGCGCTATCTGCTTTTCCAGAAACCATGTTGTTTTCGGCTTTGTAGGTCGTTGGGGAATTCGTTGCACACGTTCACGAAGCTGGTAGTAATTGGAGAGTCGATCGAGACGGTCAGTCTTTGTCATAACAGGGCTGTATGAAAAGCTTAACCAATGGGCTTAGCCGAGTGGGGGGGGGGGCGTGTTTGGGTTCTGAAAACCGTATACGGGGTGGGTTAAGACTTTGTGTTACATGAATAGGTGTAGCCGTCAGTGGCGAAGTTGCACTTTGAGTGTTTATTCGTGAATCTGATTCTCACTCATAGCGCTCTTTCTCGTCTACTCTTAGTGCATCGATCCATTTCACTGTCGATCGAGTGAGATCGTGAAGCAGAAATTGAGGCCATGTAAATGCGAAGTTGATGATTGAAATAACTGAATTGGTATAGAAACGGCATTGAGTGCCACATGAGAGCGCTAGTGTATTAAACTGATCTACCGGTTACCACAATGTTGCCCCGAATATTGGCGTAGCATGTGACCCCAGCATGCAGTGCACTTTCTCGTCCTGCTCTCGGTGCTCCTTTTAGTTCTGGTTTGTCGATGTATCCTGACATGTTAACAGTGGTTGGGCTGCAGAGTACAGAAGCAGTGATTTGCTTTAAAACTGAAGGTCACTTTGTGTCATGTTCTGTTTACAGTGTCCCATAAACTGGATATAAACCATAGTGAAGGTTTAGTATTCACATACATACGTAGTGACAGTCATATCAGTTGGTTAACAAGCTTCTGGGAGATATTACTATGGTTCCGGTTTAATCTTCCCACAGAAAGACCTTCGGATAAATACAAAACTAATATATATATATATATATATATATATATATATATATATATATATATATATATATATATATATATTCTTTGCACCGGCTTGGGATCACGCACGATGCAACAGCAATAATTACAAAACCTGGGTAAAAAACATCAAAGTATACGGAACAGTTATTCCATTAGTTGTTTCTTCCATGGTTGTGGACTTTTATACTACCCGGTCGCCCAGTCCATAGTAGGCCTTTTTATACGCGAATACACCTCTAGCATGTGTGTAGCCAGGCACGTCGTACAAAGCAGCAGCGTTGGTCAGATAAGCTGGTAGCCAGTTGTGTGGTTCATTCCCCTCTTCCAGAAACCTTGTTGGGTAGGTAGAACACTACAACGGGCTATGGTCTTGACTAGCGGCGAGCCACACTCGCCACGTCACAGTGCTATCAGCAGATTTATGAAGCATTTGATTGTTGTTATTGTTACTCAATCTTAGCAGAGGAGGAGACGACGAGACTGCACCTTGGCGTGGTGTAATGGCTTGCGTGCCTCCATGACCCAAAGATCTGTGCTGGACGCCTTCCCTAAGCCGGAGATGCAATCATGCCAATGGGTAGAGGCCAGACGATGTCCAATCTCTCAACCATTTGATGGGCAGCATCTGGTTCTATTCACTATGCTCCGGGAGAGGTCACTTCAGCGACTAAACAATGAGAGAAGCAGCTTTACGTTTTAAAAACCTTCACTAGATGGACGTAGGAGTGGAGTATCTGGGAGTTCTCTGAATATTGGGAGAAGTCATCACACTTCATTGGGCAGCTATCCCCGTGTAAGCTGGGCAGCCCCCAGTTCAATGGATTCTGCCCTGTCTACATTCCGCTTGCTCCAGTGGGTGCATGGGGCTGAGGACTGAATCCGAATAGCAGATCAATAACGAAACACCAGCGAAGAGAAGACAAAACACATGCAGTAATCAGGTCTGACGTGATAGACCAGGAGAAGTTCCTTCACTAGTTCTTCGGTCACGTTCGCGTGCTGGGTTAACGTTCTACTGCCTTTTGGGTGAAACGCTCGAGTCAAAGGCTCCGGTTAGGGTTCCCAAAGAAAAACCCCTTCTACGGTGTGGACATCCGCGAAGTATGATGTGCCCAGAGATTTCCACTGGTCAGTCGAGAAACATTCCTTATTTCTCTGCTCTTCATCCTTCGCGTTTCAACTCTGAATGCGTTCGAGTAGCCGCAATGAGTCGTGACTGTTAACTTCTAGCTCTCGGAAAGGGTAGCAAATTAGAGACAGGGGAAAAAGAGAATCCGTTCTTCGACGTAAGCATCCTTTTTACTTAGCTGCTTTCAGCGTCCGCACACTTTTCCAAACAGGGCAACAGGCTGCCCTAGCTAGAACTCTTGAAACCTTTAACATAGACGTGTGTTGTCTCCGGAACACGCATACAAGACTCAAGTTCAGTGTTAATACTTCGCTGGGCTTCTCGTTTCACTCTTCGCATGTCGGGTGATTCGGTGTTTAGTGCTCGTGGTCAGGCTGGCGTTGGCATCGTTCTAAGCGTAAAGGCTGAGTGTACATTGCTCTATTGGATCTCGGTCAGCAGCCCTCTGTGTGCAGTTTGGTTGAATGATTCAGTGCATGTCAACAGCACCGATGCCTGTTTGTCAATTCCGTGTCTGCCCCAACTGACTGCAGCTCTCCTGAGGCTAAAGAAGAATTCTACCAGGATTTGTCTCAACTTCTCCGTGGCGTGCGCTCTGCGGACAACATGGTTGTTGCTGGTGATTTCAATGCTCGAGTCGGAAGCCTGGACGAGATGGAGAGGAATATGGGAGGCCGATATTACGTTCCAGCCGATCGAACTGATAACGGTGATCGACTCGTTCAACTATGTTCCGACCATGGACTATTCCTTGCGAGTACAAATTTCCCACACAAAAAGCGACACAGGCAAAGCTGGCGTCCTATTGCGCCTTCACAGCGTTGGACTCAGATCGACCATGCTGCTGTCGGTTACCGCTGGCGCGGATCAATTCAAGACTGTCGATCATGTTGGTCCACGCCTGTATACACTGATCATGCGCTTGACAGCGCGCACTTCAGCTTGCGCCTCGTCGGTGGTCGAAACAACGCCAAAGCGAACTGTCCCCTTCAGCTGCTACTACACGATAACCAGCGATCTGCTTTCCGAACAGAATTATCCACCAGGCTATCGATGGGATGGAATGCCCAGGATCCGGAACAGCGATGGACAGAGATCAAACAGGCTCTACGTGCGGCTGCCAATGTTGTCCAAGGTCGAACAACTTGACACACACAGAAACGATGGATGTCTCCATCCTCAGTTGCACTGTTAGATGTGTTCAGATCGATTCTCCCACATTCCAGGTACGATGAGACACGAAGATGCCTTAAACGCCAATTGATTCAGAGCCTGAGAAACGACCGTGAGCAGTAGTGGATTGTGAAGCATAGAGAGATGGGAAAAACTGTGGCAATTGGCAACAGCCGCAGTTTTTTCCGCCTCATTAGACAAACCGGTCCATGTAAACGAGGTGTTAGCGAATTGATCAAAGAAGCGAATGGCTCACTGATTCAAACTCAGGAGCGTCGTCTAGTTCGCTGGGCAGAGCATTTCAAGAAACAGTTTAATTAGCCTTTATCCTCTTCAGGTTTGATCACTAGCACAATGGGTACAGCTCCTGTTGTAGATACCAGTTCTCCGTCAGAAACCGAGGTTCTTCGTGAGGTAAGGTATCTTGAACGACATAAGGCTGCCGGTCCGGAAGGGTTGCCTTCATCTATTTTCAAAGACGGTGGCCGAGCACTTTCACTGAGCAATGCTAAAGTTCGGCGGAAAGTCTTAGGTTCAGCAATCAAACCATTAGATGGAACACTTGAGCTGACCAGGCTACAATGGTTGAGACATGGGTTACGGCTGTCCCCTGACAGGATCTCCGGAGTGCTATGTTTGCTGAGACGGCTACTGGTTGGAAGATGAGTAAGGACGGCCAGTCCGTGACGTGGAAGAAAGATATGAGAAGCCTAACTAGTAGGCTTGGCCATGAAGAGCGTGTTAAACTTCCTGGATGGGGTCCAAGAGACCCTACCACTCAATGGTTAGATACGTTGGGGGATATGACTAGATGCCGCGATCAGCGGCGCTCTTGCAGTCACAAACTTTCTTCATCGACTTAATTCCATGAACGTAGTTCTCCTCTTACGCCTTTCATACTCTTTTCTCGTTCATTATTTCCTTTTGACGTAGTCGCTAGGAGATAGCAACCAAAGCCACCTCATCCAGTGCATGTTTAGCGGTTGTCTGAACAGGACAGAACTGGAGAGACTCGGATTCAAATCGTGTTTTATTCACCTAGCTGTCCCAGCTAATGTATGTCAACCTTAAGCGATCAAGTGTTCCGTAAAATATCACCACTTATTTTCTCACCCCACCGATTCCGAGGTGACCAGTCGCTTTATCCGGGGTTCACTTCATCTCGTTCCTTCCTCGTCCTAATCCGAATGGCCGTTTGTGGCTGTGCATCGCTGTGATTGTTTACGTTAGCTCCTAGATCGATTCGTGGTCCGTCGTGATCGATCCGAGTGGCTAATGTTATCTGTTTTTTCTTCTGATAATCACTGCCATGAACATTGCACACGCCTGTCACTCATGGCTTCTCAGTTTTTTCCGCCCGAGGATTTTTTTCTCATCAGATGTTAGAATCTCTCGAAAATATTTTCCCAACTACGGTTATGTCTCAGTTCGGTGACTGGGTAATCTGACACTCATAAGCGCTAGAATTTTGGTTGCTTTCTCGACGTAACTCGCCCATAATGGGTGCAAATCGAATTCAAGGTGATAAATCGCAGAATGGCTCAAGTGGAAACTCGGTAAATGGAGAAAGTTTTGGAATACAGGCGTCTCACTACTCGACAATTGACAGCCTGAAGTGAGAACTTTTTATTCAGCTCGGGATTTTCCATTATCTGAAATCCATCTTACGGCATTGACGGTATTTCTGAATGTTATTTTCGGCCGTCGTGGCAGGTGATGTTCTGACTCTACTTACTCATTTTTGTTTCTCAATCTGCTTCCGCCAAGAAGAGAAAGAGGTCAAATTACAAAACTGCAGCGGCGCGGACAGTAAAGAGAGAAAATGAGATAGTGGCACGTATTCGTCCTTCGATCTTTCTTATCTTTAGTATCAAGATTCATAAAGACTGATGAATTCATAACGGTTTTTCATTCGTGATCGACCTGTGATCCAGAACGTGAAGGCCATCGTTACTCCATATATATATATATATATATATATATATATATATATATATATATATATATATATATATATATATATATATATATATATCAGAAAACAAGGCGTAGGCGAACATATGTTTTCGGTGATTTCATTCTCAAGCCAATTACAATCCCATTTATATGAACCAAATTAGGGAAGGAAAAGGACAAATTTATTCTGTTAGTCAATCAGTCCGTCAGTCACTCGATTGGTTAGCTGACTCATCGATAGATGAACAGGGGACATGGTGAAATCACGTGTCGTCGTCAGAGGCTTGGGTCGGCATCACATTCGAGCATATATATATATATATATATATATATATATATATATATATATATATATATATATATATTCACCGATAACCCGGCACAATGTACAGAGGCGTGGTGCTATGCAAAAACATGAAACAGCAAAATAAAAGGGAAGGATTAAAGGGAAAGTTTCTCAGGAGTTCGAACATAAACTGCCACAACATAACCGCCACTAAACACGACGCTGAGCCATACCCGACAAAGTTTCCAGCCAGCTGTATAGTGGATCTCGAGGTCCCCAACCAAGCAAGCTCGAGGAACCGACAGAAGCAAGTCTTGACGTCAACATTTTGACAGACCGGTGCCATGTCATCGCTTGGCCTCCACGTTGTCGTTTCCAGCCAACCTTAGGCTTAGCGAATAGAGCGCGACTGGGAAGTCAATGAGGTGGCATACGTAGTGCAAGTCCCAACTATCGAAGCCGGTGGAGTGATATGGTAGCACTTATTGGGTACGCGGTACGCCCGGTTCCGTAGATGCGCGTTCGAACTGCGGAATCGCTTATTCGCTGTTGCCACCAAACTCCTCAGGCATCGATGGTCGAACAGGAACAACCGGTCGACATCGGCCGCTCGAACAGGCCACGTCTCACAAGCGTATAGGAGCACACTACGCACAGCAATGTAGTACACCCTACCTTTCAATCGGAGAGTGAAGTCACGACGTCTCCACAGATGACGTAAATTGCAGAACGCCACTTGAGCCTTCGTTATTCGGTTGTCCACATCGTTTCCAATCCGTCCATCGACGGTTATACAGCTTCCCAAGTAAATAAACTTTCCAAGAACTTCTAACCGATCGTTACCGAGGGTAAGTGCGGGGATGGGTTCCTGTCAGTCTTGTAAAAGCGCTTTACACTTAAAGGGTGAAAAGCACATCCCGTACCGTAATGCACAGGACGCGAGGTTGTCTAGGACGCACTGTGCCACAGTAGCATCGTCACAAACCAATGCGATGTCATCTGCATAGTCTAAAAGTCTTACCGGATAGGAGCTGAACGCCTTCGTTCGTTTGATTTCCCTATGCCATTCTTAGGATGTCATTGATTGCAAAATTGAACAGGAAGGGTGAGAGTGGGCAACCTTGACGCACGTCGCTTCCATCTGGAAAGCAAGGTGACAATGAGCCATATGCTTGTACTCGGCCCGAAGTCTGAGGGTTTAGAGCTTGGACGGTTTTCACGTACTTATCAGGCACTCCGTCTGATGGGACAATCCCAGAGGGCTGTCCTATCAACGGAATCAAAAGCTGCTCGGATGTTCAAGAACATGATTACCGTCGATCTGCGATATGTGTGGCGGAGCTCAAGTATCTGACGGATGGTAAAAATTTGGTCAATGCCGTCGCGGTTGGGACGAAAACCGGACTGTTCTTCACGGACTTGTTGTTAGCGCACTGGGGGCAATCCTTGGAGGATTACCAACGCTAACAGCTTTGATGCCACCGAGATCAAGCTTATCCCTCGGTGATTGGGACAGATGTTTGTAGCCCTCTTTCTCGTATATAGGGATGATGCATGCACAGATCTAACTTTCTGGGACACTATCCTGGAACCAAATCTCGGTAAAGAGGCTAGTGAGCACTTTGAAGAGGTGCACACCACCATCTTTGAAGAGGGCCAGAAGGAATTCGTCAGGGCCGGGAGCTTTATTGCGCTTCAGGAGGTGGAGCGCACGATCGATTTCTGTTGTGGGTGGGGTAGTGCAGATAGTCCATGGAGCATGAACTGGTTCAAACGGACTACTGACTGGAGGAGATGGCGATGAAGGCCAGTTAAACTACTCTTCAAAGTGTTCTGCCCATCGGTCCACGCGCCGGGAAAGCTGGTGGATTGGTTAGCTGTTTCCCTTGAAGATCACTTCGCGCACTCCAGGTTTCTTGGTCCCAGTATATCGGATTAGTTGGAAAAGTCTCCCAACATTTTTGGTGGCAGCAGCTTGTTCTATTTCGGTCGCGCGTTCCGACCACGAATTCCCTCGGTCTCTGCGCAAGCTTCTAATCAGATTTCTTCGTAGTTGGGCGCGGACATTGTGGCTTTCGCTCCCGGCAGGGATATTTCAGCAACTGTTTGGCGATTTCAGAGAACCTGATGAGATCCAGTGCGCGAATTCATGCCGTGTGACGAATCCACAAGATGTGGTACTCGCTACTTTTATGGCGTCCTGCATGTGTTGCCAGCGATCTGACAGGTCATCGTGTGTGTGGCAACTTAGCTGGGCAGCAAGCTCATTCTGATACCTCTCCCGGACCGACGTTCAGCAAAGTTGATTTACGTCTATCCGTTGTCGGTGAACTTTTAACTTGGTGGAAAACCGTACTGTGAACTCAACACACACTAGAGTGTGATCCGAGTCTAGATGTGTGCTTCAGTAAGACCTACAAGATTTGACTGAGGCACGCCATTGGTAGCTCACGGCTATGTGGTCTATTTGTGTTCAGGACTGATTAGCAGATGGCGTTCGCCATGTGACTGTGCGACGAAAGCTGCACCGGAAGTTCGTACTCGACAAGAATAGGCAATGGTCTGCACACAGATGGTGCAGTCGATTGCCGTTACCCGTGCGTTGATGGTTGACGCCGCTTCGGCTCCCAAGCACTCGCTCGTCTGGACCTAGGTGGCCAATCTGGGCGTTCAGATCTCCAGCCAGTATCACTATATCTCTATGAGATGTCTTTCCAAGAAGTTCGTGAAGCTGCTGGTAGTATATATCTTTGACCGTATCCGGACTGCAGTCGGTAGGGGCGTAGGCAGCGACAATAAACAGACAACGATTGCCGTCGTGGCCTTTGTTAGCTTTGAACGAACTGTCTAAGTGAATCGCACATAATCTGTTGTTGACTGGGATCCAGTCGCGTAGCGTAGACTCAGCTTTAGTACTTAAAGCGATTCCTACTCTAGCGTGACCAGATGCAGAAGCCTCGGCATCTCCGAATAAGCGTAGAGTAAAAACACGTCCTGAGGGCGAGTTCAGACGAACTGTGATGGTGGGATCCTAGATGCAAGTCTCGGATAAGCAGCAGACGTCAATAGCCAGTGTCTCGAGTGTGCGCGCTAAAGTTGCTTGTTGGCCTATTTGCATCAGAGTGCGTACATTGAAGGCTGCAAGCTTCAATGGTCTCAGTGGTGGTTCTGGTGGGCTGCACACAACTGGAGGGGGGGGGGATCTCATTTGTATGTCCAGCGTCTTTATCGATGGCAACCTTAGAAGTACATGGAATAGTATGAATATTGTTGTGTGTAAAAGAGTGGGTAAAAATGGGCGGTGTGGTAATAGGTAGTTGGTTTTGTCCGACCGTCATCACCTCAATCATAACCTGTGTGGCTTGAGTGAGTGAATAGGGTCGAGCGCGAGAACGAGTAATCATATATGTGGGGATTTCATGTAAGCTTGTGGACTGGATACTACCCGGTTGCCCAGACCGAATTGGAGGGTTAACTTGGGGGGCCCCACATCGAGCCTTTGACCAGAATGCCTAACCTACAAGACAGTAGGACGATATGGGGTTCGGTAGCCCTCTTGGGGGTCGGTGACTGATTGTTCAGTTCATACGCCCTTCGGATAAGGCCAAACATCCTGGATGCCCAGTACATCCCATTGCCACAGATGCCAGTGAGCATACTGTTGTACACCTCATACGCCACCCGTAGTTGGTTTGGAATCAGGGTTTAGCCATCTCCCCTAGGCTGACTCTTTGCCAGCCAACCGGGTGGAGAGCGCCAGGCATTCGCTTTCGTTCTGTCACTTTAATGAGAACGCCTCCGCCACGGGAATGCAGTGAGTAGGGATTCCTCAGCAGAGGCTGTAGAAGACGCACGGTCACCAGAGAGCGTTTAGAGAGGTTCAGGACGAGTGGCCATCTCAGAGCCTGAAACACCCACCCCCGACAAAACTGAGGTATTTGGAGGTGTTACTCCAGATAATAGAAAATCAATGATTTTCACCACTTTTGAGACCCTTCTGGGGTGTTTGTATCTAGTTTTCCTAACCACCGTTTTCTTTTTTCGACGAACTTTCAATCACAGATCGGACGTATGGGCATTCGGTGTGGTTTTGTGGGAGTTGGCCACCTACGGTCTGTCTCCTTATCCAGGCGTGGAGCTACACGATGTCTATCACATTTTGGAGAAAGGTTACCGGATGGAACGACCTCATGGCTGTCCAGAAGCTGTTTACTCGATCATGTTGCGTTGTAAGCTTCCCGATGCCATTTACCTGTTTTAATTTTCTCCCGTCGATCGCTTAACATGTGTCATCCATTGCTAACGCAATTCTAATAGTTCTTTTCTAGTCAACAGTTATCGATTTCCTATGGTTTTCGTCAGTCTAGAGTATTGTTTAGTTCCTTTCACTTCTGTTCCTATCCATTTGTTCTAGTCGTGTATGTTCATCGTCCAGGTCGCACACATGCGATTCCAAGTTCCAGCTCTGGTTTCCGGATTATCTTCCAAAAATGGTCTCATTTCGGGAAACTAAATACAAATACCAGTCGTGGTTCGAAAACTAACCAACTTACTTTATGATACTAATGTCTGCTTGCTTCGATGATTTCCACTCTGATCGGAATTGTAGTGCACTGTTTCATATAGTTCTGACTTCATTTGTGATCGTCCACCTGTCTGATCCTGCAACATATTTTTGCCACAGCTTCTCTTCTTGATCGATAGTTGTTCACTGTAAACTCATCAGCGCCATAGTTGACGTATTTAATTGTTCTAGTGTTGATTGTTGCCCCAGCAAAATCTAGTCGAAAAAACACTTCCAGCGCCTAGTGAAAACAAACAGATTCGAAGTGAAGATCCTCAAAAAATCTAAGTGATCTAAAAAAAATCTCGGTTCAGCCGCGAACCAGAACGGCTGATCACATCAGCTGTTGCCCTTGGCACGCAGTTTTACATACCCTAAACAGATAGTCTAGAAAAGCTCACATGGTCAAGTCTATTGTTCGTTTTCTCACTTTTTCTTCCAATTCAGTCAGTTGCCATTAACCTCAAGTTATAGTGCTCCAGATTTCGACTGGTGCCTCTCAGAAAAACCTCGATAAATGACAAAGCATAGCTCGATTCGTCAGGAGATGGGCAAAAAGTAATGGCACATAGGAAAATCGCATAGACAAAGAAAAACCCAAAATGCGAGTGTCTCTGTAAAAGTGATATTCAATCGTGGGGTCTTCTATCACCCGGCGGATAAACCTTGTGAACCCCAGACACGATAACTAACACGCCCGAATGGAGCACTTGGATTTTTTTCGGCCATCTCGGTTCACCGGCCATTCGGTGCTCGTCTTTATGGAATTTAAGCGCATGTAGTACTTCCAAGTGGAGGTGTTCTTAGCGAAAATATTCACAGGTATTTTAACCCGTTTAAATGGAGCACAGTGCATAGTGGGTTTATTGTTGTGATCTGCTACCTCATAAATGTTTGTGGTGCTACCGACCGTTCGATCCACTAGAATATCAGAATAAAGCGATGATTCTGATAACGAAACGCCGACCGGCTTCTTTGTACTTGCAGGTGTAGATGTTGCAAGTCATTAGCATTCATGGGAGCGGACACAGTTTCTTGCAAGCACCTGACCGGTTTTTGCCATTATTACTGCTCATCAGGTGTGTGTACCCAGTACTCAATAGTAACAGCTAAACTGATCGGGTGCTTGCGAGAAACTGTGTTCATCAATCTACGTACTACTGACTTTCAGTATTTCAACTAGCGACCACTGTCGTCGCTCTCGAGGTTAGCCGTGACTTACCAACAAAAAACTACCAGCAGCTCACAGTTGTAATGCCCTAGTTGACTCCTCAACAAAGTACATCCAGTCACACTCTTGATGCATGACTAAGTTAGGTGTAGATGTTTGTATGGTCCTCAGTAGATAACCTTTCATTTGCATATATCAGCTCTTCATCAGATAAATGGTGGTCAACTCAAGTGAAATCCAAACTGCCTATACAGTGTGCCGTGATAGAGCACATTTTGGTATAAATGGGCCTAACGGTGTAAACTGCATTCAGTTTGACAGTAGACTTATCGAGTTGATATTTTTAAATTATACATCGGTCATGTCGGATGAAGTTTTCATTTTCATTCACAGTGACCTTTGTCAGTTATCTTTTTGCTCACAGTTGCACTGCTCAAGCAAAGTTTTAGCGTGAATTCATTCTTATGCCACCAGAGTGCTCAATGGTCATCTTGTCGATGCCCTTAGAAGTGGTTTATTGCTATGGTGTTGGTCGCTTTCACAGTTTGCTTGACGGTCGTGTGCTTCGTTGACAATCCATGTGTACGATTGGTCGAACGGTTTGAACGCCTTCGATTCTTGATGTGTTTGTGAACGTGACACAGATGTATATCCCACTCGCTTTGGTCTGGTTGTTGCGTAAAACGAATCTTAAGCCGGTAGATGAAACCAAACGGGGAATTTGGTTGTTCATCTCGCGGATTTTTTCAACGATGGAGATCGTTTATTAGAATTTGTCGCCATTTTATCGGAGTCGGGCTTTCGTCAAAATTATTTTGTGGTTTTCATCTGAGGCAGAATCACTGATTCGTCATAGCTCTTTGCGGTATTAGTGGTTTGGTTACAAATCTTGATTTGTGATCAATATGGACGTCAAACGCCGTCACCATCGACCCATTTCTTACAATTGTACACTAATAAATGGTATAATCCGTTCTCCAGAGTTGTGCGTTCGTAGCAACTGAGGGACACGCACTTGATTTGCCTCAGTATCAATGGTTGGATTTTAATCTATACCTAACTTTGAACGTGATAACTGGGCCGTTCTGTTCTGATCAGTAGCTCCTAGCGAATCGCTTCCAGAGCATTATAGGGAGACTAAGTTCTGCAGGATTTGAGGTCGATTTTCAGTTCACCCATCTCCACTATAACTGAAATCAACCAGTCTCCATAGGTTTTCGGTGCTCGAACCTGATTAGGTCTTCGAACGTGAACGTGCTGTTCCATCTGGATCGGAATGTACATCACAGCCACTTATGCATCCTCTGGTTTACTTTCACCGTGGTTACCATGACTGTTGTGGGGCTGAAGTAATGCCCAACTCGGCAAAACATCCCTCTGAGTTACCGAAATATTTCACGAGTAGGAATCTACCTTCGGATGTTCGTCCGATGGCTTGCACTTCAGTGGGTCTCCAAGTTTTTTGAAGGATTTGTTACGTTTAACGTTTCTGATCCGCACGAAATCGCTCACCGACAATCGTGCTCCACCCCTGATACACTCGCCACCCTGGCACACTACATTTCGCCCACACTTGTCAAGGAAGGCACATCGTTCAGCTAATCCCTATTTGACAAGGATTTTACACAACCTAGTTTCGGTAATGTTTAGACTGATGAAACATTTGTACTAACGTAAATGCTTCTACCTAGGTGTTTATTATACTGTGTTCTTTATTTTTTGAGGATGTGAATTTGGTTACAGGGAAGCTGAACAAGGCATCTACTTGACTCGACTGACTGTCGTGTAGCGAAGTATTTTTTCTTGTTTAGTTGTTTTGGAGAAACACATTCATGTGATGATTAATTTTTACCTGAGTCCATCAAACAGAGTTATGACGTTGTCCAGGATTTCTCTGTGTATTTTATTTTCTGAAGCATCCTGCTTTGTTTCTACTGTGCCTTTGTCGTGCGCATGTAGTTCGCCTGGTTTATACTACTTGGTACTCAGAATCAGTTCTTAGCATTCGTGGGTTGTCTGATTGCCAAATATTGAATGTTTTGTACTGATTTTGCGTACAGTGTAGCGTTGCTGTGGTATTTATTGGTTGCACGTCCAGATAAATTTGGATGACATAGGCCGCACAGTATGACCAAGTTTTCTTACCTATGATCGCTGAATTTCGGAACAATGGTCAGCGTGACTCAGCTTTATGTACCTCAGTTAAACCACCACTTCTGGTTTATGAGGTGCGATTAACCGTCACCTTCCTGTCAGTCAACTTACACTGGACAGAGCGGGTGTTGGAAAACGTTACACGTCGCTCAACTGTGCCACTTCTGTTCAGTCATTAGTGATGAGAATTGGTAAGTACCCTTACCTTTACCCGCATGAGACGAACCAAAATGCTGCTGCATGTTGCGTTATTATGAGGCCTACAACTCTCCGGTCGAACCAGTTTGATCGTTTCGTGACTGTCTAAGCAGTTGAATAGGCCAGTTTCATGGCAGTCGAGCTTCCAAATTCTGAATCACTCTCATTGATTTCTAACATCGGGTGGAGAATGGAACCTGGATTTCTGACACTGCAATTTTGATTTATTTATTTTAATTGAGAATTCCAGACTGTTTTCCAGTTCATTACCAATAGCCATTGTGGCATTGAAAACGGGATCATAGCATGGCAGGCAGAACCAAGAGGACTACCTCCAACAAGGTTGTTCTGTGTCTTGACGACATATAGGTTATTAAAACGACACCGAATGATCACGTTCACAAATCGGTGACTTAACTGAAAGAGAATCGATATCCTAAGCCAAACTCATCGTGATCGCTACATTTGGTTCGTTTTCGAAACCACCCCAGTGATTCTCTTATTCTCGTCCATTCCATTAGCACATTGTCTCCCTGGACCACCTACTGGGTGGTACTATAAACTTGTCCACAGCCATTAGCCGGACTAAGCTATTGTTGCACTGGCCCGTAGTCCGAATTCTCTTCGCCTCAACTGTTTACTGTCATTGTTCATTCCATTGCAATTGTTAACCCGTAGATCTCTCGCACTGAACGACCGCAAGATGTCTGCCAATATTACCGAACTGTTTTTCCGTTTCTCAACGTCAACTTTGAAACATTTTACCGATGTTTCTCGCCCATTTTTTCGAATTATCACGGCGGTATACTGTCACAAATAGTTCGATACATGGCTATGAAGTCACGATCAAGTATTGTGTTTTATCGTGGGAATGTTTTTGCTGATTAGGTAAGGGAAAGGTGGAATCAAAAACGTCAAAACTCAATCCTTTACTTTCGGTTTTTTTGTTGCTTGCTTACACATGAGTGCAATGGAAAGGCCACAAAGGTCCACTGCACTGTTAAGAATAACTGGTAACTATACCCTGAGTCTTGGATTCACATAAGGTCCTAATAGGTCAGATGTGGTAACAAGGCAGACGACACTGGATTACGGTCTACCACCAAAATAACGGGTAACAGATATAATTCAGCTCCGCAGATGAATTTTCCTCTTCCATCTGCTACTTTCTTAGTGTAGATCTGTAAAAGGACCCTATACCTTATAGTCATCTTTATTGTACCTAAAAGATGCTTTGTTTACATAGCAAATTGTTTTTAATTTTGTTTGACCGACCAATCTCTAATAGGATGGGTGTTTGACAGACATGCTCTTCCCTTAACCCCGTGTGGTTTCTGTCCAAGATCACAAAGCTGCCACGGATCAATTGTTTTTGTATATTCTGTTTTCTCACCCACATCAATCAGAAAAGTGGCAGACGCTTGAAACATCTCACCGGTCCTCCCATTGATCTATCTGGGCCGAGTCTGTTCTCGATTTTCTCCGCCTTCCCACGTCATTCTGCCATGGTTCATAGCCACCGGTCCTTTTAGTTCTAACAATGTTCTTCGTTTATGATCGTTTTCAGTAGTCGATCAATAATTATATGTTAATTAACGACGTGTCAGATCGTTAAAAATAGTTTGTGTCGACAGTGGCTTCCAGCTGGAGACGGACGGTCTTGTTTGCTGTTCTTCCATGGACCTCGGGTGATTCACTATCATGCTTATTGTTATTATTTCTGTTACGACATTGCCTAATCACAGGTATATCCAATGACCGTTACACTTTACAGGCTGGGCGTGGGAGGCTAGCTTACGCCCATCGTTTACCGAAGTTCACGCGGAATTGGAACAAATGTACACTACCATGAATATCGAAGCGGGTAAGTAGGCTTGTACAGTCTAGGTATCGGCAGTTCGTTTGTCTTTTTGTTCTGTGAATATGCCTTTAGTTTTTTTTAAGTTTCCACCGGGTGTTTTTTCTCTAATCGACGTAATCAAATGGTTCGCCCAGCGGGCTGACGACCTCAGGGTTCGAATCCCATTGCTACTAGTCAGCTCCCGTCTTGGATAGCCTTTGATCGGGAGCATCTCTTTTTATGGGAGATCATACCATTCGCTGATCTTTGGTTAGTAAAGAAAGAGAAGAAAACAGTGGAATATTTTATGGCTTACCGGGTACATTAAGTTAGTCTTGATCTCTTCTCTTCCGTTTGAAAAAGTAAAACTGATCATAGTGCGTGTCTGAGTATTCAGTTATGTGTTCTCAAATCCCGCCAGTCATTGGCGAATGAACTCCGTTTGAGTCCCATTATTTTCTGTCTTTCGTATCTCGCATTGTTCGGACATCCTATAAATTGTACACAAATATTCGTGTTGCTTCGGCTACGATCATTTTGTAGAAGTAGCTCGTGAACTCGAAAAACGTCACGCTGCATTTACTGCAGCGTCTTCCAACAACCAGCCTACTGGGGAACCATCGGAGCCTGTCCGCGACCTTGGCACTGGAGATCTATTTGTCGATGTGCGATGCTCCGGTTCTATGTCAGCTCATGGTGTTATCGAACCGTTGAATCCTAATACTATATCCAACTCCATATGGTTGCGAGCCACGGATTCTGTGCATCATTCATCTCAAGCTGCTCACCCTTCAGGTTTGCCTAATCGGGACGTACACGAAGGACCGGTAAGACCAGATGTGGACGGTGGTGATGAGATTCAGGCTGATGATGGTGATGAGGACGACGAAGAGGGCGAGTTCGACGAAAGTGATGAAGAGGATGCTCAGCAACAATGGCACGAGCATTCAAACGCAATTCAACAACCATCTGACCATATGGCGCGTTCTCCGGAACCGGCAAGTTCCTCTAATGTTGTTGGAGCTCTATCGAGGTATCACGTGAGCGATCCTACCGTCGTTCCGAATGCATTGGAAGGTTAGTAAGCCTGTTTCTCACCTATTTGCAGTTTGTACCTTTATTTCACTACACCTCGTGTCGTAAAATGTTCAGCGGAATGAATATAAGGTTCTTTCACAGATCGTCAGTCGAATGACTTATCGGAAATTTGGTTTCGATGAATAAGGATTAGCATTCAATTTCATATTACATATCAATCCATTTCCCAATTGGGCATTGTCGAATTGATTGCAACAGATGTTCATATTACGACGTATTACAACGGATTCCATTGTTATCGAGAGATGTCTGTTTGGTCATTTAACTACTTTCCGCTCATCCGGCTTGCAGATCGCTTCAGGTGTTTCCATGTGTAGGCCCCATTCACGAGAAGTTCACTCAATAAACTTTTCTGTGGAAGTAACCGCCCCGGTGATTTTTCCTATGCACTATTTTAAATGCCGTCATTTAATCCATGTTTGAGAGTAGATTCTGTCATAAGTTATCAAGTCATCGCCACATTGTTTGGTCCTTTCTGTCTGAGCACAGAATATTATATATATATATATATATATATATATATATATATATATATATATATGTTCACTAGAATCGAATTTGAATCGTCTGGTGTGTGAATGGATACTCTTCATTGAAGAGCCCACAGATGAATCACAACTGTGATTTCTCATAGTTATTCGTGTCTGGGTCACTGCTAACCCAACGAACAACGAGGCTGCATGTGCAAGCGCTCATATTGGTAGTGAGTAGTATGTTAACGTGTGGACAAAATATACAGCTCTGCTGTTGCCCGGCTCACTACCACGCCTGATCTATTGAGGTCCTAAATGGTTCGCCACTTATGGTTTCAGAATCATGGTTACTGGTTTCCTTCACATAATTTATCATGAAAATACGCAATCACACACGTACTCGCTCTGCGCACTCGGAAAACAAGCATGCACTCATCACCCTCACAGAGTGAACTATACTATTGATTATGTACACCAATTTCTTCAGTCTTCCTCTCCTGCTTTTTTTTGATCGGAACTCAAATCTCCCCCTCATCAGACACCACCCACCTCCAATTACCCAACTATACCTTTCACTCCTATGTGCCTTTGTCCACCAGTCAGTCACCACATCCAGAATCCAGAATCTTCACTTTTCCAGTCGTAGATTTCAGTTGAAGTGGCTGAAGCTCCGGCTCCCTTATTTTAATCCTTACTTGTGTTATTTCCCGTTCGCCCAACAGTAGGGACTCATCGATCTTTGATTTATTATCTTCGAACATTGAGCACTAGCTTGTTACGGTTCCGAACTGCCATATCTTCAAAAGGGATTTTAATGTCTACAATCGAGATTGGTTGATTCACTCATCTGACACTTCGGCTTTGGGACGCAAATCCGAACAATTCGCCATGGTCAACAACCTGTGCCGACTTGTTGACCTCCCCACACGAATCGCCGATTGAGCTGGCGATCGTGTCCATAACGTTACTCTTACTCTTATTCTCACTTCTGTTCGTTCTCTGTTCTCAGGCATCTCTGCTCTTCGTCCACTTGGTTCATCTGACTACTGTATTATTTACAGTTCCGCCAATTTTGCTCGCCCCCATCCTTCATCCACCTCAAGACACACATTCTGGTGCTACAGTTCAGCCAACTGGGACGGTTTTCGCGATTTCCTGGCTTCCTATCCTTGGAATGGTTGGTGCTTCACTTCAAACGTTCCCATTTCTAACTTCGTTGACATTGTACTTCAAGGTATGCAACTTTTTATTTCTAACTTTTCTAAACCTGGCAAACCCGAATCCCCCGAGTGGTTCAACCAAGAATGTGATCGTGCTGTACGCTTAAAGCGTGCAACATGTCGCCGCTCGTCCACTCCCTACTACCACTGCTGCTTCGTGCAAGCCAGGAACAAATGCTCGTCAACCATACGGAGATCCTAAGAAAGCTTCGTCCGCTGGAAAGTCGAACTCTTTCTCTCATCTGCCACCGGTAGCCGAACTTCTTGGTCCGTTGGCGCAGCGGTCTCCCGCAATTTTTGCCCGTCCAATTTCCCTCCCATTTGTAATTCCTTTGGTGATCTTGTTTGTGAATCACATGAGAAATCTGAAGTTTTTGCTCCCAGGTTTGCCCCCAACTCCACCTAACCCACTTATCCTACTCCTCCGGTTCCTTCTCTAATTTCCGTCTCCCATTTTCTACCTCATAGCAGCACTAGGAAGATCCGCAAAACAATGCGTTCTCTGGACTTATGCAAACCACCCGATCCGGACGGTATAACACCCAGCATCCTTGAAAAGTGTGCCCATGAATTGGCCCCTCTCTCACGTCGTCTTTTCTCTCTCCTCCATTTCTACCCCCCCTCTCTCTCTCTTTAATTTTCTACATTTTCGATCCTCTGAAACACACCGTGATTTTCGCTATTCCCAAACGCGTTGATCTTTCTGACCCGAATAACTATCGTCCTATTCCCCTCACACTTGTTATTTCGAAAATATTGGAAACTGTCACCTCCGACCAACTGCGTACGTTTCTCGAACGCAAAGGACTACTGAGCGATCACCAATACGGATTCCGACCTCGCCGTTCCACCGGTGATATCCTGGCTCTCGTCTCACACCTTTGATCGGCTTCACTCGACAACCACCGAGAAACACACATGGTCTCGCTAGACATATCTAGGGCCTTCGATTGAGTTTGGCACGAAGGTCTTCTGGCGAAACTGCCCACTTTCGGGTTCCCCTTCGCCCTCGTACCACGGAAATCAAGTTTCCTCAGTGAGCGAACCATCTCCGTCCGAGTTGATGGGGTTCTGTTCCAGTCATTTCTTGTAAATGCTGGCGTTCCTCAAGGTTTAGTACCTCCGCCCAACCTCCTTCTTTTATTTAATAATGATCTTCTGTCCACTACCCCAACCCAATCCATTCCTTTGCCGACGACGCCACGCTTCATTCTTCTTTTTCTTACCCCACTCCCGGTCATGCCAACACCAACATCAATCGTGATCGCAGTACAATCAATGTATCTTTATAGTCCGACCTCGAACACCTCGTGAATAATCCCACAGTCATACATTTATTGTTTCGAAGACTTCCCTCCTCGCAGTCTCTTTGAAACATCATTCATTCTCTCCACATCCTTTAATTCAACTGTACTGCACTCCACAAATTCTATCTTTCTTTTCCGCTTATCTATGACTTATTGCTTATGCTGATCCACTCTTATATCTCAGCTCGCCCCTCGGGCTGCGCACAAAGTTAGTCTCCTGTTTCGCGCCAGACGCCTCTTCACACCAGCTCATCTTCTGCTATACAAAGCTCAAATCTGTCCCGCACTTCAATACTGCAGCCACATGTGGGGTAAAGCTTCGTCCACCTCTCTTTCTCTTCTTGATGGGGTTCAACGTAAGGCCATCCGGCTGACCGACGGCTTTTCTTCAACCTCGAATCCGCGGTCGGGCTGTTACTTCGTTGTCTTTCTTCTACCGGTACTATTTTGCATTTTGTTCCTCTCAGCTTGCTTCGGCAGTTCCTCTTCCCAAATATTTTTTCCGACTATCACGTACCCAAGCAACTAGTCATCCCCATCAAGTTTCTGTCACTAGATGTCGTACTTCTATCTTTCAATTTTTCTTTTCCCGGACCGTTAAGCTATGAAACACTCTCCTTCTGTCTTCCCACCCACTTACAACCTTTCTCTCATCAAAAGCAGAATCAATAAACTGGTTCTATCGTGAATGTCCGCCCACAACCCACTTTTACAGTGTGTCTTATGACTATGGGGTTTATCCCTTATGCTGTTATTCACTTTACATGCAATAAATAATGAGTCGGATGACTGCTATGTCAACAACTGCCAAAGTTGGCTAGTAGTGACTGAATTTCAACCCTGAAAAATGAACGTGGTAAAGACGACTACCCAGTGGTAACCGGTCGGAACATTTTCCAATTTTCCCCTAGCCGTTGCGTACTATGTGGTTGACGTAAACTGTTTAATCAAGTATATAATAGTGTGTTTTTTCAAAACCCTATGGTGTCTGAATGCCTGGAAGTCAGTGTTCTCACATGTTTAGTATCGGGATGAGACATCAAAGTTCTCAAGTGGTACGTATCTTATTCATACTTTATAGGCGTTTCTCCTGCTCATATAATGGATCGACTGTGCGGTCAAATACGAGCTATGTCTCTGGCTCCACGTGATGGTTCCCACTTGTGTCGAACTTCTAAATCTGGTCGATGGGATGATAACACATCCCAGGTCGCGATGTTCGCTAGTCAGTCTCCGGTGCCGATCACCCAGGGACAGAGATACTACACCCCCCCACCAAATGTCGGCGGACTGCCCTCTGCACAGCCACATCGTGACCTCGTAATTGGTGATGTGCCGAATTCCAGTGCGTCCAACTCAAAACACCGTCCGATGGCGGCCACATCAAGTCAGAGCATGAACTCAGCTGGATATGCCCGTGAAAAAAGTGACCGTTCCACCAGCGCGCGTCCCGGCCGTTCTCGTGTCTGTCGAACCAGGGGTGCGTCTGCCACGCATCTAGTTGCACACCACCAGCAGCAAAGTGAGACATTATAATCGCTTTTTCGCCCCGGTTATCAGAGGAGTATCTTCGTCTTTCGGACTAAAATCTATCAAATCTGAGTGTAACAAATCTTATTCGCACACATTGCGTGCGTGTCTGCCCGCCTCTATCCGTTTTCTTAAATAGCGCCTTTCGTACGTGGGGTTCTTCGTTCACTTTCAGTCATGGTTAGTTACTTTTGGTGGAGTCTTTAAGATGCTTCGTGTGTGAAAAGTCGACGGTATGTAGTTGGGCAAAAATCTGCTATTCATCATTCCCCACTATTTCATGATAGGGAAGCCCCACTGAAGTTGGCAGCCAACGGGATTACCGGTACGGGATTTGGGTTGTTGAAAATAGCTGATCATTCTTGCATATCACTCATTCTGTCACTCCCGTGTCTAGATGGAACCACTCGCAGTCGCGATACGGACACACCGGATGAGAGCGGTGTGGGTGAGTCCATAATTTCCAACGACTCACCGGCGGATAGTGGTGGTGGCGTGATTGGTTCGGCACCGGTGAACATAATGTCAACTGATCGTGTACTATCACTTTCCGCTTCTTGCAAAACCGCGGATACTCCCTCGGTAGGTTCCTCCAGTTGTTTTTTCCTCCATGAATCAATCAAACTGATCTGTTGCGTTCAACCGAGTCTTCTGTTTACGGATAGCTAAGAAAACTGATATTCACATTGCTTTAGATTTAAAATCTTTTACTGTTTAGAATCAAAACCCGGTCGGGGTCAAATGAATAGGACCGTTCACTGTATGCTAGTGTATTGTGGGTGCTTCATGTATTCGCGGTATTTGATGAGCTCATCTGCGTGAATTATAACTTGTTTTTGAATTACCAATTCTGATTGTTTGATTAGAACTTTTGTTTATTCTTTCACTTATATAATCCTCTTAACCGACTACTGGTTATCCAGCGCCCAATTAAAGCTGTTAATTTTAACCCGAATAGAGGCGAATAATGAAGTGACAAGGTGTGACTGTTGCCTTGTTAACCCATGCAAGATCCAATTCAAACTAATCGGTAGTCATCTATTGACTCATGATGTGCCATGAATAATTTGATTACATGACTAGTTTTTCATTCTGAATGTGTCGCGTATACCATTCCGTATTGATCGATCTCAAACCAAATTTCATTTGCAAGTAAATGTTTACATGAACAGAAACCATATTCCATTCTCTTGTGCTTAGCCTCATTTTCCCGTTCATTTCAACTGGAGTCATGCACGCGATGTTTTCTATTTTGCTTGCGTTTCATGTAACACCTGAATTAATTATCCATGTGCTGCTTGCGATGCACTTTCATAGTTTTCCAAAGTAACCCTACGGTCGACATGGCAACAGTTATCTGCAAAACGCCTTTGTTTTCATGTTGTACATTGCTGTTTTATATATAGCTTTCTCTCGTGGATCAATAGATTGCTGTATGTTCGGTATGGAACATTGATCTTTTTCACACACAAACTTCGTGAAGAGCACTCTATCTGATCCTCCATGAACCAGCAGTATTGTCCGAATTCGAGTGAATTCGTAGTCTTTAGTCACAAGTGAAAAAAACGATTCCTTTGCGTGCAAACTTCTCCCATAATCTTCAAGTTGAATATAAATTATCCGAATGATACAAATTCTCTCCTTGTGTGGACATCGATTGCTGTCCCCATATTTAAGGAGGGCTTGAGCAGTGACTGCGCTAACCATAGGGGTGTGAGCCTTATCCCAATAATGTCGAAGCTGCTTGCGTCAGTCATACTTTGCAGGTTGTACCAAACGCGTGAAGAGCAGACTCGCGAGGAGCAAGCAGGGTTTCGTTTCGGTTGTGGATGTATCGATCAAATCTTAACCCCCTGACAACTGTTAGAAAACCGTCACACTTTACAAAGACCAACGGTCATCGTGTTCCTGGACATTCGGGCGGCCTTCGACTTTGTCCATAGAACTGCACTATGGAACTGTTTGTTGAGAGATGGAGTACCTGAGAAGTACGTATCAGTACTCAAAGAGTTGTATCGTCACATCTCAGGTCGGGCAAGGGCCTACGGCCAGCTTTCATCCCTTTTTGTGGTCTCCAGTGGAGTTCGACAAGGTTGCCCTATATCCCCATTTCTCTTCAACTTTGCCGTAGAGGATGTTCTGTGGAATGCCTTACCTGATCTTCCAAACAGTGGAGTTGAACTCCTCCCAGGGAACAGAGTTTTCGACTTGGAATATGCCGATGAAATCGCCTTGGTGAGGGATGATGCACAAACAGTGCAACATGCTTTGGACCGCTTGGCGATTGAGGTATCCAGATATGGAGTTCATCTTACGCCTTCCGAGCGCAGTGCTTTTGCAAAATTGGGAGAAGCCTAAGGCTGGGTTCCCCCTTTTTGGTGCTCAGTTTGAGTTGTTTGACAATTTTGAGTACCTTGGGGGCTTTAGAAATTAGACTGCGCTTTGACTTCATGTGACGGCTTGCGCGCCTCAGCGACTCAACGCGCTATACAGGATGGTTTAACTCAAGCCAAAGATTCAATCATACCTGGAAGGTCGATAGGTAGAGCATTGATGAGGCAGTTTCTGGTCCTCCAGGTTGGGGGCCGTTCAAACTGGTACCTCAGTCGGTATAATCAGTAGAAGAAGCATTGACTGGAACAGATGTGTTCCCACTCGGCCACCTTCACTGCCTCGCGGACAGGTTCTTGTTGAAATTAATGGCCTTGGTTGGGAACCCCAACCGTTCCTCTGCTTAGCGGCTGGACACCCTGGCAGCATCCGTCCAATATCTCATGAATTGCGTGGATAGAAAGATCTTTACTGTATCGGTCGTCAGTTTCAGTTTATAAAACCACTAAAGTCGCACTTCTGTGCTCTGGTTTGGGCTGCTACCTTCCAGCGTCGTCCAGTAGAGGGAAATAAAACCAAAAATCAAACTGATACGCGGAAACCACGAAGACAGAGCAAGAGTTCGAATGCATCTACGCCACTGGCAGCGACATCTAGCCGTATCCCTTAATGTTTCCAACCATTTGGTGGGTGGATCGCGTGGACCCAACACGGAAGTCTCATATGCCATACTTGGCCAAATCAACAGGTCAAGATTTCATACCTTTTTGCCACGTCGTAGACTGACCACCTCGACCCACCTTCCAACTACTGCCTGCCTCGGAGAACAGCGTATGTCGAGGAAGTCTATTGGTGGCCGTGTGTAACACATATCCCAGCGACCCTAATCTGATTTAGAGACTGATTTCTAGTTCCCAACATCATACGCCTCACCTCAGCATTGCTGATACGGTGTTCCCATCATACTTAAGCAATGCTACGGATAAATCTATGCTCAAACACTGGCAATCGTTGTGTATCTTCAACCCCTAACGGCCATGTTTCTGAGCCGTACAGAAGAACGGACCTAACCGCCGACCGTTGAGAGAAAACCAGATGTCACACCGATGCCACAGATGACTGATGTTGGCAAAAGCCAGACGGGCCTTCTGTATATGGGATGACACTTCATCCGATATCCGTCCATGTGATGAAATGAAACTTTCCAGGTAACATACCTTATCTACTTCAGCTAGAGCTTCAACTGCGAAGAATAGGTTTGGTGTGTGGCCAACGCAGTTCCACAGCGGCATTCTACACTTTGAATGTGCAGGACACATCCCGAACATTGCTACGCAGTTGTTTTGGCTATCTAAGAAAGCTTGCAACTTACCTGGATGTTCACTCAGAAAAATAAAATCGTCCGCTAATTGCAAGTCAGACAGTTTACTGCCTGAGCAAAAATGGATGCCACTATTCTCAAGAATCAGTTGAATTTCAGGATTGAAGATGAAGGGTGAAAGGGAGCAACTCTGAAGAATACCACTTTCCGTGGCGAACTCGGGTGAAAGATCGTCGTAAACACGAACTCGGCCTCGTCTGTTTGCATACAAGCATGTGAAAAAAGAAATAGATTGCTCTGGCACACCGTTCAATGAGAGGCAGTGCCAGAGAACTGTACGATCGACTGAATAGAAACCCCTTTTCAGATCAAGAAAGACAGAAATGATGGTCCCACGGAAAATGTGTCTGTGCTTTAAGGTTTGCCGAATAGTAAATATGTGGTCGGTACAACCGCGACGGGGTCTGAAACCCGTTTGACTCTCATCCGAACACATTTCTCAGGTGTTGGATAATCAGTGGAGAATAATCCCGTTGAGCAGTTTGGACGCGATACCAACCAAGCTAATTTATCTGTGATTTTCACAAGAGGATCTGCCACCTTTCTTGTAAATCGGCAGAATCACCGATTCACACCAGTCTCTGGGAATCTGTTCACTATCCCAGGAAACCCGGAGGAGTTTCGTTAACTCCGAAACCAAAACTTTGCCCCTATCCTTGAAAAAGATGGAGACAACCCATCGGGTCCATCGACTTTGTATCTTTTCAAGCAACGTATCTCCCGCATAACCTCCATCTCTGATGGAAGAGTGATATATACCTGATATTAAGTCAGTGTGGCTTCAGATTCCTTGACTAACTGATTTTCGCCGGGCTTCCGTGGACCGCTACTTCTAATTAAACGGCGGAGATTGTGATTATTGCCAATAGACGCAGTTTTTTCCATTTCCCTACATTTGACAATCCACCATTGCTCGCGGTCATTTGTCAGAATCCTAGTCAGTTGGCGTCTCAAGGATTTACGCACTTCATTGAACGTGACATCCGCAGGGACGGATCTGTGAGCATCCAACAGAGCAACTGATGTCGAAGATATGCCTTATTTGTGAGGCCTACTTGAACCAGAGTGTTGTGCGGTGTGAGACGCGGCACACAAGGTTTCCTTGATCTGTTGCCAGTGTGTTGACAGTCTTGCACATCCGGCTGCATCGATAACCGTGTAGACAGCTCTGTATAAAGAGCAGATCATCGGTTATCGTCTAGAAGCAGCGGCGCGGGACGGGTGGCATTTACGTTGGTACTACCACGAATGCGACGTAAGCAGAAGCGAGCACGTATCAAGGGGTGATTTGATTTCACATGCCTAGACCAAAATGAACGGCAATCTTCAATTGATCCTCGCCGGCGATGACCAATGACAATATGGTCACTCTGAGTTCAACGTTGTGAAGATGTATGAAGACGCCATGCGAGTCTGTGCCGCTTCTTATGGCAGAAGTTCGCACTGGCGAGAAACAGTGTGTGGTAAGAGCACAACTGAATGAGACTATCACCGTTCTAGGTACGCTCGACTGGGATAGCAAATGGGCCTCCTCTGTGCCTTTCGGAATCTCCCAGACGGCCAAATTGTGCGTTGAAATCCCCAGCAGTGACTACCACATCTGTTGAACGCACGCTTCGAAGCAGCCGAAGCCTTTGGTTCGAACGTCTGACCCACAAGGCAGTAGGACGTTAACCCAGCACGCTAACGTGACCGAAAAACCCGTGAAGGACCTTCTTCTGATCTGCCACGTAAGACCTGATTGTTGCAAGCATTCTGTCTTGTCTTCGCCGGATTCAGTCCCTATTCCCATGTACCCACTGGAGCAAGCGGAACGTGGACGGGGCAGCATCCATTGGGCCGAGGGCTGATCAGCTTAAGCGGGCGACAGCCGTCCAGTAAAGTGCGTTGATTCCTCCGTTAGTCGAGGGAATTCCCAATTACTCCACTCCTGTGTCCTTCTGGTGGAGGTTTTTTGATCAGAAACTGTTTTTCTGCTTGTCTGTTTGTCGCAGTGACCTCTCCAGGGGCATAGTGAATGGAACCAGATGTTGCTCATCAACTGGTCAGAGCGTCGGTCGTCGCGCTGGATAATCAGGACCGCGCTGCCCATTTCATCGAGCTGGATGTGTGAGGATAAGTGGGTTGCTGCTCCGAGTTCTTTCTCTTTTATTCAAACTGCCTTCTGTCCCCACCCACCCCTTTTTCCCCTCTATATACCCATAATGCTCCCACTGATAATACGTCCGACACTTGCAACGGTTCATTGTCGAATGTCGAAACTAATCTTCAGTTCTGTAACTCACATTTTCTCGATTTCGTCAGCCTCTGAATCTCGGCTTCTTTAACGTGCATACATTCGTGCAGGCCGGTCAGCGGGCGTGCCCAGTGCTCACAGTGGACTCTGGCGGTTGAGGTATTCTTTGTAAGGGGAACGCGTATCTTTCTGTCTCTTCTACTGTGTTCTCCTCCTCCACTGCTTCTGTAATTGTTGTTGCTGCATTGGCACCTCGCTTGATTTCATGCGGGTGGTAACTATAGATCCGAATGGTAATACGTTGCTATACCCCTATCCTCGACGAACTGTTTCGACTATTCGAGCAGAGTTTACCAAAGCCATGATGCCACAAGTTATCCTGAGCTCTTTCGCGTGTGATATTTCCAGCTCGATAGTCCACAGTGGTGATAGCCCAATGACTTGTTCTCCAACATTGAAAATAAATCCTCCTTCGTAATCAAACCAGGGAAGTTGTGACACATGGACCTTTTATGTGCCTATGGCTTCGCTATTATAAAAGGTACAAGGTGGACATCCTCATGTGAGGCATTAACAGATCCATCCATCAGCAGTAACTAAGTCTTCTAGAAAAACTTCCTATCGGACAAACTAGGAACACTTATTGCCGCCCATAAAAATCGGCTTGACCACTTTCCCAAATTGGAAGTCTTTAAAATGAGTTTCTCCGTGAATTTCGTGTACCGAGACATGTCTTTGAGAGCTCTTGACGTCGCACAATAAAACGCACAAAGTAAATCGATACCCAAAACTAATAGCGATCCAAATTCAGTATATTCTGAACTGCAAAACGTCCCAGCCTTTGTTGAACGTATAATGTCTGGCTTCCGACCGGTCAAAAGAAGAAGCACCTTGCTTTGCTTCATCGTTCTTCACCATGAGGTATGGAGATTTACTGATAATTCACTTCTCCGGGTATATTTATTGCTCTTCGGGTGTTGCTTCTGATCAAAATGAAAGATATCATCATCTCCATAATTTTGAAATTTTGTCGTGTTTGACGGTCTACACAATTCGAACTTTTGAGCTCCAGGTAAAGCAGTCATGGTAACTGAGGTCACACAATCTGAACTGCCCAACTAATACAGAATTTCATCATTCCAGTCTTTGTCCAGCATAATATCCATTGAAATTACGAATTAAAAACCAATTTCGAAGAAAGTATTTCCTCATTGAAATTTCGGTGACATCTGTAAACCGAAAATGCCATTCCCATCATACTATTAGACCTAATGCGTTAGGTAGATGATTTTAATAACTTTCCTCTCGGAAACTATGGCATTTCCTTGTTGATTCATGTATCCGTTTGGACGTTGTTCCGAAATAACCAAGTTGTTTTGATTTTTGCTTCCTACAAGTGGTCAACGTCTTGTAAGTATATAATGGGCCCTGTACTTGGATTTTTATCTACGTGTTCCCTGTTTCCTAATTTTAATGTGCCTATTTGGGATGATTGTCCACTGTGTGTACATCCCGTTCAACCACCTCCCATCATCGCATTCAGTATTTGCAAAGATGTGTGTGTACGTATATTGGTGTGCATTGTTTTGCACCTGTTGCTTTGATTTTGCAGTTATTCTGTTTTGCTCAAGTTTTAGAATTTGTTTATTGGTTATGTATATACGCTCAATGCCGTTTGGTTTTTCTGAACTGCTCTCCCAGAGTTACCACAAGGAATGATTTAAGGTTACCGGCTAGGTACTAACGTGACCGTATGGTTCTGTTTTCGTCCAGTTGTTTCTCACTGATTCAAGCCGGGGTTCTATCTACTGTTCATCTGGAAACTAACAGTTGGTAGAGTTCATGGACTACATACATCCCGCGTATCTCTCAGGTGCAAACCTCATCTCAGAAGCTAACTCTTTTTTGTAGTGCACCATTGTTTGGCTTTTTGCACTTTTCACTACAACTCTCCGTTCAAATTTGCAGGTTCTCAACACATTTGCCCAAGCGAAAACGTCACATCCAGCTAACTTGGTCAGTCAGTCATCTGTGCCAGCAGGCCTTCCGTCGCACGAGGTATTCCAACCATTGTGCACCGCAGTTGGAACTGCAGCTAGTTCCATGTCGACCGTCTTGACCCAAGGCACCACTCGAACCGTATCACAACCGGCGTTGCGTCTGGATGCTGAGGCAATGGACCAGTTTGCCACACTTCCACCCCAAGATCGTATTGGTCGTTATTTAGAAAGTTTGAACGAGATTGGTTCGGAGTTACCCTCCACAACCTCGACCACCACATCGGCTCAAGCACAAACGCGATTTTATCTTAACCACGGCGCGGTAGAACAACAACAACTGCTACTGCAGCAACGACAACAACAGCCGTTGAGTACCAATTCCCTGTTTTTCTTGCAATATCCTCCTCCTCCCCCACCTCCGCTGCCTGTACATACTGTGCCTATTTCATTGTCCCCACCATATGTGCCACAGGATAACGAAGCGCTTTTCACGTGAGTTTCATAAACTGTGTGTAAATTCAGTCAGTTGATTGCTCACACAAGGCCTAGGAGTAATGACAAATTGGAACTCTAGCGTGCAATATTTTCCATCCGCATCTATTGGGTCTGACTTGAGTTGAACCTGAAAGTTGTCTCCGTGCTAATTTCCGGTTCAAGTCTGGTTGATGTCGAGTGGTATAGGCTTATCTTGGGGTTGGGGATGAGTTTCGAGCTCGGACATCGCCGCCGGTTACAATGCTACTGATAGACAGTCCCCCGCCTCTGGTCGTTACAACGCCAGACGGACTGGGGTCTTATTTAGTAGTTCAATCCAGGTTTCAGAGGGATGATGGCAGTAGGCTATGTGCAGCACATTGTACCTTCAAAGTCCTGGTTTGTACCTCTCTTGCACAAGGGCGGAGTAAAAAAGCGACTTGTTCGACAATATTCTCCGTTGATCGTTTTTACTGGTCCGATCAAAATGGCTGTGCAATGCTCACAAAAATTTTCAGTCATGATTATAACACAATGAGGTTATCAGGTTTTCAGATGTATTGATGACCGTGCGTCTGATACAAATTAAGCAACCTGAAGCGAGCTTTACGCTGTTCTCTCCTCTGGCGCTGTTGATCCGTATACATGGACTGGTCGGCGGGGATTCTACTTTTAACATATTTCAGTCGCTGAGGATCGTACACACCTTTTGGATCACTATAGATTGTCAACTACTAGTCTTCCTTGGTGGGTAAGGACTGATTGAAAAAAAATATTGTTTTAGCTGCTTTTGCCATGCCGTTTGTAAAGTATATTTTTGGAAGTAGTGTATGTTTCACTCATTAGGATGCGTTAAACAACACTCGGCATAGTTGTCTTGTTTGAAGTACCTACCACGTTGTTTTCTTTGCAACTCGAACGCAATACAGCCGTGAGAAAAATCGTTCACTCACCCTCTTGTGGTGCTTGGTGCGTATTTCTTCGGTGAAGTGTAATGAAAGCAATCACACTCGTGAGCTTGATTACTCCTGACGTGACTGCCAAAGCACCGTTCATCTGTTGTTAAAACATGCTTGTGCATGAAAAAAGCCTAAATGTTAGGAGCCTAGTTTTCGCGCAAATAATGGACCGAGAAAATCACTTCCCTTAGAGGTGACTTTTCCGCTGTCCCGACTAGTTTGTTCGGGTATTAAATCAGTTTTGGAGAAAAATCATACGCTTCCAAAACTGTCACCTACTTACTGAAGGTTTCAACCGGTTTCTGATTATTGTCTTTTATGTTCGGTTCACGTCCCACCGTTTACCTATTCTTCTTTATTCACACAGTATTAATTTTTTCCTGAACTTACTAGTGCCAATCCAATGACTGCCAGCTACCTTAGTGAGACCCAGTCAGCATCGAATTTACGCCCGCAGAACCATGAACTCACCGCACGCCTGGAGGATTCATCTCACGGTTATCTGACCAGATGTAACAACGGCATCAACGTTGGCAATACCGGTACCGGTAACTGCTCCTCTGCTAAAGAATCTGGTTCGAAGTACTTTCGTTGTTCAAGCAACCAACCTCGTCAACGTCGACCACTCAAAAACGGACAGGATTCCGATGGCGAAGGTCGTCGTCGGGAATCCTTAGAACGTTCGGGTGAGGAGTCTAATACGGAAGAAGTTACTCGGTCCGGTGAAGAAGAAACGCTTTCATTGGCCTCGGAATCTCCTTCTCCTAACGGTGATGACCCTGTCTCCACCAATCGAGCGATAGAATTGAACGGCACGGATTTGGCTAGCGAAGAACATGACACCGAAGCTGATGATGTGTATCAGGCTCCGGAGGCTTGCTATTCCATGATAGCCGCAAGCTGTGGAGCGGGCAACACATCGGCGGCCAGCATCGTGCATGATGGCGATAGTTTACCAAAGTCTTTACCGTCACTTATCACAAGACTGGAACGTCTTATCGATGAATTGGTTCGGCTGACTCAGTCGGTTTCAGATAACACTGTATGTGATAACAATCCAGAATTGGCCTTGTTGCAAGTAACGGACACGTTAGATGCCTTTCGTGCGGAGGTCGAAGCATACGTCGTCTGTCGGGAGACGAATTTGGATGGATTACCAACCACAGTACTACACGCATGTGACATGCTCGGACGGCAAACTAGTCTTCTTGCATTTGAAATTGGCAGTGCAGATACATCCATGACTGTTGATACAGGCGATTCGACTACTCAGCGTTCACGAAATCCCTGGTCTAGTTTGTGTACTTCGATTTTGCCCGCATTGGAAGACCTCCTAAAAAATCTGGTCCGCCTTCGCGGTGTGGAATCCATCAGTTCGTCTTCAGAGGTCTCTTCCAACGAAAAACCCGAATCGTCCAATTCCAACGAACGGCCGACTGCCATAGCTGGCCCCGCTTCCGATCGAAGAGTGTGCGGATCGGTTGTCTTGGGAAAAGTTTAGCTTCGGCGCGTATGCTTTCTTGCTCGTAAACAGTGCTGTTAAGAATTTCAAATTTGTCCGTATATCCATATGTTTCAAATGCGCACATGTTCAATTCCCACGGAATCGATAAGCCGTGACAGTCATTCATTTCTGTACACACAAGCGAATTATCCATTTAACCGTGCGCACTCTTGTTCATGTTCCCACATACTCACCCGCTGCCTAGCTACCGACTTACCCGACCACTCTTGTCTTTCTACATCATAACCCGCTCATCTGTGTTCACTGACTTAGATTGAATTTGATGCTTTTGTTGTCATGGTTTGTTATTTAGGGTTGATTTGCGGTCCGTCAATCGCTGTTTTTACTCACCTATTCCCCTTTCTTCCACTTTTCCTCTCACCATCCCTCAGTCACACCAATCAGTGCACTCATTGAGCACCATTGTACATGTCAAATGTCTCTTCAAGGAAAAATATGATTTCCATTTTCTAGTATCCTTTCATTTTTCTCGAAACCCATTCAGATATGTATCTCAATCTCGCCGTGCTTGTCACTATTAGGGCCAAATGGAGTTCTTTTTTTGGACAGTAGCTACAGTTTACTTAGCTATCAGCTTATCTGCGTTTGCGTGTGTGCGCGCCTATCTACCCGCCTGCCTGACTGCTCGTGTGCTTCCTTGTTTTTTATTTCCCCCTCATCGAACAATTGGTATTGCTTCCATCTTCCCTTTGATCACTTCGTTTTTTCTTTGATATGCAAATTCCGCACTTGTAACAAGCAATATTTTTCAGGTAGAATGTAGGGTTGGGGTTGTAGGTGAAGTGCTGCGGTGGCACCCAAGTAATTTTATCGTGACCGTTCGATGTTGATGACGCCATGTTCTCTTACTGCTACTCATTTTATTTTATTCACATTTACCCCATATGATACACAAATTTCTTATCACATCCGGCGTAAGGCGTAGTTTCTTGAACCAGCTGTCATCCGAAAACGCCCGTATGATCCCCTTCTTGTCTGATCCCGTGAGTAGCTGTTCACCCGTCGTTTATTCTTGTGAATTCCAAGTTCATATTTGCACTCATGATGGCTTATAACGAAGCATCATAATCCCAGTCGTGCATAGCCCTAAAAGACAGTCCCATGCGCACGTATATAAATCACTGACACTTATCCAAGCGTACTTGTATCATTCTGTTGCTTCATTCTCATCTGCGTCCTTTCACTCGTTCCTAGAACCCCATTCTACTGAGGGACAATCACCCCATCCCATTTGTACTGTCCACTTGACTCCTCATATGTTCGGTCTATCGTGTTTGTTTTCTTAACACGTTTTGCCAATGTGCTTTTATCTCCTGATGCAGCAATTCATGCGTTTGCCGAGCCTGCTCTGTTCTATCCGGTGCAGTGCAGTGCAGCCAAGCGCTTACCCCTACAAAGCAATATGGGAACAAAATACAAAAGGATATCGGCAGTTCACCGAATTTCCCATGTTTCTTTCCTCACATTTGTCAATCTTTTCAGTAGAAAGGCAACGGAAACAACCGTTACAGGTCAACCCTGGAAGGAAATGCGCTGTTGTTTTACAGTGGTCAGCCTGGTACATCCGTAAAAGATGGTTAGGCTTACTCTTTTTCGAAATGGTGCGTAGTTGTTTTGAAGGACGTACATATTCTGATAGTTTGTTTTGTGTAGAATGAGACATACCTGGAAGCGAATTGGTTTCATGCATTAAAATTACCGCTTCTAGTATCCTTCACTGACATATCCGGAGGACCGTGAAACCAGAGTGATAATGCACGTTTGATCACATTTCAAAACGGGGTGACATGTGGCTGAAATTATCCTTAACTTCCCAACTACACAAAATACTTCCTGAACGTGCGTGAACCAGTGGAATTGTGGGATATAAACAACGTGTAGATACATCGATACTGATAAGATTGTAAAGTTTTCAGGGCGGGAATAACGCGAGCAGGATTCGTTATTCCGTATTGTTGGCTTGCAGATGAATATATTGTAATCATGAGCGTCTTATGTTCTAAATCTGTTTGTCTACAAATTGGTGAGCCCAGCCTGATTTGATCGCGCACTTTCTTCCCTGTGTGGTCGTAGCGATCATATGATTTTTCCGCAGTTTACCGGGCAAACTTGTGTTCTCCAAGATCGATCTGGTGAGGTATACTACTAAGTTCTGATGGCTCAAAAGAATGTTTCCTAAACAGTTGTGACCGTATTCAATGGGAGAATAAAGCGCATAGGTTCAGATTTTGACGCTACTTCTTTGTGCAGATCGGAATGGGGGTTGAATAGTAGGATATCGTTCTATATAGATTTATATGTAATGTACTTCACGGGCATGCTTACGTTCTTCGAATACGTGGATAAAGCGAGGTAACGAAAGTCATCTTCCTTGAAGAACCTCAGTTTGTAACGGTTGCATTCACGGTTTACGATACCGACGTATGTCACGAGGTTATCCACGTCTCGGTTGGCATTGGTATCGTGATACGAAAAAGGATGAGGTCTCTCCGAAAGCTTTGTAAGCGCACGAACGGTATCGTCAAGTGATCGTTCACGAGGGACTCTTGATAAGATGTAGTTTATGTGGCGGTATGTTCTATGGGTCTCAACTTGTACAGCAGAACATGAATATTCGTCTCATCGTCGTTGTTTAAGAGTTCAACAATAAAAATATCTACATAGAGTTTGAACCAGGAATCCGAAAAGACATCATACTGGGGACTGTGTAGAAACTCTGTCATGTTTCGCAGTACCTTGTCCAGATCTCGAAATTTATTGGTGTAAGTTGAGCCCGCGCTCGCGAGTCCTGATGTCAAAGGCCTCACCGGTTGAGCTCTGACTGGTATCCTCAAGTTTGTATCAATGAAAGCAGTTGTGTGAAATGCCCCGTTGCCAGATGTGTTATGCCTCCAGATGACACACTGAAGTCTCGATTCAGTGACACTGGAAGAACACAAATTCTACCTGGCAACGATATGTCAGGGAGAACAGAGCATAGTACACGAAAACACAACACTGAAGCTACGCAGCACCTACGTATTCGCAGGGGTAGCGATACACTTGATCACTGGACGACACAGTGACACCTGATTAGGCCTCTTAGGCCCGTACTCATACAACAGAATAACCCGCAACCGGATAAGAACTCAGAAACAGCGCGTAGTTCGACAAGGCTAGCCCATCCACTAGCTGGACAGAGAGAGAGCAGACGAACTTGAAAACCGACCGCACGTGTATTACCGTCAGGATTATACAAGGTAAATGAGCTCTCAGCTCTGCTGATTAAATAATGTTCATAAACAACCTTGGAATGGACCAAACGGAGACCGAAAAATACGGGTAAAACGGTAAGGGAGCGAACTAAGAGATTTTACAAAAGCGGGGCCGGCAAAATTAAATTATGGTAAAAAGTGGGAATGTTAGATTGCTCGGTAACTTACATTTTTGTATGAATGTGATTTCTTCACTAAGATCTATGACTCCGAAATGGGGAAAAACGGCGGTTTACCCAAACAAATTTCAATAATCTCACCAGCTACTCCAGCCTCATCGTTCCCGAGGATATTTTTGACTAATCCACAAATAACTAGCAGTGAATTGCAGTTATGATACACAGGAGAAATCCTCAACAGGGAGCATTCACTCACACTCCTGATACACTGATAAGATAATTTTGAATGAAACGCCTAGGGGTTGTACAAGTATGAGAATGGGTTGTCAGTTGAGAATCGCGGGCCCATATCTGCTCGGTGGGAATAACCGAGAAAAAGATCGTGTCCTTCGAGTAAATCTTTCTCGCCCATCTACACGCCAATGACTCTCGATATTTCAGTTAGCGGTGACTCATTGTTCTTGAGGTTACCTGTGACTGACGCAGATACGTATTCATTGAAAGTTATTCTACTTTTGTCAGTCGCTTCTTACTATTCTCCACCACCCCCATCCTAGTTCTTCCCAGTTGCTTGCTTGGTTTTCTGTCGCCGCATATTATTTATTGGTTAACGAAGACTGTACAGAGGCCAAAGTGTTGGCTTAATCGGTTATCAGTCTATGAACGAGATATTGCATGTCGCGGTGCTTTGTGTGTAGGGGACAAATTCTATTACTCAGAACAACCAACAGATTAACGTTTAGAGAAGATGAATATTACTGATGACTTTCCATCCGTAGACATAATAAGTCAAGCAGAAATCGAATCGAATTTACCTTTAGTTTGTGTAGTCTCACCGTAGAGTGACGTTGTCGTGTTTCCAGGAGCGCAATGAGATATGGGGAGATACAACTACCAGCAAACGAATGTCGAAATGATCGAAGATTATGCTAGCGCATAGCGCAGTTCATCCGAAGAAGTCATCATCCAAAGTTATTGTCGCTCATCAGGTATGTGTCTCCGATTCCCCTCTTTTCATTCATCCTTATACCCGTGCACTTCGTATGCTTTTCATTCACAAAAACGCATTTGTGCATCGGGAGTTTCAGTGGATGCTCCGACTAGAAGAGTCCACTGAGGAATCAAAATTTTAATTCGCTGATAGTTCTTCGTGGGTTAATCGAAACTGACATCGCGAAAGATGACACTGCAGTCACAAGTTTAACTATTTGATGCGAGGAGTATCTGTAGATGGTTGGATATAGTCTCTCGGAAACAAGACTGGTAGTGGTTTAACGGATTCGAATGAGGTTTAATTTGTAGACCAATGCTTAGTGCTTCGTAAAAATATTTTGGTCAAGTTATTATTGTTTGATAACTCAAAGGTGAATCAGGACAACTGTCCGGAAATTTATCCCGTCATCTAGGTACAATAGCACACTACTTACATCAGAAACCAAAACTTGGGACCATGTATCCTCGTTCTGAAGGTTGTGCTTGACTAACCGACGAAATCACTTTCGAAGAATAACCGTGTGGTTTCAAAAACGGATTCCGCCCATGCACACTTCCCACGATTCAGACGAGATTAAGTTGATGAACCTAATGTGAAGTGCTCCAGTAGAAGGTTTATTGGGCAGCAGAGTACCGGGTACGTATTTCCGGATGAGCGTCAACAACCGAGAAACCGGTCGCTATTCCGGGGGAATTTTATCCCTTCATCCGGATTCAGTAACATACTACTTACATCAAAAACGTCTGCTCTCTGTTCCCGAATACTGACGTAATTGAATGAGAAGCGCTGAAATCTAACTAACTTGATGATAAGAAGCTTGAGTTGACTAGAACCAAAGCAACTTCAAACATGAAACAAGAATAAATGATATTCGTGAAAAGGCCTGTAACACGAAGAAATTTCTTTTCGACACATCACTTCAGGCATATGAATGCATAGTACTTGGTAGAGAAGAGAGTATGTGCAGCTATAGATAGCGGTGAATGAATAGTTGCGCAACAAATCAGGTAACTTGACAACATGTTTCAACAGAACGAAGCTTATCCGTTGTATGAACGGCAGTAAGTGTGAAAGGTTATTGTTTTGTTAATAAATGCTGAAGTACTCTAGTGAATTTACGAAACTCATCAAGTTCTTAATGTCACCACCAAAATTTATTGAGAAATCAATCAAAAAGAGGACTTATACAGAAGCTTTTGGAATATCGAAAAACCACCATGCCGGATGGAAAGTAGCTTGGTAAAGACAGAAAATAGCACACATACATGCCCATAATTCTCAGTTCAAATGTGCACTCACCCATTGGAAGCTTAGGTGATTCGAAAGACCTTGTTCTCCGTCGAGAGCGTGAGTGGCTTGGAGTCACTACTATAAGAACTGTGGCTCAACGACAATATCGACGACGAAATTATCCATCTCGATGGCTTTACCTACTATCCAGCTAACCGATTCTCAACCCGTAGGAAACGCGGAGGTGGGGTTATCGCTTACCATAACGACGATTGGTGTAAGTCCGCCCAGGTGATAATTCTACACCCAGATTCTTGCACTGATGTTTTCATGATCTTACGCAAACCTAAGCGTATGTGCAGACATGGGTCCATAGGTATTACGAAAGCTTGTATTTCTCCAAGAAGCCTTAATGTTATCATGGAGGGTTCCTCTGAGATTTTCTCTTCCAAGTTTCTGGGTTACGTAAATAATTCTCTGTGCTTTTTCTGCTGTGATTCCAACCATTTTCAGCTCGAGTTCTTGACGCTTATGGGTCTGTAAAATGTCACAGATTTCCCCACCATAGTTAATGTTTACCTTGATTTGTGCTCTATAAACAATCCCGATCTAGTTCGGGCCACACGCAGATCTCCTCTGGGGACGTCGAATCACGTCACCGTGTTGTTCTCTTCAATGATGTGTAGCTCAAATAACCCCAAAATCTTCACCCTCTCTCGTAACCTTAAAAGCAAAGTGTCAATATGATCCAGAAAACTTACAAAGACTAACTTCCACATCTTCATCCACCAAGACCCAACTGTTTTGTGAACACCATGCTTGTTACTTGAATTTCCGCTACGGTTTGTGTTGCCCGCTGGAGACCACATACATCCGTAGTGACCGATTTCCTTCTCCATCCCTCAAAATCTACGCAGTAGGAAGGAAAGTGCCTACCGGAGTGGGAAACACCGAACAGTGAAAGTCCTTTGTTTTTCAGTTAAATCAGAAATCCGCGGGCTCAATGACATGTACATACGTGCACCCCTCGTCAACAACAGTTGTCGAGAACTTTGAATGTCAACCAAACATTCGAGCGGTATCTCCACATGACACTCATCCCCAAAGGTAAATTTCAGAGATCTAAACAGTACCATTAGTTGGCAATCGTGTCCTTCACTGTTTAGTTTTACCAGCTCCATCTCACAACGTACCTCCGCAACCATTTTTTGCAAAAAGCCGTAAAACCTCAAGTGCGACAAATCCCACGGACCTGACAACTCTCTCCCGATTGTTTATAAGCAGTGTGCACAAATACTCGCACCAGTAATAGCACATTTATCCAGTCAATGCCTAGATTGCACTAAGATTCCAGACTGTTGGAGATCAGCTTCCATCACACTTGTGTCCAAGAAACGAACGAAAAACTCCGTCCCATTGCCTGTATCTCTATCGCATCAAAAGGTGTTTGAGAAGTTATTACTCCAGGAACTGTCCAATGGTTTGAACACACCAGACCTGAACCGCTCCTGGTCTAATTTGCATGCCATTTCTTCTTTGACCCATAATGTCTTGTCTTCGCTCGACAATAAATCAAAAGCAGTTCGTACCTGCTTCTTGAATTACAGTGGCGCATTTAACAGGCGAAAACTTTTTGGCATCCTCTCAAATAGCCGAATAAACCCCTTACTCATTACTCTATTATCTGATTATTTTTTAATCGGCTACAGTTTGCAAGGTACGGAGGCAGAACCTCTTCCATCTCTGTTTCAACCCAAGGCGTCCTACAAGAGGCAGTCCTCTGACCTTTTTATTCTCAGCCTACGCGTCCTCCACGCCTGTAAGATGATGTTGCATTAGTTACGCTTGAACTACAGTCTGTTCTCTTAGATAATGACCAATGGTCCAAAGCCCATAGTTTAACCTTAAATCACCACAATGCAAAGGTATCCGAGGCACTTTTCTTATACAAGTTGCATACATCGTAGAAGTCTAACAGACTTCATCATATCCCATCATCACAAAATGTGTGAATAACTTACACCACCCGCTTCACAGCAACCTGAGCAAGTGTGCATTCTCTTCTTCCACCAGTAATAACTTTATAGTTATTTATGCACCTGCAACTGCCTACCGGTCCTCCGCTTCTCCTTGTTTTGCACGTTTCTTATGTAACCCTGCAAGAATCGACTTTTAGTGACGCAGTTTCTAAATCACCTCTTGTCTGTGTATTCTTATTCTTGTAAATGCTGTTTTCTTTTTTTATGCAAAGGCTGTGAGTATAGCTATGTACGACTGAATATTCACCCATCGGGGTGTATAAAGCAAATACTTGACTTGGCTTGAATATTACTCGCTTTGGGAAAGCATGCCTGACTAATGACTCCTATGTAACAAGGCTTGCAGTTTCAGTCTTACTTGATAATTCTTATAACCTCACGTGGTTCTCTGTCACTTCAAGTCTCAGTGTCTGACTGCAGGCAATCCCCAGTAGTGCAGTAGACTTTTGAAGCTATAGTGTATAATCCTTCCACGGCACTCATGAGCAAGCATGTAGTAAAATCACCAAGAAATATCTGGGAGTGTTCAGCTTCGGGATCCATAAAAAGTAATTTTGATGCTGCCCTCCATCTTATATCTGGTGAACACTGGGTAAGTAATATAAGCTCAATCCAATCTAACCCATCACATTTGAACCCTATGGCACGGCAGCAAAGCAGATCGACCGAATGTGAATCAGATAACGGAATAACTAGACGCCTAGAATTATTTTACAGTGAGGCGAAAAGTCTCGATATTTTGCCTAATAAGCCATCTACCTTGAATGCCCCTCTACCCAGCATCGCATATCCCCTAGAAATTTGAGGATGGCCAGTTTTTAAATTTTCGTAAAAACAGGATATTTATCATCCACTCAATATCACAATTAAAAGCAGGACAACTTGTACGTAAGTCACATCAGAAGTATGATAGACGATCGTAACTAGCCCCACGCTCGTAGTTAACCAAAACGCAGCGCTCGGAGACTGTGCCATTTGGAAAGCAATTTGGACCTCCGATCCAACTCGTGTAACAGATGCCAAACGTTCTCGTCTTTTGCCCGCGCACGATTCACATCCAAATTCTTTTGCAATTCTTCTGTAGTTCTTCCGAGTGGATAATTCGGACTGTCACTCAGATCCAAGCCGATCACATAGTCCGACTCTGGTTTTTGAGAAGTTAGAGGAAATATCATGAATTAGAATAATGTTAAAATACAAGGTAAATTCATAGACGAGTGTTATTGCATAAGTTATTCCCCGCACCTCACCGAGCAGCGACAATACGATATTCATCGTTCACTTTAAACGGAACTACCCTGATAATCGCTATTGATACGAGTGGCTTACTTATCCACACATCCGATCTGTAAGTTCCCTCAAAGTTGAGAATTTATCTGTCTGAGCAGACTACTGTAGTAGGGCTTCTAGGTGTTTGACGTGAACATTTATTTTCAGCACATAAGTTGTGAGGAATTAGATTCTTACCAGCAAACCGCATACGCCTTCCAGATGAGCAACTAGGCCGTGCCAAAGGGCTTTTAACATGTCACATACAAACTCCACTCCGTGTTTATTCAATTAACATTAGCACATGTCTTCCGCTACTACGAGCTAGTTGGTAACTGGACTGTCTATTATAACATTTCCCTATAAATCAGTCAATGAGTGTCCAGCCGTTGAACAAACACGCGAATTTCTGGTCAGGAAAAGTGGTTTGACAGACTTGACGGAATCAAATTCCACAAACAGGCCGCACCTGTATTTTCAACTAGTGAAGCACAGACGATTCATGGGTAAGTCATATCCGAGGCTGAAAAAGTTCCAAACTTGCTGATGGATACCACATGTCACTGGGAATTCCGCCCCAACCAAAGCCAAGGCTGATGCAGGATTTTCATACCTCTACACTAAGTCACGATATGACTACCACATAGCTTCTTCCAGCCTTGTCCAGCACATGCGAATAGACGACGGATCCGTATGCGACAAGAAGGCATTCGTAAAACATGGCCGAGCCACCGGATGCGATGTAATACGATCGCTCCTTTAGGAGGGTGGCTACTCGTGCCTAACACACGACGGCGCACCTCGTCGTTTCTCACTCGATGGTTCCACCAGATGTGAGCAATGCTTCGGAGACATCGGTTGTCGAACACAGAAAGACGTCGAGCGTCCTCAACATGGGGGGGGGTGGTGGTGGTCAAGTACGAGCGACAATCTTGCATGCAACCCCTCCATTTGTGGGTCCACTGCTGACTCGAAGAGGGCGGACGGCACATGGCGTACGGGCGATTAGAACGTCTGAAGTTCGTACAGGCGATTAAGAGCCGGTGTCTGGGCATAGAGCTAAACCCCTTTCCCCATTTTCCGAGCTACAGGATTCAAGCCCAAAAGGGCCTCCTAGATGCACCTCGTTCAATGACAGCCAACCCACTGTAGCATTCAGATCACCTGCCAAAATCGCGGTATCAGCCAGGCTTACTTTGTGTAAGAGGTCGTGGAGCTTTTGCCAAAAGGTATATTTGATTGCATCTGGGCTGCAATCGGTGGATGCATACGCCGAAACGACAAACAGACTGGGTCTATCGGAGTGAAAACTGCTCACTTCACACATATCCCTGAGTCTCAATGCGCATAATCAACTATCAACTGGGATTCAGTCTAGAAGCACCTCTTCAGCTATTTCACTGGGAGCAATGCCAACGCCAACGAGACCAGAAGGCGCAGCCTTAGCGTCCCCAGAAAGGTGAAAGTGAAACTTCGCGGAAGGGTTAGATGAGGTGGTCAATCGAATTATAGAACTGGAGTCTTGAGTACTAGTCACTTGAGTGTGACATAAATCGATCTCAGGGGATTCGAGCGCACGAGGTAAACCCGCTTGTTGTCCTATACGCATCAGGGTTTGCACGTTGAACGTGGCTAATTTGAAGGGGCATCAATGACGAAGCAGGGATTCAACTAGTGGTGCACGATCGGTGAGACTCGGAACCTAGTCGAAGAAGGACAAGAGAGAAAAATAACCAGCATTTCCATCAATGACACTACAGCGGGCACGGTCGACCGAAGGACCAGTGGGATGTGAAAGTGGAAGAGAAAATGGGAGGGGAGTGGAAATAGGAGAATATGTTTCTGTACGGTGTAGTAGAGTTTTCGTTTGTGCTCATGGAAGAGCAGTCAATCATCGTGGTACAGTCAATCATGGTTGTTTGCATTGTGGGCTAGTGTACTACTCGGTCGCCCGGTTTAGAGTAGGCATTTTTGTTTGAGGTTACACCTCTAGTCTTTGCGCAGCCAAGCGCGTCCTGTAAGGCAACAGGGTTGGTCCATATGAGCCGGTGGCCGATTGTATGGTTCATTCGCCTCTTCTGGAAACCACTGGGAGCCGGTGACTGGATGCTCAGTTCATTCGCCCTTCGGATGAGACCAAACATCCTGGGTGCCCAGTACTCCCTTCTGCCACAGATTCCGGTAAGCATAGTGTTGTAAGCATCCTGGTTGCTTTGGAATCAGGCTTTAGCCATCTCCTATAGGGCTGACTTCCAATCAGTCAACCCGGTGGAGTGCGCCGGACATTCGCTTTCGCCCTGTCACTTTAGTGGGGACACCTCCGCCACTAGAAGGCAGTGAGTAGGACTTCCTTAGAAGAGATTGTGTTAAGCGCCCGGTCCTTTGGGAACACTTCGAGAAGTGTTCGAGCCGAGTAGCCAACTCGGTACCCTCGACCATGCTGAGGCCTTTGGAGATAGTCGATGTTGGTTTATATGCCTCCAACAGTGCCGTAGGATTACGTCCGCAGCCTTGTCCGATAACCGTGCGGTGGTTCGGGGCCCTTTTATACAGTATTTGGCTAATCTCCATGTCGTTCTTCATCATCCGCAGGGGGAAAATCTAACGTATTTTTTTCTCATCAGACGTCAGAAATGGTGAAATCTAGCTACTACTATCGTTTCCAGTAGTCTGCATAGAAATTTAAACCTCCGAGGATGTCCCAGCGGGGTCTACACTGAACAGCTGTTCCATCTGGTTTGTTGGGACTGGTCAACTGCTGTGCGGATGATCCAATCCCACACAGGTGATGAAACCCGGGATGAACGATTGTGTGTCAAACACCGAATCTTCAGGTTATCCGGGCTGATGGCTCTCAATGGTATGCTTCGTGTCAACACTACGTGACATAGCACCCTTCAGTCACTGGCTTTTGAAAAATGACAAACCATCATCCACACAGTGATCCACTCCTATGATAAACGTCTTCTCCGTAGAAGGCATAAGTAAAACGAAGGCGATACGTTCGTTCAATCTGGAGAGCCTCGGTTAATTTGTCTATTTATCAAACATGCCAACCTGGTGGATATTGACTAGTCACCTAGAGTTGTCCACTGAGCCTCAAAAATCGATCAAACCAAGTCAGGAATGTCATTGTACACAACCGAAGCAGCATAATAATATTGTTCTTCCCTTTTTATTTCCTTATTGTCAAAAAGACTTTGTCGGCAACGACTATGACTAGCCGCTATTTCGATTACCGGGGGTAACCTCTTTCGGGGCAGGTCTTACAATTACAATCTCCACCGATAAGGCTATTTTTGACAATAAACATTTAGAAACCACCACATATGACGCGTTGATTCTTCAATACAATCCAAACCTCTTTCGGTCCTGATTAATTTGATTTCTTACTTCACTTATTTACTATTCGACAGAGTGCAATATTTATACAATGCCACTGATAGACTACTGAGTGAGGAAGTGACCGGCATTGGTAATAATCGAAAATGAGGCGTCAAGATTTGAAGTCCACTATGATGTTCGTCTGACCATCATACGAATCCACGGATATGGACTAATATTTTTATATTTATCCGTCATTTCAATGTCTCAGTTCCGTCATTCCAAAGCTCAATTTTTCTCCTGCAGTTTGTCTCATTTTCTTGGAAGCTGAATAGACATTTGGTATTCCCTATGAAATCTTTTTGATTAAACTTATGTTTAATGTAGGTAATTCATCAGAAATAAAGGCTTTATTCCGTTCGTTTAAGATGTACCTAAATAAACCGGCTCGCAAATAACTTATGAGAGCTGAAATCAGAAAATTTTGCGTGTTTCTTGTCTATAAATCACGTCCTAAAATTACGTTTAGTCTGTGAACACACGTCCAAGGCCAATATGAACTAACCACGTGAAATACGTGTGAACGGTAATAGTAGTCCATTCTCTCTAGCGAGTCAGAAAATAATTTAAGGTGTGCACTGAGAAAATAACCACCTGGCTAAAAGCATATCACGCTCACCCTTGTTCTCTGGTGAAAATGCATAGCAATTTTACGGATGGAACAATTTGATCCTTCCGGTCTGAGCTGAATTTCCTATCCCTTGAGAAAAGAACTTTTTGACTTTCAAATAGTCCATGTGTTTTTTCTTCTTATATCGTTGAGTAGCTTTGTGTGGTCTGTATTACGTTTCTCAACCCGTAGTTGCTATTGGCACCAATCATTATTGAGAAAACTTTGCAAAACAAACTAAGCACTTCGTAGGATGTATTGCATATATCTGACCATATGTCGGCCACCATCTGAGTGAAACAGGTGGCAATAATGCACGTATAAAGTCAGATACCATTTATACAGACGGTACTTATATTGGTCAGAAAAATCCTGCAAACTTCTCAGAAAAGAATGAAACTCATATTTTATACTTTTCAAACTGAAGGTCAAGTTAGCATTCAGTTGCTGGGGTTCCTTTGATTTTAGTAACATTTATACTTCTCTAAGCAGATATTCTGCTTTGAGCGAGGTTTATGAATGAAGCAAAACGTGTAACTGACGTTAAAAGGTTGAAAATAAATCATAACTTTATTGAAAAGGATTGTTGCCAAGTTTCTTACTGTCCTTCTTTATCAACCGCAACATAATTCCTACATGGTATGATTCATCATCTATTATCAAGGCTCAAATCACCATTGAAAATCCATCTATAACATCTGTCTGGCTAGAAATAATTCAACAATGCATGCCCAGCATATTTCATCTGGAGCTTGAGCCCGTGAGGCGTTATTGTGAGCCCTGCTGACTATCCCTACTGGTTCTCGCCAGATTTCACCAGGTTAACAGGCTGACCGGTGGTTGTCAAACGGTTATCATTGTGGACTTTGAACAATAACCCGGGTGGTTCGATTCCCGCCACCGCCGGTCACTCTACCATTTGGGCCACCTTTCATTGGCTGAGGCTCCTTCCCGAATTATTGTATTTTGTCGTATATTAAATAAACAAAGTGAAAAGAGTATTGTTTTTTCTTTCTAAGTACGATAACAGGCGCCCATCTGCTAATGTATGTTACCAACTCGTCATCCAAACAGCTCTCAAGCTCCTATGATGGACGTCTCATCAGCAGTGTCCTGTGTAAAACGAATGTGCGATAAACAGTATACAGAGTTTAGATTCTGTGATCAGTTTGGGTGATAAAGGATAACACATTATCATTGGCGTGTTTTATTCTACTGCGTTAATGTTTTTATTATTGGTGGGTTGAAATTTGAAGCTTCGTAATGAACCGCTCTATAAACAAGTTAGATCTATTTCTCAAATTGGGTAGTGAAACTAATAGGCAGCCTCCGAATTCATGGACGGTATTATAGTGATACTTACAGTTTCAGTACAGCGAGTCTGGTTGAATCCTTGGTGAAAAGCCTTGGTTTATGTCACAAACGCATTCACATACACACCTCGTGCAGAACATCAGTGAACTAAAAATGAGATAGCTTTTCCCGATCCACTACGGTTCCATGGTGTATAGGAGTACAGACAACCACTCTCCTTTTCGATGTTGGTGGAGAATTTCGAGTCCCGATAGATAATTCGTCTGTTGTTCGGCTCCTCTGTCACAGTACTCCAGTTGTTTTGTGAAGTCGAACTGTGCACAACCCATGACTGAGATTGCTACTGATGGATGCTGCTGCCGGTCGTTCACTAAACGTGTCAAACTGTATATTTACCCCGAAACGACTGCGATCTGCACTGTAAATTGCTGGTTCAGGTATACGGGATGGACACGAATGTCAGTCTGCTCTCGGAGATCTAGTCGGGGATAAAATCCCGGAGAAGCCGGTAACTTATGCCTCATTTAATTGTGAGCACGTGATGCTAACATTAATGTAGAGAAGCTGTGGGGATTCATCGTGATTTTTGTTTGATTAGGATCGGTACATCGTTGTCCACCTAATGGAAGTAAGTGATGCTTGAACTGCTGAAATTCTGCCATTTTGCCGCAGCGATTCTGACTAATTTAGTTGGAATGCCTGTGCACATTCTATTCCCATATCTCTGGCCAAAAATGGAACGGATTAGTTTTTATGTACGTGCAACGTGGAACAGGATAAACGTATTTTTGATTGTTTATTTTTTCGTCAAGCTCCCCGAAAACTCAAGTCGAGTTTTTTTTTCGAATACTCCAGTTTTAAAATAGACTTAGGTATACAACATGGTATTGCTTACTGAACAACATCAAATCAAACTGGTGGGCAAATGATATCACTAAATTTTGCTCATCATAGATAGAATTCAGGAGAAAAAATGACGCAGCTATTTTGGAAGGAATGAATAATACTAAAATCTTTATTTTAATAAGGTGACAACAGTCATACAAAACACTCGAAGCGGCAGACACTGAGTTCAGAATGGACTGTCAGTATTTGCAAGATGCACTTCTGAGCAAACAAATAACTACACCATTCGTCAAGGCATTTCTTACTCAAATTAGGACTGGAAAATTTCCGATTTCCACCTTTCACTTGACAATTTTACAATCGCGGTCGAATCAGCTTTTCCATAAACATATAGAATTTGATTGTAGAATTGACTCGGGAAAGGGTACTCGCGGAAGCGAAACATTGGGTAGTTATAATTTTTCTACTGACAGCACCGTGTTATTGATATTACGTTTTTCTCGTTTAAAAGCTAGCAAGCCCGCCAAATTCGTTTAACTAGTGGGAGATATGAAGCAAGTCTCGTGCACAGATATTTCGATCGCATCTCTACGGTAACATTCCGTGATGTTAGAAGAAACCTTATATCGAACAAGACAGCTTTTACCAGTCTGTCAATCAATTCCTTCAATGCATGGGGATAAGTCATGGGTAGTGATGAAAGCAGGAGTGATCCGTGATAGGGAAACTAACTTGGTGGTTACATAAAAAAAATGTATCATTGTGCAAGTTAAAAACATGAAGTGAGATCAAATTTCTAAGGACACAGGAAGCGGGGTCAGCAGCCTGGGAAACTGCAAAGGCGCAGAGGTTGGTTGAGTGTGATTAACGTACTCGAGCCAACGCCACGGCTTTAGGGCTCTTGACGGGAACTATGGTTTCTAATGCAGCAAGTCGTAAGGATCCTTTTTGAATTACGTAAAGGATCAAATTGTGTGACGATCTAAAATTACAAGACCGAGTTCGAATGTGAAAGTTGACATGAATACTAGTCCGACCTGTGATGGCCGAGAGGTTTAGAGCGTTTGAAGGATAGAGGTTGAATCCCTGGCACCACCGGTCACTTTGGTGATAGATCGTAATTCCCCCTGTCGAAAGGCTAAGGAATGAATAATCATCTCAAATTCGCCAAGTCAACTAGTAGCCATTAGTACCTTGTGCGTAAGGGCATGTTAATACAAACGTATACTTTTAACCTTTTGATTTATCATATTTTCCGATGAATGACACAAGAATATTTTTCTTTGTAAAAACTCTAGATGTATTTGCGAAATAATATTCGCAAGCTTCTGTTAAAGAAAACAGTTTTCCATAAGCAGTTTTATTCACTGATCTCCTGACATACACTCAAACTCAAATGAAAAATTATTGTTAAGCTTGACGTCACTCTACGTATTATTGACCCAAGTACCAAGGGGTCTGAACGAAAACAGGATATGGCATATGGTTTACTTATCAGAGACTAGCCCAGTGAGGTATCTGTACGATGTTTCCAAATCTACTCCGTGGTGATTACAAACACTCGATATCTGATCGTTTTCACACTATCTCAATTTAAGAAAATCATTTAGTTGCGCAGAAACTAACTGAATTCTGGTGCACCACGAGGATATCTTTCGGATAATTTTCTTCTTTTAGATGGTACGTGAATCACCAGCCGTTCGAGTATTTCAGTAGTACCTACAAATAGAATCGTAGATTGTCTCGGCATTAGTCCCGACGCCAATGCCGAAGTTGCTCCGAGAAAAGCAGCCAACCAATTTTGTGCTCATCGATGTTTAATAAGTTAAATTTTGAATAAATGGCAAACCCTTCAGTAATAATACAATAAATAATCTAAAGCTGCGCCGTGGGTGCGACCCATCCTGACCGATAAAACACTCCAGAATATACTGAGTAAATTCGACTCCAACTGAATGCGTATAAGATCCGATCAAAATAAAATGAAGCAGTCATTCCCATGGTTCTAAGTGATGCAACTTATCACGTGCTCCACGAATACAGTGAATGACGGTATGTTTGATAACGAAAAAAAAGAACTGATCACATCTGAACTTGTCTCAACGAGATAGTGTACAAACCGTCTACTCGGAGGGAGGGTCTGTCATAGGGTATTTCAGTCCGTAAAAGGTTTACTACCTCATGAAAGTCCCGGCATATTCAATACGACAGTCATGTGAAGTGTACTAAAAGACCGAAATATTAGCTGCCACCTTTGTAAATGTATTTATCAAGTGATCAGCACTGTTTGATGGCGCACACTTACTGAAAACAGATAGGTTTAATTCAGTGCACTAATTGCTTTCATTGCCATCAATAAACATCATTGGTAGCTAATAACTCTGGTGTTTATGTCAAGGTCGTACCAATTTCGCGAGGACGCTATACACGGTTCCTCAGCTCAAACAAGTTTTCGACTGTTATTTCCTTCGGCAGATGCTACTACGAGCCCTTGCTTCGACCGCTGTGCTCGACACCTCGGTAGGAAAGTGGGGTGCATTGTTAGATACCTGATGACTTTCCTTGAATAGTGCTATCCAATCAGATTTGTTGTGTTCAGACTCTACACTGTGATCCACAAAGTACATATTTTCACACACCAGAGCCAGCTTTTGACGGCTCCGGGAACGTGTCAAGAATGAGGTTGTTTCTCACCATTGTAGTTCTGCAATTTGTTGTTAGCTTATCCACCGAGCTGAGCACTTAAACTGCAATCGTTTCCGCACCAGTTTAGGTGGCGTTTTTAGTGCTGGGGTCATGTAGAAAGTGCTCATGGGAGTCTCAAATCTGTTCAGGGACAATATAAACGAGCAGAAAGAAGCTGCACGACAAATTGCGCAGGACTGCCAATTCCATGAAGTCCTTAGTTGATCTCTGTCTTGCAGTCTCCACGCTCAAATTACTGCTCCTAATCTCTGGTACAATAACTGTAGGCGCCTATGATTTTGTCTCTGTACTTGTCTAAGTAACAAAAATGTTCAATTAATTGTAATCAGATGTGCTGATAGAGTAAACCGACCCGCTGAGACTCGATTGGATAGATCATTGACGAGCAATTTGAACTCCCGATCATGAATATATTGGTACTGTGACTGCCTCAAGAGATATCCGCCACTGACGATTCTTAAGGGGGTGAAGACGGCTGTACAGCGCTTACAAAATTTTCCACCGCCGATTAGAAAGTCGATGCTGAATGATAAGTCGTTCTACAGAAATGAATCTTCTCTTCGGGAATGCGATGGTCTCGGTATTTGTGAAAACATTCAACCATTAATCTATGGACTCACCTGGGAAATCTACCATATTCAGTTCGCTGGATGTCACGGGGTTCACTGACACTGAGAACACTGTGGAGATTTGCGAGACAAGTAACATCACGATAAGGCTGTGGTCCAATGCTTTCATTGTACCAGTCCACTGGATCATGTTCATGGGTAGTAGCTGAGCAGAAGTGCGCAGACCAATTTTTTAAACGGTCACTCACTCGCTCGCTCGCCCGCCGGCTCTTATATAGGAGTATCATCGGATCTGGTTTGAACAGTCGCTCCTATCGTCTATAGACGTCCTGCTGCGAGTCGCTGTTCATTCGCGCTCGGTGGCGTCGAATCTGCTTTTAGATCAACCAATGAGCGTGCGATTCTGAGTAGGTCAAGCATGAATGAATCGGACCACAGTGGACCAATTGTACCAATTGGAGAAAAAATAATAATAATTCCACGTTTTCCACCCCCATTTTCCTACTACCTATCCTATTAATCCAGTCCAACCCCACTCCAAACAAGCAGCCATTGTCATCGTGGCTCATCAGCAAATATCTTTCTCCCATTCCTATCTAACCGAATTTGGAAAGTAACCACAATTTCAGAATAGATGGGTATTTTTTCTCCCTCTTCATTTCGTTTTCCAAATTCTAATGAAAATATTTGAGCAGCACAAATAGTAATCATAAAAGGAAAATAGAGGATGGGAATGAGATGAGGTGACCGCGCGGAGGAAACTGTGTTCTTCGGGATTCGGTTGACCTCGAACATATGAAGCAAACAGGTCAATAGAAATATAGAAGAATAATAACTCTATACAAAAAGAGTCCAGAAGAGTAACAGATGCACGTGGCAAGCCAACCTGGAGAAGGAGAAAGAATGGGAACACGTGTGTGTTTATGAATAAGTAAAATTAGTCAAAACAAGCCTTTTATGGAGGAGGGTAACGTGAGAACCGATAAAAAGGTATAGGTACCACGATGGCTTGGTATATCCTGAATCATAGGACATCTTACGAAAGACCTCATATATAAACCGGATGTTTTACGGTGGCGAAAAAGAGAGATGGTCTGCAAGCTAACAAATTAGCTAGCAATGAGCTTTCTGGCAAATGACAACAATCTTACAGTCAAATACTAGTGGCGTGACCTATTCCTAGTTTGATTTTACTAGAAAAGAGCAGGATAGATAGAGACCTACTCCACACCGTATATATATATATATATATATATATATATATATATATATATATATATATATATATTTGGTGTTATAATCTACGGAAAATGCGCGAAAGAGCGATGAATGTGTGGTAGGAGTGAGGGTTGCCAAATTCCGAATAGGATCCAAACAAACTAGGATCCGGTAGCACTGTCTGTTTGGGTCAAATTACACCAGTTTTGCCTTATACGGGCAACGTGAGACCACAATGAATAAAAAGCAAATTGCTTCATATTTCTTTTTTTTCTTTTTCTACGGAATTTGATATTAATTTTTGTGTATCACACTAAAGATCAGATTGATATAAACATTGACGAATAACACTGTTCTCATTGAATTCAGTAGCGTTAGGTTGTACGATGTATTCCATAATATTTCGTTTCAAATTTTACCTATGCGCATGGCAGTCAAATTGATCATCTTTAAGTGATAAATTCAACGTTCTTATAAAGACAAAGGAACTTAAAATGAGTTATTCAACAAATGTTATGAAACAAGGTGCAGCTAGAAATTAGAAATACTTTGCCGTGGCAGGAGCAACATAACTATCCAATCTCACTGTTTGCACTGTTAGGGAAGGTGATGACTAGTTGCTAGAGCCCCTGAGTATCTCTGTCGTCTTCCGTTGTTCGTGACGCAAACGATAGTGGAAGTCGTGCTCCGATGGACACCTTGCGTTGTATCCCACAGTGTATCCCAGGTAATGAGAGACTTAAGTTTTTTTGTGTTTACTCGACGGTGTCACCTATCTGTTGCTTGCATATTGTTCTCCACAGCCGAACCGTTCGGTTACGCAACTGTCTCTTCGTTTTGTCAACGTGGATGACTGCACACCCTTACGTGAAATGGCAAATACAGCTGAACTTGCTGACAGTAGTAGCTTCTTTCACCGATGGTACTTTATGCCGCACATCGTAGAGAGAATGACGATCAATTGGGGAATAATAGATGTGAGGGAATGCACCCAGCTAGCTTTCAATAGACGGCTCGGTTCAATGAAGCAGACAGCACGTGATCGGCTGACCAGAATCGCCGAGATGAACAGAGCGAGTCAGGAGATCAATGAATCAACCAGATGAACTAGCCAGAAGGGCCGTTTAGGTCTATCAGTAGGCCGATGATCTTTTATGCACGGTTTTGGTTATGACGAGCGCATATCTTATATAAATAATTATTCTGTATCAATAAAACGGAATCGATTCTGAGGCAGAACTGAGCTCTCACTAAAGCTGGTGGGACGGTGCAAAACAAAAGGTACTAATAATGACGCAGCTGAGACGCCTGTTCTGTGGGCTGGTGATACAATCACTAGTTAAAAACGATTACTTCAACTTTCGCACGCACTTTAGTAAAGCTGCGATCAAGCGTTCCGAAATAAATCGTACCACCTAATGCCTTTAACTTCTGCGCCAAAACTTTCCCCGATAAATTGTTTTCATTGTGAACTTGACAAAATAGACTACTTTGAAATACTTGGTCGGTAATGTGAACTGATTTATTAGGAACCCGTAAACAAGACCTTGGAAACAGGTAACGAAGTAGTTCCAAATGCGTCAGACAAAGCAATACTTTGTAACTAATCCTTCACATCACCGACCGGGAAAATGGTGCATAAACCCTCTTGCTGCTGATGAAATACCTAAATGCTTGTCTGCTAAATTATTGTTACACTGGGCTATGTTCATCTTCAGTTGACGAGAGCCAATTTAACCGACTAGAGATTGACCGAGTCAGGCTGCTCCTTTTATTCACATCCATTTGTATGCTATTTCTTCTGACTTTTCACACTCCCTTTAATATGTGAATCTTCCCACGAAAGACAGTGAGTTGAACCTGGGTAGTGCATGATAAAACACTTCGAAAGCCAAATAAATCTCCCACTGTTCGCACAGAGGTGGACATATCTTGGAAACGTTTTCAGACTTTTTGTCATGGAATCAGTTGAATCTATCAGAATATATCTCATTTAGACAACTCCACCGTGTCTGTTGCGTGGGATGTTGCATCAGCCGGATATTGGTGTGAACTATGTGAATGTTTTTGGTTGTATGTTGCTGTGTTGCCATGGCCAATTCAGTCAGCATGAGGTACTGCGTGCCCAGAAGACTGTAACAAAGAGAGTTTAGTTGGAGTGGTAGTGATCCAGGAAAGTTACGCAGATATGGGATTGTTACCCTACGGAATCGTATTGGGCACGGCCAGCTTATGTAACAGATAGACACAACACATACAACCTTATGGCCCACTTGCACTCCCTTAGATACTCGTTTTCAAGTGAATCAGTGAGGCAGAACAGAGGAATAACAACAGTTACTAACTGAAACTTTTATTGAACCAGTAAATTCTGTGGGGGTTTTTAAGGGGGAGAGGAGGGTTTCAGTTCTCAAGAATCGAATAGAGTTCAAGTGGTGATACTATCCCACATCTGAATGAACCGTTTCACATACTGATGGTTGATTTCTTCGATTTTTTCTCTTATGACTGACAGCTGCCTTGCCGAATAAATTGGAAATTTCGCAATTATCGCTGGAACACTAGATCTACATATATACAACAGAAGTAGCCAATGAAAGTTAGGATAGAAAATAAGAATACTTTCAACATGTCATACCTAACAAACAGATCACGGATTCAGTAAAAATACGGTGCTAAATATTGTATTGTATTGTATTGAGGACATCTGTAAGTCAACAACCCGCATTTCAGTCATAAAAGTATAACTGACAATTTGGAAGCATCTTATAAAAGTGGGCGGTAAAACGGGCCAACTGTAATCAGTTTCAACCTCTGAGGTTGATGCAAAGTTCATCTGCAACTTTGGCTTTGCCAACAAGAACAAGTGCTAAGTAAGGTACTGTAGAGTTGTCATAACTCTTTGTACGGGATGGGATATTCCGTCCCATATGAGTCTAAACTCGGAGAATTCAGAAGTGTGTGAAAGGCAAACAGACAGATCAACGTAAAGCGGATGAGTGGGGTATGAAGGGATCTTCTAAGCGAATTTTTCACAGGTGAAAATGTGTAGATCACTTTTTATTAATAAGAGAGGCTACATGAGTCAAAGAAACACAGCTAAAAATAGGCAAACAGCGGTGTGATGAATGAAAATCTCTCTTAAGTAGGATGGATTACAAGAGAACAGCAAAATGAGATTGGTAGAACACATTAGTAGATAAGGGGAATGATGGCAACTTGCATGACACCAAACCGCTTCAGACAATAAAACTGATTATCACAATGGCACTAACATAAAAGTTACATGATATCATCCTCTTGTGTGACTAGGTTGTGATATTATCTGACTGGCCAGTCTTGAAAAAGAGGACAGATGTAGTGACTACACCTGACCCACTTGTTGAAAGTCTTCATTTGACACCATTTGTCCATAGAGTGAGTGACCATAAAAAAACCATTTATTATATCTATGTCATTATTGTTTCGGTGTGCTTGTCATTATCCTTTTCATGTCAGTTGCATATAGAAGCAATACATCTTAGGAAGGTCTTTGCCAAATGTTTTCAAGGTCAATAAGTAGTATGAGGTGAGACGAATGTACCCTCTGTTCTAATTACTCTAAGATGTTTCTCTTTGGAAATATCAAATGTTGACATAAACCTCTCATGGCTTCAAACGCAAACAGTCGTAGTCGGCCTGAAGCGGATCCCTTTCTTCCGTAAGAACTATTAGTGATTCATTCCTTGGAAATAGTGAGAAAGTGCTTCCTGCACTGCCAAAACACATAGTGGTGACACCTGTCGTCCAAGTTTGATATACTTATAATACTCATATACTCTTTTTACTTCGCTTTTTATTTAGTATACAACAATGTACAACAATTCAGGAAGGGGGCCGCGGCCCATGAAAGACTGCCAAGTGAGAAAGTGACGGGTGGTGTCGGAAGTCGATCCCGTGTCGTTTTTGTCAGAAGTCCACGATGATCACCTCTTGAACTCCGCCGGAGGAAGTGCTGTCTGGATGGTGTTCAATGGATCTACTTGTTCAGCGATCGGATACACCAGACTACATGGCAAAAATAAACAACCCAAGGCACTCATATATTCACATGCTTTTTTCATTTGCTTGGTACTCGTGTCTTTAGTTCACTCTTTACTGCTTAATTACGCGTGTTCTCATTCCCAAATGAGGTCTTGCTAGCGGGTGCATGATTGTGTGGAATCGAACTAAACTGAATCGGGTTACCTTTGGTTCTTATTTCTCCATCAACAAGACGCATATTTTGCAGTGATGAAACCGAGACCTCGAGTCCTTCACATCGGATTGAAATGGTTACAGCATTTCTGTAAAAATATGACCTAATCCAAAAATAAGCCTTACCATGGTTTTTCAATATGTTTCCAATATACGCCCTTTCCCGAAAATAAAATTTGGTCATACGTTTATCAGCGGAGTGCGCCCATGAATGAAACCCCAAGTCCCGAGATGACCTATTTTGCCTGATTTTGGAGTAGTTTGAACTCGATTTGCCACACTTTCCGAATCTCTAAACACAAATTTTCATATTTGGCGACCTTAATCTTTCATTCCTTAGCAAAAAATTGCATTATATCGGTATACAATCCGCCTTTATATAATTCGGACTGAATCAAACTAAGCCAGTGTGGTGTTAACACGATAGTTCGTATTCGGTGATACTGTAACATCGTAGTCAACATACGAAGCTGCCATGAGAGTGTGATTTTGTTCACGCAGGGGATTCGGTCCCAACAAAAGCTTGCCAGCAATTACACGTGATGTTTGCAAAATAAACCCACTAACGCGGCCTGGAGTGAGTCATCCTGCTCTACTGGATAAGCGGGTAAGGAAGCTTGCACGATCGATAAGCTTCAGTCAATAAATTTTCCATCGCATAAGATTCAGGCTCCTTGTGCCAACAATACATTTTATAAATATATTTCAATGTCCAGTGGATCACGCTCATCCGTGTGTTGTTCGTCCCATTGGGAAGTGACCGACGAGGCTAGCCCAATGGTTAAAACCAGGACAGATACTGTGTATCATTTGGAATAGTGGTTCGCGCATTATCGATTATTCACTTGCGTTATTCACACCAGCCTGTCCAGACCGCTGGTAGAGCATCTGCCCGGTATGCGGAGGGTAGCTGGTTCGATTCCGGCTCGCGGCATCCGACTTTTCGATGTGAAAAATGCAAGTGGATTTTCCATCACAAACAATAAAATGATGATTAATAAAACACGGGTCTCCGTTTACGATTAATTTCTTCTACACGAGGACGCGAGATTTTGTTCTGCTTTCTTTTGTATTTTTTCCTGCAAATACTTAGGACATCCACCGACAATAAGCCCTAGAACACTTTTTGGATACAAAATGAATGAAAGGCCAGTTCTTCTTTTGGCGATATGATACTTCCCACTTGAACGATAAACCTGTTGAAACGAAAGTAACAAGCATTGTAAAATAATATACACAACCTGGCTTTAGTTTTTTATAAAACCACACACGTCTTCGTATACATAAATGATGTTTCTCAGTCTTATTTTAGCTTCCTTTAGGAATATGTTGTTAGTATTACAGAGTGAAAAATGATTTGTTTGTGGCAGAACATACCGGTGACTTGTACAGTTCATTCCAGGTGCCAGAAAAAAAGAACTTCTGAAGTACTACTTTGCATGGCACTGGATCCCAATCTGCTCGTCTGAGGGCGTTGGAAAAAAGCAGAGGAAAAATGCAGTGCGCGACAGGCGAATAGGCACCCTCATTTCCGGTTCTGTATTATCCAGAGAAACCATATCTGGTCAGAACAACCAAATGCACCTTACTGTGTGGCATACAAATTTTCAGACCGAAACTATACACCACATACTAATTAAGGCAGATAACGTTGCTGTCATATGGCTGCATAAAGATCAAGGTTTATCGCGGGCAACACGAGCAAACAAGTGAGAAAAAGTCTACTTCAGTGACAAAAAAGTGATTAAGACGGATGGGATGCTTGGAATTATTACTGGCATAATATCACAAAAGAAGGCATTTTCAGTCCCAAAAAAGTAACGACAGGAGCTCATTGATGGTTTGGGGAGTCTTCTCAGCCAACGGAAGACGTGAGATAATTATACGAGAAAATATAGTGTCAATAACATGACCTTTTCGTTTATCGTGGATAACCTTTCTCACGACAGTTTTACAATCAAATGACTGAGGAATCAGCTATAAGTCAACGGAGGTGTGTGTGTGTATGTGTGTGAGTGTCTTAAATTATTTGTCGATTGTATTGAATGGACTTTAGTCACCATACACTAGCATAGTGGGAGCCGTGAGATCAAGGTCATGAAGTAGCCAACGTGAAGCCCAGATCTAAACCCGTCTGAGAACCAGTGTGGCATAACTGCTCGCCAGGTGTACAAAGTTCCCATAGCTTACCGGACAAAGAGTGAATTTGTGACGGCTCTTAAACGAAAATGGGTGAATACTGGTCAAGTGACAATCACAGATATTGTAAAAGGTATGCCAGGAACATTTATCAAGGTTCTCAAGCAGAATGGCGATTTCACGCAGTTTCGAGGTGTAAATTTGAAAGCCGAGCTGTGAGGACTGGCCCTATACTTTTGTTAGCCCGTTTTTCGCATCTGAATTAATGAGCTCATAACAAATTATTCTATTGTAACATTTCATATTCTGCTTCACACCCAACTTTCCAACTTCCGTCATTTAAGCCTCGTCTTCAAATCATGATCCGATAATTTTTCCCTTCTATTGCACTTGTAATTGAATGCACAGGCACACAACAAATAGAACGACCGTATCGTAAGCGTCAATCTATATTCTGAGCGCTTCTGACTAAGAAGGATATGACCAAGGGGCCACCAAAGGCGGAAAAAAGGCCCACGATTCTTTAATCTACTTAGGACGTAGAAACCAAGGAGAGTTATGATCACATGATGTACAATGTGCCGTTGTCCGGCTGGAGAGTGCAGGAATGATGGTCAATGCATCTAGCGTAAACGAATCGAATGCCCAATATCAACCATCCCCTCAATGAGATGAAGCGCTGTAGTAGTATTTGTAGAGTGGCACTGTTCGTCGGATTCAACCTCGCAGTTGTAGTTTCTATTGTACGGCTGCAGTACGCGTGTGAAGGCTCATATTCCTGTTACCGACGGCTTGGTAACAACCTTCGGGCACTTGCCCTACGTTCGTCCTCCAGTTGATAGGTGCTTCATCCATAAGCCCTGTCGATTTCTCAGGTCTCCAATAGTTTTGGCCGACCCTTTGTTACACTTCTTAAGATGGATGAAGGTCCGTGACAGGATGGACGCAGGTGACTGCCAATAAGAAACTGGATGTCGAAGTGGACTTTCAAGTTTCTCTGGACCAATAATATGCGCTTGTGGATGTGCAGACTTCAGCTTTGTCGGAACAGGACAATATGTAAACAAGGCTTCTGGAATCGTATTCTCCCAACTTCCACCCAACAGACCAATAGTTTGGATAGATTCCTTCGACGTTCTATCGGAGAGATGTGCCTTACCATTTGGCGCCGGAGTTGCATCGAGTTGTCCGGGATTATTGTATCACGTTAATTTCAGCGTAAGATTTAAATTCTTGGCTTGTGAACTGAGGACCTTTGTCTCAATCTGTTTCCCCAGGCAGTCCATATCGAAAAAAATCTTGTCGTAACCCCAAAGTGATACCCACCGTCGTTACCTCAACACAAAGATGTTTGCTTTGTCCACCAGGAGCTTTGGATTTCTATTCTTTCCACTGAAAAAGATAGCAGTAGCTAGGTTTTGACATTTTCATATGTGTTCATGGAAAGTATTATTGGCGCGAGCAGCCCGAAACTTACGAAAAAGGAAAACCCACTTGCACATTTCGCATCTAAAAGCCCGACTTCATGAGCCGGAACCAAACTGGCGACATTGTGCTTATGGTGTAGATGCTCTACCAGCTGAGCTATCGCTTTACGGCGAATCGGGTATGAACAATGCAAGTGAATAATCAATGGTGTGCTCCAATCATACTCCGCAACTGTTCTGGTTCTTATCAGTATAGGTACGCAACGACATCTTGAGAACTTGTTTGCATGGGGGACGGCAACACACCTAGTCATCTGCAGAAGTATTCGGATAATACCGGGAGCCGAAAAGAATACGAATTAGCATATCGGTCAAACCAAGATATCTAATCTAATAGAGGACACTAAGTTCAAGTTGAACTTTGCTAAGAAACAGAACTGAGTGACAGCTGTGCAATCAAATTTAAGCCACCGTATTTGACGAATCAGCCGAACGAGGAGGTCTTATCTGCTGTTAGGATTCTGAGAATTTAACTGTATCTGAGGTCATCCAAGTGAATAACAGTAGTTCTCAGAGAGAGTGTTATCTGAAGAAATATCTAAATTCGCTCGGATTGCTTGCATGTTCATTAAGACGCTGAAAACGTTTCTAAAATCCACTGCTCCGAGTTGTAAGTGACTAGGAGAATCCAAAAATCGATCACCTACAGGGGTATGAGTTTGCTTTTCTACCGGAAGCTTCATTTGAAATTGGACGTAGCAGGACCGGACATGAAGCCGGAAACAATCCTCTACTGCACGACAGAATACGGAAATATGTTGGTAGAATGAGCCGTCCAAATGGAAGTGCCACTTTCTATAAAGGTCATACGGCGATGGTGATTTTTCTATAGTAGTCTGTTTGGGTGGAGCAGACGAGTACGGTTTCAATAATGCAACTCGGATTCAGTTGGGTACCGGGGTGCCCTGCATTGTATCGGAATAAAGCTCGAGGTGAATGATTATCAGGCATCCTTCAAGCAGTTCTTAGGGTAGAAACGTGGTGTTCTGACCATCTTTTGTTAGAGGGCAAGTCAAGGTTGATGAATCCTTGGAGAACTGAGGCCCGAGTGCGTAAACGAACCATTTGGATCAGTCTTCTGTTTGAGAAGTGTGATGGAAACGCTAGCAGTTTCAACGGACAATGCCAGAATATATGATGAACTCGTCTTTCTTTCGTTTCAATAGCCCAGGATATCGGAATCCAGTATGATCCAGGAAGACCTTTCGTGCCCCGAGAGAGAGCTACATGACAGTAGCGAGGAAAGTGAATTCCGTCGCTTTCTTTGGCGAAACTGATCTGTTGTCTATGTTCTGTAAGACCGAGTTCACGAATAAGGATCCCGACCATCCATGCATCTTTTGGGCAACCAGATTAACACAGAATGGGTCCCCGTGAAACCGAAATCAAAGAGCAGAAGTGGTACGGGCATGTGGGTCAGTTCCACTCCAACCTGCCAACATGATCATACTTGCCTTCCGTTTCCTCTTTCTTCGGCATGCAAGGTGAAATTCTAGGACGGCGACAAATCCCACATCTGTCAAACCGAAAGAAAGGTTGCCACACGAATGCACGAACACAAACTAGCTTCAAAAAGACACGACGCACTCTCCCTAATATCCATCCACGAGGATCAAGAAGGACACAATCAAGGTGGATGAAGTTCAAATTCTGTACTAAGCAACCGCGAGATCCTCAAAGGAATCCTTCGGAGCTTGGCTTTCTTCAAGAAATTCGTCCATCAAACACATTGAATTGACTCGCATTTACAGTTACCTGTTGCTCAAGAGACGTAAAACTAATCAACTGGACCCCTAGTCCCACCGACCTACCGCCAAGAAACCTGATTCTTTGTGCAAACATATCATTCGAACTTACTACATGAAGATTCAATGAGCCATTACTCTGCAGCACGGAAGTCGAAAGGTTAAGTTACTGAATTTGGAAGTTTTCGTAAGAGGTCACAGTTGAAGTAAGCTAGTTTGGAAGTATGTGCCAAGAAGTCAGAGGTCGCGTCTCCATATTTAGTAACCTCTATCCTTATATATAATTGAGTACAGAGAAACCTACCTGCTCACTGACAGTGTCACCTCGGTTGGTGATGAAACTTGTGCCAACTAAACGCCAAGCTCAGCAATCATAAATCCCTGAGAACCACCAGCCTGAGACGCGACTGACAGCAGTTGTCAAAAGCATATTAAAGATAGTGTGTTTAAAGAGTGCTGTTAAGTAAATGTATCTGCGTAGAAACTCCACTCTCGAGTCCTAAAGCATTTGATGAATTATTGTTGCTTCTTGACCCCCGTAGCAGGGTCGCGGCTAAAGTGTTTTTGATTCCGTACACGCACTTCTTTCTCATAAATTTAGGAATACCATGAGCCGCACTAGGTAGACACATGTGCCTTGTCTCGGTATGGGGACGGTATACTCTAATGGACTTTTGTGGTGGCCGTGATCACTTGGATCCGGTAGCAAGTGGAGCGTGCGCAGAGGAGTCATAGATTAGGCAACCAAGTTCCAAGCTTGCTAGTGATTATTCAGAGTCTAGAGGTGTATTGAGTATGTTTACGTTCAATGTAGTAACATTCGTCTCCAATGAATGATGCGTAGAAGAGTTAAAATTGTCAAATATGTCAAAATGTAAAAATATCTAGAATTTATTTGTCTGAAAGAACAGACAACGGCTTGAAAACTTTGCAAACGTTATCAGTTGTTTAATGAAATTTGTAGTAACAACTATTTTTAACTTTGTTATGTAATAATTTAGGAAATAGTACAATAGATAGATCAGTATAATTTACGCTTTTTATTGTGGTTTGTTATTTAGTTTACCAACGCAAAGCGTACTTTTGTGTCGCCAAAAATGACAGCGTTCCGCGTACTATGTCTTATTCTCACATAGTTTTTGGAAATTATCTAGATTCATCTCCATCGCTCATGCATCATCCATTCATTCTAACTTAGATCAGTCTCGACTTAGAATACAGCTGTCCTGCCCATGAATTCTTTCATCAGTGCTTGTTATGTTGGATTAATATGGTTGACTATATTATATACCTTCGCCTCTCGAGTAGTCAGCTCATTTCATTTTTTTAGTCTAAATGACTTCCATTGTAAGATACAAACTGAATACCAATGTACTATTTTGAGTAGTTGACTACGTTTTTATTTCTCGATAGTTAGTTGTCCTAACTCAAACAATGTATGCCCTCCTGGAGAGCGTGATCAAGCCGACGAGTTCCTTTCCTTGTATCCTTCGACCACATTCAGTCAGTGCGATACTGTACTCGTCTGATCGGAGGAAACTGAATCAACCTAACCACCAGCGAAATCTGCAGACCCATGTCTGGTTGTTCAGCTCCAGGTAACCGTTATTCTCTGACATTATCTTATCTTTGCTTATGCTATTTCTTCTGCTTCAAACCAAGCAAACCTTCCGTTTGCTGTTTGGTGGTTGACAAATAACTACTTTTGTTTATTTTATTCTTTTTTTTTTGCTGAGCTGAATTTTTGTCAGTTTTGAAACTTCCATTGGCTGTGTGATGTCAGAATCACGTTTTTGGCGCTTTTGGTTGTTCATCATTGACCAGTCGCGCTGTAAGTTGCTGGATCTATGCGACTAATTATTTGGAGAAAGGACTGGCATTGGCATTAGCCACAACAATAAGATATATAAATCGTTTCCCGTCGTGCTAGTAATGTGATCGCCGCCATTTTCACATAAGTTTAAGAACTCTTATTTGGTTATCATCGGAAAAGGGCCGAAAATGCGCTTTGGTTCCACGTCAAAACTTACAAATTCTTCTTTCGGAACAATTCCAGTGTACGGATCAGATCACGTGACCTTGAAATTTGAAACAGATCGTTAAATCCTCACGGTGCCTGAACAAGACCCACCTGTCTGGTGATCACATGCCAATTTAGCTGGTAATATTGGACATGCAAGAAGCATTTGCCAAGATAATTGACACTGGAGCTTAGGAAACAACCACAGGATACCTCCTGCATCAAAGTTCAAACTCAACAAAAGATAGCCACGAAAAAAGTGGGACCTCTCATTTATCAAATTGCTATGAATGCAGTCACAGCAATGGATGTCCATCGACCATTTGTGGAAGACACAAATTTAGAAGATAAACTAACAATTAATCTGATACCTGATTATCACAGAACGACTAACCACTTGAACAGAACTAGTCCATCCGGTGAAACCTATGATGGAGATACTTCAGATCATAACGAAAGCTATCCAACACACGTCAGCCCGAATGGCATTCCGGGTCCTTACGTAAGTGACGAATCAGATAGCTTTGATGGTGAAGGGTCCTGTCCGGAATCTGTGGCGTCCTCATTAATATGTGGGGATAACATAAAGAAGCACGTTGCACATAAAAGTCCTCACCTATCGGATGACTCAGTCACTTTACCCGTAAGTGGCGAATGCGCTGTCGAAATCAACAAGCCTGATTTTCATCACAGTTCCCAAGCTAGAGATGGGAAAATTAGCGTCACGCCGGTAGATGATGAAACATTCATTATTTCCTCATCAGCTTCCCTCTTAACGGAAGATTACGAAAGAATTCCGGAACCTATGAAGGCACGAGTCCAGTATCATCGTCGTAAGCGTCTTGAATGGAAGTTGCACTCTAGTAACCCATCTACGGCGGAGCACAAGTGTCAAGAAACATCTAATAGCTGGACGGTTTACGATGACCTACTGGAAGAAATAGAGGAGAGTATCGATACTTCTGGACGTCGATGCGATCCCGCACTTACTGTTGAAACAGCTTTCCCTTTAAATGGTCCATATCATACATCCAACGAAGGTATAAGTGCAACGATTGAAAATTATCTGAATCAGCGATTTCTCAATTTCTCGGAGGAACCCCAAGCTGGACTTTGCTATCGATATTTACCACCGAGTCCGACAAAAACGTGTACCGAAATTTCCACGATGACTGAGCCAGAAGAGAAGGAAGATGATGATTCTGCTCGTCGACGAAAAGCCCAGTGTCTTCCGTTGTGTAGGTGCATGCCAAAAAAATAGAACACACTCTCCGCAACGTTTGTATAATAATTTGCAACCTAATTTTATTGTTATGGTTTTTGATGAAACTCAGTTATCTAAGAGCTTATTTTAACAATACGAACAAGCTTTTCTTAATTGATCATTTTATTTCACTCCTGATTGTTCTACATTCAGTTCTTTTCCGTAGTATAACATGTTTGAATTCTTGGTGCTTGTCTTGTGCTGTAGTCTGCTTATCAGAACAGAGAAAAATCACCGGATGGTGACGTCCGTTGGATGTCTCCTGGAAGAAAGGGGGAACCTTAGCAACAAAGATGAAGTCAGCAAAGGCATATGAAGTCTGCAGCTGGATTGCGTTCATGACAGAATAAATTGACTTCGGACGATTAGGTCGATAATTTGCGAACCGGTTCTTACACGTAAAGTGTACTAGGGATTCCATGGCTGATGTGTTCATAGATTTGACTTTACAATTTACACGGAGACTACCGGTGTTAGGGCATCCATTTCATCTTAACACTGCTCAAATATGGTCAAGTTATCTTACAAGCATTGCGGAATTCAAGAGTACGATGTTCGGGAAGGTAATATCAAGGCCAAGCGCCTAATCTGAAAGGCACTCGAGTTGGGGCGTGTTACGTGTGCCTACAGAAGGATTCACTTGGTGTGCACAGTAAATTTATCCATGTATCTGTTGGAGGATGGGTGGAGATGAGCAATCCATAGCCTGGAAAATGTGGTGTAGGTCATGTTGAGCATCCGGGTTGGGGCTTACTGGACCCGCCCATCGGATGATTGGTGGCAGCAGATAAAATAGCCAAATACAGTGAAGAGACCAGCATTTGCAATGGGACTCTTTCTCTGTCTGCACGATTTCAGAGTTCTGAGGTTCGATTCAACTCACCCCCGGTTGAGTTATAATGCATTTAAACAATCAAACCCGAGCGATGAAGTTTGAAGTCAGTGTTTGGAATAACTTACTGAACTTAAGTCCACTTAGTTTTGAATAATTTCATTTCGAACATAGGCCACAGTATTATGATTTTCATTGTATTCATTGCAACTAGCACCAATACCATCATCCTCATCATCACTACCACAACGGGACGACACACTTGAAACATACACTGTCAATTTCTGTTCCCCCTTCATACACCGCAAACATCATATTAGGGAACAAAACTGGCGAGCTACAGATGGAGTCAGGTTAACTTGTTGCATTAGCCAACCGGTGGTTGGTTAACTGACAATATCAGACGAACGAGCTCTGTCTAGAGAGCAATAAGTCTGATCTATTTAGATGGTGCTTAATCTGGGGTGTACAGTTTTTAGATGATCTTTGCAGTGAAGTTGTATAAAAAAAAGTACTGATTATCGTTAGTATTTTCAGCAACTAGTAAGGAAGAATTGTGATGTCAGTGGTAGTAATGATCAGCCGACTTTTCAGTTACCGCGGTTAACCTTTCTCAAGGCAGGTTTCCTATTGAATCACTCTAGAGTTTTCCGTCAAAAAATGCGACAATGCTTAGCCATGTTCAGAAAAGGATATGCAGTTCCAAAGCCACACAGCTCCTCGCTACTCGTGATCTAGGTTAGAGGTATGCTTTACTCAGATTTAAGCCTCATGTTTAAGATTGCTCCAAGTTTCATGAGATGTAACTCTCTAATAGCATTTTTTGCACAGGAATGGAAGAATGAACAGGTAGCAACTTGAAAGTGAATAGGTACTTAAACGTAAATTTCTCTAATAAAATGATCGGAGTTATTGAATTTCGCTTCGGTAGTAAAAATTACTGAAAATAACACTTTCAAACCACAAAACAAAGACATTGGTCTATAGCATACCTTTCTACTCAGTTTTAATAAAAAAGGGTTCAGGTTTATCATTAGTCATCTGGCTGTACAGAGCTACAACACACATAGATCTCTCTTAGACCTCATTCCGTGAAAACGCCATGTTATGCTGTAGTAGGATTACGGATCAAGAGCAGTGATATTCAAAGTTAATCTTGTACTGCAGTGAGCAGGTTGTTGGAAGCCCTTTCTGTGTGTATCAATCATCAAATCCCTCCCACCGTTAATGTTTCCAGTGGTGTTCGACGAAGGTGTCTTATTTCACCTTTTCTCTTTGACTTTGTAATTGACGACGCCGTTAGGAAATCGGTTGAAGGCGTCGTAGGTGGTGGTGTGGAACTTTTCTCAAGGTACAGGCTTACTCATTTGGAATACGCAGACGACATTGTCCTGGTCGCTTCTAACGACCGACCCGCTCAACCTCTATTGAACTGCATGATAACTGAAACGGCTCCATACGGAATGTACTTCGCACTATCCACGTGTAAGGTGCTATTCCCGGATTGGTGAGAGCATGTACCAGCGCTCTACCTGGGGAACAAAAAGGGGAGATTACCGAAAGTTTTACTTACCTTGGCAGCTGTATTACCGGAAATAGTGGAGTGGGAGAAGAAATATCTGTGCGTATTTCAATGGTCAGACTATCCTTTTCTAAACTCAACCAACTTTGGAGCCGACTCGACATCAATCTTTTCTTGAAAGGCTGAGTGCACAATACCACTGTGAGCCCTGTACTTCTGTATGGTTGTGAAACAAGGCCCCTCCAAGTTCAAGATATCCGTCGCCTGTCTGTGTTTGATACCTCCTGTTTACGTAGCGTTGCCTGTATTTGGTGGGAGCAACTGGTCAGCAATGATCAAGTTTGCAGGCGAGTGTCTGATACGACCGGCTTTTCCCTAGAAAAGACTATATGAAAGCATCTTCTCCGCTAGTTAGGCACTGATTGAGGAAGACTGCCCAAAGCTTGCAGCTTCGCTTATTGTTTGCGCTCTCTGGCTTTGACTGGGAGAAGGAGCGTGGAGGACAAGCGATGCCTGGGAGCAGAGAAATGAAGAAACTGACGGAATGTCAGTCCTGAGTAGGGTCCTCTCGGTTGCCAGGTTGGAAAGGTAGAGATGACGAGACCGTTGGCTTGTCTCAGTAACGGACATGGCTCGAAACCGAAGTCAGTGGAAGCAGTGTATCTGTTTCTGTTGTAATCACGAAACATGAATGAACAAAATAAAAACCCAATATATCAACACAAAAAAAACCAAAAAGATCTTTGCTTATCCCCGTTGTTTTTTCCTGTACCACGTTTTGTTTAGCATACAGTTTGAAGCCAGGCGGATGCGAATATATATATATATATATATATATATATATATATATATATATATATATATATATATATATATATATATATATATATATATATATATATATATATATATATATATATATATATAATATACTTTAGTGAACAGGCTGCTGACAACCTTTTTTGTGTTCAGCTAATTTAAGTGTAGGATCCCGTTGATGCACTTACCGAGCCTGTGTGCTCATGAAGATTTTCATTCTTGTGCTTAACAAATCGAACTTGTCCAATCCCTTTTGGAGCAACACTGATCCTGGCTTACTACGGTTTGTTCACTCCAGGGTGACCAGGTTGCTGATGAAGGTCTGACACGACTTCTTTCACCACGGACCGAGGGACAACTGTTCGCCGAGTATAGTTTTCCCCGTAGTGGAAAAATAATACGTCTTCAGTCAAAATCAAGTTATCCCATAGTGCCCACAAACATTTACTTTCGTAGCCGGCCCCTCCATGCATTTTCCGGTTGGTCGGTCAGCGTGCGGGTCCCTGACTCACATATGTGTCCATCGACTGCACTATCATTCCAGGTTCACTATCATTACGTGTGGTGTCATACATGCCGGACAGTCTCCGTGGTTACCAGCCGGTCTCCGGGAAATACCATCGGCGTTAGAATGTTGTCTTCCGGGAAGAAGTTGACAGACAAACTTGTACTCATATAACGACTCCTGACACCTCAGTATTTGACCTTCCTGGTTCTAAAAGTCTTGAAACCATGGAAGCGCATGGTGGTCGGAGCTTACTAGAAAGCTTCTCACGTGTAAATAACACCGATAATATTTCGTAAAATATACCAGAACCAGCATCTTTCCTGGTGGCGCAGTAGATCTTCTCTGACTTGTTTAGGCACCGGCTTTCATATGCTATCACGTGATCACGACCATCCTCACTACATGTAACAAGACTGCCCCAATAGCTACAGCCCTGCCATCAGTATCGAGGATAAATTTACCCGCTTTCGATTATATGTTCGGGAGCGTCAAAACTGAGGTAGAACATAATTTCGCCCGTAGGTTGTAGAAAGCTTTACCACACTGATCGGACTATTCAAAAAGTCAACCTTTTTCCAGTGATTGGTGGAATTGGGCAGCAACGTTGGCGAAGTCGGCAACAAATCTCCTGTGGTATAAGACCAAACCCAGGGAGCTACTGACTTCATCAAAGCTCCGGGGTATTGGCCATGAATTTATCTTCTCGATCTTTGAGGAGTCTGCGCGAACCCTATCCTTAGAAATCACGTGACCCATATGGGTAGTTTTCTTCTGCAGAAATCGACATTTCGAAGATTTCAACTTTAGCCCATTTTTCAACAGTCTGCTCATTACTTTTTCCAGGTTATCCAAGTGTTCGGCAGCAGATTTTCCGTGTATAATCACATCATCCTGATGAACCAAACATTGGTGTGGAATTATATTCCACAGTACTTCCTGGATTATTCGTTGAAAAGTGGCCGGCACATCAGACAGACCTAACGGCATAGTTTGGAATTCGGACTTGCATAGTATTTATATATATATATATATATATATATATATATATATATATATATATATATATATATATTCCTTTCAATGAGATATCAACTACAGCCCGACACAAAGGGTGTTGCTGTAAGATCAGATCATTGTTGACATGGAAGACGAAATTAATCACCCGTATTGGATCAATAAAAGGTCAGAAAATACATCAGAAAATATCGACGAATATGAAGAAAAACTTGTTGACAGATACTTTTGCAGACCAAGTGTGGAGCAGATTATTCTGGCATCATCAGTTGATGCTATGTGATTTATCCTAACCTGTTACAAATATTGAGAGTGGAATCCGTGTTGTATTCGGTTACGAAGGAAATAGAGATTCGACGGAAAACAGTATATTTCACAACACGGGGAAGCTCTTTACTTGGTCCTCTTACAAATAATTATCAAAGGTAGACTGGATAAATAAGATACATGTTATCTTAGTCACACCACGTGTTCGTTATTTTCTTAAAATCGAAATGAGGCAGTAAATATGAATAAACCAAACATGTTAATCAAGTCATAACATATCGAGCTGAACAAATATTAATTTCACATAATATGGCCATTTATCATACAGTGTCAACGACCAAATGCAACTAACAAGGATGAAACAGAGGTACGGTCTGTAAATTAAGTCCGATGACCGATGTACGACGCATGACTTTCCAATCAAAATAGATAACATTATGAGGATGAACGAAGTGGAAGGAGAGTGGTAAAATACGTCATTTCGTTTTTCCTGTGGCCAGAATAATGAACCAGAACTGTAGAATTTTACTGGAAATACCACAGTGTCGTTCTATATGAACCATTTTTCCAACCAACCTTGCTATTACTTCTGCAGTTCCTGACATTAAACCAGTTCTTCCGGGGGTATTCTTCATGAGTAAGCGGTGTATTAACCAACAGCCGACCAATGTGTTTCAACACGAAAGTGTCGAAACCTTGACATTTTCACCTGAATGAAAAAATAACCCATACACGCTCCACTGAAAACTCACACACAGAATGATGTTATGTACCTTACCCAGGTCTTTGTAACCAAAACTGCTAAATTGATCTGGTAAATATGTTAGGTACGTATTTGATGACAATTCTTCAACTCTTAACTTCATTTCAAGACCACTGGAACAACAGGAGCCTCATCCCTTCGGTTCCTGATGTAGTTCATTGGCATGACACGAACTACATTTCGGGACGCATCCTAAAAACTAGATCAGCCGGCAAGTCTTCAAGTGGATAGTTAGTTTGTCTTGTCATGATGCTATATTTTCATTCCTTTGCCCTAAGAGGAACAATTAACCGGTCCAAAATCGTCAGCCCCATCTAGCAACTGTAGATGGCCCAAGGCACCTCCAATATTAGAGTCACCCGCCCCCCCCCCCCCCCCCCCAAAAAAAAAAAAAAAAATTCCACTCCGTTCCTGTCTCCACCGTGCCCGGTACCCCCGACAATCGCGCTAGCACTAGGAAAGCAGTCGATACTGAACCACTGCGCATGTCTTCTAATGATACTCACTCGCGCAGTTGTACATTCAAGTGAAGCACATGTAGCTCCACGTGAAGTCACCAAGTATTTCACAGATTTTAACGTACAAATCACATTTTGCTCAGTTAGAAAAATGTGGTCTGGAAGATATACAACTGACTACACGAATACCTCGAATCCTGCATTCATAACATAGAAAATATTACGAGGGAGAAACAGTGTGAGTTTGGTAAAATGCTTTGAGAAACAAGGGAAAACGTAAATGTCGATTTAAAGCAGAATTAATTGAAAATACCCGAATGAGGCATCGGGACGCTCGGTAGAGAATGAGATTGTTTTCAGTGTTTCACAACTGACTAAAAACAGCACATTTTATGGACATTTAAATTAAGATAATAGAAGAAAGAACAAGAAAACTGGTATTCATAGTGACAACAAATGGCAATTTCGTGTTCACGTAGTAACAGTACTGTGGGTGTCACGACAAATAGTGTTCGTTCATGATTTTCATGCGGAATTGTCTGAGCTATCGAATTCGAAAGATAGGTCAGGGTAATTCACTTACGCAATTGACAACATGAAAACATCAGTGCCTGGAGTCACTCCGAGGTATTTATTAGATTCAACTCCGGGTAATCGAATAGTGCGCGTAGTATACTGGTTATTCGGGGAAGATGATCGAAATCGGGTGAAGATACATTCAGAACACTTCGAAGGGTTGGGAGAAAGATCATTCTGTTTGGAATAGCTCGCAATGTTTTGAAAAATATTAGATAAGTTACTAAATCCCTCTTCTTTTGAGGCAGTTTGACAAACAGTTACGCACATCAACATGGCTAATTACAGTTCCGGAGGAGAAGGACGGCAGGTTTGTTAATTCGATGTGCAAAAAAAGGGCGAAGGGGCAGCAGCTTGAAGAGCTCTCAAGTTATTCAGCAGGAAGTTGGACAAATTACGGGCCAATCTAATGAGATACGTATCTTAAAAATTCAACAGAGTTTTTCCGCACTTTATCGTATGTAATTTTAGATAGGAAACGGCGCATTATTCCGTGTGCGTAGTGTTTCAGTGACGCATTTATGTGTAATTCTTCCATTTAAGAAGAAACACCAATGCTTCGACTCTTCCATGTCAAAACACCTCGGTCGGCTGTTGTGAGGGATACGCCGGGGTAACTGGTTTAAAGCAGAAACCTGCGGAAGCCATAACAAAGTTGGTTGGAAAAAAGGGTTCCTTTAAAGGGAAAGTGATAGTTCCTGTTATGTGATGGGATTCTTGTTTACTTTTTTGGCGTAGTGCAAACCGAGGCCATGTGTTTTATTACTCTCATTCCGCGTTATCTATCCTTGTAATGCTATCTAAATGATCGACATTCAACCATCTCGTGGGGTAGAATCATGCAGCCGAAGAAGAAATACCAAATGAAATTGGATGCTAGAAGACGAGGGCGAGGACGACGGTAGCAGTGTCTGGCTTGGCGTTCAGCGAAAGTGGAACTCAATAATTGTGAATGAGTTATTAAGTCGTCGTTTGACAAGTCACCTGGCGTCCGTGTTCAGTGAACTGAATTAAAGTATCAAATGAATTAACTAAAACCGTAAGCCCCACGACAATACAGAAACTTTCTTGGTAGAAGTAGTTTCCAGGGCGGCTAAATGATTTTTGGCTACTGATAATGTCTTCAGTAGTACAACTGGAATTCCACCGAATTGAAAAGTCCTCTGAATCAGTTTACAGATTGTGCAGTGCTTCGATGGTTTCCAGCGATGAGTTCAGCTTTCACACTGCATGATGAACCATCATATAATGTAAAATCTAATCTACTACTAAGTAAATACTACTTTCTCCGTCACTCGTCCACTGATGAGCTGCCAGGTGTGTATATTCTGTAGAGACTGGACAAATAAGTGTTGATCCAGAAGTAATACTATTATTTTTAGTTCAGACAAAAAAATACTTTTTGTAGTGTCTTGTAGAATTGGAAGTCTTCGGGTCGAATAAAGTGACAGCTTTATTTAAAAGTATGCCTCAGTGGAATAGACTGAAAAAAATTGCGCAAATGTTGGAGGACTGAGGGGCAACACAAGCCCCAAAGAATCAGTCATCGTCATCAACAGTTCCCGTGCCACGGCCTCTAGACGTTTTGCTTACCATTACTAAGTCAACTTTCCATGGTTAAATGATTAGGTGGCAGATAAGAAATTCGTTATGCAGTCCCAGTTGCCGTACGCCCGCACATTGCGCCCCATGACCTTGACGCTCATTGGTGCTTACGTCCCATTTAGACGTCACGTTTGACCTTGTTCTCCATTGGTTGTCACTCTTCCGTACCCACCTTGGTTACATAAGCTCAGATTACTGCTTGACGTTTACGATACAACCGTTATTCTTGCTGCTTTATTGTGCATTCGATTACGTATACAACAGTTTTGGCGTCGGGACTACTGAACCTGGACGAAGGATTTAAACACCCTCTGTGAGGGTATGTGCTGAATCATGGTCGATAGCCAGCTATGTCTCGTCAGCAATCGGCATGTCAGCGCCTGTTCGAAATCCAGGTCAATGGCTGTGCCAGCGGATGCGCAAGTGACAAGGTAGCTGATCGATGAGACGCGAACGGACTCCCGTCAAGTGGTAGCTGGTCATGTGACTAATCAACCAATCAGAAGACAGGCTACCTGCTGCTGGTGTGAACAGGTTGGGTTACGTTGGAACGATTGGTGTCAGTGATTGTTTCTCCCTATTTAAACAATGTGTTTTGTGCCAATAAAATGAAATGATTCGTGGGCGAAATGGAGCTCCCACTAGAGTTAGTGAGACGGAACAAAACACCCTCTTTCACCCTTCTAGTGCAATACAACAGCGCGTTTTACAGAAAGGGCATGGTTTCAAAGGAAAATTACATCACCAGTTACTTGAGTTTACTACCACAGACAACGAACTACACGGGAAGTCAGAAATCAGAACTTCTGCGTCACCTCCTCGGTAATGAAGGCCAACGGTACTTGTATCCCTTAGATCTGCAGTCCCAAAATTGTGTCTAAAGCCCTGAACATCTTGGAAAAATTGTGGGGACCACATAAGAATCCTTTGTGGCTTGTTTTAAATTTTGTTGGAACAAGAGCTTGCAGAAATTCTTGAGGACTTCATAAGTCGCCTTCTCACATGTGTACGTTCTTGTGACTACGCAACTGTGCCAAAGAACAAAACTGAAAGTGTCAAATAGAGTTAAGTCAGTAGTTGCTTTGTGCACTTAAGTGGTTGAATTTTTAGCCTTTCACACGATTTCTGGGTGTAAAGTAATGCAATTTCAACGAAGAAAAAAGAGTAAAAATGGATTAATATTCAACGTTCAAGGTGTTTCGTACTTCTGAGAGAACCTTCATACGATTTACAGAAGTGGAGGCGAACAGTGGTATGAACTTCGAGCCTATGGAAAATGTAAATATAGACTCTGTAAGTTCACTGTGTAGGGATGAACGAAAGTCGAACGAGAGAATCCCTGTTGGCTGAGGAATCTACAAAACCTACGTGGGACAAGGCTGTGGAGATTGCCCGAACCAGAAATTTGCCGCAAAGCAATCGAAAACACTCCAAACCACTGCAATTTCATGTGACTTTTCTTAGGGTCGGAGATCATTCGCTGACACAAAAACCACGCAGAAGCGTTTTTGTTGTAGAAGTCTGTAACACAAAGTCAGTTGTATAATATGCCCAGCCCGCAATGTAGAATGTAAACCTGTAGTAAGCTAGGGCAATGCACCTGTTGTTGACGTTTTCGTAGAGTTTCACATGTGATTTCATCTGATTCTGCCATCTGATCCATGCCATCATTTGAGACCGTTTGTTCAGTAAAGCACGTACACGGCAGTCCCTCCTGTTCGATGTTTTCACAACCCAAGCTGTCGTCATGTGACATTCATTCAGTGATTTGTGTTGTAAATGGCCGAAAGGCAGTTGCTGATATGCAATTGAACTCAGCTTGTCCTTTCACCATAGTACATTTAAATTTTTATGATAATCACCTGAATGAACATTCTTTGTGCCCTTTCTCATCCAAGTTTGACAGTTGTACTAATTCCATGGTGGGAATCCGTGGCTATGTCACTGCTACCCTTCATTTTGCACATAGATCCTCTTCTGTAGCAGTTTGTTTCTCAGGTGATAACCGTCCCCTATTGGAGCGGAATTCTGTGGTTGCTTTGAACATTGCACCTTCTGTATCTCGTATGCCCATTTTGTCAGTCAGCACTAACAACATTACGTTTACGTTATCGTGTATTGTTTTGGTTTATCCTTTGAGAGAATTCTCTTCTGTTCCCACCGAATTTGACTGAAGCTGAATGCAGTACCAACCACTATTAATCAATCCCGACCCATACCACTAACACGAAGGAGGGTTGTATCTTCTACTGTGCAGCAAATGGAAGTGGATGACTTAAGCGAGCAAGTTCATTGTTCAGTATTGGTACATCCTATGGTCATTCCTCTGAAGAAAGAAGACTTTATTAGAATTTGTAACGAGGGAAAAGCACTTAACAGTCACAACAATAGACATATTTGTGTTGCCATCTTCTGATGAATTATTCGTCCAGCTGACCTGTGCTCGGGGTTTTTCCAAGCTAGACTTGAGGAAGCATTTTTTCCCCGTGCCCCTGACTGAACCTCTTAGCGCCCTCTTCACAACGGATGGATTGTTTCAGTACAAAGTACTACCAGTTGGGCTAAGTTTGACCCCGGCTGAGTGGTACAAATTTATGGTACACTCCCTATCTAACCTACCGGGTCAGATAGTGTACATGGATGATATGTGCTTTTGGACATACGGCTGGACAGCATGATTTAGGGCTTTGTGCGGTCCTGAAGCTTATGATGATCTAAACTTGCGCTTGAATGTTGATAAATGCCAAATCCGGGTAGACCCTATCGAATTCTTGGGCCAGTGGTGATATCAAACCGAGCACTGAGAACACATGAACGATGACTGACACACTCCTTCCAAAAAAAACTCCACAGAAATCAAGCACTTTCTCGGAATATGTTCTCATTACTTGGAGTATTTACCGGAATTTGCAACCTGTGAAGAACCTCTGAGGCAGTTAACAAAGGCAAAATATGGGTTCACATGGGGTCCATCCCAATAAAGGACATTCGAAGAAATTGAATACCGTATAGTTTCTACTTCAATGATACCAATTTTTCACAAAGTTTGTTCCTCCATTGCCACCACAGGTGCCCCTAGCATTAGTTTGGTTACTATATTATCTCAAAGGCAACTAGATGAAGAAGTAGTCCTTACCGATACTTCCAGGAAACTTACGCAAACTGAAGCTGGATATTCCGCTGGATCGAAAGAAGCCTTAGCATATGTTTGGGCTTGTTAAAAACGGAACTTATTTCTGTTCGGTTGGTCATTCACCATTCTAACAGATCATTAAGCCCTAATGACTTTTAACCCGAGGGAATATCCGTCTTAAGCCTTTGCGCATTCACTGGTGGTACTTTAGGTTACTGAATTATTATTTTCAAATATTCATTAGGCCCGGACATGAGAACCAAGCGATGAATTGGATTTCTGGTCTTCCTCTAGAAGAAGCGGACCAATCTGAGGACACAGAAGGACAATTGTTAGTGTCCGCCCTGGAAAGTGAGGAACCTTTGACTTTCTGAACCGCGCTCCCCTTGAACGGCTGTGCTACAATTCTCATTCCTTTGCTTTGGAATTACTTTGTTAGCTCCGTCCTTTACTGCAATGATGTCTTCAAGGAAATATTCAAAGCAATTCATTACCAATAAAAGACGTGTCTACAAGTCTCGGATCACCTACCATCAAATAACGACAGTTTGAAACGGAGCCATCATGTGAAGAAACTCAAAAGAGTCGGATGGCAGGTAGGCTTTAGTCTCACTCTACAGGATTATATGAAAGTTACCTGCATGTTTTTTAACCACTTACTTTCTCTGTTCAACAAGCTTCCGGACCTAACTTACCTGCTTGTGTCTAGTGCTTTTCAAAATACGTGTGTGGTATGTTTTCAGGAATAGTGGCTGAACGATGACGTGGACAACTCTGTTGTCGAAATGGAAAATTATTCATGCTTCCGTTAGGATAAGTAGAATTCCACGAAGAAAAGAAGTAGTGGCTTTGCAGCAAACCAATTCCAAGTGGTGTAACAAGCCCAGTGTCATTTTTCCCTACTCCTCCAATTAGATTGGCTGTGTATCTGTCTCATATCGTCGTAAATTTTCTCGTTTCTACCATATCGTTATCACATAACACTACAAAACTCACATGGCCTTGTTAACTCCCATGATTGATTCTTGCCTTTCCTTGTACGATTGATAGAGGCTAATCTTCATATCATCCTTGAGGACTTTAATCATTTATCGACGTATCCACTGTCATCTTATAATCTAAACGACATCTGTCTGGCCCAGATCCGTTTTGACCCGCAATTGGATTGTATCCTAACTACTCATCCAGAACTCTTCTTCGTCCGAATTAGTGCGCTCTTTAGTACCAGTGATCTCAGTATATTACATCTTCCTCCAGAATATATTCGAAACATGATCACTTGTCCTAAACATTGACCAAACAGATTCGTTTTTCTCATCGAAGCTTATCTAAAGAAGAGCTTTCACCGTTCAACCGTTCTCTGTTTCTCGTAACCTCCTGGCTACATAACAGCGTTAGCCATTCCCCATCTGTATACATTAGCACCAAAATTACAAGCCACATCTTCATCACTAAAACGGTTTACTTCCATCTAGGAAGGGTGGTCTCACCGTATCTCAAAAGGTTACGCAGGAAGAAAGAGTTGGCCTACAAAACGCGCTACCCACCTGAGGTCAGTAGAGTATCAATTTTGATAAAAAATGTAATCGGCAGGGATGCCCTTTGTCTCCATTCCTTTTCACCTTCGTCATGGACGAAATGATGGAGAGTGCGCTGCAAAATCTTCAGGATGTAGGCGTCGAACTAGGAAATAGTGGAAAGCTGTGACCTAGATTACGCAGACGACGTTGTCCGCTTGTTCGAATGCACGGAACATGCTCAACATGCACTAGATAGACTCTCAAGAGCTGTAGCTCCATTCGGCATGCGCTTTGCACCTTCAGAGAGTAAAGTGATGTTACAAGACTGGACGTCATCGATTCCGAGCTTGATGCTCGATGGGGGGGGGGGTGCTGTCAATTGTCGACTATTTCACCTACCTCTGGAGCAGCGTGACGACGGATGGGAGCACAGTAGTAGAGGTGAGCACGTGTATATCCAAGGCTCGAGCGGCGTACGCTGGACTGAAGCTCTCGTGGCGTCGATCTGATATTTCACTGAAGTTGAAAGGTCGTGTATACTGTGCTGCAGTGCGTTCAGTTTTGTTGTATGGTTGCGAAACTTGGAGTCTGCGTGCTGAAGATATTCGTCGTCTTGAGGTTTTCGACCATCGATGTTTGCGTAGTATCGCTAGGATTGGGTGGAATAGCCGAGTAAGCAACGCTGAGGTCAGAAAGCGAGTATTGGGTACTAATTCAGAGAACGTTCTGTCACAGCGTATCCAGCTTAGCAGACTTCGTTGGTTGGGACACCTGTTACGTATGTCAAACACACGTCTACTGTACCGTGTCCTATTCTCCGCCCCTCCTAGGGAGTGGAAGAAACCACGTGGAGGTCAACAGATGACGTGGCAGCGAGGAATGAGAAAATGTACAGCAGACTTAGGAAAAGTAGGCGCTTCACGTCTTCGTGGTTGGGAACCAAAAGATCGGTCTACCAGTTGGCTGGAGACACTGAAGGATATGGCAGCGAACCTTGAACAGTGTCGATCGTATTGTCACTTTCTGTCAAATCAGAATGACTGATCAATGTGCCTTTGTACAGTTAGACCGTGTATTCCGTGTGTTGGCTACTATTGCATTCTTTCCTTTTCCCACCCATGTAGGTCCACTCCCTGTCCATTTTGTATATTCATACTTTCTAATTCAACGTGCAACATGGTGAGAAAGGCAGTGGTCAGTGGGGCTTGCCCTACTGTTTAACGCTGTACGATGATGATGATGATGATGATGATGATGATGACTTTATATTCTCTCCGCAGTTTCTGCACTCCAAAAACGTCAAAGACAGATGACAAGGGATCAAACTACTGCGTGGCTAGCAGAAAAATCTCTCCTCTGATGACATATACGTTGAACATTTGAATTCTTAGTTGATTCGTTACTCGAAGTACCGACTCCCAGTTTTCCATCGGGCCAACTACTCGGAAATTGAGAAAATCTCCAGCGAGGAAGTTTTCAAGCTCCTCAAGCCCACCAAATCAATCAACTTTTCTAGATCGGACGGTCTACCCTCGGCAGTACTCAAACACGGGGCAGGACCTCTCTCTGAGGTAACGACTACTATTACCAATCACTCACTTGAATCGCACTCCATTTCTGACTGTTGGCTTCCTGTTACAATCATTCCCATACCAAGAGGGCCGAGTAACCAAACAGGAACCAAGAAATTCCGCCCAAATGCACTTTTCTCGTTGACGTTAAAGCTTGTTGAACGTGCAGCACTTCAGTTCCTTCAAAACTCAGTCAGAAGTCCCACTGACGAATACGAATTCGCGTGTAAACACAAGCGTTCCATGATCGATGCAGCGGCATACATGGTCTATTACATTGCAAAATCCCTCAAAGATTAGTGCAAATCACCAAGGTGTGTCTTTCTTGATTACATATCAGATTTTGACAGTATACCACGACCTTTGTTTACCAAAAAACTGGAATTTTTTAGTTGATCCGCATACTTACTTAACTGGCTGAAAGATTACTGCTCGGGTAGAAATCAGTGTACCAAAATTGGAATAAAGTTTCGAGGTATCTCTTGAGCAGTGCCGGTAGTCTGCTAGGGGCTGTTCTTTCTCCATACCTGATCACCACTTACATTAGTCACTTAACTGCAGTCCATCCAACCGGACTAGTCACGTATGCTGATGACTTTGTTTTGGCTCGGTCTGTCTCTCAGTATTTCGATTTAGAAGAGTTTCATGAAAATATTGCACACATTCAAAACTTTTCTGGCCGGGTTAGTCTTCTGTTAAACAGTGCCAAATATCAACAGTGCATTTTTCCACTTTGGGATCACGTTTTATGGAAGACACTAACACCAGTAACTTAACTCTTTCTGCACATGTAAATCACGTGAAATATCTTGGTGTAACTTTACAAGAGAACTGACGTTGGTCTTCACTTATTGGAATTACTGTTAAAAAATTGCGTCGGTTGTCATTTCGAATTCATAAACTACGGCAGTTCAGGGTTCCGCAGTCTGCCATTTCTTCCTTTTTACACCACTGTTTACTACCCATAATCCCGAATTGTTCTCCCTTCATTTCTCCTGGTCTGTTGAAAAAGGACTACATCACACTTCGTAGAGGTCTACACATTATCAGTCTTGTTTCTGGCATAGCCTTGACAGACCTCATATCAAACTTACGTGATAAGCGCATAATGGCATCCATTGCACAGGCCGAAGAGACCATTGCCAACTGTTCACGCCCACTGCATTGCAACCGTTCTCCGAACCAATCACACCCGCTGACCAATTCGATGTTCTCACTGCTTCCTTCCAAATTATCGCTGTACAGAAATTTTGTGGTCCCCTTCCTTGCGCATATTTTACCGAACGAAGATTAAGTTTTGTGTGAACTTTTAACCCGTTTCGGCGTGTAAAACTATTTCTTATTCTATTGACAGCCGAAAAGCAGATTAAAACCGTGCTCAAGCCAGTGTACTAGGGACAATAATAATAATAATAATAATAATAATAATTATTATTATTATTATACCAATAATAATAATAATAATATTAATAACGATAATAATAGTAACAATAATAATAATACTGATAACAATAATAATAATACTAAGAGAGGGCCTTCGAAAGGCTACTGCAGAATAAGAAGCACTCAAGTATATTCAAGGGTTTCTCTTAAATGGACGGCTTCATTAGGGTACAACGACCTGCCCAATTGGCCAGTTTTATGTCTTGCCCCACGAGCTGTCAGTAACAGATGGATGTCTCATGCGGGGTACGAAATCCGTGGCTCCCCAAATTATCGTTCCGAAAATTATATCCTGTGCCTAAGTGGCTCATCCGGTATTGTTGGCACCAAGCAGAAGGCCAAATCCTGGTTCTGGTGGCCTGGGATGTCAAAGTCCTCAGAAAACTTTGCCCGTGACTGAAAGCCATGCCGTCTGTCGGATAAAAGTTCAAAACAGGTTGTCTCACCAATGCGGCTCATAGTCTATCCCTTTTGGTCGTGGTAGAAAATTGCCATCTATTTCTAACCGGTGTTATTCTGCCTCTTGCCGATGATTTACCAAATAGCTACGATGCCAAGGGAGAGGGGGTGAGTTCTTGATATAATCGAACTAGGAAACGACTCTACTTTCTGGTTATGGTGTAGTTTATACTCCGCGTGGTTATTGGTTCCTCAGGAACTTATTCTCGTCGGGTCTGCGGTGCAACTTATTGTACACGTACATTCAAGTCCTCAAGATTAGACGCAGTGTAACACCACCCATTTGGGCCTCATCATATGAAACTCTTAGTTGTGGCCTCGGTAGGAAGATCTTTCGTATTCCAGATTACTAGGTACTAACTAGGTCCCGAGAATGGCCTAGGGAACGGGCCACTAGTCAAAAGTCCAAAAGGTTGCCAGAAGACGGTAAAAGTCATTGGGCTAGGTGAAGGGCCATTTGTATTGAAACTCTGTTGATCACCTTTACGTATTAGAGAGACACCGGATAAGATGCTAACTAGGAGAGCTAATATTCAACCGTCCGCAGACAGATCAGTCAAAAGCGTGTTTTTCAATTGGCAGGAACCTATTTTTATTGTATCAAGCAGACAAACAAAGAACAGCCCAGTGGCATCGAACAACAAACGAACCGCCAAGAGCCAAGTACTAAATAATTATGTTTATCTAAGATAGTTTTTGTTTGTGAATTTATGCATTCATACTCAGTCATTTCCAGGTCGCTGAAACAAATCACCCCCTCCCCCCCCCCCCACCCAGAAAGGAAATTTGATCTAACTGAGGGTGTACCGAACGCCGGCCACCATCAGACTGACGAGTTTCATGTGACTTCGGTCGTATAGAGGACCGTGTTGCAATTGCACAACTCGCTCGTGCAGCCTGTGGAGGTTTACTAAAATGCGCACGGGCTCAGTGGTCATCTATCAAACCCTGATCTAGATGTCGCAGAAAAAAGTATATACCGTACAAAATTTCCCGACATTTTTTTCTCTGACGTTTATCCATCGAGGATGTCCATATAAAACGGGAGAGTAAAACAAAAGAAATGAACAAACGGCGAGTGAGTAAAAACGAAATGGACGTAACTTAGCGGGTCGATCGATGCAACATAAACATTTTAAAATGTACAAAATCCTTTTTGGTTTCCAAAAAGGTTTTATAAAACGTCAAACAGTGAGAACAACACTAAGTGGGATAAAAAGGAATACTATCTACGAGACGGCCAGATCGCGTTTTTCGCTGCAGCTCAGCAGATTCGGATTGCTGTTTGAGACCCAGGGGTGGCATCTATGGTGGGTGACGGGACTGTCGGAACACTAACGTTGAGCAATACCTCTCTTTCCAGACCACGGTCAAGGTGCGCAATCTTAAGAAGGTCAGCAGATATAGTTTCATGCTTACAATTTAGATCAGTGAGATAAAGTGGATCGCATCGCCTCAGAAACATACATGGGCCTTCGTCAGACAGCTGTTCTAACGCTATCCTAGCACATAAAGACATAGGCGCAAGTGGACCTTTCTGATGGACGTAGGCTGATCAAGATTACGGTTTCGGCAAACGCATTTGCAAATAGCGCATCTGTGCAGCCAAATACTGAGCGTATGAGGCACAATGGTCGTCACTCAAGTGACCCACAGCAAAGAAATCCTCGGGTAACCGAAGCGTGTGACCGAAAGTTAACTCCGCGACTGACACTTGAATATCAGGTTTATAAGCGGAACACGAACCTAGGAGAACGACTGGAATCGCTTGTACCAAATTAGAGCTGTCGGAAGCAATCAGCGAAGCTTTTATCTGGCGATGAAAACGCTCAACCATACAGTTATCTGCTGGGTAGTGTCATCAAACGAGAAAGGTGACTGCCTAACGTATGCAAAGAGATTGCACATTGACGTGGTGTGGCGGCTTGCGCGTCTCAGCTACCCAACGAGCTATACAGGATAGTTTACCTCAAGTTAAGGATTCAGTCATACCTGAAACGTCAATGGGTAGAGGACTGATGAAGCAGTTTCATGGTTCTCCAGGTTGGGGGTCCATTTATGCTGGCAACACAGTCGGTAAAATCAGCGGAAGAATAATTAATCTAATTCGGTGAGCTTCCACTCGCCCACCACCACTGCCTTGTGGATAGGTTCTTGTTAGAATTGACGGCATTGGTTGAGAACCTTAATCGATCCTCCTCATAGAGCCTGAACACTCTACCAGTATCCGCTCAACATCTCCCAATGAACTGCACGAATGCGAAGTATTCCATGCTGCTTCAGCGTAATAATCGTAATGAACTAAACTGACAGGAAGTACTGAAATTGTCCCCATCCAGAACTAGGCGAACGAAAGTAGCAAGAAGACCAAGTTTAGAAATCGTATCTAACCGGCCAGTCGTACGCAATGAAATACCCTGGACTCAGACGACGCGCACTGGAAGAAAGAAAACACCAGACAACATCAACGAGAATGTATTCTGTTACATCTGATTGGTGCTCACTAGTTTATATACAGAAATAGGCATGTATTCATTGACAGACAACGTCCTTACCAATCACAAGGTGACTTTGCTGTATCTATTCAATCCAACATTTACGGTCCGACTTTACGCGATCGGCTGGATACTGCAAATGAAGCTATAGCACACTGGGCCGCTTGTGGAAACACTCGAATCACCACACCAAGGCTGCGAAATAGCACGTTATTTGTATTGCAGAATGGGTTTGTATAAATATGTTAAACTGGAGAATATAATTGTTAGACTCGAAGATGACCAATCACAGGGAGCTTTTGTTGGACTTGTCCTCGGCGATCCTGATTGGTTGAGGCTCATCCGCGTACGTGGCTACAAAGCTGTACCTGGCCTTATCACGTGTGACAGGTGCTGAATCACCGCAATCAGTCTTCGGGCAGGATAATCAGGACCGCGCTGCCATTCTCATCGAGCGAGTTTGGTAGTGATAAGTGGGCTACTGCTCTGAGTTCCCTTATTTTTATTCAGCCTTTGTCTTCTATCCCCAGCCACCTCTCTTTGCCCCTCTATCTACCCACAATGCACCCACTGCTAATAAGCTCGACACCCGTAACTGTTTATGGTCAAATAGTGTCGAAACTAATCTTCAGTCCTGTAACTCACTTCTTCTCGAGCCTCGTCAGCCTCTGAATCTGGGCTCCTTCAACGTGCGTACACTCATGCGGACCGGTCAGCAGGTGCTCACAATGGGCTCTTTGGCGGTAGACATCTGCTGCTTGAGGGAAACGCGTATCCGAGGCTAGATCAGTGTGACTCAACTAACTGCTCCAGTTATCTCATCAAGGTATTTGCAGTGCACTTCAGGAGATGAAGCAGCTAGGGCTGTGGATCGACGTGGTGTGGGATTAGTCTTACTTGACAAGAGTGAATCTGCCCCTTTGGACTTGATCCTGGTTAGTAGTCGTTTATGTGCTGTAAGACTCCAGGGATCAATTGGCGTTCGAAAGGATAGCTGGGTTAAGCGCAGTTTGTTTGTGATCTCGGCATACGCTCCAACCGACTGCAGCTTTGATAAGCAGAAGGATTAGTTCTGTGTTGAACTCACCACTCTCTTCCGTATGAGCAAAAACTCTGACATTGTAGTGCTAGCTGGTGACCATAATGCACAAGATGGCAAATTCGGTCCATCAGAAGCTGGTTTAGATGGGCATTGAGCCTTAACCGCTGAACGTATAGACAATGTGGATAGACTTCTCCAGTTTTGTGCAGACAATCGGTTATTCCCGTCTGGTACTAATTTCCGACAGGGCTCGCGTCGCACGGCTACATGACGCTCTAGCGTTACAGGTATTTAAAGTCATGCTGATCATATCGCAGTATGGTGCCGGTGCACAGTTCTGTTCATAACTACAGATCCTACTGGTCCACGTACGTAGAGTCGGACCATGCGTTAGTTTTATTGCTATTATCGCTCCAAATCCATGGTCATCGACGCAAACTGCAAACTCAGTTAGCTGTACAACGTTTGCGTGACCCAGAATTTCGCACCAGTTATGAACAAATTACCACATGAGCTAGGATCTACGACGAACAGTAATGTGGATGTTTACTGGGTCCACATCAAATGGGGAGCGCCCGTGGCAGAAGCTTAGTCCTGCTGGCATAGATCCGATCTCCATCAGAAATATTGAATTTTTCAAGAGTTGCTGAGGCCACCACTGGACGGCGAACCCTGGTCAGTGAAAGGATATATGAGATCGAAATGGAGAGTCTATTCATGGGAAATAGCCATGTCTCGACGGTTGGGTCGAATACTTCAAGAAGCAGTTTAGCTGGCCGCGCGTTAGTGTAGTTACTCCGACGTCAACAACTAGGACTCCTTGGGTGGTATCACTTGACCTCCCATTGGAAGGGAAAGTAGGTTTGAGAATTCGATAACTAAAGTGTGGGAAAGCGGCCTCGTCTATTTCTTTTCAAACTGGGAGGAGATGCCTTGATAAAATCACTTACCACCTTGCTCCGTGACATTTGGAACGGGGAGTGTACCCCATTATTATGAGGCGAGTTATTGATTGTGCCTGTTTTCAAGAAGAGAATACGCAGTGATTGTGGTGATCATCTTTGGACCAGTTTAATTCCGATAATCACCAAGATATTAGCTTTGGTTTCGCTGCATCTTCTGATAGCAGCTCGCGAGAGGAACTCCCACGAACAACAGGCCGGATTCCGCCCAAGTCGATGATGCGACTGTCAGTATTTTACTCTTTGACAATTACTTGAAATGCGTCACACACACACACACACACACACACACACACACACCTTAGACCGACAGTGAAGATTTTCCTCGACTTGGAAGGTGCCTTCGACTCAGCTGACCAAACAGAGCTATTCGGTGCTCCTCACCGGAAGGGCACTCCACAGAGATTCGTGAATCTGCTGAGATCATGGTACTCTCATACTTCTGGCCGCGCAAAGGCATACGATGATCTATCCAGTCTAATTGAAATTACCAGCGGTGTTCAGCAAGAGTGTCCCGTTTGGCCTTTCTTGTTCAACTTCTTCATCCACGAGATAATGGAGAATGCCTTGTGAGATCTTCAGGATGTACACTTTGAACTGGCAAATGATGAAAAGCTATGTGACCTAGATTACGCAGACGACCTTATCTGTGTGTTCGAATGCACGGAACATGGACAACATGCAGCTGTCGTTCCATTCGGCATGCTCTTTGCATGTTCAACTTGTAAAGTGAGGTTGCAAGACTGAACTTGAACGACTCTGAGCTTGATGCTCGATGGGGAGGCGTTAGCAATTATCGACCTCTTTACTTACCTTGGCAGTGGTGTGACGACGGATGGCAGTACGATATTTGAGGTGGGCACGCGCATATTCAGGGTTCCAGGGGCGTACGTTGGGCTGAGGCATTTGTAGCGCCGACCTGATACTTCACTGAAGTTGGAAGGTCGTGTGCAATGTGCTGTGGTGCGGTGCGCCCAGTTTTGTTGTGTAGTTGCGTGCGGAAGATGTCCTTCGCCTTTAGGTTTTTGACCATCAGTGTTTACGTAGAATTGCTAACATTGGATGGACTGACCAGTGGAGTAAAGCTGAGGTCAGAAATCGAATAATGGTACTAGTTCAGGGAATGTTTTATCACAGCGTATCCAGATTAGTAGACTTCGTTGGTTGGGGCACGTGTTATTTGTGGCAAACATAGGTCTACTGCACCTTGCCTTGTTTTCCGTTCCTCCTAGGGAGTGGAAGAAACCACGTGGAGGTCAACCGATGACTTGGGAGCAGGGAATGAGAAAATGTTCAGCGAACTTAGCAAAAGTAGGTGCCTCACGCCTTCGTGGTTGGAGTCCGAAAGATCCGTCAACCAGTTGGCTGGAGACACTGAATTATATGGCAGCGGATCGTTAGCGGTGGTGATCGTATTGCCACTTTCTGTCAAGTCAGACTGATTGATCAATATGCGTTTGTATAGTTAAACTGAGCGTTACCTGTGTTGGCTATAAGGGCGTTCTTACCTTTGCCCCTCCCGGTGGGTCCACTCCATGTTCACCCAGTATATATCCATTCTTTCTATTGCATAGTGAGAAATGCAATGGTCACTGGGGCTCGTCGTGCTATTAAACGCTGTAGGATGATTATATATATATATATATATATATATATATATATATATATATATATATATATATATATATATATATATATATATATATATATATCTGTACCATCTCAGTCAGACACGCTGAGAATACACATTGACCCTTACGATGGCCTCTTTCTACTTGTTTATGCTTCCGATTGGGTACACGACAATGGCAGCCAAGAAGAAAATTGCGAGGACAGATGGAATTATTGTAAATCAGCAAAAGTTAGAAGTACTTCTGTTTTGACGGCCATCGAGGAGGTGAATTGGAGAGTGGTTGGAATTACTTTAAGTACTTCGAACATTAAAAGTTAGCTCCTTAGATGTACGAAATTCTGCTGTCTGGATTATTCTGCTGTTTTAAAACACTTCTGTTCTGTTAGCTCGACTTCTGTCGTCCTTCCTAAGCTTTCAAGCTGGACCATCTGCTCAGCCTATCAGAACTCAAAACTAACGAGTTCTGAGTCCACACTGCTGGATGAGTCATATTCTGTAAATCTTGTATCCTACTAATCACATCGTAGCCAAAATCTGTAGCCTGTTTAACGGAATATCTTCGTTGTACTTAGGCTGTGGTGATTCAGTGGCCATCACACGTGACACCCCCCGGAGCAGCATCGGAGCTACGCACGGTGATGAGTCTCAACCAATCAGGATCGCCGAAGACATGTACAGCAAAAGCTCCCTGGGATTACACAACTTCTAATCTACCAATTATTTATTTGATTAAACATATTTCTACAGACCAGTTCTACGATGAAATTAATGTTCTATTCCGCAGCCTTGGTCTTCTTACTACTTTGGTTTACGTAGTTCCGGGTGGGAGCGGCTGCAATAAGTCCTATCAGTTCGGGTATTGTGAAATATACATAGGCCCCTATATAGAAGCTGCCGATCATAGCGTAGCGGCTCTTCGGTGACACCAAACTCACCTAAAACACAACTGCGAGCCTAGAGCTTAGGTACACCTTGTTCATAAATAGATGTCTGTAGTTAGGTCTGCTATCGGAATGATAGCCGTTCCTCAGGATCTCATCCAATTCCTGCATCAGGTCTTTCACTAGTTACCGGTAGCTTTACATCTTAACTCGAATCATTCTTTGTAGTCACTTGAAGTGGCTTACAGTCAGGTGCAACTGCGCTTCAAAGTACTCATCCACATCTGGGACAGTTAGGCTCGCTTCAGAAGTCCTGTATGACATAGGGATGACTCTCATCAGTCATTCATTAAGATTCGCAACTGGTCAATCAAATCTTGCCCAGTCTCTTTGATAGGTTAGGAATTCAGGTTAGTTTCAATTCCTTCAATTGAGTCGTTGGTTGAAGTCTGCTTGTTTAATTCAACCTGGCGCCGTCTTGCATTGGCTCCATCGCCATTTCTGGAAACTTGGCGCGTTTTGGCTTGCCGGCTCCGGTAGTTAGCTCGTCTAGCATCCCATCTCATATCAACTCAGCAGAACAACTAATATAACCACAAACCCAAAACGCCTGTCGTTTTTCTCATTTCAATCGTTGGACGGGAATCTTATTGGCAGAAATCGCCCGCGCACCTAAAACAGGAGCCGCTCGCTGTGCGGGAAATTTTCTGCTAACATTCGAAGCCAGTGCCGGAAGGGCTCTATGTTATGTAGTGTCAGAGTTACATAAACCGTTGAGAGCCAGCCCGGATAGCCTGGTGGTCATGAGTTCGACTCATAATCGGTCACCTCGGGTTCAAGTCCCTGTCTGGGCTCGGTGGATGTACACCGCTGATGGTTCCGAACAAGGACGAAGCAGTTGTACAGTGCTTTCACGGTTTTCAATATTGAGTTGATCGTTCACACTTCATGATGAATCATGTTATGTGAAATCTAATTACCCAATATTCAACAATGAAAATCTTGCGGATACCCTAAGGCGTTTAGGAGAGACTATCAGAAGGGGAACGACAGTGCAGCGAGGAGCAATGGATTTCAAACGAAGAAAGGGAACATGTTCAGATGAGAGAGGATAACAAATTGTACCATTGCACCCCGACTATGCATCATTCCCCACTCAAACTGTAAGACGAGTTTCTTGGTCCAAATGACTATTCACCCGAACTGCTAAATCCGTGTATGGAAATGCCACTGAAGGAGACACCAAAACGGCACAGAAACCCAGTGAAGCAATGAAAATTCCGAACTTCACACCCAGGGCACTATGGGTGTTGTGGTCAGTCGACTTTCAGGATCGCTACAATTCAAATACTTTGATTATTCGTTATATCTAGTCCGACTGAGTGTTGTGTTCTGAATTAACGGAGAAAAGTACGCAACAGATTAGTTTATTAGAACATCAACAAACACGTAAGGAAGCGACCAAGCATACAAGCGAACCATCGATAGGCAAGAGTAAGCAGTACATGCTATCGAGTGCGGTCAAGCAGGGCTGCGCATTAGTAACGAATCGACAAGCAAGTATGACTCAGTCCCAAAGTCTGATTGGTTGGAGCGAGCGGTCCGTGGCATGGGTGAAGACACAGTGATGTACGTCCGTGCGTGCATGCATGTGTGACTAGTCGTGGCAACGAACAGACATCAATCAATAGGCTGACAATAACGGTGCGTGCGTGTGAGAATGTCTGATTGGGCACGTGACCACTTGAACCGGTACAATGCTGAGCAAGCTGCCGTTTGCTTTGAAGCTGTTTGTGTAAGACAAGACCGATGCCACGACTGCCGATCGATGAGCCCACTCAAGCAATCCCCGATAGGCCTGACCGTTCCGACAGTCACTAATGCACATGCATACAGAAATCAAACGTGTACATTATGACAACCCACGCAGAAGGACCGCGGACCATACACCGGCGCCAAAAACCGCAAATGACTAACCTTTCAGTTTGAACCACTAATCCGAACTGCGACCAAAGTAGCTACTAGATCAATGCCCTAAGTTTCACGACATGTGGTCTCGTACGACATCGCTTTGTGAAGACCTCCACATTCTGCTTAAAATGATGCACACAATCAGTCAATGTCGTTCACACGATGTTTGTGATTGGAACCGTCGCCGAGCTTCGCACCATCCCCTGTTGAGTGGAGTAGGCGACTCAGCCGCCGCCATTTAAATACAAATTCAGCCAATGCGAGGGATTCCGTCTTATAAGGGGTTGTGAAAGTAAGCCTCCACGGTTGAAACACTAAACGTTCGTACGTGCTTCACTGGATAACGGCTCGGCTCTACGACGATCTAGCGAGATCCCAGAGAGGGTTTAAAGTTGATAGACGGATGAACTATACTGTTCTTCTACCATGAGCTGCTGCTGCGTTCTACCTGTCGGTTGAGCTCTGTCAGCCTCATAAATCCGGGACCTCAAAAAAAAACTCCCACGACCAGTTACCACTGATCACTCGGTTGACGTGCGACGTTAAACAATTTTATGGTTGCTCATAATAATCCTATTTGTGCGTCGAGAGTGTGAGTACACGCTCCTGTTACAATATTCTACTAAGGAGTCACAATTGTGGTTCGCTGTTGGTTCTGCATGGGTTGGTCGCAGCTAACCTCCAGAACGACGGCACTGTGTTCTAAGGCCGGAATATTTTCATGCAAGTAGTATCTAGAGATGAGTGGGGAATCTGTCCACCAGTGTTGTGTCCGCAGCTAATGAAGAACATAATACGCGATAAACCCATTTACTGTTGCCTCGGTAAACAGGTTCGCAGAAATCACGCAAGCACCGCATGTGCGCAAACACAATATGCGCGAGTGGTCGGCACGGCCAAACAAGACCGTCCCGTGTGTTGTGAAACGTGATTGGTTAAACGGTTCAGTCACGTGATGTGCGTGTGTGCGAGAAGTCATGGTAACCGATAAGCACGGGCCAGTAGCGATTCGTAAATTAGACTGAGGTCGTTCGGGTATCGATCCGAAAGCCGTAAAGGCCACACAACAACCCGTCCCCATAAATGCTTTTTCCATGAAGGTCCTCTGATTAGAAGCACCTGGTGGAATTACCCTTAACTGATCCGGACCATCTGTTAATGAGAATGAATATGCCCTCCGCATACTTGACTTTAGATTAACTCATGGGAGATTCGGACGGACTCTATGTTACCCTGATTTTGTTGAACTTGACATCCATGAGCCCGTTTCGTCCCACTTGGTAGCATGATGAAAGCTGCTATCAAATTACATGCACAGGCAATAGTGACCTCAAGTAAGACCTACAGGTTGCATTCTCAGTCAAGTTAAAAACATTGTTCCCGATGGACATTAGCTATTCAGATGATGATGAACTCGGGCTTGAGGCTGACATACTGCCAATACAAAAGAACGATGGTCATGGCCAACTGTCCCTACCCTAGAAAGAAGACGTTACAACTTTGCTGCCGAATTACTGTTACCCTGCGCTGATTTCGGTCAGTGGAAAACGATTGTAGAATGACCGTTCTTCATACTCATCGTGGTTCTCACTTTCAGACTGGTGTGACTGGCCGAATGTCTGTCATTCGAGGCTTGGGAGAAGTAGTGGACGGGCGCTACGTCCGTTTCAGTATCAACCTTGAGGATGCTTCTTCGGGTAGGCGAGCGTTCAAAGGTCTAAGGGATAGTGAAAAGTTTCGGGGACTGAAATTCTTAACGAATGTTAATATTGCTTCATCGTGAGTGCCTTAGCAACAATGTAATCTAATAGACAGTCTGAGGATATCACGCAAAACGCGCACTGCGACAGCTGTTCAAGCTTGGTTTCACTGGTTCGATGAATTCTAGAGCTAGAACACTTGGATGTGCATCCTGAGCGCAGTAGCATGGTCGAAGCTTTCTTGGATTACAGAAGGAACGTAAGAAAGACTTACACAACGGATTGGAGATACTTGTGGGTATCTTTGGCTGTCTGCTGATTACCCACACTGCCTGTTTTGCTCAATAATACACTGTTTTCACAACTGACCTACTTTGTAGACTGACATGAATCTTACGCATTTCCAATCACCAGACTGTCCACTTCTCGTGGCCCTCCAAAAACGGAAGTAATTTTGTGTTTTCCGCTGATCTGTTGTTCATACAACTATTCCATTTGTCCGCACGGTTTTTTTTCTTGGTTTTCATTAAAAATGGACTGCGCTAAATTCATCAAACAATATCCGTGAGATTCCTAGACTCACGGGATTACACCATGATGATGGCAATAATAATAATAATAACAACAGTAACGGCTAGTATTGCTATAACGATAATGATGTTCTTCGGATGAATGCTAAGATAATGTATGCATTCGATTGGTTGATTTTAATTGTCATTGATAATATCAAACGTAAAGGGCACTCCAAGTCGATTTTTATTTCAACCCTTAACGTGCCGAACCTATTTCATCGTTGCTTACTAAGCTGGGGTCCTCTAAGAACCCCGTGTTGTTTTGTAATTTCTCCATTTGTTTATACGGAAATGTATCCATATTTTGTGCTTGGCGTTTCTGAAACTATAATTTAATGACTGACAAACTGTTTGCGTAAAATATTTAATGCTTATTTATTTTAAAAGACCAAAGACAATAAAACCGATAGATTAATGTGCCAGAACCGAGGTCGGTTCTGAGTGTATCGAAAAATCGATGCGCCATGTGAAATGATAGCTTGGAGCTACCATTCCCGTTTCATTCGGTTGTAAAACCAGTCTTGAAAAAGGTTACCCGTGGTGACTGAAACGTCGGCAATCTACTGACGATTCCGACTACGCTGCGTTATCAAACAATAAAATTTTACCAAAAACGATATAGTTTTCGTCATACGAGTTTGTACTTTTTCCATCCTATTCTGTACTTTCTAGTTCCGTTTGAAATAAGACAATTTCAGTGATGCAGGGTGTATACTTTCACATCCGATTACAGACAAAATAATTACGTAGAGCAGGTTATTTCACAAAACTACAGTAGTGTAACATATTTAAGTGTTCCCATCGTAACAATACCCAACACATGTCACAGTGGTGCTCGTGTAAAGATTTATTGAATTAGGACAAAGAAATTCAGTTCGCCATATCGAGGAACTTCGTTAAACTGGTTTAGTCCAGGTCCCAGGCTCTATTCTAATTTTATCTTTCATTAACCAAACTATTTGCTTGCTTTTCATGTATTATCACCACCATATTTCACGCTGATCATACCCTTGGCTTCCTCACCCGCTTAACAACAGTCATGTTGCATCACGCAGTTCTTTTCAGTCTTCTTTCTACGGCAAGTGTTGATTAACCCAATTCTCGTGACTCAAATTGTTGTTCTCATCTGTTCGAGTTTATCGCTTACGTAATCTTCTTCCCCGGTTTTGGTGTGACCCATGTCATAATTGTATGGGTTGCACGAAGAGGCACAAACGTTTGCATGCAATCATCTCTCTCTCTCTCTCTCTCTCTCTCTCTCTCTCCGTCTGCCTTATCCATGTGAATGATTGAACTTGGACATCTCTCTATGATCTCGCTCCTTCTGATAACCACGTTATTCCGCGTGTTCTTCACCTGCGCTTGGTGAGTGTGCTCCCCGATTCATTAATTCTCTTCTTTCCGTTGATTGGCCAAAATGCTCCCATGAACAAGGACCTACTATGTGAGCCACTTGACTCGTTCCTGCATTGCTGTCTCGAATGTTTCCTGTCTATTATTGCTTGAGCGTCTTGAAGCTTTTCTTGACTGTATTGATTTTGTGGTCGGTTTGTCCACAGTTTGAGGTACGTTGTAGTTATTGTTTGAAAATCTGTCCTCTGGCGCACGTAGTAAGGCATGCTTGTGTTCTCTGCCATGAGACTTGGGGTTAATTTATCTGAGAGTCATTCAATTACGGGACGAAAACCCTGTACGGCTCGTCTTGTTCTTCTCACGGATAAAACCATTGCAATTAGAGCAGGCTGGGTTGACTTTTCAGTCTTGATTTCTGGGACTTGCTACTCTGCTGCTATCCCGGTGCTGATGATGTTTTTAGCCCAGGGGTTCGGCCCAAAAGATACCTCTGCACTCCAACAGCTCCGACGACTGAGCGTAGCAAACCATTTGGGTTACTTGCCCTCAGCGGAATGTTGCGGTTTGTCAGTTCACCACCTAATTCCAATAGGAATCAAAATTCGTGATTTGGCTTGATTCTGTTCCGATCCTTGTTTTTAAGCATCCAAATTCTGAATATATTTAAAGCTCCAGTATCAACCATATTCATGGAAAGCCTCAGAGGCCATCTCAAGGTACGTCTGGCACAAGAAGATTCTCCGACCAGATTGTCTGCATTGTTCACACCAACTTTGGTGCGGTTGTGTTCAAGGATCATGTTGGACTTCTTGTGACTTTCAATAGATAATGAATCATCAAGAAATCGAGTTGAACGTATACAAACTGTTTCGTTTTCCATGGGATGCAGCTGATCACTGATAGCCCATCTGAAAATATAAATTCTGATGAATGAGGGTCTCTACTTTTTGCGGCTTCCGTCACCGAGGGGATGTAAGGCTTTTTGCTCGCAACTTTCCTGTCACAGTAATATTTTTCTGTATCAAGAATGGTACCTATTTTCATAATGAGAAATTCCTGTATATCGAACCTTAGAGCGAAAGAGATACCATTTTCTCATTGAAAAGAAAATTATTTCATCGATGAAAAAATAATATTTGAGAAGTGTAATTACGTAAGTGAATTGAGATGATTCGGGACAAATACGAAAATTGTGAATAAACCGGTTGCTATAGTTTCACAGAGTCGCAACAGTCACCTTCAGGGGTCCTTGGAGGACCCCATTTAGCGAAGTCAGGGCTAAGTGTTGCCTTTTCTCCACTACCTTGCTCGCTGATTATTTTCCAGAAAGCTTGAATCTGAAACAACTTTTTCCCGATATGAACTTGAAAAGAGAACACAGCTGCCTCTTCCATCGCACGTCATTTTCTTGACACAAAGTCCCGGGTTGACCGCACAACTGCGTTCTCTGAGATCTTCTCTGTCACCAATTCACGTCTACCGTGATTTGCCGAAGCGATTGTCATCCAAAGATGGAAACGTAGCTTGTGCAAGCAAACGGATTTATTCGTTACCTTGGCGTTGCCTTGGTAAAAACATGACTTTTTTTGGACCAATCACCGGTGATGTTTTCTTACTATTGTAATGTTTATTATTATTGTATTATCTGTATTTTGCACCTGATGAGATACAGCGAAATCTATCTGGATACAAATTGTGCAACGTAACTCTGCTGTGTTCTCTTTTAAAGCTTGAATCGTCAGATTTCGACAAATGTTGCAGTGATCTAAGTGGTAAATGTAGTTGGCCTTGATGCAATCCATTGGGGATATTTCCGAAACCTTAGTGTAGCCTCGTATTTCAACTGAATGAAACTACGTGTGAAGGTATGGTCTGACACATCGTTTGATAGACGGTTTAGTCTCACAGTGCGTCAGCACCGGTCTCTATTGAGCTCACGAAACCAGAAGCAACAGGACAGCCTTGAATCGATAAACGAGACAGGCATCCTGCCAATGGCTTTTAAGCTTCAAGGCGTGGTCGCTCACACCAGTTGGACCAATGCGCTGTGTGCAGCGCGTGGGTACATGGACTGGCTACCTATATATATATATATATATATATATATATATATATATATATATATATATATATATATATATATATATATATATATATATATATATATATATATATATATATATGCTTGGGTTCGAACCTCAGTGTGACAGATGATGTTTTGATTTGGTGACCATTTTTTTTGTCCATAAGGAAAACAGTTCACAATTTCAACGCCCATCAGCTCAATTGTGAATGGAATCCATGAGCAGAAATATCGGAATGGACATGGAACCGAATCTATAATCGGGTTTGCTCTCCTATGTCATTAACCTTTTGTTCGAATGTGATGAAACAAATTGGGTAAACAGTGCTAGGGTTAGTTGTATTATTGGATCATTTTAACCTTTAGATCAAGCACCTCATTGTGGAGAAATTACTTCGTTCAGGAAATTTCCTCTTCGCATCTTGATAGATTTAATCAACGTTCACTGACCACTAGGGAAGGAAGTGAACGGATTCTTACATGACTTGACATAATGGTTTCAACGTTTCTCTTATGGACCTGTCGGTATGAGAATTGTCAGGCATTTCATGCGACTCTTTGAGATCCCCCTGCTGGATACTAAACACAATAAATGACAGCCAATTGCTGCCTCTACAGTCTATAAAGCTTATATTTTTGTAATTATCATGACCGGGTTTCACTCGTAACCGCTTCGTGGAAAGTGAGCGGACGAAATCTACTGCATCGCAAATTCAAGGTCAGTGATGATCCAAACTATAACCCGAAACTAATCGCGAACGTGACTCGCTCATGAACTCACACAGATACAGACGGAAATCCCGCATGGGATGAACGCGTATCTTTGGGGTGTGAGCAGTAGATTTCAAATGATTAAGGAGGAATTCTTCATTCACTATCGAAGTTCAACTTACCAATGAAAACCTCGCAGACATCAAATGGAAAACCGGTGTTTCGTTAAAACTGTAGCCGAAAACTGACAAACGACATTACTGAGAAAGCAAGCTACTGAACTCAGCCAAATCGAGTGTCACTACTAGTCTTCAATATATATTTATAAACTGCCATTATCAAACTTGTACGATATGAATGTTAGTGCTTAAAAATAGCATTAATTAAGTGCTCAATAATTCACGCTTGGGAATGGGTGAGTTTGATCCAAACGGTGCATCCAACCAACAGTTTATCAACGGATTAGCTAAACGGAAAACGAAACTTGTTTTCATATTGTCAGACATTCTCTCAGTTATTCGTGATTGTACTAGAAGTGTTTTCGCAACTAGGGTGAATTAAGGACGGCAAGAACTCTTTAAGTGTGTTGTTGACCGTCTTTTATACGAAACAATCAAATAAACTGACGATTTGGGGCCATATGGGTCACGTGGCTTTGGATCTAACCAATCCAAAACTGGACCAACATCATCGATTGACTGATCAAAAGGTCATTTTCGTCAAAATGCGGAAAGGAAGTTACAAAACGCGATCACTTCTGATTTGATTTTTCTTTTCCTTTGGAAATAACTTTCTGCAGTTAAGCCGATTACATCCATGCACGATTCCCACGATTGTTGATATCCTTGTTTATTTGGTCATATAAAGCTGCGTTTGACAATTGTACAGAGTTCATTTTCAATGAGGCAGTTCTACGAAAGGTTCATCCAACTAGATCGAAATTGCCTGAGGTATCTACCATTCATGCTCATATAACAAAGATGAACAAACCAGAAGACAAACAAGATAAAAAACATCTTGCAAAAAATCCTGTTTTATCCTTTGGTCCTCATGCCACTTCACCCAGTGAACGACAATCACGCAGAAACATTTTATCTATTTCTTTGAAAACATCAGTCAAAGCATATGAACAAGACAATACAGAACAGATTTTAGGCAGTCAAGCGGCGGACTTCACACTGCCTTTGAAGGACGTCACCAAACAACCCGACCAAGCGGAATCCAAGACAGGTCAAGCTACCCTACCAGATACGACTGTTGAGGCCGTGAAAAATGGCACTCAACCGATCGATCCGACTATGCAGGAAACGAAACACTGTGAACATGTAAGCGATAATTTTAGCTTGCAAAGCGACAATCAAACCAGTCAAATAAGCCATACCACAAACAAGACGAGCAAGGTCATTATTACGCCCATAGAACCAAAATTTCGAACGGGCCCCGATGAAATACTTTCGCTATCCAGCATGGCTACTCCGAGTTCAGTATCGGCTGACCGTCCGTCAATCCTAAAACGTTCAAGTGTCGGTTGGAATCGACGGGTAAGCATTAATACACCACAACATCGAGTTTCTGAGCATGAAGTTAACTGGATTGAACCAGACGAAGAATCTGAATCGTCCAGTTCCGATGATGTCTCCAATGAATTCGATGTGACAGGTCGACCATCCATTGTTGTGAACATGAACAGCATACACGGAAAGAGGATCAGTATTTCTCTAGAAAAACTGGAAAAAGATATGAAAGAATATTTGGCTCAAGAAGATGAAGATAACGAACTATCTACACACAACTGATTGCCTATGAAACCCCCATATTGGTTCATAGCGAATGTGTACCAGAGGGATATCAACTAAAAATACGAAATCAGTGTCGCTGGATTCTGACGCAGTTAGCATCATTCTGCCCTGACGAGATTTCTTTAACTGATTTGCATAATCCTAATTGTAACCTTCGTTTATCATCGCAGTTTTAAAAGAGAAGCAGGTAAAGAAGAATATGTTCTTCGAGGAAGTGCTAGAGATCTCCGCAATCATTTTCTATTTTTTGTTTAATGCTCACAAACGGTGCTCAGATGAAAATCAAAATGGGTGTGGACCGGGTTGAGGTTATATTTACTGCGTCTTCACTTTCCCATAAATTGCAGAACACAGGCTCGCTTGTAGGGTTACCACGCCTGTTGTCCGTGATCTGAATCTGGCCATCGACTCACTTGATTGCACTTCTCTTTCGAGTTATCTCTTGTGAAATGATGCGCAGGAAAAATTCATCTATATTATTAGACCTTCTTATGTCAACGAACGAAGTCGAGTTGGAGCTCGAGATAAGTTTTCATCCGAGTTCATCATTGATAATGGCACACACCAAGTTTGCCTCCTCTCTTCTTTTCTATTTATCTTCATTACTGGCACGGTCCTATAGGCCAACTTGTTCGAAAATTAGAATCATCAGACCTTCAGTATGCGGACTAGACAGTACCTCGAGATAAGTTGCGAGGTCTTCTGAACAGCGTGAACAACTGGTCAGCAATTTTCGGTGTGCTTCTTGAGCCATCAGAGTGTAAGATACTGTTGCACGACTAGATTGGTTCAACACTAGAACTTAGGGTATCTGGGTGGAACAATGTGCCACGTGGATAATTTCTGCTATTTAGGCAGCTGTATTTCGCCCCGGGGTTGGATATCGGATGAAGTGTCTTCACGTAAAAACAAAGCGTCTTAGGCCTTCACCAAATTCAGTGGTCGGTGGCACCGACGCGGCATCCATTTATTGAAGGCGGTTAGGTCAATCCTCGTTCCGTGCGGCCCAGAAGCCAGATCCCTGGAAAGTGTTCTGTGCGGAATCAACGGAGTACAGTGCACGACAGATCCGTCCATTAGCGCATCAACAAACACGTAAGGAAGCGACCAAGCATGCAAGCGAATCATCGATAGGCAAGAGTAAACAGTACATGCGATCGAGTGCGGTCAAGCAGGGCTGCGCATTAGTAACGAATCGACAAGCAAGTATGACTCAGTCCCAAAGTCTGATTGGTTGGAGCGAGCGGTCCGTGGCATGGGTGAAGACACAGTGATGTGCGTCCGTGCATGTCCGATCAATAAGTATGCCGGTATTGTAATGACGCAATCAGTAGCCTGAACAATGGTGGGACCACATAACGGGAGGCACACGGGGACTGTTGGTACTCGAGCACTATACGTTCGCAACATTTCTCAAATCCGACGACAACACCATCGCAGTTATGCTGAGTGGGTACACGAGGCAAATATTTTCACGAACTTATCCAAGCTTTTGGAGATATGACAAAACCAAGCATAAATTTACGATGTTTTTTGCACTAGGAGCCTGGATCTTAGATAGTGGAAAATCAACCTGCATTTTTCGCATCCAATAGCCCATTGTCGTAAGCTTCTGGTGCCAATAAATACATTCTGTGAGTATATTTCAAGGCCCATTGGATCGCATTCAGCTGTGTGTCGTTTTTCCCATTGGACGACAACCGACGATGCTAGTCCGGTGATTAAAAAACGGAACAGTTACTGTGTATCATTAGGATAGTTCGCGCATCATTGGATATTCACTTGAGTTCTTCACACCCGACCGGCCGTACAGCGACAGCTCCTCTTGTAGTGCATCTGTTCAGTAAGCATAACGTCCTCGTTTTGATTCCGGCTCGCTACATGGGTCTTCGGATGCGAAAAATTCAGGTGAATTTTCCATTATCATAATCAGCTAATGGAGTACTTTATTTTATTTTGTTATTTGTTCCTTAAAACAAGATCAATCTAGTATACCTCGTTTATTTTGGTTGGAATGAGAAAATAAATTAGGATTGTTAGGCGTTAGCCACTTTTATCGTGCATGAGTTATGCACTGGTGCATAAGATATTTATTAACATCAGTAACATTCGCGAACTCGGCGTGGTGAAAGACGGTCAAAAGCATCCTTGTTTCTTTCGAGGAAGCCGATTACAATCTTCCGGTAATCTTAGCGAAAGATTCGTTCAAGGTTAATTAAAAAGCGAACGTGTCTAGTATCATCCTAAACTGCATGACTTGTCAAAGATCCATGGATGCGTTAGAGAAGACAAAAATATTAGCTGAACAGTATGGTACTCACTAGAGTTGATAACGTAACGAAGGTTACGTTACGCCGTAATAATGGCATTCAGAAGTGGCACATAATTTTTATAGGCATACTGTGTGTTAGGTCGAAAGAAAGAACATTACTGGCTATACCACTGATTATTACATTTCCAAACGCCTGTAGTGGGACAGAGTTGCAAGCTGTTAGATGAGTATTGTTGAGCCCCTCAATAATGTTAGGTCGCATAGGGGCAGGTTGGCAGAATTACACCATAGTTGACGTTAATCTTAAAGAGGCTAAGCCAAGGAAACTTTGTCATCAAACCAGCCAAATTTGCCATGTGATTTTGAGTAATCAGTGCTACACTCTCAAAATACTGGTCGAAATTCGTGTAATTTCGCACTGTTGTGATCGCAGTGCAGATCCCGTTTTTTTTCTTGCTACCCTCACAGCAATTCGGCAGCCGAATTGCGATCTTAGCCTGCTTCGCCCAGTTCGAACACGAGAGCCACCTGAGCGGCTTGCGTCTACCTACTGGTTGGGTCATTCATCGCCGTGCTGTCATCCCGTCCAGTCGAGAATCGTCACTGAGGCCCGTATCATTGACCACGACAAGATGGGACCCATGTGCACCATTGTCTCCCCACCGTGTAGGGCGATATGTTGATTATAAATACGCAGCTTGGCCAGCGATGCGAAATGGATAGGGGTAATGGACCCGCCGGAATTCAGACCAATTGACGCACCACAAACGCACAATCAGGTGATAATTCTGAATACTTCCGAAAGAATTCCAAAGTTAGTTGAGAAATGGTACCCAATCCGATTTCTATTCATAGTATATCAAATCATATCTCTTACAAACTGCTTCTTATTCTCTGCTGTACTTCCCTCCCCAATCCTGAGTATTCTTCTTTTTAAGCTGACACCATGGTTGATTCTCAGCCTAAGTTCTGGATTTCTTTTCGGATCTTCGCCTTGATAGGTGGATCTGTCAAAACGCACCACTAGACGTGTACCGGAAAAACTACAGCAGAGGCCGACAATGAGGGCCTGCTAAATTGTCTGAAAGTGCCCCGCCCAGCTTTTGAGAAGCCACTTCTGATTTTGAATTGGCGGAACGTCGGCCTCTTAAATTGTTACACTCACACCTAATAGCCTCCTACCGGTGACTCGAATCAGATAGAACAGCTTGCGGGAATTTCCCATGGTGGCAGCACGTTCCATTTCTGATACGCGTTGCGACCACCAGATATCGCGGTCCCTACTAAGACTCGCGTTAAGTGCATGTCTTGCTTCGAGACACGAGAAAACAGTGAGTGGGACTTCCTCAGCAGAGGCTATGTTAGACGCACGGTCCTTTGGGGACATTTTGAGAGGTGTTCGAGACGAGTAGCGAGCTCAGAACCTGAGACACCCGCCCCGAACGTTTATATATATATATATATATATATATATATATATATATATATATATATATATATATATATATAAACTGCACGTCGCCTTGGAGTCAAGCAAGGCCAATATTTCGAATTTATACAGCAGAAAACAGCAAAATATCAAGATCAGATCTGAGGTCAAGACAGCCATAAAAACCGATGACATCCATTTGGTCGCTGCCTCGTAGGCAATCTGTTCTATCGGGATGTATCGCATTGCGTTTAAATCGTCAGAAGCGATTTTAATTCTGCGAGCTATCTAGTTGTCAGTGACTGAACGATTACGTATGCTCGGCAGATACAAAGTTGCTGCTAGATATGGTACGGTTTACGTGAATCCGTTCAACCCGCTTCCTCCTTCGCGTTCTAGCAACGGCAGTGTTTGGCTTTAAGCACGGAGAAAAACGGGGTATTATGTACGGCAACTTTTTTAAGCGACCGATCATGTCCTCTACAGTATCCTAAATGAAAGTTGCAAGAATTACTAGATATTCGGATCGATCCTAAAATAGACTATGAACATATCCGAGTTCTGATTTATTTGTTCTTTCTCTTCAGCAGTAGAACCAGGCATCAGTATATCGAGTCACTATCTCTGAAACAGGCGGATCTCTTAGATATTGAATGGTTCTAACAATATTTTTTTAAGTTCTCGGTTTTTTCACATGAACCTAAGGTGCTGGAGCGTCCATAGCTCTGGTGTCTAGTTCACAGAGGTGTATAAACGTATATTTTAGTCGGTTTCTCACCACTGAGTTTTTCGTTCACGTCACTAACGTCTCATCACCAGCCAAAAGGAAATCGTCAATGGACGCTCAAGGTACGTTTTCAACCGAAAATATTAAACACGGCGATTATGAACTTTTGAAAAGCATCACCCTAAGATACGAAAGCCAACAGTATTCGAAGTCATTGGGAGACAGTTTTTCGCTGTATTTTTTATGCTGTATTTGATCTTCGTTTGTGTGAATTAGACTAAAACGGGTCAGCAAGAGTAAGGCGCATTTTACGCCTGTATATGCGGACGCTTCACAGAGGTGAGGTGCAAATTTGTCAACTCACTCGGTGTGATACACCAAGTTTCGTAATTTGACTTTTTTGAAATTTCTGAAGCCCCTTGGAACATACATAACACTATTTCCATGAATTTTCGAAGGCGAGTTGAACGGTATTGCAACATAACGAACTAGAATCTACCACGATTCAAGTCTTCTGCCATTACCAGAGAAACTTGATGTTAAAAATTATGGGCGCTCCAATAAAATTAACCAAATGTACTACTGGAGTACAAATTAGTAGGCAGTTTAGTAAAGCGTGCCCGAATTATTGGCAAATGCTGTTGTTTGGCATTCACTCGGACAGCGGTCGGTCGGCTTTACAACTGGAATACTGCAATCAAAAAGCTAAACTGTTTAAGAAGACTTTATACCGTGTCTCAGAAATAGTCACATGGTATGGTCCAGTTCACCTTGATGTGCGCTCTTGTACACTATGGTGTATTGTTGACCGGACAGAAAAAGGGACCAGTAATCATGCTGCATATGCACGCACTTCTCAGGGCGAGTACATAAATAGCACACTACATCTGTACGATAGCTAACCAAGCCGGTGGCAACATCTAAGCTCAACCAAGGAATCATGAAAAGAAGAAAATGTCCAAATCTTCTTTTATAGTGGAGGACATATATGGAAATGAAGTAATGTGAGATGAGAATGGAAAGTCCTACAGGGGCCTCAGAACAGCAAAGGGCGTAAAGCAGCTGAAACTCGACCCATTTATCTACGAAAGTCTTCAAAAAGAACACGTGGAAGTTGGTGATGTTATATACATCGAAGCCAATTCGGGAGCCGTCAAGAGACAAGGACGGTGTGATGTTTACACCGCGGAATATGATCTAGAGGCTGATGAATATGTCCCATTACCAAAAGGTGAAGTTCATAAAAAGAAGGAATTTGTTCAGGATGTCACGTTGCATGACCTCGATGTAGCAAACGCTCGCCCACAAGGTGGCCACAACATAGTTTCTATGATGGGTCAGTTAATGAAACCCAAGAAAACAGAAATAACGGGTATGCGTTCAGTTACCTTGAAAGTTCCGTCTTTTTTGTTTGAAAACATCAATCATAACACCACATGGTACGTCTTATTGGCTTCTTAGCCTTTTCCAATGCGTTTACATAGTACTGTGACAAGTAGGTGACAGACGGGCAACTAAAAGCGTATAAGATGGGACACAGTAACTGACTTACCTCTGCTAAGTCGATGTTTCCGCAGGTAGTAAGTTCAGCTCAGTTCAGTTCAAATAACAACTAACCATGCACTGGGTATGGTGGCTTTGGTTCCTGTCCCTCAGTAGGAATTTCGGTCGATTATAGTATAAGGGTCCAAAGAGAATATCCTAAGCTGCACTAGTGTGCTGCTAAACGTCACCCAGGGTGTCCATTGACAGTAGTATAGAAGACGTTTGAGGGCGGTTAGTGAACGTGTCATCTATCCGGTCTGGCAGCGAAATACCAACGTTGTCCCCTCTATCAGACGAATAGAGAAGACGTAGGTCGGTTTACACATGCAAAGGTGTATTCTATATATCGTGGCACCGAAACAGAACCGATACTAGAGGTACACCAAACGGGTATGAAGGCAACGGCTGTGCGAAAAGCGAGCGGCTACAGTCGGCGAAAGACCGAAAGTGAAAGTGATTCAAAACGAGGCCGACGGAAACCTCGAAAAAGTCAGTCCAGTAAAAAGTACGCAACCGAACAAAACAGTGAGGTCGATGTCAAACGTCAGAAAAGATCGCAGAGAAAATAAATCCAAAATGATGTCCAGAAAACGGTCATTTTCTCAGAACGATCGAGGTCACTACAGCAGCCCCCGCTAGAAAGCGTGGAAAGCTTTTGAAAAATGTCAGATGGGTGAAGGCAAACAAACGATAATCGTGCGCGTGAGTGCGTGCAAGATACGTGAATGTAGCTGTGATGTGGGATGCTGATGGGCAGAATCCGCGGTATGGAGGAACCGTAGAATGATGGTCGAGCGTAAACCAGATCCGTTGCCAATGACATCGGTTGCGTGAATCGTCATCCAGGTATGCCACGCCAATAATGTTCAGCATCGGGTAACCGTTAACCAATGTATCATCACGACGAGACTGCACTTTGACGTGGTGTATTGGCTTGCGCGCCTCTATGACCCAAAGAGCTATACAGGATGGCTTCTTTAAGCCGGAGATGCAATCATGCCTGACAGGTCAATGGGTAGAGGTCAGACAAAGTTCAGTCTCCTGGTCCTCCCGGTTGGGGGTTGATTTGAGCTGGCAACTCAATCGGAAAAATCAGTGGAAGAATAATTGATCCAAGCAACTGGGCTTCCACTAAGCGATCCCGCTGCCTTGCGGATAGGTTCTTGCTAGAACTAAAAGCTTTGGATGAGGACCCTAATCGTTCTCCTGCTTTGTGGCTGAACGCCCTAACAGTACCCGTCCAACATCTCCCATGAACTGCAAGAATACAAAGAATTCCATACTGCATCGGTCGTCGCGCAGGCTAATCAGGACCGCGCTGCCCATTGCATCGAGCGGGGTGGGTAGTGATAAGTGTGTTACTGCTCAGAGTTCCCTCTCTTTTATTCAACCTTTGTCTTCTGTCCTCAACCACCTCTGTTTGCCCCATCTATCCACCCATAATGCTCCTACTGATAACACGGTCAATACTCGCAACGGTTCACTGTCAAATAGTATCGGGAATAATCCTCTGTCTGGTAACTCACATTTTCTCAAGCCCCGTCAGCCTCTGAATCTCGGCTCCTTCAACGTGCGTACACTCATGCAAGCCGGTCAGCAGGCGTGCCTAGCGCTCACAATAAATTCTCTGAAGATTGATGTCTGCTGCTTAAGTGAAACGCGTATCCAGGATTAGAGCAGTGTAATTCAACTAACTGGTCCTGGTATTTCATCGAGGTATTTTCTGCGTAATTCAGGAGACGAAGCAGCTAGAGCTGTGGTCAACGTGGTGTAGGAATAGTCTTGACTGAGAAGGCTGAGGCTGCCCTTTTAGACTGGATCCCGGACAACAGTCGTTTATGTGCTGTGAGACTCGAAGGATCAGTTGGCGTTCGAAAGGATAGTTGTGTCAAACGCAGTTTGTTCGTGATCTCGGCGAACACCCCAACGGATTGTAACTCAGACTTGCAGAAAGATGAGTTCTACGATGAATTCGGCACCCTCGTTCGCAGCAGTAAAGGTTCTGACATTTTAGTGCTAGCTGGTGACTTCAATGCACAAGTTGGCTAACTCAGTGCGTCAGAAGGCTGTTTAGGTGGGCGTTGTGCTTTACCTGCTGAGCGTACAGATAACGGGGATAGGCTTCTTCAGTTTTGTGCAGACAACCGGTTGTTCTTGTCTAGCACCAATTTCCGACACAGCTCGCGTCGCACAGCGACACGGTGATCCAACTCTGCTGGTACTTTGAGCCAAATTGATCATATCGCCGTAAGCTATTGGTGGTGCAGTTCTGTTCAGAACTGTAGATCTTACTGGTCCACGTACGTAGAGTCGGGCTATGCATTAGTTTTGATGCGATTATCTCTCCAGCTTCATGGTCATCGTCGCAAACCACAAACCCGATTAGGAGTGCAGCGTTTGTGTGATCCAGAAGTCCGCACCCGTTACGAGCAGAAGTTAGAACATGAGCTATAATCTACGACGATTAGTAATGTAGATAAGCATTGGGCTCATATCAAACAGGCGATGCACGTTGCAGTAGGTTTCGCCTGTTGTCCTAGATCCATTGTCCATCAAAGACACTGGATCTGGCAAGAGTCGTTGAGTATAATGGAGCAAAAGCTTCAGCTTTCGAACCATAAGGAGATGAATAAGATGAGGAGAAAGCTGCAAAGACAAGTTACGAAAAGCCTTTGGAAGGGACGCGAAAATTGGTGGGTCAAGGCAGCCGAAGAAATGGAAATAGCAGCTGCTTCAGGTAACAGTCAAAGACTGTTCAAACTTATTCGTGACACCGGTGGACGGCGAACCCAGGTCAGTGTAACGATTTGCTATAGGAATGGAGAACCCATCCATAGCAAACAGCAAAGGCTTGACCGATGGGCCGAGTACTTCAAGGAACAGTTTAGCTGGCCGCACGCTAGTGTGGTTACTCCCGTGTCAACAACTGCGACTCCTTTGGTGGTATCACTTGAGCCCCCATCAGAAGTAGAAGTAAAGTCATGCATTCCATTACTGAGGCGGGGGAAAGCGCAGATCCTGACGAACTTCCTCCAGTTCTTTTCAAACTGGGTGGTAATGCTTTGTTAAAATCACTTGCTGCTTTGCTCCGTGACATTTGGAACGAGGAGCGCATTCCGTTAATATGGAGCGAGTCATTGATTGTTCCCATCTTCAAGAAGGGAATACGCAATGACTGTAGTAATCATCGTGAGATTAGCTTAATTCCGATAGTCACCAAAGTATTAGCCTCAATTCTACTGCACCGTCTTACACCGGCTCGCGAGAGGAATGCCCGCGAACAGCAGGCTGGGTTCCGCCCAGGTCGAGGATGCATCGACCAGATTTTTACCCTTCGCCGATTACTTGAAATGCGTCACACGCACCGCCGACCGACAATAATGCTTTTCTTAGACCTGAAAGGCGCCTTCGATTCAGTTGATCGAACATCGCTTTTCAGTGTTCTTCATCCGAAAGGTATGCCCCAGAAGTTCGTGAACCTAATGAGATCATTGTATTCTCATACTTCTGGCCGCGTTAGGGTTTACGGTGAACTATCCGGTCGGTTCGAAACGACCAGTGGTGTTCGACAAGGATGTCCTTTGTCTCCATTCCTGTTCAACTTCGTCATGGACGATATAATAGAGAGTGTGCTGCAAAATATTCAGGATGTAGGCGTCGAACTAGGAAATAGTGGAAAGCTGTGTGACCTAGATCACGCGCACGATCTTGTCTGCTTATTCGAATCCACGGAAGATGCTCAACCTGCACCAGATAGACTCGCAAGAGCTGTAGCTCTATTCGGCATGTGCTTTGCACCTTCAAAGTGCAAGGTGGTGTTACAAGACTGGACGTCAACAATTCCGAGCTTGATGCTCGATGGGGAGGTGCTTTCAATTGTCGACCACTTCACCTACCTCGAAAGCAGCGTGACTACGGATGGGAGCACAGTAGTAGAGGTGAGCACGTGTATATCCAAGGCTCGAGCGGCGTACGCTGGACTGAAGCACTTGTGGCGCCGACCTAGTATTTCACTGAAGTTGAAAGGTCGTGTATACTGTGCTGCAGTGCGTTCAGTTTTTTTTGTATGGTTGCGAGACTTGGAGTCTGAGTGTTGAAGATATTCGCCGCCTTGGGGTTTTTGACCATCGATGTTTACATAGTATCGCTAGGATTGGGTGGAATAGCCGAGTAAGCAACGCTGAGGTCAGAAATCGAGTATTGGGTACTAATTCAGAGAACGTTCTGTCACAGAGTATCCAGCTTAGTAAACTTCGTTGGTTGGGGCACGTGTTATTTGTGGCAAACATAGGTCTACTGCACCTTGCCTTGTTTTCCGTTCCTCCTAGGGAGTGAAAGAGACCACGTGGAGGTCAACAGATGACGTGGCAGCGAGGAATGAGGAAATGTACAGCAGACTTAGGAAAAGTAGGTGCTTCACGTCTTCGTGGTTGGGGTCCAAACATCCGTCTACCAGTTGGCTGGAGACACTGAAGGATATGGCAGCGAACCGCGAGCAGTGGCGATCGTGTTGTCACTTTCTGTCAAATCAGAATGACTGATCAATGTGCGTTTGTACAGTTAGACTGTGCACTCCATGTGTTGGCTACTAAGGCATTCTTTTTTTTCCCACCCATGTAGGTCCAGTCCCTGTCCATATTGTATATTCATACTTTCTAATTCAACGTGCAACATGGTGAGAAAGGCAGTGATCAGTAGGGCTTGCCCTACTGTTTAACGCTGTACGATGATGATGAGAATGGAAAACAAGATAAACGTCCGTCGTCGAAGAAATCGAAACCAGATACTCGGCAGCTCCTTCACATGTACATATCAGCCTAATGCTGATCAGTGGTGGTTGGTAGGTTAGTAGTTCAGGTTAGTTTCACTCTTGGCAGTCGACTGGTTGTTTGAAATTTTTTCGTTTGATTGACTGTCCTTTTGGACTCCACGTTTCACGCGCAAACCTCAGGTCATCCGACCAACCTGCACTCGGAAGCACCAGACTCGAGTTTCGCTCTTGTTAGAGCTCATCAGTGGTGCATATCCTCCGCCACACCCAGGGTTTGAACCCGGGCCCTCCCATCTCGAAGGCGTGTGTGTTACCACTGCGCCAACCCGCTCCCGTTCGAGCTGATCCGAATCACCAAGTTAAGCTTGTATAGATGTCGTTCTCTATGACAGCCAGAAATGCCCGACAGCTTTCAAATGGAGACACGGTTCCGGACCTAGTTAACTCCAAGCGAATGCCTCCCACCAATCAGGTCTTCTCCACAGGATGAGGGCAACGGACCCACATTTTTAAACCTGCTTCGCGTTTTTGGTACATATGTCACGCAATTACTTGCGAGTAGTGTGGGATTGTTTAGTTTTTTCGTTTGATTGACTGTCCTTTTGGACTCCACTCCGAGTGCAGGTTGGTCGGATGACCTGAGGTTTGCGCGTGAAACGTGGAGTCCAAAAGGACAGTCAATCAAACGAAAAAACTAACCAATCCCACACTACTCGCAAGTAATTGCGTGACATATGTTTGAAATTTGTTTATTTAAGTCAACCTGGTGCCGCCCTGCTCTGACTTGCCGCCATATCCTACTTCTCGTTACAGAAGCTTGGCACACTTCGATCCGTTGGCTCCGGTATCTAGCTAGCTCAGTCTCCCCACTCTCTGTCAGTTCTACAGGACCGACAATACAGCGACAAAAATCATCAAGGCCTTCCGTCTTTTTCATTCCTTCAGAGGACAGTCATCGTATCAGTAGGAAATGTTGGTAGAGCTCAAGCAGAACTTTGTTTTCCTCGGTCAAACCCTTATTCATCAACAAACATCTTTCGAGAGTCGACTACTAAAGTTATTTTCAGAAGAAACCGATTTTCGTCTTAGCCCATCACAGCTTAATGCCGCTGCTTCTCATTGAAGGATTTTACAGTGGGAATGATCTCTTTCACTTGGTTTTTGTTATATAGGCGACTAAAGGTGAGTTTTTCCATGAACAACTATCTTTCATGCAAATTAATCCCGGAAAGTGGTTCTTTTAGGGTTATTCGTGCCCCTTTTCATCTTCTATTTCTTAGTCAAGATTAATCTAACTTTGTATGGGAACAGCAAAACAAATCTTTACTCTGACGAAGAATAGTCAGACGAAAAATATGCAAACCCCGTCGTTAGGCCATGAGAACCTGTAAGGGTATTAGCTCATTCGTTGCCAAGACGTAGGCTGTCTTGGCCAGCGAAGTAGCGCAATCACGATGACTTATGCGACGTGAAAGCAGCGCCTGTCCAGAATTGAGGTAATGGCTTGAACCGATGGAATCCCGAGCTACGGGACAGCGGCTCGAGGGCGTGGATCGATATGATGCAAAGCAAATCCCCCTAAACAATGGCTGACCGAATCACAAACTAGTCAGAAAAGATGGTACCCGATACCAGTAAAACCAATTAGTTTTGATGCAATGACTGTTTACAGTGACCCAAAAACGGTCATGATGTTGACCCTTAGACCCTTCCGTCCCAGGTTTGAACCCAGCCGCCGGTCAACTTCCCCAATTAGCAGCTCTTAATTGACCGCGATCCCCTTCTCAAAATATTGTACCAATATTGAATGATAAAAAGAACTAAATAGCAGAATAAAAGACCCCTATACAAACAATACGTCCTGCACTAATAGACCAAGATTGTTCGGAATCAGAGGGGACATCTTCCTAGAATTAGTGGACCAACTCATAACAGAACTCAACTGAATTATTAGCTTATCAGGTACCAAACGATGTAAGGAGTGTATCAAAAATTCGATGCGCCATGTGTTTTTTTATTGTGAAAGTTATAATAATTTGATCGTGAAATTGCCTTGAAGGAGGTTAGTCATGGTAACCGAAACGTTGGCGAATTACATCTACCAACAACGCTGTGTCAATAACATTATAAATTTCCCAGTTTATAAGGTGATCTAAATTTAAGTGCATCAATGTTTTGGACGCAATTTTTACCTCCACTGCGCAAAACGCTACTTCAGATTGGCTTGCCACAAAGCGTATTCTGGTATGAAAACCTTCACCAGGAAGAAACACGTTTTTGATACAAACAGAAGTTCTTAGATATGGTCTCCATGGAATCGGGTCCATGTGTATCATTGTCCCCCCCCCCCCCCCCGCGTTGTGGAGCATTATGCGGACGAATTGGAAGCAGTGAGGACACCAATGCGAAAGGAGTGAGTATGGTAAACGCATCGGGCTTCAGACCAATCAGCACATCTTAAACAGCCAATTGCTGGCAATTCTGCAATATGAGATCAGTTGGTGACCAAACTGAAATTGGGACAAAGCAGTCTAACCTTTCTATAGATATTCTGATGACTAGATATGCAGACGGGACCGTACAAAATACCATTCATCGCATGGCAGTGTGAAGTGCGCAGCATATTTAGTTTTCCAGTCTCGCGCCAGCTGTCTACGAATAGGGCTTTATCAAAACGCTCTTCTACGAAACCGGTAAAGTCTGCAGAGCAGATCAATTGCAAAAGGAGGAAGAGATGATAACATAGGCTCTTAGTGCAAATGATTATCTCGATAAGTTCGATCAGATTTACAAAAAGAAAGGTTCAAGGGAACACAAACTGACACGGTCGAGTAAAGCAGCTTTCAATAACGCTACCGTTTAAAAGTGGTCGTTCGTTCAAACGAATAAACCGAAATCTGAAGTGTACGCTAAAGCGCGCCTATTTGGTAGTTGAATCACAAGTTTTGCACACTGTGAAAACCATCCAAACCCATTCAAAGTTTCTCAGACCCGAATGTCTCACATCACTTATTAGTTTACTTGCAACTGAGGCGACACTCACATAAACAGAACGGATCGGTGCCTCGGTCAGCGAATGTAGACCACTTACCAAAATGGCCAGTGCAATGGATGGGTCATCCATCGCCCGGGCAGCATACTGCCACGAGAAACCCGTTATCGTCGACCGTAGAACATTTTACGACCTATCGTCTGCAGACTGATCTGAGTCGAGCGTTCCGAGTGATTGTGCGGCATAGGAATCACGAGCTACCAGCCATTTGTGACTTAGACCCTGATTATGCACATAGAAACAGCTGAAAAGCGCTGCACTAGGCGCTGAAGCAGCACCCACGCAGCATAAAAGATGCGCAGCATCGGAGATACAACATAAAGATAAAACGCATGAGGATGTACTCGGCAACGATACAAGACAACTGCACGGGGTACCGTACACTGGGACCGAACCTTTCAAATCCGTCGTAGCTCAAAGAAATGAACCTCGACCGGCCAACACAACGTACACGGAACACGGATTTCAACATGTTTATCCCATCCGCTAGTTAGAAAGAAAAGCTGGATGCAAACATGAGCACGAGTGTACGATTAACACCCGGCACAAAACAAATAAGCCATCCGCTCTACTGCATTAACAGTTTCTCGGGTGACCTAAACAAACAGAAGTGATGTTCAATGCGCACCAGCACTAAATGGGAAAGTTGTTCTGCGTTGCGAAAAAGTAGACTAAACGAACTGTATCATAGTGGGAAGTTTTGAGCAAAATGAGACATTCACTGGAATCAGCAGGTTCACATTGGGGGATACGCACTTTTCTGCAGCATGCATGTTATCTCAATTCGAATGTTACGCTTTTTAACAATGAAACCTGTGATTTGGATTGTTGATTCCTGTGGTAACCCAGTCCTACTCGTCAACTGTCATCATCGCAGTATGACATGGGAAGGGGGGGGGGAGCAATCTGATCCAAAACACTGGCGCCGGTTATAGGTTGTCATCGCCAAATACACGCGCATTCTGACGTCAGACTTTGTCACGCTTGATTCGATCTAGGAACTTTTGGATTCCGATCTGGCCTAGTGAAAATCCTTATAGTAGCTAGCTCATCATCGTCATTTACGATGAAAATGAACTGGACAGCTTTCCTTGGATGCGGGTCAACCGTTTACTGATCCTAGCTGCAGAATTCTAAATGTGGCCCCGAAGGGAAGGCATAAAGCTACCAACAGATTCCGACCAGTATAATCGAGATTCGTAAACAGATATTCGTTCGCTTTTTGAAAATAAACAAGATGGCAACCACTGATACAGAACATCCGAGTGTAATTACAATTCAAATTGCGAGTCTATGAGGCATGGGTCACTGGATTGATTACCATTGCTGTTATCGCTCATCTGTTAGAAGTCTAATTATAGAACGTACTCTCCCGTCTTCTGATAGCTTAGGTATTCAGTTAAAATGAACTTCCTTATCTGGATAAATCTTTTAGGCCCTTGTGAATATCTTTAGTGGAAATATACATTAAAGAGGAAATCCTGGAAAATTTGTTGTGAATGCGATAAATTTAAAATTATGACTTCGTCTGGATGAAGAAGGCAGAAGACTAGTTGGCGTTCTGTGCTATGCTTGGCTAATGAGGAGGCCTGCTATCAATGTTCCCATCCCAGAGCCGGCCAAGTCAACAGTCATCACGGAACGCATCCGTCCAGGGGACCTAACATCTCCTGCACTGAAATTGGCTAAGGCTATCCTCACGCGCTTGCAGGTACATACAAAAGTTCCTCATAGCCCTTTTCAATTTGCATTGAAATCAAGTAGGTGCACTTCGGATGCTGCAGGTTGCCCCATTTACTTTGTTGTAAATCTCCGAATGAAGAAACAAAGTCAGTCAGGTACATTTACTTTCATTACCCTTCCAGCTTTAACCTTATTCCTCGGTCATGGCTGTTTTCAAAATTAGAGTCGTTCAGATGCCAAAACAATCGCGTTCCTGACCAGCTGCTTTACGGAAAGAGTGCAGTGCGCTGAGTTAGGCAGAATTCTTTTAAACCCTTGATAAAAAGCTCCGGAGTGCTCAAAGGCGCCCTTCTATCATCAAACTCATTCCTCACTTCCATCAGTAACATGTCTACCGTCTTTTTAAGGTACGCAGATGAAGTCGTTCCATGTCAAACCATTTACAATCCACCGGATTGAGAGCCTCCAGGGAAAGATTGTCAGATATCGAACAACTTTCAAACCGGTTTAATCTCAAAACGGATCCACCGAAGGGCTGGGAACACATCTTTACTCTTCACTGTTCAACTTTCTTCACAGACAATTGCACTCTGTGTAGATTCGACCCTACCAAGTACCTAGGAATATCAGATCTAGTTGTGTTGGAAAACTCCGATGTTTAGCTTGCCACATCCGTAAGGGAAAAGAACTCCATACCTCACAACACATTCCTTCGATTTACGTCCATCAGTGTGCTCTCCATATTTTACTCTGCTGTTCTCCTGTGATATTCCGTTATCTTCTAAAACAACACCTTTAGTTTTTTAGCGCGGTCCAGTGATAACCAGTCGTGTTTCCCCAATCCACGTTAAGGAACTGATATTCCCACTCATCGACAGACGCATTGAATCGTGCACGAAGTTTGTGCACGTGATACTTGCAGAAAATAAGAACTTCTCTTCCTACTATCCCTACCCGAATACGTATTCTAATTCTTGATGTATCCCCGATCGCACCAACACTTACAAGAAATATCCTGTCATACACTAAGTTAACATGTGGACGAAAAAATAGAGCATTTTCAGAATCATTAGGTGATTCTTTTGAGGTTACCTCACTGGTTGACACGGCTAACCTTTAGAACGAGGATGCAAAGTTTGGATTTACGCTATAAGTAGTATGATTTAGTGACTGAGTGACAGAAAGATCATCCAGATACTGAACGATACTACTTAAAGCGTAAAGAGCAAAGAAAATGTCGTCACTGATCTTCACGGGCAAACGTCAGTTCACTTTTTAATCCTATTTTGTATATTCTGTGAAATTTGAATGCAGGCACATGGACTTGCAAAAGTCATACAAATGCAAATAGGAAAAAATTTCGTTCCGTATTTTCCCCGAGTATTATACCTGGCTATGATAAAGGCGTGATATACAAGCTTTACTATGGCAAATTTCATGATCGTGGATTTTTATTGCCAGGAGGCAAACCAAACCAGTTCCCATACTGGATATTTGTTCATCACATTGCTAGCGTCAATAAACGAGATAAGTTCAAGGGTGAGCACGGAATGCTATACTGCTTCAGTTGCAATAATGCCAGTAGTAGTATGAATGGTGCAACAATTGAGGACGTTTTCATATCCAGATAGACTAATCAATATCATTTAGTTTTGTTTCCATCGACTAAGGGCAGTAGATCTGTAAAAATCTGATTGCAAGCTTAAGGCTTATTTTTAACAATTTACGCTGAACTCACGACAGTCAAGTCTGGATATTCCTAGAACGGACAATTTTCCTAATGTTTATGGACGACGCATGTCACGGTATCAAGTCCACCTCATTCGTTAACACTACCAGTTAATACCAAAGACAATTGGGGGCACAGTTGTTCCACGACTGGAAGATTGTTGTAGAAGAGGTGCCAGTTTGTGTGATAACACAAAAACAAGAAAGCACGGACAATACGCAGTCAGTGACTCAGGTCATTGAAATGGGGTGCTAAAATAATTACATCGCACGAGAATTTAGATGAAGTGTTGTAGGACAAAGTTATCTCCACGCTATTCAAACCGCGATCAACAATTTAATAAAACAGAACGAAAAAATAATGATTGATAAAATGACCCGCACTGAATCAAGGCGATCCGTGTCCAAGCGACTGTCCACCAAAAAGTGGTTTCTGAAAAAGTGAAAAAATTTACAAAAAACGACGTAACACAATGGAAACATCAGAAATGGTATCGTAACAAGATTCGATGTGAAAAAATGAACATATCCAACTTGTTTATTGGTGTTACCTCCACTGGGATAAAAAAATAACATCCAGAAAGTAAAGAGTATATGACCTAGGAGAAGATTTGATGATATGTTCCCACGTAACATTGCGGAGGAGGATGGATAAAAGAAATTTACTTTAACCTTCGGCCAATCGAAATCCAGTATTACACCAACAACAACGGTGGCTACGCGCTGTAACGGTGAAAATATTCGAATCGCATCTTGAGTTATTTTGTATATCCATTTACTTTGTATAAACATTGGTGAGACTAAGGCGGGGGGGGGGGGGGAGGCACGAATATGTTAGTTTTTAACTCATATTTCCAAAGAAGCTCATTCTAGTGACTTTGGGGTTGCAAAACTCGCCCCATCAGTTGATATGGATAGCAAAAAATCACGATCAACTCTGTTCACATAGATTTATCACAGATACCCTGAAAAATTCTGATTTCATCTGGTTTAAGAAAATGAAAGTCCCCGGTCTGTCAGACTAGAAGTATTTCTACGCAGACCGTCTTGTCGTAGAATAATGCGCCAAGTTGTATCTAACACAAGACAATATTTCTGATAGTCATGGGCACATCCATCTCTTTGCCATCAAATTTTACAGTTGTGTAACCAATGGAAAGTTAATTGACTCAATTCTTAGCATTTTGTGGCGATGGTTAATGACAGTACTTCTTGTCGTTTTATTGCATCTGCATGTTTATGTTCAATACGATTGCGCAGAATACAATTTCGATTGTGAGCCCATCCAGTCGGTGTTTTTTTTATCTTCAACTGAGCGTAGTTCGGACAGGAGTTATATTGCGTTCCTTACTAATCGTACGACTACGCCCGTTCGGTTCCTTGATTATCGCATCTGACGACGCGGACATAAAGCCTGTCACGGATTCCTGCATCTTATAACCTCTGAATATTCATGGGACTCCACGTGAAGATGAAGATTACCTGGAGCGTTTTGAAATCTGGTGTTTGACGCGGAAAAATGCGGATTCCGAGAAAAAACTGCTCATTTCTTATCTGCCATTGGAAAGGATGGGTGTTCTCTTGTGAAAAATTTGACTTTTCCTAATTCACGCATTTCTCAGCCGTATGAAGTCCTCAAAGATTTGCTTCTTCAACATTTGCAGCCAGCTAATCCAAAGTTTCGGAACGAGCAAAATTTCATTCATTGGTTCGTGAGGATCAGCAGCCTATCCGTGATTTCATTTTGCAACTGCAAACTCAGGCGTCTCGGTGCAATTTTGGCGACCAGTTACAAATTCAGTTACGTGATCGATCGATTGCCGGATATAGTTGTGATGATTTACAAAGACGGTTACTGTTGATTCCGGATTGCACATTCCAGTCTGCTAAACTCTTGTGTGAACGATTTCAAGATGTGAACGCAGTTGGTCATGAGAAACAATCCATTTGTTTAATGTTTTCAATGCCCAGAAGCCAACAGTCCAAAAGCCGAACAGGTTCAAACGTCTTTATGAACCAAGTAGTAAGAGAAATTCGTCCCCATCTCAACAGAGAAATCAACAACGATGAGATAAATGTCACTCTTGTGGTTCGAAGCATTCACGTTTGACTTGTGGCTTTCGTATGGTTACATGTCATAAATGCGGTAGAATTGGCCATATTCAATCCGTTTGCCGAAGTGCTAGAGTTTGTGTAACTGAGAGTTCCAGTACCCAATCTCGTTTGTCTCTTGATTTTCAATCTCTATCCTTAGCCGTTACCAGTTCATATTCATCTTGTCATGTTACTCGCACCTATGTTGTTAACCATTCCAATAAACATTCATTCATATTGGATACCGGCAGTGTAGAGTCGTTCATTTCCAATTCTGTTATTCAACGTTTCTAACAAATGTTTTTTCAACCACTCATTTCACGTTTTTAGGATATCTGGTAGACCAACATGGTTTGCGACCCGATCCTGACCGTTTTTCTTCTCTATCACATGCACGTTCGCCTGCGTCTCTCGAAGAATTTCGTTCGTTATTGGGTTCACTGCAGTATTCTTTCAGATTCATTCCAGACTTTTCTTCTAAAGCAGAGCCCTTGTTTGACCTTTGTCCACAAAACTCATTTAAGTGGTCGCCTGTACATGAGGGTGCGCCTCGACAATTACTCAAATTCCCTTCTACCAATGCCGTTTTACATGCATTTTCACCCAAGTTACCATCAACTGTCATCACGGACGCTTCTCTCACTGGCATCGGAGCTGTGTTCGAACAGGATGGTCATCCAATTTTGTGCATTTCGCGTAGACTTAGTCCTGCAGAGCGTGGATATTCACAGACACAACGCGAGGCTATAGCTGTGTGCTGGGCAGTCACTCGACTACACAAATACTTGTTTGGGTCACACTTCGCGTTAGTGACTGGTCATGAAGCACTGAAGTTCACTTACGATCCGCACACTTCGTTAGCGAAATCATCCGCAGCCATAGTTCAACGGTGGAATGTTGCTCTTAGCGCATATTCTTATGATATTCAACATCGTAAAGTAGAAACTATTCCTCATGCGGACTATCTGTCTCGTTACGCCACTTCGGAGGGAACCTCCTCTGGCTGTTTGTTAACCCAGCTACTTCCTCTAAATTGATCCGATCTATTTCCTGAAACTAGGAAATATTATCTTTCCATTTTGTCTTGCGTTCGACATGGTCGGAAAGTGGATATCAAACGTCGATTCCCGGAGTTTTACAAGCGTCGCGAAGGCATTTCTGTGACTTGTGATGAAGTTTTGTGTTTCCATGATCGCTTTGTTAGACCAACTACATTGCGGTCAGCCGTTCTAACTGATTTGCATTCCGGACATCTTGGTATTGAAAAGATGAAATTCTTGACCCGAATTACCTGTTGGTGGCCTGAACTGAACAGTGATTTATGCCAGTTTTCCAAACGTTGTGCCGATTGTGTGCATAACATTCATTCCCCAATCTTCCAAGTGGACTCCGTGGCCCATATCATGCCAGGCCTGGCAGCGTGTTCATGCTGATTATTGTGGACCATTCCTGAACAAGTACTACGCCCTCATTATCATCGATTCTTATTCCAAGTGGCCAGAGGTTTATTTCATTACTTCACCGAGCTCTGATTTTACTATTGCTGCAATTCGCAAGGCATTTAGCCGGGAGCACCATATGCACTGGTTACCGATTACGGGAGTCATTTCACTACTCTGAAGGTGACACACTGGTTAAAGTCCATGGGTTGCCATCATCTGTTTACTCCCCCACGTCATCCGCAGTCAAATGGCATTGCTGAAAATTTTATGCGAACGTTAAAGAGTGCTATCAAATCCACAAATGCAGGAACATTCAGTGAACTCGAGAGAACTGTGGACAATTTCCTAGTGCATTATCGCTATTCTGTCCATTCAACCACGGGTAGTAGTCCGGCGAGGCTGTTCAACAGTCGTACAATACGCACTAATTTACTCCAACTCTAGTCCTCGGAAGTTGATTACCACAGAATGAATGATTTAAAACCCTCAACAGGCGTTGTAATTAGGAAATTTGGGGCAAAGCTTTGTCAGATATTGGATCTCAGTGATGGTTCCATTTATCGAAGACATTTAGGTCAGATTGCCTTTGATCCTGTTTCCTATCGTGATTCAGTTGATGCTAATTCTGATTTTTCTGAGTCTTTTCCAGATGTAAATGACCCCATTTCAACAGAAACAATGCAAAGATCGGAACGTCTACAGAACAAAGAACGCCGAAACTACAAGAACCCCGAACCTCATTCAAGCTGCAGCGGACGTGGCGATTGTTAATGACAGTACTTCTTGTCGTTTTATTGCATCTGCATGTTTATGTTCAATACGATTGCGCAGAATACAATTTCGATTGTGAGCCCATCCAGTCGGTGTTTTTTTTATCTTCAATTGCGCGTAGTTCGGACAGGAGTTATATTGCGTTCCTTACTAATCGTACGACTGCTCCAGCTCGGTTCCTGACTATCACAAATTTCCTGCTAATAGCCTTGGTCTAAATAAGAATGAGAGTTTACTCCTGGCTTTTAGGAAAGTAAATACATCATAATTTGCCCAGGTAACAGAAAATTTTACCAAGGTGTAACTTTGAATGTAGGGGAGATAGATTAATTCAGAAAACGACGATGTCTACAGAGTTTCCACACCTTTAGAGTTTGGCACCCCGGAGGCATACCGCGTTGGATAAAAGAACCCCATAGTATGAGCTATGTCAATCTGACAAGCTGAACGGACATTACCATTTCGTACATGATGGATCGTACCTTTTGCTCCTTTGTTGTAAGTCCAATGTAATTTGACACAAAATGGTTTATCGTGCAGCATCAACACTCAACTGGACATTGAAAGCCACGGAAGCAATGCACAGCGATTTCATCTCGTTTGTTGGGAATAATTAGTAGTGCACTTCTACCAGTACAAATTGGGACTCAAATCCGGAGTGAATAAACCTGAGTCAAACACCGTACTATCTATCGGGTGTTATACGGACTTGTTGTCAGCAGGTTGTTTCGCGTCATTACTACATGATATAGTTCCAATTAATGGTAGGAACTCGTCGCTTGGATATTTTTAAGACACGGTCTATGACTCACAATCATGCACCCGTGTCTTCCAGCTGGGGGCTCGGTGGATATGTGCACCGTAACTGATGACACCTATCAAATCGGATGAAACAGCTTGCTGTTTTAATGGTGTTGAGCGTTAATACTGAATGATGAATCTTTTTTTAACTAATCTATTTCTGTGTTTAGTACAATACTTCCATGGTTTCCGATGTTGATTTGAGATTTGAAGCTGCATGACGCTTTATTTTATAAACAAATCCAGTACTCTACCACTAGCGTTCAATCAAAAATTGTTGTTTGATGTTTCGATGGCCGATCTTCAGCAAGCACAAGATCAGCATTAAGGAAACACCAAAGCAGATCACATGACTCATTGCGTCGCTAATGATTTTGCAGGATTTTGACATCCACTTGCTCCAAGTGTTTAGACAGACCGTATATCAATCATAGTGCCGATCTAATATCGTTTAAGGGCTTCATACATGGTGACATCTAGGCTCATTATTCAATCGACTTTCATGCATATGAATGTCTGAGTGGGAGTTTGGTTGCTTTTGTAGCTAATACATCCAAACTGCTCGCTGGCATTATTCACCACCCTTATCTAACGCTCGCGAACAGTGCTCGCACGAGAATCAAACTGGGTTTAAACCTGGTCGAGGTTGTATTGATCACATCTTCACTCTTCGACAAATTTTAGAACATAGACATCTTCCGTGGGTTACACTATCTCCGTTTTTCTTGTTCTTAAAGTGGCCTTCGACTCACTCAGCCGCACAGTTCTCTGGCTCTGCCTCTTGCTGAAGGGTGTACCAGAGAAAACCATTTCCGTCGTAAAATCCCTTTATATTCACAGCCGAAGCCAAGTTCGGGCTTACAGTGATCTTTCACCCGAGTTCATCACAAGAACTGGTGTAGGTCAGGGTTGCCCCCTCTCTCTTTTCCTCTTTAACTTTGTGACTGAAATGGTCCTAGAGGCTGCATTTTTTCAGATGAGGATATTGGCATTGAACTTTTCCCGGGTGAAAAGGTATCAGACCTTGAGTATGCAGACGACATAGTTCTTCTAAGTGAAGACCTAGGTAAGTTGCAACCTTTTTTAGACAGCTTGACGGGTTGCGTAGCAATGTTCGGTATGCGTTTTATACCTTCAGAGTGCAAGATGCTATTGCAGGACTGGATTGGTCCAGCGCCAAACCTTTCAGTGTCTGGAGAGACTATAAACGTGGTAGACAAGTTCTGTTGTCTGAGGAGCTGCATCTCACCCGGAGGTCGAATATCGGATGAAGTGTCTCTGTATATACACGCGGATCGCTTGGCATTAGCCAACCAAAGTCATCTGTGGCGTCGACACGACATCCGTTTACTTATCAAGGGTGGAGTGTACGTTATAGCAGTGAGGCCTGGGCTTCTTTATGGTTCGGAGACATGGCCACTGCGGGTGGGGGACATACGAAGATTGCCGGTATTTGAACATAGATGTCTTCGTAGTATTGCTCGACTCTGGTGGGAACAACGTGTGAGCAATGCTGAGGTTCGGCGGAAAGTCTTAGGTTCAGCGATCAAATCATTAGATGGAACACTTGAGCTGACCAGGCTACGATGGTTGGGACATGTGTTTCGCATGTCCCCTGACAGGATCTCCAGAGTGCTATGTTTGCTGGGGCGACTACCGGTTGGAATATGAGCAGGGATAACAGTCCGTGACATGGAAGAAAGATATGAAAAGCCTAACTAGTGGGCTTGGAAATTTAGGGTGTGTTAGACTTCCTGGACGGGGTCCAAGAGACCCTACCACTCAATGGTTAGATACGTTGGAGGATATGACTAGATGCCGCGATCAACTGCGCTCTTTCATTCACAAACTTTCTTTATCGACTTAATTCCATGAATGTAGTTCTCCTCTTACGCCTTTCATACTCTTTTCTCGTTCATTATTTCCTTTTGGGGTTGTCGCTAGGACATAGCAACCAAAGCCACCTCATCCAGTGCATTTTTAATGGTTGTCTGAACTGAGCTGAACTGATCGCTGATATTAACGTTTAGGTTGAGGAAATTTCATCATGGGTCGAGGCGATACCATTAGTGCGGTGACACGTTGGTAGGTAATGAAACATTTCTGAGCTGGACTCCAAGGTTAGCGATCAGAAATTTATGAGCAGGCACGGAAACCTTAACGACGAGGTAATCCAAGGGGACACTAGTTCGCATTAAAAAACGAATAACTTTTTTCCAGAGCGATTTGTCGAACTTTCCTGAATTTTCCTGATGACAAGTTTTTCACGTTGCTTCCAAATTTCACTGAAATCTATGAATCGGTTCACAACCTAGGAACATCCAAATCGCTTTGGAAGACAGAACGATTATATGTCCGCCTGGAGACCGATGGCAGTTTGTGATATCTGTTCTGTTTTCCCACAGGATGATAATGAAATCTCGATCCTCGTCAGGTCATCCGATTCTACTGATTCAAACTGCGTCCTAATCAAGTTTCTCGAATGCAACTGGGCTTGTTACCGATACAACGCTAGAAGTTCTCGCTTTTCATGGCAACGTTTCGAGAGCTTATTACTGCGAATATTTGCAGTACATACTACTAAGGTCAAACCGTTTGGGTTGTCTTTAGCTGATGAATCATTTGAGAATGTACTCAGCTAGATTCATTCTGTTCGTGATGTCGTCGTAGGTTGTGACCCAACAGGAACCTAGGCGGCTAACGTTCCTGAGGATGAAAAGCTGTGTATGTGAACCGGAATTCTCGAATAAATGTGTCACTATTCCTCATTTGGCTCGCGTTCTTCGGGCGAGAGATACGACGTTGGTTGGTACGGTCCGTTTCACGCGCAAAGACGGTTAAATTGCTACAGTTGAGTCAGCATCAAAGTGCGTTTTTCTGTAGTTTTTCTGATCGACGGTTGCTGGGGCGAAACAAATCAAAGAAAACGAAAAGTGTTCTTACACCCTCCATGGTGAAAAGGGCTGCTGAGCTGCAGTATTCGCCGTAGCAAACGCCGTTGCCTGTTTGTTTTTACAACCGTCCCTCAAATGGCGTGGGTATCGCAGACAATATATTCCGCATGTGATCTTGTCGCTACGCTGCTCGCAGATGGCTAATGACTGTGGGAAAACATATAAGACAAAGCTGTGTACTGAACGCGTGGATCTGCTACCGTCAATTCACTTCGTCTGATTCGAATCGGAAGCATTTCATTATGTGACTGAGCAGTGATTTACGCGATCAGCTTGTCACTAAGGAAAGTTTCACGGCGAAAGAACCTACTCTGAGATAGCACGTACTGGAAAGGAATCGGAGATATATCACATCGGGATGCCACAACGAAGTCAGCGTTAGGTGCTGTTCGTATGCTACTTCATTGCGCTGACCATGCTGTTCAAGAAAGGAAACTAAAGTACGTGCCACCATATGTACACGGTTTTTGAAGCTAATTAATTGTTTTGAGTTACGCAAAATAGGATTCTCGAGTCACTTCGTTGCCAGGATGTTGGTGTATAACATTTATTTACAAAGGGTTTCTCAGTATCTCGTTTCAAGCAATAGTGAGACGGATTAAAAGTGGCGTTTCACTCTCTATCTTCCCCAAAATTAACCTAGATATCGTTGAAAAGATCTCATTTTCAGCGCCCGAGCGTTATCAGATTGGTTTATTTAGGATATTTTGTCTCGTAGTTAAGAGGACAGGTGTCCGTACGGACATCTCGTTGTTCTTCCAAGGTTTTTCCTGTCTCCATCATAGTAGTAAATAAAACTTAAGCATACCCACTGATAGACATCCTAAGTACGCGACGTTCGCTAAGGCGGATAGTAGCTGAAAAGTGATTAAAGACGAATATTCCATGACAGAAGAAAGTTACACAAACCTTAACCAGTGGGCTTCCGTTGAGGCCCGCAAAACACTCACACCAGAGACTTGAAGAAGATCGACGACTTAATCAAGGTCTGAGCTCGGTTGTCCACTTGAGCTTAAACTCTTTCTTTGTCTGTTTGATTTTCGATTACAACATTTCCAATCGTTCATTCAGTTCAGTTCGTTCAACCATCAACCTCGCACTCCTTTGCTCTGGCTTTGGCTACTACTTCACAGCGTCGCGGAGTTAAGGACAAAAAGAGAAGCACAAAGGGAGAATGAGCCAAAAACAAAGTAATAAGTGGAAATCACGAGGACAAAGTAAGAGCCTGGATGCAACTACGCCAATGATCGCGACACAGAGTCATGCCAATTATTGTTTCCAAATATCTGGTAGGCAGGACTCGTAGACCCCAGCCTGCAAGCCTGACACAACCTACTTGGATGGGTCTACTGATTCAAGCTTTGCCTGGATTTATTTCAATTTCGGTTTGAAGATACAATAGTACTTTGAATATTCGCGAAGTTAAGTTCCAGAACCCGTCACGGATCAGGAGGAACCGCGAATGAGTGGTAAGACTCACAGAAATTAAACATAAACACTTCTGCAAGGGTTCTCGAGGATTTCTCAGATCTGTGAAAAAATTGCGGATGCAAATTAGTTATTTAGTTCGGCAAATGCACTGCTATTTCTACACTACTATGTAGCAAGCAATACCAAGACACTGAAGTGCATCGTTAGGGATCGAATGAACTCCAATGAGCTCGGAAAATAAGACAAGGACACTTACAACATTATTGGGTTCACCTTGAACACATTAATTATTACGTTGTTGGAGATCTCTTGGGAAATAACCGACTGATCGGTAGACACAAATTTCTTAGTGTTTTTACAATTTCATCATCTTGTTCAGTATTTCTCTCGGGTGCTGTTGGCACATTACTCGTTGTTCCGTTCGCTCGGACACCAACATGGAAGTTTCCGGAATTTCCGAAATCAACGTTATATTCCACACCAGCACGACCGTCTAGATTGATCAGAATTTGTGGATGATCTCCCAGAGTGAATGGAGGTACAAAACCTTCCGTGTAGAGGCGTACTTCTCGATGCACTTCGTATGCATCATTCATGCTCGCCCAACCTATTTCCCGTCCATGCGGATCGTCCTGACCGTCGTTTGTTTTGATATCACGTTTCCAATCCCATTCAACACGACGATTCACGGTTTCTTTGGTTATGCGTATCTGGGACGTTCCACTTAGTTCATTTGCTTTGGGCAGAGTTGGTGGTATGACGGGATGAGACTTAGATGATGTGGCTTCAGTATAACGTTTCAGCCGTCGCATTTTCTCCATTTCGCCAAGATTAGATTCGGGAACCATTGAAAATGTGCTACATGAATGTTGTATTTGCGGCCGGTCTGAAACAGAAACTGAGTTCACATGACTTGAATGAAATTCTATTGATGGTCCTTGAACTTCCTGTGATAGACCGTTGTGGATAGTCGCCTTGGAAGATGGATTTCCTGTCGTTCTCTCCGGTTTCAATCGCATCTGTCCAATTGCATCTATCGGCTCGACCCGATCAATACCTATCGAGACTGGGTCGTGCAGCGCTCCAATTGGGCGTGACTCTGGTCCATCCTTCCCAATAGGTTGGGGTATTATGTCCGCGTACTCAGAGTCTTCGTACGATTCCACTTGATCAAGGCTATGGTCACGACCCAAAACTGGTGGTTTAGGTAGTGATGGTAAGCGCTGAACGGGTGTTGGGTCAATTTCAAACGTGCCATCATCTAAGTTCTGATGCACCTCAGGTGTTTTGTTTCCCTCGTCCGAATCGTTAATCGGGCTTTGTGGTAGGGGGACCGTCGACAATTCCACGTTTGGTTGGCTAGTCACAACCGAATCAAGTGTATCTTTAGAGCGTTGACTCTCGGCTATCCGTGCCTTGGACGAACTGGGCTCGTTTATAAGAAACATCGGAGCTGCACTATCGCCGATCTGGTATTTTCCCGGGAGTATTGGTTGGTCCACAAGTAAAGGTTGACCTTGACTCCTAATTCCTGGTTCCACATTTAGTGCAGAAAAGTAGGGCCCATGATAAGCTTCTGATTGAGATTTATTGTCACTAACTTCGGGGGAAATGTGCTCTGTGAGTCTTGCGTGTTCGCACAACACCTCGTGCAATTGATTAAAATTCTCTGGATAATTAATTTGAATTACTTCGGGTAAACCGAATTGGACTTTCGGAGATAACTGGACTGTTGTAATCACCTCTGGTGATTCTGCAACTGTGGTAACTTTTGAGACCGTTTCTTGAGAAACATAACCCATATTATGATCAAAAGTAGAGGTTTCCATTAACATATTATTGGGCTGGGCAACACGCTCACTAGTGTAGCTAAAAGGTTCAGTCACGACAACATTATGCATCGTGATAGCTGGTGTTCGTGAGATGCGATCTACGTTTGTAGACAATTTTTCGGTTCGGATTGCACGGTCTGTTTCGAGCACATCTTCGTTTAACATTACGACATTACTACGTTGATCGGGAACGAGTGCACCAGGAACCGAATGATGCATCACTAATGGGATTTCACCTTGTGATGGTTCAGCCACACTGATCGATTTACCCGTCAGATTTGTGATGGCAGGACTTCGAATTTCGCTCTTCTCTAAGTCCAAAGAAACCGCTGGAGACTGTCCAAGATCAACCATTTGATGCTGAGACTGAATACCTGTATGTAGCGGTGGACCTAGTGGAATTTGATATACTTCGGCTTCATCCGTCCTCGGCATGTTCGGAATATTAGATGCATAGTCGAAACGCTGATTATTGCGATCTGAATCAGGCCGATTTGGTGGAATGGTGCTCTGGGCAACTCTGGTTGATAACTGATCATGCGTGGCCTGATCCGGAACCATAGGATGCTCTGTCGGACGAACAGAGACTAGAGGACTACCATGCATTTGTGGAATACTTTGATCAATTGACATACTTTGTAACACAGCCAACTGTTGATCCGTAGCGCTTGGTACGGTTGCGTGCGAGGTTCCCTCGGCATCAGACATCATCTTAACCGTTTGCCGAACGTCCGATAGATTCTGACCACCAGACGATGCAATCACAAACGAAGCGAGGCCGGGAACAACTTGCGCTCCTTCTGACTTGGTATCCTTCACCGACGACGGTGAGAACTGACTGAAATCGAGAGCGACCGGTCCTCCATTTTGTGCATCGGCCGGTTTTTCATGTTGTCCATATAATGGTATCTGTGAAGCCGCAGAGACGGACGACGGGTCCGAAATGCGACCTAAGTTGCTTGTTATATAACGATTAGGAGTAGATGGATTATTGGGTTGGACTGGAGTTTGAGATGGTTCGCCCGAAAAATCCGTCATCAGTTTTTGAAAAACACCATCGGGTAAGTGATCAGTGCTGGTTGTGTTCACTACATCTCGATCTTGATTCAGCATGCGCTCTCCTAGGTAAGCTTCCTTTGATGACTGTCTTAGAGGCCCCATAGCTTGACCTTCAAGCACATTGATTGACTGGGCTTGCTCAGTTTGTTGGTCACCAGCCAACCTCCGAACTTTCTCATAAGAATTTGGAATGCTCTCGTAAACTGGCTGACTGATTATCTGTTTCTCGCGAGCACGCCGTTCTTGACTGATGGGTTTGGGAAAAAACTCCACCGATTCTATCGGAGTCGGAATTCTTTCATCTGTCTGTCCAACAAAGACAGCGCTTGCTTGAGTAGTTGTAAATCCAATTTTTGGCGGTTTCGAGTTGCCAGTGATAGGAATTTCGTGATTCGCTGAGAGATGCTCGTCATCGGTCACCACCGAAGTCCATGAATTCACTTGCACCTTAGAACTAGGAGCCCCAATAATATTAATATGCTTCGTTATGTAAATTCCAGTTTGTTTGGTAGAAGCTGGTTGATTATTTTGGGCATTATCACGTGCGGAAGCGTTGATCTGTATCGGGAGAGCGTCAGGGAACTTAACCACATTGTCATCAAGTGTCTGCTTCAGAGGTGGGCTATTTTGCAATTTGCAGTTTATTACTTTTTCCTTGGTCATATCGCCTTGATCGGCTGAAATTAAATGATATATTCCTCTACAATATGTTCACACGGAGGACGTAAATCGCTTTTTCGGTAGGCTGAATGGGTCATCAGCTCGTAAGACGAACACAGTAACATAGAGCATCAGCCAGTTCTTACTAAGTGTGCCGCTCTCATAATGGGATCGATAAATGTTCAAACGATTATCACGTGGTTCACGCTAAAACCACGTTACATGACGCAGATATTGCATATAGTACGCTACAGTAGTGATCTTCCGATGGGGATTGCACCTGTTCGGCCTGCTTAGACAAAAAAAGAGGGGAATCTCCATGAGTTAAAGGTCGGTAAGTGCAAACTAACATGGACAAAAAATCAATATGGTGGTTATAGCCTACCGTTACAGTACACATAATCCTAGTTCCAGCTTTGAAGGACAGTTAAAGTACAAAGGAAATACTCTTAAAAAGATAACGATCGAAACAGTTGTCGGTTGTAAATGGGCATTCCATGGAAAGTGTAATACCTGAAAAACAGACCAATAAACGTTGTTTCCATGATCTTAAGAGAAATCGACATAGTCTGGTAAGCCCGTAATGTACTCAGGATGGACGGAACAATTACTCCACATTTTGCTAATAATTTTCTCGTTAAAGACATTTTGTAAAATGCGCGGGTTCGTCCAGAGTTTTTCTGGAGGAAATAGGGTCGATCTTGCAAATCAGCTTTAAAGTTAGGGAGCGGACTAGACAAAGGTCCGCGAACTCGTGAAGGAAAAAACAATCCAAGAAGAACAATGAAACTATAGGATTATACGGAAATTAGATGGATTTATATAAAATTTCCGACATCTCGTTAATCAGCGGCTGATTTCTGAGGAGTCCGTGCATTTTTTCCACAGCTACTTTATTGGAAAGTTTAGAAATATACAAAAGTTAAAATCGAATAATTTCATTGCAGATGGAATTTAAAATTTGTGGTACCAATTTACCAACCCAATTCAGTCAGAAAGTGAACGGACCACTCTTTGAAGAGCAAGGCTGAAGGAACCGAAGTAAAGCAATTCGAAGAATTGGAACGAGCATTGTTTGTTGGATTGTTTCAACTAGTTTTTGTGGTTGGAAAATATCTGCGCCCGCATGTTTTATTTACCAGCAGAATGCACTCACATTTATTTAACTCGTTCTGATCAAACATCGGGCTTTTTGTTGGTATATCTACCGAAGTACATAAAAGAGGATCGGATTATCTGAGTTCAAGTGGTAATAAGTTGTTAAGGAGACTCCGCTCTATAACCTTGGTCATCGTAATTTTCACTGCTGTCTATTTACTGACCACAATCGACTGTTATATGGATATGGTATTTTATGAATATTTAAAATGACTACTAAAATAGCTCTGGACAGGGAATTAAAGCAGAGAACCTTGATCGATGGGCACCAGTGGACTTCAGCGTCCATATAAATGTACTGATGGGATACGGTAGATGAACGACAAACCGAAAGCGGAAACTCGCGAAAGTGTGATATTTGCGCGTATTCGACGGATTTTAGCCCAATAAAACAAATGTAACTGGCACCATGACCGCAGTCAAATCATGCGTCCGAGCAAATTGCGGAGGAAAATCGTCAAAAATATTCGTCAGTAGTAGTCCATTTTCTCCAAGCTATCACAATCCTTCTACTCCACTCCCATGTTTGTTGTGTTGAGTATCAACTAAAAAGTTACTACTACCCAATTTGACATTGAAAAGTTCTAAATCCCATTACAAGCAGATGCCCTATATCCGCGATCGATTATTCATATCAATAAGTTTGTGACCCGGAATTTGTTATCCCGTAGTGTATTCTCATCACTGCACTGCATTAAAATTAATCAGAAAGTTCTGGAGCGTTTCCATCAAGATATCATTCTCTTGTGTTTCTTTGGTAGCATTTCAATCTTATAAAACGTCTCATTTGAAACCGTAATGAGACTATCTTTCGTGCCCATCAGAATGAGCTGCGATTTGTATACTGCGAAAGTCAAGTACAGTATGTTGTAGTTTTCTGCACCACACTAGAAGAGTTCTCAGCTCTCAAATCGTTTTTGCATATGAACGAAGTTATCATCAGAAAGCACGTACACAATATTATTTACACTTCACTCAAGTCTGTTCCAGGTTACAATGGTACTGCAACGCATTGGCACAGACCGCCATCCCCGTCCTCTTTGATGTAAGTGTTGGTACCTACTCACACGCTTACTGGGCTTCGGCTCATTGAGTTTTCATTTTTTCTAGGCCTTCACAGATCGTGCACGTGCAACCTTCACGGAAGAGCGCTGTTCGAGCCGAAAAAATTGAATCCAGTCCATCCGGCGGCCCTGAGTGTCCGTGACCGTCGTTGTCGTGGGCGCATTCGTTACCGTGTTGCAAAACCTTTAGGTCTCAGAAGCTCATATGCAAACACCATGTAATCCGCATATTTATATCCGATGAATGCATAAGGGGCAGACATATATTTGGTGTACAGTGGAAAGAAATACAGAAAAATGGTTTCCCAATACGCATGTATTACCACGAAAATGGAAAGTTTTACATCACTGCAGCAAGTAAAACGAGTCCAATCGGTGGAATACTCACGAACCCGCCAGCTGTTGTATCGGTCAGCATCTTCCTCGGAAACAAAACTGAAAAAAACTGGTTTGCCGAGACGACCGGGAGCATTTTTATGGTACAGGAATACCTCTTGTCTACATCCAGTGCTATGGAGTGGGCCAAATGTACTGGAGCGCAAAGTTGAACATTCAAACTGATGTGAGTCTCTTTCAGCATTCTTAATGATTGCATAAAGTAGCATGAGCTCCTTATAAACTTCGAGCATATCAAGTGTACGTGATGGGGCGATACCTTCCAGGCACCTCATTGGGTATGTGTTATGTTCGCTGATCTCCAGATGTTGAAGATCCTTCCAGTGTGTAGATAACTTGAAAAGGGCATCCAGGAGAGCCACAAGGGCATTGGTACACTTCTCCGATACGAATAGCGGTGGCTTATTTGAAGTTTTAGCTTTACCTGCGTTCATTGTGCGCAGACTTGTACAGACTGCAAACCATATTATTGATGGAGTATAGCTGTTGATTACAGATACGCACGCCAGCACAGTGTATCAGACTGAACACTAACTATTTTAAAGCCAAAGGGTGACTTATGCTTTTTAGGCTAATGCTACATAGCTATTTGATAGCTCGCCATTTTCCACGACAATAGACATCTATCAATATAGAATCATTTATACAGTTTGTTTGCATGTTTCGTTTCAGACTTGATCACTGCGGTTAGTAGGTTTTTACCACGTGCTTGTGCGTGAGTGTAGTGGAAGGGGTAAACCCCATAGCCCCAAAGGCTAGCAACCAGACCCTATGGCTTGAAGTGGCAGGGAACCACATCAAGTCCTAATTGGGCAGGCGTGACAACGAACCGGGCGACAGCTGATAACTGTCTACCACGAAAGTGACCACTGGTGGCGGGACTTGAACCTCTGACCTCCGAGGTGGTAGGCGAACGCTCTAAACCACTGGACCACCACCGGTCATGTGTCGCCGGAAAACCTGTCTGTTCGTGCACAGATTGTTCAAAAATGAATTAAAAGTCCAGGTAATTGGTAAGATGTTCACAAAAGACCCAGAGTTCCTGATTTGAACAACGAGAAGCCAGTTGAGGCCACAAAAGCATTTAGCTTACTTCTATTGTCTGGTGAGAAGCTTGACTGTTCTAGAGGGGTACCAATTGAACTACCTATAGAGAAAACTTTAAATGGTGGTGCATATTTGCGTTCGTGAACCATTTCAAAATTCCTTAATGACCATCCAACTCAGTGTGACGGTGCATTCAAGTTAAAAGACCAGCTGTGATGAGGAAGATCGTATCGTAACTGTCGGAATCACTAGCAAGAAGATTTCCGTTTTGGACATCACAAAGGCGGATTGAAGATTTTAAAAAGCTATTAACCCAGACGATGATGTACACGGAACCGGGTAAAACAATTATAACAGTATGTGCAGTACAACTAATCGATTTACACTAACCCAAATGAAGTTTTATCAAGTCAGGAAACAGCTTGAGGACCACTGCCGTTTTACCATGTGTATACGGGATCTTCCAGCGCATGCCGCACCGGTCCACAGATGCGCTGTAATCCTTCACAGAGACGAGTTTAACAGCGCCTTCAATTAATTATGCGTTACGCAATCCAATTTCTTGGGTGCAGCAAACAGTCCGTAAGCTAGACAGGAAAACAACTTTGCCATCGACTATACACATACATGCCAAACCCAGTGATGCGCTATGGGTGTCTACCGTACATTAGGAAAACCCCAACACGGTCAATCGACACGTCGATACACTCCCAAACTCTTTGGGTTCTGATATTCTCTGTGTCCCATCCAATTGAAAAAATTGCATGAACTAGCCAAAATATTAAGTAGGATGGCATGATTTCATTACATAATCGCTTTCTATTGGAAAAAGTAGGACCTTTTAAATATTTTATTCGATTGACTCAAAAATGCATGCACACCTTATGAAGCCCGGTAACTACAGGTTTTCCTGTGGTTTAATAGACATTGACGGTTATTCAGCGACTACGGTCCAGGTTACAGTAAGAAAACCTTTCCGACACTGCCATACCATACAAACTCACCTCTAGTTTGAGTATTTCTTCCCCGTAACAGGATTTGATAGCCTTGTGCGAGTCCCTGTCTTGGATGCAAATGAACTACGAGGGAAAATCACCAAGCTAGTCAATAAAAATGTTATCACAGCGGAAAACATCAGGTTTACAAGTCAGCATAAATTTTGGAAGGTTCAATAAAAAGAAATTGTGTCTGTCAAATCCAGGCCATGAACTGGGCGAAATCCGATCAATTGCTTACTTGTATAGCCGCACCAACATCCCGAACATGATCTTTGGTGGTTTGATCCTCTGGAACGCTGTAAATCAGAGACCCATTTTCTCGTAGAATCGACCTGACAGTTGGTTTAAACACACTGAGTACTCATTGACTGGATTGCATAATGGAAACGAAGATATCGAACAGCATGCTCTGCTACCAAAGTGCCCTATAGGTGAATTGGAACACTGTCGAACAGACAGAAATACGGTATAAGTGTTCGGTCGTTCAGTTGATGCTTTCGAAGAACACTTTTCCAGAAAGCTGTTGGAACTTGCAATGTTTATTTTAGAGCGGTATCTATAATATAGCATACCAATCACAAAACAAAAAGCAACAACCTTGAGGTTTGCATCTTTATTTGATGGAAAAGTCCTGATGCGCGGTTTGCCCTTGTGTCTGCGAGCACCGACTGATGTGATTGGTCTTACCTATACGGAGACGTAAAACGGAGCTACCATGCTCCCGTAACAACATCGCGTATTAAGCTGGTCTCTCTGCGACATCAATCCTGTTCCATTCGATCGGATGAACAGATAGTCCCTTCGTCGTGTAACCGTAACCATGGAAAAGACGACGGATGGAAGATAAACTGATCGATAGATTCGGGTGTATCAGTTCCACCTTTTTCGGCATCCCACTTGAAATGAGTGTAAGATTCTCGTCTACCGATAAGCATAGTTCCATTGCGAATTCATGGGAAAACTAACGTTTTGCGAACCCTATTTTAAGGCTGGACTCTGTGTCCCGCTTGGCCATGGCTAGGCAGGTCTCTATGTCAATTCCAAGATAGTGTGAAATGAGTTTCTAAACGTCAATTTTTCTTACACAGAAGACAATTCATCTGCGGTCATCATCAATAACCGTCTTTTCGTCTTCGCTTAGGCCGATTATATCAATTCCCCCAACTAGTGATTCTGCGGAAACACTCATTCAGCTGATGACCGGAAAAGTGGTGAAGACCAAATATGCATCGTGCACGCAGACGTTCACATGACCCACACAAGGCTACCAAGTCCCGTAATTGGGACCAAACACTCACAGGTGACCTCGTGCGATATGGGTGCGCAGGAAAGGTTTGGTTACGGTACTCTAGGTTGTGGTCACCAAATGGCTGATAGTGGCTACTAAACGGTCGTCAATGCCTACTAAACGACAAGAAGACATGTAGATCCTCCTGGTCTTCACCAACGCCAATTAGAAAGCGCCGGGTTTCATCCTCAGCATGCAGTCGTTTCCATCAAGTCTAGCCCTGACTCGTTACAGCGGAAGCTTCTTGAGTGGATCTGAGATGTAGACCTTACTGACCAGCTATAGACTAGCCTGCTATTAATGAAGACGCCGTTCATCCCGGTCTAGTTTCCCTACTGGCGATGCTCGCGTACGGTGCGACTTTTCTTGGACATGCCGGTTTGTTGGCCGAGGCATGGTGCGTGTGGACAGTACTCCAGTCAACAGTCTTACGGACCTGGTTACTTACGTCATTGAAGAGATCAATCACTGCCTTACTTACTGAGCCAAACCCAAGTTTGTCTACCGACATCAGTATGAAGGATCGGATGTCAATAGACGCCAGCTTCAGGCATCATATCGTATTTCTGTTATGATCGACCTTTTGCAATAAAAATATTGAAATGCACAACTTGAAGGCTTTTCAGAGAAGTATCATTATTTCTTATGATTCCGTAATTTTTTGTACTCGTTTTTTATAAGCAGCGTACATTGGACAGACGTAAGCTTTACTCGGATAAGCTTTTTCACTCAAAAACTGATCTAGTTCTTGCAAGATGGCGACTCTTAATGAAGAAAACAAGGTCACATTTTGGACATAATACACAGAGTAGCTTGAAATTGAGTCATACTCGATCGTAGCGGTGCTAAGCGTTGGTTTGTTTCTTTATCACGAATGAGCGGGATTCGGAGGAAGCCGTAGAGAATTTTAGCACGGGAACGACGAAGTGGTCCAAGGGGGCATTGGCCTGCAGTAGAAACTAGATAACTTCTTATTTTTCACAGTAATTTGCCGAACTTTCTTAATTTTTCCTGATGACACGATTCGCACGTTGCCACAAAACTTCACTGAAGTCTATCAGTCGATTCACGCTCTAGAAGCCGAGATACGAGGTGATGGCAGTTTGTGGTATATGAACCGCCGTCACAGCCTGAAAACGATCTCTCAAGCCTTTTAGAACACCCGATTCAACCTGTGACCCGGTCACGTGTCTGGCATGGCAAAAGGGCTTGTCACCGGTACAATGCTGGACGTTCTTGCTCGCCATGGCAATGTATCGACACTCTATTACTGTGACTATGATCAGTATGTACCATTTAGGTTACGCCAACTAGGTTGATTTCAGATGATGACTCAGCTGGATCCATTCCGTTAATAATGTCGACATGGATTGTGACTTGTGCGGTTAAGGACGGATTTTGGACGTTAACCGTTATCCTCGATTAAATATACTTTACGAATAAACGAATACTACAGGCTGTATTCGTCAAATGTGCACGAAATTGGACAACGAAGGTGTCAATCTCAGCTGCGACCGAAACTCCGTGGAAAACGCCTGTAGCGTTTTTCCATGACTTTGGAAGGCGTACATCAAAAATATACGCACCGTACTCGACACCTTCAGTGTATCTTTTGACGACTCACTGCTACTGGTGGTAGACGGTAACCCGGCTCGTTACCGCACCTGACCTGTCGGGACCTTATGCGATTCTCTACCACTCCAAGACTCAGGGTCAGGTTGCCCGTTATTCCTAATCATGCGGTGGGCCTTTGTGGCTCTGGGGTATACACCTTCCATTGCACTCTTGCTTAAGCATGTGATAAAAAGAACTGTGTTACAACACACGAAAAGTAGAGGACTGTCGTTATCGGTGAACGAACTGAAAGCTTTCATTGGATTACAGTATGCGCGTGACGTATACGGTAAAAACCATTCACTTTCTTCCTTATGGATTGCAGAATCTGGATGGCAGCTGTTTCCGAGAGTAATGACTCATGACAGCTTTTGTCCACTGAAGTGTCATACTCGCTTCGATGATTGATCAACCCGATCAGCCAGACGAAAACCTGGTCGTTTTACTCCAGTCAGAGAAGTGTTTGAGGCTTTCACTCCCAACTGCAGGGAGGGGTACAAACCAAATTATTCTCTCACAACTGACGAACAGCTGATGCCGCTAAGAAACATGAGTAAACTAATTAGAATCGTGCTGAACAAGCCAATCAGATTTGATATCACATTTTGGATGCATGCGGGCACAAAAACTGTGTTTACACTATGCAGCCATATCTCAAGGCGTTTGAAAAGGAGCTGAGGTGTGGTCGACCTCTGGCTGAAGAAGTAATTTTGAGGTTCGCGGGTCAAAAGCTACACTCTCACAGCGGATAACTTTTTCACCATTCCTCAGTTGCACCAAGAGTACGTGTAACCGTATAGACACGCTCTTTGTGTGCGCAATATCTTCCGTTTCAAGCAAGAGATCTCCGTTTTCCCAACACACCCGCAGTTATTCTATGCATTGCAACGTGTTACACGTCTTCGAGTCCTACATGGTCTCGGGTCTACTGTCATATACATTTCTTTTCAAGTCGGACTACAGACAGAAGTCTCGCGGATTTAGATAGGCAGACCTAAGAGGCCGTTTAATTGGTTCGCCTATTACTATCAAGCGTCCCTCGAGGAGGTTGTCTATATAAACTGGCGAACGCATATCGCGTAATCTGTGGGTGAAGGTTCCAAATTTGGCCGTGCTCTTCGTTCCATGGGCGAACTTCTACGTAACATAATCACTACTGCACTGCTTTTATTTTTTTCATCGTTACCATAGTAACTGTTGTGCGACTAGAGTCATATTAAGTTGTGTGCTGCAATAATAACACCCATTTTTGTCATATTCAAGGAGTTTGATGGAGTCTCGCAAGTTCACAAATGTTGTGGCGAAAACTTCATCTGGTGGATCTACACGAAACAGATTAAGAATTACCGGGGTATCTAATGTCCGTATCAATAAGTATCCTGCCAGTTGATAAATCAATTTACGAAGGTAGACTGTCACCAATTTTTGCACGCCCACGACTATGAGCTGCAACATACGATCACTGTTAGAAAATGTCTGATTTGGTCGATACTATTCGCAGCTGAGAACACAAACAACCCCAGGCGGCATATTGCCCACGGTGCTCTGCGCAACATAGGGCAGGAATATGTGTAGCGTGTAGCTGATAAGTAATAATGCAGGTAATTAGTATATTCGAGCAGATATGTAATTATATGAGCTTCATCAGTGTGGGCGTTGGCATCGAGGTCACTCGAGCGCGCCTGGTTAATCGCCTATATTTTTATCGCGATAGCGATGAAGAAACCCATCAAAACTGAATTCTCTTGGCAACTCCGTGATGGAAACCAAAGTAGAATTATGATTTCTGATAAGAGTGAACATCTGAATTGTTATTGGAAGTATTTTGTAAATTTGCATAATGTACAGCTGGTGTCGATTGTGATGCGTACGAAAATTAACTCCGTATATAGTTCGACCTTCATGACCTAATTAGGACACAACTGGCCTTCGAGTGATGATCCTAATTTATTCGAAGTTTTCGCTTATTTACGTTGTTTCTTTGCTGCGCTATGGGCAGTTAAATGTGTGTGGCCTTGGTTGCCAGAGTGAAAGGCTTTGAGCAAAGTAAGCCAGAATGTGACAAGCTATGGAATAATATAATTAAACTGGTCAACAGGATCACATAAATTATTCTGGGTTATATTTAGACTGAGTTACTACTTCAGTATTTTGGTAGAAGCCATTTCTTCGGCCAACATAGTCTACATGGTTGTGTCTATATGAAAAGATCAAGAGAAATTATCCCATAATTTGGAAATTTCACGTTTTGTGCTTTAAGACTGCTTCTAAACGATGACTACCAAACATCAAAAAATGGGAATTCCAATTCGTATCAGGGTCACTCGATCGCGATGAAGAGGCCCACTAAAACTGAATTGTCCTGGTAACTTCGTGATGGAGACCAAATTAGAATTGAAAAAAACTTATAAGTGGATCTTCTGTGACATATCTCGCCCAATGCTTTAACGCAAATACAGGCATCAATTATAAGAAAGACCACAGAAAAACTACCACAAATACACATTCCAGGGGTTGAAGGCCCGGCAAATCGAAGGAACAGGACGATGTTCTTCATTGCATTCAAAAAACAGCGCCGAAATCCTCTGCCCTCAATCGAGCGCGGGAATACACCCAGGAGCTCACTCCCCGTTGGACATAAAGTAGCGGCAATTTTCAATGCGGCTAGTATCACGTGATATGAAGGCTGCAATGCAAGTCCAACAACGGAGGACACGTATTGATCCCATCAGGGGATTCAAATCACGAGTCCTGTCATTTTGGCGATGGGTTTGTTTCTCATTTGAGTATTTAGTCTATGGTGAGTCCTGGAAGGCTCAGAAAAAGTCATTTGGCATATGAATATCTCCAGAAAAACTATCCCGTCGGATGCCGATATAATATACCAACCGACTATTGACTTTATTCGGGATAAAACGTGTTTATCTTTGTTGGTGTACTTTAATTGGAGCCGCCCCGAATTCGAAGAAAATAATTCACCTGGATAGGTGATAGTTTTTCGGGATAACACTTCATGCTATGTTTCACGAGAGGTCCGTAAATAAAGTCATGCAGAACGATTCGTTTGTTTATTACTGACTGTAATACCTGTGAAAGCGTCAGCAGCTTCAGGGTTTAGTTCATACAACTACCGTCTGATAGCGCGCATTTAAACAATCATTAGGACTTTTCTGTTCTGAAGAAAGTAGTTAAAAGGCTACCTATATACTGGCCATTGGAGTCGAAAGCGCAATGTGATGCAACATAAAACAGGAAATTATTTCATCACCAACATGGTGGACTTTACGTCGACGAGACTGTGTAAAATCCTCAATAATGAAGGTAGACCAAATGTCTGATATCTCCTATAAACTCAGTGTTTTTCACAATGCTTGGGTAAATTCAAGGTGAAAAAATCGTGTTCCACTTTCCCTCAGAGACTCGTATTGCGTCAGAAATGAGGCCGATCGGTATTGGCGAGAACTGGTTTTCGTCTGCATTTTGAGCATAGTTGTTAACCACACACAAGCAGATCGCAAGGGTTATTGTTCTAATACCTCGCCACTACTTGCTAGTTATGGCACATATAAAACTATGTGACTCAGCGTTAATGCTGTCGTTTACGAGCCCAAAATGTGTCTATCGGACACCCGTATGCATCAGGCTGGACAATATCTATATGCCTATATTGTTACATGACCTGTGGTGACCTCGATCGTTTTGAGAAAATGACTATTTTCTGGACACCATTTTGGATCTATTTTCTCCACGATCTTTTCTGACGTTTGACATTGACCTCAGTGTTCTCCGGTTGCCTACGTTTTACTGGACTGACTTTTCCGAGGTTTCCGTCGACCTCGTTTCAAATCACTTTCACTTTCGTTCGTTCGCTCGCGGTTCGCTCTCAGCACAGCCGTCGCGTTTCGTTCCGTTTTCCGTTCGGTGTATTTCTCGTATCGGTACTGTTTCGGTGCCACGATATATAGAATACACCTCGCATCTGCAAACCGACTTACGTCTTCTCTATTCGTCCGATAGAGGGGATATCGTTGGTATTCGCTGCTAGACCCGATAGGAGACACGTTCGCCAGCCGCACCCGAACGTCTTCTATATTGGTGAGCCCAAGAACTTCCAGAACCTCCTGGATTATGCGCCCGCCCGGTGAGTCTGTGATTTATCGCTGTTTCACGTCCTCCTTTCGTTGCACGATATATATTTTTTACGATATATTATCGCAACGTAGCCATGTCAGAGGATAAGGCGCAGCTCGACACAGATCTCACTCTGTCTGCGGTTGCCTTTAAACCCGTGGCGTTTATCCCTCATGATCCAGAGGTTTGGTTTGCAGCCTTAGAGCTGCAGTTTGAGGCACGTAGGATTGTTGGCCAACGCCAACGATTTTCCTATGCCTTAGAGGCTATTCCAGGTGATGTTATCGCCTCGGTGAGGGATTTGGTATTAAATCCTCCTCAAGTGCAGCCGTACGATCGGCTTAAGGAGGCTATACTACAACATTTCCTTCCTTCTCGGGAGGAAAGGCTACGTCAGCTACTAGCACGGCACCCCATAGGTGATACTAAACCCAGCCGCCACCTAGCTCATCTCCGGTCTTTGGCAGGGCCCGCCGATAAGGATTCGGAGATAGTTAAGGAACTGTGGTTGGATTCTCTACCCTTCCACGTTCAGACCACCGTTACTGCTCTCCTCGAGGACTCGTCCTTGGAACGAGCAGCCGCCGTGGCTGACAAAATTGTCGCACGTGTCGGCAGTGGGGCTAATCCCCTCATTGCCACGACATCGCGCAATCCTAGGGGTGTCGACCTGGATGAATCGCCGGAGAGGCCTCGGCACTCTCGATCCATCCAGCGCCGCCTGTCCTTCAAGGACAGAGTTAGAATACCTACACCTCGCAGTAGCCCACGTAAACAACGGCACGGACGGGCGCCCTCCACTGCCCACGTCCGCCGTGAATCCGCCTCACCTGCCTCATCCAAACCCGATCACCCTACCAGCGGCTTTTGTTGGTTCCATCGCGTTTTCGGACCAGCCGCCCGTAGGTGCCGACAGCCGTGTTCATACGCGGCGGGAAACGCCACTGCCGGCAAGTAGAAGCGGCCGTACTCGCCGGCAATCAGTCTCAGGTTGGCCGTTTATTTTACGTGCATGATTCGTGCACTAACGCTAGGTTCCTAGTCGACACTGGGGCCCAAGTTTCTGTCTTGCCGGTTGGTAAAGACAAGCCACGAGCTTCTCTGCTTCGGCTGTCAGCGGTGAATGGTTCCTCCATTCCTACCTACGGCACGAGACAGCTTGCGGTCAACCTGGGACCACGACGACGGTATCTGTGGACGTTCATTCTTGAGGATGTTCCCACAGGCATACTGGGAATCGATTTTCTGCAGCACTATGAATTACTTGTTGATTCACGTAGGCTGCAGCTTATCGATCCTTCGTCGGACATTAAATTTACGGGTACTGCAGCTCGAACAGATGCACACCGAATCACAGGATTGTTTTCTAACATTCCGCACGATTTTCAGTCTTTGTTTATTAAATTCCCCATGTTGACTAAACCATTTGAAGAGATAGAGACAGTGACCGATCGTGTGGCACACCACATTGTCACTAACGGACCACCAGTCACGGCACGACCTCGCCGACTGGCACCGGACAAATTGGTTTTCGCCAAACGTGAGTTTGACACTTTACTTTCTAAAGGTATTGTTCGTCCTTCTCACAGTCCATGGGCCTCACCTCTGCACATGGTTCTTAAGAAAGATGGCGTTAGCTGGCGACCATGTGGCGACTATCGCGCACTAAATTCGGTTACCCGTTACGATAGTTATCCGATACCCCACATACACGACATCACGGCATCACTTCACGGCACGACTGTATTTTCCAAGATCGATTTGGTACGAGCGTATCACCAGATCCCAGTCGCCGCTGAAGATGTCGAGAAAACCGCTGTCACGACTCCTTTTGGTTTGTTTGAGTTCCTACGTATGCCTTTTGGTTTGCGAAATGCTGCTCAGACATTCCAGAGGTTTATCGATAGCATTACACGAGACTTGGAATTTGTTCACGTCTATATCGATGACTTGTTAATCGCATCGTCGAGCGTAGATGAACATTTCCAACATTTGACGCTACTATTTCAACGTTTGTCCGAACATCGAATAGTAGTCAATCCTGATAAATGTGAACTTGGCAAGCCGGAACTTGTGTTCCTCGGCCACAAGATCACTCGAGAGGGTATTAAGCCTTGCGAGGATAAAGTGCGCGCTATTTTAGATTACGCCGTACCGTCCTCAATCAAGGAGCTCAAGGCATTTTTGGGGTTAGTTAACTTTTATCGTCGTTTCATACCCCATGCCGCTGAACGTTTGCTTCCATTAACTGACCTACTTCGTGGCAATCCACGTAAGCTGTCGCTTACGGATGCCGCACGAGTAGCATTTTCGGAGATTAAAGCGACATTAGCTCAGACCACGCTCCTCATGCACCCAGTTCCATCCGCCACGCTAAGCATAGCGGTGGATGCATCCGACTTTGCCATCGGAGCGGTCCTGCAACAGTCTGTTTCTGGGATATGGCAGCCATTAGAGTTCTACTCTCGACGCCTCAATCCCACGGAAACCAAATATAGTGCTTTTGGTCGCGAACTGCTGGCTGCATATAATGCCGTTAAGCACTTCCGCCATGCAGTCGAGGGTCGATATTTCATCCTCTTTACAGACCATAAGCCTCTGACGTATGCATTGCATACTAAGTCTGATCGTTACTCTCCACGAGAAGTCAGACATTTAGACCATATTTCTCAGTTCACGACTGACCTTCGACACGTAAAAGGTGAGTCGAACTGCGTTGCAGATGCTTTGTCGCGTATTCCGCTTAATGCCATTAAATCTCCGGTTTTAGACATCCCTGCCATGGCTGCCGCACAGGCACAGGATTCTTCATGTATGGAAGCAGCTCAGTCATCGTCGTTACAGTGTCAGTCCGTACCTCTAGCCACCAGTGCTGGGACGATACTCTGCGACATGTCTACTGGCATACCTAGACCAGTCGCACCCTCTGCATATCGACGTCTCGTGTTCGATACCCTTCATGGACTCTCACATCCAGGCATCGCAGCCAGTCTCCGATTAGTAGCTGCACGATACGTCTGGCCGTCCATGAATAAAGATGTTCGTATGTGGGCAAAACAGTGTCTACAATGTCAACGATCTAAAGTGCATAGGCACGTAGCTTCGCCTATCGGTACTTTTGCTACGCCTGATGCTCGCTTCGATCATATCCACGTAGACATTGTGGGTCCATTGACCCCATCACACGGGTATACCTATTTACTAACGTGCATCGATAGATTTACGAGGTGGCCCGAGGCTATTCCCATCTCTATCGTCACGGCCGAATCAGTGGCTCGACATCTGATAGAACGATGGATAGCTTCATATGGTTGTCCTTCCACAATCACTACCGATCGAGGGCAACAATTTGAGTCCGATCTATTCTCTTCATTAACTCACATGCTGGGTACGGAACGCATTCGCACGACCGCGTACCATCCGGCATCGAATGGTTTAGTCGAACGTTTTCATCGCCAACTCAAAGCGGCTCTTAGAGCACACGAGAGCCCCGACTGGTACGAAACGTTACCGCTAGTTCTGCTTGGTATCAGGACTTGCATAAAGGCAGATATCCAATGTTCCGCCGCAGAGCTTGTCTACGGCACGACATTACGACTGCCTGGGGAATTCTTTACGCCACGGAGTACAGATTCACTTGCCGTACAGACTTACGTTCATCGTTTGTCTACGTACATGCAAAATCTCGCTCCGGCGCAGACTCGAATGCAGCGACGACAGGTTTTTGTTCCGACCGAACTCGAAACTTGTTCGCAAGTATTCATTCGTGTTGATTCGGTACGGAAACCATTACAACAGCCTTACGAAGGTCCATTTCGCGTGATTTCTCGTCACGATAAGACCTTTAAGGTTGATCGACACGGTCGCGTCGATACTGTTAGCATCGATCGTCTCAAAGCCGCGTACGTTGATGATAGCGTGTCGCCCGCTGACATGAGATTCGATGTTAACCCTGCACTGCCTGTTGACGACACTTCCGTGTCACGTCAAGGTCTGCAGTTAGCGTTGCCTGCTACGACTTCGAATGAGGCTATCGTCTCACGTTCAGGACAGCACCCAGTTGGTACTGCTACGACTTCGAATGAGGCTATCGTCTCACGTTCAAGTCAGCAGCCAGTTGGCCCTGCTACGTCCTCGAATGAGAATACTGTCTCACGTTCAAGTCAGCAGAGCATGCCTACGCACCCGTCCGTGAATGAGGCTCCCGTCTCACGTTCCGGTCGGAAGATCGTTTGCCCAGCACGTTTTCGCGACTAGGTCAAACACGATCTTAACCATTGCTCTTCGCAGTAATAACTTTCGTGTTTATCGTTTCGACACGATTTAACATACCTCATTAGTTATTACTGTATTCTAGTCGAGTCCATTGCGGTTGCTACACCAGTTTTTCGTTTCTTTTTGTTTCATGGAACCTCGCCATATGGTACGCTTCGCTGGTCCCACGAAATCTGGAGAATTTTGGCACCAACGTTTGCATTCCGGATCGGCCTTGTCGTTCTCGTTCCTGCCCATTTACGAACCTATCGATTTGGCTTCCGGATATCATATTGGTTAACGGTTACCCGACACTGGACGTTATTGGTGTGGCACACCTTGATGACGATTTACGCAACCGACGTCATTGGCAACGAATCTGGTTTACGCTCGACCATCATCCTACGGTTCCTGCATACCACGGATTTTGCCCGTCAGCATCCTACAGCACAGCTTAATGCACGTATTTTGCACGCATTCGCGCACACGAATACCGTTTGTATGCCATGTCCTCCTTGACATTTTTTTTCGAAAGCTTTCCGTGCTTTCTAGCGGGGGGCTGCTGTAGTGACCTCGATCGTTTTGAGAAAATGACTATTTTCTGGACACCATTTTGGATCTATTTTCTCCACGATCTTTTCTGACGTTTGACATTGACCTCAGTGTTCTCCGGTTGCCTACGTTTTACTGGACTGACTTTTCCGAGGTTTCCGTCGACCTCGTTTCAAATCACTTTCACTTTCGTTCGTTCGCTCGCGGTTCGCTCTCAGCACAGCCGTCGCGTTTCGTTCCGTTTTCCGTTCGGTGTATTTCTCGTATCGGTACTGTTTCGGTGCCACGATATATAGAATACACCTCGCATCTGCAAACCGACTTACGTCTTCTCTATTCGTCCGATAGAGGGGATATCGTTGGTATTCGCTGCTAGACCCGATAGGAGACACGTTCGCCAGCCGCACCCGAACGTCTTCTATAGACCCTTGATCTGCTTTTAAGAGAAAATTCTAAAACAATGGTCTTAACTGACGGAAACTCTTCCTGTAGGTACAGATGTTATTTAAACAAGACAATGGGAACTGAACGCAGTATTTCCACCATATTTTTTCCGGACTGTGAGCATACCCATATGCGCCCCGGTAGCGTTGACCAGACATCGTAATGATCTGCCCTAAGCTTGCCCATACCAGCCAGCATGCGCGTGTTGCTTGGGAAATAGGACTCTTTTCGACCTAAGAAATTTGGCTACACAACGACATCGAGGATAAAATCGTCCACAGTGAATGCTTCACACCTTTCCGCGTAAGTCGTCCAGTCTCCTTGCAGCGATCAGTAATCACACAATCGATAGCAGAAGTCTTGATAAACAGATAACCCGATGTTAGACCTTGGCCAACTTTTAACAGAGCCATAGCTAAAACATAAGTAGACAAGCGTTACCAAACGTCGATATGCATGAGAACGGCCAACGGGCAAGAGTACATGTACAAAGCAGTTTCAATCTCACCACATTCGCCCCACCTACAAAGATTTCAAGTGTGGCGATTAAAGCTAACGTATTGATGAGTTTTTTCGTGTGCTTAAGAAAGTGAGTAACGTGAGGATAAGCATGAAGTAAGAGGAGTTAATGTGTTCATAAAAAATTCACGATTCATGCATCTGCGTTCCTCAGACGGTAAGAGCGAACCCTTAGTGGGTTTTATCCAATGAGAGTTGTTGAGTTATCTTCGATGATTTGTGCAACTCCCGAAACGGGAGATGGATTTCAATCTGATGTAGGAGAGGGAAACTGGTCTAAAAAATCGCGAACCAGACCTTATTCCGTTTCACCCTTACCCATATCGTCTGAGGAACGCAGATGCATGAATCGTGAATTTTTTATGAACACACTAACTCCTCTTACTTCATGCTTATCCTCACGTTACTCACTTTCTTAAGCACACGAAAAAACTCATCAATACGTTAGCTTTAATCGCCACACTTGAAATATTTGTAGGTGGGGCGAATGTGGTGAGATTGAAACTGCTTTGTACATGTACTCTTGCCCGTTGGCCGTTCTCATGCATATCGACGTTTGGTAACGCTTGTCTACTTATGTTTTAGCTATGGCTCTGTTAAAAGTTGGCTAAGGTCTAACATCGGGTTATCTGTTTAGCAAGACTTCTGCTATCGATTGTGTGATTACTGATCGCTGCAAGGAGACTGGACGACTTACGCGGAAAGGTATGAAGCATTCACTGTGGATGATTTTATCCTCAATGTCGTTGTGCAGCGAACTTTCTTGGATCAAAAGTAAACCCAGTTGTTTGTATTCCTGGCTACGAACAGTGTAGAATGAATCAGATAAATTTCCTAGCAGTGAGCTTCTGCTGCAATTCATAATGGACGACATACTCATGTTACTGAGTACAAAGACCTCAGTAGATTCACGAACTTCTGTGGAATACCTTTCCGATGAACAGCACTGTTCGGCCAACTGTATCGAAGGCGCCTTTCACGTCGAGGGAAACCGTTATTGTCGATCGATGGTGTGTGTGTGTGTGTGTTACGCGTTCCAAGTACTTGGCAAGTAGTAAAAACCTGGTCGGTGCATCCTCGACCTGGGCGGAATCTTGTCTGTTCACGGGCGTTTCTCTAGCGAGCCGGCGTCAGATGGTGCAGCAGAATTGAGGTCAGTACCTTGGTGACCATCGGAATTAAACTTATCCCGCAGTGATTACTACAGCCATTGCGTACTCTCTTCTTGATGATGGGTACGAACAGAGACTCACCCATAATAATGGTATACGCATCCCGCTCCACCTGTCTCAGAGCAAGGCGGTAAGTGATTTTATTAAGGCATCACAACCTATTTGTGAAGAAACTGCAAAATGTTCGTGAAGACTGGCCGCTTTCCCATAACTCAGTAGTTGAATTTTCAACTCTAATTTTACCTCCGATGGGGTCTCAAGTAATTCTCCCCAAGGAACCGCAGTTGTTGATGTTGGAGTAACTACATTAGTGCGGGGCTGGCCAAAGTATTCGTTGAAGTATTCGGCCCAAAAGTCAAGTTTTTGATGAATACTACGAACAGACTCTCCATTTCTATCGCATATCGTCTCAATGACCCCGGTTCGCGTCCACCGGTGTCGCGAATGAGCATAAACAGCGTCTGACTATTACCTGAAGCAGCTGCTAATACCATTTCTTCGGCTACTTTCGCCCACCAATTTTCGCGGTCCTTTATGAGGCCTTTTGTAACTTATCTATAAAGATGTTTTTGTATCTTATTTATCTCCCTACAGTTCAGAAGCTGACGTTCATGATCCATTAAACTAAATGACTCTTGAGAAATCCAGTGTCTTTACCAGACATTCGATCTAGAATCGCAGGCAAAATCTGATGCCACGCACATCGTCCGTTTATCATTGGCTCAGTGCTCATCTGCATTACTGTTCGTCGTAGATCCCAGCTCACGTGATAATTGCTGCTCGTAAATGGCGTGAACTTTTGGATCAAACAAACGTTGTACGGTTAACCGAGTGTGCAGTTTGCGTCGATGGCCATGGAGTTGGAGCAATAGTCACATTAAAAGCAATGTATGACCCGACTCTACTTACGTGGACCAGTAGGATCTACAGTTCTGGACAGAACTGTGCACCGGTAGCATATCGCTATATGATTCATCTCGCCCAGAGTTCCTGTAAAGTTAGAGTTCCATGTCATCATGCAACGCGAGCCCTGTCGGAAATTTGTACTAGACAGGAATAACCGATTGTCTGCACAAAACTGGAGAAGTCTATCCCCGTTATCTATAGGTTCAGCGGTTAAGGCAAAACGCCCACCTAAACAAGCTTCTGATGCACTGATTTTGCCAACTTGTGCATTTAGATCACCAGCTAGTACTACAATGTCTGAGTCTTTGCTCATGCGAACGGAAGTGGTGAATTCATCATAGAACTCATCCTTCTACATGTCAGAGCTGAAGTCTGTTGGAGCTTATGCCGAGATCACAAACAAACTGCGCTTAACACAACTATCCTTTCAAACGCCAACTGATCCCTGGAGTCTTACAGCACACAAACGACTATTAACCAGGATCAAGTCTAAAAGGGCAGCTTCGGCCTTATCAGTCAAGGATATTTCCACACCACGTCGATCCACAGCTCTAGCTGCTTCATCTTCTGAAGTGCGCAGAAAATACCTCATTGAGATACCTGGAGCAGTCAGTTGAATCACACTGCTCGAGTCTTGGATACGCGTTTCACTTACGCAGCACACATCAATCTTCCAAGAGTCTATTGTGAGGGCTAGGCACGCCTGCTGACCGGTCTGCGTGAGTGCATCGACGCTAAAGGAGCCGAGATTGAGGCTGATGAGGCTTGAGAACATGAGTTACAAGAAAGAGAATTATATGCAGCACTATTTGACCATGAACCGTTGCGAGAGTCCGGTGTGTTAATTGAACTCCAAACCTCAGCATTGTTGATACAATGTTCCCACCATACTCCGGCAGTGCTACGGAGACATCGATGCTCGAACCGGGGGTCTCGGTGGATATGTGTACAGCAATTGATGATTCCCAACAAAACAGGTGAAATAGCTAGTTATCATGTACAGTGTTTTAGTGGTTTTTAACTGTTAGGCTTACCGTTAAAAATTCTGCGTAATGAATCATTTCACAAGCAACAGGGTACCATATTTAGTTCTTTTGAACATTTGTTCGAATAAAGTAAGGTTTGTGCGTAGGTACAGTATTCAAAGTTCGTGCTCCGGCAATGGTGGTTTTTTGAACATGAATCGCCGATGATTCGCATCAAGACGAGCGAAACGACCGTGGACTCCCCAGTTGCAGGCGAAAAATTCGCACTTTATGACGAATCATTCATTGCAAAGCAGTTAGGTGTAGCATTACTGTATAAAAAACGTTAGTCATCGAACATTTTAAGGTCAAGCGAATCGAAGGACAAGGAGAATGTGTGACTAAATAACTCAAAGTTAAACGAAACTTAGCATGCATCATTCACTCAGAATGAGGAAATAATAAACGGGGTTCTGAGAAATATTTCGTTGTCGTAAGAAACACACTAGGGGTAGCCGACAAATAGCAGCCGGGAAAATGGGTATAGCTGACAAAATCAAAAAACACGGAGTAATGGACAAAAGAATGATATTCGGTAAAATGCGTTCATCACGCAAAACAGATTCGGCTTCAATTGGACGAAAACCTAACAACGGTTTTCGAACAGAGTAAGTTACAAAACGATCATGGAGAACCGGATGATGAACGGAAAAGGAATGAAGGGAACTCATGAATGAATCACAAATGGCCTAGCGATAAACTATCAGTACCGTTATGACGATCACTACTGTTGATATGATCAAAAACGGCAGCCAGGAAACCAAGCAGTGGCGTTTGCTGTAAGGAACGACAGGAGAGTCAGGCTTAAACGGAGTGAGGAAGAGAAACTAATACAAGAGTAAAATCAAAAACAAATAGTCTGTTAAGATATGGTGCGGCTGATCGCTACTTGTTTTGAACGAAATCCCTTCTTGATTATTGAGTAAAACATTGCCTCGAACTATTTCGATCAACGGGAGAGGCAATTTCGATGCCACTTTTGTTTCAGGGGCCTCGAGTAGGAATTGTTTGATTTAACGTTATCCTGTGAACTCTTTCACCATGCACACAATATTCAACTTTGACGAACGCATTCTCTTTGAGCGAGAAGAAAAATAAAAATACACATTGAACACTTCCTTCGGATTCGGGCCAATGAGGTCAAGAATATTTTGAACTCCGCAAAACAGTATGTACATACAATGGGATATCACCTAGAATCAAGTTCAACCTAGTGCACAGTACAGTTTACCGTGTGCCACGATGTGCTGTGAAAACAACGTGTGCAGGAATTTACATTGCCTTCCAAAGAGCTGAAAGGCGGTGGGAGAAACTACAGTATTTCCCGTAGTTTAAGAGTCTTGATCCATAGTTCATCACCAATGAATGAATTCTACGTAAAAATATGAGTTGTACCACTTATTTTGCAAAAGAAATATAACTATGAACCAAAAAGGTCTTTGGATGGTTGTATGAACGCGGAATCGTGCCTATCGTAGGAAGCACATGTAATTCCTGTGATATCGTGAATAGATTTACGGCAAATTTATGGGAGCAAAAGAAACCTACGCATCCTGGCAAACTGTTCTTCTGGTACTCTCGTGAGCTTATCTCCGTTTCTCTTTCAGTGAAAATTTTAACGAACTTTTGAAACGGTTAACTGCCTCTACAGTGAGGTCGAAAAATGGACTATACGGAGGAGAAACGCGGAATGTCTTATTGCCAAACGAATTTCACATGTCCGTCGATATATTGGAGCATTGTCCAAAATAGATACTATCTCAGTATTAGGCTGTTCCGTGTTCACCTTAGACGAGAGGAATCTATTGAAGATCTGGTTGTCTATTTTTGTATCGCATTCGCAACGTAGCATTCCAGGTGGTCGAAAGGCTTGCGATGATGTTCAGGTTTGTAATTTTATTTGACGATAAAGTTTTTATACACGGATCGTCCGGTCGATTGAGAGCACCAAACGTTGTAATTGGTTTCGTCAACGTAAAGTCGTGACATGGAGCTTCCTTGTGCTTGTAACCATTCTGTATATCGGGAGCGTCTCGTCTTGACATCAATTTCTGTTGCGCTCAGTGGGTTGGATTGTAGGTTATTTTTCGTGCTGTTGTCATGGTTATCAAGGAGGCGATCATTAGAGGTCGCCTTAATGGTCGACCGGGAACTTTCAGACTCAAATACTGTTTTGATCCGAGCGAGAGTTATTGTAGGATTCTTGCCCACAATGTTGTATAAGTTGGCTATAATTTCATCCGAAAATTTTCTTTTCTTGAGGTTTTGTGTTAGCCCAGTTCCTTCAGCTCGTTTTTCAATGCCTCTGTACGTTTTTATGTTTACTCAGAGGTGTTGAAATATCAGCTCCGAATTATCGCCGTTTCTGGCACATTGTACGATGTGTTTGTGGTCTTCATTGTTAATAGTTTCCGTTATGCGTGTAGGATTTTCGTACTCTGGGTTCAAATCGATTAGTTCTATCTCTCCTATCACTTCCTCGATGGACATCTTCGTTCTGATTTCATTCGTTTTGCGAATGACAGTTGCCTATCCTCACACTATCATGTTGGGTTGAAACTTACTAGACGACCTAAATCCGCCCAAAACCAATGGTTAGTTGTGATGCCACCGTTTGTCATTCGGTGTGGTGCTTACATCGCATCGCCAAATTAAGCCATTTGTCCACATCAAGCTCACCGGATCAAACCGTACCTCGAGTAGGTAAAAACACGTGTATGGGCTTTACCGATATCGAGGAGCGACAATCACATAGCAATTGGATGTTTCCATGCATGTATGTGATACCTTTGACTTTACAGTCATGTTGGTGTTTGCCCGAAAATCTTGTGCGCACCACTTCCTAGAATTCAGATCTCCGCTGGAACGTTTGCTTAGATGTGTGAGTTAAAATATCCGATATTCCACTATTTACACAAGGTATGGGACGGTCAGTCCAAGAGACGCTGATGAATAGCTCTAAAACTGTTATAAAGTTCTTAAACTGCATCATTTGGCCCTTAGACTACGGAAAATACCGCAGTTTGGTTTCATCGTTAGACGAGATTTGCCGGTCTGATATACCGAACGGACTGACCAACAGCCGAAAGCCATCATGTGTAGTATGCTCCTCGGCGCGGGAACGAACTCTGCAGGTTCGAATTTCTATTTTGGTTATTGAAACTATAGCAGCAGTTAGATTTTCACTATATTGTGTACAAGTGACAAGCGAGTAAACTTACTGGAGGGAAAAATCAGAACCGCACAATCCTTTTATCTAGAAATTGAATATGAGAAAATTTTCCTGACAACAAAGTCAAAGCAAACCCTCGTTCACCGACTGTTTTGGTGATGAATATTTAATTCGAGAGAATACCTCCGAAGGTTGTGTTTGACTAATCGACGAAATCACTTCCGAAGAATAACCCTGTGAATCTAAAAATGGACTCTTTATCCATGCACGTTCCTAGCGATTCAAATGAGATTAAGATAATGAGCCTACAGTGGAGTGCTTAAGCGTAGGATTGACTGGGCAGGAGAGAAGCGGGTACGCATACCTGATGAGCAGCAACAATCGCGAGACCGGTGGTGTGATTCCCGGGGGAAAAAACGTTTTCTCATTCAGATCCAATACCATGCTACTTACATTAGGAATACACTATAGCTTGTAAAACGTCCACATGAAGATCCATGCGAACCCCACACTTCATGCCATGACTTATCCGTTTCGTTCACATTCCTTGACATGTTCGGCATTTAGACATCTGCTCCTGTTTAAATATCTATCGCAACTCTACAGGGCCTTATTTAGCACGTATTCTGGTTGCCAAGATGAAAATCAAAGAGGAACTTTGCACGAGCTTCGGTGGCTGAACCAGCTGTATTCTGTGGAATTTTTTGTGCTCGTATCAAAGTGAGAATAATGTTTCTTTCCTCTTTCCTCTTTTCTAAATACAATGAAATTCAACATGATACAACATAAAAACCGAGTGGGAAAACCCCTCACCTGACATATTTGCCCTTTCGGAAGAAGAGTAGAAGGGCAGAAACCATATTCCAGTCGGACTTTCCGTTGTATCGCATCCCATTCAGTGCTCGAGCCACGTGACTATGACAATTATCACAAAAAAGATTGTGCTAAGGAACCAAATAAAAGAAAACGACAATGAAAAATATTATCACATATGAACAACTATTCATAAAAAGTAGGCATACAAGTACGTTTTTCATCAAAAATAAAACGAGTTGCTTTCGTACTATGTGATTTCGCACGCAAGTCCTCAAAGACACACGGTTGAAATTACGTGATAACTACCATCTTCGATCGACTGGCCTTTTCCAGCCGTCCAAAACTATCATACAAACAAATCGCACAGCTTTATTTGAACGTTTTCACAGATCGAATCATTCATTTGCGTTCAGATTACTATAAATTTCTCCAACTGAAATATGCTGAATGTCGTAACACAGAGTAAATGCAGCACTTCCGGAAAAACGGCTTTATCTCGGGTAAAATGAAATAGCATATCCACTGAGACTGCACTTAAATCCGAAATCTCACATGAGATTAGGGGAAACGAAGAAATAAAAAACCCACAACAGGGGTGTATGGGGTGTCTGAGAGGAGTAGCACTTCTGAGTTGGTTGACTGTCGTGTCCCTTGGGGCATCCTCCATCTCTTTGGTCTCCATCATTCACCCAACTCTCACCTGTGGCTCCACGAAGCTGAAGCATGCATCAGCGGCCACACCCCGGCAAACCGCTCGACAGGCGGGCTAAACCAGGTTGAGGGTTACCGAGGTCTAAAAAACTTCGGCGAGACGGTGTTCGGCATGTGAAGACAGATCCTTCTGAATGGGCCGACGAGATCTGCTGATCCAACGGCCACAAAGGAGACCTATTCAACTGCCTGATCCGGCATTCCAGAGGAGGCGAACGAACCGTACAGCAGGTCACCGGCTCCTCTGGGAACACCCTGCTGACTTGCAGTCTGCACTTGGGTGTGCAAGGGCTAGAGGTGCAACCTCGAACAAAAAGGCCGGACGGTGCTGGGGACACCGCTTCGTACCCTACTCCCGCGACTCTCTATGGTTATTCACGAAACCTTCGCGATGTCCATGGAGCCGACTTATCCTCTCGCAGGAGATAGTCGTGTAAAAGTAAAAGTAAAAAGTAACAGGCAATCTGGCCCAGCCCTTACGGGTACCCAACAATCCGACAGACAGTGAAACATGCGCTCCCTCTTGAACTACCAAACTGATATACAGCTTGAATGGTCTTTATTTTCACCGTCAACCTGATATTTTACCGTTTCATTCACACTATGACACTATGAAAAGCAAGTAAGGTTGACAGATAACCCATAACTGTAGGAGACAACTAACGTAAAAAGACTAACTTCCAACCTTGGAATTAAACTGTGAAATCAGGTGACAGCAATAGTGTTCACTCCCAAAGCAAGAAGATAGTGGAATTCCAAGGCGAAAAATTGAGGAGTTCTAGACAGATTATCGTCACTCAGTCCCCTAATCAGAAAAAACCCTTCATTGGAGTCGATCGCTGTGTTTATGAAGTGTTGTACTTGTCGAAATTTAGTGGCATGTCAGCGACATACACGCAACGGTAACCTGAGGCAAGTAGTTCAGCGCTAATCGAACATTAGATAGTCGTACGGAAGCATTATTTAATTTAACAGGAATTTCCTGATGTTCAACCGACAGGTAGTTTTGTGTTTTATATTCAGTTCAGGAGTTTTTCAAATATTAACCCTACACTTCGGTGTTTCGTTTTTGGTTGCCACTTCATAGTGGCACCCAGTCGGAAGTGAAACGCATTAGAACATAGCAAGTGCAGTTGAGAATGATATCTCTACAATGAAGGACCTCAAATACAACTACGCCGCTCATCAACGCCGCCTCAGAACTCCTACCATCAGGGAAGCAAGACTCGCGGACCAACCTTGGAAGCTCTACACGTACTCGCTTTTCGTTATGCAATGGACTGACTCTTTTGACCCACCCTCCAACCACTACCTGCCTCGGAGGACATAAAATTAAAGTGCAACCTTACTGAGTTCGGAAATCTGAGTTATGTATAACAGTGTTACTCTGTCTATTTTCGTTGTTCAGTTCTTATTATTTACTACCCAGTGACCGCAACAGTTTGTGAAGCAAGCCACACGCAACATCCACGTCCCTGGGGTCCTGATTGGCAGGTTAATTGGTTGGTTGGATCCTAAGGTCAGAGCCGACACCAACCTCCACAAATCATAGTCTCCGACTGCAGAGGCACTTTTTCCTACCTTACACAGAACGCGAAGATAGCGCGCAGTAATGTAGATGATGGAGGAAGTGTGAGGGCTGATTCGCGGCCAACACATAGTCTGTCTTTCTTAGCAAACCAGCACCATTACAGTGAGTCGTGGAACGCGCAAGCAGCGCCTGTCCAATATCGAGGTCAAGGATTGGGCCAACGGAAATGTGAGCTATAAGACTAGATCGATAAGATGAGGAAGAAATCTCGTCGAACGGTGGTTGACCATATGACCAACCAATGAGAAGGGACTACATCAGATCCCAGCTGGAGCAACTAGTTTACGGTACAACGAGTAGTTATAGTAATTCAGAGTTCTATATAAATGTGTTTCGAATTAATAAACAGAGACTGTCTGGAAGCGAAAACGTTTGCTTCTCAAATATTGTGCAACAGCCTAAAACACAGAACATGAGGAAATAACAACAGCCGAGATTAGAGCACCAGCCAAGCTATCACGACCGACTCCACCCAGAGCAGTGAACAACGCAAAATCGGTTAAATCATGACAAGTATACACACATGTAACACCGGATCGAAATCAAGCTTGGGCCCAAAACGATAACGTTACCGGTATCACAACAACAAAAAAACGGAAGGGATAGAGTACAACTCGGTAGAGTGGAGCAGTTAGTAAAAAGAACGAATACATCATTAGTTTTTGACTTTCTCGTTTATGGCGAACGGAAGAGCAACCAATAGATAGGACGGTATTCGTAGCGCTGACAACGATTCTGAGCCATGTCCCTCATCGTCTCTAACCAACGACAATTCTCATCTCTTGAGCCCCAACCAGGGAGGTGGGAAGCACCAAACAAAGCCCATGCTGATGCTAGTTTCTTCATACCTCAATGTGAAGTCAGCCTGACGATCACGTAGTTTCTTCTAGTCATGCCCAGAGCAGGCAAACATCGCAAGAGTAAAATAAGGTGGACAAGAATTCAGAGGACGGGCACATCTTCTTGATCTGAAAGCAGCGTTCGATTCAGTAGAACGCACAGTTCTCTGGCACTGCCTCTCATTGAGGGATGTGCTGTTCTCTATGTTTGTAGGCAAACAGCTGAAGCCGAATTCCTGCTTACGACGATCTTTCACCCAAGTTCATCACGGAAAGTGGTGTTCGTCGGGGTTACCTCCTTTCGCCCTTCCTCTTCAACTTCGAAATTCAATTGATTCTTGAGATAGCCCTATCCTTGTGTGAGAATAGTGACATCGATCTTTGCTCAGGCAGTAAACTGTCTGAATTGGAATACGTGGACGATATTGTTCTTCTAAGTGAACATACAGGTAAGTTGCAAGCTCTTTTAGATAGCCTATACAACAGTGTGGCAATGTTTGAGATGCGTTTTGCATCTTTAAAGTGCAAAATGCTGCTTCAGGACTGGGTTGGCTCTACAACAAACTTCTTCTTGACAGGGAAAGCTCTAGCTGAAGTAAATACGCTTTCTTACCTGGGCAGTTACATCTCACCAGGTGGACAGATATCGGATGAAGGTCCATCGCATACACAGAAGGCGCGTTTGGCTTTTACCAACCTTACCCATTTGTGGTGTCGGTGTGATATTCGACTCTCTGTCAAGGATCGAGTGTACAACGCTGTGGTTAGGTCCGTTCTTTTATACGGCTCAGAAACATGGCCGTTAAAGGTAGTAGGCAGTCGAAGACTGTCAGTGTTCGAGTATCGATATCTCCGTAGGATTGCTCAAGTATGGTGGGAACACCGTATCAGCAATGCCGAGGTGAGGCGTAAGGTGTTGGGAACCAGAGGTCAGTCTCTGGATCAAGTACTGAGTCAAAACAAATGAAAGTCGTTGCGACGTGTTATGCATGCCCAACGATCAACTTCCTCGACGTACGCCGTTCTCTGAGGCAGGTAGTTTTTGGAACGTAGGTCGAGGTGGTCAGTCCATGAAATGGCAAAAACGTATGAAAGCCTTAACCAGTGGACTTGGCCAAGAAGGGCGTATCGGACCTCCAGCTTGGGGTCCACGTGATCTGCCTACGAAATGGTTGGAGACATTAAGTGATATGGCTGGGTGTTGCTGCCAGAGGTGTAGTTGGATTCGGACTCTTTTTTGAGATTTCCGCTTACAACTTCGGTTTTTTGGATCTTTTTCTTTACTGGACGAAGCTGTAAGATAACAACCGAAACCAGAGCATAGAAGTGCGAGGTTAATGGTTGAATAAACTGAACTGAACTGAAACATGTCCGAACCATCGGAGGCGGTGTAGAGGGATCACTTCAGTCAGAGGGCGACAATCCACACTCAACACATGGTGATGAGTTTCGTCGTTGCTCATTCGATATTCCAACCAGACGCCAGCAATACTTTGAAGACATCGGCAGTCAAACAGGGAAAGCCACCGAGCATCATTAACGCGAACTGGCCAGTTCTTGCAATTATGAAGCAAAACACTACGAACCGTGACGCTATATACCCATCACTTAAGGGAGAGTCGGGTGTTATGGTGGCGTCTCACGTGCCACAGGTTGGCGAGATCTGCTTTAGCTCTCCATATTCGGGATGTGATCTCCTCTTCAATATCACCTCCAGCTGTAATCAAGCTCCTGAGGTACTTAACACAATTAACTTAATCTAGCTGATCACCACAACGAGTGAGCGCAGGCACGGGCTCTTGCCAGTCCTTCAAAAGTACGTTACGCAAGGTTTATACCGTACATGGACACCTCAATCGCTAAACAGACCAAAACGTATTGCACTGTCCGTGCGTCATCACTCAATGAGAGCGTATCATTGAAGCATTCTAAGTCAAAAACCCTGTGCTCAGGGAAGGGCTCAACTTCACCGTTTGAAAGACAAGACAAAGCATTCCGTAGAACATCCTCAATGATGGACTTGAAAAGAAACGGCAAAGGTTGGCGAAAGCTGACTGTAGGCCCTAGCCCGACCTGAGATTAGACGGTACAACTACTTGAAACCGAAACATACTTCACAGACACTGCATTTCCCAAAAAACATTCCAATAGTGCGGTTCCATTGATAGAGTCAATGGCCATGGGAATGTGTAGGAACACGATGATTGTTGGTCACTAGAAGATACAGCGGTGCCCAAACAGCTGTCGGAGGGTGAAGATTTGATCGATACACCCACGAACGGAGCGAAACCTAGCTTACTTCTCACGACTCTGATTTTCACGTGTCTGGAACAATCCGTGAAATATGGCAGATGCAAGCAGCCTCGGCGTGATCGTGATAAAGCATAAACCCCTACTGTTGGCGCAGTCGCTGCGCGAATTCTACTTCAAAGCGGAAACAACAATCGATTCTCCCCACGAGGAGGATTGCTTATAATTCCAAACCTTAGAAAAAAAAACACATCTACTTCAAAGGTTTCAAGAGTCCTGGTTAGGGCAGCCTATTGCCCCGTTTGGTAAAGTGCGACAACGTTAAAAGAAATTAAGTGGAGAGAATGATTCGACCTGAAGATCGATTCTCTATTTTTTCTGTCTCGAAGGCATTATTCTTATTACGAGATATTAGTTCTCGGTGAAGACTTTATGGCTTCTTGCACTCATTTAGAATTGGAATGTGAAGGATGAAGAGCAGAAAGAAAAATAAATGCCTTCGAGGGGCCGTCGTGGATTTCTGGCTAAATTTTACTTCGCGAATGCCCAACACCGCAGACGGGTTTTTTGGAACCTCAGTCAGAGCCTATGACTAAACAGTTTGACTCACACGTCGGTGGGACGCTAACCCGACCCGATACGGGAACGTGAACGAAGCACCTCTAAGAGTACCTCTACCGGTCCATCACGTGATACCTGATAGTCGCTTCTTCCCAGTTACCTTTTCTAGTGCTTTGCTGTTGATCTGCTTTTCGGATTCAGTTCTGAGCCGCATGCGCTCAACTGAGCAAGCAGAACAAGAGTGAGGCAATATCCTTTGGACTGGGGGCTGCCCAAAGGAGTGCGATGACTTATCCCATAATCGAGAAACCACAGTTAATCTACTCGTACGTTCATCTAGTGGAGGTTATTTGACCGGTAAACCGTTTTTTCGTGTTTATTCACTGCAGTGTCTTGTGCAGAGGCATAGTGGTTGGAACCAGATGTTGCCCACCAACGGGCTCGAAGTGACCGTACTTTACCTCTCCTCGGTCTACTGATTTGTCAGGTATGATTACATCTGCCTAAGGAAGTCAGCCTACATAGCACTCTGGGTCGCGGAAGCACGCAAGCCATCACGCCGAGTCTCATGATTCTCAGTTACACGTACTAACACACGTTTTTATCTCGTTGTCCCTTCTCCGAATTCAAATCTGATACCACTATGACTAGCCGAAAGTTACGCTACTCTACTTGCTCAAGCGATTCTAAAACAGCCTAACACTACCTTTCTGCCAACCCGGCCGACCGGCCAATCATGTACTATCATATGTACGCACGTACGCACGCATCCCACTGGTCTTTATCCGCCTCCCTTTCTGATCTTCGTTTAGCGCAAGCGCGCCGTTTAACTTTTAAACGCCACAGAACCATACGCTGTCTGCCAACCTCTGTAAGCCATGTCGATTTTCTCATTTTGCATATACTTTCATACAGCTATTCACTTTATGACTGCCCCTGCTGTCTATTTTTGACCAAGACTGCCGTGTTATCACAACTGATCGTACGTTCTGCCTGAAATTATGTTAATATTTGCATTCAGTACCAGTTCCAACTACTATATCTGTCCACTGAACGCTGCTGCCCCAATCTACCGTAATCCGATATTTCCTGCCATTTCGCCGTTCGTAAACGTATTAAATCCATCTTCACGGTTTCTCATTGACCGTCATCATATTGGGACTGCGTAAGATCGAGTGACCAGTACCTCTACGAACCAGACGTTCGGGATTCTACAACCATTAACAAACCCCTAACTAGCCTCTGTTTTTTTTCGTCTTTTATACTCGTTACTGATTTCTACCTGACCGGCAAATGCACTCAATCAACACTTATTCTAATGGTTAACCTGATTCTGTAGCACAAAATATCAGCCATATTTGACAACAGAAACATCATTCTCACGATCATAGCAAAGAACAAGCTGCTGCCTACTTAGTTATTCTTGCTCTTATTTTTAAAGTCTTTCCCATATTGACTGCTTTCCTAATACCACAACTCTATTTCCCCCCTCAAGTCTGATCACGCCTTATTCCTGATAAACCCTTGAATGTCCACCAGTCACCTTCAGTATATCAGGTCCGAACGAGGTTAAGAGTGCATCGAGGAGTCGATGGGCTTTGTTGTGCTTATCATAAATGTTTCAATAGCAAAAACAGCGTTGTCGGTAGAGATTTCAATTAGCCATCGTTTCGATCGAAGCGGGTAACCTTTTTCAAGGCAAGTTTTCCAATCAAGTAATTATAAGGTAGTCGTCACATGTCAACGGATGTTCCAATTTGTGTGTTTCTGCGAGCACGTGCATTGTTTAGGCGTGCGGCGGTTGGAGGGACTAAACGTCAGTTTCACCTATTCCTATTATCATTGTCACTTGTCGAGCGATCATTTGAGGTCAAAGCGAAATTGCGATCGTCTGGGCGATTGTTTTTCAATGAGCTGTCCAGATGGTCGATACCTCGGCCCCGTCGTTCCGACTAATGCACGTAGGGTGGGCGCTGATTGTCAACGCTTCGGCGTGCAGGTGCTCTGAGTACATTTGAAATCCGAGTTGAAGAACTTCGGCGTTGTCGTAGTCGGTTTTGTATCCTTCGGCCACAGCATGAAGTGCGGTCGCAAAGTTTTGCTCAACTTTTGCTAAAGCTATTTTATTGGTTGGTCTAGATTTGTCTTTTCTTACTAGCCTTTAAACGTGACCCCAACGTTATAGGACTTCCGTCCTCAACTACTAGCCATTTTTCTACGATTATCACTTGCCATTTGGCTCTGGAAAACCTAAGCCTTTTGGGATACAGAATTTTTTTTCATTATCAGCATATTAAACACCCACGGCTAGGACTATCCTCAAAGGGCCAGTTTTTACTGTTCCATTTTAGATATTTCCCTGGACGGTTGAAATCCTTCTTGTTTAGCAATAAACACCGATATCACATAGAACAGCCGAGACAGATTTCACCTAACAATCCGTGACGGAATCCAGTCGAATGTCAAGAAAAACATGTCGCATGCTATACGAGGACTCGGCTTCCTGAAACTCTAGAATGGTGTCCAAAGTCTAATCAATCCAATCAGATAAACACTGAATGACAATCGATGAATTACCAAGCCTCATGAAGTGACCGCAAGAATTTTCGTTTCTCTCATATTGGTACTCCATCCAATATTTCTATCGTTTACTCTTTTTCATTCCACACCTCTGAGATGATTATCGAAACCCATCAATATGTCCTCGTTTGCCCTTTGTTCTCTTCACATTGTCACTACTGAACTCGAATCGAATGATCACTCAGTTTGCCGATGACCCCGAATTGAAATCGCTCGCTGTTAACGCCCATTTTTTTTTTGACGACCCCCCAAGCACTTTATTATAATTCTTGTTTATCCCCTTACCCCCTCCCACTCTTTGTTGTGAGAAGTACACTGAAAGCAAGCCTACGGAGAGATCGCGAAATCTAATGGTCACGACATGCACCAGAAGTGGAAAGTTCTGCCGCCACGGAAAACTCCTGCAAGTCGCTCTTCCTTATCCAAGTCAACGGTAGGAAGCCGCTGAATGTGAGCAAAACGATCTGTGAGGTTGACGATTCGTCAATTCACAATCAATAGTGGCGTCCCGAACGTTGAACGTAGCAGTTCCAAACAGCCTAGTTGGCTTTTTGTGTGTTTCACAGATAGCTATTCCGGCACTCGTCCCGTGGTCTGTTGTCACAGATTCACCTGCTGAGGCGGAGATCCGCAAGGAAATCCAAGCCTTAGGATGTCACAAAGCGTTGGGCTCCGATGGTTTTTCCCAGCCCTTCTTAAAGATTAGTTCACTTCGGTTCAATCATCAACCTCACACTTCTGCGTCCTGGTTTCGGTTGCCACCTCCCAACATCTTCGAATAAAGGTCAAAATAAACAAAACGACAGAGTAAAAACAGCCGGAAAAGTAATAAGCAGGTAAACATGGCCACAACAGCGAGCCATGTCCCGTACTAGTTACAATCATCTGATAGACGGGTCTCGTGGACCCCAACCTCGAAGTCTGACACGTCCTACTTGGCCAAGTCCATTGGTCAAGGTTTTCACATCCTTTTGTCATGTGATGGATTAACCACCTCGGCCTGCCTTCCAATCATTAACTACCTCGGAGAAAGGCATCTAACGACAAATTTTATCGGTGGGCATGCGTAACACATGCCTCAGCCACCTCAACCTGTTTAGATTCAGTATCTATTTCAAATACTGCCTCCATATGTTTTAAACTGCCAGTGAAACCGTCGTAACTTCAAGTGAATCTTACGTAACTTCAAATGAAGCTCAAATGGTATCGCTCTGCAAACACAGACATGAATGGCTTGACAATGGTCACTTGTCACCTGCCCTCGAAATCTCTCTACCCCGTGATCGCCGACATCTTGATGGTAACTGGTGAGCTGAATTCTCGTTGATACATGCAATAGTATGTGCAGGGGTCTACAGGGGGAGAGGTGACCACTGATTCGACCGCGTGATTGAAGGGCAAAGAGCCAGGGACAAATTGAGACGACCAACAAAGCGGCGGCGTTTGTTGACCTTAACTCTGTGTGTGTGCGTGCGTATGTGTGTGTAGCCTAATAAAACTGAGCCAATTCATAGACGTGACTAAGCTGCGTTCTGTATAGAGCCTGGTCGCTCGTGAAATGACCAGTTGATTTTAACGAAGATGAGTTTGACAACGAGACGCACATTTCATACACCTGATACCAAGTCACGTGTCTTGAATGCGTATGAAGCTGGGGGGCGACTGGTGTTCGTTAGCTGAAGCAGTGGACGTCAAGAGGAAAACAGCAATGACATGGATTACGAGAAACAACGCAGCATTTTTCATTTTTACTCATAGCGGGAAACGTTTCAAACGTTTGTCTAATCATGAAGCAGAAGAGCTAATTTCCTGGTTTGAAGCAGAGCCCACACTAACGCTGTCAGCACTGCAACTCCGATTAAAGATTGAGTATGAAAGGGATGTTTCTAATAACACGGTCAGCAACTATCTTAATGGACAGCTGATAACGCTTAAGAAAGTTCGTCAGATATCCGTAACGATGAATCTGTTGCAGGTATGTCTGTAAAATTCTTCTAACATTCGTTGGCATAGTTACGTAGAACAGCTGCAGTGGTACGAGGCACACAATCACGAGATCATGTGGATAGACGAGAGCAACTTTAATCTGCACTGTTCGCGAAAATTTGGTAGAGCCCCAAGGGGGATAAGGGCACGAATACCAGTGGCAAGCAGCCGCGGTAAGAATCTACACATGATAGGTGTGCGGTGAGTGCCAAAGGTCCAATTGATCTGACCAACAAAAGAAGATCGTACACCGCAGTGTGTCCACAGTTATCGAACGGTCTTGTGGGTCGCCTTTTCGATCACAGAGAGAAGTCGTTTGTCATTGTCTATGACAATGCACCTTGTCATTCCAGATTGGAGAATTTGGCGGCAATCGAGAGAGTGAACATTTTCAGACTTGCACCGTATTCACCCGCCCTTAATCCGATTGAAATGATATGGAGTGTGCTGAAACAATCTATCAAGGCTGAAATCAGAAAGGCGCACACGCGGATAATTGCTGGAGATCCTGAGGGGTGCATGAGCCAACAAGAATGGCGAATGACCTCCTTGGAGAAAATAGCCACGAGCGCTACATCTAACATCACGCGTGCACACTACTTGAATGCAGCACAGCACGTCCGCACCCATTACGCTGATGTTGAACAATTGATTGGTTTGTAATAAAAGTTGATTTTCAAAACTGAGCGATGGTTCTTTTGCACTTGAGCATATAAGAGGGAATCAAACCCTATGTGACAAAGAAACGAAATCTCTATTGTATTTCTGTGTTTCCAATTCCATTTCACCGTTCGCCGCCGCAAACTAAGCATTTAAATATTCGTATACGCATGATGAGAATAACAAAGTAAGACTAAACAACCGGTATGTAAGTTTAAGTCTAGAAGTAGCCGTCAGACCGCGAGTATGATCGCTCAGATTTTGCACAGACCAGGGTTGAGAAAAACTAATCGGTTTTCCTGTTTGGCAAATTATTCACTAGTCAACCCCAACCTCCTACTACCGAAATTTATCTCAGGATTATTTGTGGACCGACGTGAATGAGTATATCGAACACAGAATGGAGAGATGTCAGTGTGAAAAGTTTATCAAACGTAATCCTCAATAAGCCCTGAGTTTAGTGGGGAATTCATGGACTAAGACTACCTACTGCTGCGTTGCCAATGCACTACGAGAAGTGCTCGGATAAAATGTGTTCACTTAAGGAAAGTCCTATTGCTAAACATGAGATTGCGGTCATTGACTGTTACAAGAAATGAGTGTGAAAGAAACAGTCTGCAATCCGGGGTTTCATAACTTAAGACGAAATCACAGAAGAGGACGGAGTGATTGCATTCGACTAAATGGCATTAGGAATTAATACAAATTCCGGTAGTATAAACGAGTTTCTATTTGAAATAATTTCATTATGTGCGAGGAAATGAGACTTTATTTTGTCTTTCTGGATTTCTATCCGCAAAAATATAGGACATTCTCAAAATTAAGCCCTCGTGGATTTTTGGGTAAAACGGTAGTACAGGACTGGGTCCTGTTTTTGGAGAAAAACGGTAGTTATTGTCTCATGTCTACCCATTGTATCTCCCAATAACACTGTATAAATTTCAGGTTGACGGTCATTGAAAGAGATTTGCAAAATGCTAACACCTTGCATCACTTGGCCTCTTTCAGTAATAACCGAATGAATGAAAGATGTTTCTTGTTCGCCACGTTGTTTATTCTCAATCCAGTTTTCCTCTTGACGTCCAGTGCTTCAGCTAACAAACACCAGTCGCCTCCAGCTTCATACGCATTCAAGACACGTGACTTGGTATCAGGCGTATGAAATGTGCGTCTCGTTGTCAAACTCATCTTCGTTAAAATCAACTGGTCATTTCACGAGCGACCAGGCTCTATACAGAACGCAGCTTAGTCACGTCTATGAATTGGCTCAGTTTTATTAGGCTACACACACATACGCACGCACACACACAGAGTTAAGGTCAACAAACGCCGCCGCTTTGTTGGTCGTCTCAATTTGTCCCTGGTTCTTTGCCCTTCAATCACGCGGTCGAATCAGTGGTCACCTCTCCCCCTGTAGACCCCTGCACATACTATTGCATGTATCAACGAGAATTCAGCTCACCAGTTACCATCAAGATGTCGGCGATCACGGGGTAGAGAGATTTCGAGGGCAGGTGACAAGTGACCATTGTCAAGCCATTCATGTCTGTGTTTGCAGAGCGATACCATTTGAGCTTCACCTGAAGTGTGAAAGTTATACTTCCCAACACCCTTCGACTAACTTTTGCATTGCTGATACGGTGTTCATACCAGATGCGGTCAGTGCTCCGGATACATCAGTGGACAGACAGGGAAAGCCACCGAGCATCCTTACATGCATGTCTTGCAGTGATTCTTTGATATTATTCCAATGGAATTGTGCCGGGATGTCTGCTTACTCTATATCCAATCACGTATATATTTCAATAACCCGCAAATACTGCTTCCAAAGCGATTGGCTCTGTTTGCACTTTTTACATCTTCCTGATTCAATTTCGAACACTGGTTCGCAATGGCACCCGGTCAACTACTCACCCACTGTCACACTATCTCCATCCTCCAGGTCGCTTTTTGATACTTTTTAAATATTGGTCAAACTTTAACCCAAACTACGGTAAATGATCTCTTATCACTTATATTACTGTTGCATGCACGTTTTGTCTCTCCGTCCTGCTTATCGACATTTGGGTTCTGTTTTTTCCATCGATGGACCTTGAAACAGTTGAACCGTTAAATAAGAAGGTAATTCATTGAACGTTCACTTTAGAACCTTACACATTGGACTAGGATTTTAGTTCGTGATAACCCGCCCTTTATGACTCGCTAACTGGGTTTATAAAGAAACAACAGGGAAGAAAATCTGAGTTGTACCTTATGGGAAAAAGGATTCCTGGGAGCGTTAAAGAAAACTAGTGAGACGTGTAGCGTTTCAACAACGGAGGTAGTCGCACTCAAAAGCAGATGGCATTGTAAAATACTCGCATTTTATGCTAACTACATGTCGTGTAAGTTTGCTTGTTTATTGACCTTGTTTCGTTTACGTACTTTACATTGTACCATTTCAGGTCATGTACCTTCATTAGTAGTCAAGTAAAGCGTAACATTCCCATCACCGAATCTCATTCGTTCTGATAAAGCTATCATCATCGGTTGCGAACCGTACGTATCATTACAATATCATCAAAGACTTACGACACGCATTTTGTAAATTTCATTTGCTTCATAAACGGCTTTATCCCAAGCTTCCCGGCTATCTACTTTGGATAAGTCCAGTTGGTAGTACCTACAAGAAGGGAAATAAAGAACTAGTGTGTACACTTACATTGTAGGCCAACCGAAAGCCATACAATCCTCCTAGAAATGAGGATTAAAAATTGGAATAATGGAGTAAAACGACTCACGTTCACTGTATATGGTGCGGCAAAGTCGAAAATCACACCGGCTGAGTTTGTAATACCTATGTGACCGATAAACGGTAAAACCCAGCTACGGTAAGAAAGGTAAAAAGTGGGTTATGGCTGCCTGAACAAATGAGAAACTTACGTTAGAATTGGAATGGGTGTCCAAACCAACGAATAAGGGAAGCGATGCCATGCAGACGCGACGGTAGCCTCCAAGCCGTTAGAGCGTACCTCGGTTGAACCAGTTAAATCAATTCGATCTGACCTGGAAGGCATAGTCTCCATTGAATGTGGGCGAAAACCAAATAAAGGATCTTCAGTCCTCCAATTACCGGCAGGATCGAATGCGCAATTACCGCTATTGACAATTGACGTAAAAAAATTTTAATCCAGGAATACAAACATGATTACAGCATATACATGTCTATGTCAATTTAAAAACCGAAGTGTATACCGCAGGCAGCAGAAGAGACCGTCGGCAGTCACAGCTGTTTCCGTAAGGAGAATGAGCAACATGCTCCATAAGTGAAACCTTTTATTTAATGGGTTTTAAGCCGACCGGGATTTAACCTGCTCCTCTGGTGGTTTAGAGCTATATTAACCGGCCATGTTGCAGGTAGGTCCTAATATGAACGAGTAATTTCACCCATATCTTAAAATCCCAAAATCGTGATGATGCAAATGAGGCTCCTTCTCTTCAGCAGGAACTGTTTTATTATATATATATATATATATATATATATATATATATATATATATATATACTTTTTAGTTTTATGCGGCTAGCTCCTGCGAGAGGATGAGCCGACATCATGGAAGTCCCGAATAGCACCTGTCCATGAACGACGATCTGAGGTGAGATCTGAGCACACGGAAATCCAGTTCTGCCTTCAGTTGCCATTGCTGCAGACAGACTGGAGTCCTAATTGCTCAAAGTCCGATTTGACAGTACTGACCCATTTTCAGCTGACCTCCAAGGCGACAGCGCCATCCTGGACATGAAACAGGAGAGACCCATTGTCTGGACGTCGTAGGACATATCCAAACCAGTACAGTAGTCGGCGTTGGAAGAACACTGACAACTCTTCGATATTGAAGCAGTGTTGCTTTACTGCGTCGTTTGGATGCGTATTGTACCAAGACATTTTGAAAATCCGTAAGGAACATCAATGACCAAACAGTTCATGATACCCTCGACGTGTAGTGGTTCCGTTTCGCAGCCGCAGGTTTGTGCTGGTCTGATTGCCGCCCGAAAGACGCGGACTTTGGTCCGGAGACTGATTTCACTACGCTCCCAGAGTGTATTCCTGTCGAAAAGTTAAAAACAAAAAAAAACTTTCTTTAAAGCAAGACAACAATCCAACTCGAGTGTGCCAGGCCGGATTGAATAATCAATATTCAATAATTTATCTGAACACTCAAGGCGGAACCCCTTTTGCCGATCGAGCAGTCATCTAAAGTCCGACGCAAATCGGGTCAACGGATCAATGATCAATCCGGCAAATGTTTTTAGCAACCTAATCGGCCTAACAAGGCTCGAATCTAACTGGACGCTCGGGTTCGGGAACGTCCGATTTTCGCTTTAAATATCACAGTAATTTCTGTACAGACACGTTTTGCTTTGGCGAGCTGAATTGTTGTCTTCTGGTTTTCCATAGCGGGCTGGAGCGATTGAAGGTGCAAGTTGGGATCGTGTGCGCAGTTTTCCACACAGGCCGTGAAAAGGACGCGTGGGTCATAACAATTCCGAAGCTGAAGAGACTCAATCCTGACGTTTTTATTGCGCAACTTGACTTTGCTTTTTCAATTGGCCGTTTAGGAGGATCCCGTAGCCCAGATATTTGGACGCTGCGACATGCTTGAGTTGTTCGTCGTTGACGAATATCGGTTGTGTGGATTGGGAAGCGCATGGGGAAAAGATCTCAGTCTCCGACTTATCGATCGCTAGTTCTCTGGCTTTTGTGAATTATTCTACGTGATTCAGAATCGATTTTAAAGCGGTCGGGCTGTCTCCAAGTATGCCGATGTCGTCCACGAATTCCAAATCGGCGAGGAAAGCATCAGTACCTAGTTGGATGCCAGTGATACCGGTGAGCACTTGATGCATTATCCAATCGATGGTGTAGTTGGACAGCACTGCCTGACACTAGAACGGAGGGATTCACCCTTGGATTCTTCTCCGTAGATGCGTATTCTCGCAAACGTACTTGATAAGTATCATCTCATGAGGCTAAGAAGCTTCTGGAGCATTCCATCCACTTGTAGTATAGTCCATAGCGATTCTCCGTCGACTGAGTCAAAGGCGGTTCGAAAATTAATACAACAAGTTATAGTTGGTTACCCAAACCGATGCTCTATTACTACAATGAGGGCGAATATTTGATTTACGCATCCTCTACCACGGCATCAACCTTCTTCATGGAGGCGTGTGCGCGCGTCCCGCGCCGCTAAGAAGCGGTTCAACGAAAGCACGAAGAACATTTTGGCGGCCACGTTGATCAGATTTCTCCTACGGTAGTCTGCACACACAGCCCTTATTCTGGTCCGACAGAAAGTGACAACACGATCGACACTGTTCACGGTTCGCTGCCATATCCTTTAGTGTCTCCAGCCAACTGGTAGACAGATCTTTTGGACTCTAACCACGAAGACGTGAAGCACCTACTTTTTCTAAGTCTCCCGTACATTTTCTCATTCCTCGCTGCCACGTAATCTGCTGACCTCCACGTGGTTTTTTCCACTCCTGAGAAGGAACGGAGAATAGGACACGGTACGGTAGACGTGTGTTTGCCATACGTAACACGTACCCCAACCAACGAAGTCTGCTAAGCTGGATACGCTGTGACAAAACATTCTCCGAATTAATACCCAATACTCGCTTTCTGACCTCGGCATTGCTCACTCGGCTATTTCACCCAATCCTAGCGATACTACATAAACGCCATGCAAACTCTCCTCTCGTTCTATGGTTTCATTTTATGCGTTGTAATTACGTTGCTGTTTTTTTGCGTTTCAGCCCATGTACGCTTTTTACTAGTTGAGTAAAGTGTTACATTCTGAATCGGTGTCCCGAAGTCTTTTGCATTCCATGCGTACGTAATCGGTAACTTACGTTACAATTTACTCAACTAGTAAAGAAAAGAAACAAACAAACAAATGGATCGTTATCTGCGCCCGGATAAACTTGACACTGACGTGAACGCTCCCGATGCATCCAAACAGTGGACATACTGGCTGCGGACCTTCAGTGCGTTTCTGAAACGAGTGCAATCCGAAGAAGCCGGCAAACTCGACAATCTCGTTAATTTTCTCTCTTCAAACGTTTACGAGCATGTTTCTGAACGTCAGACTTTTGACAGTGCTGTTTCAACCCTCCAGTCCCTGTATATCCGCCCCAGTAATGTCGTTTTTGCCCGTTATCTATTTACTACATGCAAACAAGAGATTGGGCAGAGCATAGACCAGTTCTTCCAGAACATCAAAACACTCGCAAAGTACTGTGACTTTCGTCCTGTATCTGCTGAAGAATATCGTGACGATGCCGACCGTGATGCATTCATTACCGGTCTTGAATCCAACTCCATTCGAACAAGACTATTAGAAAAGTCTACCTTAAATTTTCAAACGGCCTATGATATGGCTAGAGCATTAGAGGCTGCTCAGAAGCAACCCCAGTCCCATGCAACTGAGAGTGCTCCGTTCTTCTTCTACTCCAATGTGCTCTCCACCAGCGACAAATCCAGTCAATCCAACGATCGAAACCGAACCGACTGTGTCCGTTGTTAACAAAGATAACTGCTATTTTGTGGTTATTCTAAGCATCCTCGTACAAAGTGCCCTGCCAAAGATGCCATCTGCAAGGCCTGTGGGAAAACAGGTCATTTCAAGCGTGTATGTCGTTCAAAACCGATTAACTTATCTGTTACCTCGGTTGTCCGTCCACTACTGTCCTCTGTTTTGACGGCTACCGCACCTTCTTGTCTGTGTCGCGCGACCACTCGAGTCTACGTGAATAATGTTGAACTTTAAGCACTCATAGACACTGGCAGTTCTGACAGTTACATTTCGCAGTCTGCTGTAGACTCCCATCGGCGGGAGGTCCGACCATGCGACTCTCGAATAACAATGGCCTCTACGTCTCTGTCGTTTGCCATTACAAAATATTGCTTGGCAAATATCCGCTACCAAAGCGTTGCGTATGACAATTTTAGACTCTCTGTCATGAGTAACCTCTGCGCTAATATTCTACTTGGTCATGATTTTCTAGGGTCACATGACAAGGTGGAAATACCATTCGGAGGCAAACACGGTACGTTTTTTCTGTGCGGTCTGGATGCCGCCAAGGTACAGCCTCCTCCTTTATTTGCCCACCTATCGCCTGATTGCAGACCCATCGCTACAAAGTCTCGCAGACATTCTGCTGAGGACAAATACTTCATACGGGCTGAGGTCCAGCGTCTCCTAAATGATGGCATCATCGAACCGTCCAACTCCTCTTGGAGAGCACAAGTTCTTGTAACTAAGAACGCGACCCACAAGAAAAGTTTGGTTGTGGATTACAGCCAGACTATCAATCGCTTCATTCAGTTAGATGCCTATCCGCTACCTCGAATCGACAAACTGGTTGAGGCTATATCTCGTTATTCAATATACAGCACCCTGGATCTAAAGAATGCATATTATCAGATTCCCATCGCGGAGCACGAGGCCATATACTGCATTTGAAGCATGTGGTGCTCTATCAATTTAGGCGTATACCGTTTGGGGTAACCAACGGAGTTGCCTGCTTTCAACGCACCATTGACGAAATATTGAAGGTTGAAGGTGTCATACATACATTTGCCTACATAGACAACGTGACAGTATGCGGCGTGACCAAGGAAGACCACGATCGAAACCTTGAGCGTTTCCTGAAGTCCGCCGCGAAATACGGCATAACATTCAATACGGCCAAAACTGTGACTGCCACAAACAAAATCCAACTTTTGGGTTACTTGATATCGCAAGGAGAAGTAAGACCTGATCCTGACCGGATGAAACCTTTGCGCGAGATCCCACCGCCAAACGATATGAAGTCCCTGTGTCGTGTCATTGGCATGTTTTCCTACTATTCGCAGTGGATACCATCGTTCTCTGATAAGATCAATCCACTTGTGAAAAACACAACTTTTCCTCTGCCAGAAAATGTGAGACGGCCTTCGAACTCCTCAAAAAGACAACAGAAAGCGCTATGGCTGTGACAGTGGACCAAAGTGTCCCGTTAGTGGTTGAAACGGATGCTTCGGACGTCGCAATAGCCGCCCCACTGAGCCAGAATAATCGCCCTGTAGCCTTCTTCTCTCGTACCCTAACAGCCAACGAATGGCATTACTCTGCTATCGAAAAAGAAGCATGTGCAATTGTCGAGGCCCTTCGTAAGTGGCGACATTATCTCCTAGGACGCCACTTAAAACTTATTACTGACCAGCGGTCTGTGGCCTTTATGTACGACGGAAGACAAGCAAGCAAGATCAAAAATGATAAGATTCAACGATGGAGACTCGAACTATCCGCGTATTGTTATGACATAATTTACAGACCCGGAAAGGGCAGTGCAGTTGCTGATACGCTATCTCGCAACATATGTGGTACTCTTTTTGGTGCGGCTCAGTTAAGAGAACTGCACGATTCGTTGTACCATCCCGGAGTTTCCCGAATGGCCCACTTTGTACGATCTAAAAATTTGCCCTATTCGATTGAAGAGATTAAACACATGATCTCGCGATGCAGCGTTTGTGCGGAAATAAAGCCACGATTCTATAAACCTCCCATCGGTCGTCTTATCAAAGCAACACAACCGTTCGAAAGACTGAGCATTGACTTCAAAGGCCCTCTGCCTTCGACAGCTCGCAATCGATATATGCTGACTATCGTTGATGACTACTCGCGTTTTCCCTTCGCGTTACCTTGTGCGGATATGCACTCATCTACCGTTATCGACTGCCTATGCCAACTTTTCACCATATTCGGCATGCCGGCATACATACACTCTGATCGAGGAACGAGTTTAATGTCGACTGAGTTGTCTGAGTTCCTGCATAATAACGGCGTGGCTCTCAGTCATACGACTGCAAGGAAATGGACAGGTGGAACGCCTGAATAACACGCTTTGGAAAGCGATCACTCTCGCTCTAAAAACCAAAGGTCTACATATCTCGCAATGGGAGACCGTTCTCCTAGATGCTTTGCATTCTATCCGCTCACTGCTGTGTACAGCAACGAATTGCACTCCGCATGAAAGGCTATTTAGCTATTCCCGACGATCAACTAACGGTACTTCATTGCCAACATGGCTTACAGTACCAGGCCCCGTAATTCTCAAACGCCCGCGTTAAACTGCCTAGTGGCAAGGAAGAAAATGTTTCTGTACGACGATTGGCTCCGACAGGCGATTTTCTAGTGCCAGAATCAGAACTGAGATATCGGAATTTCCCCCTGGTACACCACAAACAAATCCGCATTCAATAAGTGATGCGATGGAACATGATACTAAAGATCTACCCATAATCCCATCTACACCCAACACTCCTACTCCCGACACAGTTTAAGACATTCTTACCCGACAACAGAGAACTCACCCGTATAATTTACGCAACAGAGAAGCCTGAGTAAGTCATTTTCCTCTCCTTACAGTGGCCCCATTCCTACATACTACAACTGGTTGTTTTTCCTTGGTGAGGGTGAGTGCCATGCAAACTCCCCTCTCGTTCTGTGGTTTCATTTTATGCGTTGTAATTACGTTGCTGTTTTTTTGCGTTTCAGACCATGTACACTTCTTACTAGTTGAGTAAAGTGTTACATTCTAAATCGGTGTTCCGAAGTCTTTTGCATTCAGTACGTACGTAATCGGTGACTGATATTACAATGAACATCGGTGGTCGAAAGCCTTAAGACGACGAATACCCTCAGCACTCAGACTCCAAGTTTCGCAACCATACAACAAAACTGAACACACTGCAGCACAGTATACACGACCTTTCAACTTCAGTAGAATATTAGGTCGCCGCCACAAGTGCTTTAATCCAGCGTACGCCTCTACTACTGTGCTCCCATCCGTCGTCACGCTGCTCCAGAGGTAGGTGAAGTGATCGACAACTGCCAGCACCTTCCCACCGAGCATCAAGCTCGGAATCGTTGACATCCAGTCTTGTAACATCACTTTGCACTTTGAAGGTGCAAAGCACATGCCGAATGGAGCTACAGCTCTTGAGAGTCTATCTAGTGCACGTTTAGCATGTTCCGTGGATTCGAACAAGCAGACAAGGTCGTGCGCGTAATCTAGGTCACATAGCTTCCCACTATTTCCTAGTTCGACGCCTATATCCTGAAGATTTTGCAGCGCACTCTCCATTATTTCGTCCATGACGAAGTTGAAAAGGAATGGAGACATGGGACATCCCTGTCGAACACCACTGGTCGTTTCGAACCGACCGGATAGTTCACCGTAAACTCTAACGCGGCCAGAAGTATAAGAATACAATGATCTCAGTAGGCTCACGAACTTCTGGGGCATACCTTTTCGATGAAGAGCACTGAAAAGAGATGTTCGATCAACTGAATCGAAGGCGCCTTTCAGGTCTAAGAAAACCATTATTGTCGGTCGGCGGTGCGTGTGACGTGTTTCAAGTAGTCGGTGAAGAGTAAAAATCTGGTCGACGCATCCTCGACCTGGGCGGAATCCAGCCTGCTGTTCGCGGGCATTCCTCTCGCGAGCTGGTGTAAGACGGTGCAGCAAAATCGAGGCTAATACTTTGGTGATGATTCCATACGGAGATGAAATAGCTGCACAGTGAACCGTGGTTTAAAATGGTGAGCTAAGCCCCCTTACCACAGAGTGAATCATTTGTTAACTACCTGATTTCCAAACCTCTGTCAGAACAGATGTTGAATCATGGTTTGCCTTTCAGAAAAGTAATTAGCATACAGTAGTAGGAGCTAAAAACGCATGGATTACAGAACTATCTGGACAACGATTGACTGTAGCTAGAAAAGCCCACTGTAAACTGACTGGAAATTAACTACAGCCAACCTGCTTCTTGAAGTTTTCGAAAACGTTAACCAAGCTTAAACACAAATATTTACAGACCTTCGGAGATATCGTCTTTTCAAAAAATAGCTGACCAGCTGGTAAAAGTGGGGTCGAAATGCGTCCAAATTCAGGGTCATTGTTTGATTAATTCACCGTTTAACAACCAATGATTGGTTGATCTGAAGTCAGGGAACCAGGTCGACTGCGTTAGCTTAACCTCTGCCCAATGTGTGGTGTTTGTGTCACTGATACCTTTTGTTGCACACAATGGCACACCTAGTGTAGCTGTCTACCTACAGCGGCGAGTATCCGCGGTTACATTACGCAGAAAGTGATCTCAATTAAACAGTGCTTATAAATACCGACGGACATTTCTTATACTCTTTAATTTCAAGGTCTGCAAACAATAGTAGTATTTCGGAACATACGCTTGATGGACGTGGTGGTGATTACTGGAGATTTCAAAGCTCAAGTTGGCCAATTGGGAGATTTCGAAAGGCATATCAGAAACTCGTTTGCTATCCAGGTCGATCGCACTGACAACGATAATCGACTTATCCAGCTGTGCTCTGACCACAGATTGTTTTCTGGGGAAAAAGGAAGCAGTATAAACTCATACAGCGTCCTCCTACGACTTCACAACGTTGGACTCAGACTGGCCACAACGTTATTCGTTAAAGCTTGCGTGCATCAATCGAAGATTGTGCATTTTGGTTTACGCCTACGGAATTCGATCACGCCTCCGTACATGCTTGCTTTCGTTTACGTCTGGTCTGTGGTCACGCCAACATAAAAGCCACCTGTCGCGCACAGCTACTTCTAGACCATAACCGACGGTATGCCTTAAATGTGGAGCTCTCTACACGGTCATCAATGCAACCAATTAACCAGGACTCAGAAAACAGCCGGCAACAGACAACGGAAGGCATACACGCCACTAACCATGCCACAAAAGAATCCGGTTCAGGTATGCCCCACAAACGACGAACATCTTCGACTCACTGATTCACTCTCAGGGACGTCATCTGGATCTTTGGGTGGAGCACTTCAAGGAACAGTTAAGTCAGCCTAGTTCTATAGTGGCCCTTCCGAATATACTTGCCAGAGACGATGCAGGTAGATAGCGCTCCTCCATCAGAAATGGTTATGCGGGAGATAGGTTACTAGAAAAGGTAAAAAAGCTACTGGACCGGATGGATTGTCTCCATCTTTCTTCAAGAACGGAGGCGAAGCTTTGATTTCGGAGTTAACGAAACCCCTCGGAATAAGCTCGGATAGTGAACATATTCTAAAAGACTGGTGTGAATCGGTGGTTGTGCTGATCTACAAGAAAGGTGGCAGATCCTCTTGTGAAAACCATAGAAATTAGCTTGGTGAGTATTGCGTCCAAACTGCTCACTGGGTTTATTCTCCACCAATTATCCAGCGCCCATGAAAGATGTACCTGTGTTCATCAGGCCGTTTTAGACTTCATCGGGTTCGTACCGACCACATCGTTATCCGTCCACAAATCATAGAATACAGGCACACCCTTCATAGACCCACAATCTGTCTTTCTTAATCTGAAAGTGGCGTTCGATTCAGTAGAACGCACAGTTCTCTGGCACTGCCTCTCATTGAGGGATGTGCTGGAGAAATTCATTTCTGTTCTCCTATGCTTGTAGGCAAACAGCTGAAGCCGAATTCCTGCTTACGGCGATCTTTCACCCAAGTTCATCACGGAAAGTGGTGTTCGTCGGGGTTACCTCCTTTCGCCCTTCCTCTTCAACTTCGAAATTCAATTGATTCTTGAGATAGCCCCATCCTTGTGTGAGAATAGTGACATCGATCTTTGCTCAGGCAGTAAACTGTCTGAATTGGAATACGTGGACGATATTGTTCTTCTAAGTGAACATACAGGTAAGTTGCAAGCTCTTTTAGATAGCCTATACAACAGTGTGGCAATGTTCGAGATGCGTTTTGCATCTTTAAAGTGCAAAATGCTGCTGCAGCACTGGGTTGGCTCTACAACAAACTTCTTCTTGACAGGGAAAGCTCTAGCTGAAGTAAATACGCTTTCTTACCTGGGCAGTTACATCTCACCAGGTGGACAGATATCGGATGAAGGTCCATCGCATACACAGAAGGCGCGTTTGGCTTTTACCAACCTTACCCATTTGTGGTGTCGGTGTGATATTCGACTCTCTCTCAAGGATCGAGTGTACAACGCTGTGGTTAGGTCCGTTCTTTCATACGGCTCAGAAACATGGCCGTTAAAGGTAGTAGGCAGTCGAAGACTGTCAGTGTTCGAGTATCGATATCTCCGTAGGACTGCTCAAGTATGGTGGGAACACTGTATCAACAATGCTCAGGTTTGGAGCTCAATTAACACACCGGACTCTCGCAACGGTTCATGGTCAAATAGTGCTGCATATAATTCTCTTTCTTGTAACTCATGTTCTCAAGCCTCATCAGCCTCAATCTCGGCCCCTTTAGCGTCGATACACCCACACACACCGGTCAGCAGGCGTGCCTAGCCCTCACAATAGACTCTTGGAAGATTGATGTGTGCTGCGTAAGTGAAACGCGTATCCAAGACTCGAGCAGTGTGATTCAACTAACTGCTCCAGGTATCTCAATGAGGTATTTTCTGCGCACTTCAGAAGATGAAGCAGCTAGAGCTGTGGGTCGACGTGGTGTGGAAATATCCTTGACTGATAAGGCCGAAGCTGCCCTTTTAGACTTGATCCTGGTTAATAGTCGTTTGTGTGCTGTAAGACTCCAGGGATCAGTTGGCGTTTGAAAGGATAGTTGTGTTAAGCGCAGTTTGTTTGTGATCTCGGCATAAGCTCCAACAGACTTCAGCTCTGACATGTAGAAGGATGAGTTCTATGATGAATTCACCACTTCCGTTCGCACGAGCAAAGACTCAGACATTGTAGTACTAGCTGGTGATCTAAATGCACAAGTTGGCAAAATCAGTGCATCAGAAGCTTGTTCAGGTGGGCGTTTTGCCTTAACCGCTGAACCTATAGATAACGGGGATAGACTTCTCCAGTTTTGTGCAGACAATCGGTTATTCCTGTCTAGTACAAATTTCCGACAGGGCTCGCGTTGCATGATGACATGGAACTCTAACTTTACAGGAACTCTGGGCGAGATGAATCATACAGCGATATGCTACCGGTGCACAGTTCTGTCCAGAACTGTAAATCCTACTGGTCCACGTAAGTAGAGTCGGGCCATACATTGCTTTCAATGTGACTATCGCTCCAACTCCATGGCCATCGACGCAAACTGCAAACTCGGTTAGCTGTGCACGTTTGCCTGATGCAGAAGTTAGCGCATGAGCTTGGAACTAAGACGAACAGTAATGCCGATGAGCACTGGGCCAATACTAAACGGAAGATGTGCGCGGCGGCAGGTTTCGCCCGTGGTCCTAGATCGGATCTTCATCAAAGACACTGAATTTCGCGAAAGTCAATCAGTCCAACAGAGCAAAAACGTCAGCTTTTGAACTGTAAGGAGATAAATAACATAAGAAGAAAAATACAAAATGCCTTAAGAAGGATCGTGAAAATTGGTGGGTTTAAGTAGCCAAAGAAATGGAAAAAGCTACTACCTCAGGTAACAGTCTAAGACTGATCAAGCTTATTCGCGACACCGGTGGACGGCGAACCCCGGTCAGTGAAACGACGAGCGACAGGAATGGAGAGCCTATCATGGCAAACAACAAAGGCTGGACCGCTGGGCCGAATACTTCAAGGAGCAGTTTAGCTGGCCGTGCGCGAATGGAGTTACCGCAGGATATGTTTAATTCCGATGGTCACCAAGGTATTGGCCTCAATGTTGCTGCCCCGTCTGACACCCGCCCGGGAGAGGAACGCCCGCGAACAGCAGACAACATTCCGCCTAGGTCGAGGATGCATCAGACAAGGTTTTACTCTTCGCTAATTACTTGGAACGCGTAACACACACCAACACCCACACACACCGTTGACCAACAATAACGGTTTTCCTTGACCTGAAGGGCGCCTTCGATTCAGTTGACCGGACAGCGCTATACATTCAGTGATATTCACCGGAAAGGTATTCCACAGAATTTCGTGAATCTATTGAGATCATTGTACTTTCATACTTCTGGCCGCGTAAGGGTTTACGGTGAACTATCTAGTTCATTCGAAACGACCAGCAGTGTTTGGCAAGGATGTCCCATTTCGCTATTTCTGCTCAACTTTGTCATCCACGAGATAATGGCGAATGCCTTGCAAAATCTTCAGGATGTAGGTGTCGAGCTAGTAAGTAGCGCAGAGCTAAGTGACATGGACTACGCGGACGACCTTGTCTGTTTCTTTGAATGCACGGAACATACGCAACGTGAACTAGATAGACTCGGGGGAAGTTGCAGCGCCATTCTGCATGCGCTTTGCGCCTTCGAAGTGTAGAATGATTCTGCGAGACTGGGCGTGATTGGTTCCGAGCTTGGTGCTGGACGAGGAGGAACTAACACTTGTTTACCGCCTTAGTTACCACGGCAGCAACGTGACGACGGATGGAAACACAGTAGTAAAGGTGAGCACGCGTATATCCAAGGCTCGAGTGGCGTGCGCTGGACTGAAGTACTTGTGGCACCGACCTGATATTTAACTGAAGTTGAAAGGTCGTGTGCAATGTGGTGCGGTGCGGTAAGCCCAGTTTTGCTGTATGATTGCGGGGCATGAAGTCTGCGTGCGGAGGATATCCGTCTCCTTGAGGTTTTTGACCAACGATGTTTACGTAATATCTCTAACATTGGTTGGAATTTTTTATTACATGCTTGCGCATGAGTGCAGCGAAGGGAGTACATACCGCCATAGCCACGATGGTCTACTGCACTAGTAGGGATAACAGGTGACCAGACACTGAGACTTGGAGTGGAGAACCACATCAGGTCGGAACAGGTCGGATGTGGTAAATATCGGACGACAGTGGATTACTGTCTACCACAAAAAACGGCCATGTGAGCAATGCTGAGGTCAGAAATAGAGTATTGGGTACGAGCCTAGAGAATGTTCTATCACAGCGTATCCAGATTAGTAGACTTCGTTGGTTAGGGCACCTGTCACGTATGGTAAACACGTCTATCCTACCGTGCCTTGTTTTCCGTTCATCCTAGGGAGTGGAAGAAACCACGTGGAGGTCAACAGATGACTTGGGAGCAGGGAATGAGAAAGTGTACGGCGAACTTAGCAAAAATAGCTGCCTCACGCCTTCGTGGTTGGAGTCCAAAAGAGCCGTCAACCAGTTGGCTGGATGCACTGAAGGATATGGCAGCGAACCGTGAACAGTGGCGATCGTGCTGTCACTTTCTGTCGTTTGAACAGTTAAACTGTGCATTCCATTTGTTGGCTACTAGGGCGTTTCTTTCTCTTCTTACCCTTGTGGATGCACTCGCTGTCCACCTCGTATTTTCATTTTTTCTATTGCTACGTGCAACATGGCGAGAAAGGCAGTAACCTGTGGTGCTCGCTCTGCTATTAAAAGATGTAGATGCATATATTTACACCGGCTTAAGATTAATCAAGGTGTCAACGCAACAACGGCAATTACAAAACAGGGGAAGGGGCGTACAATACAGTAAAACAGACTAGGGAAGAGAGAAAAAAATGCCCGTCTTTTTTGCTTCCCATCATGCATTTTTTACTGTTCTTCGTTATTTTGTTTTTCGAAGTGACACTTGTGATTACGGGGCATAAGAATTCAAAATACAGACCGCGCAGCATTTGTGCCTCTGACTTCTATTATCAGCCATGTCCTTCAACGCCTCTAACCGATGATAATCCTCATCCCTTGAGTCCCAACCAAGGAGGCGGGAAGCACCAGCCGAAGCCAGTACTGATGCCAGATTTCTCATACCTCTATGTCAAGTCACGATCTGACCGCCGCATCGTTTCTCTCAGCCTTGCCCAGCACGTGCAAATAAAGCACGGAAAGGTATACGGTGAGCAGGCATTCATAAAACATGAGCAAGCCACCGGAGGCGGTGTACAGCGCACACTTCGCTAAGAAGGCGGCTATCTGTGCTTAGCACATGACGGCGCACCTCGACGTTACTCACTCGATGTTCCCACCAGATGCGAGAAATTCTTCGGAGACATCGATTGTCGAACAGAAAGACGCCGAGCATCCTCAACATGAAGTGGCCAGGTATCCCAACCGTAGGGTAAAACACTACTAACCGCGGCAACGTATACTCGTCTGTTAAGGGAGAGCCGGATATCACGGCGATCCCACAGTATTACGAAAGCTGCTCTGGCTCTCGCTATACGTGAACTGATCTCTTCCACAACACCCATCCAGTTGTTACCAAGCTCCCGAGGTACTTGAAGTCGTCAAACAACTCAAATTGATCACCACAAAGGGTGAATGCTGGCACAGGCTCCTACCAATCTTGTAAAAGCACTTTGCATTTGGGAGGCGCAAAGTGCATTCCATATCTGGATATCTTAATTGCAAAGCGGTCTAAAGCATGTTGCACTGCCTGTGCATTATCTCTCACTAAGGCGATTTCATCGGCATATTCCAAGTCGAAAACTCTGTTCCCTGGGATGAGTTCAACTCCACCGTTCGGAATACCAGACAGACAAAGTTGAAGTGAAATGGGGATATAGAGGAACCTTGTAGAACTCCACTGGAGACCACAAAAAGGGACGAAAGCTGGCCGCAGGCCCTAATCCGACCTGAGGTGTGACGATACAACTCTTTGAGGACTCGTACGTACTTCTCAGGTACTCCATTTGTCAACAAACAATTCTGTAGTCCGTTCCTGTCGATGGAGTCGAAGGCCACGCGAATGTCTAGGAACACGATGATTGTTGGCCTTTGGAAAGTGTGACAGTGCTCTAGCAGTTGTCGGAGGGTGAAGATTTGATCGATACACCCACGACCGGCTCGGAACCCAGCTTGCTCCTCGCGAGTCTGCATTTCACGCATTTGGTACAACCTGCGAAGTATGACAGACGCAAACAGCTTCGACGCTATTGGGATAAGGCTTACATCCTTAAGGTTAGCGCAGTTACTGTGCTAGCCCGTCTTAAAGACAAAGGACAACAACTGATTCCCCCCACAACGACAGAACCTGCTAAGAATTTCAAACCTCTGAGAACAAGACACAAAGTTCTCCGAAGAGCTGCCCTCCACCATCTTTAAATTAGGTTGGGGAATGCCATTGGAGTCCGGCGATCTGTGACGTCCTAAAGCCTAGATTTCTTCTCGGACCTCCGCCTCGGTAAGTGGATCTGTCGAAAAGTACCACTGGACGTGTCGGAAGAGCTGCAGGAGAGGCCGACAGTGAGGGCCAGCTAAACTGTGTCAAAAGATCTGTTGATGCCGGTGCGGTTTCTGACTCTTGTAAACCCTTAATAGTTGTTCCCATTCCCAAGCACCACTTCTGACATTTTTTCGAGGAGTTTCCGTCCCATCAGAACCACTTTCTTTGCATTCAAGCTGACCGAGCGTGCCGTCCTTAGCCGTTTTTCTCTTCCGTTGCTCCGAGCGACCCCTATCAGTTCATACACAAACCTAGCAGATGCACTCCGGACGACGTTGCTCCATTTATATAAGTCTGAGTAGTTCTGAGAAATCAATTCGTTGTGTCCTCCCTGACTGTTTCCTTGCTTTTGATTCGGTTCCTTCAGCTGTCCTTCTCCAAGAGCTGCAGGGGATTGACTGTCAAGCTTCTCTGTTTTCGTGGTTAAAAGACTACTTTCTAACAGAACCCAGCGTACCAACGTTGGTAAAACTTCGTCAAGTTCCTCAATAAAGAACTCTGGTGTTCTTCAGGGTGCCGTTCTTTCCCTCTACCTATCACTACGTAAATTAGCAACTAATCCACGGCTTATCCTGCACGGCGTTTTAGATATGCCGATGATGTAGTGCTTTGATAGTCCATCTCCAATGAACCCGATTTCACCTCTTTTCCTAAGAACTTATGAAATATCAAGAACCTTTCGTCCCTTTTGGCCTACGTCTCAACACTTTCACGTGCCTCGAGTGCATACTCATCCTCTCTCGAACTTTTTATCCCAATGAAGAATCGGCCATCAACTGATAAGTGAACTGAGTCTCCGTTCTCAGGGCTGACTCAGTCAAGTACTCAGGTGTTACCATAAGCATCGATTTATGGTGATCTACCCATATTCTGCTAAGCGTAAAGAAACGGCGTCGGCTGTTTTTTTCAAATCCGCAGACTAAGATAGTTTGGTGCCGAACAACCTGTCCACTTCCTCTGTCCACCAATGTGTTCTACCAGTCTTACCTGCATTGTAATCTTCCCTGGTCTTCTTAAGAAGGGTCTTCATCTGACTACACCGCGGTTTGGCTGTTATTAGTCGCTTCATTGATTCCCATGGCCTCTCTCATCAACAAAATTTGGTCTACACATTATTACCTGTGAGAAACTCGCTATAGAGATTATTGTGGACCCCACTCATCCTCTTTGCCATGACCTGTCTGTTTGTTACTCAAACCCTTTTACATGTTCTGAGTTTGGATCCATATGAAACGGGATATCCCGATCTGTAAAAATATTTGTCACAACTCTAAGATGCCGTATTTGAATATCGCAGAGGAACTTCACACCACCCTCAGCAATCGAACCTTATTCTAGCTTTCCCGTTTTTCTGCCCAATCTCCTGGAATGTTTTCAAATTGTCAGCTGAGAGTTGTTGACTTACAGAAGTCCTCAACACAACACAAACACAAAACACAACACAGCATAATGCAATATTTATTATCGTATTTCTATTGACTCCATCGTGTTTGTCAAGTGTGACCTGTTGGAAGTGATCTTACTTTGTGTCATTATCATCATACAGCGTTAAACAGCAGGGCAAGCCCCACTGACCACTGTCTTTCTCACCAAGTTGCACGTAGCAATAGAGAGAATGAATGTATAAGATGGACAGGTAGCGGACTTAAAAGGGTGGGAAAAGGAAAGACAGCCCTAATAGCCAACAAACAGAATACATAGTCTAACTGTTCAAACGCACGATAATCAATTATTCTGTTCCGACAGAAAATGACAACACGATCGCCACTGTTCACGGTTCGCTGCCATATCCTTCAGTGCATCCAGCCAACTGGTTGACGGCTCTTTTGGACTCCAACCACGAAGGCGTGAGGCAGCTATTTTTGCTAAGTTCGCCGTACACTTTCTCATTCCCTGCTCCCAAGTCATCTGTTGACCTCCACGTGGTTTCTTCCACTCCCTAGGATGAACGGAAAACAAGGCACGGTAGGATAGACGTGTTTACCATACGTGACAGGTGCCCTAACCAACGAAGTCTACTAATCTGGATACGCTGTGATAGAACATTCTCTAGGCTCGTACCCAATACTCTATTTCTGACCTCAGCATTGCTCACATGGCCGTTTTTTGTGGTAGACAGTAATCCACTGTCGTCCGATATTTACCACATCCGACCTGTTCCGACCTGATGTGGTTCTCCACTCCAAGTCTCAGTGTCTGGTCACCTGTTATCCCTACTAGTGCAGTAGACCATCGTGGCTATGGCGGTATGTAATCCCTTCACCAACCAATGTTAGAGATATTACGTAAACATCGTTGGTCAAAAACCTCAAGGAGACGGATATCCTCCGCACGCAGACTTCATGCCCCGCAATCATACAGCAAAACTGGGCTTACCGCACCGCACCACATTGCACACGACCTTTCAACTTCAGTTAAATATCAGGTCGGTGCCACAAGTACTTCAGTCTAGCGCACGCCACTCGAGCCTTGGATATACACGAGTTACAACTTGGTCGGCAGTACTATGGCAGGCCTAACCTGAAATATCCTGTACCACAGTTTCCAGAAGGACCTACGAAGAACATACGACTCTTCATAACATCATCAGTGCAAAAGCTGGACGACCTGACAGATAGCCGTCAAGTCCTGGAAGCTGAGTCGAACCGAGGTGATTATAGTCACTGAACTGAGTTATAACTCAGTTAAGTTTGATGATTTGTCACGTGATGATACACCCAACGGAAAACTAAGTCAAGCATTGCTTGGATCAAGGCGTTCCACTTAATCTCGAATTCATGCTAACGGGTGGTTTGTGACGAGGCGTGTGCGGGAAGATTCCCGCTGCCTCTACTACGAAGGATGACAAAAGACAACCGCGAGCGCAACTACCGGTGTACCGCAACACTGAAATCAATCCAAAGCAAATCAAATCATAGCGCAGTGGTTTTGAAGTTCAGTTCAGTTCAGTTTAGTTCAGTTCAGTTTGCACAGGACAGGTAATGGCCACGGCCAATCCAGCGTCCAGGATTCCTTCGGTGGTATGCACAACAGTTATGCACCCACCACTGCCGAGTGTATTTGATCGAATCCCCGCTAAAACTGAGAGGGAAACGGAAAACTTCATCGCACATCAACTGCGAGAGACATTATGCATCGTGAGCGTTCACTGAGACAGTATGCAATGAGGGAAAAAGTCTGCTAAAACATACTCCAGAAGGACCACAGTGCTATCCGTCATCTATCTAGTTGATATACTCAAGGCTCACTACAAGGGAAGATCTCGTACCACTTGCGATCTAGGGCACCTTTGAAGGATTGGACTGTTTGAAGATCTATCATTCCACCAGGCAGACCGTTCCAACTGTTCACAACCCTGTTGCTGAAGAAGTGCGATCTAGCCACCAACCTCGATCGGGCTTTTATCAACTTCTTTTCACGTCTCCTTGTTCTGGAGTCTACGGCCAATTGGAATAGACTACCTGGTCTAAGGCCAGAAAAGTCCTTCATTACTTTGAACGTTTCTGTGAGATCTCCTCGACGTCTCCTCCTTTCCAACGAGAAGAGACTTAGGTCACAGAGTCTCTGCTCGTAAGTCTTACCCCTCTGCCCTTCAACCATTCGTGTGGCGAGACTTTGGACTTTCTCTAGGCAGGCAGCGTCCTTTTTGTAGGAGGGTGACCAAGCCTGCATGCTACCTTCTAAGTGAGGTCGTACTATAGCCATGTAAATAGGTACGAATACCTTCGGCTTCCGGCAAGACAAGGCTGATCGCAGCCTAAAGAGCTTCCCACGAGCCCTATGCGCGGCAGCGTTGCACTGCTCGGACCATTTGAAGTCACTTTTCATGATGATCCCCAGGTCTTTAACCCTACTGGCTGCCTCTACGGTGAACAGCCCTTGATCATGAGCGACAGTTAGGCTCTCTATTGACCTTGACAACAAATGGCTCTTTTGGGCGTTTAGAGGTAAGTCCCATTTGTATGCCCAGTTCAGGACGGTACCTATTTCCCTGCCCAAGTCCGCCCTGCCCTTAGATCCAACAATCTTCACGTCATCCGCAAAAATAAAGCTGGGCGATTGAAGAGTGGATGCCAGGTCATTAATAAATAACAAGAATAGGACCGGGCCTAGGACGGATCCCTAAGGTACACCACTGGTGACGTTCACCAAACTGGAGCACCTGTCCCCCACTTTGACGTAAAACGTCCTGCGGGAGAAGAAGTCCTCCAGCCACCTAAATACTGGCCCACCTATGCGAACGTCTCCATCTTGCATAGCAAAAGACGATGATTTACGGAGTCCAAGGCCTTGCTAAAGTCGAGGTAGCATACCTCAACTTGCTAACCTTCGTCGAGTCGTCGAGTTACTTCATCTAAGAAGCTCAGGAGATTGGTCAGGCAAGATCTATTTTTCAGGAATCCATGCTGCGATGGACTTAACATGGAGTACTACACGGGTTTGAGGCTTTGAGCGCAACTGTACGGGCGGCCGATGCCGATGGCAGTGTTGTGACCTGGATCTTTCTGAGAAAATGAGCTTTTCCTGGCCACCACGTTGGATCTGCTTTCAGTCAGTCAGTCTTCAGGTAAAGGGCAGTGTGAAGTCACCCCGTATGGGCCTCATCCCATCGTACTCTATTGACTCGGCTGGATGTCGGTGCTCCGCCAATAAACCTTCAGGGCCTGGTCCGATTTCCTCTTGAATAGTGTCTTGGTTTCCTCTTCCACCACTTCGGTCGGTAGAGCGTTCCGGAGATTGGTCACCCTCCTTGACAATCGATAGGTGGCCGGTAAGCCGGTGGAATGCACCTTACGAAGCGTCAGGGTGTGTCCTCTGGTACAATCATTATTCCTGAGCGGGAATTCCGACTGTAGTTCCCGGACCAACTCACCGCGGATTATTCGCCTGGCATAGATGAGGTCACCTCGAAGCCGTCGATAGGCAATGGGAAACAACTCGGTGACTTCTAGGCGTTCCTCATAGTTGAACGCACGCAGTCCGGCCACGAGGCGTGTGACAGCACGTTGCACTCTTTCCAGTTTGGCTGCCTCCGCCGCCGTGCACGGGTAGACAGCCGGACCGCCATATTCCAAACGAGGACGTACATGTGAGACATAAAGCAGTCGGAAAGTGTCCCGGGGTAGAGGCCCAAATGAACGGCGGATGGGACCAAGTACCTTCCACTCTGATGCGCAGGCTCTCTCAGTGTGCGCTCTTGTCTTCAGCTTGTTGGTGACAACAACTCCGAGGTCCTTTTCTTCCTGCGTGTGACGGAGTACGAAACTCCCAAGGCGGTACCCGGAAGTATCGTTGGGGCCACCAATCCTCAAGCTTGCGCATTCGTCCACGTTTATCGGTAGACCCCAGGTGGTAAACCAATTGACGAGAGCCTGCAAATCCTTCCGTTTTATCTCGCGATCCCCTGCCGATCGAATGGTGCGCCAGATCTTTAGGCCATCGGCGTAGATAAGGCATTGGGATCGAATGGTCTGTGGTAGGTGGTTCGCAAACACTAGAAACAACAGGGGTCCTAGCACGGAGCCTAGCCGCACGCCACTGCCAACTGGATACCACGCGGACTGGGACTGTGCAACTCTCACGAAATAGGTTCTCCCGACCAAGAAATCCTCAATCCAGTGAAGCTTGGGCCCTGAGATACCGATGGCCCGGAGTTTCAGCAACAGCCGATTGTGAGGAACTTTGTCAAACGCCTTACTAATGTCCACGAAGATGACATCCGTGACATATCCCTCGGCCTTGGAGTTCGAACATCTTTCTCGGGCAGTAAACGGGTTTGACAAACATGACCTGTTCAGCCGGAAACCTTGCTGCTCTGCGCACAGCAGTTTACAGCTCTCCATATGTTCACGTATGCAAGCAGCCACCATGACCTTTCCAGCCACGGAAGTGAGGCTAACTGGGCGGTAGTTGGCCGAGGTGGATTTTGTCCCACCCTTGTACAGCGGAACAACAACTGCTTTTTTCCACTCCTGAGGTAGACTTCCAGTAGCCAACGATAAATTGAACAACCGCGTTAGTGGTGTAGTTGGCTGGTCCGCCAACTCCTCCAACATCAACGGATGCACGTCGGCCGGTCCCGGTGACTTATGGGTTTTGATGGATTTGAACATCTTATTCACTTCCGGCTCCCCAGAATCATACATAATGAACAGCGGCGAGCTATCCACCATCGGGATTGGCGCACCATCCTCCACAATAAACTGACAGGTAATGTTTGGCTAATGTCTCAGCCTTTCCGTCATCTGTTGCAACCATTTCGTCGTTGTTCACCAGCCCCGGGATACCTACCTTTACTCTGGTGCGGCGCTTTAAGTATGCAAACAGGCGTTTGGGTGCTCGCACAGCATCAACCGCAAGGGCCTCCTCGAATGCCATCCGCTTGATCCGTTTTTGTTCGGTACATTGGTTACGAATCCTGCGATAGAGGTCATAACCCTCACCCGAGGATCGGAACCGCTGCCGGGCCCGATTTCGTCGTCTGAGCCGGCTTCTGAGCTCCAAGTCAAAGCACGGCTGTCCCTTCACCCGGGGCCTACGCCGGCTGAGGGGCAGTAGGTATTCATAAGGTACAAGATACCATCACGAATAAACGTCCAAGCCTCCTTCACATCATGGTGGACATCTGGATCCGTGGGAAACCAGTTGACGCCTAAAGCCGCTCTCCGGACATCTTCGAATGGAGTGCACCAAACATTACGTCCAATGTTCGGTCTAAGGGATGGACAAGAACCAGTGCGCCAGTGAATTTCTAGCACCATATGGTCACTGCTTCCAAGTGGAGGGAGATGTTCAACCTTATCAACTTACGAGCGCCTGGGAGAAATCACCAGATCTAGAATGGAACCGTGACCGGATTGCCCCCGGGTTGATTCCTGAACATGTTTGTGTAGTGTCAGTTCTTGGACCGTTGCCAGTAATTCCAGAGAGAAAGGATCTGCCCCGGCCGCTGTCCTGCCTGATGTACAATCAATATGCGGAGCATTGAAGTCGCCCAGAACGAGGCAGTGGCCGTCGCACGCCCATCTCCTCAATAAATTCATCATGTCTGGAAGAGTGACCGCAGGTGTCCGATAGATGACCCCAACTGTCCTAAAGCCTCCCGCGGTGAGCTTGAAGCGGCACCAGATAGCTTCACCAAATCCCTGCGGGTCTGCAAACGCCTCTAGCTGCGCGGTTGGGACGTCTGATCGTACGAAAAATGCTACTCCTCCACCAGCTCTGATAGAGTTCCTATCGACTCGGAATAGAGTGTAGCCAGGGAGGAACACCTCAGAGTCTGGAACACTGTTACTCAGTCACGTCTCCGTCAGTGCTATCATAGTAGATGAGCTGGACTGCATCAAGTGTTCCCGGTCATCCCTCTTGTTCAGCAGACCACGGAAGTTAGACAACAGGATGACGACACTGCCTCGTCCTGCTACCACCTCCGTTTGTTCAGGGCATCCTAGCTTGGGGGGACTGACAGGGACACCAGCGTCAGCGGCCTCCGCCGGAAGTGAGGGCGCCGTTTCTGCACCCGAAAATCCCAAATGATCAAGTCGGTTTATCCTTGTTCTATTAGTTCACGTCATTCAATCAACGCATTTCTGTATTTCTCACGATCCGCAGGGTCTAGATCTCGGTGCAGCCGCACTTGCTCGCCTTTTAGCCGATGGGATCTTCCTAACACGGAAGTCGCGGCTTCCTCAGAGTCCAGCACTACTTTTAGTGGACGGGGGCGTTCAGCATCACTAGATCTGCCAATTCGAAAGGCTGATTTTACCCGGCAACATTTCCGCAGTCTCCTCCTCCTAGGGGGCGAAAAGTTTTGTTAGTATACTCCGGAGACTCGCAATATCGTGGTCCAGACGTGCCTGTGTCGTGGTCTCCTTTGCCTCGGGCAAGTTCACTATTAGGAAACACTGTTTCCTCGACTGTGGCCTTCTTCGTGTACGATCCGCTGTTGTTATCCAGGCCGGTCTACTTTCAGCCGCTGTGGTGCTCTGTTGGTTGGGTTTTGTTCCTATAATACCGTCCTATGCTTGAGTGGCCACATCAGTGCCAACTGGGTCCGCATTGTGGCAGGCAGACTCAGGTAGCTTCTGGCATTTGCGGCGTTTTGTTCCGGTTGGCTCAGTGACCGATGTTGAAGCCACCTCTGCATACGTAGCACAGTCAGAAATAGATACCTCGGCGGAATTTCCCCCTTCTGACGGCCATGGTGTCGGCGAGATGATGATATTGCTGAAGAAGAGGAAGATGATGATGCCGCTGATTCTGCTGCTATTGATGGCGATTAACTGATTGATTGTGCTAATGATGATGATGACGACGAAGTTGATAGCTCTGTCGTATCTGTGACAGGAAGAGCCATTTCCTCCGACTGCTTTCTGGCCACACAGGTGTTGATAGCTCGGTGCATTGATGCACTGCACTTTGAGCAACTTTGCACGGCGTTTGTCCAGGGCTTCGTAAAAATCAGTACTTATTTCGGAACACTTAAGATGTACCCAACCATCACATCCATCACTCTGAAGAGATCTGTCACGTGAGGGAACAACTTTTGAACATACTAGGCGCTTGGAAGCAACATTTTTGACTCCTTTTGGAGGCATTGTGGGCAAATTATAGTCCACAGAAGGATATAACCACAGGAAATACAATTCCACGTATCACTTCGGAAGACTTGCCGTGAAATCTCTTCTGACTCTCGATATTCACCTCAGTGTTTCGTTCAGTTGCGTACGTTTACCTGGACTAAATTTTCCGGGGTTTTCGTCGATCTCGTTTTGAATCAGCTTCACTTTCGATTCTTCACCGATTATACGCACTCGCGGTTCGCCTTCGGCTCAGCCGCTGCTTCCACTTCCATCCGGTGTATCTCTCGCGTCGGCACTTTTTCGGCTTCACTGTACATTGAATACTCCTTCAGAACTGTCAAAGGAGTTGCTTCTTCTTTATTCGCCCCGTAGACGGGACAACTTTGCTATTTTGCGGTGAGACCGAAAAGAAGACTCGCTCATTGGCCGTGGTCGAGCATCTGTAGTAGTCCAGTTTCTTGCCCCTGTGAGCCCTCGCTTCTCACAGGGCTTCCATTTCCTGGAATCCTTGTCCATCGGTGGGTGGAAATCCGGTAACGTGGCACTTGTCGGGTGGTCTTCGGAACGATCAGCCAAAGCAACATTTCGACAGGGCAAGTCCTCCTCAACCGACACCTCCTCTCATCATGCAAAAGTCCGCCACCCAATAGTCGGCTCTCTTATAAAAGGGAAGAGTGGCCTTGAAGCAAGAGAAAAATATTCACTAGATTTAAACGAGAGCTTTGACGGGTACCCTGAACAGTTACAATAGCGTACACTGGCTAGCACACTGGCTCATCTTTCTGTAGTGTGACAGATCACTTGGCCACTCTTAGGGCTGGCCGTCAATGCTCCCGCTTGCCTTGGTTCCTTTTGTTCAGTTGAGTTGTAAGAATTGGCCGATTCTTCTCTACCGATTTTGAATTTCCGATAGTGAAGACTGATTGAGAAGTTACCGGCTCGAAATCCGCCATTTTAGGATAACCCCAGCAATTGGAAAGATTCCTTATGCTGACCAAATCGATATATTCTTGTGTTTTTGTCGCTGGGCGCTATAATTTATGGTTGCCCGTTCCTTTTTTTTGTCCTTTAGTGTTTCGGTTTTGGCCCTTTCCCTGAATTAATGTGTTTTTTCTTTTCCCTGTCCTCCACACAGCCCAATGTAGCGGAGTAACGCAGATCAGGTAGTTTTCCCCACGGGGCACGCGGATTTTAGGCGTAACAATGCCAAAAGATCAATTTTCAGCTTGATCCCCGTAAAATTAGCTCTTCCACGAGGTTACAAATGAAAAACGTTCTGTTCACTATGGGAAGTGACTTCATTTCAGCTGTCTTGAAGTCGTGAAGTCATGAAGTAGTACACTGGTATGACACTGAGGCCCAAAAGTTCCCGGACTTTGTGATTGTCTTGTTATCTGAAAGTCATAGACGCGCCGAAAGATAGTTCATTGAGTAAAGGGGTAATGGTAAATGTGAGGGGATTCAAAATACGGATCCTGCCAGCATCTTGCACCTGGTATTGCAATGAGCTTGAAGTTGGACCACTAGGGAACCCAAAAGATTTCAGGATAATAGTGTTGGCTGCATTTCGCTTCACGTACTGCCAGTGAGCAGGAGGAAAGACCACTGGAAAGTGAAAGGGGGCATTCCGTTTAGCCCGAGTAGAGCAAACCATTCCTTCTTGGGAAATCCATCGGACATCAAATAGCCAGACCTTGACTGCGCGCACCAAGTGCGGCTTTGGTTCTCAGGATCACTGTCCCCCGGTGAGTTCCAGCCAACGCCCAGTCTACCTCAGGGAGAGAAGTTATGAAGATGGAAATTTAATGGTGAAAGTAAATGTGGGATGGTACTGGTATAAGGGTAGTAGGCATTGGAAAAGGTGGGGTGATGAATTTTGAAGGCGGAAAGGTGAGGAAAAAAACGACCGAAGGCAAAGGTTGACTGAGTGCGCGCTACAGCAACAGTGGTAAAAAAATACAGGAAAAGCTAAAAGAATGAGAAGTGGGGTGACCACCAATCTGCTGGTCTTGGCCCGCGGCGGGCCAGCTGATGCCTAAACTCTACAACCGTTTCATCGGTTATCACTTCCATCGGGCGCCGGTTCCAGTCTTTTAAAACTCTAAGAGCCGAGGGGTTTCCTCTCACGCGACTACAAGCCCTCTCCTTCATGCACTTGAGTGGATGCCCTCTGTGACTTCCTGCTTCTGTGAATCCTCCTAGCATTTTGGAGGCCACCGTTAGGTCACCTCTTCTTTTTCTCCAATTGGAAGAAAACCTTAGTTGCTCCAGCCTCCGTTCGAAGCCCAAAAGTCCGTATTCTGCGAACCATCGCGTCAGTCTCCGTTGTAGCCGCTCAAGAGCCTAGAGGTCCCTCACCAAATATGGCCCCTATTGCTGGACACAGTTTTCCAGATGAGATTTCATAAAAGCCTTGCATAAGTGACTATAAGACCCTCGGTTTCTTAGAGCTGGCAGCCCTTTTTGGCTGGCTCTGGGCTCTACATGTCTTCCGCGTCACTTTCTGGCACTGGTGGCTCTGCTGAATTTCAGCGCTTGTCTCCACTGCTAGGCGGGGACCAAGGCACATACTCGAAGCCTGATCTCGGGGCACAGCGCCACACAATAGTGTGGGGTATCCAAAAATTTCAGAGTCGGGATTTGCTCCTTTCATTAGCAACACAACAGGGCTAGTCGGTGTTTAAATTTACAAACGCTGAAGTGGGTGACACGGGAAATGTGAAGTGGTCTCAATTTCGGGAGTAGGGACTTGTGGAGAGTTTGGCAAAGGCAAAGCTGCTGACTAATGCGTTATTGAGGCGCCGGGATGGTGTAGAGTATGGAAAAATGGTTTAAACATTCGTCCTCCGAGAGACCAAAAGAACGGAACGTATAGAAGGAAACATGTGGAAGCACCGGCTGAGTGCCTGAGGGATTCGAATCGAAAAACTGACGAGAGAGTTCCACCAACGGATATCTAGACAATGTTGAGCGGCAGTCAACACCAAATTATCTATCAGCTATGTCAGCGGCTTACTGGGAACTTAGTTCACACTGATTTCATTTGGACAATGCTGTAAGCCGGAAAACGGTAGTTTGAAAACCTAGGGAAGAGTGAAGCATGTGAGGTCAGATAACCTTAGGCTGGTTGTCTTTCTTCAGGTAATGCCATTGCGCTATGGAAGTAACGACACATCTCTGGAACGTGCACACGAAGAGGAATACTTCGCTGACGAACCAGCATGAATGATGGTTGGATGCCTAGTTGAGGACTTCAAAATGAGTTCGCCGGGGAAGCAGTCAACTGGAACGAGAAGAAGGAGCAAATTCCTCGGGGCAAACATGAAGAGATGACTTGGAGAGATGAAGTGTGACTATGCCAGTCTAATGGGAATAGTTTGCAGAGGACCAGATCCGAGGCTACAAGGGATATTACGTTGGAAATACCGACAAACGCTTTTTTTACAATTAAAGAATATAGAGGCACGTTTCGACTAATAGCGGGTGACACTTTTGTCCATCAATGTCTCAGTGTATTGGGGCAACCGTCGGATTGAGCCCATCCTGCGGAAGGCCTCTTCCACCGAGAGATGTGTTGCAAAGTGCAGTCAATGGCTGGGCTGGAAGCTCCGCCAGAGGCTGGATGACTGTAACGACCGGTCGTGGAAAATACCTCCAAAACCACTGTAGTTCCATGTTTCCTCAATATCACTCATTTATTTTTACCATTGACTTGTTTTATGCACTGTTTGTTTCTACGGACAAACGCTTGTTTGTTCGCGCCCAGCGCGCTGCTCCGTCATATCCTTGTTCTGGACCTGTGTGACTCACGTGTTCCTTTCTCGCACGCCGCAACTCGGTTCTCGTTTTTTGAGTCCTTGTGATAGCATAATTGAGGTTTGTATCTGTTTCGTGTCATTGTTCATTCGATACTCTAGTATCGTAGAATTTCAAGGAAAATCGCTTTCTGGTTTCGGGATCCGTTGCGAATTTTGCTACGCACTGCTCAAACATATCTTACAATGACTACGTGATGGGTGCCATCGGACTCTGCTATCTTAGCCCTTACCAGGCCGCTTAGAACGTTTAGCGGCTCACCCGCCAAGGTGACTTACCCCGGCCTTTGTGATTCAGCTGCGGTGGCGATTCGCGGAAGGCCTGAGGTCCCGTGGCCTTTTTTATACACTTGCTGGAAGTTGTTCCGGGGGTTCCTGCCTTACGCAGATTTTTGGTGGCAGCTTGTTTCTTACCTTTCCAGCGGCCACTCTTACAGTTGCCTTGGACCACGCATAAGTGCATTATGTCCTGCCGTTTGATCTGGACGTCTTGGACAGATTCCCCTCGTACGTTCCCTTGCACGCGTTTTGAACCTTACGCGGCCTTCTCTTTCTGCAAAGTACTACAGGTAGCTCCTGTAGCTACTACTATCTCGGTATCTCGTCCAAGCTGATTTGTTTCTCCAAATGGCCTTCCGGACCCGGCTGGTCCACGATGATTTAGCTACCCCAAAGAACCATCCTGAGGGAGTTACCCGTCAGTCAGCCACAGGGGATTACACCCAATATGCCCTCGAATCTGCTCCACAAATTCATCACCCTGTTCAACCTCCCATTCGATCTCAGTCCCCAGTCTCTTCAAAGCCTTCTGGTCTACCAGGAGTAGCCACGTCTTTCTTAGTCTGGGGATGACATAGTGCACAGATTCAGTGTTAGTGAAAGTCTTGAGGTAGTACACGGATACGAGGCTGAAGCCTAAATGGTCCAGGATCTTGTGATTACCTTGTTGTCTGAATGTCATCAGCGAGCTGGAAGATAGTTCGCCGGATAGTGGGCCCAAGCAGCATGGTATCAATCTTTCGGGACAAACCTGGGGCAAGCCAAAAGCTTGGCTCAAGGTTATTCTTCGTGGGAAAGGGTTGAAATTTAGTGACGGAAGCACCTGGGCTATGGCCGTGTTTACATGATTCGCCGTCTGAAGGTGAAATTTTTTAGGCCTGTTTCAACTTATTACATTACATTATCACTGGTGACCTTCACACGGGATTTTGCAGTCGTGGTTCCGCAAGTCAGGTGACAGTTGGTGCAGTTCCTCTGAGAGGTACGTTTCACACATTCAGCATGGGATTCGTATTAGCCGTGCTGAACTCGTGAGCCACAAACGTCTGTATTCGCACTAAGTAGCTTGCCTCAAGAAGATCTGAAGCTAGGGCGGTTCCACCGGGTAAACAAGAGGCAAATCTGGTGCTAGCCCCGGGCTTGGGGCCCTCGGAGAACCTTCCATGTGAGGTCATGGTGTTGACGGGATTACCAATCTCCATTCAGCGACGGAGGTTATATCCATCATAGGTCATTGAACTGCGGCTATATAGGTTTAACTATCCGCCTATCTATGCCCACAGATATATAGCTGAAGGTATTTAGGTTTGTCTCGATACACCATGGTTCCTGCAGGAACCGTGGGTACATGTAAACATGGCATATCCATGTCCGGTATCACTGGGTACTCCTGTTCACTGGACCTCCATTTCGACTCTACAAAGGAGAATGTGGTTTGGTATTCATAATTTTTCTGTCTTTGAAGTAGATAGCCAACTCACGTGGACCATCCAAGCAAGCATCAAAATTAGAGTCTGCCTAAGCGTGCCCTGAGTAATCTATGTTGTACCGAAAGCGGAGAGGCTTCTTAGTGGGCCCATCGATATCGTGGTCCAAAGATGGCGTAAACAGCATCTTCCGAGAAATCGTTCTACAGAGCGGACAACCTTGTGGCTAAAAAATCTGGCTCATAGATATGTACTTGGCTTTGGTTTAAAAACCTTTCTGCCCTGATCCAAGAGAGAAGATACTGGGCAAACGGAGAAGAAGCGGTCGTTTTGACCTGATTCAAAAAGGGGGAACATCGAAAGCAGATCACCTCTCAAGCCTCTTAAATCAGTGGATGAAGACTGAGGAGTGAGAGATGGATGGAGCAAGGTAGGTGAGACAGACCCCAAACTGATTTGATAGAAGCCCTCTGAACCCATTTCTAGCGTTTCCAGACCTCGAAAAAGACCAGGGTGCACCGTCTGAATACCATGCTCCAGCAGAAGACGAACTTACATACGTAAATTACGGGGCGGTCATCCCTAAAGATGAGCAGGAATGGTCTTCGAGTCATATTCAAGACTCCAAAGGCGGACTTGCTCGCAAGTTGGTGATGATGCGACAGTGAAAGGGTACAATCCAATCAGAAACCGAACACCTTGCGCGAGTAGACCCTCGGCGGTGTGTCTGTTCCGGTAATGGAGAACGAGTGACCGGCCTTTGCCTAAGGGTATGCTCACACACTTGTCGTCATTATCTGGGAGGTTTCACTTCTTAGACCAGCAGTTCGTTTCGTCAACTGTGACTTGCAGGCGCGCAAGGCTTGAAACGCAGAGGTTAACATCGTCCGCGTACACCGCAAGTTTCGCTAGAAGGGCTGTCGGAATATCGTTTATGTAGACCAAGAATGGAAGGGGACCCAGGACCGATCCTCGTTGGACATCAGTTGGTACTCGGCTGGATTGCATAACGGACTAAACGGTTTGATCGATCGGACTGGCTGTGGTTGAATCTACAATCACACCTGATGACGCTTTATATGGAGCACCTTACACGGCTAACCGGTGATCACAATCCCATAACCAGGATTACAATCATTCATGATAGTCTCACCGGACCGCCGGACGGATTCCTGACATCACCCATCAGCATCCATTTCCCGTACTCCACACGAATAGTTCAATTCATTCTGCGTGCAGAACTGGAGTCTGGCCCCCGCCGTTGCGTTCCGTACCTACTCTCCCTAGTTCGTCAGCCTTGCCCTTTTTGACTGCTGCCCTCATCTTGCACTACCTGCCATCAACGGCTACCAATGTCTTCATGAAACAAAATACCAAACACTTGGTTATTTATTCTTTTATCACGTATGCGGAAAATCTCACTTTTACACTCAACTTCTTCTGTTCCAACGGGTCTGGCCTCTCCCAGTCACCGCAGTCCTCCTTTCTCTTCGCCACCTGTGCATACTTGCTTGGTTGCATCAGCAGCGTGTCACCAAGTGTTTCCTCGACGGCTTGATGAAACTCCCAGTTGTGTTCATCCACCATTCACGCTACTTAAAAGCACACTGCATTCCTGGTGAGAGCTTCTGCGTCCATGTGATTTTCTATATAATATCGGAATTACCTATGCAGAACACCAATCTGATTATCCCATTCGACTCACTTGCATTTGTAACACAGGCAACCCCCACAATGAGTTACCCAATGGAGGGTCAATCTTCTCTATTTCCTGTAGGCATCTCCAACTGCATTTTGATAACACCATGTTAACTCAATTTTTAATCTTTTTTTGGTAACACTCTCAACCAGTTTCTCTGTACTGATTCCTCAAATATCCAGTTGGTGCCACACCGCGACTCCTTCTACACTTCCCGACTCTACTTTGAATCTCTTTCACTCCACCGCTCTCTCTCTATCTTCATCGACTGCACACCAAATTCTATAGATCGCCGTGATCCATTCTGGACTACCGGACCGGCCGTAGACAGTTATCGGCATCCATAAGGCAAGATGTGTATTATTCTTGCATCAACTCCCTGTTCATGTAGTGCTGTCCGACACCAGTTGCTTTATGGGTTCTTGCAAACACTACACTTTTGCCCTTCTTCAGTACCGCTTTTTCTGCATTCCCGCGTCCACCCCGCTAGCCGCATCGTCCCGGTCCCGAATTCGAAAACGATTTGCAATGGCCGCGCTAACCTTCCCCTCTTTAGCTCACTTAAACACCGTCCAAGCTGATCGTTCTATTACTGCAATTGTGAGAACCACGTTCTTCAAAATTGTGATTACCCTACATAACTGTGAATTGCTGTGTTCTCTGATCATGCCTTTGGCTTGTGTCTTGACCATGATCAAGAAATATACCATTATTATTATTATTATTAAAAGGTTCCCCACTTTATATAAAAAGGCGCGGTTGATAATAAAGTTGCGTAGAATGTCTGACATGAAGCCCATAATCCCGTGTGTTTGCAGCTCATGAAGAAGAGGGACATATGGGACCTCGTCGAAGACCCTAGCAAAATCGATGAGTGGAGCTTGGGAGAACAAGCCATTGTCGTAGGTTTTTCCAGAGTATTTATGACATCAAGCATAAGGGTGGTGCATGATCTGCCGGAAAAAACCCTCTTTGGTAGGGGGAGAGGATCCCATTTGCATACAAACGCGATATAACTGCTTCCTAAGGGCTCGACTGATAGTTCTGCTGGTGATTCGAGTCAGATTTATGGGTCTGTAACCAGAAGCAAGATGCCCACTGCGGTTCTTACAGGTGGGTGATATAACTTCTTTTTTGCAGCCGCTGGGGAAAGCTCCCCTGTGAACACACCTGTCGAAGGTGGATGCATGAGGAGCTTCCTAAATGTCCACCATGCCCCCGAGGATGAGGGCGAATCGAGTTTGGTCCCACGGAGCAATATTGATTGAGTCGGCGAAAACCTTGTGTACCTGCACAGATGGCAACAGTGATGTTACTAAGGGTAGGATCAAAGATGCTGGGTACACGGTGGGGTGGATGATAACAGTACAGAGCAAAACTGTACAAGAGCGGGGGCTGAAAGCCTTGGACACTTGGGTGGGAGTTGTGACTGAGAACCAAGTGTAGCCTTTGAGAGCTGGTAGTGTCGGAGCTGTGCCTCTTGGACGACGCACGCGCTGAGAGAATAATGCGTTGTTGGCTCGTGCTTGATCAAGTACTGATCGTTGGACTGCCTTTTGATGTGGTCTGATCCTATCTTCGCTTCTGTATTGGATAACCTTGATGTTTTATGCAGCACATGCGGGACCTATGGCTTAATACCTAGTGATGAAGCTTGTGCGTTTGTTCAGAGTAAGAGTCCGACAGGGAGGGGGGGATTCTTACTTGCTTGTGGCAGTCGAATTCCGCGACAGGAAGCTCACAAGCTAAGGAAACCAACACGCGGAGATTTTCTATCATCTCATCAGCGGAGTTCCTTGGGTTAGCTGAGCTTCACTGGGAGCGAGGGAATGCACTGACCTGATCGAAATGGACCCTTTTGAAAGATCCCAAAATTTTGGCCTATGAGAGAGGAGGAAGCCAATTTGCAGTATAACCCAGCCCAGTAAAGACGTGATCACTTTTACCAAGTGGTTGCTGGCACTGAATCGCATCTATTTGGAACTATTCGTTAGTGGTGAACAAGCCTAGTAGAGACGGGGGCATGTCCTATGCGATATCTGGTCCAATACTTCATGCTCTATGTACACAAATTCCCGAGACTGAGGTGAAGATGAGGTTTGCCAAAGGTGGCATCAGGGGCGTCAGCTGTTTGCCAGTCGACACTGGGTGACTTAAGATCGTCAGTGATTGCCAGATGAGTGAAGTCTGCGTGGCTCTTCGCGACGACAGATGGTTCTGTGAGTTCTTTGCCATCGGTAGAGTTTCATGCTGGAGGGCGATAGATTACCCCAAGCGGCAGGGTTTCTGTCCTAGGGAGCGTAAAGACAACTCACAAGCAATCGCTACATGAGAAGGTGGGGATTGTAAATAGGGTGGGAGGAGGAATGGAATCGTCGCGGTATGTGACAAACCCACCAGCACGACATCTGCTGAAGTCATGCCTGACTGTAAAGTATCCCGAAATGGATGCTTCAGCATCAGGTGTGTCAGGAGTGAACCAGGTTTCTATAAACGTTTGGCTCCTTATCCACTGGGACTTGCAGAAGCGCTGGGGTCTCATTTGGCGGACTCAGATGGTTGCCATAAAAGACTTAGACACATGATTCGTTGTTGCAGAACCACCTAGGACAATCGATCCTGGGTCCAGGGATGGGGAGTGAGGGGAGTTATGGGCAGGGTAGAGGCTCTGTGGCATTCAGGAACTGAGGATACTTGCGGCTAAGGGGAAGCAAACTGCTAAAGGGCTTGGCTGGTTTTGGCGTCTAGTAACTCAAGAGGCGGTTCACCAGGTGGAAGGCCTAGATCCCTCAAGTTCCGAAAATAGTGGGATGCTTTTTGTGTTCATCTTTGTGAGCACCGCTGGATTTACCGAATCAAGTCTACTAATTCGTGATCCCGTTTTGCATGACTGCATCCTTTGTCTTCTGGGGCACGTTGGTCTCCTCACCACGGCGTTTAGCGGAAGGAGGTTGAAGGATAGCCTTGGGGCCAGGTGGACGATCCACATCTGCTGCAACGGGCCAACCAACAATTGTGTGGTCTGGGATATCGCTCGTAGGGGACAAGGGTTTCATAGTGTTACATCCACTACTCGGGGTCCATTTGAAGACGGGAGATGGAATGGCGAAGCAAATATCAGGTGACAGCCAATGGCCTCGGTGCCAAGGGCGAGTTATCTGGATGACAGGCAGCCCATTGAGCTTGGAATCTTATTTCGTGGGGTTGCTGGCTTGGTCTTTTCTTCACTGAGCCTCAAGCGAAGTGGATTGTAAATCAAGACTCCCCCAAGCCCTTTTATTTCCTTCTTGAGCTACTTGGCTAAGGAAGCAATTTGTTCGACTGCCTCCGTGGAGCCCGATTCAAGTGGGATGTTGTAAACCCGGATGGTTCGTTGGGTTACCAGCCGACTGGAGCGAACTTTTAATAATCTACACACCCAATCGGCCACCTAGGATGCTGGGACAGACCTTTTTTGCTCCGTCCCACTAGATTTAGTGAGAATTCTACTCTGCCCGTGAATTATCTTATTTTATTAGCACAAAACACATCGCTTATGTAGGAAGAGACAATCACTGACACCAATCGTTCCAACGTGAACCGACTCGTTCACACTGGCATCAGGTGGCCTGTCTTCCGTTTGGTTGATTGGTCACATGACCAGCCGCCGTATGATGGGATTCCATTCGAGTCTCCTCGATTCTCTACCTTGTCGCCTGCGCATCCACTGGCACAAGCACTGACCTGGATTCTGGACAGGCGCTGACATGCCGATTTCCGACGACACATGGCCGGCTATCGACCATGAGTCAGCACACGCCTTCACAAGATCTGATGGCCGAGCCTTTAAGGATGATCATCTCACACCTGAGGGTGCAAATTATGCTCTCTAGTTCGTCTATATCTTCATCCCGTCCTTGGGCCTCACGCTTGGGTGCATCAGCTGACGGCGCGTCTCCCCAGATAGCCCAGCAGTACAGTTGGCTACTCGTGAAAATTCTTCTTTCACGATGCCGCAACCCACCGGAGGTATCTCCACCTGTCCACTGTAAACCACAGTTCATCCTACGATCCTTCTACAGCCAACCACAACGAAACCACTGCTGCTCCTACCATGAACTTTGGTAGAACTTCCATCCCGCTCCTTATATGTAAGGTCCACTTTCATCAAAAACCGCCCTCTTTTCTTTCACTGGCACTAGACTACGTCCGGATATCTTACTAGTCACCGACACGTGGCTGGCTGGTCACACCCCGCTAAATGGCTTTCATGCCAGGTTATCAAGCCACCGCCAACTGCGTGGAGGCGGCGGCATTATATATACTATACATATATTCACGGTGAACAGGATTTGCCGATCAAGACTGGATGTGGATTGTTTCTCATGCATTATGTCAGTGATCGCTTGGTCTGTGGTCTCATGTGGGGTGGAGGGGGCCGCGGCAGCTTATGAGTACAGAAGTTGTTTTGGGGCGCAGAGATGGTCTGCTTGAGCTGATGCCGACGGCCTCAGCTGTTGCCAGGATGTGATTCTCCGCTTGTCGTGGTTGTCGACCCCGGATCTCATATAGAGGGCACGGAAAGCCTCGGACGCGTTTGCTGAGTGACTGGACCAAGCTCGGTGTAGAACGACCGCGTTAGTGAGCGACTTTAGTTGCTCTATTGTTCAGTCACGCGGGTGGTGCTTACAGATATGTTCAGACAAACGCTTGGTCGTGAGGCCAGTGTACATTGTTCCACAGGAACAAGTGAATGAATAATCACAGAACGAGACTGAAGGGTCGTTGATGTTTTCAATCGCAAAATCACCGCTGGTCCGAGTTGGAACCAAATCCAGAGGTTAGCAGCGTGAAATGCTCTGCAAATGACCCCTGACAATCTTCTCTGAGAAACATCTGTCAACACGCAGCCTTTGGGTGGCAAAGTTATGTATGCTGTCTTTATTTGCACTGCAGACTCTCTTGGAGTTTTCCTCTTTACGCGCATCATCTCACCTGTTAGGCGGTTCGGGTAGTTATTCTGGATAAATAACCCTGGCGCTATTCGGAGGCCTTCCTCAGTTGTGTCCTCCGAACATGGTCATTCCACTTGTGAGGCGTCTAACTAAGTGACTTTTCAACTCACATATTGCCCCTTACTTCTTACAGGATGCACTTGCCACCCGCCGAGCCGGGGTATACACGAACTGACAGCAACATCAGATGCTTTCCACTGTGTCTCTTACCTCATTTTATAGGCCGACGTCAGCTTCTGATCCTACTGTGCCCGAAATTTACCGGCAGTCCCCGAATTCTCCTCCAGAATTCGATGATTTTCCTTCGTATATCCCTGTGGGTAACTGGACACGACGTGTCTCCTCCCCACCATGGGGAAAAATATATTATATCCCATCTTCACTATTTGTATCAAGAATGTAAACGCTAAAATCATGAGTTGCTTTACTATGGGTGACCATAAGGTGGCATCCTGTATTCTCAAGGCGTCCTACCAACGCACCGACAGGTCGGCAGAAATATCATCTAACTACCAATGGGCGATACCGCAGAGCTTGTTGAAATCTCCTACCCTCTTTTGTCTGCCTACGAAACTGAGATGGATTCTTTTTGTCTAATGACCTAGAGGTGGCGGTCAATCCTCCATATTCCCATCTTAACAATTGCCCTGACGAAACCGCTCTTGCCCCGAGACCCACGATACGCAAACGACCAAGCCCTCCAGATCGTCTTGGATGCGGTCTAGCTAAACTTAAACGCAGTTTCACTTAGACGAAAGGCTCCTCGTTGTCTTTAAATAGTACTTCTATCCCGTGCGATAAAGCTGCACTTGAAGTCTCTCAAGAAAACCAGAAACAGGAAGCCCTAACCCACCCAAACAGGGTGGAGGCCCCGGCCAGGTTGATGAAGGTCAAAAACAATCAGTCATGTCGGCCCATGCTGTGAGAAATCTCGCACAATACTCTTTTGAATAACCGTATTTTGTTTGCGGAGGCCTTCAGTGCCCCAATCGCCTCCTGTCCAACGACGGACGACACCACATCCATCCTTCCTAAATCCGGCGACTTTGGTAGTTTTCCCAGCCGTATCGTTCCGATTCGGGGAGGCCTTGGCGCTGGCAGCAAAATCGAGACCGTCTTACAGACCCTATCTGGGTGCTTTCGTGCCAGCCATTTTTAGCCTAGGCGGTATAGATATTTTCATATTGGTATGAAATATTTATTCTTTAACCGGGGTGCGGCATTTTTCCATCCCACTGACGGACTTCCACTGTTACTACTATGTATAAAAAAGACCGCGTCTAGGTTCGGTAATTATAGGCCGGTTAATCACACCGCGGTCATGTACAAAATAATGAGATTGATCATGGAAGAACTGATATGTCACCTTCCTGACCACGATCCAGTGGAATTTTGTCAGCACGGTTTTCCAAATCAGATCGTGTCCGATGTACATCACAATATTACTCGACCTAGTCACGGAAGCCGCCAAGGAAAGGAGAATAGGAGTAAGTGCTCTTTTCGGACATGATCAAAGCTTCAACCAGAAATTCCTCACCAAATCACTGGAGAAGACAAAAATGTATGGAATGTTGGACCTCATGCTCATATTGTTCTGGTTGCATTCTTCAACTCGAGATCGTATAGTGAATGTTGACGGAACCCCAACCAAACCTCAATACGTAACTAGTGGTTTGATTTAAGTAGAGTGATCGGTCCATTACTTTTCGCAGTGTATGCAAACTATATATATAACGTTAGCCAACCAACTCTCCCTTTCCTGCTCAAGAAGACAATAAAATTCTTTATATTTTAAGTCCTCGGCTTCTTCTATCACGGATACCGTTTTGAGTAGACTGTTTTATCTCATTTCCTAGAGTACTGAATAGAGAACGAGGTTCTTCGCTTTAGAAGGAAATACACTGATGTTTGGGTAAGATGCCCTTACTGGAACATTTAGAATTACCGGCGAAGCCGTACTCAATTATTCTCAGATGAACGACATGTATCTACACTATTAGCGAACGTTTGACTTTTCGGAACAGGCTGCCATCCAGGCTACCGAAACAAGCCGGGAGATTTTGCTCATACATCAAAATTCCATGATGCCAAAAGTAAACCAAGCACATTTTGGTCACAATTCAGAACTCTTTTAGAATACTGCCCAAGTGTTTGCCTTGTTATGCGACAGAGAGACCGAGCAGTGATTGAGAACTTGCGACGGGATTTCACCAAACGGCTAGCAGAACCCCCCCCATAAACTGCGTGAAATGTGCTGATTTGCTTAACATCTATCTCCTATGGCTACACTGCCTAAACAACTACCTCCCTTTCTCATACAATACCTTAGAAAATAGACCACGTAATGCAGCACCGCGGGTGAGAACCCATTCTAGCCAGTCCCTGCTTAACGGCGAGTTCTCGGTTTCAATCACCTCGACTGAGCTTGCACTGATGTAGTACTACCAAGGTGGCTCACAGTTACGAGTGCCAACAAATTTGTTTCTATGAATAATTATCATGTCTGGTGGCGCCTCTTGCTGCTCTCATGTACCCCGTCAGGACCATCTCGCTTTCCTCCAATACACCAGTTATCCTGCTCCAGAGTCTCGAGTTCTTCACTTTGGCCCGCTGCCGGGCATAATGGCTGTCGTAACACGAACCGATGACCAAGGGAAGCAGGCTCTATACAGGAGTAGGTCCCGACTTAACTGACGAGAATTCTTATTTAGTGGGCCCGAACAACAAAACCTTTCTACTATGGACTGGCGTGAATCCTCGAATCGCATTCGTCCGTTCATGTGCATCCACTTTTTCCACCATATAAACGGTAAATCTTCATCGCTCCAACCCTACCTTGCCTTTATTTTTCACGGTTGTTTTTCCACGGTTGCTTTTTCTACATTCACGAATCGTTTCCCTTTACATTTACTACAGTACTGATGACTAGCGGTGACCTGAGGCCTCGCCCATAACGGCCCATCTTGACAGTCATCCTGGCAGTCTCGACACTTTCAGCGACGACTCTGAGTTGTGGTTCCGTAAGTAAGAAGCAGATTCTGGGAAGCAAGACCACAACCGAGCGTACTCTGTATCTATAGACTATTGGTAGTCTTTCTCGTGACGTTACCATCCCAGATACTCGGAGTAATTTCCGAGGCATATTAATACGTAGCCTTGAAGGGAGAGGTAATCTCTAGTCTCTTGCTGTCTGTATCGTTGGGGCGACTGACCAAAGGGGCAGAGGTAGACAGTGAAAAGCCCTCGGCGTCACTGATTAGGAAGCAGCGGCTGGCAGAGCGGACTTCGATGAAGAGGTCTTCAGAATGTTACGGGTACAGCGATTGTGAAGTGACATTTAAGCGCTCCTTGAGGTTTCTAGCTATCTTAACCCAACAGAATTGGCAAAACTACGGTGCAGTAATACGGACCGATCCCATCAACAAATTACTGCTGTGACTTGCTCGAGCCTCCCCCGGATCACGCCTTCCCCGTAGGTGCACACTCCAAGGAGGCCCTGATAGCCGCTTTTGATCGGGTTTTCACAAGCATTTCACCTCCAGCTGTTCTCAATGTAGAGCCCAAGAACGTTACCACAACTCAGACCGACGTCAGAGCCTCAGGAGCCTCTCCTCTGATGGCCTCCTTATTCCACCTCTATCAGAGTACTGTCGATACCACAAACGGTTTGGGGAGGAGGCTCGGCTCTGCCAAGCCGGCTGCACATCACCTGGAGCCAAACACGGAAACTAACCTCCTGACGACCATGGCCGCCAGCAGACTTGATTGCAGTCGCCCGCTGCATGTTCAAGACTTAATTTCCAATAACCTGTTTCCAGTTGATGCCGGTGTAGCTGTTGGTGCTATTCCATAGAAATGGGTGATAAAACCATTCCACCAACCCGTAAATAGGGTGCCGCCAACGGCACTCCTATCTCCGTTTATAGTAACAAGTTCTTTACTCTCAGCTAAAATCTACCTCGCACCTTCTGCCGGGAGTTTATAGTGGCAGACGTCCCCTATCCCATACTAGGTATCGGCTTCCTTCACAATTTCGACCTCCCGGCTGACTCACGATGCCAAGGAGTTGTAGACGGACAGACTTCTCTTTTCGAAACCAGTTCCTGTTCCTCCGCCAATCACGTTAACCTCCATACACTAAACCTCAGGCGGAACGCCCATACGTGAAACTCTTTTTTGCTTAGCAGGCAATTCTAAGGAGATATGCCCCCCCCCCGCGGGGATCACTAATATGACCCACCACATCACTGACAGACGCACGGCCTATAGCCGACCCCTTCGAATGGCAACAGACAAGCCCCGCGCAGCATAAACTGAGTTCGAACACATGCCGGTAATAGGCATAACACCATCGTCCCGCAGTCCCAGGGCCCCTTCTCTTCACTTGGTTCCCAAGACTCACAGCTGCTGACGTCCCTTTGGCGAATATACGGCCCTCAGCCAAGCTGCTTTCCCAGATAGGCACTCCATCCCATACATCCAGTATCTAACTTCTTCCCTATCCGGCTGTTCTGTTTTCATCTGCAGCTACCTCTTTAGAGCCCAATGCCGGGACCCGGTAGCTGAGGCTGACATTCCTAAAACCACCGCGACAAATTCAATTGGAATTTTAAAACTTCGGGTTCGCAGTTTAGGCCCAGCCATGCAGCCCACACCTCGCAAAGATTCATGCGGGAAGCAGCACACAGTTTGAAGAAATGTCCGTTTACACACAAGGCACTTTGCTTGCAAGTTCTTCGGAGAAAGAGCATATGGCATACCCGCATTCTCTTTCCGAGGGCCTTGGCAGACATGGTGTAGCCACGGATGCTGCCAAAGAGGAACTAGTTAGGTCCACCACCGCACTCCTGGCTAAAGACACCTCAGCCTCGGGTGTACGACCCCCGCTAGACGAGGTGGCGGCATTCTGCGACTAACCTGGACCTCGCTCTTACGGGCAGTTAGACCAATTCTTGCTTAGTCGTCAATGTGCGAAAATAATGCAGCCTCTCAAAAACCGTTTGAGAAGAGGGAACTGAAGTTCATTTTTCCAAGCACGAAAAGGGCAGCTTTCACTTTCACCAGGGAAGCCATTGCCATAGTAGCACTTCTTGCTTGTCTCGAGCCTTCCGCTCTCCTAGCATTAGGGGCGGGCGCTTCAACCACAGCTGTTGGAACAGTGCTGCAACAATACGCCAATATACCAGGCAACCAGCAGATTCCTTCTCCGAGTGTCCCCAGCCGGCGGAAACCCGATACAGCACTTTCAGCAGAGGACCACTGAAACTTGTTGAGGAGCCTGATACTTCCGGAGCGCACTCGGAGGCCAAACTTTCCTAAGGTTCACAGGTCATAAGCCACTATCGCACGCTTTCCAGTCAGCCTTCGATCTATATTCGTCACGCGAGTTTCGCCGTTCTGACTACTTTGCAGATTACTACGAATATTTTACACGTCTCTGGGATATAAAATCCCGAGGCAAATGCTCCGTCGCTCGTCCAAAATATCCTTGACCCACTACCAACGAGCGTAGATCCAGAAGCTATCGCCGCAGCCCAAAACTTCAGGTCCTGAGGTCAAGCGGCTCAGAAATAACCGCCTTGAGCATCCGGTATCAGTGATCCTTCCACTTTCGGACGTAACTATTATTTGCTGTATCGCGGGGTCGGCCCCGACAGCTAGTTTTTGCCACTCTCTGCCGAAAAGCTTTCATCATTCCAAGAAACTCATCTCATCCCGGTGGGACCTCCACGGTGGAAATATTCACCAAAAGATTCGTTTGGCATTGCGTCAAACACGACGTTAGTCTCTGAGCCCGAGCTTGTTTTCATTTCGAAAGCTTGAAAATGCGCAGTCAAACAGGATCTGCGTTAGATACATTCTCTGAGACAGACGCAAGTTTCCATCACGTGTGTGGGTCTCGTGGGGCCCTTCCCACCATCTAACGGTTAAGTCTACACCTTCAAGTATGTAGATCTTTTTCACTGGCTGGCCACAGGCCACGCTGCTTCCTGTCCTACCCCAGAAGAAGCAGTGAAATCATCCCTAGCTGGTTGGTGAGTTAATCCGGTTGTCTTGCTCTCATGACCACCACAGCGATCCTCGTCTCGACTGTGCTTCGCATGGGCTGCTGGACACATTCAGTTGCAGACACAACAAGACAGCTGCCTATTATCCTCAGGCCAATGGTATGACGGGGATGATTCTACCGCCAACTGAAAGCAGCCCTTTGTGATCGCAAAAATCCTTTGTACAGCAGGGCTTTACCAGTGGTTCTCTTAGAACTGCGCAAAACCTTCGAGGCTGACCTTCTCCGTAAGCCTGCAGAACATGAGTAATGGCTGCTGGTTACAATTTCCGGGTGAGTTGGCTTCCCCATTACCACCAGTGCACTGTAATCCCGGGGGTTATGCGAAATGTTTGTTACTTTAAATGTTGGCGCCAAAGCCCATCCGTCCTGGGGAAAAACCCTCAGCAGCAGCTTGTCAACCACGCCATCTGCCACCACCCATGCGTTTATTCTAATAGGTGTGGTGCGGACACAGCTTAAACCGGCTAACTGTGGCAGGCACCACATTGTCTAGCGGAAAGAATAGAAAAACGTTGGAGACATCAAAGACAAGAAAGTGGTCATTTTTATAGGCCACCTTAAATCAGCCCTCGTCGATGTAGGACCCACCCATGACAACACGCCTAATGCTCCCACCTGCCCATAAACGTCGGTCGATTTTCCTGACTTGGAACCCGTTGCTTTCAACGAAGAATTTTATCACCGGCAGCAACAACACAGAATATACAGCTGCACCCGTTACCAGGGGTAGTCTACTCGGCGACTAGCCGAAGAGCCGAGGAGGATTTCAGAGTTTGTGAATTTTGTATGTATTTGAATCTACATTTCATATTCCACTTGCGTATAGCTCAGTAGTGTATGACTGCGGGACCACGTAAATCATGGTAGCAGGAGTAGAAAAAGCCTGAATTGTGCCGGTGTCCCCCCCAGTCGAATATCCGTCCTCCTCGGGAGGGGCACTGTTCTTGTCCTTCAGCTTGTCTCGTCGGACACGATTGAATGGACATCGAGGTCTTGCACGGTTCAAACCAAAGTTCGCTGGATCGCGGTTGGGATCGTTTGACCCCGGGTTCTGGCTCATTTACAATGACGATGACAATAACAGACAAATGGAACCATGAGGTAAGCCGATAGCTACGAATCCAATGAAACATCTCCCCCCGTGTAAGGTTGCAGGTAAAATTCACCCACACCGAATTCACGATTGAGGAGGACTCAACTTTGCGAAGACTGTAAGGTACAATAACCACAAATCGAGCAACAAGTAGCCATTTCAAACGAACCTCAATACCAGAGAAAGAATAATTCTTGGTTTCCACAGCGCCAAATGGAAAGTCATAAAAAAGTGCAAATACATACCAACCCCAGGTGCGCGGCCAGGTGAACTCAACTGTGAAACCCGAAGATTCAAAGTCCCGTGGTCCCAGCGCGACAGTGGGAAACAGCTCAAGGCCAAATTTGAATGTCTCATACGAGCAAACAATCGTGAAACGTATTGTACATGGATGTGCGTAGCATAGTAAAGCCGAATATGGCTGCGCTGATACGAGATGTAGAAGATTTGGAAGGACTTTAATCGTTTGCCTTCTACATTATGGGCAAAAACCCCTCCTCAGAAATTGCTGTCTAAGGTTCAGGGTAAAGTCATCATCCTTACCTTACTTCTCTGTAGCTTACACCTGGTGCCCGTGATGACTGACTTTCCGTTTTGACTGCCTTTACAACAGGTTTCCACAATAGTCACCAGTTGCACAATCTACAGGGAATCAACTCCAAATTTTTCTGTATAACTTTGGATCGGCATATTCATCGGGAAGCCGATTCGCACAGTAAGAAGCGCGATGAGAATATTGGCATTCCAGAATAGAACACAGTGCCGCACAAGCTAATCTGCCTACCCCAGGCGGAAAGTTATTGCAGCTTCTGGCTTAGCTGATTTTGTTTACAAATTAGGGCCGACAAGTTGAAAGTAGATGCAAGGCTCAAGTGGCAATGAGACATCGCGTGCGACTGGAAAGCCAATTGACAGTTGAATTACACGAAATTAACTCACCAAACGTTTCTGAAGGAAACAGAAATCGGTTTCTGATTATTATTTATCAGCTTAGGAAACGAATGTGCGGAGGAGAATACGAAAACACACGTAGACGAGTAAACTGGTGGAACAGTAAAATAGGTTATAGTGCTTCAGCGTATCTTGTGTAAAGAAGGTGGGACAAACAGTACTCCACAAACTCTAATTAAATCTCCTGACGCAAATGACGGAACAATTTTACAATGTGGTTTCAGGTAATGAGCCCCTCTTGAAATTTCTAAGTCAGATCCCGATGAATCTTTCTTTTTCAACTCTGTGCATGTTGTGCAGAAAACTGTTTTTTCAAATGTCCCATAAAAACGGTCAGGTTGAGTATTTGTAGGGAATGAAACGAAATAGAAAGCCGAATCATCCAGTGCGAGGCAGTCAGCAAGCTGCTTCTTTTTTTCACGTGTTCTTGAGTTTCATTCACCGGCATATATATTGTCGTTTCCTCCCAAGAATATATAAAACTCCGTCACTTCGAGGGCACTCTCCATTTCCTCTCTCTCCCGTAACGTAACACATATGCAGGATCTGGACAGTATGCAAAGCACGATACGATGGTGGAAAATACCCCCTCTACATTGTTGCCACCCACGGACCCAATAGCAGTGCGGTCATTATGAGCCCATCCGTGGACTCTGCCTTCATCTCAGTGATCTTCGCTTTGGCAAAGGGTTATTGGTTGCACCTCCTGCCAAGCAGTTCTTCCAGGCCTAGTAAGCTGCCACTATGTCGGCAAATTTCAAATTGCGTTGTGTGATCTGCTGGTGTTCATGTTTTAACTGAGCTTTTCAAAAAGATCTTTTTTGAGTTATGTAAAACGCTTTCGGACCATTTTTTGCTTCCATGCCATGTGATTTGACTGTGGCTGACTGAATAGAGAGACTTCGTCATGCCTGTCTCGATATGTTGTACTTGAGCCCACCACTGGGAGCACTGACTGACCTTCTTTCGAGTGAACTTCACTTTTCTGAGATAGACCTTTTTATTCATATCCAAAAGCAGGTTTTTTCTACGTAGGCTCTTCTCTTAGCAAAAGTTTGCCGACTTATTTGTGCCCATTGCTAAACTTTGTTCGTCAATGGTCCGAGATGGGTTCATCCTATCGTTGAACTCGCAGTCAATGGCTCCTTCCGTTTGCTTGTGCTCTGTTTAAACACCCAGTGAGCCCCTGGTACATTGCACTCAAATAGTGCACAGACGAGGGGGCTACACATTTCTTCGAACACTACGTCTTCGAGGTGAGACCATCTCTTGAGGAATAATCCAATAGGATCGACTGGCTTCATAGGTCACCTGTCTACTGCAAAGGCTTCCGGAAAGTCGACCATTTCTCCATCAGTCAAAGATGGTAATTTTCAGGGTCAGCCTCATCGAACTGTTAGCATGACCCCCTGAAACCTGGCTGATCCAGAGAGAGATGGGCTGGCCGGCTAGTTCACACAGTTCTATAGGCTCTCTCGTAGCCCGCAATGTATACAACCCCGCGTCGAAAGGTGCCGTGACTCTTCTCAATCCTCTAGGTGCTACGATGCCGACAAATAATTTCCAATCTCGCCGGCTTAAACTCATCATGTCCTATCGAATAGACAATTCTGGGTTAGTCCGGGTGAATAGGTCTAGGTTTTGAAGGGAGTAGTGACAGATGCCGAGGATCCGCGCATCCGTCCTGACCTCTTCTCACTTTAAAGTGGCATTCAGAGGCTCGTTGAGAGTTGTCCCAACAAAAAGAGCATGAGCCCAGCCTTTTTGCTGCAGACTGCAAATCGGGTACACCGATCCCGTGAAAAGTTGGGCAGTTTGTTAAGGGATGCAGCGAGCTGCATGGTTTGCACGGAATTGACCTCTCGGGCTCTCGATTTATCGTGTGCTTTTTAGCAGAAAAATGGTTACAGCAACGGTCGTTCTCTACGAGTTTAGCCGATGTCAGAGCTGTTCGCGGAGACCCGCAACCCTCGGGTAGGGTTCTTCCAGATTGGTTGTTGGTAATGCTGGACCGATTACCTGTGAATTACGTCAAGTTGAAAGTGGACCCTTGCCCAAGCATTTTTGTTATCTCAATTTCCTCTGACCATTTGTTCTTTAAATCAGTGGGCAGACAACGCATATTGCACTGTTTTGTATTCAAAGCCTTTGAGGTCTGGCTGGTATTCTAAATGCCTCATTTTAATACCGCAGTTCTTTATTTTTATCACCAAGTTCGACAATAATTCAGTGTTGTCCTAGGTTCCCCCCCTACCCCAGATAAAACACCATCCATCAAGCCTCTAGCTATCTTGAGTTGCCGTCCATACAGGTCCCTGAGGAATTCGTGGGCCCTGATGTACCTCATTGCTGGATGAAGTACAGTGCAGCCTCTGACTGCATGTTTGGCCTTCCCAAGACAGCTATGCAAAGGCTACAAAAGCCCTTACCCGGGGTCGGCAACTGTTTATTCGGAGAAATTTCCAAATTAGCTCATGAATATACAGGACTGCCCAGGGTGCCAGTCCAAGGGGCCAGCTCCACTCTCGGCAGATCATTTGCTAAAACTCTGTCAGTTTCAGGAAGTCTCGAGGTTTGCGTCCGTCCGTTACTGCGCTTTCGTGAGACCGACATAGTGAACTAGAAGGCTTTCCCACCGGCTCTCCTAAAACAATTCATTGTTTAAATGGCCTTGCCTCCCTTCAAGCTAAAGTCACCTGATTCTCTAATTCTATCACTTTCATCCTTTCAATAACAACGTCTTCAAACTGGTCGTGATTAGAAATAACTGGCCTGAGAGCAACAGAACTATTTGACTTAGCATTATTCAGCGAATCGATAACTGCCAAACCACCCCCAGAGACCTGCCAAATCACCACACTACATTATACGTGCCATTTTCCCATTGGTGCTCTCACTATCAGTAATCTCCCAGTCCCCGTAAGCCCCTTGGCTTGGGATTCAGGGTTACACTACTAGTGCTCGCTTAACTTCTCTGAACCAGCTTATTTTCAAGTTGCTAAAACTGAGAGCATTGCGGCTCTTATAATTCGAAGACTCCGACTAAGTCAGAGCCGACTCCCCGCTTTCAATACCCAGGCCAGACCCCGTCTGTATTACCTCTGTCTTATTGACTCTAACAAGCCATTTTCCACTATTATCGCCGTGGAAAATATCCAGCGGTCACCGCCAAACGACTGATGGGTACATCCGCCTTCCTTAAATAAAGACGGGAATATGGACCACTCCAGCCTGGGGCACCATGAGCATTTCAGATGAAGTTTACCTCATCTTCATCTTACTGGCTTCTGCTTCGCCACTTATATACTTCCACCCATTTAACCTTCACCCCGGGATTTATCTAGCCTCTTAGGCACAGAGCTCTCCTTTTGCTCTTCTCACATACCAAGCTGTCAGTCAGAGGTAAGTTTTGCATTGTTGTACTTTGGAGGGCCAAGAAAGAACTTTCAGGGGCAAGCTCCAAGCCGACTCCCTTCATGGTTCTAGTGGAGCAGAAATGCATATTTTACCGCGAGCGTTGCCCTGCCGCTAAGCAGTTACTCCGTTATTGTCGTCACCGCTTTCAAAATTGGCCTCCAATTATGAACGTTCCTGCTGACAGCTGGGAAAATGTCTTGGTTTTGCTATCACACCTACTAAATTTCTGCCCCCTGCGAGCAAAATGACCCTCCGGTGAACATAAATCCCGCAGTACAATCTCGGGCTGTGGCAGACTTTGTCTGCCCCCTCAGTTTGTTTCACATATGAACCACTTTGGTGTTGCTGATCTCACTGATATGGTGAGTGTTTCCGTGGTACATCAGTGAGCATTCTTGTCGGTGGTTGTTTCCCTATATGGGGTTTACCGCAGGTGAGACGACATCAGGAACAAAAACCAAGAGGTTGGCATAAGAAAGGGAGGAAAATTATCCCAATTTTTGTCTTTCAAAAGCTCTTGCTTTGTTACTTGCAACCCATCTATCCGGGCAGCAGTGTTGCTACTGAAGGACTGATATGGTTGACATATTTCTGCCTTGGCTTGTCGTTTACGGTCCGTGTTTCTGTCGGGGCATCGGGCACTGGTCACCAACCAAAGGCAACTCTGCCCCCCCTGGCAACCAGATATCTGACTGTGATGAAAATCTATAAAAAGTAACAATATCTAAAAGATATGAATCAGCCACGAATCACCACCTGCCTAAAGCCGATAACATTAGAAATAATAATAGCAATGTTGATGGAGATTCTTTTATTAAAACCCCGAGATATACCACGGTAAAACATTGGATGATACAGATGATATTAAATCAGAGAGTCAGTAGGATACTGACATGATTACATAAAATTTATGGACAGAGACTGAATGATTAAAAATGATGCCAACCGTAATAGCTCCCGGCAAAGCTAAAACTCAGGGTTAGAACATCAACTCAGCTAGTGACGTATGAGGTCACATACGGCCGTGCGGCCTATGCAAGGAAATTATTGAAAATGATCATATTGGCTAGGAAGTTCAAAGTATTCAAAAGATAACTGGATTACATCGGTTCATCTTGGAAAAGAGCAAATTCACACGAGAGGGTTACAGGGAGAGTTAATGGCGGTCCAACAGGACGATGGAGGTATGAATAGAGAACTCAACAATGGATAAGAATTTGTTATCAAAAATAGAGTAGAAAGAGACAGTGAAGTGTTATACCAATAAAAGTTTTGATGGCAGTGTGCTGACTGCATTGGTCGTATGGGAGAGGGTCAGAACTTCTGGTGGGGAAGTGTCAGGGTGGCGACGCAAGAAGCATCCGAATGAAGAAGGGAGTGGCAAGTAAAGAAGGAGAGCATAGCGATGAATCGGTCAAGGGCATGTATCGGGGGCTTCTATAGAGGCCATCAGCGTGCTATACTGATGGTAGGGCATACAGAGCACTTGGATGGTAAGTGTACATCTGCTAATGGCCATTTATGCAGGGTGGTCTTGGGACAGCAATCAGTATAAAGCTGCACGAGACTGATCTAGAGCAAAGGATGGAGATGGAACCCTGAATGCAGAATTAAAAAAATGGCCCAGCAGACAGAGCAGCTGTGACTTTTATATATAATTTGACATAGTAAGATATGTACCGGACAAACTACCTATTCGGAGGTGGAGGGACTACTAAAATCTCGAAGGAAGGATCGTCTGAGAGGGAAACCGGTCGGAGTAGATCATAGTGAAACGAATGAACCGTAATATATCAACTCGGAAATGAAGTAGTGGTCGATAAATCGATCTGAGTTGAAAAGCTGCAGAGCTTACGGAGTCAAAGGCACGCAGATGTGGCGAAGGAATAAACTGAAGATTAGTGGACAACTTCCAGTGACCATTTTGTAGGTGGAACCTGCAACGGCTACAGGGAGACTGAATGCGACACCAAAAGATCTGATGCGAAGAACAGGCTTAGAGCTTCAGATATGGAACAAAACGAATCGGTTGATGTAGTTAATGGTGAGGATTGGCGGTTTGATGTTGACAGATTCATATAGTCAAACCAGCGGTCCTTATCAACAAGAGAGCTACAGAAACCATAGTCTGAGCAGCAACTGCCGTAATTGTTTTGAGCACATGCTGAAATGTTTTACATTGGCAAACCCGCACGAGAGTGGGATGTATCGCCTGCTGAGCAGTTTCTTACCAGGAGATTCATGTTCCACCAATGTGCTTTGCTTCATGGATAGTCTTACTTAGGCCCCCAATGAGGGCATGATACCTCACTCGACCTCCAATGATTTCGCGAGAGCTTCTGATAAGATCCTTCTCATTCCCCTTATGCACGAGCCAAAAATCAACAAAATTTCCAACAGCGTGCCCAAACACCACGGCATTTTCACGGGTCACTCTTTTACTGCTGGAGCGGATCCTTGTCTCTCTGAACCGTCTTCAACTTACTCTAGGGTCCACTAAAGATCGGCTCTCGGTCTTTTATTGCTTCTGATTCACATGAATGACCTGTCAGAAGAGAAGTCAATAGGTATTGCGGTGTACTCCGAAGATTTTACAATTCAGGGCGGCAATGCTACAGAAGCGCCATCGAGGATGGACTACACTGAGGAAAGTTCTGCCGACCTGAGCCCACCAATTATTGAATAAAATATTTGCGGGGACGCCTTTGGGCGAAGCTTCTGATCAACAATTTTTTGCTGGTGATGCCACAGAAGCCGTGGTATGGAGCAGCGTAGAGCCCCGGGCCTTTGGGTAAGTAATTCAGTGTCTTTTCGCTGTTACCACCAACTATTCAACAGGTCTGCCTCTCGCTTCCTTAACATGTCGAGAAGAAACATTCCCTAAATTTTGAGCGATGACTTCCAGGTATTTTGTGAGACTTTTATCGAACCTCCTTAGAATAGCTCAACCAGGTTTTACAATCCGGCCTAGTTAGATGCCAAAAGGCAATAAAATGTGTAAAAATAAAGGCCACGGAACCGGTTTCAAGACTTTAGCTTACTCCTTTTCTTTGACGACAGTCTGACTTAAAATTCACTACGTAGAAACTGGCGCAATTAGGAGTTATTTCTCAGTATACCACTTTTCCAATGCGCGACTTGCTGATCAGCCTTTGAGCCTAGACACCCGCGGATGACACGCCGAGTGAGTGCTCAAGAGTTGCCCTCGTAAAAGCGCACCCAAAAAGGTTGTTGCCTGCAGAGTTGCGTCGCTCTGGAACAACTTACCACAGGAGTTCATCGGCTCCCCGGGTAGAGGGGGCTCCTGGGGGGCGGTTGCACAGATTTGCACGACTAACGCTTTTTTCTTCAGCCTTCATCATTTGAAATCAAGCCTATACTCGTCCACGAGTCCGCTTCACACAGTCTGTTTCTCCGAGCTTTATGCCTGAAAACAAAACAAAACAGGAACGATGATATTGGACTTACTTCTCCTTAAATATATGTTTGTTGCCCCCACGAGGTCTTGCTTCACCGTGCGCTTTTTGCTTGTTTCGAGCAAAGAATCTTTGCTGCTTCACTGATCGTTCTAGGGTCACTGTTTGTGCGACCATCTGATTTTTGTTTTCTATCTTTCAACTCACGTAATTCCAGAGGAGCAACAACAGCAGAGTAGAAGATGCTTCAAGAACCTTTAGAAATTGGGCACTGGCTTCAAACTGTGCATTACTTTAAGACCTTGAGACTCTCCCTATTGATGCGCTACTAGGTTTTACTTTTTCCTCTGCCTTTTATCGGAGGTTGTATGAAACGCAGTACGCAGTGATAATAATATTAAAACCATTGTATTAATGATTGTTTTTTCGTAACCCCAAAGCATGCTTCAGCGCATGATCGAACGGCGCATCAGGAAGTGGAATCTTGATTCCAAGGGGGTGATTCAAGTACGAGCACTCGGTAAAGTATAGGAGAAACTATTTAAGTCATTCCTTACGGTAGAGTTCTGCAGACCTGAACTAAAAGTTGGGTGGCCAGGCCAGCCGAGGCCACGTGAAGCTGATTAGATACGGTATAAATAGTTGACTTACACAAAGATATTACAGAAGGAGGCCTGGTTGGTGCAAGATTCAAATATGATTGACGGAAATTCTGTCTACCTTGAGGATAAGGGAGTTTCCAAGGGACAGGCGGACCAGAAATAGCGCTCCTCTGTTTATGAAATGGCTCAGGATTGGAAATCAGACGATGAAAATGGGTGAAATTGCTGAGTTATTTGTATGCCTAGTGGAAAATTCATCTGTGAAGAGAGACTGTCGAGGTGGCAGTGAAAGAAATGGGAGGATGGAAGCAGGTAGCCGTAGAGCAGATTGCTTACTTCCAGAAAAGCAGAGTAAAATGAGTCAACATGGAACTAGGTAAATGGGCGAAAGATAAACTTGTGATGCTTAGCCACGATAGTAGCAGAGACACAGTATGCGTAGGCAATGATTATTTGTATAGCACTTAAGTATTTACGTACCGACTAGCGTCATCTGAGGGCTGGACACGATGACAAGGGAGTAGCAAAGATCAGAATTCTCTGAGAGGATTTATCAGGATGGCTTGTGTGTATACCGCAGACGAAGTTTCCAACGCTCGTTGGACGTCGCCATAACCTGTCTTGAGCAAACTAAACCGGGCTGTAGCTTCTTATTTGGTTTGTATGTCGCGGTAATGATGAATACAACTGGCGTAATTGCTTTTGAAAACGAGCCAGAACGCAAGGTCACTGCTGATATCAACTCACAATGCTCAAAATAGAAAACGGTCAGGCTGATCTACCACTGTTTTGGTTCATATTTACTAGATCGACTGGGCTTTCCGCAAAGAGTACACCTTTGTGGAAGCGGAGGAGTAGAGGAGTATCAGGAATTCCAACATGACAATAGGCACAGGAAAAAGGAAACTGATCTGCCAACGTTCTTGCGCTTATTTTCCGAAAAGCTTGCTTGTGGTACAAAACAAGACCCACTTCAGAACTGGATTGTATAAATCATAATGTTTAAAATACCCCTAGGTACGTGAATAACACACCAATCTGCAGTTATTTTCGTACACATATGCTAATTCTACCACTCGCGCTATAAAATTCCCTTTATGAGACCGGTAAAGAAAATCCTTCCTGTGGATCTCAACTTTAGACTACTTTATCTTGGATAACGCAAAGAATTTTGGTGAAATTCTGAAATTGGATCCTTCCTCCATCACTGTACTGTAGGTCGTTAATGCCCGGTGATAATTGTTTTCGCCACCAATTGTGCTAATACCGGGACACTGCAAGGGCCACTGGTAAATCGCATGCATGCTTGCCTTCCCCGGACTTGAGCCACTCCTCTCCTAGGCCATAACATCAAAATCACTTTGAAATTATGGGAAGACTAGAGGTAGGGTCTATAAAAATGCCTCTGTGTTTAAGTCCGCTGTCAGAACGATAGCCACTCCCCACGAGTTTATTGGGTTCAGGCTTCAGATTTTCAGCTAGCTGAAACTGAATGCACAACTCGACTCATGTAAGTAGGTTTTATCTTTAGGAGAAGTGTCTCAAAACTAGACACAATGCACCCAGTTGCCTCCAAGGCAGGTAGCCCATTTACGGAATTCCGAACTAACAGGAGTGCTTTTCTCCACTCCCACTTTAAGGTCGTGTTATCCCATCTATCAGTCTCGCAGGACGGTCAAATACAACCGCCGAAAATACCAGAAGCTTATGATCCTTTATTTCTGTCATGTAACACGTCATATTGGTAGGGACGGTTCACATAACTTAAATGAACAATTTTTCCTGTTCCTTTTCCACAAAAGCTGCCATACTTATGTGACATATATATATATATCTATATATATATATATATATAATCTACCCTACAGTTTCCAGAGGCGTGACAAAAGTCTCGCGGGAAGACCACGAGCCCACGTGACCTAATTGTGCTGTACCACTTAGCAAACCGACAAAGACGAGAACAACACCGGTATGGCAGGAATCGGAAATTCCCGGCCCTGAAGAGAGCCGTTGTCAGTTCCTGTGCCCACTTCCACCTTGCGAGACAATGCACACACGTGTGCTTCTCCTCGTTCGAGATGCTGAAGCAACGGTATTGTGCTAGTCGGTCACGTGCATAACATTGAACTCTTTGAAAGATTTTGTCCACGCTGACCGTTTAATTCCCTTGTCGTCCAATGTTGCAAGCGTCGTTGTTGACTCGGGACAATGGCCCTTCCATTTTTCGTTTGTTTTTGTGTTGATCGGAACCGGTTTACTGTAGCAGCCCGATGCTAACGGGAGTAGATATACCTCAAAGGGCCTCCTTTAACCTAGTAATCGTCATCAATAAATCGGACCTTTATAAGTGTATTTCTTTCGTGCGCTCTTCTCCGTCTTATGGTTAAATCTGTTTGCAGTGATTCCGACGATAGCACGTGGTCGTCTACTGTGCTGGAAACTTTGAGACGTCCTGCAAATATTTTTCTGGTCTGTTTTTCCCAGCCGAACATGCAGGAGATATCTGATTGACATGTTATTTGCTGCTGTCCTTCATTTTCAAGATGCCAGCAGCATAGCCTCGAGTTCGGTCATAAGACAGTAATACCTGATGATAGCCCTTGTTGGGCTCAGGCTGTTTTGTAGTTATCCTCGCTAAGACACGCCAGTGGGGCGGCAAGGTCTCTCATCATACTCATTCTCCTGCATTTTCTGAGCCCCTACAGTGGTTGTGGATGTGGGAGTTCGGAGATGATGATTTAACCGCCGGCTGAGGTTGTCAACTTCGGCCCATATTAAAACCAGCCGTCATCGGCTAACGTAGAAAGATGGACTTGGCACAGGTGGTGCGCAACAAGTGAATGAAAGGTAACAGCCACAGACGATTGATAAAACAGCCAAAGAGTGGAAAGCTGCAGCCAGTTATTTGAAGAACATCAATGGCTCATCATGAGCCATTTACAACATGCAAACCATATACCAGTGATCACCACGGTGTACAGGTGGCAAATAAGAACATCACAGACAAATATAATTAGCTTGGTAAACAATGGTTTCATCCACTGTGCCACATTAGAGATTTTGCATGCGGACATTTGGTCTTCACCAAGTCCAGTCTGCAAAACTACCTTCATAGCTGCCAACCGCTTCGTATCTCTTTCACATACCTGTGTTGAGTCTGACCAGGGTGGAAGCCTAGTTTCAGGGCGCTCTTTTCCTGCTTCCACTATATTCCTTGTTTAATTACCCAATGCTTAGAAATGCTTCACTTGGTGACCAACACAACCGTTCTGAAACGGCGTCATAGTCCTGTCTAAGTAACCGCCTGCCTCAGAATTTTGGGCTTGAACTTCTGCTTGCGAATACATGTTGCGTACCTGGTGGAAAATACGCCTCTTATCTGACGTTGTCGCTCCATTGAGGTGGCTGCGCCGCTCCCGGCTATCGTGCAAAACATGACACCTGCAGAAAACTACCTGAGCTTCAGAGTGGCGGGCCTTGAACCAGTTTGACTGGGCTAGAGAGCGGCCTACTAATATTGTCTTGCGTTGCCCAGTTTGATGTAAGTTTCCTGGGAGGAAACCTGCTGCCCGTCTGTAGATTTCACTGCTATCATCGGCCAGCGAAACACACGTGATACTGCGACCTGGGATACTTTTACCCACCGCCATCGCATGCCAAAGAAAGTAGCCACCACAGATTAGTAGGGGGATAGCACCAACCAGAATAACCTGCACCACGTGCAAAGGAGACCTTCATGACGGGTATGACTGACAGAAATCAAATTACTTTTCCATAGTGTATTAACCTGTCAAACTTTTACCATCCAATAACACTTTAAAGCGGATTACGTAAGTTTTTATGTTCCCTTTTTAGCTAACTCGCATAGACTTGAAGTCCATGCTATGAGGAGGCCTAGTGAACATATAAAAGTGCATTTTCTTAGTTCTGCTGTATTATGTAAAGTTCCCATCAACTCACAAGTAATCAACTCTTGAGGGCATCAGCCTTCGATGGGTAGCGCATAACCCTGCTTTCTTCACGAGAAGTTTGTGAGTGCGGACTATCAATCACTCTGGCACGGGATATCAAACTTCTTCAGCGTCCAAGATGACAAAAGCTCTATACTCCTGGTTTTTTATCTGCAACGAAGTTGTGAGTTATCGTTTGGTTGTTCTAACATTGGTCCGCCTCCCTCTTTCCGGAACAGACGAACATAACCGTATCTCACCCAACGACAGGCTATTCCGTCGTTAATTGGTAAACGACGGCATTTGACCCTTCTTATGTAGAGGCATTTTACGCAGGCAACGTTTGAAGCTTCGAAACCTGTCGCACATTCAACGAGATAGTCGTAATAAACTAGGATCGTTCTGGAGACTTTTTCAAAGGCGTCAATGATCATGGTCATTTATTTTGCCAGCTAAAGAGATGAACGGCAAAATTTCATTCTCAAAGCGTGGCGAATCCGTCCGCAATGGATTATATAACTAATGTTTTGCATTATTCCCAGCGTTTGGATATGCGCTACTAAGATGTTCAACCTTATCATAAGGATCATTTTATAACAAACTGACCTGCAGCGGATAATACCATTATATTGATGGTGGTTTGATACTTGGGTTTGCAATCTCACGTCTTCCTCTGGGATGTCGCTCAAGTCAGTAAACCTGAAGTAGTACCGATTGGTACTATTGAATTATTTTGTGACAATTCACCATGTTATAATAATTGCGGAGTTAAGTATTTTGTGTGGTTATCAGTCATCCAGGATACACTTCTTGCTCGTTTTCGAAACCTCAGTGTCAGTGCAATGTTCTTGTTTCCACTGAACTATTCCGTAACTGTCTCATCTGAGGCCTGGTGTAAGCGATTGCGTACTGAAATCGTATATGGCGTGTATCAGCCGTGGACACATGCAAATCCCTCGAGAATCTCAGAGGGCAATGCTCGATGTATTACCAAATTAGGCGGGTTAAATGGGTGCTCGTTCACTGTATGGCTGCCGCCGAGCGTGCTTCTCGGTCGGCTACTACAAGCAGACCAACTGAAGGTCGGGAAAAAGGATTGCGAAACAAGAGGAGCTTTCGCGCTCCGGAGGAAAAGGAGCTTTTTGAACTTCTCACGCGGATGTGTTAGGGATGATCAGGGAGAGGCCGGGGGGAGCGAGGCAAAAGGACTCACGGGTGAACTAAGCTTGATGAGTCCTCCGTCCACAACACGAAAGTCGAACGGCGCTGCAAGAGCGACCCGAAGAAGGGATTAAGTCACTAATAAACCAAAGGTGGCCAATTTCTCTGAGCGCACGGTGAAGCTGGTTTCAAAAGGCCTTGAGAACCAAAACAGAGGGACTAAAAACAGAACCGCAGGAGATAAGAGCAAGAAGGCACCCAGCAAGATGAGATGCCGTAACGCTCTCAAGTTGAACCATGGGGAACCGACTACTTGGGAGTCTAAAACAAAGTGGTATTCAGATAACAGGAGGTTGCGGGGTTTATTGGGGTTTGTAGGCAATAATAAAATGTTAGGAACCGCGAAACCTCACAGGGTTGGCGTATGGAAGCAGCCGCGAATGAGGGTGAAGCAAGACCAGCAGGATCAATCCTGGTTGAGTCCGCGAATCAAAACACCGGGGACCAGCAGCTAGAAACAGCGAGGAAGTATTTCACCGAAAAATGGAAGGGTATCGTATCGTTCCTGACGTTCCAAAAATGGATATAATGGCGAAAAGAATTGTGAACCTAGGAGGAAGACGAGCAAAACCGTCTCATTGGCACGGGGACTTGCTGGAGGCCTTGTATCGGGCCTTATATCCAAAGCAGCCCATCCAGTAAGTACTATTAGGCGGTGGTCGTAATTGCAGACACACTGGAAAACGAGACATGAAAGATCTATTCAGTGGAATACGAAAGTGATTCTGGGCCGCCAATCGCAAGATCTTCCGTGCCGAAAGAACGGAAATTGGTGTTGTAACGCCAATGACGCGTACTCATGATTCTAGCCTGATGGAAAGGTCCTAGGGGAGATTCATTAAATTGTGACGTGCAGTGCATCAGGAGGAAAAATCGTGGCAGCCACTCGGGTGCTCATCCAGAGAAAAGGTACGAACCGGAGGAGAATAGGGCAGTGTCGACTGAAGGAGCCATGGTGGTGTTATACTCCAACGCCTGCGGCATAAGAAACGAATGGGCGGAATTGACCGCTGGAGCTATTCACTACAGTGCTGAGACCGTCGCAGTGTCAGAGAGCTGGCCGTCCCAAAGCGACTATATCCTACAGGGCGGGCAAAACCACTATCTTGTTTTCGACAAGGCAGGGTAAATGGCACAGCAGATGGTGGAGTAGCCTCCCTTATCAGAGAAAAGCTATCGCACATGAAACCGGGAATAAGGTTCCGTACAGCATGCACTCAAATGCGTGCCATCACCGTAAGATAGCAAACCAGAGAGACAATTTCGGCGCACCTATGAAGAGGCCTGAACTCAGCTCCGGACGAGGGCAAAAGATTGATGGATGCACCGCAGCAGCTCCATGCATCGGCAGGCGTACTTCTAATAACGGGAGACTTATACCTGCCGGAAGTGGACTGGGTGACAAGTAAATGTATCTCGGGCAGGGTAAAGAAAAGCTTTGTCGAGAGAATGCTTCATAGGGTTCTGGTTCAGCTTACTTGAGGATGCTCAAGACATAAGTAAGGCTGGCGGCCTATAACCATTGACCTGGCTAGCGCAATGCATGGAAGTGACATAGACGGGTTAGGCTTGTTGACACCTTCAAGCAGAAGTGAACATGATACCACCCAATTTTTCTTCCGTCCTAGGTTTGCAAATGACGTAGTAAAGGTACGCAGAAATTTCGGGAGGCTAAACGTAGAGAAACCCAGAATCAGGGCCACGGAGCTCGACGGGGAAAGAGGATGAGGAAGCTGGGGTAGAGGAAATGTGGCAAGAGGCAAGGACAGTTTTGTCTCACTCCAGGGGTGCAAAATTGAGAGCAAGCCAGCTTGGTGGACACCAGAGGTTTGAAGAGCAGGCTAAAAGAGCAACATAGGCCGACAGATGTTCGTGGTCACTGATAGTGAGAGAGCCTGGCTACGGTACAAGGAGTATGGAAATTTAGCCGTAAGGATCCAACTAGTGAAAAAAGGACCTTTGAAATGGCACCGACCAGAGAAGCCAAACTAAACTCAAAAATCTACTTTAGATATGTTCAGTCAAGGGCTCTACTTAGGAATGGAGTTAAATCTCTGATCTTGAAGGATGGGGTGAAATATATGATGGAAACCAAGCTGAAGTTGACCACTTGGGTCTACACTTTGATGGTTTACAAAGAGGTGGTGAAGGACAACGAACACTGACCAAAACGCAAGTGGCTATCCCCATCTTCTCTAGCCAACAAATGATGTGGGACAGAGAAATGTTTGGGAAAAATTAACGTACATGGGTCAGTGAGGCCTGATGGCATACACCCCTCCATCATACAGTCATTGGCCGCTATGATCACTGGATATGTCTGTCGCCTTTGCCGTGGCACACTTAACCAAGGGGTATCACCGTTGGACTGAAAGTTAGCTGCACTTGTGGCTATCCACGAGGGAAGGCCACGGTCAGAAAAGGATAACCTCCTCGTGAGCCTTACATGCACTCTGCACAAGTGTTTGGAGCGGTAGGTGAAGGAACACATGTAGGCAATTATTGAAAAGCAGGCGGCTCTATAGGGCACAGCGCGGGTTTTTGAAAGGCAATTCTGGTCTCTCGAACCTTATAGTATTCTTGCGCAAAGTTTCTACCCAACTGGGTACGGATGAGATAGTCGGAGTTTGCAACGTAGACTTCAGCAGGGCTTGCGACCAGGTCAGCCATCACTTATTGTCGGAGGTGGCCATCGGCCTCCTTTTCCAACGGGGAGGCCTCACATCGGAGTGGGAGCCAGTAGTACAAATGTGGCAGGGGTGACTAGAGGAGTACCTCAATAGTCAATTTTAGGCCACCCTTTTTTCCTTCTTACGTGAATGATTTAGCACTACCATGCCTCGATTGTGCAGGCGATGTAAAATTTGTATAATTGCGAGACCTTAGTGAATTAGCAAGGGAACTGACGCAGGTGGTTGGCTGGGAAAACAAGTGGGATTTCGTACTCCGGATACCAGGTACTCACTAGATCGCCGGGATGGTCTAAGGAACTGACAACAAGCCAGAACCTCCGACGGTTGCCAAAGCCAAGCAAAAGTCAGTGGGATATGCGAAGGACGGTGCGTATTGAAAAGAGGTCAATCATTTTTTGTAATAAAGCGACTCCGGTCACGACAGTAGTTAAGGGAGCTAAAGAATCAACCGTCCGCAAGCAGAACGGTGAAAGTATGTTTTCAGTCGCAGGAAACCCACTGTCCTCACAGCAAGCAGACAAACGACGAGCCGTCCAGTGGCACCAAGTGTTACGAACGTTTGAGCAATGCGTAGCCAAATTCGCAACGGATCCCGAAATCAAAAGACGATTATCCGTGATATTCCACGATACTAGATTATTACAATAAACAATGACATAAACAATATACAAACCTCAATAATACGATCACAAGGACTCAACAACGAGAAACCGAATAGCAGCGTGTGAGCAGACAGCACGTGCGTCACGCAGGTCCTGAACAAAGATGTGCCAAAGTAGCGCTCTGGGCGCGAACAAACAACAATTGGTCCAGAAAAACAACCAGTTCGTAAAGACAAGTCAATAGTGTATGGAAATGAGTGATGTTGGGAAAAACACTGAATCGCGAGGGAAAAAGGGGGATTTTCCACGACCGGCTGTTACACCGAGCAACATACGAACTACCAAGAGCTAAGTACTGATTAACTATGTTTCTCTACGGTAGTTTTGGTCACGAATTTGAAAATTCAGACTCAGCCACCTCCAGATCGCTACAAAGGTATGCCCCAAACAAAAGCTGGAGTCAACTACTAATCAGAGTTTTATTGAGAGTAACGGTGATGGAAGAAAATAGACCATCCACGGTTGCGGCAACGCTGTCAACAGCGGACATGGATGTCAAGGTGACTGCAGACTTCAGGTGTGCTGGACACTGCATACTGGCTGCTTACAAGGCAAGCAGTGAGCCCTTCTGGTTCTGCTTAGCGCTTTCTTGCAGAAAGCCGGGAGAGTTCACATCTACGTTAGGCGCGGTGGTAGGGCCTCGTTTAAAACACTGCGTAAGCGCTCCGGCAAACTCTCTGAATAGAGAATAAACCTGCCTATAAAACTTCGGGCGACTATCCACACCGATGGTTGAAGGACGACGAGAGGAACCATAAGAACGACGACTGCAGGACGCGGGACTCCCCACCCTTTGGAAGGAATGACTCAGAAGAGGCCCCATCTGATAGTTTAAACTCCCGAATGGTTTATCGGAGGTAAGTGCCGAGGTTGTATTTGACCAGGCCACGGATCACGGAACTGGTGGATAAGGCGCAAGATTTTGGAAGCCTTGCTCTAGGATCAAGGTGCGGACGGACTTGTTCTGAGATAATATAGTGGAATGTTGGATAGACCAACTGAAGAAGTGATTAGCATACAAGGTTTAAGGCATTTAAAAGGATGATGGTTGTTAAGTGGGACGCTTTACTCAAAGGGGCGGAATACTGAGGATTAGGGAGCAATTGCAAACTACGCAAGGCCTCTGAGTTTTCCTGCTTCCGTGCCTGCCATCTAAGGCAACGAGTGGGACGGAGCACTATCGTCATGGCTCTCTCATCTAGATGGCGAGAGGAGTGCTTCTATTCCTTCATTTTTCCGCGGAACTGGGGAAACGACCCACTTCGTGCAAAATGACTGGAAGGAGTTACGAAGTAGCAGTGTTGCTTGCCGATCCCCTCGCATACCACTGAAATAACTGTGGATGCTTGATTGACTGCCTCCAATATAAGTGCCTTTCAACTTGACCCGATCTGACTTCTCCTTCTGTGATCAGTGGATTGTTTAAAAGTATCCTCAGCAATCGCTACCGACGAAATACCCATATTTGCTGAATATTCTTCCTCTGCACGTCTGCATGTACCTTCGAACCAAATAAGGACTAATTACTTCAGACATGTTCGTTCTGACAAAGTTTTGTGGCCGACAACGAACCCAAGCTTGAAGCATTTTTTTCCTTATTCTCGCGATCGTCTTTCTTGCTGAGATAGCTTTGCGGATATTTGGTGTGGCAGTGAGTCGCACTGACTCAAGAAGTTATTGTTTCACTGCGGTTTGGTGCTTTTCTTTCTTTTGCCTTGGCGGATGGTAGAGGTTAAGTTCGTGTACATTGATTTTTGGCTACTGAGCTCAGGAAGTTTTGCTTTGAGCCTGAATGGACCACAGGTACTTATTATTTATACCTTTTTGGTCAACTGTTCTGCACAGATTTCGTCCTTATTTTGACTGTATATTGGCTGGATAGTGGCCGTGACCCATCGTGAAAGCATAATTGTTATGTATGTGTATTTTAACTCATGAACAGCACTGTAGAATTTGCAAAACGACCGTGTTCTTGATCTGAGTTCTGCATCTATTCAGGCTTCACGTAACTTTGAGGTTCCGTGGTGCAATGCGGACCGAGAAAACCTTGGTATTCGGTGATTCAGATGTTGGATCGTTGATAAGACTTCGCCCGGGCCAGGAAGTATGCGTTTTGTTCGTTACGAAATTTCGCCGCTCTGTCTGGAGGGATGCATACAAAATAGAGCCACCAGGCGGTCGCAACACCAAAACTCTCAGGTGATGGGAACGGCTCGGAACAAGTCGGCAGTGGAACCCAGCAAGTCCCTCGTGGTTGCATACCAGTCCATGGCTCCAGTGTTACCGACTGTAGTTGGCACAGTCTTTGTACTGAGTCCATCCAGTCTCTTGTTAGTCTCTGTGAACTATACCTCAGGGAGAAACCAGCAGGGAATTTGAAGGCGCGTAAAACAAACCAGAATAAAATGCTTCTAAGAGTAAAGCCGGAGCCAGAGATTGCCCGAATCTCAAAAGAGTAAACCAAGGGTGCTTCTACGTGGTCTTCAGACTCAAATGCATGTGACTGAAGAAATCGTGAATACTTTCAGGTGCACTTTAGATAGATTTATAACGAGATCATAAATCTTAATTACTTTGGTGACAAAAGGGTTGGTAAGCAGGATTTCAGTCCTAATTTATCGAAACCGGCGCCCACCAAGTCATGGGCAAGGTAGGTCTGCGGAAAGTAGAACTGTTTTCGTTCGAATGTCCACCAGTAATGTGCCAGAAGTTCGTTTGGCTGTTCCACGTATACGTCATCTCATAGGTCGCGGGCAACGGCCAAAGCTTGTTGTGTCTACTTCATCAACCCTAGGATAGAGCAGCGGAATCATTTGCGGAATGCTTGACGGTGCCTCTCAGCTTGTGATTTACTAAAGGAATTTTTCGGCCTCCCGCACTAAGTAACTGGATCACTGCTGGATGTCCTGACCAAAGGAATGAACTCCTCTATCACCGACTCAAAAGCTTTGGCACACTTGCCGCTGGAGTGGAGAGCTGCATGATTGCTCTCAAGCAGATGAATTAAAAGCCCTACCCTTACGCGCTAGCAACCCTGAAGCGGATGGTTAGTAGCCCTGCGTGTAACTTGCAGTGCCAATGGCCAAGATAGTTGATTGGTCAGCCAGAACGACGGCTAACCAAATTTAAACGAACCAACCAAACACATATCCTCCACAGCCAGGATCGCATGCAGTGGCTCCGGACAGCTGGTAGGCTGAACTGAAACAATTGGCCAAACAAACCAAGGCAGTCGCGACTCGATTCGGTTTGTGCATGGTTGGACCACAAGCACAACACAGCTGGGTTTAGGGCGATCTCAAGCCTGCTCAGTATATGATGGGAGCCGGCCGGTAGCACTATGCCAGAGGTTTTTGGAGTTAGACTCGCCAGCTGAAAGTGGAAAAATTCGAACAATAGGGTTTTCCAGTTTATCTTAAGGGAGGCCATAGAGCGAATAACTGCAGGTCAAGAACAGTCTTTGGTATGAAGGCTGGGGCTTTTGACATCAACCGCTGTCCCCTTTCTTTGCAGTCCCCCTTTCAGATCCAGGTGTTTTATCGACACAATTCACCACGCATTATTACAGATGCTCACGTTCACATTCCTTATGGAAGCCGCCCGGGGATTATCCTGGACCTCATTTGGGATAACCAGGTGTTGAGGATGAACATCTGAAAGACAACTATATTTAATCGCAACTGTCGGGGCCCCTAACGTGCAATAATTAGGTGATCAACTACAGTACAATGGCGTGTATTACAGTCGTAAAAGGCTCTGAGACAGTGGAGTGAAGTGGAGTCCCTAAGTCCGTGGATGGAAAGAAAGCACGTATGTGCGGGAAAAGCTTAGTCAAAGTCAACCAAAGGCAAATACGAGCATGGGTACACAACAGAAATGCCCAAGTAAACGTAGGCTGTCAACCACTATCTGTCGTGTACGAACTAATATGCTTGTGATTGGTGGAATAGGACAGCGAAGTTAGTGGTACGGGCATGTATCGCATGGAACACTTCAAAACGAACAGAACAGGAGTGAATCATGAGCGGAGGTTCACCGTGCACGAATAGGCCTCACGGCGTCATGCGACTGATTCAACCACACAACATTTGGTGTTGTCGTATTCTCCGAATCGATCCATCCTAAGGGAGAGGCGAAAGCAGAACACCAAACCTAGCCTTGTCAAGAGTGAGCTTTCTATGCATATATGGATGCCCCCAGACGCGGAGCTGCTTATCGTCCTCATCCGTTACGAAACCAGCCACCAGCATTCACCGGTGTCACCAGTCACATTTAGCTAAGTCTGACTTGTTGGTCAGCGCGTACTTCTCACCAGGCCAGATGACCTATACTTACGGGATGACGCACAGTATCAACAGCGGTAGCTTTTTGATTATTCCTGGATCCTATTCGGAACAACTGTACACTTCAGCTAAACCACGAAACCCAAGCTTATGGTTAGTAGAATTTCCATTCGCTTTCCAAACGGGGGTTCACTCATCCTCCTCATCTGTGATTTGTAACACTAATGCCGAAAAACCGAAATCCAGTGGGGCAATTGTTTTGCCAGTGTAGCAGCGTAATGAGGTCTGCGCCCATATGGAGATTTTTCATCCTTGCATCTGTAGCAGGATTTTGTCTTTCTTCCCAACTGCATCCTGCCGGGAAATTACTTCTCCACGGACCCGGTTTCCATCCTCCTTGATCCAGTTGGGCACCCTCCACATTTGCTAGATACCGTTACTGATCATGGCAACTGATTCGCCTTTTTATGGACTGCTGCTCTTTTTCACATTCATCAATGTTACCTCGTGTACTTTTGTACAATTCCTATCTGACTCCGAGCTTTGATCCGGTTAGAGTCATCTTGACACAGAAACCTGGTGGATTCGTGTTCCGCTTTGTGCACGGTTTAGGCCCGGTTTAGTGTCATTCCTAGTAGTAGAATTTATTCACACCAGAGCAACAAATGTTTAGTGGTACTAGCTGCGCCACACCACCGTGGGTGCGTAAATTTTTGTCGAGAAATATCAGCATAGAACTTTCTTAAGAACTCTAGGCTTATACCCGCTTGAGAGTACCCTTCGCGACCCTACCTGTAAAATGCTTATTGGTTACCTACTCCTCTTTGGCTGGAGCCCTGATCCACCGTATGGCTGAACAACGTTGTTCATACAGTGAAAAACTCCTGTCAACCCTGACGGTGTTCATTGTATATGACTACCAATAGAATTTTACTTCTGTTTCGCATCCAGTTTATATACTTTCGACGATCTGTTCAATATCCGGGTCGTAGAAAACCTCCAGCCTCTTACTAACAATCTTGCGTTAAGCTTTATTCTCTGGAAGGCTTTCCGCCACTCGGTAAAACCCTTTTTATCACTGCTGCTCTGTCCTCTGTCGTACGTGGACCCAACCTACCCCCTTATCATTCTTATCAAAAGTTGAAGCTTCTGATTCCAGTATGCATAGCCTGAGGAAAACTGTGCTGAAGCCCGCGGACAAATTGATATTCCGTTGACTAAATCCTGCTTTGTCTTAATTGACACAATAATCGAGGACAACACTACTGAGCACAGTCACTTGGAATAACAACTGAGTTAATTGCAGTCCAGAATCAAAGCCGTGAGTCGGATCAAAGAGAAACTATTGCAGCTGTTAAATACTTCCCAGTCTTTGAAGTTCAGCAGCGACAGCGAGCAAACTTCTTCTGGCACCCTTACTGACAGTGTGTCTTCTGTGATTACAAAGCGAATAAAACACCAAAAGCATCACCGTGTTAACATCACCTATTCCTTCCCTGTGCGTACTGCAAGCCCTACCTTGCCGAAAGCTGGTGGCATGGAGATGGAAACAAGCCGTTGAATGCCCCTACGCAGACGAAAGCAACTTTATCACTGTTGGCTACATTTTTAATTTGGTGACAAGCCAGCGGCTAGAGACCCCATCAGAAGCAGCACACTACGGCAGCTGTCTCACTGTATAACGTTAATATTAATAATAATAGTGGTATATTTCGGCGACGCCCGAAGTATGCCTTACGCATGATCAAAATTTTACAAACGACAAAAATCATGAAAAATTTAGAAATACGTGACACAAAGGGGGATAGGAAGAAATAAGAAGGATATGATAGGGAGATAAACGTGTGCACAGTAGGGAGTAATGTGCAGAGATTAAGTGAAACCGGAGATGGATCCAAATATGGGCCCGGTGAATTTGAATGTCAAAGTCAGATGGAGCGGCCGGCCGAGCCAGGTGGGGGAGAACGGAGCCTGGGGGGTTTTACATGAGGAGGACTGAAAATCGATATAAGGAACTATGGTTACGAGAAATGATGAAAGGAAAAAGGAAAAAAGAAGGGAAGAAAAAGAGAGAAAATTGAGTTTTACGGCTGGGGACTGGGTAGCCATGAGCTTTGCGTTATTGCAATAAAAGGACGGTGTCAATTTGAAGCAGACGAGAGTGTTGACCAGGAAACGCCAGGTAAGAGATGATGAATCAGATTATTTCACCGCGGATGACACAGGATAAAGACCTAGAAGAAGAAAAGAATCTGGACGGGAAAGCCTGTGATAGAACGAATATGCACGACAAATAGCTGTGCTTTGGAGTTGGGAGAATGGAAGTGGAGAGTTGCGTGCTCACAGGCCATTGCACTAAGGGATTAAGCCGGAAGTTGCTTATCGGTTCAGTGCCTAAGAGGGCAATCCACAGATGAATTACGGATTCAGACTTGGAAACTATGGAGTTGGTAAAAAGATAATACCTTCAGTCGTAAAAAATGCGAAGTTTGTAACGGCGAGTTCTTATATGGAGATTGGCCGTGGATACGGATGTGTATGGGGGGGGGTATAAGATGGACAAAAGAGGATATCGCAGAATGGTAGCTATTGAGGTATGCGATCAGTCAGCTTTATAGACATATGGAGGTACCAAGTGAATACTGATTAGGAGCTGACAGGGGCCAAATGGGTGGAAAAGAACATATTTCGGGTTTGGGCAGAGTAAAATGGATAAGGTGAGAGTGACATCATTCAGTGAGGGTTGTCATTGTGAAAAAGATGGGAATGAAAACAGAAAGGGTTGGAGTGCATACAGAGGTAGAACGACACGGAAGGGAAGTGATAGGAGTGCTGCCAAGAACGATAGATGAGCGAAACGTGGCGGAAGAATGGTAGGAGCATGCCGTCCGCAACGGACAGTGATAAATGCGGTAGGGCGAGGAGAGTTTGAGCAAGCAATCCGCAACCGGTGCTAGTGGGTGGGGCTGACCGTGCGCTGGACACCCAACCTGAAAAACATTTCGTAAATTGAACACAGCAGGAGTGATCCACCAGCCTAATTGCGCTCGTGCGTCATTGCAGACGGCCTGCACGCTCGATGTGCGCCTGCCAGAGTGGTGGATCTGACCGCGCCTCGCAAAGTTGGGATTGGCTTGAGTGTTCACTGATGGTTGTGCAGAAGGCTGAGCACCCGCGATAAGGATATATTGTCCAGGACTAACTGGACAGGTTGTGGGAAATTGGACAACAAAGCCAACGGGAACAGCGATCGACAGACGGCCATAAAGCATTGTTATCCTGGCGCACTACTGTCAAAAAGCCTCCTCAAGGAGAGCTCTCGAAAAGGCTGCTGTCCTCTAAGCCTGGTAAAAAATAAAACACTCATCGCTCTAAGCAGCAATTATCGGTGAGTGTGGAACAACCGAAAACAGTCAGATATCGGCTACGGCTCAGCGCATATAACTTCTCCGGCTCCAAGGTTTTTGAAGCCGGAAAGCAACCTTGCTTCTCCAGAAGAGGCTTCAGGATTTTTCAGAAGTCAACTTAGGGCCTGCTGCCTCATAGAGTCTATAGTCCCCGGCCCTTGGTTCGTGACGCCACAACGACTATACCCGGCAGCACGCAAATCGTCATAGCTCAAAAGGCTTGGGTAGAATAAAGTGTGTATTGGAGAAAAGCAACTGCGTGCAGACGGTGCACACGGGTGGAGCATGTGGAGCCATCAAATTCGGCAACTTTTAAGACAAATAAATTTATTATTATTATTACAACCGCGTATCATGTCATTAGCACTGAAAAGCTGGCCTTCCAGGGCCAGCCTGTCTGACAAGAACACCTTCTTGTACCACTTCGTGTAAGCCTCATAGCTTGCCGATCCCAAAAACACTAGCTTCATCACCAAAGCCGCAGCCTCAGGTGGCACAAGCACCAGCTACCAAAGTCTTAGTCCACAAGCAGCCACTGACGCACCCGCAGTCCACATATGATCACCTCGGTGTATCACCTGAGCCACGTGGCTTTCAGCCTCGCAACCAACGCTGCGTCACCAAATGAAACCTTAGTCCATAACAGAAACCCCCTCTATCAAAATCACTGGTATCCGGGACGTCACCTTCGGAAACTCATGCCCTAAGCCCCCCTAGTCATCTCATCCTAACCAGCACGAGTCCCACGTGTAACGAACGGTCGTGGAAAATCACCCTAAAACCTTTGCGATTCAGTGTTTTTCTCAAAATCACCCACTTCTTTACACTATTGACGTGTCTTTACGAACTGCTTGTTTTTATGGACCAATTGTTGTTTGTTCGCGCCCACAGCGCTACTTTGTCATGCCCTTATTCCGGATCTGCGTGACGCATGTGCTTCTTGCTCGCACGCCGCAATTCGGTTTTTCGTTTGTTGAGTCCTTGTGATCTCATTACTGAGGTTTGTATCTTTTTGGTGTCATCGTCCATCCAATAATCTAGTATCGTAGAATATCACGGATAATCACCTTTTGGCTTCGGGATCCGTTGCGAATTTGGCTACGCATTGCTCAGACATGTGTTTCACCATGTACCAAAATTTGTTGGACAGCATACTACAAGCGCGACTAATGAACTCTCCGATTAGGCGCACAGAATCCACCCCACTTATAAACCTATCCACTCCCAGCGCTTTGCTTAAACTAAAAACTTCCTGGGGTGTCATCCTACAACCTCCGGCATTAGCACCCCCGTGTACCGTGAATAGCATGCATTGCATGCACCAAACATTTTATTCCTCCCCCGTCTGTTCAATCGGCCCAAACTGAATGTCAAAACCTCCCACTCTGTGCGCCTTTTCAAATCCCACCGATTCCTCCCCCACCCACCGCCTATTAACTCGACCAGCTCTTGGTTTTCAAATTCCTTTCCCTCCAAGTCATTTCTCATACTTCGCTTCCTCCTACCATCTAATCATTTCCCACGAACTCAAAATTTCCACCAAACGTTTTCCTTGCTCCACCACCCCTTATGCCAATTTCATAATTTTTCTTGCTCCTCGTACCGGCCGAAATTTCCCTCACCCTTCCTCGCATTTCTACCCCACCCAACCATTCTTACGCTGCCGCCCTCTCTCATGCTGACCCTTTGAAACTTTTGCATTCTTCCCAGACTTCCCGCTCAACGTCACATCAGCCTACCACGATTCTCATAGCCCATAAACCTCCAAGCAAGTACACACAATCAAGCATACCCCGGCCCTCCAGCCCGTATATCGCACTGTCGTCCCTCTCTGACTAATAAAAGCTCCGCTAAACTTCCTTTTTCTCTTGTAAACTGCGATTCTCTTACTAACAAATTTGACTCGCCACAAAGCTTCGCACTCTCGTCCTGACATGATCTAGCTCACACCACTGAGACTTGGTTGATTGATTCCACCCGGACTGTCCACGTATCTTTAGTCGGCCACCAGGCTTTTAGTAAAAGCGGGCTCCGCCGATGTGTTGGAAGCTTAGTCTGCAATAAGTGTGAACTCACTGTGACCACTTACGGCAACTCTATCGTGTATGCCGTTCAGGACTATTTATGGTTGGCTTTTCAGCTTGTTCACGCACGACTCCACAATGACTGTGTGTATAGGCCTTCCAGTGAAACCACCTCTGGCTTCATACCCGTCAATAATGCCTTTAACCCCTTATCGGAAGTACCGAGCAGAGCTGAGCTTATCTCTTGCGGATTTGACGCACCCATTATCAATGGGGAACCTCTCACCTCCCTCACCATTCTTTTTATTTCCTTTCCTGGATTGGAACGGATTTCAGGACCCAAAATGTCTTCGCCCTGGCCAGAAGAAATAACACACTAAATTTGGTCTTCATCTTAGGCCCGCCTAACATGGAAACTAACACATTTATTCGCTTCCTCGGAAGTGGTCATAGACTGGTTTCCTGCCAGTTCATTGCCCTTATTTATCACAATACACATGGCCCGAAAGTTTCTCCCTCTCCCCATTACCTGTGGCTGCGACACAATGAGTCACTCTGCTCCATAGATTTGGGTGACCACTTCTTGACTCACGAATCCCAGCCCGCAGCAAATCTATTATATTGCAAACTTTTCATAGTTTAAGTCAGATCACTACTTACCGGACCCCCGAGCCGGTCTGATGCCCAAGCACCCAAAATACAAAATGGCCCTAGCATTATGCAGCAATTATCTTGATCTCTCTCTCCAAACCTCTACACAGGCTCTCTAGTAGTATTCGTGTTACAACAGAAAAAAGCTACGGGAAACGGGAGGCTTCTGCCCTTTGCAGACCGGATGAGCTACTCCGGATTTCAAGCGTAATTAAGAACAGGAATACCCATTCCAGACCTAGTATTCCATGTCTGAAGTTACTAAATGGCACACAAGCTGGTAGTCCTGTTGCAATCACTGAGGCTTTCAACTTGGCTTTCTCTTCGTCTATGAATATCGATTCTGGAAATGCCCATTGCCCACTAGCTCCCTCTAATGAATTCACTTTGTCCGACATACAACTCACACTCAATGGAATTTCTGACATATTCTGCAATGTGAAGCCCTCAACTCGCCCCAGTTTCGATAGAATCCTGCCAGCTTTGCTTCGACTTGGCGGGCCTGACAATGCGATTTCACTGTTGAATACCTTTATCTTATCTCTGAAATTTGAAATTTTCCCCTTCTCAGCGGAAAGCATCAAACAGTGTCCCTCCACACAAAAGGGCCATCACTGTGGTTTCCTGAACTACCTATCAATTAACCGCTCACTCATAGCTTATAGGCTACCTAAAAGCTTAGCAAAAAAGCCCATCTCCCATTATTTATTGTCCAGTAATTTAATAACTAAAGGCCGAAGTGGCTCCTTAAAAGCTCGATCTGGTAACACCCGTCAATTTGAATTTTTCACCTTGGTCACTAAAGCCACAGACAATGAGAAACGCTTGATTGTCATTTTCTTGCGCACGGCTGGGGCTTTTTATCTTGTCTCTCACTAGTGGCTCCTGGCCATATCTGAAGCCTCTATACTGAAATCCCATAATATTGAGTGGTTCTCATCCTACCTTTGCCACCGCAGTCAATTTGTACCAGCCAACGACTATCTCCCACGACCCTCTCCTGTCGCCAATGGTGTCATTCAAGGAGGCCTGCTAAGGTCGCTTTTGTTCCGAATGTGCAATAATGTCTTCTCCACAGTGCACCACGGATCCCGTCCCTATTACCTGATGACAAAAATGATATTTTAATTCTCACCCCGGGACCTCAGCAAGGCAAGTCCCGATATAAAGAACGATCTACAAAGTCTTCAGCGATGGCGTCTCTTGGGAAATGGAATTATCTGTCGATCAGTGCACCTTCACAAATTTACGCTGTCAAGTCCCTCCGAACTCTTTTTTCATAAACAAATCCCCCAATACCCTAAAGCCCATCAGCACAAATTCTTGGGTTGCACTGTTAATGCACCCTAAAATTCCTTGGGAGCCTACCATTTCAAGCCACCAGTGCAAAGAATTCCATAGAATTCCTATGTAGATCGCTTTTGCCTCACGACACGAGACTCCTACCCTATATGTTCTGTGTCGGACCCTGCTCTGAATACTGCCCTATCGTCTTCAGAGGTACTCGTCAAGCGGACGGAATAACTTTATGTAATGTACTACGCTCCTTCACAAAACAGCTTCTTGGCCATCCTACCACACTTAGCTATGAAGAAAGTTATGCTGTCGTCCACAAAGAACCTTCATGGTTACTCCGTGTGAGGCTTAACATTTGTTTTCACCATCAACTTACTCATCTCTTATCATTTTATTTCACTGACACGGTGTGTCCAATCAACCCCTCTCTGATCTCCAAGTCACAAAAAAGTACTCTTTAATCCATATTCTAGGCTAACTATAGGATCTAATTTCCTCCCTTTGGAATATTTCAGACTTTGGGATAAACTCCCCACTAATAATCGTCGATGTGTCTCCCTCGTCGATATCAAGACGTCAGTAGCACTTTATCTCGTCGTTGACAATGTCCTTTTACTAACCGCCACTTATGTGTTTGAGGCCCAAGCTTTTGAAGGGGGACCTGACTTCTAGCTAGTCTTTTCGAAACTTCATCTTGCGTGTTTTTCCATTCTGTGAAGCTTTTCACACCCTGGCATGTCTTGAACCTCGCACCTCCCTCTCAAGACTAGTTCTCTCCAAAACCCTATCAGCAGATACCAGTTTTTCTCCATGCCTCTAATTACTGTCCACACCTTTTGGTTCATTGTAGTTTCTCGTCATTGCCCTCAGCTCTTTGGTACCGCTAACCAATTTGCACAAATCCATTCACGTTTGGGTTGGTTCATTCCTGATTTTTGTCCCGTTGCTACTTCACACCTGGACTGGGGATAGTCTGACAACTGATCCGTGAAAGCTTCCCTTAAGTTTGTCGCTCAATCCTAAAACCTGGCTCTAAACTTTGCAATAGGCCTGTTCTCTTCCTGCTAACTTCATTTTTCACCCAGATAGATGCATGAAGTTGTTGTTTTTACAAGCCTGAATCCACAGTTGGAACGACCGCAAAAGAGCATCAAATTTCGCACTCTTATTTCAGAACCTATCTATCAAGGACCGCTGGCGTTTATCCTGACCCATTAGCAACAACTTGAAACTCTTCTCTCGCTGTATATGACAACCGGACGGTCGATACGGTTTTACATTCACACCTCACTTGGTTGCTTCCCTACTGGCTTTGCTGTCTGAGATCCCCGCAACCCGGCCATCAGGTCATGAACTACCTTAACTCAAGGCACTGTTACAATCAGCCCTAATCTCGACAGTGCGGAGCGCGGTCAGATCCACCGCTTTGACCGGTGCACGTCTGGCGTCCACGACGTCAGCAAGGATGTGCAGGCTCTACTAGGTTGGCCGATCGCACCCCTTGTCACCGAAGACGGTTTTTGGATTAGGTGTCCACAGCACGGCCAGTCCTACTCACTGGCACTGTTTGCCGATTACAGAACATTACACCAAGCATGTATTGCTGCTGTTGACGTGTCATTCGCTCTGTCTTCCCTAGTGGGCGTAATTTCAGTCCAGCTTGCTCCTAACACTGACACTGTAACTTACACTTCCATGCCCGGCCACATTTATCACTCCTTTTATGCACTAAATGGAGTGTCGGTTTTTCCCCCACCTTCCAACCTCTCTCTTCCCCCGCAAGCTGAGATCTCCCACATAAATACTTATTGACTTTGGCAGACTCCTTGAAGACTACTTTCCCTGCTTTTCAAGTCTGAGTACTTTCCTGTCTCTCCAGCAAACTTGTCTTTTTCCTATGTCAGAATCCGCTGCTACCATTCATTCATTAGCGCACTTATTGCCGCTGCTCGTTTCCTCACCAAAACCACCAAGCCTTGCTCTTTGCTGAAAAATATTCCTCAGTCTTCCAGCAGTGAGCTTTATGATCAGTGATTATTTGCTCTCTCCTTCAGTCCAGCCGCTAGCCTACACAGTGCCGTTGCATTGCTCCATCCTGGTCTTCCAGAGCCCTATGACTGCCACAAAAGCTGTGCCTCTCAGACATGCTTATCCTGCAGCTCCGTCGTTGTTGCTATCTTAGGACATACCTGTCAGTTTATCAAAGTTTGTTCGCTCACTGTCTATGAACCGTAACACCACCTTTGCATGCTAGTTGACCATGCAACCGCTTTTCAAAGCATTCTAGATCGATTTGTCACGGAATTATCACCCCTATGTTGATACATCATTATCCACCTAGTACACAGTAAAAAACTGCTGGAATCTTACCAGCCCTTCTCCGGCCTCTCTTTCTTCACCTAGGCAGTTGCCTTTTCCTTAAAGTGGTGACTCTAATTTGACTAGTTTAATATATAAGCAGTTTCGTAAGTAACCAGCTTCATTATATCGGGACTACCTCCAAAGCTTGAACGACTTCATGCTGTAGCTGTTGTTACACCCTGGCCTTCTAGGTTGCAGATCAAGCAGCTTCATTCACCTGTAATCATCGCACCGTCTACCTAATGCACTGACCATCTGCTATCGTCCCTACCATCTCTCCTGTGAGCTACACTCCTCTGTAACCTCTGTACTTATGCGCGCCCCATATTGATTCACCTTCCGTTTTCACTTCGATGCTACTCGACAACCAGAGGTAGTCAAACAATTCAGCTCATTCTACCTGTTTTTCCGCAGATTTTCCTTTGCCATCACTTCCATTGATTCTCTATCACACCAACTTCCGGGCAACCTTAAATGTTGCCCAAACAGGTCCTTCAGGGTTTCACATGCTCGAGTGTAACGCTCTCCAGGATCCAGCATCGAGCATTTGTCGATTGCTCCCCTGGCTCTTCCACGACAAGCAGCAGATGCATGAACCTCTGTCCTGGATCGGATACTCTACTTTCTACGAATTTCTCGTGTTGTTCAATGACCTTGAAGTACTGTTTTACACTCCCATCGAGGGGGGACAGTTCCACCTTTGATAAGCAAATAGCTCTTGCTACACTGGGACAATTCGGCTTCAATCTTTCAGCGGAATTGCTAGACTGAATGGCCTCATGCTCCGTGGTCTCCAAGATCGCCTCTCGCTCCCGCCTTCGGGGTTGTTTTTCCTGGCTGATTCAGCTTCTTTCCTAGCCTGCCTGAGCTGGGTTTCAAATCCTGCTATTCTCAGTCTATAGGTATCATTAATTTTAAATTCTATGCCATCGGCCGAAGTACATGAAGTTGCACTGACAGGACCATCAGACCTAGCAACATCTAAGGAATGGGTATCAGCCAAAAATACCCCAGGGTCTAGCCGGGTCACTTCCTGTCCAGCTTCGGTTTGCCTTTGTCTTTTTCTTGGCATTTCTGAATGATTTCCCCCTATAGATTCCAAGTTGAATACTGCACCGGTTTATTTGATTGTGTGAGATGGGTAGCCAGTTCAAATGAATCCCAAAACCAGAACAAGTTTGATTCGTAGTTTCTACTGTACTGGATTACCAAACTGTACGCATATAAATACGTACAAACCTCATTTGAACGGCCACAGCCTCTAGCAATGAGGACCAGAGTTCAAGAAAGCTCAATGTCAGGAACCACCGTCACGTCAGTCAAAGTTTGAATCAAAATTATGCCACTTCACGTGATCAAAATATAAACAAATGTTGAAGTGTGGTGAGTGATGTATATTGTACTTGTTCGAGGGTCAATAAAATAAAGAGGGCAGCCTCAACAATGCATGTATATGACAACGGCTAGGGAGGATTTCCAAGCTTGCACGTTACAATCACAAATTTATCAAGTTTGCGTTCCGTCTCAGGCATACGAAGGTTAAAGAGGAACGGTGCAGGAACTTTGGAAAGCTGAATGCTGCCAAATTAGGTACTGAAGCAGACAAACTGGACTGGCTTACAGATGATAAAAATGCTGCGGTTGAAGAAAAGTGGCAGACCATTGGGCGAGACATACCGGAACTGCCGGACAAATTGGCCCTACCGCAAAGAAAGAAACACGAGACAACGTCTGGGTGGTGGACGGCAGAGATTTTTAAGTCTGTCTGGAAACGCGATAGGACTTGGCGGAAGCCTAAAGCAGTCGGAAGAGAGGGAGTGCGAGTACAATACACCAAACATCAAGACTCAGTTGTCAAGACGCGAAGAAGCTGTCAGCGAACTTTTAAGCTAGCATCGACAAAAGCAGCTAGGCAAAAACCTCAAGAGATATGTTAGGCCTGCTCTACCAAAAGGTGCCCTTGGAAGGGGAGTCGGAATAATAATAATAAGCAGTAGGGGAGAAGTTTGGAAGGATCAGAGCAAGGCGGATGTACTCATCAAATACTTCGAAAGTACACCCCGAAGGGATAAGGAGCATTGGAGGACCTCCGAAGACCAATTAGAAGAGCCTGACATGCCATATATTTTTAAAACGATGGAAGAGACGAGAACAACACTGGAGGAGTTGAAAGCAAACAAGTCAGCTGGGCCAGGTGGCATACCTCCAGCCATCATAATACCATAGTCTGCTGAAATAGATGGGCATGTCTGTTTGCTGTTTCGCGCAACTGTTAATGAGGGTGTACTGTCAACAGGAACAAGAATACTGGCCTTTAAGCCTTACTTGTATCCTGTCCAAATGCTTAGAGAAGCTGTTGAGAAAATACGTCTGCAAGAACCTGGCAGAAAACAAGCTGCTGAGTTGAGCACGGCATGGGCTTCTAAGAAAGAGGTCATGTCTCTCGAACCATCTAAGGTTTCTGGATGGGGTCACAACCTAACTGGAAGGAGGCGAGATAGTAGGACTTTGCTATCTAGACATCAGCAAGGCTTTCGACTCAATGAACCACCGGTTGCTGCTGGGCAAACTGAAGAAGTTGATATCTACGTAGCCGAGTAGGTGACTTTCTGACTAACAGGACTTTCTATGCTATGGTAGGAGAAGCACTTTCTAAGTCAGTCTTTGCTAGAAGTGGTGTCCCTCAGGAATCGGTCCTGTGACCACATCTACTCCTCCTCTACATAAATGATCGGGCTAAAACACTGAAGCCCCCACACGGCATATTTGCGGTCGATGTGAATGTTGTCGGACTAGGTCAGCAATTAGGAACTCAGTGGTTCATTCCCACGATCGGGGTTGCAAAAAGTCTCAGATTTTACCGTCAAATATCTCTTTTGGGGTGAGACTGCACAGCCTCCTGCAGTATATTAAGGTTTAAGACCTTAGATACTAGAGTCCACAAGCCTAGATATCCGACCAAAATCAACTCAAGGCCTTAAACAAATCCACCACTTTCAGCCGTTTTTACCAAGTTGTTAGCGTTGCTTGTAGTGCCTCGATTCTGTACGAACTGGTGTTTCGATAAACCTGAACCCCATTGAATAACATCAGGCTGTGCTTGGCTCTACCTGCTTCTGCCTTTTTTGTCCCATGTAAACCACCTTGGCCTTCTGACTTCATGAGCAAGGCGAATGTTTCCTTGGCTCGTCTGAGAACATTCCCGGCTGTGATTGTCCCCTTAATCAGACGACATGAACACCAAAATGTAGGAAAATGACATACAAAAGAGGAAAAACTACCTTATTGTTTTGTCTTCCAGGTAAACCAGCTTTGTCACAAGTGGCCCATGTCACTAGGCCGCAGTGTTGCTACGGATTGACTGGTATGGTTGACCTATTCCCCAAGCGGCTTGTTACATGCTGTCCGGGGCGCGGGAGCTGTGGCCACCCATTAAAAGCAGCCCCGCCTTCTCTGACAACCAGATGTCTGATTGCGGTAAAACTATGAAAAATAATAAAGACGTCTAAAAAGCGTGGATCATGCTTGAAGAGCCACCAGCTTCATGCCGATGGACGTGTGTCGCGCTGTCTGTCTACCTGGAGCAGTCCCTAGTGTCTCCTACAATGAGCACTGAATGTAGACCGTCAGAGTTTGCTCCTCTGACAAACATTCGGCCCCACCCCGTTCCCACCTTTCACGGTTCACCAAACCAGTGCTCATATCGGTTTTTTCCTGCATTGCTATATGATAACGACGATAAAGATACCACGGCCACCTTGCGATTACCACTTCATCAGGTTTCCTTGCTCACACTAGAGTATAATCTCAGTACACTAGCACTATCGAGTAGGAGCATGAACGAACTTACGTCTGCGTTTCTTGACACGTGACCAATTTTGTATGATGCATCACCACTGACACCCCAATAGTTTCTTCCACTTTAGGGCCCCTCAGAAACAGTTCAGCACGGAAAAAACACTATACCAGAAGAGACAGTAACAAATATAGAGCTATGCTAGCAGTTTACTGGCCCCACTTACTCACATACTGTCCTCTCAAACCTATCTTACCGCCTCGGCGCTGGATTGCTTTCTGGGTGGGCGAATGGTATTGAGGGTTACCATTTTCAATTCCTCCCAACCGTAAGACCTAAGGTTTTTCCTAGTATCCGGGGCCTGCTGCGCCAAAGTGCAAACCATAAATACTTTGGAATGCTTACACGGCCGCCCTACTGGTGTACACAACTTTGCTAGTTCGTGGTAGTGTGGCTCAATTCTTCGCAAGCCTGCGTTACCCAGAATTTGGGGTAGGCGCCAATGAGCGCTTAAATGTGACGTCTTCCTTGCTCTATTCACATAAAAGTAACCAATTCAGTATTATTGTCATCATCCACTACCATAAACCAAAGCTGGAACCACATCCAAACTGCAAACCCCGTTTACTTCAGGTTCGCCTTCTCCCACTATCTCAGACGCCACACTGGATAACCAACGATTACACCCTGACTCGCGCCGACGGAGACCCAATCGGAAACTTTCATAGCAAATGAGACATTAAGCAAGCCACCTGACAGAAAATATCCCCAGCTATTTAGCAGTAGATCGATTAGTATTTTTTAACTCAACGCCTCTCCTGCCAATAGCACTATCAGAGCCTACATAAAGCACAGTTCAAGGGCATCCTGCTGCATTACCGGTCATTAACAGCCATCCATTTAATCCATCGTACCTCGTCACACTCGGCTGACTGATAGACACATCGTTTACCTCACCAGATGAACAACACCGGTAACGAAGCAGAATAACCCTGGGACTCTATAAGTCAATATATACGTGTCAGCAAAACAGTATAATAGAGCTCCAGTCCATGCTGAGATGTTTCACCTTGGAATCCGTTGTAAGAGTTCATGTTCCCCTCGAACCGGCTCTGGTTGGAAATTGCTTCTTCTCTAATCCAAGACCCTCCAGTTGTACCCTCTCATTTTTCAATGGTAAAGGTTACTGCTCCCCAAAATAGACCGATCTTTTTAAGCACTGCTGTTCCTTCTACATTCACCAGTCTTCCCAAGCGCACTTCTATAAAACTTATTGCGAGCCTCGCTATTTCATAACTTAATCCGTTAACTGAACCACGGTAGATCTGTCATTCAGGGTTCGCGTTATCTTCATGGATTGCTATTCTCTTCGCATTCACCGATTTTCCCGGGAGTACTTCCATGCAAATTTTCTTCTCTTCCATTTCCTCCTGTTCAGAACCTACTCTGTTCGCAGAATCGCAGTAAGCCCCCGTTTCCCACGGTTTGCATCCCTCTGGTTTGCAATGTATCTTCAGCACTATGTGTTACCGATCTTCTTGATATCCTCAAGTGGCACCACCGCCCAAGTGGAACTCGAAACAGGCTCATAATAGTCGCGCCAACCGTTATCAGAGTAATCCATGCAGACTATTGCTAGCTGTTTATCTGCCGCTAACACCGGTGACTCTCATTTTTAAAATTTGTATATAGCTCATCTTATTGGGTAACGTTGCACACCGTGATCATGCTCTTGTGCGTGCGTTCTGTCCATGGTCGAGAAGCACACCATTATCATTATTATCACTGGCTGGAGACATTGAGCGGGCGCTTGAGGGGACAAGACATGTGTGATGTGCAGTTAAACGAGAATAAAAGTCTTTTACTGATCAGAGCATCAGTGGGTTTAATCGTAACGGGGAAAATGGACTCCACCGACACGACTGACGTGGGGCAACAGACAAAAGACTGAGGTGTCATTACGACGGCAGACTTAAAATTGGCGGAGCAGAACAAGCTGGCAGCCTAGGGGCCCGTAAGAAGCTCCTTGGACTTAAGTTGACAATTTCTTGCAATCAAGCTAACGTGCTCTTACCCCTGCAGAAAGCAAAGATGGGACCTGGCTCCGAACATTGCGTACAGGCTTGGGCACATTTCTTCAGAAGAGGAGCCGCCAGTCTTGGTAAAGTCCAGAGGCTGGCCACTGGAATGATGGGGGGTCAAAGAGGAAAAACCTACAGCCAGGGTCTGCAGAACATGGGTTTTTTCTCCGGGAAGAATAAAACTGAGAGCTGGCCGCAATGAGGCCTCTAAAATTCCTAAAGTCCTGCGAAGAATAAAATCCGAGGATACTGTTATGAGGGCAGCCGATGAACAGACATGAGGGGAAGGTTTGAACCAAATAAGGGCGCGCTGAAAACTAAACGTGAGGGCAAGATTGTTCTGCAACAGCTAAACTGGGTGATGAAACCTAGCTGACCGAGGAGCTGGTGAGTTTGAGGGATGTAAAATCTTCCAAGAGGTGCTAGACAGTAAATGGTGGGAGATATTTCCGGAGACAGAGTCTTGGAGCCGCAGGGAAACACCGGGAGTGAACTTGTGACAAGTCTCCGGCAGACCAAAAGAAGGCATCTGTTTACGGGGAAGGCTCAAGTAACGGAAGTCTCGCGCCGGGAAGTTAGGAAGACGTTGCCATTCTTTTCTTTTTAAGTGTACCCGGATCAGTGGAAGATTCTACCACGCTGAACAGACAGGAGGAACTTACCAAACTAGCAGTGGTGAGTGCTGACACAAGTGCATACCGCCGAAAGAAATCTGGAAACTCCATTGACCTCACTTTCGGTCCCGTGACAGTAAATGTAGCGGTAGAAGAGGTGGCACTGGACTTGGGGTCAAGGTTGACGCCGGTTTCTAGCCAAAACCCCAGCTTGAGGAAGCGAAAAAGCCGCTCCCAGAGCACCGTACCAGCTCCGTCGACCAATCAGCCGTAGTAGATCATCGGCGCGTGTTCCACTGTATAAGACTCCCGTGAGGCCTCACTTGGGTAACTGTGTCCAGGCCTGGATTACATATCTGGTTCGGGACAGGCAAATACTGGGGAAAATCCGGAGACCATTTACTAGATTCTTTCACATGCTAAAAGGGGGAACTTATGAGGAATGCTTGGGGTACCTCAACTTACTCTACATAGAAAGGAGAGGGAAACAAGGTGACTTCATATTACTGTACAGGACCCCCACAGGCAGGATCAACTTGAGGGTTCGAATGTATGCCCCCCCCGGCAGCCGAGAGAAAACCGCCCCCTGAGAGGACAAGCCCTTGGGCTGAAGAGGAACGGACGATACTTCGGGCCCAGTTCTTCACGTAATATGTGATTAACGACTGGAACGAACTGCCAGAGGAAGTGGTCGAGGCAACCACAATGGCTGAGTTCAAACATCGACTGGATAGGGCATGGGCCTGAGTGTTCCATGACAAGCTACAATGACCGACAACACAGCATCGCCTGGATTGGTGATAGTTCGTTAGACCTTGTGTTTACCAGGTTTCCATTCTGCTCAACTTTAAGGCTTCTGTCTTTATCTTGCAGCTTACTTTCCTTCTACCTGTCCACTCGTTGTTTCCCACATGTGGCTGTTCCCCTCTACGTGCGTTGTATTCCTTTCACCCTCCCTGTCTGCATACATTACCCTTCCATCATTACTTTTGACCTTACCTTTTTTGACCCATTATCTGATACTCCATCTAATCTGCCTTTCCCCTGAACCCAAATGACGGGTCTGTCCACATGGTGGCCCGCCGTCATCAACGGTGAGTCGTACTTGAGTGGATACAGGAAGTGAAGCCCAGGGGACTTGTCACTCCTGATGCCACGGCACCGGAGGATCCGTGGAGCCCACCGGTGCAAGAAACTGGACTTCTTGACTTTCTGCTGTGCAGTCCTGAAATCAACCTGAGCTCTCTTCAGGGCTTATGGGAGTTGCCAGGCTTGGATTCACTACATCAAGCACATAAACGAGAAGGTGGACCTCATGCGATCTGCTAAGAGCATTTGTGTCAAAAAGCATCTTAAGAAGTACTACAGCTACGTGCAGTCCAAAGGGTTGTTGAGAGATGCGGTAGGACCACCGACGGCCCATAACCATGGAGTGGCAGCAGACAACCAACGCAAAGCAGATGCCCCGGGCGGACAATTCATCAGTGTGCACAGAATAGATAACGGTGTGTACATGGGTTTTGAGGGGGCATCTCTTCAGACGGGCGTAACAGACTAAAATCACTCAGGTGAAGTCGTTGGATGTCCATAATTCTACCGGGCCAGATGAGGTCCGCCCTGCTATCACTAAGCCGTTGACTCACACCTTATCCCTTCCGATGTACAAGTTATATAAGGTCACTCCGGACCACGGAATTTTGCCAGAGGGCTGGTAAAACACAGCAATGATGGCCACAAATAAGGGGATCCCCGATCTGAAATTGGATACTGCAAAAATGTCAGCCTAACCGCGGTCTATACAAAGTGTTAGAAAAGGTCATCCGGGAGCGCGTTTACGAACACCTACGGGAGAAGTCCATGCTTTGCCCAGCTCAGTACGGATTTCTAAAAACAGGCCGAGTTTGACCAATCTCTCGAGCTTCCCAAACGGAGCCACTCGAAGAGTGGATGAAGGCAAACAGGCAGAAGTACTTTGCCCTGACTGTGACAGGGCATTTTACTCGGTAAAATGTCGGCTTCTGCTAGTCAGGTTGGGGTCACTTGGTATGAAATGGCGGACCCAGGAATCGTTAAGAGACTTCTTTACCGATAGAAACCTTTACGTTAGAGTAGCGGACGAGAACACCTAACTGGAGAACGTCACCGAAGTAGTAAAGCACGGTTTCGCACTGGGCTTACTACTGCTTCTTCCGTTTGTTAGTGATTTACTCCCAGTCCCGCCGTCACCAAGCTTCTTAGCAGATGATATGAAGTAAGATGGAGCTCAGGGGAGAGAGGAACTGCGCGGAAACATACTTGCCGTTCCTAACTGGGCAGAAAAGCGAGACTTACATCTCAACGCCTGGGATAGCCACTTGTCGCCAAGGACGGCAACAAGCCTGACGGTTGCTAACCACCAAGGCCCATTTACTACAGAAGCAGTAAACAGGGTGGAATACCTTGGGATTTTGGTGGCTTCTAATCTTCAGGGGTCGGATAAGTGTGCGGCAGCTGCAAAAATGATACACTGTGAGCTCTTCAGTTTGAGATAGGCTTTTTCGTGCGGACAACCAAAGGTTTTATACCAGCGTACATGTTTATGGTTAGAAGTCACATAGAAAACTGCTTTTAGGCATGGTCACTCTTCACAAAAGGAATCCACCTGTTTGGCGAGCGTGAAAGTCTTGCAACTCTCATGGCTGAGGGTCAGAGGGGCAAGACGTATGGGAAGAGGCTCACGGACCTCAGGCTCCTCCCCATGGAAAGGAGAAGAATACGATGGGATTACGTAGAGACATTTAAGGTAATGAGAGGCCTTTCCGAGATCGGATCGGAGAGCCTGTTCTATATAGCCACAGACTTCAGGAGAGAGATCATAGGAAGAAGCTGATGAAAGTTCGATCTAGGTTCAAAGGTAGATCTAACCTTTGTAGCATCAGGGCGGTTGACCACTGGAAAGGAATGCTAGAAGGGGTTATAGAAATGAGGGCCGCTCAGACATTCAAGAGGGCCCTAGTTTGTAGGTGGAATGAGGTCATTCCTGACAGTGAATCTGAGCATGCCACTGGAAAAACGAGTGTGATGTTTTCAGTAGCTGAGCGTTTCGACTTGCTGCATGATGACTTAGTGGAAGCTTACGAAGCACAGTGACGCTCGCAGTTGAAGTGCGATGAGGTTTTGCTTCCCCCTCCTATTGTTGGAGCGGATTTGACGAAATGAACTGCACAGTGACAGGTGCCTACCTGGTTTGCATACCACTGAAGGAATTCTGGAACCTCTATTGGCCGTGGCCATTATCTGTCCTGTGCAAATTGACCTTAACCTGTGAGAGCCGCGCGGTCTGAATTCATAGTGCTCTTGCCTTTAAATTGAGCTTCTGAAAGGTTTCGGGAACTAACCCAGTCTGATTCACATTATCGAGATTGTGATCATAAGGTCATAACGTGTGAATTCTCCGTTCAACCGCATCACCTGAAAGGTCCTCAAAATCGGAGATTTTTCCGAAATGCAAATTGACATTCTACCCACCATCCTGCGTAATTAGACTTGGGATGAGTTCTTCCTGACATCTGATCATCAGATGGTGTCGGATGTGATTTACTCTCACTTATTCTGCTCTCTAAACATCACCTCTCTCGAGACAATGGAATTCAGTGCGCAAAACACCTATCGACAACAAAAGATGCTAAGTAAATTCGACAAGTAGCGGCTTGCCTACTAAAGGACTAACGACCTCTCCATCTTCCTCTGCCTCATCTACCTCTCACGCCAGCTACAAAACGAAAAGGAGAACAAGCTGGCAAAGCAAGAACTGTACACTCTTAAACGGCCGAACAAAATAGCTCACCTCTCTGGCCTTAATAAAACTCGAAACCCCTTCTGTACAAAGAGAATACCATATTTGCTCCTATCCCAGAACACTTATATTAGCTTGCCTCAGTTAATCGCTGGGGCATTCAATATATTCTTCGATTCTACCCTCACAAGGGACCACACTAGTCCAACCCAGGACCCCACCTCCTTGAATGCCGATACCCTGTCAACCGTAGCTTTCTCAGCTAGCGAAATCAGGAAGCTCTTAACTACCATCCGGCTCCTGGCCCGCCCTGGACCCGATGGTATCCCTCCAGCTCTGTTTCGTCCCGGCTACCCGGACATTGTGATGCTTTTGCTGAACTTATTTGGCCTTTCCATGTCACAAAGCACTTTCCCATCCCAGTGGAAAACTTCCATTATCACTCCCTTCCATAAAAAGGGTGCTTTACATGACCCTGCTAATTGCAGCCCTATAAACCACACTTCCATCATTTCTAGAATAATGAAACGAGCAGTTAACGATGAGATTGACAATTTCATCCTCACCCGTGGTTTATTAAGTAAAAACCAACACGGCTCCTTGGAGTCTAGGCCGAGTCTGACCTTTCAACTTGATTTCCTTAACCCAATCACAACGTCGGCTGACTCTGGAAAGGCGTTTACAGTTATCTTCCTAGATATGAAGAAAGCATTGCATTGCAGCATGCTTCGGAGTTATCCGAAATAAACTATTATTATCATTTGGTGGCATGCCCCACGCTCGGCTGCTAACCAAGATTAAATCTTACGGCGTAACAGACACACTCTTTTCTTGGTTGCCATCCTATGTTAGCATGAGTTCACAAGCAGTAAACATTGAGGGTTACCTCTCATCACCCAAGCCAGTCACAAGTGGTGTTATACAGGGCGGTATGGTAGGCCCACTTTTATTTCTTCTCTACAGTGACGACGTGTTCAAAGTAATACGCCACAGCACCGCGCTTCCATTCGCCGATGATATCAAAATTGTGTATTCCCTTGAACCCCATACCTTGGACTATACCCCCACCGAAATTGCTAACGGCCTGAACGCTCTTGACATACGGGGCAGCACTTGAAAAATGAAATTCTCCACTGCTAAGAGTGCCACTCTCACGTATGAAGGTCAAATTCCTCCTGAATCCCTCGCCCTAAACGGCTCGTACATCCCTATAACTGCGCTAGTACGAGATCTTGGCCTATTGTTTTCCTGCGCGTTCACCTTTTAAGAACAAGCCACCCACCAGATAGCAAAGACAAAGGGAAAGACGGCCCTCATCTGCAAAACTTTAAGAATGCTCGACAGCCAGCTTCTGATCTTTAAATCCTATGCCGGACTGCAGCTCGAGTACTGCCTTCTGGTATACACTCACATGCGCAAATCTGACAGACGGGTGATCGAAAGAGTTCAGCGATTCCTAACCAAACACTCATTCGGCTCATCATCTCCCTTGAATTACAGAGATGTGAGCTACTTAGACTTGAACCCCTGTGTCTACGACGCATGAAACTCAATATTTATCTTCTATTCAACCTCCCACATTCTAGAGCGCATACGCCCAGCACTGATCTAAGTTTCGCTCAAGAAGCATCTTACCCTCTTCGTAGCCGAAATCGTACCACTAAAGTTCCATACTCCGGGACAAAACTAAGCAAAAGGTTCTTTACCACAGTCTATTTCCGTATTTAAAACAGACTGCCCGAAGACACTCGGGCCTGCCAGACACTAGACCGTTTCAAAATTGTCCTTACAAAATATTTAGATGCCGCCAAAGTACTACAATTAACACATACGTGCACCACGTTGGAACAAGCTTATGTGGGCAACCCAGATTTTTAAGTAGATAAAGAAAGCATGACCCGGGCAACAACCTTTGCAACGTCAACATCGCCTACCCCATATGCCTTCTCCATCGCCAGCATATTAGTGCTCCTTAAAATGACTTACATCAATGATACTGCTTTGTTAGATTCTCCCTAATCCACGTGTTCTTACATCTCTCATCTATCTCCATTATACCCAATTCGCCTTACTCAGTCCGAACTGACCCCATTCCCCTTCTTTATTTTGTCCTAGCGTTCCAACACTAAATCCAACTCCGGCGACCACCATCTGCCTTCAAACCATCGTTCTTATTCCTAGTTTTGGTCACTATTTTTGCATTCTTATTAACCCCCAATGGCTCATAGTCTTCATCCTTTCCAAAGTAGTCTGCTTCTAAATTACAAGATTTCTCTTTTCACCATTGACCTTTGATCCCCATCCGGGAGCATCTTAGACTGCTTCGGTCTACTTTTTTTTCCAGACACCAACCGGCGCGCATCTCCCTTTTGCTGTCTTGGAATGATCCGGAGATATTACCGGCGAACTATCTGGCCCAAACTTCTAGCTGAAAATCTGATACCCGCCCATCGTTCCGTCACCCACTCACTGGCCCTGTCCTCCGGGATCCCTGGCTGTCTCTTAGACTACTCCATCTCTACGTCTGTGTGATCTCGACAAACATCACCTGTGCAAATCCTGCCGGTGCGGGGCGCGGTCAGATCCACCGCTTTGGCCGGTGCACTCGGGGCTTGCAGGACTCTGGGAGGATGTGCTGACGCAAATAAGTTGGTGGATCGCACCTCCTGCTTCCAGAAGTGGTTTTCAGGTTGTGTGTCCACCGCAAGGTCAGCCCCACCTAGTAGCACCCGCTGCGGATCAAAAAGACCAAACAAAAAGAATACTACTTATATAGTCAAAATGCTGCCGTCTCCTCCAGCTAACATGGACTCTCCATCGTGCTCGCTTCCGAGTTCGCCTTCACAACCTATTCCTTTTTTCATCCGGCAAAAGTTGATTTCTATTGTGCATAATTATCGCATACTCAAAAGCCCACCAACATTCTTGGCTAGTTGTTCCCGGTCCACTTCCCCGAGGTTCCATGCTAGACTATTCACCCTTCTCATTTGTAAACTTAATCATTCTCTCAGATAAAGCTCACCCCCTTTGCTACTTTTACCGATATACTCGAAAACTGACGCATTTATTGTTTCCATTCACTTCCGTACCATAATCTTCAAACAGTGTACGACACTGGAATACATCTCTAGGGATTATCAATAATCGATGATTCTTTGATTGTTTGCTTTCTCTGTCAGTTCACCCACTCAGGCTATTACATTGCAATACCCTCATCTTGCAAGGTATCATGTCCCACATATGCATATCTGATAAGCTCTTTTACCGCAAAGTTCTGTTCTGTCGCCACAAAGTTTTCCACCTTCTGTAATGAACGTGAATTGGTGGTCTCCCACCCGTCACATCATCATGTTTGTTAGCTGTCTCTCCTACCGCAGTAATTGAGCACCACTCATCTATTCTACCCCAGTCCCCGGTTCCATGTTGGTGCATCATATTCCTTTCTTCTGAAAGCAAAATCCCGCTCTAAGTCTATATGTTTTTATCCGGCCACTTCTTCCACTATTCCTTTGGCAACCATGGCCCGAGTGTGTAGTTCGTTTGGTTTATCATACACTTCGTCCATATCCGGTTGTCAAACTTAGCAACTCTTTTCGTCTGTTATTCTGTGTATTTCCTTTCCCATGCTCTGTTCCGACAGATGGTCTTAGACACTTCCGGTTCTTCACACACTCTTTTCACTGCGTGAAGTCCTAGCTAAGAAATATCAGTATGTAAATACTTACCTGTCACTTAATTGATCATTACTCTTGCTAGCCACGTTTCTGCCACTATCGTAGCTGCGCACCACACACCGACCTTTCGCCAGTTCCCAGTTTCGTGTTGACGCATTATATTCCTTTCTTCTGAAAGTAAACAATCAGTTTAAAGTCTATATGCTCCCATCCGGCCACTACTTTCACCATCACTTCGACAACCACAGTCCAGTTTGTTTTCCGTTTGTTATACAACTGGCCCATCCGATATACGGTCACTGAACGTCACAACTGTAATCCGCAACTAGTTTTCTTGGTCTTTATGTGTAATTCCGCCTCTTCTCATCATCTAATTTTACATCGTAACCCCTCTCATGCATTGAGAAGCTCCACTGCTTGACTACATCTCGTTCGGGAGTGTTTTTTCACGACATCCATGCATCCGTTAGTCCAGCTTGGTTCTCCGGCAGGACAGTCTTCCTTCCGTAGGATTTTTATGGTTCTTCACTATTCCCCATCCACTCCACACTTTGGCAGAATAACTACACCCTACCATGGGCCGGTTCGACCGCCTGACCCCGAGCCTAAGTTCACCCGGCGGTACGGCAACAACTGACTTGAGTGCTTTCCCTTACATCCAATCGCGGTCATATAATTGTACGATCCTCCTGTAACGCTGATTCAGCTTTCAACTGTACCGTTTGATCTTTCATTGCAGCATGCTACAGGGTTATCCGAAATAAACTATATTAATATTATTATTATCATTGATTATTGGTTATTATTGATTATTGTATATTTCTTGACCGTGGTCAATAAACATGCACAAGGCAAGATCAGAGAACACAGCAGTACATGTCTATATAAGGTATTCACAATTTCTAAATGTAAGAATCACACAGCTACCGAAATACATTATTAAAGTCACGTAGTTTTTGGGTGGACTAAAGTAGTAATGGTTGAAGCTGGAATTGCGAATCGGTTTCGAATTCGGTGGGGGCTGTGCGTATAGCTGGAAAAACGTGGGATTGCTAATGTAGACGATAAATGGACGGTCACTAACAAGTAACCGAGCGGAGGAGATGCCAAAGAACCAGAGTAAAGGCAAAGTACGCAGGGAGCTATCAATGTGCAGTCAGAGATGCCGGCGAAATATAGAACACTGGTCCAGCATTAGGTAACTAATTGTGGGGAAGCATAAATAAATGCAAATGAGTCAAAGGCGATAATAAAACGGACTTTTTGTGCGGGTGATTTCAGTGTCATGTGGAAATTCACATGAAGGCGAAAAGCTTCACAAGGATTTCAGTGAACTTTTGAAGAGCATGAGAGGTGTATGGAAGCATAAAGGACTTTCAAAAAAGAGCCGTCGAAGAATAGGATTAGAGGAGACAAGCGCTACTGGTGCGGCTAGGCAGAAGTGGGAAGGGTGTAAGGAAAAAAATGTTTTTGTACATGTGATAAAAAAACTATTAGCCAGATTCTGGTTGGCTGAAGATGGCAGGTAGAAGGTTGAGGGTGGCAGGTAAAAGGGGGCTGGTTTGACGAAGTGGACAGCGGCGAGGGCTGGGTTCCGGTCATTGGTTTCGTACTGCAATGCGGAAAGAATTGAATTGTTGGAATGGATTATTGGGAATAGACGTTGAATGGAAGTGGGTTGATGGTTAGTGTCATGAATCACCTCTGCGATCCGGGGAGACCTTCATGAGGGTATAATACTCCGTGTAAGTTGCCCCATATAACGTCAACAGGCGAGATTATAGGTTTAAACCATTGATAAAATAGTTTAATCTTTACGATAATCCTGGATTAACGTCGATTCGGCCTATGGCTACCCAAGTAACCAATGCGATCTGGAAGAGATCAGGAGTGCGGCAGTCTGGACAGTGTTCCAGCTGCGGGGTATGATTATCGTTTTAATGGAAACCAGAAAATGAACATTTTGTTATCTGAACAATAAATTATAGTTCGGCTAGTGGGCCGGTCTATTAGGGACCCTAGACGGAGAGGAGTAGCTTTCTAGGGCAGTTGGTTGATAGCAGAGATTTAGGGAGATATCAGGTAGGTGGTGGATGAGGAGAGGGTGTCCATTTGGGAACCAGGAATAAAACAATAGTAGAGGGTATGATCTGGAGGAAGAATGTGAAAATAGGAAGATAGCAGCCTGGTGGGTTCACCAGCTGTGGTCGAGGAGGCAAACAGTGAAAAGAAAGGAAAACACCGGGTGTGAAGGTGGGGATTATTCGTGTGAGAGCAAACGTGCTGCTATTCCGCGGGGTCACTAGAAATCAGAGTTGTACGGATTCCGGTTGGAATGAGGTCTTAACTTACCATGAGCATATGCGCAGAGAAGTGAGGCCTAGTTACTAAGGCATGGTAGTCTGTGTGTCAAGACTGTAGTATACGAGAAAGGTGCAGGAAAAGCAGGATGGGAAAGCTGTGTTCTAGTCTGAGACAGATGAATTAAGTGAAAGCGGACACCTATCCCTAAAGGACGAAACGGTTTTTTATTATTTACATATATATATTTATATATATTTATAGCTGTATACATGGGTGCGATCATCAGGCTGGTCATGGGAAAGCGGTCGGTTGCAAAGGACTGTGGCTAATGAAATGAGATAGAGAGACGCAGTCTGTGTATAACCCAGCTGAGGATCAACGGTTAACGGAAAGAAGAGCAGAAGTGAAGCATGGGCTCACCGGTACAGCGGATCTCTAAGACAGATTGAGGCCATGAAAAGTGATATTAGAAAAAGAAACGCATAAGTGTGGCTAGAACTTTCAATGGGAAAGTCGGTATTTCGCCTAGAGTAGTCATTCAGTAGAAAATAAGACTACGTTCTGCATGAAATTACGAAAGAAACCTAGCTGGGAGATAGGGTGGGAGCAGAATTGGTGACGTCACAACTGGGTGTTCAGTTCAGTTAGTGAGCCACGCTAAGTGAGATAGATGAGGCTGAATTTTCCAGTTCAAAATGGCAGAGGTGATGAGGGAAGTATATGTGGTGGGACTTGGTGCAGCAAAGGGGCATTGTATGCTAAGAGATATCGATGAGTTCTGAGTTACTCACCATGCTTGTGCTAATAATTACAGGACAGTAATGAGTATATATATATATATGTATACATAAAGCCGACCAGGTGTTGGTTACTGATGCAGTTTTTATAGCGTTGCTGAGGTTGGTTTCGGGACCGCAGACATGATATAACTAAATAAAGGTAATAAATCGTGGAGCGGATGAGGCACATTGACATTCTGTGAGGAGTATTACGGTGGCCTCTCTATAAGTGCGAAAGCATCTGGAAGGATTTATTTCAAGGTTAAATTGGCAGGATCCTATAAGCTGGTATGGAAGAACAGTTAGTGGACGCGGACAAGCTTTAAATATGTCGATGGTCATGTCTGGGAAAAGCGGTCAAACAAAACAATCAGAATTTCAAAGGCGATGAAAATATTTAGGAAGGTAAGGTAAAGCTAGAAAGAAGAGCAATGGCTTAAAGTTCAAGGCTTTTCTCGTAAGCTTGACTTCCGGTTATGTGAACGTTGAATGAGCGCGAAACAGTTGGGACAGAAAGGAATTTATCAATGGCATGCACCAATGCATACTTTGACTGAGAATATCTGATGTGCAAAGGAAGTTTATTCCAGATTCTGGATTACGTGAAGAGAAAGACCTTAGAGCGTGGAACAGTCCTCGCGGAGGGTGTGGTAATAGTTTACTGTCTATCACGGAGTGAATACCCAGTATCCGGGGAGAAGCACAATCAGTTGGAGGAATAAGACTGCTTAGTCAATAGCTTATACAGGAATACTAGGTTTAACGTGATGCGACGAAGCCACAATGGTTTGGTTTTGAGAGACAAACATCGTTCCCTGTAGTTTAAGTTTGACGACCAACGGGTAAGCTGTTTTGTGAATCTTCTCTGAGTAACTTCTATAATAATCCTGTCGGATTTTTGCATACTGGATAAGATTAAGGGAAAATATTTAAGAAGGGGCCTAGCATGTAATTTGTTTACGTAAAGAATGCTCTTCCTAAGCTGGAAGGATCTGAACAGAAGATCAAGACAGATTTAGCCTTCGCCGTTTGGAAGACAGCATGTTCCGAGAAGTTGAAAGAGCAAGAATAACTTAAGCCAAGGTCTCTTACTAAAGGCTGGCTGTCGATGGGTGAACCGCCGATGCTTAAGGAACCAGGAGGAACCTGGCATTTATAAGTAAGAAAAAATATTATCGGCGGAGAATTTCATCGCCCAGGTTGAGCACCATTCTTCAAGAGCGGTTAAATCAGCAGAGATTTTAGGGATAGTAGTACTGAGGTTGCCAGGCGGAAAAGTGTAGACTATCTTGATGTCGTCCGCGAACAAAAACGGCGTGCTATTAAGTATTGTAGAAAAAAACATATCATTTATATATAGGAGGAAAAGCAGGGGGCCTAAAACACTGCCCTGAATAACACAGCTGATAAAAGGCTTAGGATTAGACTACCTGTGAAAGACGAGATATGTGGGATGAGAACCAAGAAAGTATTGGATCGACAACGCCAAATGATCGTGGCTCTGTTTAGGGTGGGTGTGAGGTACACGATCAAGTGCCTTAAATAAGTCAAGATAAAGAACAACAAAAGATTTCCCACTTCCAGCGGAGTCGGTGACGAGGTTTGGAAAATCATGCTCACAAGTCATGCAGGACCGTGAACGGAGGAATCCATGTTGATTGTGATAAATAGTTGATAATGTGATCTTTATTTATTTTTTCCATTATTCTGGATGAGATGGGGACATGGTTTATAGGGCTATAATTAGAAACCTCATGTAAAGGTCCCCTTTCACGAATGGGAACGATTACCGAGCGCTTTAAATTAACAGGTGCGGTGCTACCATTAAGTGAAAGAGTAAAAGGGTTAAGCAAAAACAGGGGGAAATTCGGTCCTCCCTTGACAAGAGCAACTGGTGGTAAGCCATCGGTGACTAATCAAGGGGATGGTTTGCTATCTGATAGTAGCTCAGAAATATTCCTGGCATCAAAGGGTAGTAGAAAGAACAGGGTCAGTAAGTGGTGAGGATGGAGGAGGGGCAGTGACAGTAGCTGGAGCCATGGCTGAAGCGAAGAATGCATCGAAAGCTTCGGATATACAAGGTGGGGGAGGTTGATAGACGAGTTATTATCCTGAATCAGAAGTTGGAAGTCGGCCTTGATATCAGCGTCTCTAGACTAGTGTGACATAGAAATAAGTTGCGACTTGTTGAGATGACTCAATGCCTTAGCTTTTTGATCACGAATTCGCATATTATCTCGTCGTTGAATAAGTGTGGAGAGACGGCTTGGAAGAAAAAAATTGAAAAGTCGTTGGAATTGTGTAGTTGTTTGATAAGTTTATGATACTTCTTATGGAATGGCGAGACAGGAGACCTCTTTTTAGGTACTGCCTGGGCAGTATCAGACAATTTTTTCAGAGTCGGAAAAGAAGGAATAGAAAATATCCGCAGCAAGCTGAGGGTCATGGGTGAGAAAATAATAACCCAGTCTTTCTGGCGAATGAGCGTGACTAGCAAGGCCCAATTTATGCTTAGGAATGTATTGTTGGAGGGGTGTGCGGGCTTTGGTGGGCCACTAAGTGGCAGATGGCAGATGACCATTTCATGGTCCCTGCCGGGGAAATTGTGTGTTACGGACACTTCGATGAAGGGCATGTTATGAGTAGTATGTTCCCATTTCTGGTGGGTTGGGCAACATGTTGTGCCCAGCCACCAAGATGAATACTAGTGATCAAGTTCATAAGATTGAGAGGAGCCGAGAGGGTAGTCCAACAAATGTGAGGGAGATTAAAGTCACCCGTAATAAGCTTGGTTCCAGAAGGAAGGAAAGAGAAGCATTCGAAAGACCTAATGAGAAGTGGAAACAAGGAACTGGGGGAATTTGGTAAGCGAGACACTCAGCCAATGTGAAGAACAGTGCTTTGGAGGTTGATAGCGAACCAGAGAGAATCGGGAATAAAATCGAGCGCAGTATGTAAAAGGAGGGTCGTGGTGTAGACTTTCTTGACGTAGGCTAGGCACCCACCACCACGCCGGTTCGGTCTGTCGGTCCTTAGAAGACCGTACCCTACCAAAGATATTTGATCATTGGGAATGCACTCAGAGAGCCAGGATTCCGTTATCGAGATAATGTAGTAATTACTCCTGAGGACAAGTTTTATTTAGTGCGGGAGTTTGTCAAGAATACAACGCGAGTTGAATAAGTTTAAAGAAGTACCATTTGTGGGAGGTGGTATATGCACATCAGGGGGGTAGTGTGAGTTGAAAGGAGACAGGCTATCGCGATTGGAGGGAGCGGAGATCAGGGTCAAAGGGGAATATGTTGATGTTGAGGCTAGTGGAGGTTCAGATGGGGTGGCTTCCAGCCAAGTAGAGGTGAATGTTGCTGTGAGAGGGACTGCTGAGGGGCAGAGAAACTGGGCACCAACGGAGGGGGAAATATCGGAGCAAAGGGAAAAACCTGTGGGGTTTGGCTGGTCGATATTAGACAGGGGTGATTAGGAGCCGTCGAGAAATACCGGCCAGTCGGAATTGAGTATTGGCCGAAGAGGGGAGCAGAGGGCAGGGTTGAAAATGTGTGAGGAATAGGGGTGTAGGGTGGTAGATTAAGCTGCACTTTGTGGAAGGGGTAACCCAAATTGGGTGGAACATCATATATGGCGCAGTTAGTGGCGGCAGCAGTACAGATAGTGTTCAGGTGAGGAGTACGAATTGAGGCAGAGTGGATGCCGTGTGGAGGCCGTATTTTGGTGTTGACAGGCAGTGAGCACGGTGAATTTGTAGAGATCACAGATGCATTGGAGTAATGGGTATTTTCTAAGATCGGAACCTTATTCGGTGAGTTAAGGCGAGTTTGTTTAAGAGGAGACAGTTGGATGAAGGAGGGGTTTGTGAAGAGGATGGGAAGACTGCTAGACCTTTTCCTCTGGACGACGAGTAGTTTATCACCGGAGGTGACAGAGGGCGAGTTAGAGTCCGGAGTGTACCCAACAGGCGATGAGGTGGGATAGCGAGGCAATAGTTGGCGCCTTTTACTGACTGGCAGTAAGAGGGGAGAAGCGGAAAAGTCTAGATCAACAGTAATGGGATCAGATTTTAGAGATTTCAGTGCGGGAGCAGATGAGGAGGCAGTGAGCGGTTGTGAAGAGGCAGGAGGCGCTTGTGAAGATAAAGCAGTGTGGACTTGAGAAGAAGCGATGGAGCTACCAGCCGTCTGTGTCTAAGACTCAGGACTATCGGGCATTTTTCTCGTATGGGAAGTCGGGGGAGATCTAGTAATTTCCCTTCGAAGAGGGGTTTTGTCTTCGGCTATTTTTGTTTTTATGGTTGGAATTAGAAGCTATAGTGTTACGCATTTTAATGAATTCTTTGGCAGATAGATCATCTGCAATTCGCATAAGGATTGGACAGTAGAAGCGCAGAACGCGCTTACGCAGCCTTGTTATTTGACAAGGAAGGTGGGCCATACCACATGCATTCAACTGTGTATGCCTGAGATGCTCGAGGGCTATTCATTCTGGGACGGGAAACATGACTGCATTACGAGAGTTCTTCACTCTTATGAGAACTTCGGATGCAACAGAGTCAATAAAGCGGCCAGCCGCTGTCAGGTTCTGTAAGGTAGAATAATCACTGTCTTCAGTGATGCACAGTGGGGGGCGAGTTTAGATACCGTATCTTCCAACTTCAGAAGCTGAGACTTTACATCTGAGATACTTTGGTCTAAAACAGCTGTTCCTTCCGTCGCCCAGCCTTCAAAGTCACAGAGGTCAACCGAACAATGTTTTAAGGCCACGGGGTGTTTGAAGAAGCCTATTTTTCCTAGTAACCGGAATATGGGTGGACAGGGTAATATTGGAAGTCTTCTTTGCTACACGAGGCATTTTGAAATATCAGAAAGATGCTGCAAGTGAGGCGGAAAAGTAAAGGCAAACTAGAGCCAAGTTAGAATTTACTGCTGAGAAAAAATTCTCTGAATTTCTATGGGTTAACGGAATGCCCCAAGAAACTATAATTTTTAGTATTTCCTAAGACAGATGAATGAAAACTATACTGATAGAAGCAAGCAACACGACCTGGTGTAGCGCATCAATTTATCATTGTTATTGTTATTATTATTATCATAATTGCTTTTATAACGCGTCTTATTCTGGAGAATATTTTGGTTCTCCTTGTAGCATTCGGTGTTTTTGTGAAGCGATATTTTCTTGCTGGCAGTTTTTTGTTATTTTTCGATGAAGGGCCGTACCTGCAAATTTCAGAGTTTTTGCTTTACATTTGAGTGAAGGACTCCGGAGCTGTTTCCACCCCCCCCCCTTGTGATTTCCGGTGTGTCATGCTTTTCTGACCTGTGTCTGGCACCCAAGTGCGGAGAAGGAGTGGTAAATGGTAAAGAGTGCGAGGTGCGCAAAAGGTGGGCTCGCCCAAAGTGTTCAGGAATAGCAAAGCACATCTACGTACTTAAAGAAGGGAACAAATGTGCCGAGTGGGTCTGTGCTTTTTGCAAGTTGACGGCCGGCCTGGCCTTCAAACTGCATGCTCCAGGGCAGGGCCACCGCCCACCAGATAGTACCACGGATGTGAACCTCAAAACACGGCAACCGGACAGCAGGAAGTCGTTTGCGGAAGTGGTAGGCTATCTGAGAGGCCAGTCATAAGAGCGAGTGGGCCAGTTCCAAGAGCTCGCCACGCGGTAGTTGCTTCCACTCCCTTGAAGCAGACCGAAGAAGGCCTGTGGACTGAGCGGAATCCCAGAATGGTAAGGCTGCTCAAAAATAAGAGTGAGGGTAATGTAGCGAATGATGGGTCTTGCCGATGGGCAGGGTGTCAAGCGGCAGGCTCCTGACCCTAAATTAGGAAGAACATTTCATAAGGAAATCGAAAGCCAAGCGGGGCATAGGTATAAGGGGGGTCTACGGCATGCTGCGAATTGCAGGTTCTAAGTACCCAAATGCTCTAAGAAGGACACACAGAGTGGGGAAATGGAGGGCAACACTTGGAAGCAAGGGCGAACACCTTGGGTGACCAATATAGTGGAGTTCGCCGACGGCGCCACCCAATAAAGACTGTTGTCGGGGGCAGCAGTAGTGGCTCACACCACTAAGGGTAGATGGGAAAATCGCCCCAGAAGAGTACGGAATAAGTCTTGGTGGTGAAGCAGCCGGGGTAACCTGGCTTGACCTGCCAAGGTGCTGGTGAGAAACCAACAGGTTCAGATGCATGCCATAATCTGCTCTCAGGCCCCGTCCCCGACAGTAGTAGAGAAGCCGCGTGGAGGGTCGGAAATAGCTTTAATGGAAGACATGCTGGAAGATGAAAATTGGTAGTAATGTCCGAAGTTGGAGGACAGCGCGACCCTTGCCAGTCTGGATGTTATGACAACTCCTACAGAGATGGACTGGGAGTTGTCGGAAGTTCTGGACAGTCAGCCAGCTTCATGCGCTCCAGTGGGAACGACCGATGCGAAAAACTTGTCAACATCTCAGGCGTTGCATCTGAGAACCAGTCAGGAATAAGTAACAGGAGACACCTATGCGACGGAGCAAAGGCGGTGGTGTTATATACCAAGGCGTGTGGTGTTAGAAGCAAATGGATGGAACTCGTCAAAACCTCCGGGGAGCACAACGAGTCAATAGCTTCCTTTAAGGAAACGTGGCTTTCTAGAGAAGACCATATGCCAAAACTAATAAGTAACGGTCTTGCGGTCTGTAGACAGGATAGAGAACACGATCGCCTTGGTGGAGGAGTAGCCATCCTCATCAGGTGAGGTACAAACCACCTTGAGTCCCAGACCAAGATGAGCACTCGCAATATCTAGCTATGCGCCGTTACGATCATCCTTCCAGGCAGAGGGGTTAACGTTGTCTGTGTCATCGGGGAACCAAGCACAAGCCATGACGAGGAGGTTTTTTACTGAGGACTTTGACAGAACTAGTCAAGGAAGCACAAAAGACCCTCATATTGGATGACTTCAATCTTCCTCACATGGACTGGACGGCTGAGGTCTGCGTGCCGGGATCTGGGGAACAAACCCACTCAGAATGGCTGCATGCCAATGCCTTGCACCGGCATATCAGAGAAAATGCCAGATATAGGACTGGATGCGTTCCATCCTTCCTGGATCTAGCAATAACAAATCTCCCCAAAGATGTGTCCGGACCGCATTATTGTGCGCTGCTGGTCAAGAGTGTGACGACCAAAACGCTCAAGTCCTGGTCCGGGTGGAGCCATACCAAAGATTCAATTATCGATTCACCGACTTATAAGCTTCACTGGTCCTGGATAACACCTTGGAGCCTCAAAGCAACGCGCAGCGCAAATTGATGCCGAACCCAAATGAGGAACACGATTGCTCTGTAAATTCTACGGTACTATTAGCGAGTAAAAGTATGAGTACAAACACGATCATACCTTTGACAGTGAGCCTCAGTCACTATCCAGCCAAAAAGATGGTCAAAAATATGACAAAATTATGTAAAAAGGGGAACAGTTGGCCAAAACGAGTAAATAATAAATACCTGTTCTGAAGTCCAAACAAAAAGAACAAGTTCTCCACCCTTAATCAGGCCCAAAGAACAATTTCCTGAGCGTGGCAGCCAAAAATTAGCGTAAACGAGATGAAAGTCTACGGTCAGTCGACGTGAGCGAGAAAGTGAAACCGAGGGGTAATAAAATGAAACTGTGTTGAATCAGTGCATCTCACTACCGTACCAACTGTCCTCAAAGTAACCTTAGTAAGAAAGCACAATCATAAAAAGAAAAAGTGGGTGCACCAAGCGTAGATTAATTGCCGACCACAAAACAGTGTCAGCATGGATTATATTAGAGAAGGCGGTCCAAAATTGGTCATCGGGTATAGGAATGTGGGCATAAGAGGAATTTTTCAATCAACATGGGCATTACAAAGAGTGACCACGTGTGTGTCAAACTAGCCCTGTGCATGCGGCAACCCGAGTTACCCTCAAGGCCGGTTAGACTTTTCGGTAGTATGGACACAGGCCCAAATAGGGCGATCGGCTTGAACTGGGAAACTATGGAGTGGGCTACGGTCGAGGAGTGCTGGCAGGTCGCAAAGTGATCCCTGATTACCCTCTAGGAAGAGTTCGCACCTTTGAAAGGGAGGAGTGCGGAGGACAAACCTGGTTGGTGGAAGGCCGAAATAGCCAAGGCCATCAATCGTAGAAACAGCAGCCGAAACCAGTAAGAGGCTTCAGGCAGTCGGCTAGCCTGAAACCGTTATACAAAGCTTAGAAACGAGACTGTGAGCCTTCTGCGAACTCCCAAGCGAGTATTTGAGCACACACTGGTCCAGTGGGTAAGAAAGTAGCCGAAGAACTTCTATAGCTGCCTGCAGTCAAAAGGCCCAATAAAGGATGTCATAGGTCCACCATCCACCTGGGACCACGTTAATGTCAACGATGATCAGGTCAAAGCGGAAGTCCTGAGAGAATACGTTGGTAGCTTGCATAGGATAAGTAGTGGGTTGCGAGTCGATCTGGCTCCAGCGCACCCTCCATTGCGGTCAAACGAGCTAAACCTTTCAGAAGAGATCATGCCTAAGTACCTACAGGAATCAGACACCCACAAGTCAGCGGGCTCAGATAGCATCCAAACAACTATCACCAATCAGTTGCGGATATCATAACTCCACTGGTATGCAGGATGTACAGGTCCACGTTGGATTAGGGTAAGCTGCCTCAGGACTGGAAGGTGGCAGCAGTCGTGGCAATGCTTAAGGGTGGACCTAAGTGTGCTACGCACAAATAACTAGCCTCCTACGTGAAGTCCTTGAGAAGATCATCCGTGCCCTTATCTGCCAGCACTTACTGGAGCAAGCCGTGCTAAGTCCGGCCAGGCAAGGATCCCTAAGAAATAGGCCTTCAGTGGCCAAGCTGTTGTGCTTCTTTGATGAAGTAACTCGTCGACTGGATAAAGGTGAGCGAGTTGAGGTATGCTACCTCAACTTTAGCAAGGCTTTCGACTCCGATAACCATAGTCCTTTGCCGTGCAAGATGGAGACGTTCGGCGTAGAAGGGCCAGTATATAGGTTGATAGAGGACTTCCCCTCGCACAGGACGTTTTACGTTAAAAGCGGGGGACAGGTGCTCCAGTTTGATGAATGTCACCATTGGTATACTTCAGGGATCCGTCCCAGGCCCGGTCCTATTCTTGTTGTTTATTAACGACCTGGCATCCGCCCTTCAACTGCCCAGCTTTATTTTTGTTGATGATGTGAAGATTGTTGGATCTGAGGGTGGGGTGGGCTTAGACAGGGATATGGGGACTGACCTAGACTGGGAATACAAATGGGACTATCACCTGAAGGCTTGAAAAGGTCCTTTGTCGTCGAAATCAACAGAAATCCGAAGTGTCGCTCATGACCAAGGGCCGTTCACCATAGAAGCATTCAGTAGGGTTAAAGACCTTAGGGTCTTCATGCGCAGTGACTTCAAATGGTCAGACCAGTGCAACTCTGCTGCAAAAAGAGCTCGTGGTGAGCTCACGAGATTGTGGTTAGCACTATTCTACCGACAGCCTGAGATAATCATACCTATTTACACGGCTGTAGCACGACCTCAATTAGAATGCAGCATCCAGGCTTGGTCACCCTACTACAAAAGGAAAGCCGCCTGCTTAGAAAAAGTTCAACATCTCGCCTTGTGAACGGCTGAAGGGCAGAGGGGTGGAACGTACGAGCAGAGACTCTGTGGCCCGAATCCATTCTCTTTGGGAAGGAGTAGACTTCGAGGGGATCTCATAGAAACATCCAAGGTAATGAAGGGCTCTTCTGGCTTAAGACAGGATAGCCTATTCCAAATGGCTTCAGATCCCAGAACAAGAGGACACGAGATGAAACTGGCGAAAGTCCGAGCTAGGTTGATGACTAGATCGCACTTCTTCAGCAACATGGTAGTGAACAGTTGGAACGGTCTGCCCGGTGAAATGATAGATCTGCAGACCATGCAGTCCTTCAAGGATGCCCTGGACCGCAAGTAGTACGATATATCTCCCTGCAGTGAGCGGTATGTTAGCCAGGCGGATGACACGTGGCCCCGTGTTCTTCCTTTAGCATGTCTTGCTCGACGTTTTCGCTCATTGCATACTGTCTCAGTGAAACCTCACTGTGCATAATATCTGCCGCAGTTGAAGTGCAGTGAGGTTTTCCGTTTTCCTCTCATTTTCAGAGGGGATTCAAGGAAATACACTTAGCCGTGGTGAGTGCATAACTGGCGTCCATGCCTTCGAAGGAATTCTGGAAGCTCGATTGGTCATGGCCTTTACCTGTCCTGCGCGAACTGAACTGGACCTGAACTGAACTGATCTGGAAGAAGGCGCAATCGTATGATACACAGAAGCCTACAGCTTGGGAGGTAAATGGGGGGAACTGCTGACTAGACTGAACGGATCAGTGGCTATAGCTATCACGGGGACTTGGCTGAAAAAGGACCAGAGTGTCAAGCAACTTCGTGATCACACAGCCTCCGGACAGGGTAGAACAGAAGGTGGGCTGGGTGGAGGGGCATTCCTTCTCGTCAGAGCTGATTATAGTCAGTGGGAGGTCCCATTTGTACTTGTCACACCCTAAGTACAAGCAGCTGCATGTTGCGTTTGCCGAAGCCGACGGCCGGTGATGATAAAAATATTAATAATAATAATAATGGTATAATTCTGGACTGTGGTAGAGAGGCACGCATGTAAGCATGATCAGCGTCTACAATATTACTAAACGGGGTGGAAACTTCACAAATTTCAAAGAGGGATCCGCACATCGCAGTAACAACGGACTAAGGCTGAGGAGAGTTTAGGTGAAGCAAAGCGATAAGAGAATACACGGCGAGTACGAATTGGCTTCGAGTCAACTGCGGCAATAGTAGTGAATCGGCCGGGTGTAGGATTGTTCAGGCGGACTTTGGCTTAGGACGCAGGAAATACAGTATTCACAAGAATGATGCAAGAAAATGGCCAGTAATGCATATTCATGCTCACTTAAAAAGTTAATTGGTGTTGAGGCAAAGGAGGCAGGGGAGAATTTCATGGAGGTTCGCAGAAGAATACTAATTTTCATAGATTTATGGATATGAAAAGGAATAGTACCCTCTGAAAGGGTGAGACAATTTCCATGAGAGGTAGTGTGTGTCACCTGGTGCTGCCAATTCGCTGCTGGTGGAAGGTGGATGAATTTCCAGGAAGGGATAATCAGCAGTCGGAATGCCTTGCCCACGGGGAACAAGATAAGGCAAGACAAGGGTGAAAACCTTTGAAATAAGCCAGGCTACGCTGGTAAGTTTGCGAATACATCATGCTGTTGAGTTTCCTGTGGCTTTTATGCGTCCGTGCTGGGATTTTTGGGCTGGGGTTGGCTGCGGTTTTTTCTCGCTGTTTCATCGTGGGAAGGAGGAGGGCATCGCCGAACCTGGACCGATCACTATTTAATTAGGAGTCCTCGCACTGTGGCTTCGACATCGGAGGGTCTTATAGTTAGAATTCCTCAGTAAGCCTCAGAGGGGCATATGCAGCAATACCAGGACTTCTAGTGGGTGAAACCAGGTGGCTAGATGGTAGTCGCGGTAGCCGGCCTTTGGTGCGGTTGTAGACGGAAAGAGAAAAAGATAAGCTGTAGGCACGATAAATTACAGCCAGGCATCGTGATGGCCGGGTGGTTCTGAAATTGAAAAGGGGAGGAATGCAGTCTGGGAGATGTTCCAGCTGAGGGTTAGCGCGAACAAAATAACGGATAAGAGTACGGAGGTTGGAAATGGAGCACAGTGGTATTAGTGAAAAGAGGGGTCGTTGCATTGTGATGTGGTGTTCGTGGGGGCTAACTGGGCTTGCAATGCTAGGCGGAGTTATTGTTTACCGATTCAGCCGTTCACCGGGAAGTCTTATCCTTCGGGGTCAATAAAGCCGTGGAGGTGCATTTGGACTAAAGGGTCTAAGGGCTACGTGAGAAAGCAGCTGGGTAACACGGAGAGCTCGAGTGATAACTTTGCCTAATAGGTCCAGGGGAAACATGACAAATCCCACAGTAGTGTTTTACAGGTCACAAGGAAGCAAGTTCATATGATAGATCCAGAGGAAGTATGACAAATCCCGTCGTGGGGTATCAACAGGTCTAATGCTGTAGGTTGCTGTCAGATAAGGCTGTAAACTGGAGAATGGGCTGGATTCTAGGACAAGAAAAAAGCCGCTTTCTTAAGAAAAGGAGGAAAAATAGATAAGTGGGTGAAAAATACCTGCGCTTTTCTCTACTTTCTTACACGTGTGTTTATTTATACAGTAACATCTACATGGATATAATTAGCGCTTTCGTGAGACGTGTCTGTCGTCAGATGTATCGACTTGTTGTCCAGAGCCACGGTGGTTCTGTAGCTGAAGTCAACAAACATGCCAGGCGTGCATGGGAGGGTATGAGGTGGTTGAAAATTAGAGCGGGGGGGGGGGTAAGCATATGTGGAGAGACCAGTTAGCTATCACCTCAGTCAGTCTTGTGCGTAGGAAACAAAAGCATGTCAAGCGGACAAGGTCGGTGTGGGGTTTTCCCTTTCGCAGGATCAGGTTTGAACTGATGGAAGACACCCATGATTGGAGGTTGCCATTCCCCTCACAGTCCGATATTGATGGCATATATAGATCGAATCGATCCCACTAAGTCTTTTTTGATCTCCGCTTCTCTTTTTTAGCTTTTTTCAACAAAGGGGTGGTTGAGCCCATGTAGGACTTACCACAGCCCTTCCGCCCGACTGTAATTTTCCGCGTATATATCATTTTTTTGCAACTGCTGGGGGTGGTCTGTTTTCCCCACTCCGAAAGCAGGCATGGTGAAGGTGCAGTTGGCATCAATTGTTTCGCTAGCATGGGCTAAGAAAATACAGGGTGGACCTAAGCAAACACACGGAGTAGGACAACGAGTGTTGTAATGTACTCGCCTGCATATATGTTTCAGCCTCGTGCAGTGCCAGACTGTGCCTAAGACTGCCAGAGGCCATTCTGGTGTGGTTGAGTTAGGCTGCCCCAGTAGATGTTATTCCACAAACGGAGAAAGGATAGCAGTCTGAGTTAGGTGATGGACTCAGAAATCTTGGCGACACAGACTAGCGTTCATGTCGGGAAATATAAAAGGAGGAAACTGAGGCCCACTGGTGGCTATTGGAAGGTGGAGGTGTGGGATGAAAGATTTTCAACCGGAAGGATTAAGGAAAGCAAATTACGGCCCGCCAAGGAAGCTAAAGGGAGCGGAAGCCAGAATAAATGAGAAGAGCCGGTGGATCAAGGAGTGAGGTAGTGGGTGGTGGGACTTAATGTCCTAGGATCCAGCACCACTGAACCATTTGATGCTAGGGGAAAAGATCAATGGCCAAAAACCTTGAGCTAGAGGAAAGTTGTTTTACATGGCTGCCCTAGTACTTTGTAGCGAGGGAGGCAGTAACTGTCTAGACATTTGTGAAGACCGACTAGTGAATTGGATAAGGCAGGGTTGAATGGGGGTTAGGTGATAGTAGGTGGAAGCGGGTGAGTAGCGAGGACCGGCAGGAATCTAACTAGTTATAGTTGTAAACGGCAAAACTGTATCCTACTGCAATTAAGGGTTATGCGCGGTATACGTAGAAAAGTTACAGTAAATGGTAGGCCTAGCGTCTGTTGTAGGGCAGGAAATGGTAGGTTTGGGATACGGTGCCATGATCCTAGTAGTGGAACCCGTTTTCGAAAGCCAGCTCGACGGGTGGCAGAGAGCGGGAGGGGGAGCGGAAGCTAGGGTTCTAAAATTCAGTGCCCTCTTCATAGGCTCGGTCCTCAGATACGCTGGCGTTAGTCAAAGATAACAGATGACTAACGGTAAGTTGTGATTTTAGGACATGACTCAACTGGGTTATTGACGCACATTTGCGAGTAGTCAGGGGTAGCTTATTCCAAAGCCTTGAATATATAATGAGAAAGAAGTTGGATCTTATTGCCAGCCTGGACTGTGGGATGGCCAGACTGAAGTCTCTGTGGCGCAGAGGGTAAAATGAGGGTAGCAAAAGCCGTATAGAGTTCGTAGAAGTGAAAGCAGAGCGATGAATAAGTCTATATAGAAAACACAAGTTAAGCCTCACATGTCCAAGCCATACGGGGTCAGGTTTTAGTGGAGTGCATCGCTTTTTATAGCTCAGCGGAGAAGAGTATCCTATTAGCTTTTTGGTGGAGGTATGCTGGACTTTCTCAAGGAGTATTCCATCTGATTTAAACATTACAGAGATTGTAGGACAATATTCGAGGTGGGGCCTAGCACGGGGTTTGTGTGTGAGGAGAATACCATGTTCCATTTTAAATGATCTGAGAACTGGGCCTATTATCTGTCTGACCCAGACCGTCTGAAATGAGACATGTTCCGAGAATTTTAGATTGTTAGTGTACCGAAGCCCAAGATCCTTCAATGATGAGCTTGGAGCGATGGACACTTGGTTCAGTGATAGAGTTCCGGGAGGGACTTGACATCTGTAGATTGCATAGAAGCTTTTGGATGTCGAGAGGCACATCTGCCATGAAGTGCACCATTGATCAAGTTTCTCAAGATCGTTATCTATTTCACACAGAGCTGCGCTCAAATCTTGGTGGCGGATAGTCTGTGTCTATAGAGCCTAGCAGGCAGGTGAGGGAGAAGACTCCGAACCATTCACGCTTCTACAGATGGTTTTGAGTAGATCACAGTTTTTGTCGTGTTGGGAGACACGAACCTTCCAGAAGTAATTGGGACGATAAGTGTGCCTCCAGGGAACCTCCGGAAGAGCTCTAGTGATGTGGCTTCACAACCACGCCCTCACACACCACATGAGAGAGGAAACGCTCTTCCGAGATGGGCAACCTTCGTCTAATCTTGATCTGCCGGTAGTCAGGTATCGATCTGACTTCACCTCTTCGGTGATAGGGGGGCCATTGGGGGAGAGCTACCGTGGAGTCCCGCATGCGATGTTCACTGTAAGGCACCACAAACCAGGATCTAGGTTGGCCCGTAACTACGCCAGAGTGGATGAGGAGCGAGGGGCACGAAGCATGTTGGTACCCTAAAGTGCCGGAGCCACCTGTGGAGGATAGATGGAGGGCAATAAGGGCCGGGCTAATAAGCGTGACAGACGAGTTTGCTCAGCTAACACAACAAGGAAATAGGAGCCGACCGCCCTGGTGGAAGCCCAAGATTGAAAGAGCACTAACTGTTAGCAGAAGGCCATTGGGTCATTACAAACTTTATAGCACGTAATACTCAGGGGCCGCCCACAAGGCAGCCAGAAACATGGTCCAAGCCTTGCGACGAGAAGCAAAGTACGAGTGAGAAGAAACTAGCCAACGATGTGAAGGCAGACCCTAAGTTCTTCGCTTGTGTGCAGTCCAGGAAAACGACACATGAGAACGTGGGTACCTTGGAGAGGTCCGACAGGAGAATTGCCCTCGATGATGAGGACAAGGCGAAAACCTTACTTCCTTTCTTGAGGAGCATGTATCGTCAGGACCTTATGTCTAGTGCAGGTGAGATCAGATATAGGGAGTACGCCATTGCTTCAGGAGCTTGCTGTGAGTGAGGAAGAGGTGCGCCACGAACTCAGATCTTTGTGCAAACATAAAGCAGCCGGACCGGATACAATCCTTCCTTCGATTGTTCAGTCTCTTTCCTATATCTCATTAGGGGCTATTACCCAGCTGTGCGAAGCGTCTGTAAGGGAGGGTGAGGTGCCAGGGGATTGGGGCAAGGCCACTGTCGTAGCTATCCATAAGACAGGATTCAGGCAGAAGGCGCAGAATTGTAGACCGGCTAGCCTGACACCAGTGTTTTGCAAGTGCCTGCAACGTTTAATCAGAAGGCAATTGTGCCTCCATCTGGCTAATAACGATCTACTGACACCTGCAAAATATGGGTTTGTTAAACAACATCGCACTTGACTAACCCACTGATATTCTCAGACGAGACCACAAGACGAATAGATGAAGGGATGACAGAGTGTTTTGTTATTGGGGTTTCAGTAAGACTTCCGAATCTGTGAGTCATCACCTGTAGGACTATAAATTGCAGACCTTTGGGATAGGCGAGGAAGCAAGAGACTGGGTAGCACACTTTCTAGGGAATCATAGGTTCTGTGTCAAGGTGGGCGATTATCTGTTGAGGCCGGAGAGGGTTACTGGTGGTGTGCCACATGGTTCAGTACTGGTTCCTTTGTTCTTCCCCTTGTATACTATTGATCTAGCTGAAGAACTGAGTAACCCGTGCTTCATCTTTGCAGATGATGTGAAGATGGCGGGGGGTGATTTAGAACAGGATGTAAATGCGGTGCCTAGATGGGCAAAAAGCTGGGATTTACTGCTGAATCTCGCCAAATATCAAATCCTGACCACCAACATAGAAGAAACGAGCAGTATTCCGTTCAATAGTGTCGCAGATAAAGTATTTAGGTGATAATCACACAGGACTTCAAGCCTTCAAGGCAGTGCCAGATAGCTGCCAATATGGCCAGAGGGGTATTTACTACTGTGTGCAATACCATCACATGCAAAAAACCAGAAGTCTTCATCTCGTTTTACAAGGTTTTGGTGCCACCTCTTCTGAAGTGTTGTGTACGGGCATGAGCTTCTTATTATCGAAAGGATAAGGAGTGCTTGAAGGGGGTGCAGCGACTCTCAACCAGAATGATCTCCAGTCAGAATGGGAAACCTTAAGCCCATCGTCCACGGTTTGAATTCATAGTGCTCTCGTCTTTGAATAGTTTTGTGAATTAACCTAGTTTAATTCACAATATTGAGCGTATCATAATTGCATTTAAGGTGCGCTTTATCCGGAGAATATTTTTATTCTCCTTGTAGAATTGCCGAGTAGTGTTCAGTGTTTTTTGAGGCGATCTTTCCTTGCTTCTAGTCTTTCTTTTTGTTTTTGTTTTTTGTGTTAGCGGGATTTACCTGCTAGTGTCAGAGTGCGTATTTTGTGTTTGAGTAAAGAGCACTTTAGTTGTTTTCGCCTTCGTTTTTGGGGTTTTTCGGTATGACACGCGCTTCCGACCCGTGTCTAGCACCCAAGTGCGGAAACGTGTGGTAAATGGTATAGAGTGCGAGATATGCAAGGGATGGGCTTACCCAAGGTGTTCAGGGATAGCAAAGGACATCTATGTCCTTTATAAACAGAACCCATGGGCTGAATGGGTTTGTGCCCCTTGCAAGGAGGCGGCCAGTTTGGCCCCTAAACTGCAGGACCAAGGGCAGGACCAACGCCCACCAAGTAGTACCTCAGTTGTAAGCCCAAAACCACCGCATGCAGGTTGTAGTAGGTCGTTTGCAGAAGTAGTATCAACACCCGAGATGAGAATCATCCGAGCGAATGGACCAGTTCCGAGAGCTTGCCAGGCGGTCGTTGCCTCAACTCCTTTGAAGCAGACCGACGAGGGCCAGTGGACGGAGCAGAAGCAGAGAAGGGCAAGGCAGGTCAAAAAGAAGGGCGACTGTAATATAGCGAAAGATGGGTTGGCTAGGGTGGATGACCCTGCTCTTCTGGTATTGGAAAACAAGGTGAAGGACCTGCAGAGGCAGATCTTGTCGATGGGCAGGGTCTCAAGCCACAGGCTCCTGATCCTAAACCAGGAAGAACCCTTTATAAGGGAATCGAAAGCCAGGAGGGACATAGGCAGGAGGAGGGTCTGCGACATACTGCAATTCGCAGGTGTTCCATATCCTCCTACTCCAAGAAGGATGCACGGAGTGGGGACATGGAAGTCACCACTGGGGAACAAAGGCGAACTTCGTGCGAGACCAATCCTAGTGGAGTTCGCTGATGAGGCTACCCGGGATAAACTGCTGGCAAGGGCAGCAATAGTGGCTCAGATTACCAAGGGCAGATACCGGATTGTGCCGGACGAGCATAGGGTAAGGCCTGGTGGTCTAGCCCCGGGAGGTAACCTTGCTTGACCAGCCAGGGCGCTGGTGAGAAACCTAAAAGTTCAGCGGAATGCCGTACTCGGCTCTCAGGCCCCGACCCCGACAATAGTAAAGGAGCCACGTGCGGGGTCGCAAATAGTTGTAATTGAAGATGCGCTGGAAGACGAGAATTGGCAGTACTGTCCGAAGATAGATGACAGCGCGACCCCTGCCAGTCTGGATGTTGTGGCAACTCCTATAAAGATGGAATGGGAGTCGTCGGAAATTCTGGACCATCGGCCGGCTTCATGCACCCCAGTGGGGACATCCGAAGCAAAATAACGTTTCATCATCTCAGGCGTTGCGCCTGAGAAACAGTCAGGAGTGAATAGCAAGGGACACCTAGGCGACGGAGCAAACGTGGTGGTGTTAAATACTAACGCTTGCAGTATTAGAAACAAATGGGCGGAACTCGCCAAAACCGCTGCCGGGCAGAAAGTGTCAATTGTTGCAGTCATGGAAACGTGGCTTTCTGAAGAAGACCATGTGTCAGGCCTAATAACTAACGGTTTTGCAGTCTACAGGCAGGATCGAGAATAGGATCGCCTTGGTGATGGAGTAGCCATCCTCGTTAGGTCAGGTGCAAACCACCTTGAGTACCAGACCAAGATGTGCACTCGCTATATCCAGCTATGCGCCGTTACGATCATCCTTCCAGGCAGAGGGGTTAACGTTGTCTGTGTCTACAGGGCACCAAGCACTAACCACGAAGAGAACGTTTGTTTGCTGCGGACTTTGACTGAACTAGTTAAGGACGCACAAAAGACCCTCATAGTGTGTGACTTCAATCTCCCGCACATGGACTGGACGGCTGAGGTCTGCGTGCCGGGATCGGAGGAGCAAACCTACTTAGAATGGCTGCATGATAATGCGTTGCATCAGCATATTGAGGAGAATACCAGATATAGGACTGGATGCGTTCCATCCTCGCTGGATCTAGCTATAACGAACTTCCCAAACGATGTGGCTGGACTGTATTATTGTGCACCGCTGGGAAAGAGCGACCACGTGTGTGTCAAAATGGTCCTATGCATACGGCAACCGAAGGTACCCTCAAGGCTGATTAGGAATTTCGGTAGTATGGACATGGATAGGCTTCGTAATAGGGCGATGGGTTTGACCTGGGACACGCCAGAGGAGGCTACTGTCGAGGAGCGCTGGTAGGCCATAAAGGGATCCCTGACTGCCCTACAGGAAGAGTTCGCACCCTCAAAACGAAGGAGTGGGGAGGGCAAACTCATGTGGTGGAAGGCTGCAACAGCCAAGGCCATCAGACGTAGAAACCGCTCTTGGAACCAGTACATAGCTTCCGGCAGTCAGCTAGCCTGGAACCGCTATACGAAGCTGAGAAACTAGGCTGTAAGCCTTTTGAGAACTTCCAAGAGGGAATTTGAGCTCAAATTGGCCCAGTCTGTAAGACAACAGCCGAAGAAGTTCTACAGCTATGTACAGTCTAAAGGCTCAACAAGAAATGCCGTAGGTCCGCTATCCACTAGAGACTATGGTGTTGTCACTGGTGACCAGGGCAAAGCAGACGCCCTGGGGGAATACTTTGGTAGTGTACATAGGATAGATAGTGGGGTACGAGTAGATCTGGCTCTGGTGCATCCTCCTCAGTTAAAGGAGCTAGATCTCTCAGAAGAATGCGTGTGTAAGTACCTACAGGAGTTAAACAGCCACAAGTCAGCGGGCCCAGATGGCATTCATCCAGCTATCATCAAGCCGTTGGCAGATATCATAGCTCCATCGGTATGCAGACTGTACAGATCCACGTTGGACCAGGGTAAGCTGCCTCAGGACTGGAAATTCGTGGCAGTCGTGGCAATACATAAGAGTGGGCCCAAGTCGGATATGCAGAACTACAGGCCAGTAAGCCCAACTAGCATTCTATGTAAAGACCTTGAGAAGATCATCCGTGCCCATATCTGCCAGCACTTACTGCAGCACTCCATGCTAAGTCCGGCACAGCATGGACTCCTGAAAAATCGATCTTGCCTGACCAATCTCCTGTGTTTCTTAGATGAAGTAACTCGACGACTGGACGAAGGTAAGCAAGTTGAGGTATGATACCTGGACTTTAGCAAGGCCTTCGACTCCGTAAATCATCGTCTTTTGCTACGCAAGATGGAGACGTTCGGCGTAGGTGGGCCAGTATTTAGGTGGCTGGAGGACTTCTTCTCCCGCAGGACGTTTTACGTCAAAGTGGGGAACAGGGGCTCCAGTTTGGTGAACGTCACCAGTGGTGTACCTCAGGGATCCGTCCTAGGCCCGGTCCTATTCTTGTTATTTATTAATGACCTGGCATCCACTCTTCAATCGCCCAGCTTTATTTTTGCGGATGATGTGAAGATTGTTGGATCTAAGGGTAGGGCGGACTTGGGCAGGAAAATAGGCACCGTCCTAAACTGGGCATACAAATGGGACTTACCTCTAAACGCCCAAAAGAGCCATTTGTTGTCAAGGGCAACAGAGCGCCCAACTGTCGCTCATGATCAAGAGCTGTTCACCGTAGAGGCAGCCAGTAGGGTTAAAGACCTGGGGATCATCATGAAAAGTGACTTCAAATGGTCGGAGCAGTGCAACGCTGCTGCGCATAGGGCTCGTGGGAAGCTCTTTAGGCTGCGATCAGCTTTGTCTTGCCGGAAGCCGGAGGTATTCGTACCTATTTACATGGCTATAGTACGACCTCACTTAGAAGGTAGCGTGCAGGCTTGGTCACCCTTCTACAAAAAGGACGCTGCCTGCCTCAAGAAAGTCCAACGTCTCGCCACGCGAATGGTTGAAGGGCAGAGGGGTAAGACTTACGAGCAGAGACTCTGTGACCTAAATCCCTTCTCGTTGGAACGGAGGAGACGTCGAGGTGATCTCATAGAAACGTTCAAGGTAACGAAGGGCTTTTCTGGCCTTAGACCAGATAGTCTATTCCAAGTGGCCGTAGACTGCAGAACAAGGGGACATGAAAAGAAGTTGATAAAAGCCCGATCGAGGTTGATGGCTAGATCGCACTTCTTCAGCAACAGGGTTGTGAACAGTTGGAACGGTCTGCCTGGTGAAATGGTAGATCTGCAGACAGTCCAATCCTTCAAAGATGCCCTAGATCGCAAGTGGTACGAGATCTTTCCTTGTAGTGAGCCTTGAGTATATCAACTAGATGGATGACGGGTAGCACTGTGGTCCTTCTGGAGTACGTTTTAGCAGACTTTTTCCCTCATTGCATACTGTCTCAGTGAACGCTCACGATGCATAATATCTCTCGCAGTTGATGTGCGATGAGGTTTTCCGTTTCCCTCCCATTTTTAGCGGGGATTCGATCAAACACACTCGGCAGTGGTGGGTGCATAACTGGTGTGCATACCATCGAAGGAATTCTGGACGCTCGATTGGCCGTGGCCATTACCTGTCATGTGCAGACTGAACTGAACTGAAGTGAACTGCCTCGAGAATTCTGCATTTCGGACAAAACTCCAACGAACAGCGTTGGAAGCTAAGGAAAATCGCCGATAACACAAGGATCTGGATACTCGATTGGTCTGAGCCAGTTTCGTCCTGTGGAAACTGAACGGAACAGAACTGATCTAAACTGGGCCATTTTGCGGACGCGTCCACGCTTGCTGCTGCTGCCGTGTTCTTCCGAGATGCCGCCTAAGAGGAGTGTTCGAAACAAGGTGGACGACGACAGTGAAGTTGATTTGAAGCCTGAAACTAAGTTGAAAAGTGAATCCCAGAAATCCGCGAAGGGCAAAGAAAAACGCCACGGAAAGGCTCACCATGGAAAAGAGACTGGTGATGAATCTGTCAAGGTTGAACCGAAATCAAAGAAGAAAGACAAACGACGAATGGGCGATGATTCTGATGAACAGTCAGATAATGATAAGCAAGAAATAAAGACAAGGGAAAAAAATAAACAGAAGCTTCACGAGCCAGATTTATCGGATGACGGGATAAATCACCATCGGGATGATGCTGAAAAACAGCTCAGTGATGAGGTGGACGAAGAATATTATTCCAAAAAGCGAAAATTTGGGCGTGGCAAGAAAAAAGGCAACGAACAGCCCCAGGAGGCAGCTAGCAACCAGCCTACACTCAAGAAAAAACGCGGAGGTAAGGGGAATAAAAAGAACTTGGATGACTTCGGCAGTGATAAGGAAGACAATGCGGTCTTACCTAGCATGAACGAGTTGAAATTGGATGAAGACTTAGGAGATGCATTCACACAATCTGGTGGTGCTAGTCTGTTTACGAAATTTCAGGATCTTTCTTTAGAAACCGAGGAAATTCTTCCCAGTAACCTCAGGGAAACTAAAAACAAAGAAGATGTTTCCCGGGAGACCCCAATAACAGAAGTGCATTGTGAATCTGCGGAAACTGAGGTGTCTCCTGACGTTAAAGATCAGTCGGAGCCGGTCCCTATCGAACCTCGGGTGACTGTCGAATCTACTATTGGTACTTCGGTCCCGATTGAACCACCGGTGGCTGCTGAGCTTACTGTTAATGCTACAGTTCCCGAAGATATGAATGACACCCTAGGATTGCAAAAGCCCGTCGCCTCAGTGGTGAAAATATCGCGAAAGGAACTAAAGAAACTTAAAAAACAGGAAGAATTTGATAAGTTGATCGAGGCGGCTAAGAAGAAAATCACTGATAATTCCGGGACTTTGGATAATTTTGCCTTATCTCAGGTAAAATAATTGTTATTAACATAGGAACGACGAATCACTTATTGGTTTCTCCATTGTTCATATAGAATAATCATGCCCGTAATTTAAAACTAATGAGTGCAATTTTTCTACTTTGCCCTGAAATATTAGCTCAGGCAACTTGGTTTGATGTTAAAGTACGACTGTAACTGACCAAATTGGCACTAGCAGTGCAGTTGCAACAATTTCGTTGTCAAATGAGTGTGTTGAGGCCTCATGTTCTGCATGGCACGGTTGCCGTATCTCTCAGATGGTGCTCTGTACTTCAATGGTTATGATTGCATCTCTTCCACTGCATGCGTATATAAGCATAAAAATAAGATCCATCTTGTTGAAAACTCTATATTTGGTTTTCTACATTTGAGGCTGCTGGCGTTGATAGTCCGTTTCGTGGAACGTCATTCGATTATTTGTACTTTAGAGTTTAGAATTTCATGTCCTAATGCGATCGTAGTGTTGCTACTTCTTGGTGCCGAACGGCAAATATGAACCTTATCCTGTCATGTCAGTTTAGTACGGACTGCGATTCAGAAGTAATATTTCCCCTCGGGGATCATCGACTTGGTAGAATACCGAGAAGCATTGCAAGGACGATGCCTTATGAATGGGCTGTAGTCCCTTAATGGATCTCTAGGCAAGTTCGTCAGGTTTAATGTAAGTACTCTAGTTGGTTATGTTCTTTCTGCTTAACACTTCTGATTCCGGGGATAGCAGAATTGTCTTCTATGCAGATACTCGGTAACGCAATGATGAGGATTGTAAGGAGTGATTCTTTTTAAGGATTCGGAAGGCAGCGTAGTGTTGTCTGCCACCGGTGGCGGTGGAGTGGTATACATCAGACTCAGTTATGGTAGGAGGTTCAAACCACACTTATTGTATGCTTGCGCATGAGTGCAGTGGAAGGGGTATATCCCATGGCCACAAAGGCCCACTGCAGTTTTGGGGATAACCGACCACCAGACATTGGGACTTCGAGTGGACAACCACATAAGGTCCCAATAGGTCACAGATGGCAACGGGCCGGATGACAGTGGGGATTTCTGTGCCACCAGAGTGACCGGTGGTGGCGGGGATTCGAACCTCCGACCTCCGTGGCAGCGGTCGAACGCTCTAAACCACTCGACCACCACTGGTTAACGTTTTTGGTAGGCAGCGCTCCATTGTATCACGCTTGTCTTACTGAAACCCTTCTAGGTTCTCCACTCCATTTCGCCAGGTCATAGATGCCGTTTATTCCTGATGATGCAGTTGCCCCCTGATTTCATTGGATATGCCGCTTATACTACACGCGTGCCTAAACATAAAACCAAACGAACAAATTGTTGACTTTAACCAACTTCGTTCGTCACCTACGATGCCCGTTCATCATGACGCGGACACAAGACGAATAAGAAAGTTTTTAGATGACTTTCTCAGATGGTTTTTAATAACGTCTGTGAAGATATATCTGAGAAACAGCTGTACACTAATTCGGTTTTTTTATAAGAATCGAAGGTCGGTAATACGCTTTGTATCTGACGTGCGATCAGACGAATCCGCAAGACAAGAAAAGCAAAGTGAGGACTGTACAGTAGACTTTACTCAACAAACATGACGCATGAAAGCTAGAATTAGAACAAATAGGACAATTGAGGACAATATCAAAGTGTTGCTTTATAGTGAAATATAATTCCTAATTTCTTCAGCCCAATGGACAATATTTTCGCCGTTAAATTCATCAGAATACATAAAGTTTGTATGTAATGATCCAAAAAACTTTGAGGAAACCGGTTACTGTTCCGGCATTTGGAGGTTTTTACCTTGGATAAAAGCTGTTCTTTAGCCTTGGTTTCCCTTATCCGGAAGTTCTTCGTTAGCTTGAGTCACGTTACCTATTGGAACCTCAATGTCCGGTTGGTGGCAATCCTTAATAGTCAGTAAGCCTTTGAGGCTATCGGTATGCCCTTTTTACTGAACTCATGCGCAAGCATATAACAAAATATAAAACCGTCGAACCGCACAACAATATTTGTATTATAAAAGAATCATTTTAGTCAAGCAGTTGCACACTCAAACTTTAAGTTTGCATTATTACACAAAATGTGTACAACACTAGGAAAAGTACTCGGTTTCTTTCGGTAACTACCAACCGTATTTTACTTACCAGTTTTGTCGCCGTAATTTAAGCAAATATTACCTGTATCCCCTCTTTAGGCTGCAAATAGTTCAAAACAACAAGCAGTTCAAGACAAACAGCTTGATATCAAGGTTGAAAATTTTTCCATCGCAGCTAAGGGTAAAGATCTATTCATCAATGCCTCTCTACAAATTACTCACGGACGTCGGTACGGCCTTGTTGGTCCAAATGGGTGAGTTTCTATGTGCATTCCTACAATTTATTTGGTTTTCGGAAAATAACGATTCATCGTCATTAATACACCACCCTCGTGAAAATATCTTGATCGGTATACGGTGTGATAATGCTGGTGCTCTAGTATAGTGTTGTATCTCGTCGTTGTACAGCGATAGACAGTGAAGCGTAAAGTCTAGTCGTTAGACGACTAGAATGTTCTTGTGTGAGTGCATTGTTTCATACACACTTGTAGTATTCTCACTTTATCCCAAGGCACAGGTATAACACGAGTAATCGCGGCTATCTTAAACTTCTTCTTACTGAATTCGATGATGTTTCGAGGACAAGGGGGAGAGAAAAAAGGAAAATTATTGTATTAGGTGAACTGTTCATTTGAAAATCATTTGTAGGTGGGGAACACTGAGGATTAACTGCAAAGGAATTTGCCAAATTGTTCAGTACATAAAATGTTTTTATCAATGGTTCTAAAGAATGCTAAGTATCACAGACACATGCAGATGCTGCAGAAAATAATGAAATTAGACTGGTAGTTTACTTTATTAGGCTGGGCGTTGTGCAAGATGGCAACAACACTACGGTCTTCATGGCTATATCTGTGGTTTCCATAGCTTTTTAACCCCGGGTACCGAGTTTACATCTGGGGCGGTTTAGTGAGTCGAATTTGAAAGTAACGAACTAGACGACTTGAATAGAACGCTTCGCTCTGAAGATGCTAGAAACATGAATATTATGACCAGTCAAATACAAGTCGAAACGATTACAAGAACATCCACCAACCGTCTCTTCATCTTGATTAAATTGCACAGATCGAACGGCGCGTTTGTGTTTGATGCTTCCTAGTAAATTTTAGGTGATGAGCATGAGGATATTTTCTTTAGTCTTCAGTGTTTGTGAGTAAAAATTAAGGCACTCGTAAATGATGGCCTTCTACAAAGGAGTTTGTTTGAAATCTTGAATCTGTGTGATGAGACCCCTATTGAATCCGCGAATGTTACAGTCACAACGACTACTAAAGTCAAAAATTATGGAATAACTTCGAAAACAATATGTACAAAACAAAACTTATAGACAATGGCATCGAAAGGGCATCCGATGCCCATTGATGGGTTATGTATACGATGCCACGGCGCGAAACATTCGGCTATGCGGTAATGGTATCTAGCAACTCTGCACTCAGGACGTTCTGCGACTCTTCGTGCTTGGCCATTGGTACCTCCGTGGCGCTGTTTGCCTGTTGATAACTGTAAGTAGCATGGTGGCTCGTCATTGTGTGTCGAGTGTAAATTGATGCTCCTACCAAAGAAACCACTGCGTTGCTTCCGGTGGCTCGTACGTTTTATGTATGTCTGTCCATCGCCTTATTTTCCACACTGTATTTGCAAATCCTGTACGATGCTGTAGGAAGTGACAGCTGTCAAACCATGACTAAATTTAGAGATATGATGTTAGCATGAACTTTAACTTGAGTTGGTGTGCCTCGAATTCATGGTTCGATTTCAAAGAATGATGATTGTTGTTAGTTTGAGACAATAAAGGACATGTCTTAAAATGGAAACCAATAGTGTAAATGCTATGCGGCACCCTTAGGCAACTCCTGAGTTCCATTGATATTTGAAAACATTAAAAAGCAAGAGAATTGTTAAAATGTCTTCATATTTCTGTCCATGTGTTGTCCTTTCCATCAATATTTTGGTATCGGCAGCGTGTCTCCAGACCGACATATACGGGACATAGTCCCGAAGAGCGGTCTCTTTTTCGGTGTTAACACATTGTCCCGGTCCCGACTAATTTTATCACAAAGATCCCCGAAGAACGAACACGGCCGTTGGATCGCATGCTTACACACTGATAGAAAGCTCATGGGCCGTTCTGTTATCATAAGTGTCAAATGATGTACTTTCTTTCTTATGCGTGAACATCGTAGGTTCTTCATCGCTGATCACTGCCTTTCTCACCATGTTGCACATTGAATTAGAAAGTGTGAATATACGAGATGGACAGGGAGTGGACCTACACGGATGGGCGTTCTTTCCTTTTCCCACCCGTGTAGGTCCACTCCCTGTCCATCCTATATTTTCATACTTTCTAATTCAACGTACAACATAGTAAAACAGGCAGTAATCAGTGGGTCTTGCCTTACTGTTTAACGCTGTACGACGATGATGATGATGAAGGTTCTTCATGAAGTTAACGTTAGATCATTGAGATCATTTGACAAATAGTCAGTGGATATTCAGTAACTCCGCGTATACTGTGTTGCTGTGTCTCGCTCAGTTGTTTGTGATAAGGATTGACACCTGTTGGAAAATGTTTTAGCGTCTGATCTCAGCTTGCAAGCCTTGTGGGTTCACTTAATTTAATCACTTCACCTTTCACACCACGGCAGTGGAACTCGCGAACCCATAAGTCGTTATGGGACGATCAAGAAGTAAGACATTCTTAGGCCCCAACGCTTTCGGAAATTGGTGTTGGTCGTAGCTCTGATCCCTAGTAGCAAAGCAAAGGTGATTAGTTTGCACGAGAACAAAGTTTTTGTTAAGAGGATTGCATCCCAACTCAGTGTAGGGACAAAGCAAGTCTACATGATTGTGAGAAATGAGGCTAGCGCCAAAACTAGTTGGGATCAAGAAACGTCAGGTCTGTGAAAAATCTTGCATTCACTTCTCGGTTGCTTCGTTGATATCAACGGCGTTGTGTACGAATGGTTTCTCACTGCTCGTCGGAATCGTCTGCCGGTAATGGGAATGTTGCTACAGGAGAAAGCAATGGGAGTGGCTCGTAGGACGGAACATAATGATTATGGCGCGAGCAGTGGCTGGATGTATAGAATCTAACAACGCTATAATACTAACACAAGACTGTTGAACATTGAAGCCTTAGGAGTTTCGAGTGAAGTGCTCTCCAAAGAAATGGGACGCGTTCTTACGTTGTGCAAAGCTTACTTGTCGATGAACACTACAAATGCTGGTGAGACTGACCTCTATTTTAGAGCTGCTCCAACAAGTAGCTTGGTTGTGGAAGTTATTCGTTTAGCAGCACTCAAAAATGCGAGGAAGGGGACAAAAAAGCAGGAAGTAGTTAACAATGAACTCCTTTTTTACTCAGTGAATTGCTATTGAAAGTTTGTTCTATGTGTCATTTCAAACGCAATAGTAACAATAGTCTCACGTAAACCTTCCGAAAGTGTGTTGGGTGCATATAATTTGGCTTCGCGTTTTAACCATGTTTTGCGATATCTTATGAACGTCCCTCCGGAGAGTAAACACCTCTGAGAAGCGGAGAAATTTGATCAGCTCGGATGATGTTCACTCTAGGAGAGGGGGGGGGGTGACGCACTATATATATATATATATATATATATATATATATATATATATATATATATATATATATATATATATATCACAGTAAACTACAGTAAAACGGGTAAACCCCATAGTTCGGAAACGTACTGTGATAGTCTGTAGGGAACATTCACGTCAAAACCAGTTCGTTGGTCCCGCTTTTGAAAAGCGAAAGGTTGTGGTTGGGTGGAAAGACAGAGAGGGGAAGGGTGTTCCATAACTTAGCCATCCGGGGGAAGAAAGATGATTGAGAGGTCGGGATCCTATATCGAGCGACAAGTACCAGATAAGGGTGACTAGCTGCCTGTACTCGGGATCGACGTTGAGAAGTAATGGGAATAGAAACAGCCACAACAAGCATGGAGGAACAAAACCCAAAATAATAGCAGTAGAATAAGGACAGTGAAGCAACTGCCCTGCGATGGGAAACCGACAGCAAATCAGATGTTGAAACGGAGTCGTCTACCAGACGAATGGTTTTACATTGGACCCGGTTGAGAAGAGATAAAGGAAAAGGGGAAGCCCCACCCCACATGTGATAGCAGTATTTAAGTGTAGGACGAGTTCGAGCTCTGAACAGTAGGAGAGGGGATGGTTTAAAGAAACGTCTGGTGTGAAATAGAAAACTAGTCTTGCGCGCAGCACGAGGAGGAATTGAACATGGGTATGGAGAAAAAGGTAGAGAGGAGACGATGGAAAGACCCAAGAAAGGCATCAAGTTGGAGGAACGAAAGGGAACCAAATCAACATTTAAGTGGGGAGAAAAGGAATGGTGTTTTGATAGAAATCGAGAGAAGCGATGTTTTAGAAGCATTGACGAGAGCCTCGAGAGGAGATCTGTTTAAGGTCCGAACTGAGTGATGTTACAAGAACACAACGGTCACGGTCAATGTTGGCGATGGCATGTCGGGAGGTGGGATGCGAAAGGAAGTAGTGTAGAGTGGCATTGCCAGAAAAAGCGTGGACAGGATTGGCAATGGTAGGTAAAAAACCATTAATGAAAAACAGAAAAAGAGTGGGTGGAAGAGCAGAACTTTGGAGAACACCAGCATTCGCGGGAGAGGCTGTGATTGAACTCAACTGACTCGAACGGAAATGGTCCGGTTAGTAAGGAAACTGGACGTCCACAAGACGAGGGCTGGAAGAAACCCGAAAGTGGACAATTTAGACAGTGAACCTTTGTGCCAGACACAGTCAGAAACCTTTGATATACCTAGTGAGACCAGGTGTGTTTCTCCGTGGTTATTGGGTGTTTCTGGTCAGGAGTGTGAGATTACAGCTAGTAGATCACCCGTGGATCGATAAAGCTGGAAGCCCTATTGACGATCGCATAGGAGTCCTTCACGTGGTCTCCATAATTTCTAAACGAACAGAAGTTTGGGAAATAAGACGGTAGTCGTTCGGGTCGGAGGAGTCGCCGTGTTTGGAAATAAGAAAACTTACGGCTTCTTTCCATGGGGTGGGGAACGTACTAGATCAGATAGAAAGGCAAAACGATGATGCAGAATTGGTTCCAGCTCTGGAGCACACGTTTTGTAGAATACTTTCCGGACCAGGTGGTTTATTTTAGTCGAGTGATTGTAAGGTGTGGTGGACCTTTCTGGCTTTGATAAAGAGAATAAAGGTTGGTTAGAAAGAGTAGTTAGAGGTGGCAGAGTAAAGAAGTTGGGTAAAGTAGAATTTGAAACAAGCGGAGAAGGAAAACGTCGGCTTTCTCATGGGGTTCATAGACTGAAGAGCCAGAGGCGTTAGAAATGGGGAAGAAGTTGGAGGGGCAAAAATGACGGAAAACGGCTTTGGCGAGAGACCAAAATGCTGGGCTACCAGTAGCGGAAGAAGCTAGACGTTCGGCTTTGTGGCGGCTGAAACGGTGCTTGGCTTTTTGCATGGAAAGCGAGCATTTGGTTCTGGCTTGCACGAAATGACTACGAGATTAGGGAGTATCGAAGTGGCACCACCATCTGAATACTGAATTGTTCAGGTGCACAGCGCGATTGCGGGCATGGGTAAACCACCCAGGAGAACATAGTTTGCCGGGTTTGGGAAAGTGTGGAACGAAAAGAAGCATGCCTTGGAGAACAGTCTCAGTAAAGTAAGAAACATCAGAAGTGAAGCAACAATCTATCCAGGAAAAGTGGGTCGGAAAATCACGAGAAGTAGATGAGACAGTGTTCCGATAAGCCAGGTGGCGGAATGGAAGTAACGCCAGAGAATAAAGTGGGAAAAGGAGTGAGAAGAAAATCGAGGGTATGTGTGCTATCGCCAGCCCGATCAGGAATGCGTGTGGGAAAGTCAACGAGCTGGTTTATATTGTTGGCCTAAGCGAAAGCTTTGACTTCGCGTCGCACAGCCGTAGTGTCAGAAGAGTGCAAAAGCCAGTTCTTATTGCGGTCACACAGAATGGGAACTTGGCATTTGGAGTCTGGTGCAAACAAGCTCTCAATGTCAGAGGACGATAAATCAAAAATTGAGGAATCGCTATTGTCGGAGGAGCGATAAACGGTACAGAAGAAGGGAACCGAGGGTTCAGCCATATCAGCTGTAATTCGCGGTTGGTAAAGTCCAGGTGTAAGTACGGGAAGTGACAACCGACTGGTGGATGTAAGTGCGGACACCGGCTTGATGTGAAAACGAGGAATGGAAAAGGTAGTTCGAAAACTGGATATTAGTAGTATCCAGCGAGGAAGAGATTTGCCTGTCAGTCAAGAATAAGGCAAGGAGATAAGGTCTGAGAAAATGATGCACAGGATCTGCATTGTGATTCAAACCGGGGATGTTGATAGGAGCTAGAGGTTTTTCTTGTTGTGATTGCTGAGTAGAAATGGGCGGTAATTTTCAGTGAGTTGTAAATTGCGTGAATCTTTTTGGGGAACCGGCAACCTAACCTTGGGGTTTGTAGTGGCGAACCACATAAGGCTTCAATAGGAAAGGTGGTGGTCCTACCCAGGAAGACGGCAGGACTGTCTAACTCCATATATATATTCTTCGGGAACTGCAGTCGGCCGTACCGGTAGTGGTGTCTTTGAGGGAAGTGCTGTTCCTGTTCTCTCACATCCTCCTTCGTCTACTATCCCGGTCTCACCGAATCCGCTTCCGTCAGATGATGCTCTCTTTCGCCCGAGACGTCCTTTTAAACTCGCCACATGTGATATGCGAACGCTGATGCGAATAGGACAACAGGCGTGTTTTGCTCGTATCCTGTAGACCCTTGCCACAGACGTGTTGTATTCAAGGGACTTGCTTTCAAAACCTCAGCTCGGTCATTCGATTGGTGCCCCCATCCAGTCCTATAAAGTTCCGCTTGCGTTTCTCTGGGGACTTTGAGACTGCGGATGCTGGTCTAGCTGGCGTAGGTGTAGCTGTCAGTGAAAGGGTTGAGGCTGTGATACTTGACTGGATCTCAGCCGACAGTCGATTGTGCGCAGAGAGACTTAGAGGTTCGTGCAATGTAAGCAGACGCCGTCCCAATAGGCGCAATTTTTTTGTCGTCTCGGCTTACGCCCCTACAGATTGCAGCTCAGATGGGATTAATAATGTCTTCTACCAGAAGTTACACGACCTCCTACCTAAAGAAAAACGGGGTGATATCGTTATTTTAGCAGGGGACATGAATGCTGGAGTCAGTCGGCTGCCTTTGAACGAGGCGCGTTCGGTAGGCTCTTTTGGACTTGATTCCTTTCGTTCAGAAAACGGGAAACGGTTGTTGATTCTGGTCGTTTATTATGAATGCTTTGTATTCTGCTGGCGAGGTGAGTTGTGGCCTGACTCGTCGTGTCGTGACACTCTGAATTTCTGCTGAGTCTGTGCGCCTTTTGATGCAAGCCAGTCCATCCCGGCTGGTAGTGAGCATAATACCGCACGGCTCCCAGCGAGACGTGAATTCAGCGCAAGTCTGCTTAGGGATTGCGAAATCTAGTGGTCTCAAGGACTACAGATGGAACATGCTGCCGCTGTGGGAAACTCCCGCAAGCTGTTTCATATTATCCTAGTTACCGGTTGGAAGCCATTGGGTGTAGGCGAAACGAACTGCGAAGCTGACGGTTTGCCTGTCCACAGTTTGCAGCGACGTCTTGTACGCTGAGCGGAGCACTTTGAAGCACAGTTTAGCTGGCCTCCAGCGTCAGCCTCTGTTATAGCTGTTTCGGCACACGTCTCGTAGTCTGTTTCCACATATCCACCTTCTGAGGCGGGGATCCGCAAGGAAAATCAGGCCTTAGGGCGTCATAAAGCGCCAGGCTCCAACGGCCTTTCCGCAGCTCTACTTAAAGATGGTAGAGTGGAGCTTGTCAGAGGACTTCAGGCTTTGTTCTCCAAGGTCTGGCACTCCGAGAAAGTTCCCTCTTTGTGAGGGGAATCGATTGTTGTCCCCATCCTCAAGAAGGGCTGGCACAGTGACTGCACCAACCATAGGGATATACGCTTAATCCCGATGGCGTCTAGGCTGCTAGTGTCTGTCATTCTTCGCAGGTTGCACAACACGCGTGATGAGCAAACTCGCGAGGAACAGGCTGTGTTTCGTACTGGTTGCGGATGCATCGATCAAATCTTCACCCTCAGACAGCTGTTAGAGTACCATTACACCTTCCAAAGACCAATGATCGTTGTGTTTCTAGACCTTCGACTCCGTCAATAGACCTACACTATGACACAGTTTGTTAAGGAATGGTGTACCTGAAAAGTATGTGTCGATCCTCAAAGAGTTGTATCGTCATACCTCAGGTCGGGTTAGGTAGTATGGCCAGCTTTCGCCACCCTTTGCCGTCTCCAATGGAGTACGACAAGGCTACCCTATATCCCCGTTCCTTCTTATCTGTACTAGGGAAGATGACGTACAGAACGCTTTAGCTGGTCTTCCAAACGGTGGGGTTGAACTACTCCCAGGAACAGTGTTTGACTTCGAGTACCTTGATGATATCGCCTTTCTGAGCGACAGTACACAGGCAATTCAACACGCAGTGAATCGCTTGATGATTGAGGTGTGCCGATATGGTATGTGCTTTGCGTCTTCAAAATGCAAGGTACTTATTCAAGCCTGGCAGGAGCCCGTGCCTGCACTCACCGTTAGTGGTGATCGGTTAGAGGTAGTCAATACCTTTACGTACCACGAGAGCTTGGTCACAGTTCGTGGTGGTGTTGGGGAGGAGATCACATCATGAATTGCGAGAGACAGAGCAGCTTTCGTGAACCTGTCCCATCTGCGATACCGCCGCGACATCCGGCGTTCCCTCAAGAGGAAGGTATACAATACCACAATTTCTAGTGTTTTTTTTTCGGTTGCGAAACCTGATCTCTCCACATTGAGGATGCCCCGCGGCTTTCTGTATTCGACCACCGGTGTCTCCGAAGCATTGTTCGTGTCTAGTGGTTGCATCGGGTGTGCAATGGCAAGGTTCGTCGCCCTGTGACCGAGGTAATCGCTCCACACCGCCTTCGATGTCTCGGTCATGTTTTGCGTGTGCCTACCCATCGTTTACCTTTTCGTGTTCTTTTTGCACATGCTGGGTAAGGCTGGAAGAAGTGGCGCGGCGGTCAGGCTATGACTTAGCACTATGACTTCGGTTGGTGCTTCTCGCCTTCCTGGTTGAGGCCCAAGAGATGGGGATTGCCGTTGGTTGGAGGCGCTGAGAGATATGGTTCAGAACCGAATCCAGTGGCACAAATGCTGTATGGCCTGTCTGTTGACTTCCCGTTCCCCATAAACAGTTAAAAACAGACAAAAACATTCACAAAACGTGTACGGTGAGAAAATAAAAAAATTACTTCTATTTGTTGTGATCTTTATGTTGACTGTTAATCATCTCTTGGGCTTTGTAATTTTTTTCTCTCTTTGTTGCGTTGGCAGCATGCTTGTTCTCAAGTCGATGTCAATATATATATATATATATATATATATATATATATATATATATATACTATATATATACTATATATATACTATATAATCGGACTCGAATAACGCAAGTTCCGGCTCTCGGTATGACTTCGGGATGTGAAAAATGCTGTATATATTTTTTGGAACTTTTGTTTTGCTATACAAATCTCGGTGCATCCATCGTCAGTTTCGTGATCTTTGGCGCTCTTCCATCAACAGCTTATTTTCATCGACTCGATGCTGTTGTCAGTAGTTCTCTCCTTACTTTGTCATATTCTTGATTGTTTTGACTTATGAGAAAAGTTCCCGCCGAAAGATAGCAGTCAGAATCACTGCTACAGGTACATGGGTAATGGTTGTTCGAACTGAAGCTAAAACTGCACATAGTGCCTCAGTTGTGAGTGAGTTGATTTAGTGGTCGATTGAGGAAGAGAGCAAACGAGTAAACCCGCTTAACATTCTATGCAGAGTGGTTTTATTGACATCCTAGCAATGCGTTACATTCTCGGTAATTAGAACGGTTGGATGGGTGTCGAACAAAAACTCTCCCATTACTGCGTTCTATTGTGCAGTATTATTTACCACGAATGACGAAACGTACACTAGAGATGCTCTGAAAAAACGAGAAAAATGTGAATTTACGAAAACTTATTATAGTGTTGTTCATGTCAACGAACTGTACTGTACTGACGAACTCCCTGAAGTACCGGTAACTCAAACCTGGTGATACGCCCAGTGACATTGAGGCACTTGCCGACATAAAGTACCCCACTAGTATGCCTTTGCACTTGTGTTTTATTTTGTTATTCGGTCTACAGTACCAACAGACCACCACTGGGGAAAGAAGTCCTCGGTGTTTGTTTCACTATCCACCAACTTTAAGACTGTTTATGAATATTTTTCCTTTCAAAGGTTTTTTCTGGCGTCACCCGTGTTACATATTTCTTACCCTCCCACTACTCCAACACGATTACAGCCATGGAAAAACCACACTTCTGCGACATATTGCCTCCCGTGCTATAAACATTCCAAGTCATATTGATGTTCTTCTTTGTGAGCAAGGTGAGTTGTGAACTTTGCTGCTGTACCCTGTCTATCCGCCACTATCAAAAGAACCATTTCCCTGAATATGAAACTCATCATCTCCCCATTTTCAGAGGTTGTTGCGGATTCAACGCCGGCGTTCGAGATGGTTCTAAAATCTGACGCCAGACGCGTTGCCCTATTAAAGGAGTGCGAGGAACTAAAGGTCAAGGTTGAAGAGGACCACGATCAGTCTACCATGGACAGACTGAATGAGGTGAGCGCTGAAGCGCTTGAGTCTGAGTGCATTGACTTATCTACGAACAGTCTTCATCTTTTGTTAGCATCAGGCATAGTTTAGATTTTGTTCCCTCGGAGAAATGTAGGGCAGTTTCCACATAGTCACCGCAGTTCAAACCACTATCCAGTGATATTCTCACATCATCATGACCTATTTATGTTCGACATTTTATTACTGCTAGTATTACACTGGCTTGAGCGCGTTTTGCGGTGATCTTCAGACCACCGAAAAAAATAAGGATAAGTTCTACGCGCCAAAACGGGTTAGCAATTCAAATAAAACTTCGCTCTTGTTTGTTAAAACACGAGCGAGAAGCGAATTTACGGAAGTCCTATACAGCAATAATTTTGAAGGAAGAAGTCAAAACTTAGATCGGGTCAACGGGCAAGATAACCTAAAAGAACGGTTGCAATGCAGTGGGCGTGAACAGTCGGCAATGGTCCTTTCGGCCAGTTCCCTCTCTCTTATTCGTCCTTTGTCTTCTGTCTCCAACCACCCCTCTTTGCCCAATCTATCCACTCATAATGCTCCCACTGATAACACGGTCGATACTCGCAACGATTCACTGTCAAATAGTGTCGGGAATAATCCTCTGTCTGGTAACTCACATTTTCTCAAGCCTCGTCAGCCTCTGAATCTGGGCTCCTTCAACGTGCGTACACTCATGCAGGTCGGTCAGCAGGCGTGCCTAGCGCTCACAATGAACTCTCTGAAGTTTGATGTCTGCTGCTTAAGTGAAACGCGTATCCAGGATTAGAGCAGTGTAATTCAAATAACTGGTCCTGGTATTTCATCGAGGTATTTTCTGCGTAATTCAGGAGACGAAGCAGCTAGAGCTGTGGGTCAACGTGGTGTAGGAATAGTCTCGACTGAGAAGGCTGAGGCCGCCCTTTTAGACTGGATTCCTGTTAACAGTCGTTTATGTGCTGTGAGACTCCAAGGATCAGTTGGCGTTCGAAAGGATAGTTGTGTTAAACGCAATTTGTTTGTGATCTCGGCGTACGCCCCAACGGACTGCAACTCAGACTTGCAGAAAGACGAGTTCTATGATGCCCTCACCACTCTCGTTCGCAGCAGTAAAGGTTCTGGCATTGCAGTGCTAGCTGGTGACTTCAATGCACAAGTTGGCAAACTTAGTGTGTCAGAAGCCTGTTTAGGTGGGCGTTGTGCTTTACCCGCTGAGCGTACAGATAACGGGGATAGGCTTCTCCAGTTTTGTGCAGACAATCGATTGTTCTTGTCTGACACCAATATCTGACACAGCTCGCGTAGCATAGAGAAATGGCGCTCTAACTCTACAGGTACTTTGAGTCACATTGATCATACTACCGTAAGCTACCGTTGGGGAGGTTCTGTTCAGAACTGTAGATCTTAGTGGTCCACTTACGTAGAGTCGGACCACGCATTAGTTTTAATGCGATTATCTCTCCAGCTCCGTGGTTATCGTCGCAAACCGCAAACCTGATTAACCGCACAACGTTTGTGTGATCCAGAAGTCCGCACCCGGTATGAGCAGAAGTTAGCACATGAGCTAGGATCTACGACGAACAGTGATGTAGATGAGCATTGGGCTCATATTAAACAGGCGATGCACGTGGCAGCTACAAAGGCAAGTTACGAAAAGCCTTAAGAAGGGTCGCGAAAATTGTTGATTCAAGGTAGCCGAAGAAATGGAAATAGCAGCTGCTTCAGGTAACAGTCAGAGACTGTACAAACTGATTCGTGACACCGGTGGACGGCGCATCCAGGTCAGTGAAACGATTTGCGATAGGAATGGAGAACCCATCCATAGCGAATAGCAAAGGCTTGACTGTTGGGTCGAATACTTCAAGGAACAGTCTAGCTGGCCGCACGCTAGTGTGGTTACTCCCGTGTCAACAATTGCGATTCCTTGGGTGGTATCACTTGAGCCCCCATCGGAAGTAGAAGTAGAGTCGTGCATTCGACTACTAAAGCGAGAGAAAGCGACAAGTCCCGACGAGCTTCCCCCAGTTCTTTTCAAACTGAGTGGGAACGTTTTGATAAAATCACTTACCGCTTTGCTCCGTGACATTTGGAACGAGGAGCGTATTCCGGTAATATGGAGCGAGTCATTGGTTGTTCCCATCTTAAAGAAGGGAATACGCAATGACTGCAGTAATCATCGTGGTATTAGCTTAATTCCGATAGTCACCAAAGTATTAGCTTCGGTTTTGCTGCATCGTCTTACACCGGCTCGCGAGAGGAATGTCCGCGAACAGCAGGCTGGATTCCGCCCAGGTCGAGGATACATGGACCAGATTTTTACTCTTCGCCGACTACTTGAAACGCGTCACACGCACCGCCGATCGACAATAATACTTTTCTTAGACCTGAAAGGCGCCTTCGATTCAGTTGATCGAATATCGCTTTTCAGTGTTCTTCATCGAAAAGGTATATCCCAGAAGTTCTTGAACCTAATGAGATCATTGTATTCTCATACTTCTGGCCGCGTTAGAGTTTACGGTGAACTATCCAGTCGGTTTAAAACGACCAATGGTGTTCGACAGGGATGTCCTATGTCTCCATTCCTGTTCAACTTCGTCATGGACGAAATAATGGAGAGTGCGCTGCAAAATCTTCAGGATGTAGGCGTCGAACTAGGAAATAGTGGAAAGCTGTGTGACCTAGATTACGCAGACGACCTTGTCTGCTTGTTCGAATCCACGGAACATGCTCAATGTGCACTAAATAGACTTGGAAAAGCTGTAGCTCCATTCGGCATGTGCTTTGCACCTTCAAAGTGCAAAACGATGTTACAAGACTGGATGTCAACGATTCCGAGCTTGATGCTCGGTGGGAAGGTGCTGTCAGTTTTCGACCACTTCACCTACCTCTGGAGCAGCGTGACGACGGATGGGAGCACAGTAGTAGAGGTGAGCACGTGTATATCCAATGCTCGAGCGGCGTACGCTGGTCTGAAGCACTTGTGGTACCGACCTGATATTTCACTGAAGTTTGAAGGTCGTGCGTGGTGTGCTGCGGGGCGCCCACTTTACTCAGGAGGTTTGATTTCCGCATAAAGGCAACAGTGACAGATTGTATTTCCCACTTCCTTCAGAGAGAATGTGTGATTTTGAGAGCGATCTGGGTGAATTAATCAAGTTATGCCCAGGTGACGAAGAGATTCAAGAAGTTCCTTCAGGGTTTGATAGCTGATAGACGCGATGCGATATCCATGAAAGAGCTCGTCTGCCGCATTTTTATTTTCACTGAGACGGTGTATTATTTGGCAAGAAAACGAGAAAATTCCCTACGCGAAGGTTGAATTTTCTCATTTTGATTCTTCGAGGCCCGTTATTGAACATGTTCCAAACTGACTGTTAGTCAGTCACCAGATTAAAATGATTAGAAAACAGAAAATACCCCACTTTTTCAGTGGTTCAACTATAGTGTAAACCTGCTTTTCCATTGTGGAACGTCGTTTTTCCTTTGGAGTCAGGGTGCGGGAGAAGGTTAGGGGTCTGACATTCTGAATGAGGGTAAGCACAGTTGCAATATCTAGGGATATACGCGGTTTATTGGTTACCATTACAGCAATTTCAGGTTCTTTTTTCATCGTTTCTTATCTATTCACGACGCACGCGGCTAGGGGAATGTCCGGTTTTCAACAGTTAACCGGTGATGGTCGAGTGATTTAGAGCGTTTTGTTATCACCCCGGAGGTCGGAGGTTCGAATCCCCGCCATCGCCGGGTACTTTGGTGATAGACAGCATTCCACTGTCGTCCGGATCGTCACCATACCTGACTTATTGGGACCTTATGTGGTTCTCCACTCCAAGTCCCAGGGTCTGGTTGCCGGTCATCCCTAATAGTGCAGTGGGTCTTCGTGGCTATGGGGTATGTACCCCTTCCACTGCATTTATGCGCAAGCATGTAATAAGAAAATTACTTCAAAAGTAAGATATCTACTGGGAGTAATATGAAAACATTCTAACTATCCGTTTTATGACATTTTGGTTCGCAGGATAAGGTGACTTTCTGACAAAACTTAGTCTGTCCGGATCCGATCTTATTCTTCGGGATCGGAATCGCAGATATTGATATTGTCCACATAGGCGAAGGCACCGGATAACTGCTTTTTATTAATTGTATCATCTATAGTCTTCAGGCAGCACACGACGCCATTAGTGATACCAAATGAGCAGCAGCAGCAAAAGTGGTACAAATTCTCGCATACGTCAAAGTCCCTGTAATTTTTCTTAGTTTTAATGGGAATCTAGTGATAAGCGCTCTTCAGGTTCAGTGTACTGAATACCTCGAACCGTGAGATTTTCCCGATACCTGACCCATTCGTGGGAAAGAGTGGGCATTCAGATACGTACATCAATTTATGGTCCAACCGTAGTCGATGCAATCAAACGCCCAGCATCCAGAAGAGCGGTGAACAGATCAAGGAGGCCTTACCGGAGGCTGCTAATGCTGTCCACATCCCAACAACCAGACACAGAAACGATGCATACCTGCATCCTCAGTTGCATTGTTAGACACGCGCGCATTGATTCCCCCGAATCCCAGATATGACGAGGCATGGGGATTCCTTAAACACCAACTGTTCGGAGCATGAGAAATGACCGTGAGCAGTGGTGGATTGGGATGTGTTAAGAGATTTAGAAGCGTACTTTAGGTAGTTGAACGATGCATCTCGAAAAACAGTTTAACTGACCTTTATCTACAACAGGTTTGTAAACTAGCACGATTGTTATAGCTATAGATGTGGATACCAATCCTCCGTCAGAACCGGAGGTTCTTCGTGAGATAAGTTGTCCTTAATGAAATAAGGCTTCTAGACCGGAATGGTTGCCTCCATCACGAGTTTACAAAATTCCTCGGTTTGATAGGTAAGAGGGAACAGGTTCCAAAGAGTTGGTGTAAATCGGTAGTTGTACCGATTTATGAGAAAGGCAAAGGATCCTCCTGCGATAACCACAAGGGAATAACTCTATGACATCCGTTTGTTTTCATTTTCAAACTTGTAAGTCTGATAATTTCCATCCTACCCGTGAACGCTAGACTCCTGTAACTGTGGTTTACACATAGGATGCCGACATATTAGTGGGAAAATACTGATCAGATATATTGGGCTATTTAGAAGGGTTCTTATCTTAAACCGCACCATTCTCCATGAAACCTGTTTCTATGGTATATTTCATCCATCTTGCTGTATCTGATTTTCCCCATTTGGTTACGAACGGTTATTACCAGTTGCGTTTTCACTCTCTTTACCCTTTTTGTTATTCGGTCGCTTCGCCGTGACTCATAGACGCTGGTACTTCTAGTGATAGGCAGTAATCCACCGTCGCTCAGCTCATAACCCTGTTTGACCTATTGGGACCTTACATAATTATCCACTGCAAGTCTCAGGGTCGGGTTGCCGGTTATGCTTAGTAATATGCAGTGGGCCCTTGAGGTTATCAAGTATTCCCCTTCCGTTGTATTCATACAGGTTTACGAGGAACTGAATGCAATGAAGGCAGATGCTGCTGAGGGCAAGGTTCGTCGTATTCTTTCCGGTCTCGGATTCACTTCCAAAATGATGGAACGACCAACCAAAGATTTATCCGGTGGTTGGCGTATGCGTGTCAGTTTGGCCCGTGCGTTGTTTCTTGAGCCCACATTTCTTCTTCTGGACGAACCAACAAACCATTTGGACCTGAATGCGGTTATCTGGCTGGACAAGTAAGATCGATCTTGTGCATTGTTGACGTGACGTGACCATTATCATTTATCCTACTGCTGTATTAATCAACTTTTACTGATCATTTTGGATGGTTCTTAGACTAGCCGGTGGTGGTCTAGTGGTTTGAATTGTGATTGTCGAATCCAAGATGCGAGGTTCAAACCTCACAAAGCTGAATCACGTTGGAAGCAGACAGTATCAGTTGTCTCCCAGTTTTGGCCTTTTGTGGCTTGTTACTCAAAGTCAGTATGTCTTGATTGTCAATTCCCTCACATAATTCAATGGACCATTAGAGTTTTGGACCCCCCCCCTACTACACCCATGTATATGAGCGCTGCATAAAACTTAAGGGGAACCATATTTTTTGCTTTTCACTTGCATAGTGAAAATGATTACGGGAATTCTGGCAACGCGGATACTGGAATCCCAGTTGGATTCTGTGCATATCTGGTCACGTTAGGTTTACACATGTTGGGCGAATCAACGCTGCCGCAGTTATCTGCTTTCGCGTTGTGCAAACTTTTAGACCGAAACAGCTTTTTCAGCTCAACCCCTTCCTTCAGGGCTTCCTTTGTGCCGATTATGTACTGGCCTTAAGTCACTGCTGCATCTGCAATAAAAGTGTGAATACAAACTATCAGACAATGCGTTCATGTTGCTCAAAGCGATGATTAGCTGGGGATAAATAGCCTCGCATCTGGTAAATGTAGAAGAAAACAGTTTGAATCGAAAGAAATGCAAAAAGAATCGGGTACAGTTGAATGAAATGGCCCACGCACATAGAGTTGAGTTATGTTTAGTGAAATATTTTCGATTAAATGTTCTCTGAAACTTGGATTTCAGTTGTAATCAGAACATGACGGCATACGAACGATTCGTATAGCTTTGCAACAGTCCAACGCAAGCATTCATTAGATCATGGAATGTCTTTATGACATGCTTTCAAACACGTCCTAATCAACGAAGCCAGTGAAATGTTAATACCACATTCATTGGCTACGCGGCGTTCCTGGTTCCGAAAACGGATATACGAACTGTGGAGTTTTTGATTTCATGTTGCTACCAAACTCGCTAGATAATCCTCAGATAACTGTAATCGAAGACAGATAGCCGATCGACATTTGCCATTCGAGTAGGCCGAATGTCGCAACTGTACAGAAGCACACGGCGTAAAGTAGCGTTGTTTATTCTCCCTTTCAATGCGAGAGAAATGTCTCACCGTCCCTACAGGTGATGAAAATTGCGAAGCGCCGTCTGAGCTTTCGCTGTTCTGTTGTCAAACTCATTTTCAACCTTCCCATCAGCACTTATACAACATCGGAAGTAAATAAACATGCATGTTCAGTGAAACTACTGTGCGGAGAAACTGGTGCTGAAGTTGTCCAGCGCTCAATAAAACGTAAAACCTTGAGGATTGACTGGCCGTTTTCCCCGAAGATTGTCTCGCTTACATTAGACTCGTTGCTTCTCGTAGATCCGTTGAGCTGGAAAAGCTTCCGAGCAGTACCGCTGGTAGCGACCTGTTCCACCTCAGCTACGCGCTGAGATCACCAGACATTATGGTCTCGAAAGCTTCTTGCCAATTTTGTTCATAGTTGAGTACGCTGACTATGATTTTCTCTGTCAGCAGAGATATGTCGATGACTGTATAACGACTTGACAGGTCGGGGTGAAATCCATCGAGTGGCAGTTTGACGCACTAATCCAAAAGATGTGGTACTCTTTACTTTCACAGCGTCTTGGATGTGTTGTCAACGGTGTGAAACCAACGCACGTGCGGCTGCTCAGCTTGGAACTTAGTTCATTCTGAAATGTCTCTCGGGCCAACGTCCGACAGAGTTTGTCTACGTCTGTTCGTTGATAACAAACTTTCGCTTTGGTGGGAAAATGCACCATAAGCTCAGAGCACATGAGGACATGGTCATAGTCCACGGCACTCATGCTCAAACGTGTAATAAAAAATCACTGCGTTGATGCCTACAGTGGAAATTCTTACTTATCTCAATTGTTTTAAATATTTATGTTGGTTGTAGCTCACGTTGTTGATTGCCATGATGTTCTAGTCGTTGTGTAGATTGCAAGCGTTTCATCATCAGTCGAGGTGACATCTAAACGCCAAGCTCAGCGATCGAAAGATCATGGCATTCTTATTTTTTTGTTTTGTATTTGTATGACAGACATTTGCAAGCAACATGCTTACATTTCGGTGGTCGACAGTAATCCACTGTCGTCCGGATCGCTACCACACCTGATCCATTGGGACATTATGTGGTTCTTCACCACTCCAAGTTTCAGGGGCTGGTTGCCGGTTATTCCCAATAGTGCAGTCGACCTTCGTGGGTATGGAGTAACTGCCCCATCCACTGCACTCATGCGCAAGCATGTAATAAAAAAATTCAGTCAAAATGCTTTAACAGAACTGAGATAAAATGAACAAAATATACATCACCGGGCGCCAAAGGTATATAAGAGTGAAAAATGAAAACATTAACTTTATTTAAGAAGTAATTCCGTTTTAGTCATATTGGTCGATACCCGCACCGGATAGGGTATATGAGTTTCAATATACATTAATTCTGGAAGAAAGATGCCGAAATTGAGATCTCGTAGATGAGTGAGAATGACAAAGAGATAAGTCAGAGTGTAATGGATGCGTTGGTTCCTGTAATATCATGTGGAACAGGGCCACGCAAGACTCAATATATTGGTTGACAAGTTCAGTCAAAAGAAGGGGATGAAACGTGGCTAATAATTGCCAATCCACGGCGAAGGGCTTTGAAGTCTTGTTTCAAGAGACCGGGGAAAATTACGGGTGAACAATACAGTTAGACCGGAAGAACACATTGAAGAATGAACTTGGAAACAATTGTCGGTAGTGTTCAAAACTGTCTGACGTTTCCTATTTGAGAAGACAGACGTCACAGTTAATCGATACAGAGCTGAATGTGAGATATCCATCTTAGATTGATGTCTAGGCTAACACCCAGATACTTGACGGAACTAACTCTGGGTAGTCATTTGGAGTTCAGTGTAACGGAATCTGTGAGGAAAGATAAGCGAAAGTAACCGAAAACGCATTCAGAGAATTTAGATAGATTCAGTTTTAGACAACTGATAAGCGAAACATTCCGTTCTATCGCATTATCTTAAATGTGCGGAATTAGAAACAACTGAACAAAAAACAACATCATCAGCATACCTAAATATGTTGGATGGAGAAGAAACTGGATGATCACCAACATAGGTTGAGAATAGAAAAGGGGAAGGCATAGCATCCTGGAGCACACCAGAATTGTAATCAAGTGGTTTCGAAGTTTTTTGCCGACCTTAGTTTGCTGAACTCGATTATGAAAAGAGTTTGATATCCAAGAAAGAAATCATGTGAGGCAATCGAAAGCATCAAGCTTTTGAATAAGACGAGATCGGGGTACTGAATCAAAGGCTAAAAATAATCGAAGAATACACAGCGGATGGATCGCTTAGGGTTATTTAGGAATTCGGTGATAAAATGGACCAAACAGGCTACAGCGTAAAGAGTGGATCTACTAGGTTTATAAGCAAACTGAAAATGGTCAGGTGGCACATTGAGATGCGTCGGAAGATGGGTGAAAATAGCTTTCCCAGTGACTTAGAGGGCGGCAGATGTGAGGGCGATGGAGCGAAACCGTCTAACTCCACCAGAGGTGTTGAAGCCTTTGGGAATTCGAATGATGGTAAATGGCCGCCACAGATCAGGAATCGAACACTTGGATAGAGACTGGTTCATCAAATTAGTGATCAGTGTGGCAAGTTGAGCGGCAACATACTTGAGAATCGCTGGAGGAAGGTCATCAGGACCAGCAGCCGACGATGTTTTGGATTTGCAAAGAATTTTAAGAATCTCCGCAATAAAGAAAGGTTTAAGATCTGCAGAAACACAAAGGGAACATGAGGAAGGGATATATGAATATAGCACCAAGGTGGTTTACGTGGACCTTACCGTCTGTGTTTGGTCTCCTGGCCACATAAAAGTCTTACGTCATGCCACAAAAGCTTAGGATTCTTGGTCTGCAGAAACTCTCTGGCAAACAGGGCATCCAAATTCCTTATCTGTCTTGGTCAGCAGCGAAAGTCTGTTGGCTTTTGAACTTCGAGATATGCTTGAGAGTTCCTTTATCTTCTGAGTACTTTGAGTGTTCATGAGGTAATCCCACCACCGGAGATAAACAGGATTTCAATGAGGTGACACAAGTTGAAAATGGCACAGGGTTTCAGCAAACGGTTCTGCAGGATGTAAGAGTGAGGGCGTACAGGAAAACCATGCAAGGACAACACCAGTGGCTGCATTATGGAGGGACAGGTTGTGAGAAGAAAGGTTGCGAAGGCGAAATCTTGCCTGATTAGAAGAAGTGAATAATCTGTGGGCAGTGAATGAATAGATTTTCGGTCTCAGAGGAAGCAAGCTATGGTCATTTGTGGGAGAAAAGGGCTTTTAATTTGAGAGAAAATTAGTGAGGGTTTTCGTTCATGACTCTGTCTGATACAGAGTTCCCTCTTGTGAGAGAGGTGCTAATATCGGTTAATCCAAACAATAAAAGCGGATAAATATTAGCATGATTAAAATCAGCAACGATTGTATGGAAACTTTCGTCCAAGAGGCGAGCTAGAAATGATACTAAAGCTGCATAAAAGAAGGATATATTGGATTGTGCAGAGAAAGGCGTTATATACACGTTTGTAATAATAGTGCTTCTGAAGCGAGCAAATCTAGGGAAACATCGAATATAAAAACATTCAATACCGTCTGCAGTGTTTGAAAACAGAGATAGGCTTGCCACTTCATACTGAGTTTTTTACACGCAAAGTGAATTACGGTAAAACAGGTAAACCCCGTAGTTCGGAAACGTACTGTGAGAGTCTGTAGGGAACATTCACGTCAAAACCAGTTCGATGATCCCGCTTTTGAAAAGCGAAAGGTTGTGGTTGGGTGGAAAGACAGAGAGGGGAAGGGTGTTCCATAACTTAGCCATCCGGGGGAAGAAAGATGACTGAGAGGTCGGGATCCTATATCGAGCGACAAGTACCAGATAAGGGTGACTAGCTGTCTGTACTCGGGATCGACGTTGAGAAGTAATGGGAATAGAAACAGCCACAACAAGCATGGAGGAACAAAACCCAAAATAATAGCAGTAGAATAAGGACAGTGAAGCAACTGCCCTGCGATGGGAAACCGACAGCGAATCAGATGTTGAAACGGAGTCGTCTACCAGACGAATGGTTTTACATTGGACCCGGTTGAGAAGAGATGAAGGAAAAGAGGAAGCCCCACCCCACATGTGATAGCAGTATTTAAGTGTAGGACGAGTTCGAGCTCTGAACAGTAGGAGAGGGGATAGTTTAAAGAAACGTCTGGTGCGAAATAGAAAACTAGTCTTGCGCGCAGCACGAGGAGGAATTGAACATGGGTATGGAGAAAAAGGTAGAGAGGAGACGATGGAAAGACCCAAGAAAGGCATCAAGTTGGAGGAACGAAAGGGAACCAAATCAACATTTAAGTGGGGAGAAAAGGAATGGTGTTTTGATAGAAATCGAGAGAAGCGATGTTTTAGAAGCATTGAAAAGAGCCTCGAGAGGAGATCTGTTTAAGGTCCGAACTGAGTGATGTTACAAGAACACAACGGTCACGGTCGATGTTGGCGGTGGCATGTCGGGAGGTGGTATGCGAAAGGAAGTAGTGTAGAGTGGCATTGCCAGAAAAAGCGTGGACAGGATTGGCAATGGTAGGTAAAAAACCATTAATGAAAAACAGAAAAAGAGTGGGTGGAAGAGCAGAACTTTGGAGAACACCAGCATTCGCGGGAAAGGCTGTGATTAAACTCAACTGACTCGAACGGAAATGGTCCATTTAGTAAGGAAACTGGACGTCCACAAGACGAGGGCTGGAAGAAACCCGAAAGTGGACAATTTAGACAGTGAACCTTTGTGCCAGACACAGTCAGAAACCTTTGATATACCTAGTGAGACCAGGTGTGTTTCTCCGTGGTTATTGGGTGTTTCTGGTCAGGAGTGTGAGATTACAGCTAGTAGATCACCCGTGGATCGATAAAGCTGGAAGCCCTATTGACGATCGCATAGGAGTCCTTCACGTGGTCTCCATAATTTCTAAACGAACAGAAGTTTGGGAAATAAGACGGTAGTCGTTCGGGTCGGAGGAGTCGCCGTGTTTGGAAATAAGAAAACTTACGGCTTCTTTCCATGGGGTGGGGAACGTACTAGATCAGATAGAAAGGCAAAACGATGATGCAGAATTGGTTCCAGCTCTGGAGCACACGTTTTGTAGAATACTTTCCGGACCAGGTGGTTTATTTTAGTCGAGTGATTGTAAGGTGTGGTGGACCTTTCTGGCTTTGATAAAGAGAATAAAGGTTGGTTAGAAAGAGTAGTTAGAGGTGGCAGAGTAAAGAAGTTGGGTAAAGTAGAATTTGAAACAAGCGGAGAAGGAAAACGTCGGCTTTCTCATGGGGTTCATAGACTGAAGAGCCAGAGGCGTTAGAAATGGGGAAGAAGTTGGAGGGGCAAAAATGACGGAAAACGGCTTTGGCGAGAGACCAAAATGCTGGGCTACCAGTAGCGGAAGAAGCTAGACGTTCGGCTTTGTGGCGGCTGAAACGGTGCTTGGCTTTTTGCATGGAAAGCGAGCATTTGGTTCTGGCTTGCACGAAATGACTACGAGATTAGGGAGTATCGAAGTGGCACCACCATCTGAATACTGAATTGTTCAGGTGCACAGCGCGATTGCGGGCATGGGTAAACCACCCAGGAGAACATAGTTTGCCGGGTTTGGGAAAGTGTGGAACGAAAAGAAGCATGCCTTGGAAAACAGTCTCAGTAAAGTAAGAAACATCAGAAGTGAAGCAACAATCTATCCAGGAAAAGTGGGCCGGAAAATCACGAGAAGTAGATGAGACAGTGTTCCGATAAGCCAGGTGGCGGAATGGAAGTAACGCCAGAGAATAAAGTGGGAAAAGGAGTGAGAAGAAAATCGAGGGTATGTGTGCTATCGCCAGCCCGATCAGAAATGCGTGTGGGAAAGTCAACGAGTTGGTTTATATTGTTGGCCTAAGCGAAAGCTTTGACTTCGCGTCGCACAGCCGTAGTGTCAGAAGAGTGCAAAAGCCAGTTCTTATTGCGGTCACAAAGAATGGAAACTTAGCATTTGGAGTCTGGTGCAAACAAGCTCTCAATGTCAGAGGACGATAAATCAAAAATTGAGGAATCGCTATTGTCGGGGGAGCGATAAACGGTACAGAAGAAGGGAACCGAGGGTTCAGCCATATCAGCTGGAATTCGCGGTTGGTAAAGTCCAGGTGTAAGTACGGGAAGTGACAACCGACTGGTGGATGTAGGTGCGGACACCGGCTTGATGTGAAAACGAGGAATGGAAAAGGTAGTTCGAAAACTGGATATTAGTAGTATCCAGCGAGGAAGAGATTTGTCTGTCAGTCAAGAATAAGGCAAGGAGATAAGGTCTGAGAAAATGATGCACAGGATCTGCATTGTGATTCAAACCGGGGATGTTGATAGGAGCTAGAGGTTTTTCTTGTTGTGAATGCTGAGTAGAAATGGGCGGTAATTTTCAGTGAGTTGTAAATTGCGTGAATCTTTTTGGGGAACCGGCAACCTAACCTTGGGGTTTGTAGTGGCGAACCACATAAGGCTTCAATAGAAAGGGTGGTGGTCCTACCCAGGAAGACGGCAGGACCGTCTGCCACGTTGATTTGACGTAGGTGATCACTCTTCTTTCAGATTTTTTGTTCTTCAGCGATGATTTTGGACGATGACACTAGAAGTCGTCTGTATGAATCAACTAGTCGTTAACAGCCCCATCTAGCTACAATTCTTGAACACATTGCTTTTGTTTGATTATGAATACGTGTCCGTAAAATGCTTGTCAAATTCGACCATTTTAAGAGAGATCGAACATTAGCACTAATCATAGACAGCATTCTCATTCTAGCTGGAATAGCGGAACCAAGCGTGGCTTGCCAACCTGCACGTTATCGTTTTTTGTCTAATTTTGCTTTATATTAGCCTTAGACAACGGAAATCCACCGATTGAACACATAACATTGTTTTTATATCCCAAAAATCCAGCCAGTTGTGCTTGTGCCATGTAATCATGATAACTGAGTAGGGTAATAATAAATCCACTTTGTCACGAGCAGGTCAAAAAACGTAGAGCAGCTAATCGAAGGGCGCGCGGTTAGCGTATTCGCAGAAATATAAGTAAACGGAGATCTGCACAAAGATGTAGTAGACAGTTACCATCATCCGTACGTCGAGAGCTAGCACTGCTCTGTCCTGGAAGCATTCTTTCGTCAGACGACCAACGTCGCCATTGAATTCTCTATCTACTACGACTGTTTCTGTGTGACGTCTTTCGCAGAAGATCGTGTAGTTGTTAATAGAATATATCTGTAGCTTTATCCGAACTACAGTTAGTGATAGCGAAGGCTGCGGCAGCAAACACGCCGGTTACCGCCACGCCCCCTATTTACTTTGAACTAGCCTTCCAAGCAAATCGCACGTGGTCTGCTGGTTATTGAGGTCTAATCGCTCAAAGCAGACTCTTTTGGCGGTCAACGCGATTCCCGCATCCTTGTGACCAGATGCATAAACCACAGCATCTCCGAATGAGCTCAGAGTGAAAGCATATCCTAAAGGTGAATTTAGTCCTAATACGCCGGTGGGTTTCGGACAAGCAACAGATCTATGATTAAAGTCTCAAGAATGCGTGCTAGAATTAATTGGTGATCTATTTACTTTAGAGTATGTACGTTGAAGGCTGCAGACTTTAGTGACGTACACGGCTGTTGGGTTTCTGAACCACCAGTTAGAGGGCGGTACCCTACTTCTATGCTCATTTTCCTTCACCATGGCAGCTTAAAAGGTACACAAACAATATTATTGACAATTGTATGTGAGAAAAGCGTTCATAATGCGGTAAGGGGAGGATAAACCTTTCCGAACACCAGCGCCTCGGTCATATCTTGTTTAGAGTGGCTGGGCACGAGGGGATAAGAGCGAGTATGCATATGTGAAACGTGTGTGATAACCATGGTAGGCGTGAATTGGGTAATACGCGGATACCCAAACCGAAGTAGGGAGTCGTCTCAGTAGGCTCCACTTCCAAAGCCCTTGGCTGGCTTTGTTCTAAACTATTTTTCTTCCCATCATCTTCACAGCTATCTCCAAGGATGGAAGAAGACGCTACTAATCGTTTCGCATGACCAGTCGTTCTTGGATAATGTGTGCACAGATATCATACACTTGGATCAGCGTCAATTATTTTACTATCGTGGAAATTACAGTAAGTTGTACAGTCGTTCATGGGCATGTTCATGCGTAGAATCATTTTTGTCCTTCTTTACTCATTCTTCAAAATAAATAATGAAACCCCGCTACCTGTCCAAAGTAGACAGTAAGGCTGGAGTCAGTGAAGCAGATCAATGGTTTGGCTAGCAGAGCATGTTAGTAAACAATAATCCCCACCGTCATCCGGCTCGTTTTCATCCCTGACCTATTGGGATCTTATGTGGTTATTCAGTCCAAGTCTCAGGGTTAGGTTCCCGGTGAGCCTTTGCAACTATGGGGTATACCCCTTCCACCGCAGTCACGCGCAAGGATGTAATAAAAACCATCGCCCGTCTGGAATCGAAGACAAGATTGGAGCCGGCGAAGTAGAGCTATGGTCAAATCAAGTGCCAACAATTGTCTGGACAGGCCGGCACCGAATCAACGAATTCGGTTTGTAACTAGATACCAGTCAGGAAGGCCGGTCATGAATAACTTGAAGCAAAAAGTTCTACAAGGATTTAGCTATGATCATTATGCATGTTATATAAACTGTCTGTTTCGTACAAATAAAATGAAATGGTTCGAAGGCAGAAGAATCTTCTTACTAGAGCTGGTGGTACAGACAAGAGCATTGCCGGGGTGTGAACGAGAAAATGCCAGTGCTCGAAGGGTGCTATATCATGAAGTGTCTATGTGAAACAAACCGTTGAGAGCCATCAACCCGGATAGCCTAGTGGTTAAGGGTTTGAATTACAGTCATTCACTCCGGGTTCGAGTATCAGTGGGGGTTCGGTGGATGTGCACTGATGATGATTACGAACAAGGACGGAACAGCTGTACAGTTCTTCCACGGTTTTCAACAGCAAAAGGAACGTTAACATTGTATGATGAATCATTTGATAATCAATTCAAATCTACTGAAATATGCTCATTTCTTTTCAACTTCGCAATAGAGGGTGTACTACGGAGTGCCTTATCTCGGTTACCAAACAGTGGAGTCAGACTCTTCACATGGAACAGAGTTATCGGCTTGGAATATACCGAGGGACAAAACACAGGCACGCCACGTTCTGAACCCATTGGCGATTGAGGTACCCGGCGGTATCCGACCGGTTATACCCAATTAGTTTAGAGCGTTTTACTTACTACCTCGTAGGTCAGAGGTTCGAATCCCACCACCGTCGGCCACTTTGGTGATGGACAGTAACCCACTGTCGTCTGGATCGTTACCGCGCCTGACCTATTGGGACCTTAAGTGTTTCTCGGATTTTGGTTACCAGCTATCCCTAATGGTGAAGTGGGTCTTTGAGGTTATGGGGTATATACTTCATCCACTGCACCCATGCGAATCCATGTAAAAAACAGAATCAGCTTTTTGATGGTGGGCTGGGAGAAGTTAGTAGTCTTGAGTATCCCGGGAGCCTGATGACAGCTAGAGTCATGGTTGAGGACGAGACCGCATCATAAATAGTGAGAGCCGTAGCTTTTCTAGCCAACCCACGACACTTGTAGGGCCGCCATAACTTCCGGTTATCTCTGGGACGGGTGTACAATGCCGCAGTTCTTAGCGTTTTGCTTTACGGTTGCGGTACCTGACCACGATCACGACCAGCAATATATATATATATATATATATATATATATATATATATATATATATATATATATATATATATATATATATATATATATATATATATATATATATATATATATATATATATATATATATATATAATCGACTTGAGAACAAGCATAATGTCAAGGCAACGACAACAGAGCGAAATTACAAAATCCGGTAATTGATTAACAATCAACATGAAGATTACAGGAAGTCATCATTATCATCATTGTACAGCATTAAACAGCAGGAAAAGCCCTACTGATCACTGCCTTTCTCACTATGTTGCACGTTGCATTAGAAAGTATGAATATACAAGATGGACAAGGAGTGGACCTACACGAGAGGGAATAGGAAAGAACGCCCTAGTAGCCAGCACACGGAATACAGTCTAACTGTACAAATACACACTGATCACTCATTCTGATTTGTCAGAAAGTGACAACGCGATCGCCGCTGTTTACGGTTTACTGCCATATCCTTCAGTGTCGCCAACCAACTGATTGAGGGATTATTTGGACCCCAACCACGAAGACGTAAAACACCCACTTTTCCCAAGTTCGCTGTACATTTTCTCATTCATCGCTGCCACGTCATCTGTTGACCTCCACGTGGCTTCTTCCACTCCCTAGGAGGAACGGAGAATAGGACACGGTACAGTAGACGTGTGTTTGACATACGTAACACATGCCCGAACCAACGAAGTCTACTAAGTTGTATGCGCTATGACAGAACGTTCTTTTAATTAGTATCCAATACTCGATTTCTGACCTCAATATTGCTTACTCGGTCATTCCATCCAATCTTACGATTGGTGGTCGAAAACCTCAAGACGGCGAATGTGTTCCACACACAGATCCCAAGTCTCGCAACCATGTAATAAAAATGAACGCACAGCGGGACAGTATACACGACCTTCCAACTTCAGTGAAATATCAGGTCGGTACCACAAGTGCTTCAGTCCAGCGTACGCCACTAGAACCTTGGATATGCGCGTGCCCACTTCTACTACTGTGCTCCCATCCGTCGTCACGCTGCTGTCGAGATAAGTGAAGCGGTCGACAGTTGCTAGCACCTCCCCATCGAGCATCAAACTCAGAGCCGTTGACCTCCAGTCTGGAAACATCACTTTACACTTTGAAAGTGCAAAGCGCATGCCGAATGGAACTATAGCTCTTGTGTGTCAGTTCAGCGCATGTTGCGCATACTCCAAGCGTTCGAACAAGCAGACAACGTCGTCTGCGTAATCTAGGTCACATGGCTTTTCACTACTTGCCAGTTCGATGCCCATACCCTGAAGGTCTCGCAAGACAGTCTCCATTATCTCGTCGATGACGAAGTGGAACAGGAATGGCGAAATGAGACATCCTCATCGAATACTACTGGTCATTTCGAATGGACTCGATAGTTCACCGTAAACCCTTACACGACCAGAAACATGAGAGCACGATGTTGTCAGTAGATTTACCGACTTCTGTGGAATATCTTTCCGGTGAAGAGTGTTGAACAGAGCTGTTCAATCAACTGAATGGAAGGTGCCTTTCAAGTCGAGGAAAACCACTATTGTCAGTCGACGGTGTGTGTGCGTGTGTGACGTGTTTCAAGTAATTGGCGAAGAGTAAAATCCTGATCGTTGCATCCTCGACCTGGGTGGAATCCGGCCTGTTGTTCGCGAGCGTTCCTTCTGCGAGCTGGTGTAAGACGGCGCAGCAAAGTTGAGTACAATACCTTAGTGACTATCGGAACTAATCTGATCCCTCGATGATTACTACAATCATTGCGTATTTCCCTCTTGAACATGGGAACAGCAAGTAAAAGCAATTTTTTCACCGCAGATGTGTGTGAATCTTTTTTGTCTGCCTTTCAGTTGCCTATGGGGTACGAGAAGTCAGCAGACAGGCCACACAACATTCGCGCCACTGAATTAGGTTTTGAGCCATATCTCACAGCGTCTCTAACCAACGGCAATCCTCATCTCTTGGGCCTCAACCAGGGAGGCCGACCGAATTCAAAGCCGAAGGTATCTTCTTCATGCCATTGCGCTAATTCATAGCCTGACCGGCGCGCCGTTTCTTCCATCCTTACCCAGCACGTGTAAAAAGAACATGGAAGAGAAAACGATGGGCAGTCATTTGTAAAACATGCCCGAGCCATCAGAGGCGGTGTAGAGCGATCACTCCGTTAAGGGGGCGGCTATCCGTGCCTAACACACGACGACGAACCTTGTCATTACCCACTCGATGTTCCCATCAGACGCGAGCAATGCTTCGGAGCATCGGTTTTCGAACACGGAAAGGCACTGATCGTCCTCAACGCGGAGGGGCCTCGTCTCACAACCGTAAAAAAAACACTGCTAGCTGTGGCACTGTCCACCCTTCCTTTGAGGGAAAGCCGGGTGTCATTGCTGCACCACAGATGGCACAGGTTCGCGAAAGCTGCTCTGACTCGCAATTCGTGATGTGATCTCTTCCGCAGCACGACCACCAACCGTGATCAAGCTCCCGAGGTACATCACGACTAGACCGAACCTTGCATAGTGTGGTGGCTTATAGGCCTCCATGATCCAAAGAGCAATGTAGGATGGCTTCCCTAATCCAGTAATGCCAATCATGCCTGACTGGTCAGTGGATAGAGGACAGACAAAGTCAAGTCTCTGAAACAGCTGCTGGGTGACATTTGTTTCTAACCGTTATGCTCCTGGAGAAGACACTCCAGCGAATAAACACGGAGAGAAACGGTTTACCGGTGTAAAATCCTACTAGTTGGACGTCGAAGTGGAGTACCTGGGGTTTCTCCCAACGATGGAAGAAGTCATCATACCTCATCGGGCATTTATCGCCGACCTAAGCTGGGCGGCCCCCAGCCCAAAGAATATTGCCCCGTCCGCGTTCCACTTGCGTGGAGCTAATGACTGAATCCGAATAGTGGGTCGATAACAAAGCACCAGGGAAGACAAGGCAGGATACGTACAACAATCAGGTCTCACGTGACAGACCAGACGAAGTTCCTTCATGGGTGCCTGGGTGACGTTCCCGTGTTTGGTTAACACCCCACTGCCTTGTAGGTCAGACTTTTGAGTCAGAGGTTCTGGTTAGGGTTCCCCCAAAAAACCCTTCTGCTGTGGGGATAGCTGCTAAGTATGATTTGACCAGAAATCTCCAGCGGTCCCTTGGAAAACATTTCTTATCTCTGCTCTTCATTCTTCACGTCCCACTTCTAAATTGATACGAGAAGCCACAACGCTTTGTGACCGATAACTTGTAACTCTCCGTTACCACACCTGGTCTATTGGTACCCTATGTGGTTCTTCGCCACTCTAAGTCTCAGGGTTCGGTTGTCGATTATCCTCAATAATGCAGTGGGCGCTGGTGGCCATGGGGTATATGCCCTTTCCACTGCACTCATACGCAAATGTTTAATGAAAGAAAAACTTAGAGATGGGAAAATAGAGAATCGGTTCTCAGACCCGACCATTACCTTCACTCAGCTGCTTTAAACGTCCGGGGCAACAGGCTTCTCTAACTAGAACTCTTGTAAATTCTAAAATAAATGTGTGCTGTATCTCCGAAACACGCATACATGAACCAGCTTCAGTATTTACATTTCGCGCCCCAGATACAAACTCGGCTTCCCGTTTCATTCTCCGCTTGTCGGGCGATTTGTTGCCAGACTGGTGTTGGCATCCCTTTGAGCTTGAAATTTGAGTGTGCACTTCTTGACTGGATTCCAGTCAGCAGTCGTCCATGCACTGTTCGGTCAAATGGTTCTGTACATATAATCAGCAATACACTGAAGCGTCGACGCCTGTTTGTCGTTTCTCTGTATGCTCCTGCTGACCAGCTCTCTTGAGGCTAGAAATGAAATTTATCATGATTTGTCTCAACTGCCCCGCAGCGTGCGCTCTACGGTCATGATGTTTGTTGCCAGTGACTTCAATGCTCAAGTTGGAAGCCTATACGAGACGGAGAGGAATATAGTGGGCCGATATTGCGTTCCAGCCAATCGAACTGATAACGGTGACCAACTCGTTCAACTATGTTCCGAACATGGGCTGTTCCTAACGAGTACAAATTTCTCGCACAAAAGCGACACCGATTAACCTGGTGTCCTACACCTTCACATCGTTGAACTCAGACCGACCATTTTTCTATGGGTTACCGCTGGCGCAAATCAGTTGAAGACTCGGTCATTTTGGTCCATGTCTGTGGACATTGATCACACTCTTTTCCGCTTGCGTTTCAGTCTGCGTCTCGTCGGTGGCCGAAGCAACGCCAAAATGAACCACCCTCAGCAGCTGCTACTGGACGATAACCATCGATCAACTTTCCAAGCAGAATTATCCACCAGGTTGTCGATGCAGTCAAATGCCCAGGATCCAGGAGAGCGATGGATTTTGTCCCTGCAGTCTGCTCTAATAATACTTCGGCGTCCCCTGTAGGCTATGCGCCCTGTGCCAACCCGGTTGTCGAGGTGACCCTAACACGAGCTGGGAACCTAAACCTGAGCACAAGGTCACGAGTCCACCTAGTCTGCTAGAACGTGAGAACTCTCCTAGATGCAGGTAGCCTATGCATTACCATGCACACACTCTACGACTACGGAATTGACATAGTTTATCAATCCAAAGTACGCCTACCGAACTCCTGCAGCCGACGTATTCAAGTCCTTCAAACGAACGCATCCTTCTGGATGTACCACAGTGGGCCAGTTGTCAATGCTGGGCTTCATGAAGCTGCGATCGCAATGAACAGTCGAGTCCACAACGTCCTGATCTCTTGGGAAGCAGTTTCTCCAAGGATTGCCTTGGTACGGTTCAGAAGCAATTCGTTTAACGTGACCGTGATTCCAATTTACGCCCCAACGCTGCATGCTGAGCCAACCACTAAAAATGTATTCTACAATAAACTTCGAAATCCAGTCAGTCGGGTTCCCAGGCACGATATCTTTCCAATTGCTGGGGATTAGACCGCCTGCACGGACAACCATACCAGTATACCAAACATGTAGTGGGGAAATTCAGCTTCGTCGAGTGATGAGAAAATGGCAACCGTGGTAAAATCGCCAGATATTTTCCTGCCAACTTTTTATTGCGTGATTTTGTTTATGGGGACATGGCCTATCGGCTCAAAAACCCGCTGTATTATTGGTAACAACCAGAAACCGTGATCCTAAGGCTTAGAATGGTGAACCACATAATGCCTCAGCAGGTTACGCGTGATAGCCCAGACGGAAGCCTGCTTTTTATCCTAACACAACACCAAGTTTTACCCCTTCATGTTCTTTTCTCCATCTAAAACGCTCTTCAGATAGCTTCAAAGTCATGCTCAATCAGCGTCGTAAAGAACAGCTAAAGGAATATGAAAAACAAGAAAAACGATTGCGGGAGTTAAAGCTGCAAGGTATGAGTTCGAAAAAAGCTGTGGAGAAGAATAAACGTGAAGTGGCGACGCGCAAGCAGGCAAAGGGCAAACAGATGTTGTCCAAATCGGATGATCAATCGGCGGCCGCACCCCAACTGTTGACCAAGCCCAAAGAGTACATAGTCAAGGTAAGTCGATCGTACGCTCTTTCGTCGACGTTCTGATGACTATTCTTCCTGTGATTGGGCTGTCAGACATCGACGTTGGTAATCTTATTGGATTTGGTCATCAATTTTTTGACGTAATTTGTATCGATATATTACTAAGCAAGCAATCTTTGGCCTGGACGAAGCATATCCTGTTTCTAAAGCCATCCTAACTCTAATCGCTTAGTATCCACAAGGATTATCAACTCAATAACTTTTTGTCTAGTTTTTAACCCATGTCGGGATAATCTTTCACTGCTCGGATAAATTTAGCACTCCTCCAGTAACATTGAACGTCGTGCTTCGCTCGTTTCCAGTGACTCTTGATTCGTGCATGCCCCGCGATTGTCTTCGCTACAATTCGTTGTGAACTCGGTCACTGTCACTTTGAAATTATTGTTACCATCTCAAATTTGCTGCTCGAAGAAAACTTTCATTAAGATTTTAGATACTACGCGTTCCGTTTCATTATCCACAACGCGTTTTTGTGCACGTTGGCCGAAATCAGTTTGGACTGGGAAACGGAAGTGTGTGATTTGGGAGAATGCTCTCAGTCACGCACTCCCTCGAAAGATAAACGTTCCCGCATTCGGTTCCCGTTTGGACAGATGCCGTTTTTAATCAGTGTTCTGGACTCATGAATCCACGCAAAGATCTGTATGGTCTACATCCACGAACATGATCTAGTTTCTGATTCAGTTTGTACAACCACTGACCCCGCACTTTTGTGCTCTGGTTTCGTTTGCTACCTTCCAGCATTGTCCAGTAAAAGGCAGAAAGAAGAGAAGCATAAAGTGAAGAAGACCCAAAAAATCAAAGTTATAAGCGGGAATCACAAAGAAAAGGAGAGAGTTCGAATGCAACTACGCCACTGGCCGCGACATCTAGCCATATCTTGATACTTCCAACCATTTGGTAGACAGGTCACGTAGACACCAACCCGGAAGTCTAACACCTCCTACTTGACCAAGTCCACTGGTCAAGGTTTTCACACCTTTTTGCCATGTCATGGACTGACCACCTCGACATACTTTCCAACCACTACCTGCCTCGGCAGTGGTTTGATAACTTAAATAAACTGTTTTTCGAGGCACAGCGGTCGGTAATCCTTATATAAACTCCTTTTGCTCTCAGAGAAACATCAGTCTGATGCTTTCATACTCGTATTATTCCCAATACTACCTGATTGTTTATACATTATTGTCACAGGTTTTGATCATGCGTCCTCGTAATCCTTAATTGCTTTTGGTTTAAGGGGTCTCTGTGTCATCCTGTTCACGGGAAATGCTGCTTTAAATAATGATCACTAATCATCATGAACTTTTCTACTTACAGTTGAAAACTCTTGTGTCAACGAGTCTCTAAATTCAGTCACTTTCAGCCCACTGATCACTATTCAAGACGAAACAAATAAAGGTCATCACTGGGAACTCGCCGCCCGTTAACATTATCCCTTCTAAAAAATCCAATCTCAGTGCGTCTTCGGAGGGTTCTTTTGAACCCTCTCGTTGCCCGCTAGATTTATTTACGAAGACACTTAATGCGGTCCTCTGGAGACCCTACTTTTTAATAATAGCAGGATAGCTTCACCGTTGCTAAAATCACTGAGAAACCAAAAGGAACTTGCCTATCAGCTACACTTCCAGGATTCCGTGAAACATCGCTCTGTCCTGATTAAACAGGAGTACGTCATTTGCCCCCCTGTTCTTAGGTATCGCAAATAGTGAACTTCTTTGGTAAGGAAATATGCTTCTCTACGGATAACATGTTTGATCAAGGAACTGCAACATAATTGTCTCGTTTATTCATTCCTTCACGTACACCCCGCTAGCCTACACCCCGTCTGTTTCTTTTGAAATAGAACTATTTTCTTCAGGAGCAGTCTTCAGGTTTCTTCAAACATCAAAACCCAGCTTCCGCTGTAGCCCATCCCCTGCCTTTCTCATATTTTAGGCAAGTCAACTAGCCAAAATAATGACTGCACTCGTCAACAAACCCGTTGACACAGGTGCCATCCCTACCCCCGGGAAACCCCTAACAGTGTTGCTTATTCCCAAACTCTGCCACCATCTTGTCAAAATGTTTTAGTCCGATCGCCATCACTTCCTTTGCGCTCAGATTGGTGGAGCGTGTTGTCCTCAGCCGATTGCGCTTCTCTTCCGTTGCTCTGAACGACCGCTGTCAGCTCACACACATACCCAACAAACGCACTCTGGACGCAGTTGCTTCAGTTTGCCGTTTCATTTGTAAAAGCTTGAGTAGTTCCCTGAAGTCAGTTCGTTGAATGTTTCTCGACTCTCCCGCCGCGTTTGTTTCGGTCCCCCGTTCTCTCTTTCGAAAGTTGGAATCTTCAGGCTGCCCCACTTCTTTACTTTCATAGTTGAGAAACTACTTTTCAAGCAGAACTCAAAGTACAAAAGTTGGTAACATTTTGTCGAGTCCCAACTCTAATGCCCCTCAGGGTGCTGTTCTTTTCTCCTATCCCTTCACTGTGTATATTAGCGATTGAATTATTGCACCATCTGCACGACTTTTTAAGTATGTCGATAACTCGATGCTTTGTCAGTCCGCCCCCAATCAAACCGATTTCATCTCTTTTTCTGAGAACTTGTGTCATATCTAGAAATTTTCGTTCCATTCTGGATTACATCTCAACACTTCAAAATGTTTTGAGTTTACTTCCACCCCTTCTAGTTCGTCATACCACAACGTCACTGTCACTAATTCAATCCCTGTTTGAAAAGCCAAAGCCAACGGAGCGATATGTCGAGACACTCGTGTGGTTGGTTTGTTGCCAGTGTACGAGGTAGACGATTGAAAACAAGGGGAATCGGAATCACAGAAGCCATTTCTTGAGAAAATGGTCTATGGTAATGATGATAGAAGAGCGAAAGTGGAGCAACCGCCAGGCGACTGATCAGTAATTGCAAAGTGGAGAACATAGTGGGGTGCCCAGTAGGACGGATGACTTTGCGTTGATGTCCATTTCTGTACTTCATGGTGAACAAGTTTGTTTTTAGCCTTTCGCACAGAGACACAGCATTTGGTAATTAGTTGTAATTGGTAGTCATGTGATCATTGAGTTTATAAATGGCTCCAGCGTGTGAAAACGACTTCTCGCTGCCACACTGTATGAATACATGCGTGGGTGTTTACGTATGTCGTCTTTGGAGTGTAGTCTCTAATGTTCGTGGCATAGTTACATGGGTCAGAAATAAAACAGCATTCAGACCAGGGATAGGACACCAGAAAATCACGTATTTCACTTCAGTCGGTAGAGCCCTAACTGTACGGAAGGTGCGTCCGCAGCGGTAGTAGAAAGGTTCAACAGATACGTGAGAAGACAACGGTTCAAGGCATCGAGAGATGGAGCGGAAGGAATGGTGGTATGATTAGATAGGGTTGCGTGCACAATAACCAGAACAATCGGGGACCCGTTTTCGTAACGAATCAGCTGCGACAGCTTGTTATTGACGGTAAGTGCATCCGTTTTGCGTCCCAGGCTAGTTCAGTTTCAGTTTATTCAACCATTAACCTCGAACTTTTGTGATCTGATTTCAAATGCTACCTTCCAGCATCGCCCGGGCTATTAGTACCGGATTAGTTCTTAGAGCGGTCGTTATTATGGAAATGTAGCCACTAGATTGGTTATGTTGGCACCGGAGTTTGTTATCAAAAAAATCCTCGGTCGTCTGTGACACATTCAAAATGTACTATTAGGGAAATGAAATAAGATGCAAAATTGATGGCTATAAAGTGAGAATTTAGGTTCTGATCTCAGGAACTCTGATCAGAATTGTTGAAATTGGAAGGGCACTGGGCCATAACAGGATTTTTGGAAATGAGTACAGATGGCCGCTTTCACGATGAGTAAGTGATAGAAGAAATTGAGGAGGTTTTGTCAGAGGCGATACAAATTTGAGTTTCGGACACGAAATAAATCCAGGGAGGGGAAAATTCAAGAGTTTTTTGCCCAATCAGTATTACAGTTTAGTCCACGAATGTCTGTTACTGCAATGCGCTTGAACGGTCGATTAATAATGCACTGTTCATGTGATTAATGGAGGAACTTGATAACCCAAACAGAAAGCTTGGACTGACGAACCACAAGGCTTTTAGCTGGGTGGTTGTACATCCCTGGACATCCACCGGGGCTGTCTATCACCATAATTGCACTTTCTGCTTTCGGTTCAGCGATAGATCTTAATAACGTCTGTGAACCTTGGCCATTTTCGACCCACTCCATCACCTATTGCTCCAATTCCATTTGACAATGGTCATAGATCATGTAATGCATTGGCCTGATTAAGAATCACTGGAAATAGGCTTGTTTGCCACTTTGTGTTGTTTTCCATTTATTCTCTGGGACAATATTTTGATAAGCAATAGCTTCCCGTTGGCTGATAAATTTTCCATGCTCTAACTCTTCATCTCAGTCCAATATTCAACCTATGGTATGACCTTAGTATATCAGTGATGCATAATCACTTCAAGAATGATCTGGCATGGTCTAGCATGCACCAAAATACCCAAGTCACAAATGTCCATGTAAACTACAAACATCTTCCAACAACTAGACCTCAGGATATTAGGAGCCGTTTCTGCTCAGTCCTGAATCGGTGTCTATCCGCGGCTGAATGTTGGTTTTATACTCATGTCCTTTAATCCGTGTTCCTTTGCTTACCGACCAACCCCTTACAGTTCCATTTCCCAAATCCACCTCCAATGAACCCACCATTACTTGGACTTCACGGTGTCACGTTTGGTTATTCGGATCAAAAACCTCTGTTCAGAGACTTAAATTTTGGTGTAGACATGTCCTCAAGGATCTCCATTGTCGGTCCCAACGGAGTGGGTAAATCAACTTTTCTGAAACTGCTTACGGGCGAAGTTTCCCCAGTGAGTACAGACGTTTGTCCCTATATGGCTGTGCACGTGTCTTATAAAGATATTCATATGACACTTGTGATTGAACGACGTAAAGTTGTACTGTTTAGTCCGCGTCAGCCGTCAGCTTCATACAACAAAACTAACTTCACTAATCGCTGCTTTGTCGGTCACTAGTAAAAAGTCTGAATTAGTACCCAAGGTGACCGATAACGACGACGGTCTCCGGTTTAGCGCTGCGTCTCGCCTGTTGAAAATTCGTGTTTTTCGTCTCTCTGGATCACAGTCACCGATTCCCCTTTATGGTTCATTTAGAATTAACAATGCCAATGATAAGTGGTGTATACTCTGTGCGTGCTTTTTTTTAGAATGGTGGAAAGCGGTGCAAGGCATCCTCCTCTGATCTCTTTCTACCCAAAAGTAACCTCAGTGCGTATAATTGGGAACGTTTTCCGTTAGTAACATGCTCCGGGATCGGGAAATAACTTTTTGATGCGGAGGTAGCTTTGAAAGCATTATTGAGAGAGACTTAGTATATGTATGAATGACGAGCAAAGGAAACAAAAAGTGCTCTCCTCAAATAGTGCCACGGTACTCAGAAATAGTGTGTCTTGGATGAAGTAGAAAGTTGGCAGTAAATTTATAATCATTTGGCCCGGAACATTTTAGAGCTGATTTTCGATTCCAATTTCATTTATCTGTACCAGTAGAAGAAGTAACTCCTTTGATGTAATTCCCCTTTGTGCTTGGTGTCATATCCTGGATGTCATTTGCTTTACCGATTCATAACTGTTTTGTGATCGAACGACTAAAGGCTTCTGATTGGTATAATATTCTTTACAAACCAACAAGTGTTCGTTATCAAACGAGATTTCGGTGCTGTCCGTCACGACAATATTGTTTCGATTTCCTGAGGAACTGGCTTGTAATATCCCCAAAGGTTGACCTCTGTTGCTTCCGTGATATTTTTCTTCCTGACCAAGTGTTTGTCTATCTTATGACAGATTCAAGGCGAACGTCGAATAAGCCACCGGGTGAAAATCGGGAAATACGATCAGCATTCTGCCGATCAGCTGGATCTGACGCTAACTCCAACAGAATATTTGCAGAAATTATTCAATCTATCTTATCAGGTAAATTTCTTCCATTTGCTCCATCAATTCATCTTCAGGCGTTCAGATAGATGACCAAATATTTGCGTACTCTTAAGGTGCTCTTTTGTACTCAGAAGTTAAATCATCGTTCTTTAGGGTTGTAATGGCTCATATGTTGTCAGTAGTTCGTACATCCTCGTATATAGCCTGCGTTAAAATTACGATGAAAATGATGCAGTTTCGCTAGGTAATTTTCTGTTTGTTTCACTGCTAGTATTCGCATGGTTGTGTCGCGTTACACCTTTCTGCTACATAAATGTTAATGCCACATATGTCTTTCGGGTAACTGGACTTTTTAGTCCTTGGAAATCCTTGAGGTACCCAATTTTCGATGGTTTTGCTGTACTTTTTTAACTTTTACTTCTTCGTGACTGTCTCCTGAAAGGGGATAAGTCGGCTTCTTGGGTGTGTTTGATAGTAGCTATCCACGCGTTTTCGTCTGCGGGGAGATCTGCACATCGTAAAATTCCGTTGTTTCTCCAGTTGCACACTCGAATGACGGTCTGAAAGCGATCCATGTTCTGCCCTAATAGTGCTAACCCGTGTATTCAGTTGTTCACCAAGGCGACGTTTCCAGTCTGAGCAGGGTGATGGTACTAGTAGGCTCCTGTTTATTTTATTTCTGTTTCGGGTCATCGAACGCCATGACCGAACCACTGTAGACGACTTCTTTGGAGGAACGAAGAAAGTCGTTCTGCATTCATACTGAGTTTGGGACACGATCATACCACTTGATTTTGGTCATGTGGCGATGACATTAGTGGTTGAAGCTCTCTTTGTTTGATCTACTCTCAGCGGTCACGTTTTGCAGGCGTACGTAAGAACTGGGCAGACGGCAGCTTGATATATGCGCAGCTTCGTGTGGAGGTTTATTTCGCTGCGAGACCAAAATGATTTGTAAAGTTGTAGAAACGCTCTACTTGCAAAGTCTGCATGAAGTTTAACCTCATCTCTGACTTGCCCGTATGGTTGCATAGTAAAACCTAGGTACTTGGATTGATGCACCTGCTTCAGAGTTTTGCCAATGGCGAGTAAAGATTGTGTTAAGTCTTGCGAAGTCATGAAGAATTTCGTTTTTGTAGTATTCATCTCCAGACCAGCAGTCTTGACCTCACATACGATACGGTTGGGGACTGGCTGCAGAGTTTCGGGATCTTCTCCTAGAAGGACAAAGTCGTCGGCGAATTCGACGTCTGTAACCCAAAAATCGTGGCCAAGTTGTATTCCTGGAAAGTTGTTGAGGGCGGAATGCATTATCCAGTCTATAGCGTATTTAAATAGGACTAGTGATAGGGGCACACTTGGCGGACGCCAGAGTCGAGTGGGAACTCTAGGACTCTTCGCCGCAGGTGCGTACGCGTACCTGTGTTGCCGCGTAGTACGATCCTGCCAATCTGATGTACTTTTCAGGCGTTCCGTTGATTTTCAGTACGCTCCATTGTGACTGTCTGTCAGTGGAGTCAAATGCTGCCCGAAAGTCAATGAAGCACGTCGTAGTGGGTTGTTGAAGTTTCCAGCGATGTTCTAAGATTCGCCGTACCGTGAAAATTTGATCAACACAACCTTTTCCTCGACGAAAACCGCACTAGTTGGAACGTGTTCGCGCGTTTTGAACAGCAAAGACGCGATTTAGCAGAATGGTTGCAAAACGTTTGGCCGCCACATCGATTAGACTATTACCCTTGTAGTTCCCGCAGATTGTCTTGTCGCTATTTTTTGGTATGGGGAGTAGGATAGAATTTGACCAGTCTTTAGGAAAACTTTCGATGTCCCAGATACGACGGGTTAGCGTACTTAGCGGGCCCAATGGAATTGGCACACAGGATTTAAAGATCTCGGTTGGGATGTCATTCTCCCCAGGTGACTTGTTGTTGTTCATTGTCTGCACAACGGGGACAACTTCCAATTCGTCGGAAGGCTCGAAGCCGATTGCATATTGTTCTGCGTTGCCTGGTCCCATTGCACAAATGGGTTGAGTAAGAGGTTGGTTGAGCAGCTGATTGGTGTCCGATCCATCTTTGAAGCTTCTGATTGCAACGCGATATGAGGTGGTCTCTATCGTCGCGTAGCATGGGTGGGGAAAGCTTCCCTAACTATCCAACAGCGCTGCAGTTTCAGACCAATATTGTTTATGGTCACTCTTCGCTGAGCGTGTAGCTTCATGGTGAAGATTTTGGTAATCGGGTGAATTGCGGAGTCTGGCGTCTCTAGTCTTAGCGTAGCGGTTAAGGGTTTCTCCAGAAATCCAATCTTTCCTGTGCCACTTTCTTTTGCCTAATTGTTCAAGGGAGGCGCTGGTAATTGGTACCTTTAACCCCGTCCATTGTCCATCTGCGCTACCATCCCCGTCGATCACAGCTAGACCGGATGAAATTGCGCTTGAGAGAGCTTGAACGTCTTCTGGGATTGTTAAGTCAGAGGTATATACTCTGCATTAGGGTCGGGATTTTTGTCGTACTGAAAGGTGAGCGCGTATCAGTCTGTAGTCCGTGGCATTGGCATTTCCCTTTACACCGCCGCTGTTTGCCCGACATTTTTTGATTGATGATTCTTAACGAGAGCGCACCAAAATTTCAGTTTGGTGCACTGTCCTACCGTCGTTGGAATATCAAGTCAGCAGTTTTTTGATGCACTATACTAAAGATGGTTCTGGGACGGTGTTTTCCGTCAGCTCTAAGGCAGCGCCTCACAACCCGCAAGTAGTCGAATCCCAGAGGACAGATTACTACTTAGCGTGCTCCAACATACGGGCTTCATTAAAAACGCGTTGGAGGTCTGGTATTTGTTTTTCAAGTAGCCTTTGACAATTGATATTGGTGTGCAACACTGAGGAATGCATCACAGGTAGTTTTATCGCGATGTTTATCGACAGAAACGGTCTTAAAATTGCAGTCTTTTGCAAGACAGCATACTTTCTCTAGAACTGGTGTTCTGTCTACCCGGGTTCTTTTTTGGTTGTAGCTAGCAAACGCCAAAGAAACATTTCGTCCTTCGGCTTAACTTAGGTCGATTCAGGAGTTTGTGTGGCGTTCTCAAAGCTGAGACAATCAACCACGTGCTGATAGATGGTCGGAGAATGTGGATCAGCTGCAAAACGTTCCGGGCGGGATAGGCGGTCACTGATTTGTTAGAAGAATAAATTGTTACGTACTCGAATAATTGAGCAACACACGTGGAAAGAAGGCGGATCCGAAAGGAGACTTTAGTCTTCTAACAATGCGAGCACGTTCTCAAAAAGAAGAAGCGAAAACCGTTAGTACGAAAAACGACATAATGGCGGGAAAACGTCAAGCTAGTTCATAACAGGTTCTTATACGACCTACGTGGAAACCCGTTTCATATCTTAATAAATGGTTCAAAGGATTCCTATAAATTTTTGTGGTAATTCCTACCTATCTCAGCTAAGCATGAACAGATTTTATTTGAGATTTCGCATGAAGCAATTAAGGCGTTGTTAACTTAATTATGAGATGTATTCTGTGGGAATAGTATTTGTTACAGAAAGAAATGCTTAGTTTATGTTCACCAGTTGTTGATCGAAATGACTATTTCTCAAATAACTTGACTCAAATTTTAAAACGGGAACCTCACTACCGATATACCAGTTAGATGATCATCACTAATGTTTGTTATCTCTTCCGTTTTTGTGTATATTACCCCGTGAATTTTACATTTCGCCTTGTTCTAAGGGTGTATAGTAGTAGGCCGAAGTTGTTTCTCTCTGATATTTACCTGTCATCGGGAAGAACTTGCCCACTGGTGCAATGAAAACCTCTATCGACAGTGATTTATTCCTTTGTGGTACCCACTCTAGAAAATATCGTACGCAAGTGTGAAGCGGCTCTAGAACAGGTGACATTTCTAAGTCCCTGGAATATCCTTGGTTTTGTTTTCACGAGCTTAATCGCCGGTCATGGTGAATTTTATCACTGACTGTTTTTTTTTTGCTTCTCAGGACGCTCGGGGCACGTTGGGTAAATTTGGTTTGGAATCACACGCTCACACCATACCGAATGCTGATCTGTCCGGTGGTCAGCGCGCACGAGTGGCGTTCGCTGAATTGTCCCGGCGAGCCCCGGACATACTAATCCTGGACGAGCCGACGAACAATTTGGATATTGAATCGATCGATGCGTTGGCGCTTGCCATTAACGAATACGAAGGAGGTGGGTATCGATCGCATACTGTCTTCTTCCATTCTCATTCCGACTATGCTGTGTTTGTTCATTTTATGCACTACGCATCTGAGTCCGGTCTCGGAATGGTTCATCATACTTCACGTATCTCGCTGATTCGCATAATCACATTTACACTGATGAAAGGCTGACGTGGTTCATGCACAAAATCTTATTTGCGAATACCGCCTTAATAGGTTTACCTAGAAACTAAAGGTGTGTCGAAATCAATCGAACCCTTTATTAACTGTCTTGTTTCGATCTAATTTGCTTGTACGCAGTATCGATCCACATCGGGCAACTGTAAAGCTTCCAAATGAAAAGGGTGAATTTGAGTTCATTCTTGCTCTGTTCGACGAATTCATAAGTTTTCCACCAGAGGGCAATGAAATGAATCGGAAATTTCTACAGTAGGTTTTGTATTCTCTCCGTCCGACGGATGAATCGTTTAGACGGGAGTGATATGGCAAACGTTTGTTGGCTTAACCTTGTAAATAAGCATACTTCATACTTTTTAATTTTTTCACTACACAGTAAGTGATTTACGGTAAAAGAGGTAAACCCCATAATCAAAGGATACTGTAAACGGAATGTGTGTGGGAAACATTCAAGTAAGATCCAGTTTGTTGACCCCGTTTCTGAAAACAAAGATTGTAAGTGTTTGGAAATACGGAAAGAGGAAGAGTGTTCCAAGGCTTTGCAGTACGGAATATAGAGGAAGACCGAAATAAAGAAGTTCGACACCTAGGGACAGAGACCTGATGTGGGTGACTGGCTGCCTACATACGAGAAGAAAGTGATGGGAAGCGGATTTCCGAAGCAAGTTCTGGTGAACAAAAACCAAAATAATAACGGTTGGAAAGAGACAGTAAGGCAACTTGCCCGCGATGAGCAAGTGGTTGCAGAGTGGAGGTTAGGGGGAGAACATTGATTATTCGGACGGCCATTTTTTGAACCCGATGAAGAAGAAGAAGAAGGGTGGTAGATGAAGCTCCACCTAGTACATGACTACAGTATTCAAGAGTCGGACGGATTTGATCCTTGAATACGAACACTGTACATGTAGAAATGGGTCGGTATGCCTGGTGAGCTTTTTTAAAAGGTGCTTCGTTGCACCCTCTACCCCAATGATCTCGACAGCTATTCATGGTCGATTGACGGTCGCTGCTGACTAATGAAGTTGTGCAATGGGGTTTATATATTTATGATGTACTGATTCGTTGTCTCGGGATCTTAGTTCTCGGTTTTCAATAGGGACCTCGACTTCCTGAGAAGTAGAAACTTGACACTTACTACTGCATTGCTTGTTAGTAGGCAAAATAATCCATATATATACCGGCTTGAAATCAAGCATCGTCCCAACACAACAGTGACAACAATGGTGGCAATACAACCAAGTATGGGAAGCAGTTTGTGGAAGAACGTTATGCGATAGGAATTTTCTGCTTTTTCGCTGTACACTTCTTGATGTCTGTGTGATATCTTTGTGGATTTATAGGACACGGGGGTTTAACAGATAGACCGGGCAGCATTCACACCACCGACCTCTATTGTGAGCCATATCCCTCAACGTCTCTAACCAGCGACAGTCCTCATCTCTTGGGCCCAAACCAGAAAGGCAGGAAAAACCGAACGAATAGAAATCAGAAAGGTGAACGATAGACAAGCATGCGCAAAACATGTCTGAACCACTGGAGGCGGTTTAGAGCCATAACTTAGGTCAGCGGATGGCTATCCGCACCTAACACATAACCTCGAACTTTTTCATTGCTAACTCGATGTTCCCACCAGACACGAGCAATGCTTTGGAGGTATCGGTTGTCTAACTCAGAAAAACGCTGAGCATCCTCAGCGTGGAGTGGTCAGATCTCGCAGCCGTAGAGTAGCACACTACGAACCGTGGCTTTGTGCACCCGTCGCTTAAGAGAGAACCAGATGTCACAGCTGGACCATTAATGACGCATGCCACCCTAGCTCCCGCTAATCGTGATGAAATCTCCTCTGCAGCACCGTCTCCACCTGTAACCACTCTCTCGAGGTACTTGCTCGCGTCTGGTGGGAACATCGAGTGACTAATGACAAGGTTCGTCGTAATATGTTCGATGCCGATAGTCGTCCTCTGGCCGAGGTAATCGTTCTACACCGCCTCCGATGGCTCGATCATGCTTTACGTATGCCTGACCATCGTTTACCTTTTCGTATTCTTTTTGCACGTTCTTGGCAAGGCTGGAAGAATTAGCTCGTTGGACAGGCTATGACTTCGCGCACGGCATGAAGAAGTTAGCTTCGATTTTGACTTCTACTGATATTTCCCTAATCCAATAGCGGAAATGCTGTATGGCCTGTCTATTGACTTCCCGTTCCCCATAAACAGTTGAAGAAGAGACCAGAAGTTTACAAGACGTGCACGGTGGAAACACTTTTTTAAGTTTTCCATTCACTTTTAATCCTAGTATTGACTGTTAATCCCTCTCGATATATATATATATATATATATATATATATATATATATATATATATATACATACATATATATAGTACTTTGCACTCGGAAGGTACAAAGCGCATAGTATATCTAAATATCACAATCGCCAGCTCTCTTACTTGTGAATCATCATCCAGCAAGATGATATCATTGGTATATTCCAACTAGAAAACTGTTTTTTGTGGAGTTTAACTCCACCGCTTGAAAGACCAGACAAGGAATTTTGTAGTACATCCTCTATGGTAAATTTACCAAAAAAATGGGAATATAGGGCAGCCTCGTCGTACTCCACAGGGAGGTGAAGATTTGATCGTGCATCCACGACCGGCACAAAACTTAATCTATTCTTCGTGTGTTTGGTGCGACCTGCGGGGCAGGACAGACATAACCAACTTCAACGCTGTTGGTGTAAGGCTTATATCCCTTTGGTTGATGCAGCCATTGCTTGAGCCCTTTTGAAAGATAGGGACAAATATCGATTCCTTCTACAATGAGGGGACCTGGTCTGAATTTCACAGGATGCGAACTTCTCTAACGAGGCGTACTCTGTCATCTTTAAACAGCCGGAGGAAGACCATCGGCGCACGGCTCCTTGAGATGTCCTAAGGCCTAGATATCCCTGCGGATCTCGACCTCGGTTGGTGGATCTGTCGAAACAGACCACAGGACGTGTGCCGCGAAAGCCGCTGGAGAGGCTGACTTTGAGAGCCAGCTAAACTGTATCTGGAAATGCTGCGCCCTGTGTTCAAGACGCCGCTTCTGTTTGTGAATTGGTAAACCATCAACTTCACAGATGGTTTCGCTCACACCTGGTGACTCAAATGAGATAAAATAGCCTTCAAGAACTTACCATAGCGACAGAAGGCTTCATCTCTGATGGGCATTACGACCAGTCTGTGATTCAGTGGCGTGCTTCAATCGTTCATTTTTTCCATGGATCTGTTACTTTCACCTCTACGTCCAACCAGCAACCTCTCACGCTTTCAAACACTTAATCTCAGGCATTTGCATGTAAAGGCTATTACGCTCGGACAGCTTAGCTGGCACATATGCATGAGCGCGTTATATCTGTGAACTTGACAAAAATCTAATCAGACTGATCAGGGAATAAAAAGTGCAAAGTACTGACGGTAAAGATGAGAAAAAGGACAAGTGTGACAATGGGACGTGAAAGTGATTTCGGTCCTCAAGGGGTTGCACGATCAAACGTTGGGTGTGGGTCTATGCGTGAGAAAAACCAATTGATGATATTATAAATGGGCGCACAAATCTCCAAAGCGTAGACTCACTCAGAACTTGGTGAATGACCGTGAGCGTTGGCGAATTGCGAGAGGGTTGCGGTGATTGGCGATAGCCGTAACATTCTCCTATCTGTTACAAGTGAGGAACTTTGGAAATTAGGCGTAAGTAAGCTAGCCAAGACATCCTACGGCACACTGGTTCACTCTTCGATGCTCCGAGCAAAATGTTGGTTAAAGTAATTCTAAGGGCACTTTACTTAGCTCATCCTTGTTGGAGACTTTCCGGAAATGTTCATGAGTGAATTCATTTAAATGGACAACAATTTTTAATTTGGTGATTTATGTCATTCCGGTATTAGTCCTATTCTCACATGTGAATAGTAGTGTAGATCTTTGTCCAGAAGAACTTACTGACTCACAATACGCGGTCATCGCTGTGCTTCCGAGTGAGGACTCAAGTAAGTTGCAATATTTGGGATGCTTTCAACATCTGTACAATGCTGTTTCAGTAATAATTCGGTTTAACACCAAACAGAGTGAACACTATCCGAAGTAGATACACTTTGTTGCCTGGTCAAGTATCGGAAATTTTTTTGCGTATACAGAAGGAATGTATTTAGCTTCTGTTAGTCTCAGTCATATGTGATATCAAATTCACACCCTTTTAGGCGTCTCGTTCGCGCTGCAGGAACTAGGCTAGTCATACTACATGGCTCCGGAAAGTCACACAGAATATGCGTGCTTGAGAATGTATTCCTCCTGGGGGGTTTTCGAAAACGGTGGTGTTAGGCGCGTTACATACAAGTCAAATCGAGGGGTTATGCGCTTAATGTGAACAGGTTACGGTGATTAGAACATGAATTACGTGTGCACACAGAAAAAAGGTTCCACTGGTATATATTGTTCTCCGACGCAGTTAGCTGTTGCAGTAGATACATAGATGCGGTCAGTCCATTTCGTGGCAAACGATAACGAAACTTTTTTCGGTGCGCTTGATGGGTTTCTTGGTTGAGGATTACAAAGCCAGCCCACCGGATGTTTGATCAAGCTAAACTACATTCAAACTTTTTCTTCGTCTACACGGTTTTCGTTTATGAATTTCTTAGTTGTACTTTTGTTTTGTTTTATTTTATTTCGTCATTCCGTATATTCAGGATGTAAGTGAATGTTGACAACAGCTCAATGAAGCCTTGCACGCTGCTTCCAGTGCCATGCAAAACTCTGGTTCATGTAGGCCTCACAAACAATGGTTATCTTCGCCATCAGCTGTTCCGTTAGAAGATACTCGCAGATCTGTCCCTCCGGATGTCACATTCAGTAAGGTGCGCTGACCCCGTAGGCGCCAACTGACTAGGAGTTTCAGGAGTGACCGTGAGCAGCAATGGATTGCGAAATGTAGGAGAATGGAGAAGGCTGTGTCTGTTAGCAGTATTCGCAATTTTTGCCGTTTGACTAGAAGTATCGGTTCACGGAAGCCTGGTGTGAGTCAGTTAATAATAAAAAAATACGACGGCTTGCTGATTCGCTTTCAGGGACGTCGTCTAGACGGTTGGGCGGGCCACTCTAAGGTACAGTCCGGTACAAAGTCAGCGGCTGAACTGAAGTGAATACCATCATGCTCACCATTCGGAACGCGCAGTCTGATGATGCATAGAAGCGTATTTTCAGTTTGCCTCAATAGAATCAGCGTTCAGTGGTTCATTTAGATACTTTTCAGTGTCCCTATCAAACTTATGGTGGGGGCTGTATCTCATTTCAGATTAGCCATATCTGTAGCATATTAGGTCAGCTTGTGGAGGATTCCTGTGTGGTCACGATGATAGACCTTATTATGGCTCAGTGCCCTTTCATGCACACAAACGCAAGCTTTGTTACACCGTACACAACAACTTGTTTCCCCAATCTTTCGCTTTTCCCCCTTTCAACGGGGACTTCGGTCATCCGTACTAGCAGTGGTACTTCTGTTGGAAGTGCTGCCCCTGGCCGATGCTCTCCTTTGTCCTCGATGCTCATTCATACTAGCCATGTTCACCTTGCGAATCTTAATGCGCATAGGATAACTGACAGGTTTAGCTCATACGCTAGAAACCCTTGTTATCGATGTGAATTACATCCAAGAGTATCGTTTGGTTGATGCCCCTGTCAGATCCTTCCATGGACTTGTATTTATGTCTTTTTGGAGAGCCTAGGCTGCAGCCTCCGTTCTTGCTGGTGTTGATATTGCTCTCTGCGAGGAGACTAAAGCCATGCTGTTGAGCTGGACCCCAGTCAGCAGTCAGCTATGTGTACTGAAACTCGGAGGTTCGTGCAATGCGAGCAGTTACTGTCCCGACGAACGCAACTTGTCTCTCTTTTCTGCGTATCCACCCACCGATCGCAGCCCAGATACAATCAAAGATTCTTCCAGAAACTGTGCAACCTCTTGCGCAAAGTGAACTAACTTGATATCATAATTTTGCCAGGTGATCTGAATTCTAGAGTGCGTCGGCTGAGGCGAACTAATGAGGTCCTTTTTGACACGATTCTTGCCGTTCAGCAGATGTGGAATGGTTTTTCTCGCTTTTTTGCTTTGACCGTCGTCAGTACGAACTTCAGGTGCTTTAACCGCTGGTATCCCACTTGGCGCCCGCCCTCTTCGGGTGAGAAGTGGATCAAGATCGACCACATAGCAGTAAGCCACAAATGGCGGGTTTATGTACAAGAGCGTGTTGATCGTACTGGAGCACTCCCCTTGACTCCGACCACGCACTAGTTTGCACTAAACTGTCCATATGCTTTGGTGAGCGTTTCAGACGCGCGCTTAGACGATGGTTATATTGCGACACGCTTTCCCAGTCATCTCGCCTATCGATCTTCCAAAATGTGTTAGCTGAAAAGCTAAAACTTTCCCAGCCTGATTACATCATTCAGCGATGATCGTTCGTCAAAAATTTCTTGCATTTTGCTCGTCTGGTAGGTGATTCGCCAACTCATAATGTGCATCGGTGTCTCAAACGCTGGTCGGAGAGCCTTATGACCGCTTTTCTGCCTTTTGCCGTCAGCTTCTGTCATAGCTAGTCCCGTGGTCTGTTTCGGGTGAGGCGTTCCATAAAGAACTTTAAATCTTGGGACGCTGGAGCGCCAGGTTTCCGTTGCCCTGCCCAAGCCCTGTTTAAAGTTGGCTTGTCAGAGAACTTCACTTTTTGTTATCCAAAGTCTGGAATTTTGAGCAGGTCGCTTTCTTGTGGAGAAGTCGATTGCCATTCCCATCTTTAAAAAGAGCTGCCGAACTGACTGCGCCAACCACAGGAGTGTAATCGTCATCATCATTATCGTACAGCGTGAAACAGTAGGGAGAGCCCCACTGCCTTCCCCACCATGTTGCACGTAGAAATAGAAAGAATGAATATACAAGATGAACAGGGAGTGCACCTATAGGGGTGGGAAAAGGAAAGAACATCCTAATAGCCAACAAACAGAATACACAATCTAACTGTACAAACCCACATCGATCAGTCATTCTGATCAGACAGAAAGTGACAACACGATCACCACTGTTCATGGTTTGCTGCCACATACTCCAGTGTCTCCAGCCAACCAGTTGAGGGATCATGTGGACCCCAATCACGAAGACGAGTTCGCTGTAGAATTTCTCATTCCCCGTTGCCACGTCAGCTGTTGACCTCCACGTGACTCCTTCCACTCCCGAGGAGGAACGGAAAACAGGGCACTGTATGGTAGACGTGTGTTTGCCACACGTGACACGTGCCCGAACCAACGAAGTCTACTAAGCTGAATACACTGTGATGAAACACTCTCTGAACTAGTACTCAATGCCGGATATCTGACCCCAGCATTGCTCACTCGATCATTCCATCCAATCTTAGCGATATTGTGTAAACATCGATTGTCGATTGCCGAGTGACGAACATCTTTCGCACGATGACTCCAAATCTCACAACTATTCAACAGAACTGGGCGCATTGCAGCACAATAAACACGACATTTCAAGTTCATTGAAATATTAGGTCGGTGCCATAAGTGCTTCAGTTCAGCGCACGCCACTCGAGTCTTGGATGTATGCGTCCCCACTTTTACTATCATGCCCTCATCCATCGTCACGCTACTACCGAGGTAAGTGAAGAGGCCGATAATTGTTAGCACCTCTCCATTAAACATAAAACTCGGAATCGTCAACAGAGAACGCATTACGCAACAAATCCGTTTATTGGCGCATCAGTAAGCACGTAAGTAAGCGACCAATCAAACAAATGAATCATCGATAGGTAAGCGCAAGCAGTACATGCGATCGAGTGGGGCCGCACGGCAGCAACGGATGAACAAGCACGTGTGGTTCAGGGTCAAAGTCTGGTTAGTTAGAGCAAGCCGTCCGTGGCATGGGTGAAGTCACAGTGATGTGCGGGCGCGCGTGCATGCGTGTGTGATAGTAGCCGGTATCGAATGTCCAGTCAATAGATTTGCTGTCAATAGTATGACCACACAACACGCATGTTCTGTGCATTCGAACAAGCAGACAAGGTCGTTGGCGTAATCTAGGTCACACAGTTTGCCGCCCATATTCTGAACATTTCGCGAGACATTTTCCATTATCTCGTCGATGATGAAGTGGAGGAGGAATGGCGAAATGGGGACATCGTCATCAAACACTGCTGGTCATTCGGTGTATCCTTTTCGGTTCCATGAATCTATTTCCAATCATTTATACGGCATTGTGAAGATGAAGAATGTGGAATGAGAGTAATAAGAAACATCACTTCGGTTTGCATTATGCCAAACAAGTAAGTGGGAACTGTAGCATCTTACTGGAAATAATAATTCTTCGTTCTATGAGAACCATTTTTCCAACCAACCTAATCATCACTTCCGTGGATTTCGACTGTAAGCCAGTTCTTCCGTGGTAACGTTCGCAACAGCCGGCCTATGTAACCGCCGTATCAACGTTTTCCTTCCTCTGAAATGTCAGCCAACTAGAATAATGTTATATATCCTATCTGTTTCATTCTAACTATGAAATGCGAAGTAATTCGACTAAATCGGTTAGGTGCATATTTCATTACTATTCTTCAGTCTTTGACTTCATTCTAAGGTCACTGTTACTATAGAAGGATCATTTATTGGCATGACATACCGTCTCTTTTAAGGAACATATCCCAATTACTAGAATTGTCTGCAGGTTGTTCGGATTCCTGATTAAAGACTCGCGTTCTTCAAATTGCTATCCTTTCCCCCTTCGTCTTAGATCTTAGTTATCAGTCTCCCCTCTGGCTCCTCCGGGACTGTAATTGAGTATGTTGATGTAGTAGCTAACTGTCATACTGCACCAAACGAAGAGAAATTCAATAACATATCCGATAATCTTCAAAATATTTTGAGTTATTGTGAAATGAGTGATCTTTCCCTCTACCATTACAAGTGTTCTGTAATGTACTTTCACCCCGTCTCGCTCATCTTCCCCCTATGATCATCATACTCCGTGCGCTGTTCGATTGCACAGAGTTGAATCTGTTAAATACCTCGGAGCGAAGTTAAGCATCGTTCTTCTCATGTTGTCAATTGTGTACGTGAATTTCGCTAATTTATATTTAAAATTCGACAACTCAGGCATGACAATTATCTCTGGTGACACCGATAGTACCGTAGCCATGTGAACACGAAATTGCCATTTGTTGTCACCGTGATCACCAATTTTCTTGTTTTTTCTTCTGTTATCCTAATTTGAGTGCCTATGAAATGCGCTGTATTTAGCCAGTTTCGAAGCGCCAAAAACAATCTTGTTTTCTACCGATTGTTCTGATGTCTTAACCAGTTATTTTTATCTACTCTTCGATAAATCTATGATTACACTTTCGTTTGTTTCTCATTGTATTTTGCCGAATTCGCTCTGTTTCTTCTTCGTGTGGCGGAGTGTACATACTACTCACTGAACAAGTAGTTGATTGTCCAATATACAATTATGGGCAATTGTGGATTGATAGCGAACGCGACTGCGTCAGACAGACCGAATGCAATAAGGTAAAGGAGGGTATGTAAACCACGTGATTGTCCTCAGACTGAATAGCAACAGCATTCAAGTGGACCGGACAGCTATTTTGCAGATACGCATTGTTGATGCAGTTGGTTAATTTTGTCGACGCCTGAACGTGGAATTTCCACTAAACAACCTTTCTATCTGGCCTGTCTTGTGAATTTTAGCACTCGTAACCTAATTTGAGGTTAAGATGGTATAGTTACGTTTATCCTTACATGCTGCTGTTTTCATTCACATATATGTTTGGCTGAAATTGGACTTTATCGTGGATGGTTGCTGACAGACACACTAGTCGACGTGTGATGGATATTTTCGCGAAATAAGCAAATCTCTTAGGGATAAAGAAATTTTATCCATTTACATGGTTATGTTGCTAACAAATTGTTAGTATGTATGTCAAATATCTGGCTTTATTTTAAATGACTTTTTCTACTACCGTTTCCACAAACTACAGGTGTCATCATAGTGAGCCACGATGAGCGACTTATTCGTGACACCAGCTGCACACTCTGGGTGATTGAAGACTGCACGATCAACGAAATCGATGGAGAGTTTGATGATTATCGAAAGGAAATTCTGAATGCTCTGGGTGAAGAATTGTTCAATCCGAGCAAAGTGGCTGCGGCCGCTGGATGTCTGTCCTGAGACACGAAATTTAACCACCTTTTCAGTACTTAACAGCATCATTTTCATCGGGATTTCCGGGATATGGATGTTTCGCAGATTTTCTGGACATCAAAAGCTTGCCAGACCAGCGTGAAGAAATTGTTAGATGCTTGTGTTCTACTACTCACGTTACAGTGAGTAGTTTTCCCGTGGTCTTTCTAATCTCTTCCACTCATACTCGGTTAACGCAATTGTCGCGTGTCTGATACGTTCTGTAAAAGTAAATCGTTCCCACTGCGCTCAGTATTGTTGATGATTCTGAACCACCGTTTACGTTCTTCTGAACTCATCTCCCCTGTTACGTGTATTCTAAATCCCTACCAGATGAGCTGAAGTCGCTTCCGTCTATTCATTTTGCACGGTTATTATTTTTTCCTTGTTGCAAGACCACTTGTGTAATTGGATTCCTGTACTTGTGTAAACGCATCTGAGTGTTGTATGGATGAGCAAATCTCCAGGCGTCCAGTGCCATAGACCAGACTACTCTACCGTTGTGCCGTTTGTCGAGGTAATTAGTTCGAATATCTCATTGTCAGTCAACTTGCGTGGCAGGCAGTACTTCGTTGTCATCCGGATCTTTACCTAGTGGGGTTTTTTATGATTTGAAAAGGGAATTTCGCGCGATTTATCCTAGACCGTTTCTGGACATCTGTGTACGTGCATACTGCGGTGAATGTGATTTTTATGTAGTTAGTAAAACGACCGAAGTGGTATATGACTCAACTGTCGCGCGGCTCGCTGCCACGCTTGATCTACTGAGGCCTTATGTGGTTCGCCACTTTAAGTTCCAGGATCACGGTTGCTGATTTTCTACTAACATTATGAATCATGGTAGTACACAGTCACACATGCACTCTCTCGCTCTGCTCACTCGGAAGGCAAGTACAAACTCAGCACCCTAACTAACGTTCGCAAAATAAACCATAATATATGTTATGTACACCAATTTCTCCAATCTTCTTCTCCTTTTACCTTATTTTTAACCAAGACTCAAATCTCCCGCTCATCAGACACACCCCACATCCAATTCGCTAACCGTATTTTTCATTTCTCTTTTCCATCCAAAGCTAGTGTCTGTGCCTTCGTCCACTAGTTACTCGCCACGTCCAGACTACAAAATACTGACTTTTCCAATCGTGAGTTTCAGCTGATGTGACTGAAGCTCCGGCCTCCTTATTTTAATCACTACTTTTGTGTTTTTTTACCGTCCAGTAGCGACTCATATATCTTTGACTTATTATCTTCGAACATTGAGCACTTGTTTGTGATAGATTCCAACCGTCATATCACCATCTTAGAAGATTTTAATGTTCAAAATCGGGATTGGTTGATTCACTCGTCGGACACCTCGGCTTTGGGGCGCGAAGCCCAACATTTCGCCCTGGTCAACAACTGTGCCAACTTGTTGACCTCTTCACACGTATTCCCGATCGAACTGGCGATGTTGACCATAATCTTCATCTTATTCTCTCTTCTCAGAAGTTTCCACTTGGCTCATCTGACCGCTGTATTATTTCTTGTTCCACCGGTTTGACTCACCCCGATCCCACACCCACATCGGCACACGTATTTTGGCGCTACTGATCAGTCAACTGGGACCACATCCGCAACTTCGTAACTTCCTATCTTTGGAACGGTTGCTGTTTTACTTCGGACGTTTCTGATCGCACTTCTAACCTCACCGACATTATTGTTCAAGGTATGAATCTCTTTATTCCACCGTTTCATAAATACGACAAACCCGAATCTCCCGATGGGATCAGTCACACATGTGATCGTACGCCTGAGGCGTTCAGTATTTTGCCTCTGGCACCACTGATCTACTCCCGACTATCACCACCGTTTCGTGCAAGCTAGGAACTGACGTTCGTCAACCATACAGAGAGCGAAAGAACGCTTCGTCCGCCGCAGAGCTGAACGTTTGGGTCCCTTGCCAAAGCAGTCTTTCGCAACTTTTGCCCTTCAAATTTTCCTCCCATCCGTAATTCCTCTGGTGATCGTGTTTGTGAACCACACAAGAAGGCTGCGGTTTTTGCTCCCCGGCTTGGCTTCAGTTCCATCTGAACCTCTTATCCTACTCCTGCGGTTTCTTCTCTTCCTTCTGTACCCCACTTTCTACCTCATATTAGCACTAAGAAAATCGGCCAAGCACCGCGTTCTCTGAACGTGTACAAACCATCGATTCGGACGGTATACCACCCATGCCTGTGAGTTAGCCCCTCTTTTGCGTTGTCTCTCTTCTCGCCTTTCCGACTCTTTGGAAACACACCGTGATTTTTCAGTTCTCAAACGCGGTGATCTTTTCAGCCCGATTAACTATCTTCCAGTTTCGCACAACATATTTAAAGTCGTTGACCAAGTTTGGCACAAAGGTCTTCTGTTGAAACAGCCCACATCCAGCCTGTCCCCCGCTCTCGTATTGCAGGCGTCAAGTTTCTTTAGTAAGCGAACCGTCTCCGTCCAAATTGATAAGATTCCGTCCCAGCCATTTCCCGTGAATGTTGACGTTCCCCAAGGTTCAGCACGTGCGCCCACCCTATTTTTTTTGTTAAATAATGATCTTCTATCCGCCATTTCCAACATAATGCATTTCTTTTCCGGTGATACCACCCTTCACTCTTCCCTTTTTTGTCCCACTCCCCGCAATACCAACCCCAACATCGATGGTGACCGCAGTGCAATCAATATATCTTTAGATTCCGACCTCAAACACCTCCTCCTGGGGATCCCACAATCATGTTGCATTTAATGTTTCCAGTACCTCTTCTCTCAATTTCTTTGAAACATCATTCATTCTCTCCATATGTATCCTTTTATTCAACTGTACTGCATTCCACAAATGCTGTATCTCTTCTTGGCTTATCTACTACCGCTTCTTTATGCTGCTCCCTTTCATATCTCAGCTCGTTTCTCGTGCTGCGCGCAAAGTTGGTTTTCTGTTTCGCGCCAGACGCTTCTTCGCCAGCTCATCTGCTGTGCAAAGCTTAAATCCGCCTCGCACGGGATTACTGCGGTCCCTTGTGGGATGGAGCTTCGTATACTTATCTTTCGCGTGACGAGAATTAATGAAAAGCCATCCGGCTAACTAAGGACTCTTCTTTAACCTCCAGTCCGCAGGCGGTTGCCTCGTTGTCCCTCTTCCACTGGTACTGTTTTGTTCTGTGCTTGTTTCGGCAGTTCCTCTTCGATCATCAGTACCCAAGCAGCCAGTCATCCTTATCAAGTTTCTCCCACCAGATGTCGTATTTCTATCTTTCAGTTTCCCCCCCCCCCCCAGGACTTTGGAACACTGTCCTTCTTTCTGTCTTCCCACTCACTTTTAACCTCTCCTTAGAAGCAGAATCAGCAAACTCGTTCTTACGTGAATGTTCCCCCACAGCCCAACTTGACAGTATCTTTTGATTATAGGGCTTTCCCCGTATGCTGTAGTTCACTTTATGTGTAACAGAAAACCGGTGAAACTGAGACAAGATTGAAGCGAATGATAAGTTGTAGGATCGAACAAGAATGGAAGTAGGGCTAAATTCTAGGTCATCAGGGTAGGGCCGAACTGATAAGCCATTCACGCTGTTTGCACGATTCGGGTTTGTGATTAAGAATGACTAAAGCCTCAGCATATCTAAGGCACCTCGTGTTTGTAGTGTTGCGTATGATCCTGAACGAGTTGATTGTATTTACACTGTTTTTGTTCAGTCGTATGTTACGTAAGTGATGAGCTGATTGTATTTGGCTTCGTTTATGGCGTCATCGTTTTGAACTGTCCGTTCGTCGGCCTTTGAAGTCACGTCAGAATATTCTCATTAATTCGGTGAAGGAGTTGTCTCTCTGTTCTGCCTATGTAGACGGTTGAGTATCCACATGTGAATTGGTAGACAGTTTGATTAAGTGCAGGGAGACAGTAACATTCTCCGACGGCATTGGTGTCCGTGTGGTTGCGGAGACAAGAACCGGATCAGCTGCGTTGTAAGTGCCTTCGATGACTGAATTCAAGCGCCTACTAATTAATTCGTCAACGTCGTCACCTTTCAATGACAATTGTGGAAAATGACTTCTGAGCACTAAGTGGCTTCGTAATATATGGCTTCTCTACGGAGTACCTCAGAATAAATTGTATCGGATAACCGTGGAACTTTAGCGTCGTGGTTAGCTTTTCATACTCATCACCTAATGTATCTTCTGTGCATATTTCACGTACCCTGCGAAACAGTGTACAAATGAGACCGATCATTGGCGCGAACCTGGTGAAATGTCGATATTGTCCAATCCACGTGTTTTTTCCGGTAGACTGGTCTAATGGATCCGTCCGGTCTGCGAGAAATAACTATGCCAAGAAAGGAGATATGGTTATTTTCTACACCTTCACGAATTAAATTGGTGTTTAGATGGACGCTTTCAAATTGGTCAAATAGCCTCTCTGCATCACTGTCGTTGTCACTGGTGATGAATATGTCGTCATCATAGGGACAGCAGAGATCAAGTCTTGAAATGTCTCGTTGTAATTTACGTTCCAAGTAGCTTATAAGATGAATGGCCTCTCAGTTTCCCCACCTTGGTGACCTAACACTTAGCCTTACTCCCATTCCCGCTTGCACCGATAACTTATCACCCGCTTCTGTCTGGTCTCAGTTCCATCAGTTATTTTACCGACTAAATAAAAAACTCACTGACAGCAGTGTGCACGTGTTCAGATGTAGTGGAGTAGTTCAGACTACATTCTGCAAACTTATTTTCCTGACACCTTTTCAAGTTTGTGACAGGAAATCGGTGTTTCTGATTGTTTTGATTGTCCAGTCTGAGACTTTGTTGCCGGTTCCTCTTAGTTGTGCACTGAACCCGTTGGTTATGGGTTTGCCCCACCCACTGCACTTATACATATACATGGAATGAAGACTGCGCATCCAAAGTGAAGCACAAGCAACTCGTCAGTATTTTGCTTGTTTCTCGTAACGCCGATTCGCTTTGAATAAGTGACTGTCTTGAATATTCTAGATGCGTTAGTTGCGAACTGCCAGTCGAAATTTGTAGATGCATCTATTTTGACTGTGAATTAGCGGCTATCTGCTGTAGCCATATGCTTGATCTCCAGCTGAAATAGAGGACAGGATGTGAGCACAGTTATCAGTAATCTACCATTGCATTAGAAACCGCTCCTGTCAACTTCGCGGGTTCGGATTGTCTAACTGCGTAACGGCAAGAGACTGAAGTATGCAAATGTCGAATCGGTTTCTGTAAATCAAGCGGATTTTATCGTTTGGTTTGGTGGTTACGTAGATGAGAGTCTTAACCAAGTGCATCACTCTGCTAGTCATGAAATGCATCTTTGCCAAATGTTAAGCAGGCCTGACTGTTCATTCCGCGTAAACAATTTGCAGATCTCAGTTGTTGTAAGGTAGATCTGACAGATGGTGACAAAGCACAGCGTTTAAGTTGCCGCCATTCCCTTTTTGAATTATTGTTCTTCTACTAATGCATTATAAAAAGTAAATAAAAAACAGTTTGATTTGGTTGAGTGCTTCAAATCACCTGTTAGGTGCACGTTGCAATGACTGGGACTCGTAAATTGTTCACGCCGAGCGGATATTCAAGCCTGGCATATTCGGTTAACAACAGTCAAAATAAGTCAGTTGAGCCCTGCTGAATTTAATGTACAGACGAGTCGGTTAGCGAAAAGGCTTGTACAGTGTTATAATACGTTACCGTTTATTCAGGTTTCGAAGGCTCGAACTACAAATTCCCCTCGAGTCGAATTGTTATTGTTACGACCTCACGCTGTTCGTCCTCATGCCTCCGCCGTATCGAATCACTCGGTAGCTGACACTACCAACTAGGGTTGCTAGCGACGTAGGGCCTATGTTAAATGAATCCTTAAAAATCTAGCTAGGGCTTACTATTGGGGTATGTCTTATTATCGGGGAATCACGGTAGCAGTCAAGTGAGTATTGGCTTTGGGAGCGGCGCCAGTGTCTGAAGGCAAACTTTATCTTCCGTGCAGTTCGGATACATGCGTGGGTGAACCATTTGGAGCTTCAAGTCTTCTGGGGTTGAGCAGCGAAGAACGAACATGTGTATGTCTTGATTTATAGTTTCTGTAACGTTCCTGGCAGAGGTATTCAGATCGAAAGCGAAGCAGCATTCAGACCAGGGATAGGACGTCAGAAAATCACGCATTGCACTTCAATCTGTAGAGTCATAGTGCCAGAGAATGCGTCTTCAGGATGGGATCGGTTTGAGAGTGGAAAGCGGCAGTAGACACTATGAGATAGTGGTCTGAGATGAGAAGAGGAAGAAATCGTAGAACAAAAGCAAGTGTTGAACATTAGAAGAACGTCGAAGGTGTGTGCACGATCACCGGGACGACCGGAGGCTTGTGTGGAGAAACGGATTAGCTGCGGCAAGATGCTAGTGACGACATACTTCCGTGTCACATCCCAGGGTAGCGGTACCGGATGAATGTGTAAGCCAATATTTGATGTGGGCAATAAAGACCCCTAGGAGAGTTAGGCTGGAACTAAGTTCCTCCATTAAAGTATCCTCCGCATCCTGCGACAACGATTCAAACAGGGAAAAAGCATTGCTATTACGGGAATGACAGAATATGCGGAAATAATGGTTGAAAAGTAGCAATTTGAGTTTTATTCACATCAGCTGCAACTTTCGGTCGGAAATATCACAGTTGGTTAGGCGAGATGATAAGACCGATTTGTGGATATGGGCACAGGTAGCTGCCCCAAAAAAGAATGAGTGAAAGAGAAGATACTTGAGGAAAATAAGGTGGGTTATGTCAGTGGAGGATAAAGTTTAAATTTCGCACAAAATAGGGTCAGGTGGGATTAGGACTTAGGAAATTGATACACAGGATCAGTGCTACAGTTTAGTCTGCGGGACGAAATCGTTGACACCTGCTGCCCAAACTACGACATCTTATGCGATGACAACACATGACAGGTGGTACAGTTTCGCTTGACTCCTTCATGAGTGGGTCGTTTATGACTGCTCCGTCTCGATTTACCGGATAGTTTTCTGTACCTTTGTTCTTATTTGACAGTGCGTCATTTACAATTATATATTCATGTATATAGAAATACTGTATTACATAGGACCACGAAATTACAATAAACACGATTATTCAATTGGAATTTGTTCTACTGCCCGCAGCTGGGCACAGCCCATATCGTGCGCCCAGCTAGTGAGAATAGGTTTCTGTTAGATCGACGTCTTAATAAATCGAGGTCTTTTCTACATTATCTGTGGAGTAGGAAATCAACTCCGTTGGATCAAAGATGCAACGGCATCTTGTGAGGTAATTCAGTGATCGGAGTCATGGATTCCTACATCCAAGGGATTTTATTGCAAAAGAAATCATTCTGATGTTTTCAAGGTGGTTGATATACTCCACGTGCATAACAGTTCTCGAGTACCTTTATTTGGTACCAGTATGATCCACGGCCATCATCATCGTACAGCGTGAAACAGTAGGGAGAGCCCCACTGCCTTCCCCACCATGTTGCACGTAGAAATAGAAAGAATGAATATACAAGATGAACAGGGAGTGCACCTATAGGGGTGGGAAAAGGAAAGAACATCCTAATAGCCAACAAACAGAATACACAATCTAACTGTACAAACCCACATCGATCAGTCATTCTGATCAGACAGAAAGTGACAACACGATCACCACTGTTCATGGTTTGCTGCCACATACTCCAGTGTCTCCAGCCAACCAGTTGAGGGATCATGTGGACCCCAATCACGAAGACGAGTTCGCTGTAGAATTTCTTATTCCCCGTTGCCACGTCAGCTGTTGACCTCCACGTGACTCCTTCCACTCCCGAGGAGGAACGGAAAACAGGGCACTGTATGGTAGACGTGTGTTTGCCACACGTGACACGTGCCCGAACCAACGAAGTCTACTAAGCTGAATACACTGTGATGAAACACTCTCTGAACTAGTACTCAATGCCGGATATCTGACCCCAGCATTGCTCACTCGATCATTCCATCCAATCTTAGCGATATTGTGTAAACATCGATTGTCGATTGCCGAGTGACGAACATCTTTCGCACGATGACTCCAAATCTCACAACTATCCAACAGAACTGGGCGCATTGCAGCACAATAAACACGACATTTCAAGTTCATTGAAATATTAGGTCGGTGCCATAAGTGCTTCAGTTCAGCGCACGCCACTCGAGTCTTGGATGTATGCGTCCCCACTTTTACTATCATGCCCTCATCCATCGTCACGCTACTACCGAGGTAAGTGAAGAGGCCGATAATTGTTAGCACCTCTCCATTAAACATAAAACTCGGAATCGTCAACAGAGAACGCATTACGCAACAAATCCGTTTATTGGCGCATCAGTAAGCACGTAAGTAAGCGACCAATCAAACATGAATCATCGATAGGTAAGCGCAAGCAGTACATGCGATCGAGTGGGGCCGCACGGCAGCATGCGTGTGTGATAGTAGCCGGTATCGAATGTCCAGTCAATAGATTTGCTGTCAATAGTATGACCACACAACACGCATGTTCTGTGCATTCGAACAAGCAGACAAGGTCTTTGGCGTAATTTAGGTCACATAATTTGCCAGTTTGCCGCCCATATCCTGAACATTTCGCGAGATATTTTCCATTATCTCGTCGATGACGAAGTGGAAGAGGAACGGCAAAATGGGGATATCGTCATCAAACACTACTGGTCATTTCGAATGGACTCGATAGTTCACCGTAAACCCTTACACGACCAGAAACATGAGAGCACGATGTTGTCAGTAGATTTACCGACTTCTGTGGAATATCTTTCCGGTGAAGAGCGTTGAATAGTGCTGTTCAATCAACTGAATGGAAGGTGCCTTTCAAATCGAGGAAAACCACTATTATCAGTCGACGGTGTGTGTGCGTGTGTGACGTGTTTCAAGTAATTGGCGAAAAGTAAAATCCTGATCGTTGCATCCTCGACCTGGGTGGAATCCGGCCTGTTATTCGCGAGCGTTCCTTCTGCGAGCCGGTGTAAGACGGCGCAGCAAAATGGAGACCAATACTTTAGTGACTATCGGAATTAATCTGATCCCTCGATGATCACTACAATCATTGCGTATTTCCTTCCCGAAGACAGGTATAATCAATAATAACGGAATATACTGCTCATTTCGACTGTTACTGTGCAAGGTGGTAATTGGTTTATCAACGCGACTCCATCCACTCTGAAAAGAACCGGTGGAAAATTTTTCAGGACCGGCCTCTTTTCCGCGTTTTGGCAATCGAGTACTTAGCTCTAATTCCACTTTCGATGGGGTCTCAAGTGATTCTTCCCAAGGAATCGCAGTTGTTGACGTTGGAATAACTACATTAGTGCGCGGTCTGCTAAACTGCTGTTTGAGATACCCGGACCAACGGTCGGGCTTTTGTTGTTTGCCATGAATAGGCTCTCCACTTTTATTGTCTATCGTTTCACTGACCGGGGTTTACCGTCCACCGATGTCGCGAATATGTTTGAATAGGGTTTGACTATTACCTGAAGCAGGTGCTACTTCCATTTCTTTGGCTACCTTGACCAACCTATTAGCGCGATGCTGCTTAAGGCATTTTTTACCTTGTCTTTCTAGATATCTTCGTATCTTATTCATCTTCTCACAGTTCGAGAGCTGACGTTTGTGCTTCATTAGACTGAGTGACTTGAGAAATCCAATGTCGGTAATGGACATCGGATCAAGAACCATAGGCAAAACCTGCTGCCCCGTGCATGGCTCGTTTAATATTGGCCCAGTGCTCATCTGCATTACTGTTCGTTGTAGATCCTAGCTCATGTGATAATTCCTATTCATAAGCGCTACGAACTTTTGGATCACACAAATGTTGCACCGTTAACCAAGTTTGCGGTTGGCTTCCATGATCATGGAGATGGAGTGACAGTCGCATAAAAACTGATGCATGGTCGGACTCTACGTGCGTGGACCAGTAGGATCTGAAATTCTGAACAGAACTGCGCACCGGCAGCTTATTTCGATATGATCGATCTGGAGAAGTATATCTGTATAGTTAGAGTGTCATTTCCTTGTGAGGCATGAGCTGCATCGGAAATCAGTACTGGACAGGAATGACCGATTGTTTGCAGAAAACTGGAAGGGTTATCGTCGTTGTCTGTGTGCTGAGCGTGATGTTTTGTGGGCTTAATGTGGATTTATTAAACATTATGACACTGAAGACCAAACGAATGCAAGTTCGGATGTCGCCCTTGGTAGCAACTGGTTTTTTGGACCGCTAGTAAGGTGCCCACAATACAGCGGGGTAGCGGTGGTTGAAATGTGGAATTTAGTATGGTCGATCCCATCTTTAGGTCTTTGTAAGTTTTCTGGATCACACTGACGCTTTTTGTGTTTAATGTTTCTATAGCGGGTGAATATTTTGTGGTTACTTGAGCTATATGTCATTGGAGAGAACGCTACTGCGGCGTTATTCGACATCCCCAGAGATCCACATTTGACTCGAACTAGATCGGGATTGTTTATAGAGTACAAATCAAGGTGGACGTTGGTTCTCGTGGGGAAATCTACCGAGTTGTACAGACCCATAAGCGTCAAAAATTCTAGCCGAGAATGATTGAAGCCATCGTGGACAAAGCACAGAGAATTATTTGCATATCCCGAAAACCTGGGAGAGAAAATCTTAGAGAACTCCTCCAAAACACTTATAGGACTTGTTGGAGAAATGCAAGCGTTCGCGATACTTATGGAGCCTTATCTACTCATATGTTTAGGTCTGCATAAGATCATAAAAACATTAGTGTAAGGATCTAAGTGCATCAATATCACCTGGAAAGACTTTCACTAATTGTCTTTCATCTAAGTACTAACTCCTCTGCCACCTTTCGTACGAAGCGAGGATCGGCCAGTTCAGCAGTAATTAAAACCTTCGAGATGGATAATTTTGTCGTCATTTTTGTCATTGATCCACAGTTCTTGTAGCAGTATGACTCCATATTGCTGATATTCCGCACGGGCAACAAGTTCTTTCAAATCGCTGAAGTTTCTAATAGGTGGCCGCACATTTGAAGTGAGAATAAAGGGGATGCATATGCGAGATATTTTCTTTCTCTAAAGAGCCACTTTCGATGCGGCACGGCGTTTCTTCGATATTCCAAAAGTTTTTGCGTAAATAAGCGGTATTCTCTTTCTGACTGGTTTCTCAATAAATTTTCGTAGGTAAAGTGAGAACTTGATGAGTCCCATAAGTTTATCAGAGTACTTCGGCTTTTCTTAACAGAACAATTATCCTTACGGCGACCAACGTGGAAAAACCAAAAGTGTTAGTGGGGTATAATCTGTGTTATCACTCCCGATGATGGAAGACGGAATAAAAGCACGACCATTTCCAAACGCCCGTCGTCTTCATTTAACGTCAATACGAAGCGTACAGCCAACATGTTGGTTGAGTTTGCTGATTTGCTTCACCAGATTCCAACGTTAATTGCCACTGTTACTGGTGAGTGGAGTGCAAGCATGTGCCTCACTTCATTTCCAGTTTTGTGGATCCTATACTACTTTGCCTACTACCAAACATTTAAGTAGTAAGCTGCGACTCTCGACCACAAGTAATTGTACCTGGTGTCCTTGACTGTATAGTGTGTTCAAAAAATCCGGGATCAATAAGAAACGAGCCAAATCGGTGAACTACTTACCAGCTGAATGAAAAGCATATCAACATAGAGGAGACCGTAATAGTGCGACCTACCAATCTACCTGCTTTATTAAGATCTACGACCGTCTGTACGACGCTTGTTGTACGGTCAATCTGACCATGTACTCCTCAAGGGCTACATTTTTTCACTGTTATGTGCATTTCAATTTGGTAAAATAGAACTATCTGGTGCAAGCCATAATTAATCAACACTTGTGTACCTCTTTATATCACAACAGTCTGTACCGATATTTTGTCAACAGGTGTCGGTTCAAGACCCAGATAGGAATAGTTAGGCGAGACCGTTTTGGCTCTTCAAACGACGGACTGGGAACTCCTAATGAATAGGCCGTAGTTCCTGCTATGATCAGAAACTTCTATCCTGTGCTCACTTTGGCGTTTTCTTCGTCACATGTTGTATTTCACTGATGAACTGACACTTCACCCTTCCGTATGGGATCCAAGGGCAGCTAAATCGATGCACTTCACCCATCTCTGCTGGCAACGTTTGATCATCTGAAACTTTCAGCCCCAGGTGCTGCGGAGGCTTGTTGGCTGTTGTTTACTCGGCCTGGCTGGGTACGCCCCTAGTGATTAGTAATTCTGCTTCAGGAAGGCTTTCGCCACGCCCTTACGCTGCGGTTTTTCCACACAGGTGGAAAGTCGAAATTTTTGATCCACAATTCGCTCCATTCTGTTAGTTTGTCAGCTGAAAGTCTATCATAAATTTGAACCTCTTCTTTGTGTGCTGATTTGGTGTGAGACAAGCACTCAAACTGGTTCCTAGTTGAAAATCTGGTAGATATTTGGCTTCAGGGTGACTGGAACAACATTCGATTTAATGATAGGTTTGCAATGATCTATTGCACCACCGACGCGCTGCCGTGTCGTTCAAGTGAACTAGATAGGTACGTGATTTCAGTCCTATTGCTCTCCTTGGGTGGTTGATTGTAACTAGTTGTCCGTTTCTCGAGTTGACTTTGAGACAGACAGCTTCTGCGGCACAAGCACGTGATTGTGATTTAAAAAATAAAGACAGTAGCCGCTACTTGTCCTGAAACTAACGTGACAACAAGCCATCAGTAGCTCTGATCCGACCAATAGTGCGCACACGGAAAACAGGTGAACTGGCAGCTGGCCAACCGTGTCACGTGACATCGCTGAAACAAAATAACTCTGGGAAGAGATACTCATGTGATAGGAAAATCGCACCAAGGTTCAAACATGACGGGTTGACGGACTTTCTTCCAAACAAACCGAACTGTTTATCACTGTTGTTATTATTAAATACGAAAATTCTATTTCAAAAAGCAGCTTTCAGGCTACATGAATTCTCTTCATTGATGGAAGCGAAGCATACCACAGTAAATGTATCCAAAGAATACTACGGAAAATCCTCAATGGTTTCAAAAGTCCGAGCATGGTTTACAAGCAAAATAGGTAGTAAAATATGAAACTGGTTTTCTCAGCACACGATTTGTCTGTGTTCAACGTTATATCGGCAAGTCGTATGATCATCGACCCGGTATGGTGTCCCTTGATAACGACTAAGGTGGATATTTGACCAGCGAACATTATGGTGATGGTGGTCGAGTGGTCGAGATCCTCATGGCCTCTCAGGTATAGGGTTCGAATCCTTCCATGGCAGTCGGTCGCGTTGATGGTGGATAGGGTAGTTTGTTGCGATTTCTTCTATTTACGTCGCAATGCGTGTGATCGATGATGGGAATCCTGACCAACCCTGGTTCCCTCTCTAGCCTCTTCGTTGTATTTGACTAATTTAACTAACTATCGAGTTCCAAAAACAAACGGCTGATATCAGCCACGTCGTCGTGGTCACCAATCGAAAATCTGTGGTATACTTTGTTGCATTCATGGCTGTTCTCTTTCCCATATGAGGTCAAAATGATATCTAAGTGTGTGTATGACTCATCTAACTTTACCAACTAATTATACGAGCCTGAATGTATCTCTCCCAGCACATGGTTGATAAACAGTTCTTCAGAGGAGCCAATAAAACAGACGTGGTGAGTAGAATATTGTTCGGGCCGTGAACTGTTCCACAGTAACGTCTTCCTACCTGATGTCCTAATCTTCTGTAAGACATGATCGACGCCATGCTCCACCTGTTGCATACAGATGTGAATTCCGTTGCAGTAACAGGTTCAACCCCACTAACGTAGTATGCAAAGACCCGTGATCTTCTGCTGGGTATCACTCCTGTTCGACCAGCAAAATGGAAAAACGTAGAGCACAAAGCTTAGTGAGTGTCCCATCGGGAATCCACACTTACACTAATCGAGCACTAATGTGGCCGTCTACAACCTACTCATTAAACTAGGGTCGGCCGAATTTGCTGCTCTGTTTCACAGTTCACTAAAACATTTAACCATTGCGTAACCAACTTTTCAACTCCCGGGATCAAAGCTGTCGTTCCCATTCTCCTATGGCCCTTATTACCATAGCAGCTACCTTTTCAGACTACTGTTCGTTTGTTCTTCAAGTTAAACCATATATGACAAGTGCTTCAATACCAAACAAGATGACGTCATCACAGTAGATGAGGTGAGTCACGTTCCACTTTCGATGTAGTTGCCCTGTTCGATGAATGATTAACCCAACCGGGCTGCCAGAAAAATCATCACTCTCCTGATGCCCCTGTTCTGGCAAAGTGCATGCACGTAGAGAATTAAGAAGATCGTCATTGTGATCGCACTGAGTGCATAATTAGTCACCGTTCACTTATACATCACATTCGAGGACAAGGTGCCCTTACTACTGGGTACAGGATTCAGCGGCTCATTTCTGCTGCCATCTGGCACTGAGGAAGCAATCCCCCCCCCCCCCCCCCCACGGAAGAGAATCAGTATGTTACCGGTTTTGTAGAAAGAAATAAAATTTGTCTCAAATGGATTATAATTTTCGGACTGATATAACTCAAGCTTTTAATTGGCGAGTATTGCACATGTGGACAGCTAAAAGGTGATGATTATGATGATGATGATGATGATGATGATGATGATGATGACGATGCTGAGGATGAGGATTACTTGATCAATCCGTTAACGGCCATCTTCTGACTAAACGGCAGTCGTTTAGTAGATCAAAGATCGAGAGAAATAGAGAGAGACGTGTTGAAATTGTAGTACAAGCAATTTGTCGTCGTTTAGTGACTTTGTTTATCAGAATCGCAGTGGATCACAGGTGAGAGATTTTGCCGTTGTTGGAAGCAAAATGGACTAGTGGGCGTCGAGCTGAAGCTGAGTGGGAAGATCTCGTGTCCGTCCGGCATTGGGATGTTCATCACTGTCGGAGACTGCATAAAAGTAAGAGTGGATGAGTGCAGCCGGGGTCCCACACATCTCATCCACCTTTCCACTACTGGATTGATCGGATGTAGTTGCGTACGACTCTGAGTCCCGTTTTCGGCAGGGAACTCCTGGAGTCTGTCGGTAAAACGGTGAACCGAAGTTGATTCTTTCGACCTTTCATTGTTTGACGCACGTGGAGTTTTTACCGAATCGTTGTGGCTGATCCGATAATCAATCACTGAACTACCATAGATTGGGTTGGCTATTGGCCCATGACCAGAAATGGAATTTTCGCTTGTATTCATCGCTTCTTCTCCGGCACGTTTCATTTTGTACCGATGGTTTTGAAACCAAATTTTTACCTTGGTGATAGATAAAAAAAGGAGAACAATAATTATAGTAACCTAAACAGCTATTTCTTTTACTCTCCAAATACTTTTTGATGTTTTGTTGAGTAACTCCAAAGTCAAGTGTGATCAGGCGAAGAACAGCTCTACGTTGAATAAGGCAAAAACTACTGTGTGCGAAGAAGATTTTTCGACAAAACCTTCAAGCATATCTTCCCATAAAACGAACACAAAACAACAAGCATACTCGATGAAAGAAACGTTTAATTCTTCCCGACTTGTAGCCAGTCAATGATCAGTCATTCTTTCAAGCTACTTTCGCGCAACTAATATTCCCATGAATTTACGTGTCTCCTGCAGAACACATTCTGGTCTACATGGATTGCTTCAAAAGCGTCGCCGATTGGAATATTTTCCCTCTAGAAGTCGTATTTTATGAAATTCCCTATAACTTCCTGTTCTCAATGTTTTTATCTATATTGGTATGCTGCCTTCACACCCACACGCACACGCACACATTTACCAAACCAAACAAACATTACATACATGAATAGATGAGTACACGTATACAGTCGTCTCCATCCGCAGTAAACACCTATCAGATATGACAGAGGACATCCAAGTGGCTCGTGAGATAAACCGTTCTAATCAATAAATCAATTTTTTTTTCAGTTACTAAACTATAACTCACCTGTGTTGGTGTAAGGTCGAGCAGTTTGGCCAAGTGTTCTCGTTCAGCTGCGCTCAAGTATCGTTGTTCGTTAAACCGTCGCTCTAGTGTTTGTGTTTGCAATTTGCTGAACAGTACACGGCGTTTCCGACGTTTGGCATAGCTGGTGGGATGCGGTTTCGTCGTTGTGGAATTCGAACTGGCGTAATCTGCACGGCCAATCAGACGACCGTTAGACGATGAGGTCATATGCGTCGCGGTAGCATGATCCCAGTGTTGGTTTACTTCAGAGTATGTAGACTCCACGGGCGGCCTGTTAGCAGCCGCAAAAAACAGTGTGCCCAGATCATTGATTAGTTGTCCTGGATTGCTCGACGAGTTGCCAGACGCATTGCTCGCGGAGTGGCTTATGTTGTTGGGTAGCAAACTATTCAGACTTTGGGTGCTCGAATATGGATACGATCCGGTCCAATTAGATGAGACTTCTTGCAGACCGGCCAAACGGTTCACCGTATTGATCCAATATTGGTACAGCCTTTGTATGGAAGCGGAACCTTGAGGAGTTTCATTCGAGAAAATATTAGAGCTGTTTTTTTCTTTTACTGTGTCAAAGCAGCCTGTGGATGGAAAGGATACGACAGAATTAAAATAGGACATTAGAAAGACGGTAGTTACGGTCTAGCCGGTGCAATTAGAACAGTATGATGGACGGTAGAATAGGCTAGCTTGTCAGGTATCCCTCCTCTCGATTTGTTAGGAGTAGAGTATTCATACCTGTTGTTTAATAAACAATGTTTACTTGGGTGTGTGGTATTCTATTTCGAAGAAAATGAACCCCTGCTAAATGGACATCAGCGTTTACTGCCACATACCCCCGGTTCGAATCTCAGAGAGGGATTGGTGGATACGCACTGCAACTGATGATTACTTACACGGATGAAACAGCTTTGCCCCGTACTTCCATAGTGAGTTGAGTATTGATACTAGACAAACCGGTGGTGATCGAGTGGTTTTTGGATACCTGCTTACCACCCCGGAGGTCAGAAGTCCGTATCTCCCCCCCCCCCCCCGGCCGATCACTTTGGTTGTAGACGCTAACAATGCGTCAGGAGTTTGAGTGGACGCTTCTCTCAGACAAAGGACTACCGGATACGCATACCGGATGAGCAACAACTAATACGAAGCCCGTCGTGTACTTCCGAGGAAGTTTGCCCCACCATCTATGGATGCTGCTTACATGAAAATGCATCAGTTAGTATATGCACCGTAACCGTTGTTCTTAGTAGAATTTCGATATGCCGATTCCTAGAAAGATATCACAATAGAGCCCATTTGGTGAACTGAGAAAAAAAAGGATAATCATAGTTCACAATCAGGCCTGGAGGAAATTTCCACACAGAATGCAGCGCAAAAACGTGTTGCTGCAGCTAATGATCCGTGCAACTAATCCTGTGGCACATTTAACCATTCTGGAGTGAAATATATGTAATTACTTGTTTGAACACTTTACTAAGTATAGATTAAGTAGGAGACCCCGAATGCAATACGATACGACACTGGCGGAGTCTGAATTTTTACTTCATACCAATGGCTCAGAAAGCACTGACCCACAAAAAGAAGCAATACTTGTGAGATCATACATGATTAGCGTTCATCGGACACAAATAAGAGCATAACATTGGGAATGACGTGATACGGACTTTCTTGTCCGCATGCAAACTGACCCAAAAATTATGATTTGTTTTCTGTGACAAATGACACACAAAAACCACTTCATAGAGTTCTTTTACTTTCGGTCTAATCAGTCAAACAGGGAATCCAAACTTGGGACCATTAGCCCTCTTTCCGAAGGTTAGCCTGTTAACCAAAGAAATAACTTTGGACGAATCACCTTGCGATTCTAGAAGCGGACTCTTCGTCCATGCATGCCCTCTACGACATCAATGACATTACAGCCATAAGCTAAGTGTAGAATGCTCAAGTATAGGGAAGACTGGACAGGAAAGTTACCAGGTACTCATACCTGACGGGAGGCAACAACCACGAAACCGACCCTGTTTCCGGGAGAATTTTGTCCCGTCCTCCAAATACTGTACCATACTACTTATAGAGAAGAATGATGTCCGTTCAAATATCCATGGATAAACATGCCCACTGTCGGTTCACCTTCATCCGAATCATATGATGGATGTTCGGAAGGCCCGCCGGTGACCCATCAAAAGCAAAGTTCGTGTGGATCATAATCGAAATCTTGAAACACATGACAGACCTTTTCGAGGTACATGGAACATCTGCGGTTCATTTTGTAATTCACTCCAGTAAAATATCGATACAAACGAACATGTTGGGTATAAAAGAAAAATATGTGATTTCTAGACATTCGTTGTCTTCGTTTTCAAAAATATTTATAATCAGTTGACTTTTCGGTTAGCTCGGGTCACCTTACGCAATATAGTTCTGATCGGTTGCAGTTTTTAGTATTCTCTTGTTCTATCACCGAGAGCTAAACTGATGTCGGAGAAACCAAAAGAATCTCTATGCAGTTTCTTTAGTGAACTTGGCATGAACACTGGACACTTCTGCAACCGGAACCGGCCAACGAGGTAGACCTGAACAGCCTGGAAACAGAAATGTTAATATTTCTCCATTCTCTAACTGTTGTACCCGGAATCGAATGAGAGTCAGGTGGCCTTGCTGTGCAGCGGTCTTCGGGATGAACTGCAATACTTTCTAAACACGGTATTTAAATGTTGGCTAAGACCAGGGATAAAATAGACGACTATTGTTTTGTCTGAATCAGTCAAACAAAAAGATAGCAACGTGAATGACACTCAGAGGTTGATAAACAACATAGGAATATCATATGACGAAGAATGCTTATATTGCTCCGCTAATTCTACATACTTATCTGGGTTAAGGTATCATCACCGAAATTCTGCCAGAAAAATTCTGGTAAACTCAGAGCTGTTTGAATAGTACAAGGAGTTCATTTATGTGGGTTCGTTCAGAACTTCAAAGACTTGATTCCGCGATGATAGATATCACTACTCTGAAGGATGAACCCGTGCATCTTTTGGATATGGTAGTTATAAGTGAAGACTTGTAGTCCATTTTGAAGTTCAAGTTGATTCACAAACTTGGATTTTATGCTTCTATCATAATAGTATTGAGAACGCCTTTCATAGGGTCAATGAAATCTGTGACATCAACCTTGTTGTTCTCAGTCCTCATTTTGGTGATTTTAAAAGAGTGACAAACTTCTTGGTGCAAACCGAAGTAGAACCGTGGATGCTCCATAATTTCGCAGTCTTGCGCAGACCCTAAATACCGGAAAGTACCGGAGAAGGGTCCCATTTGTGCAGAGCAAGAAATGGTTTGTTCACTTCACTCACTCAGTCACAGAGATCAAGGAGTTGGTAACCAAAGTGAAAGGAAGTCAATAGCGTTCTAATGTCGTACTGATTGGAAGACGCGATAGACTTTTCAATGATTTGCCTCTCGAGAAGTCAAAACGGATTTTAGCCACAGAAAACGGTCTACTTTTCCGGCGGAGGTAGTATTTATGTCACGCAATTACTTGCCAAAAAGGCCGTGGGTCCAACCAATATCAGTGGAGGAAAGATTGTATGATGAATTACTCTGAACAGAGGTCATGGGAGACCAAAACTGGAGGCATCATCATTCGCTGGAACTGAAATTACTTCAGGAAAGAAACAATAAACGGAGGACAAAAAGAGCAGTCTTGAAGAAGCCACCACGTGGTGAAGAGCGCAATATTGAACACTTCGAAGCCTGGTTGCTGAAAATCATGTTATTTTGACAGTTTACGTGGAAGACAAGTGAGTAAATACTAAACCACTGGGTAAACTTGTATACGACCCATCGTCGGTCATTTTGTTTGGCTCAAATGACGGATAGTGCAAACTCCATTAGGGAACATTGTGGGGCGCGTCGAACTCGCGAATCAGATATGACTCACTCAAATGCGAGATCAATAAAAGCGAATGTGTGGGATAAAATAGACGTGTATTGTTGCTCTGATTAAATTTTCTGGCCGAGTTTGATCCACAGAATTTTGATGTTCTCCTACGAAGGGCTAAATGACACTTACAACTCTGAGAAATACCGTCCAACTGCATCATTCCCTCCCCACGCACATTTAACAAAGGCGAACTTGTTCTAAATGTTTCGGATAAAATACAAGGCAACCTATGATTGAGCGACGCAGTGGTTTTACCAAATGAGCTGCCCGGCCGCGTTGATAATCCCGGGTTTTCCCCAGGCTACAATATAGCATCCTTCATTTCGGCTCGCAATATAACTGATTACGACTAAGATGGCAGTCATCCTAGGTTGGGACTGCAACGAACTTTCAAGTATAACTCATAGTCTATCGGGATTTTTTCGATCTCCCCGTCGTACTTTTATTGCTGCCCTCCAAGTTTACGAACCTTATCGCAGTCTTCATGACTTCCCCGGGGAGATTTCAGTTGTTTTTACTGATTTACTGACTTGATACATTCTGATGCGCATATTGGCGCGGCAACCGTCTGTCACGGGCACGCTGTCGCAACCAATACCAACAATTGTGCGGGTGTAATCATTTCGGGTGATTAAACAGGTAGGTCGTGTCATGGTTGACCCCGTGTTTCCCTGTTTAGTCAGACTCACCCCCCCCCCCCCCCCCACCACCACCACCACTCCAAGGCATCACACTCTGCAGAGCGAAGAATGATCTACTCGACTCTCAAGGTTCGGAGAACGGATCAGTTAGACCGTCGATTTAAATCTCACCCTAGTCGTGCCAGTAGGACTGGGAAAGTGAGGTGGGGAATTCCGGGGTACAGCATGAACAGAGGCAGTCCACTCCCGTATGACTATTTTATGGATCATTCAAGTCTGGCTATCAAGCAAGCCGACGGAGGTGAGCAATCACGCTCACCTCAGGCGACCCAGTCACGAAGCCAAGGTGTTGACACCTGACACACAAACGTCGGCTGTTTTGTTGTTGTTACCATGATCCCTAGGAGGCTTCGGTCTTCAGAAGACTATCAAGACAAAAAGGCATTGGACTTGATGAATCAACCGTCTTCGGAATTTAAAGTGCGTGTGACCATCAGGACAGGATACACTCAGGAAATTCAGTTTTACCTGATTAATTTGTACCCTCACATGGGGGAAGATTTCGTCGCCTGTGCTCATGTTCTGTAACTCGTACGAAATCGTCCCGACACAAAACCTGCATAAAACTAACCACTGGTTGTTAAATTAAAGATACCTTCCTAATCAAAAGTGCAAAAATATTTATTTTCCAGTTTCTGTTTCGTTGCCTTATCACAGAACGTCATAGCTTCAAAACCTTGGGAATATTGTGCACCAATCAGCACCGCATTTCAAAGTACAGCTACTCTAACTTGGTGTGTCCGGTACTATGCTTACTTTTAAGCTACTCTATTGGTTACTGAATAGTTTTCCTCATATGAGTACCATGTGGTTCGACTGAACACCGGCCACGCTAATGGTTTTTAGCCCGTTCGATAAACACAATTAGCAGTAGTTCTCGTAGCCAATCAAACATTCAAATCCACAGTCCAGTAGCATTACATTTACACTAACAGAGTAGGTAATAGATTCTGATTTCCAGATGAAATGATTCATCGCGCAGTGTGAAGGCTCGACTCACCTTTGAAAACCATGGAAGCATGGCACACTTTCACCTTGTCATGAATCGTCAACAATGCACTTGCACATAGCCCCCACTTTGAACAGAACCTAGGTTGAAAGGACGTGAGTCAAATACCTAACGACAAGGCTATCCGGACTGGCTCTCGAACGTTCGATTTACTTAAACACTACATGATATGAGGTGGTCGACTCTCATCCGTTCATCCCAGTGGGGGCTCGGTTAATGTGCACTTTGATGATTCCAAAGATGAAACAGCTGTACAGTGCTTCCATGGATTTCAGTGGTGGGTTGGGCGTTGATACTGCATCGGTAGTCATATTTTACACTAAATGCTTTTTATGACTATCTGCAAATGAATTTGTATTCAAAGGATTGTTATTTTTTATACTTAATTATCTACCACCGATGGCCGAAAAAGCCCAGCTAGAAGGAAAACAAAATAGCCAAATTAGGCTGGTTAGCACGTCTGTTGGGGCCTGATGGGTTTTTGAGTCTCAAAGTCAAGGCTCATCCCCTAAGAGCAGTGGTTCATTTAGGCTATGAGGTTAATACTCTTTTCACCACATTTTTTAGGGAGTATGGGTTGTCTAATAGCGGTAGCACCTCTGAGTTGGTAGACTGACATGCCCTTGGGGGATCTAGCTAGTCCCCACCTGTGGTTCCACAAAGCCGAATTATGCACCGCCGGCCACAATCTGGCAAACCGCTCGACAGGTTGAAGGTAATCGAGATCCAAAAATCTCTGTAAGACTGTGTTCGACGTGCGAAGACAGTTACTCGTGATTGGTTGGGCGAGATTTACCGTATAATACTGTGAAGGAAATCCGTTGAACTAGAGGGACTGTATGAACCTAAGGGTTGGAGTGAATTCAACCGAATGGCTAAAGAGCGCCTAGAGAGGAACCAGCAACTACGCATCAGCATTCTGCTGTCTTGCAACCCGCACATGGTTGTGCAAAGACTCGAAGTGCTTCCTCGGATAAAAGCCGAGTGATGATGGAGGTGTCTGTTGTAACAAACACTCATGAAACTTCATGATCAGTCATCTTGAAAACGGCTTATCCTCTCCAAAAGGCCAGCCGCAGTTAAGTGAAGTACTGCATTCATCATCAAATATGGAATTAAAAGATTCATACGCGGAAAGTTTGAAGCCCGTCCGTATGGCCTCGAAGCTCTGGTGGTTGAACTTACACTGCACGCAACGCGTATGGCAATTGCATGTCGATGCGAATGTCGCCGAGGTCAAATACTCTTGATTTTTGGATCATTTGAACGTCTGCTTTATTTGTCAGAATTCGCTTCATAGAAAAGTTCGGTATGGACGTAGCGCTTGAGAGAACAGTGAGAAATGTCCGTATAACCATACCTTCGAGTGTGCCCAGACCACTATGAATGACTGATGTTCTCAAGAGTTTTATCGTGTGAGAAGCACTTACTGGACATTTCTTTTTGGGTTATAACCAACTCATTTCAGTCTTTTCAAACTGCGATCGCTGACAGGTTCTATGTTCCGTGGTTTTGGATGGTTCAACTGGTCGAGTGGTGTTGCTGTGATAATTACGTTGACAGATGCCACGAGCTTGCTCTGATCAACGCAATGTTTCCAGTCTCCATATCACCCCACCCCTATTATCATCTCCATCACTGAGGTAAGCAAACAATAGATTTGGACACTGATCGCGTGATTTGTCCTTCACAAGACATGCGTCATCAAACTGGATTATCAGGTGAACCGAGTTGTGAAATGACCGGATCTATGACAGTATTCAAATGCCCGGTGGGGCTTGATCCGAGACGATGGTGGTTGCTATGACAGTAAGTAAGTGGATATCAGAGGGAGTAGTTCGATTTGTTGAGCTGAGTTAAGCTGAGTTGGTTGAACTTGAATTGTGTGCGAAGGGGGGGGGGGGGAGGGGAGAGTGCGTTAAATGGAACAAATCAAAGGATTCCGGTTAGTGAGTCGTAAGACTTTTATTCACTCAATGATTTGACCTGTCACGACGGTTGTAGGACGGACTAGTGTTTGCTTCATGTTGGCAAAAATGACTCAAAGTTTCCCATAGTTTCGTAAACCTACTTTTTGAGTTGAACACACCAGCAAACAGTGCGATGCGTGTATTGAACATGTCTACGAAGGGCTTGCAAATGATGTGCTGAATAATCTTTCTTTACACAACTTTTATTTCCAAACAACATGAACCGTTACTATTATTATTATTATTATTATTATTATTATTATTATTATTTCTATTATAAAACTCAGACACTTGCAATGCACACCTGCTTGTTTGTATTGGATGACCCGACAACTGTGAACTTGACCGCGGTTCGCTGGACTTACCTGTATACGATTGGTCGGCAGGAATTTGGCGTTCAGTTTCAGTCGTTTGGAATCGTACTCGTTGCTTTTATAATTCAGTTTCGTATAAAGCACAAATTAATCTCATTTTGGCATTGGGACTAGTCTTATTTGACGGCGCGTTGCTCGAATTGGAAAAACGAGGCAAATAGGGATCCTTTGGATGATTTTCGTATTTCCTAATAAAATCACCATACGATGCTGTAAATAATCTCGGTTTAATACCGTTTTAGATCGGACTACGAGTGGGACTAAAGAATGGAGAAACTGAAGAAGCGATGTTATCAGCTGTGAGTTTTTCTGAATTTCTGAAGCATCAAACAAATGTGGTTGGACAGGAAACCCATTTCAATATCTCACTGTTCAAATATGTTTAAAATAAAATTGACGGTTCTTTCCTCTTATTTCTCTCCTTTTAATCACTACTGTGTCATGAAAATGGAGCTTTTCACTGTATTGACAGTCGGCTTCGGTATCACTGATCATCTTTTGACTTGACTTGTATTCTATACTTCACGCAGTCGTGAACTCGAATCCGACGGCTCTTCCGATAATAAATCTGAGACCCCAATAAAAATTGTTTGAGACCGCTTCGGCATTCGAAAGTCATCGCCATCTGAGATTGCGTTTCAATTCTGTTTTGTGGTTCACGAAATACACCACTAACGTCACTGAACACGATTCTGTGACTAAGTTATTAATTAAAATTCAATAAACAATACGAGCTGACGACTACCAGTTCATCTACAAACTAACCCTGATTGCGATTAAAGTAGTGTGTACCGTAATTGGAACTAAAGATAGAGGAAGAAAAGTACTGAAGTGGTTGAGCGCTCAGAGTACATAATGGAGTAGATTCTTGTGTTCAATGAGTGTCTATATATATATATATATATATATATATATATATATATATATATATATATATATATATATATATCACTGAACTGTTTTGCAAAGCTCTAATAACCGGAGCTGTTCTTGGTGCAGAGCACTCAAATGTGTGTAAAAAATGTCACTTGATGATACTAGAACAGTGCAAGTCACTGACCAACAAGTCGAATGCTAGATGATATATGAACTTGTTCACACTAGGAAGACTTCGCTGATGGATCACAATCCGTTTTCAACTGAATCTTTGCCATAGCTGACCTACTGGGGCCTCACACGACTCGCCACCTGCAGCTTGGGGTTTATGGTCTCCAGTCCTCTCATATGGTAAGTTGAGTCGGTTTCGTTACTAACACGCCCTCTTGCTGCTTTAGATGACTAAGGAAAGAATAAAGAGGACGGAACGAGAAGCTTCTGATTAGCAGGCTAAAAAACTAGCAGCATTGTGATACACTTATTGCAGAGAAGCCACCCATCAAAGGAGTCGATCACTGTGCGGGAAGTGGGTTGCTACCGTTCAAAGCCAGTGACGGAAGGGTGATGTTCAACAAACCGTCGAGGGCCAGCCCGGATAGCCTTGCGGTTAAGGTGTTCGATTCACAATCGTTCACCTGGGGTTCGAGTCCCCGTGGGGGCTCGGTGGATGGGCGCTGCTAGTGTTTCCTATCAAGGATGAAACAGCTGTACAATGCTTCCATGGTTTAGATTGATGAGTTGAGCGTTGAAGCTGCATGATGAATCATATTGAACTTATTGGTTAGTTGGAAGTCAGATATTAGACTACTCGGTAATTGGAAATCTCAACTGATCGACTAAAAAATATAGAATGCTCGACACTCTGCTGTCGATATCCACGAAACCCTCGTGATGGTTCACTGGAGAAGCTAAGTGACATAAGGCGACTACCATTTGTGAGCAATCACACATGCATACGTACATAGATACATACATACACGTGTAAATACAAACCCCTGTCCAAAACTGCTGACTTAGCACACAATGGATGCCAGTTCTGTTTCACTGGAAATGACCTGAGCCAGCCTCTTCCCTTCTGCTGGGGTTATTCAGAGTCGGTGGACCAGTGTCAAGTCCTGCGACCGAAGTCAACCAGTGATATGACAAAGGTATGGAAATCTTCAGCATACTCATTCCCGTGTTCTTATTAGATCTAACCATTAAATCAAAGATACTACTGCTCCCTGAGGACGGAAATAATATCGTGAACCAAGTAAAATATATTTGGCTAGGTAACTCAGTGAGTGGAATAAATCTGTGTCTTACGGCACAGTTAACTCCGTCAAATTTCTGTTCATCACTAAGCAGTCAAAAATTGAATCAGTGCTGCCCCTTTTGATAAACGTCAGGCCCTCATGGTACTCGGGAAAAGGTGGAAATTACGGGTGTTATATTTTGATAAACAACTACGGAAGTACGTCACAAACTGTCAGTGTCTCCCTGGTCACTAGAAAGTCGCGAAAACTACCGCATTTGAACGAACTATGCTATATTCCAAGACGAGAAATGCGTCAAACCGGATAATCGTTGAAAATGCGCTAAGGTTTATAGTCTCATCCTTGGTGAAAGCTATATTTTACCGTTTTATAACGAGTACAAAATGCTGTCTTACTTTTCGCAATGTATCGGATTTGAAAATTAACTAACTTTCCGTTGCTGGCCTAAAAATGGCTTTGTAAGCAAAGTCTTATGCCCTAAATTCCGTATTTGCTTTTCATATTTGCTAAAACAGTCCATTTGTTAATGATAGTAGTTCATGGGAGCCTATCTTGCACACACACTCGCCCACCTGACAGGGGTATTGAATAAATATGATTGGACTATTCAGGTTTGCATAGTGGAAAGTAGCCATCTTCTGACGTGCCCAATGCGCTGAAATGTTAGACGCCGGTCAGAACAAAAAGGAGAACCTGCCGTAGGCAGCTGAATTATAAGCGAGCTCACTGTGGCAGAGGCCAACTGCTACTATGATTTGGGTAGGTAAGCTGTGTGATCCACATGCGGAAAAGTCAGCTGCCTTTTGGAGTGACTTCGTGGCTCATCTCGTAGAGCATGCGCGGTACTACGGCGTGTGTGGCAGTCGTGTGTGGGTCCGAGTCCCATCGGGGTCAACGAGTTTTCAACTTTGGATCATTTCGAAGATAAGGGAAGATGTTAAACTTACTTTGGGATAACAATGAACTTGGATCATATGATCTTTCCCCTCACATTTTAGCGGGCAATTGGCGCAAATGAGTTCAGTCCGCGTTTAGATTTGCTGACAAAGAAGACGCAAGGTGAATCACTTGCTACTTGACTATCCTGTTTTTAGACAACATAAGCTCAGAGAAACAAACGATTCAGTTTTGGTTAGTGTTGTATTTTTTCAAATTACTGCTGCTGCTGATGCTACTAACACTTGCAATGAACCCGGTTAGGCTTGCTACTCGCAGAATCCCGGCATGCCGGTTATCAATTGATGATGCGTTATTTTACCATATACCCGTTGGAATAAACAGTGTGGCCCACCATCGGTGAGGAATGACCAATCATCTGACAGAGAAGGAATCTGCAAACAACCACGACAAAGCTACGGGCTATACGAGGATCAATTTTTGTACGCTGTCCACTTGATTTCTAAACACTGAAATTTAATTCTATATCAATGTCCACCCTATTGGCAGGAGATCACGAGGAAGTCCAGTGACTTCGGTCCTTGACCTTCTCATCAGAGAAAAAATATCGCGGTCATTATCAATTTCAACTAAGCTGGCCTAATCAGACCTAGCAACTAGGCACGCAAACCGTGCTCCTGAAGTCAGGTGTATGCGATGCTCAGATCACATTGTTGGCTGACAACGGATCGACTGGATGACTGACTAGCAGGTCTAGGCTCAAGGGTTCGCACCCACTTGAAATTCCTTGTACCGAATCAATTTCATCTTCAATGGAACACATCAATGGATCTTCTACTCCCTCTATGATACGAACCATTCAGATTCACACATACACTGATCTGAACGAATCTCACCCACTCTTTGGATGGATCCATCTAATAGGCCAGTTGCTACCGCATATTTGCAGTCATTGGGACGTGTATCCGGCATCTAAATTGAGGTGTGAACTAACCAGCAATCCGTGTGGCTGACTGATAAGTTGTAAATGTAACCGACCGGATCGATTCTGATGACAGAAATCAATGCGAGTCTAAAGGAGATATCAATCATCTCATTTTTCACACGGATATATTGACACACGTGATTCCGACTAGTTCAGACATGACTGACAATATCATAGATCCACACTACATTGGTTGATAAAATAATATCCCATCATCTAAATTATATTACATGATATGACAATATAATCACGGATATTACAATGTTTATTTCGCAAGTCAGTCGTTTAACGTCGAAATATACACCGAACCTCAGGAGAAATACAAAAGTTGTGGGTGTACCTAAGCCGTCACCTGACCAGTACTAGTGTTTGCGATAGGTTTTATAAACACTGGAAGTAATATTACAAGATACTTGTGGGATGAAAATTATAACTTTCCGTTTGAATCTAGCCAGGCTTTCTGGATCAGTGGAGTTCACGCGGATTTGTTTATCATAAGCGGATTTTTTAGGTTACCATTAGGTGGGTCAGGTATAAAGGTCACAGATGATAATTCAGGATACTTTAGATAGCGAAACGGGAAATGACGAAATGAGGTGTGGTAAAAGAAAGGGTGCAATTTTTAATCAATTCACCCTGTCTTACTCGCACTCCAAATGTTGTCCGGCCCGGATTCTAGGGGATTCTCCGAATGACACATGCCTTCCCATTGTATAACCAAAGTGAGCGGATTAAAGTGCTCCTCCGGTTAAACTACACTACGCCGTGGCCTCGAATAATATCGGAATAGAAGCAATCTGTTTAATGTATCGGAATCGAAATCAGTTCGGAGTGCTACGGCCGTATGATGTGTACGTATGTGTTTAATGTTCGACGATATAACGCTGTCGGACATGATAACAGTCAGTCGACATTTCGTCTACTGTGGGTAACCTTTCTTAAGGCTGGTTTACAATCAACTGTAAACCGGACTTGCGGACGAAACGGACTTTTATTTATAATGTTACAACAACTGGTGACTGGTAGTTATCAGGAATTAATTTGTTCGAGAATTATATTGAGTATCAATCAACCTGCTTAAGTACTCATTAGGGAATGAATGCAGATGAATTTCGGTGATATTCCGTGTTGAATTTAGTATCTCTCAGTTATTGATGAGTTAGCGAATGTACTAGTGACTGAAAGGTGTTCGTCTAAGATAATGCACAAAATAGGAATTAAAGTGCTGTTTCTTCGCTTCGTAATGTCGAGGTTTGTTCTGCTCAGACTGACAACGCTAGACGGTGTACTGGCAATAAATTGAACAAACCGACTAAATGAGTTGGACTGAAATCAATAAGTATGTGATATTCTAAAGTGTCGCAATTGACGGAATACTCGGAAAAATGCAATGTTTTTCGTCATTTTCCCCGCGGAAACATACAAGTTGAGGCGTTGTGCACACCTATGAGGTGTGTCAAAGAAAACACTTCCAAAATTGGGAGGAAAAATTGGATAAAAGTCGTGTGAATTACGGTTCAGGCGCATAATAAATACACAATTCAACAGTTGTTTGTATTATTTTTTTTGGTGCAAATGTGTTATATCATGATCAGAAGTTGAAAATGACTCGTTACATTTCAGAGTAACTGACGCTAATAAATGAACGACAACAGTACGCCCCAAAAAAACCAAAAAAATGTTTCTTTCAGATTATTACACCGTAGACTTTCAGCAATGAACCACCAAAAAGTCAGTCAGATCAAGATACACCATGTTAGTTGACCACTTCAGTGAATTTCATATGTTAATCCAACTTGGACAGGTACTTGTTATCATAGGAATGCGGAATCTCTGAAGCCGCCAGTCGGGCACACGCCCTGCAAAATGTGAGTTCAGGTCCCACTGAAGCCTGCTAGTTTTGTATTCTGATCAATTAAATTCCTTCATTCCTCTTGATTATTTACTCCTTTTCACTATTTAACAATAATACTCTGTCCCAGGAAGTAAGTCGTGGTCAACTTGAGACTGGCAGTCGGGTAAAGTGACCGGCAACACAACAAGGACCCGAACCCTGGACAGAAGGGTCTAAAGTCCATGGTCATCACCATCTTCCACAGCCGCTCAAACTAAGGAAGTATAAAGTAACTCCCCTGTGAAATTGCACAGTCTTATTTGGCAGAGCGAGTTCTGTCAAAAAACTTTCATGACCACTTACCACGAACCTCACTAGTGAGGTGTTCTTCTTGACCGGCACAGTGATGATCGTCCGATGAGTTCAACAGACGACTGACTGAAAATAATCCACCTTTTTTAGCTCCTTTCGAACGTGGTGATGGTTCGAACGAACTCGAACTTGTGACGCTTCCCATACTCAATTGAAGAACTGGTTCCGTAGTTGAACACATGGATTTTGTAATCAGATGCACCTTTGAAGTGAGGCCCTCGTAAAACGCGTTATAAAAATGTCCCGTACAGGACTCGGCGTGGTCTCTCTGATCGCTCCCTACCCACCCAGTTCCCATGCACACCTTCAATTGGACGTATGAACACACACACTTAGTCACCCCTGAAGTAACATGCCGTGGAGAAAGCTGAACAGTAGAGGTGTGACCGTGTGATAGTGAGACCACATACGCGCACGCAGCCCGGGGGTTGGCATCGATCAAATAACCGTGTTTGTACTCATTCGGAGGCAGACAGACATCGGTTCAGTCGAATTCCCTGTACCCCATTTCCAAGGGGATGCATGCTGAATAGGGGACAAAGGTCTCAGTCATGGAGATTGGTGCGAACGCGACTCAAGAGGATTGATATGGACCAATCAGGGGATAGTGTCATCCAACAGTGACTCTGTCATACGGTGTTCGGTGAGCAGTACATTCACGAATTGCTTGATTTGTTAAAATATTTGCATCCAGTAAAAGGATAACGTACAGAGTGAAAGCATAACATCGGTCAGTGATCATGTGCTTTTCAGTTAATTACATGGTTGGTAATCAGGGAAATTTATTGGAATATTTCACTAGACTATTCTGTTCGCTGCCTCCCAGAATGAGTTGATAATAATGGTTTTTAAAAGCTGGCGAAATTGTTCATTGCTCTTTGTGCAGTTATTATTCAACGAACGAAAATGGTTACATTGAAGACAATTTTCTCCATTCACAGGTGCGATTGTAGGACGTGTAATCACCCCCCCCCCCCTTTTTTTTGGAGATCTCGAAAGAGACAACCTTACTCTGGGGCTATTGAGTAAGATTTAATTTCATACTTTATGGTTATAGCCGTGTCATCGTTTTTGGCCAATGTAAACACTCGTTGTTATTTCCTCATTTCAGCCCAATTCATAATAGTTCTCTGTGAACTTTCACGTTTCTTTATTGCGGCTACTCAAACGAACACGATAAATCACGTGTACGAATCTCGACCTTCCCACATTTGCTATCTGAACATCATAATTCAATAATTTCTTTTGAACAGTACGATTCACTTTGCAGTATTAAAGCTCAGTTGACCAGTACAAATCACTGAAGTCTTGTAAAACTGTTCCACTTTTGTTAGAAGTAACTAATAGTACATACCTATCGAGACTGCACGGGGACTCAAGTCTGCCATGAGCGATTGTGAGATCTGATACTGTATGATGAATCATATTATAAGAAGTCCTTCCATCTCCTACGTCCAACACTCACCTAGTAACCGGACATTGTAGGTTTCTTAACGGAATGCCCACGTTCTACTTAGACACATACAGGGAAGTCATTCAGTATAGGAATACAATGCTGTAAGGGAACTGTCCTACTAATATTCAGAGACAGTGGCGGAAAGGCGCTATATCATGTGGTGTATAAATTTAGCAAACCAATGAGAACAAGCTCGGATAGCCTCGTGATTAGGTGTTTGACACATGATCGTTCACCCTCGGTTCGAGACCCCGTGTAGGCTCGGTTGATTTGTACTGCTGATGACTCCTTACAAGGGTGAAAATGCTGTACATCAATTCCGTGGTTTTCGATGGTGAGTTGAATGTTCACACTGCATTATGAATTATATTATACAAAATCCGATATCCTACTGTTCAGTTATGTTCCTTTTCTGTTTTCAGTAAGCCTCTAAATTGTTTTCGTTACGAATTCCATTACAAAGAAAGATGGAATAATATCAGCGGACCTACACGCTTGAGACTTCAGCTAGGTAAACGAAGAATGAACTACAACTGTAATCGACCAGATCCAGTTCCAAACCCTTTTTCAAGACTTACGCATACTAAATTTAGGAGAATAAGCGCCAAGGCCACTGGAATCCATCATCTAGGTACAGGAGATTTTACGTGACCTACCACGCGAGGCTTAGAACTGAATGGGAATATAACTGGGAAACAGCTTGGTTCAGTGTCATTTCTTGTGGCGCTTACCACTGCGTGTCGCCTTGATGGCGTAATAAGTGTTGCTGAACATGTTTTCTATCACTCCCCCTCTAATTGTGCTAATGAGTGCAATAAAAGTCCCCAAGCAGATTAACTTTGTCCACAGTGAAAATCATCATCTTATCTAAGTTGATTCACTAGCTCACTTCCAACAGGACATTGTGAAATGAGGAAGGACACCATAGAAAACCAGATCACTTACGGTGACTTAAACCCTGTCCTTATACAGCTACATGCATTTGGTGGGAACGAAAATAGACTGATGGTAACAAGATAAGGTTGGTTGATTAACGTCGTATGTGTTGTACGGCTCGGAAAATGGTTGTTTTAATTATTCGTGATGGAAAAATGGCCAGCAAACAAACCATACATGAGAGGAGTACATTGCTTCCTGTCAAGAAGAGGAGGTATATCAGACTGTCATTAAAAGAATTTGATGTGATGTGCATTCTGCCCATCCTCCATTTTAAACTCCCAGTCTCGCGCGATTTCGCCGTGGATAAAGCGAAGTTCATCTGCCCACCTTTTTGCCCGTAGGAGGCACAGAAAGCTTCCCAGTTGGAAATAATCAGTGGTGTATTGAAATTAAGGTTTGTTGATAGGCGCTTATTTAATTGTCATTGTGAGTAGGATTGTTGGGGATTTGACAGCTCCTAGGCATCTGCTTATTTACTACGTATCTAAATCTACAAGTGATATTATTCACTATGTTCGGAGCTTCTTTCAACCGGAGTCCCATGAAGTGTTCTGCCGTTTAACAATACTAATTAATTCTTCACTTATTCCTTGTATTTGAATTCGACTCAAACCGAGGGAATTAGGAAACAACCGGGCCACGCGAAACCTGAGTATTTCAGACTCCAGTCAGAGCTGGGCTGCAGCTTAAAACACAGACAACCGTTATACTACTGAAATGGTCCGATAGCGACTTCGTTATTAGCCATATAAATGGGACCTTATTTTTTGAAGGTCCTCATGAATTTATTTGCCCAAATCCGATGTCGAAGGGAACCAAGAATGGCGTACTCACATTCAGCAGCTAGTCTGTTTTGCTTTGTTTGTTTTTTCGCCAGAACACGTGTTTCATGCACAAGGAAATGAAATGCCTTTAAGCAGAATGTATTTCCTGGCTATTATTAGTTGAAGAACTACTCTTCTAATGGCTATGAGCAAGAGTTCTACAAGCTTACCAGGATGAATCTCACTGTGAAGTTTATCGCGATTACAGTCGAACAAGTTGACCAATTGAAGCTCAGCGGTGTAAAAGGTTGATGCAAGTAAATGAGAGGCCAATGCGTATGGTATATTGAATGAAAACGGATGGAAATCTGCGAAGCATAGCCTCCTTCAGATTTGTAGTAAGCTCTCGTGTTTTGAGTACCTTCAGCAGACCTGTTATCACTTCTCGGATCTGTAATAAGCAAGAGAAATCAAAAAGAGATACGAAATCTGCGTCAGCAATACATAATGTTTATGAAACATTGAATCAACGCACCACTTCTTCAGTATCCCGCGATTCAGCTAATGAACTGTTTATGTGCTTCTCAGTCTTTGAGATCGGCTAATCACTCAGCCTAGGTGATATCATTTATGCATCCAATTTGTGGCGTGCCTGATTTTGGGAGTAAAATACCCATCGTCTAGAAAACCGTCATCGAGCTTCGATCGTCATATTTTGGTTCCCGAAACTGATGATCCCACAAAATAGCAACGCAGACGAGCGGAATACTTCATGAAAATGAATTGAACTTGTTCTGATCTGCTCTGTTAGTTTCACTAAGAAGAATCCTCACCTAAATCAACTCGACTGATGAGTGACAGTGTTCTTGTGAGACCTTCGGTTGCCGTAGCTAATTGATGTACGTGGTTGGAACGCTTCATGGTACTATTGTGACCACAAACCCTTGTGAGTTCTACCCACAAAAAGGATCCATGGACACAGAATATCTTGACCCGCTAATCAAATGACTAATGGAGAAAAACCTCACTCATTCACTCCCTCCCTCTCCCCCCCCCCCCCACACACACACACGCACAGGTCACTTCACCTTTAGGAAAAGTCGCGAAAAAGATCTGATCACTTCATTTGAATGTAGCCCAGGTTGATTGGACTCCGGGAAGGAGCATGGACATCCAACTCCGAGCTATTTTTCAATTGATTTGGTTGCATAACATATCCATGATATTGGTGAGATGTGATAATGTGTGCGAACGAAACTAACGTAAAACGTGATTGACCCTCGAGCTCCGTTACGAGACACCTAGTTGAATTAAGTCTGTTCGAAATAGTGGGATAAAAGTAACCCGATCTCATTTGCTCATCATAATTCGGGCAAAGAGCAGATAATGTCGTTCCGGCTTACGGAAGATGAATGTTCGGAAGTTTTCGAGTTGTTCTCTGAAGAGAGGTAAAAAGTCACAAAAACGGCTCGACTTTATACTGTTAAACTTGCAAACCGTCAGCCTCTCTCTCTCAGAGGTGTGTTCACGATCTCATATAGAAGTTCGGAGAAAAGAAATGTCTTGCAAATCGAAAACGACAAGAAGGAACGGGACCGATGTTAAACGGTGTTATTTCAGAGGACATCCTCATGCCAGTATCAGATTTTGGAGGTACAAGCATAAAGAAACTAGTCAGTGATTTTCATGTGTCGTGTACATCAGCGCTGAAAATTTTGAAGGCTGGTAAATTTCGATTAGTACAAGGAAAAGAACTTTCAAAAGCAAAATTATTGGGAGTTCAAGAAAATATCCTGAAAAGGACGTTAGTTTCGTTCGCACACATTATCACATCTCACCAATATCATGGATATGTTATGCAACCAAATCAATTGAAAAATAGCTCGGAGTTGGATGTCCATGCTCCTTCCCGGAGTCCAATCAACCTGGGCTACATTCAAATGAAGTGATCAGATCTTTTTCGCGACTTTTCCTAAAGGTGAAGTGACCTGTGCGTGCGTGTGTGTGTGTGTGTGCGTGTGTGTGCGGGGGGGGGGGGGGGAGAGGGAGGGAGTGAATGAGTGAGGTTTTTCTCCATTAGTCTTTTGATTAGCGGGTCAAGATATTCTGTGTCCATGGATCCTTTTTGTGGGTAGAACTCACAGGGGTTTGTGGTCACAATAGTACCATGAAGCTTTTCCACCGAGTACAAAAGCTATTTGCTTCGACTGTTTTGTGGGTTATTTACAGTAGTCCTTCCGTAGATTGCAACCTCCCTGATTGCGAAATCCTCTCTGCAAAAACTTACCGTGCCGAAAATTCTCTGCCTTTGGCTATCTCTGTTCCTAAGTTAGATATCTCAGCGTGAAACAGTTTAAGCGATCACAGCTAGTGTTTCTTGATCGGGGAGGCTACTGTATTCCTACTGGTTCATAATTTGGCCAAGCACTACTTGACAAATTTCATTCCTCCACTTACAGATCAATGCTTTCGACCCGCTGTCGGCTCTTTTGTGACTCGTGAATCCGTTGACCCAAGCCTTGACCTCGATTTCAGACAGCTGATGCTCGCGCATAACACGGATCACAGTGATTATTCCGACCTGCTGACACGGGCGGGCCGTGTGTTTGCAATGGGCTAATCGATACCCTTACGCCACTTCATGCGATACTCTTGTTGTCCTAATAACCGAACCATTTACATCATGTTACTGTTTGCGCACAAGCTTATGCGAAGAAAACAGATCTTATTCACTGAGTTGGTGAGAAATGCCAATTTACCTTGAAAATGAACAGTTTTAGAGAAAAAATATTTACAATACTGAATATTTTGAATTTATCTTTGTACACGAGACTGGACATCACCTGAGCTCCCTATTATAGGATGCTGGATGCAGTGCTCCGCCGTGGGAGTTGTATGTGTGCGATTCCCAAAGGCATAGGAAGAAAGCTCGATGAGTCGGAACCCACCAACTCTTACACCGATAAAGATGAGGGTGGCGATCTATCTCTGGGCCCGTGATACCCAACGACTGGCCGCATGCACGTTCGATCGGCACCCTTTCCACTGTCACTTATCCAGAGCATCACTCATCCGGATACGGCATGCAAACCGACCTTGTTTCCTATTGGTTGTTCTCACTCCGACGTCAGTTGACATTGTCCTTCAGTGATCACCCCTACGCTGCATTCATCGTAATTAGTCAGGTTTGCACAGATACGGAAACTGAAGTTATTCAAAGAAGACTAACAACAGAAGTCAGTAGAACATTCTATGCTGCTCAACTACAAATTACGTGCGAGTCCAAACCTATCGCGTGTTATCGACTGAAGGATAGAGTGCCAGATTCCGCAGCATCTTTCTGTGTGCATTCATTCATCTGTTCCTGTGAAGCCAAGTACGTTGGCCTTACGACCAGGAGCTTATCCGAATGTGTTCGTGAACACCGCCCGGTTTGATTGAACACTGGAGTAATTAGGACAATTACGAGTGCTGGGTGTTCACACCTTGTTGAGTCAAACTATTCAGTAAAGGTGATAAACTCTTTTCGCTCCATTTACCAAGTCCGGAGCAAGCAATCAAGACTTGTCAAGTGTCGCATTTTAGCCACAGCCGAAGCCGTGAGTATTCGACTGTACAATGCTCCCCTGTGGGCTCAGAAACGATTTGTGCAAGCACTTAAACTTCCATGGCCCACTTGTTCCCAAACACGTGTGCAACCAATCGAACATTCTTCACTGTGATCAACATGCACACACACACACACACACACACACACACACACACACACTTGCACAGACAGATTTGGATGATCATTCCCCTTTGTTGTTTTGAATCATATTTATTGTCGTTGTTTTTGTTGCTCTTGTCTGAGTTTGCTCGTTTATGGATACTTTACATATAATTATCTTGGTGCTTTTGGATCCCATTTGAGTTTTTTCAAACAGACGATTACGTAGGGGAATTGGAAAGTGTTCCAATAAGCCTTTTCCAGTGGATATCAATTTAAACTCAGTGAGGTGATACATAAATATCTGTACTAAGTCTCACTCTGCGAGTCCAGATTATTCCGACGATAAACGTTACACTTCCCTGCGAAATACTAATCTCTCCACCAGCTCAGTGGCGTGTAAAAAACGGAAGAATGCACACAGCGGGGCTTGGGCCTCAAACCCATGTGCCAGTTCAAGAACTGCAAGATACACTTGCTTGCGCAATCGTTTACTCCTGATCTTCCACTGCACCTCGTGTTAATTTAAGTCTGGGCTGTCTGTCATATCCTAGTTGGATTGTACGAAAGACTCCAATGACTTGATAGACCAACGAATTTCCGCTATTTATTATCTCAATCAAAATAATGCTACTCAAATTGGAATAACAAGAATTCCTCCAGGTTGGCACTTTACTTGCATTTCACTAGTAACGAAATACTGTAGCTCACTAACTTTAGTCATTTTCTATTTATAAAAGTAGATTTTGCATTTGAAAATAAGAAAAAGGAATTCCGGCAAATATCAAAAGCAATTCAAGCTGTTGCATTTTTCCGTTAAAAGACGGTTAAATTTAAGTATATTGGCCGTTTGTCTTGCCCGAGTAATTATAGCCAGTAAAACAAAATTGTCACGAAGGATGGTGACACAAAACCATGTGATGAAAGCAGCTACTAATCCATCAAAAAATGATGAAGCTCTTTTAGGATTTTTCTGCATGGTATTCGAAACGCCTATACCATATTATCAGGCCCTTTAGTGCTTCATGATTAGTTTCCAGAACTTGACGGTAGTCTGCCAACTTGTTCAGTTTCCTGCACTGGTTAGATCTTGAGCTACTCGCATGTTGTGACGAAACGACTGGATGCTTAAGTTGATTTTTTGATCGTAACGTTTGTTTTTCTGACTGTGTGTTACGTGCTTGTCTACATCATTCGCGCATATGGGCATCGAAAGCGTCGTTCCGACTCACTTCTTGGGTATAAACCCGCATGTGGTCTCAGTGGGCAGGTTCTGTCACGTTGGTCTATTTGGTGAACTTCGACTGCGTACTTTGTGTGTGAGAGAGAGAGAGTGGCCCTCGAGACCAAGGCTTAATTAGTCACATGATTATGTGAATCCATTTGAGTTATTTTTGAGGAAGTAAAGAAACTACTAAAATCTTGATCATTTGATTGATAAGTAGACCTGCAGATAAGCGTATAAATTACTGATCTTTAAGCGCTTAAGTGACGAAGTAGCCGATGATCAATAGTGTCATTTTTCTGCGTATTTTTAATAGTGACTAGTGTTGCAGCTTCTTTTTTGAGATTCAAACTGATCGGTTGTTGGATGTTGAGTACAATAGGGTAGGAAATAACTTGCCAGCCGAGAGACGGGATTGTGTGCGTGATGTCACTTTTGGGGTGGTTCCTCAAAAACACAGCGGTCATGCTTAAGCGTCGGATTTGGATTATCACAGAGAATCGGGGTGGCAAGCTGTAAAAGTTTCGTACTTATTCGATCCATTTTTTGTTTCTTTATTGATAAGACTGATAGTAGGCGGTTAGATTTTTACGTAGTGTGATCCGTAGTATAGTGTGAACATTCAACTCACCATCGAAAACCACGGAATTGATGTACAGCATTTTCACCCTTGTAAGGAGTCATCAGCAGTACAAATCAACCGAGCCTACACGGGGTCTCGAACCGAGGGTGAACGATCATGTGTCAAACACCTAATCACGAGGCTATCCGAGCTTGTTCTCATTGGTTTGCTAAATTTATACACCACATGATATAGCGCCTTTCCGCCACTGTCTCTGAATATTAGTAGGACAGTTCCCTTACAGCATTGTATTCCTATACTGAATGACTTCTCTGTATGTGTCTAAGTAGAACGTGGGCATTCCGTTAAGAAACCTACAATGTTCGGTTACTACGTGAGTGGCAAGAGGTTAGAGTTTTGTATAATATTCATTTTATTCCATCCAAGGGTGACCAATCAACAGCTTGCTGGTGACGTGGTCACTCGATTATATAGGTGTGTGTTGTGACAGACACGACGGACCCGGTTGTCAATCTCGAAAACATGAAAAGACGCTGTTATGGCATGTTAACACAAGAGAGAACATGAGTGGGTAGGAGGACAATAATTTAATACATGGAAAATTTTGTGGAGCAACTCCGTCGTCATCTTCTTCTCTCTTACAGCTCTTCTCCTGTTGTTCGGTTCCGGTACAGTTCACTTTGTATACAAAATTACCTTCGTTCACATCGCTCAAGGAGTCCAACCATTCCCACAAGGAAACGAACGATAGGTTTTACTAATCACAATCCCCTTTTCAATGGCTAATACTGTTCCATTTCCCGTGCATAGAATAACGCTTGGACGTAGATCTTCTTATCCATCTGTATTGATGTAAATGTTGTTTACCGGAAGCAGCACTCTTCCGTGGGGTTCGCATGCGTTCAATCTGGAAAAACAAATCTTGGTGAGCTGGAGATCACTGAGCTCTCAAGTGCGAGCAGTTTTTCATGGCCACGTGGTGTTTTCATGACCGACCTCGTGAATTAAATTTTTCCCATTCAGTAGTTTTATTTTTGTATTTTTAAGAACCATCCGCGGAAATGGTGCTTCAGTTATCGCTGGAAATCACGTATGTGATCACTTCGGATTTTGGTAGGAAAGATCAGGTTCATTTGTAAGATATTCGTACTCTTACGGAGGAGTTCTGCATGCCGTGTTTCATCATTCCAATCAGAACAGAATCAATAAAAAGAACACACGCACACGCACATGCACATGCACATGCACACTCAGGTAATAGTGGTGTGGGTCAGATAAAGTCTCTCCTTTGATGCACTGCTTATGATTTTGTTTTATCCGGAAAAGTTATAATTACTCAAAGATACACATACAAACACACACACTCACTCTTGTACCACTGATTGTAAAAATAGAGCTAATGTATGGTTTATTGTTTACGAAGTTCTATACAAATATTTTTGCTAGACTTTCACTTTATGATTACTTGTTTTCGGCGAGCCATTATTATTCGTTTAAATGTGACTTGTCTTAATACTTTGGAACATAAAGTGAATCCTACGTTACTACAAGTGAATTCAGGATTCAACTCGACCAGTATAAGAATGCTAAAAACACGTGATAATTGAATCTACCCGGTCAACCGTATGTACTAGAATAACTCGTACCTACATTACGGGCATCAAGAACCGACAAGATGAGAATAAAAAGTTTGTATACTGGCGCCTTTAACTGGTGTGCTCAAGTTCATAATATATAGCAGCCGAAGTACTGGCCAACCATCAAAAGGGCCTGGCTGTATCAGGACGATCTGACTACCAAAGTGTGACCACATCTGTGGAACAAAGTGCTGTATTCAAAAACATTCACTTCATCACCACCACCTAAAAGGTATGTTTTCACTGACCTTCCTATATATATATATATATATATATATATATATATATATATATATATATATATATATATATATATATATATATATATATATATATATCGACAGTGTTTCGCAAAATTTAATGTGATGATTAGATCCAAACTACTCGTGAAATAAGAGTGAGTGGGATAGCTAGTTCTGTGTGTTGTGGTATGTTGGCCGCCTGTCCATTCTTCCATCTTTCATCACCGATCTTGCTAGGATGAGGGAGAACCTATTGATTTCGACGTGTAGGGTGAACAAGTTTTTGGGTAGAGTACCTCGAGGATCAGTTGCTGGTCTACATGGTCTTTACTATTGAATAGAATCAGCCGCAATGTATTGACCGGTTCGTGGGGGACTTACAAGCCTAACTTTCGTAGGATGTTCCGGACTGTCGCGGATATAAGACCTGACGAAACGGTTTGGTTGTTCATTAGCTGCGGAAAAGGTAAGCAGTTTGGATCCTGATCTCGTGTGTACTAGAGTCCACCTCGGATCGGAGGAATAGGGCCTACACGTAGCTTTTAGAGTTACTGGTGGGATGGTTGCCCTTGTAGCTTAGTACTCAGTTTGTAGTTTTCGGCTTTTTGTAAGGGGTTGCCTTCATACCGTCGCTTGGTTGCCTCAGGATGAGGATGTCGAGGAACGGGAGTTTCGGGTCAATTTCTTCTCATCTAGTGAAGGTTTTTCAAAATTTAGTGTATTCAAGAGTTGGTGGAGTACGTCTGATTCGGATCTGACAGTACCACGAATGTGTCGTTCACGTACCTGGTTCTCTGACAGCTCATCTTACAGGTCCGATAGAATTGAATCCACCAAGGTTCTTCGTATCTGTCGGTATGTTGTTCCGTCGAGCTGTAACTATGTCTCTTTGTACAGTTCTACCAAACTCAGAATATCATCTGTCGATTTTACTGTTCTATCTGGTTTACTGAAATCGTTTTCTATAGGACTTTGGATCCTATCTGGTGTCATCTGCATTGGAGTGTTCGTGAAGTATGAAGCCACTTCGAATGAGGTCTTAACTCCATTCATTCTCAGTTTGGGTTTCTTGGCTTTCTTCAGGAAAGCACGGAAACTCCGTGTTGTTTGGGTCCTTGTGATAAAGAAAGGCTCAAAAGAGAGAAAAGACACGTGACTAGCTGATAATTCGGAAGTGTTGTTGATTGGTCGATTGACCTAACCTGTGGCTCCGACTCATGAACCTGCAGAAGTCCGTAATTTCTTGCAACTGGTCACTTTGTAGGTTTTACTAGTCTATTCTGTTCTTCATTGCTATTCTTGACCTATTTCTCAGAGATATCTTGAGATGATTTTGTGTCCTACTCGAGTGCAATATGAGAAATCCCGTTAAGACCAATAGCTCTTCATTTGTGCAAACTCATTATTCATATTCATACATGACTAAATATTTCGCGCGCGTTCACTCATCCTAGGGCAGCCTTGGATACTGATTATAACGGTGCGCTCTTCTGGTGCATGTGACCCCCCCCCACACATCACGTCGCAGCTTTTGGCAGGGTTGTGTCTAACAATCACATTATTCATGGATCAATAGCAGTGCCATATGTTTTCCTTCACGTACTTCATGCCTACAAAAACGACTGAATTTGTATGGTATAGGCCGAGTGCGTTCTGGTGCTAGTTCGCGTGTTCTCTGACTTCATTCCGCGCCCTTCGGTTACCACACAAGGCATTGGTGATTCCAGCTCGCAGCCACTTGATCGGATTTCCCACTGTTGGTTAGTGGGTCTCATTGTTCCAGATTAGGCCTATCATCTCTCTGCATGCAGAGTCATCGAGTTACTGTTGTAAGTCCTGAGAATGATTGTAACTCGACTTTCCAGAGGTGCCCTTATAGACTTTATTTCGTAGCCTAAGGAGGGGGTGGGGTGCATCTACCTAAGGTGTGACTGGTTGATTTGTTCCCTTAATCAGTGGACACTTCCTTAATCCGGATTCAACGGAGGCGACCAATTATGCTATGTTTAATACTGGGATAAGGGAGAGTGAACCCTTCCAATAGCGACTTTATTTCCATTGTTAGTAATTGATGGCTCAAAAAAAAGAATCGGCTGGGTACGTTGCTTGGTTAGGAGTAATAAATTTTATTGTAAATCGCTCTCTGATCGTTTCGTGTTTGGCGTGGTTTCAATGGCATTTTAATCCTGGCTATCCTTACGGCATAAAACTCTTTTAAAGCATCCTTTTCAAGTCGATTTAAGGATGATGAATTTGCAATTTTTCTGGCTTGCTACGAGCATACAGGTGGGTCACGTTGATGCGTTTTATAAATGTGTTGTGTCTTGGGCAACCGTGTAAGAAAAATATTTCTCTACGCGCGGAGGTTTTCCCATTTCTTCTCTCTCTCTCATATATATATATATATATATATATATATATATATATATATATATATTATATATTCGACATACAAGAATATGGAGGGCAATTCAGTGCGTTTACATTTAACACATATTGTAACAAGGACGCCAACACGGGATAGGATAGTTGTATTCCAACTGACAAACGAATCAAGTCATGAAACACATACAATAGACACTTTTCCAGACTGCGCGGCACCAACATTGCTCTTGAGGATGCTTGCGTGTTTCGGCAGCGTTCTGGCTAGTTGCCTGTGGCCGATAGCTTGCTTCTCTTGGGCATCATTTCTATTCGGTTGGTTCGACTGTCTCAGTTGATGGCTTGCTCGGCAGCCCCTCACCTGGGCTATCTTGCTGGCTGCCGGAGATCCCGCAGCTTCCTCTGTGGTAGTTCGTAAGCCTCCTTTTATCTGCTTCGGGAATCCTCCGACATATTCACCGTCTGTTCTTTTGTCTGTGGCCCTCGTTTGGTTTGTCAGTTCTCCTTGATATTCACGTCGTTTCCTTGTCCCAACATTCCCCGTTACAATACGTGACTGGTGGTGGGATAATTATAATTGAGCGACTGGTTCACCAGCGGGGACGACTTTCATCGATCTTCGTCTCTTCGTCTGCTTCCGTGTAACAAGCTACGACGGTCGTGACACAAACACCCTGTTAGAAATAAAATGGTTGGGTCTTGCAGAAATAAAAGCTCTCGGGAGATATGTAGCGGCTCACCTTTTCGAAATCGATCATTTGGTGCATGTGTGAAATTCACTCAGAACTCTGTGTCCAGTGAGCACGGTACGCCTAAGTTAATCTAGAAAAATTGTGTACCATCTACAGACAGCTGGGCCTATTGACATCGAAATATACAGCATCGTAAAAGGTACATTTGAAGGCTGGATTTGTACTGGCCAATCAATAGCAGTGTGGCTAGCAATGCACCCGCGGCACGAATGAAAAGTCATATCAGATCGGCTATACCGGAATTCCAATGCATTTTGTTTATCCTCATGCAGCCATGCTCGACTATTATTTGAGTCTGCCTCACTCTTGTTATGATCGTTCTTCTAAACTTTCCACTTTATTATCTTCATCTCCCGTCGTGCGGTTTCATCTCAAATAAGGCCTAAATTCTAAGCTTCAGCCTTGCATCAGTCTCAGACGAAGGAACTTCGTGAGTGTCACATTCACAATCCCTCTTTCGGACAGTTTTGCCTTTACAAGGTACTCTTCTAAAACTCGACCTGTGCGTCTACCGATATCAATGAGACTTGAAGTTATCATCTTCTCATAACAGTAAGTGCCATGTTAGCTATCCTTTTACGTGCTGAACCAGATTGTATTCGAAAGTAATTACATTCCAAAATCAGACTTATCTCTAAGGATGACAATCACTATTAATGTGTCAGAACCGAAATCGGTTCGGAGTGTATCGAAAAATCACTGCCTAATAAAATACTCCATTTTAGACAAGGGAAACTGACTGAATTTCCTACCTCGAACTATTTCAGTTACCCGTGTTGAATGCCGAGAAACCACCCGAGAACAACCGTCTAGTGTGGATAGGATAACAGACACTTCACGAGTTCCCCGTAAAGTGTGACTAACTGAGAAATCGAGCACCGAATTCACCCATCCGTGTGACTGAATTAGGAGGCTGAGAACAACTTTATGCCATCAAAAATCAGAGTACAACAGGAAACCGACTACCTCTCTCTCTCTCTCTCTCTCTCTCTCTCTCTCTCTCTTTCTTTCTCGCTCCCGCCCCTCCCAAGCTGCAAAAACAAAACTTAGGGACACCATCGAAACATCATTGTCTAATTTTTACATTCTGATTGCCTCACAAATCGTGCCCATCCTAGTTGACCAGTGTGGGATTTCATTCAACAATGATAGTCAGATGCTCACCCACTTTGTGAACGAGTCAGTCTATCAGTGCGTCCGTAGGAATCATCTCTCTCTCTCTCTCGCTCTCGAAGGTGTCATTCACCAGCGTGTATACGTGATTCGGAACCCATGTATAGTTTGTACTGAGTGATAAAATCATGCCACACAGCATCTTGTTGTGTTTCGTCTGAATATCCTTGTATTTAGATCATTCAGTTCGATAAATTATCAAATCAAGCTGACATGACCTCCTTGTCCGACTGGATGGGTATAAGACAGAAAGAAAAAGAGGATGATGGTGAGGAGGGGACTTTCGTCCACGGAAACGTCTTAACAACCCTGTTCTGTCTTCGTAACCAAGCCATTTGGGGATTAGAAAGTGGCTAGCTAAACGAAAGAATCCGGAATCAGTTTAAAGCTTAAGTGGATTGCCTTACATGCATACATACGATTCCTCTTTGTTAAAGTGTTAATTAGATACGAAAAATGTCATTAACTGATTACACCACTCTATTAAATTCGGAAGATAATTTAAATTATCCCCGAAAATTCATTACCTATGCCGTTACAAAGAAGTGATGAAAGCTACACGAGATTGGAAAAAACTACTGATGAATAGGTGCATTAAAAGTACAGTAACTCATTTCTGAAGTAGAACAAACCGGACTGGTTGTTAACGATACCTGGTGCATCTGTTACCTAGACGCTATTGAAAAAACCCACTGCTTTCGTTGGCATTATTCGGCATTCAACAGCACTGAGAAGTAGAACCTATATAATGTGTTATTGACATCCAGCGCACCCATCTGAGCTATTACAGGAAACCTATGGGCAACATGCGGGACTTTTAAGTCGGGATTCATGCGTCTGTCGTTTTACGATGTTAACGATTCATACCAAACCAAGTGAAACAACTTCGTACATTCCGACTTTATCATCTGTTATTGGGATGTAGAGAGTTGACGGACACTATTCGACTAGCAAGTGGATAGCCATTCACTTTCTTTTTCTGTAGACATTATCTATTTGATATGTCACCCTGACGAGACGGCGTGTCTATTAGCGTTTGTACAACATTGATCCAACACACACGCATGCCCATGGCCATATTTTCAAGGATTAATAGACACGTCCTGTTGTGCCTTATATCCCAACCCGTTACTTTCTCTCGGGATTGTGAACACGGGAGACTTGTGCTTACCCTAGTCGAATTTATGTATATGACTACTTGACCGATTATGCTTGTGCGTGTCTGACGTAAAATGAATAAATTACCTCAGCCTTTTGAATTACCTCGAGTGCATTACTTAAACTGATCAGTTTGAATTCACAGTTTGGGAGCCAAGTGTCACAACCAAATGACAAACTAAGCGCACTCAGTGTTGAGGCTCATCGGTTACGTATTCATAACTAATCCAGGCAGATTTGTGTGTTGGCATGTCGTGCTCAACTTGATTTGTCCATCTCTATCGAAATTCAGGTTCTGAATTTTGGGCATTAGATCGAAAATATATATCATGAAGTCACACGTCGGTCAATTAAACATCAGTAAAATCTTCCAAAACACACTCCGTAACCAAATACGTCCTCGAATCCGACTGGAAGACTCTGGTTGATTCATAGGGAAATCTTGCTGTAGACAAACAGATTACAAGTTAGGTCACTGTGGCCAGTGTCTTATACTGATGTAATGGGAATTGTATCTATCCGATCAGTCGTACATAATAGAATAGCTCGTACCCGGACTACTTGCCTTACGAACTGAAACCTCCTGAGAAGAATATCTGGAATGTATTCTTTTGGATGTAATTGACGCAAACTCTCTCTCTCTCTCTCTCTCTCTCTCTCTCTATATATATATATATATATATATATATATATATATATATATATATATATCAAGAACCATGTAGTTACTGACAGAAAGTACTGACCAAAATAAAGTGACTCGGCTGTATCTGCCTGACTTGACTGTTAAGGGCCAACTTCATCTGATAGTTAGGATGCTGGAAATGAAGCTGTAGTGTAATGAATCCAGTGCAAAAGAAATCGAATAGCCGCGCATTATTTGGCTGAGTAAAATGTAACATCTGTGTGCGAAAAGTCCGAAGCCCTTTGGCGTGGCCTCGCATCTCAGCTGGCTGAGCATCGACTTTCCTGAAACGTTGTGAGGAAGTTGCTTAAATGCTGTCAGGAGGTCGGAAATCTCCCTGAAACTACGCCATCAGCTAGGCAGCGGTCGGCTTTCTTCCAACCCACGAACAGGGTGCTTTTTAGCACCAATCGATGACAAGGCCTGCATATCGCACATTGCAGTGACGTCCTGACGTACGTGTTCATGAACCAGCCAGTCCACCACACGTCACTGTTCCTATCGACCATTGACAGCCAACTTTCTGTCTACTCTTCACACCAACCCGCCAACCAATCAGACATGACTTGTCGCTACCCGAATTCGCCAATCGCATCTGCACACCAAGCTGGGCAATCAATAACAACGCTGTTTGTCCATAAAATCTTTTTCACATGATATATAAAGTAGTGCTTTTTGGTTACAACTGAATACAGTTTCTGCACTTTGTTCGTGGTTACATTTCCGTTTGCATTGAACGATGGAGGAACCACCAACCAGAGCGAATCCAGAGGTTTGCTCGCTGACAAAACATATACTTCACCAGATTACAATCGTCAGCGGTTCCGAGTTTGATGCCTGGTGGGGAGGTGCTAGGAAATGAGGACCGCTTCACTTACCTGGGTAGTAATGTGAAGACGGATGAGAGCACGGCAGCAGAGGTGAACAATCGTATATCCAAGGCTCGAGTGAAGTACGCTGAACTGAAGCTCTTATGGCACCGACCTAACTTTTCAATGGAGCTGGAAGGTCGTGTGTACTGTGGTGCGATGCGCCCGGTTCTGTCGAATGGTTGTGAGATTTGGAGTCATCGTGCGAAAGATGTTCGTCACTCGACAATCGACAATCGATGTTCACAAAATATCGCTAAGATTGGATGGAATGATCGAGTGAGCAATGCTGAGGTCAGATATCCGGTATTGAGTACTAGTTCAGAGAATGTTTCATCACAGTGTATTCAGCTTAGTAGACTTCGTTGGTTCGGGCACGTATCACGTGTGGCAAACACACGTCTACCATACAGTGCCCTGTTTTCCGTTCCTCCTCGGGAGTGGAAGGAGTCACGTGGAGGTCAACAGCTGACGTGGCAACGGGGAATAAGAAATTCTACAGCGAACTCGTCTTCGTGATTGGGGTCCACATGATCCCTCAACTGGTTGGCTGGAGACACTGGAGTATGTGGCAGCAAACCATGAACAGTGGTGATCGTGTTGTCACTTTCTGTCGGATCAGAATGATTGATCGATGTGGGTTTGTACAGTTAGATTGTGTATTCTGTTTGTTGGCTATTAGGGTGTTCTTTCCTTTTCCCACCCCTATAGGTGCACTCCCTGTTCATCTTGTATATTCATTCTTTCTATTTCTACGTGCAACATGGTGGGGAAGGCAGTGGGGCTCTCCCTACTGTTTAACGCTGTGCAATGATGATGATGATCGTGGAAAAGGATTCCCCAGCTTTGAGTTAGTGTTTGAAGACGCAGTCTTAAGACTGTTCACTTTAAATGGGTCATCTTAATCATTCCTTGAGGTAGTTTTCACAAATGATTGAGAAATCTTTTAAGTGCTGAACTGCACCAGGTAGTTGCAATAGATCATGACAAGTGAGATTGTCCTTGCCGGGACATTAACTAGCCAAATAAACCGTATTTATATAGGTCGGAGAAAATTAAGAGAAAATTTTAATAGTGAGGGCGGTTGGAACGGGCTAGAATGTGGATGGGATGTGGAAAACTTTCACTTGTTAAATATGATCACTAATCACATTCCGACACCAAGATATATATGGAGACGCGCTCAGAAATTTATGCTCAATGCCGGGCACATGATATAGTGTGTTCTGTGATTCATATTCAATATTAGATCACAATCTATTTCTGAATTGCATCAAGAGTATTTGGTTGGCAGTTTGAGGTGTTATTCTGATTGGTCTGAAGCCAGGTACGTCAACCAAACCTGCGCTGTTTCTCGTCAGCGACTGCATTGCGTGTGCGTGTGTATCGTTACACGAGGTGCAGTCACAATGATCGGATCTTGTCCATGACCGGAGCTGAGGTCCTCGGTAGCTAACCATGGCTCCACTTGGATATTTGGAGGCCATCAATAGCCTGACCAACAACCGGAATCAAGCTTCTCATTCGCTTCTCACATGTCATGTTAGTGAAGCACACAATGCAGGCGAAATAGCGTCCTGGTCACCGAGTAAATCTGAGTGTATCAATCAAAAGTGGGATCTGCCATGGAGCCGCAATAAGCACAAACTTATCCGAAATTCAACCAATATTTGTTTCCATAGTTTCTTCCACCTCTGATACACCAAATGTTAGGTCATCACCTCCGTTAACAAAGTTAGATCGTCCAGTATTTGGTACAAAACAGATAAACCCCCCTTACAAACAATAAAATAGTCGATAACCAAAGCTTTCCGAAAAAATGCTCTGACCCGTACCTTGGAATTGTTCTAAAGAAAATTTTCATGAACTGATGATGCTGTCACAGTGTTAGCCTGAATTCAAAAACTTTGGTTCTTATTGTTGTGAATATGAAAACGAAGAGTCCCCTGTTATCCTGTACTACCGTTTGTCTCCTCCCGCTTTCTCGCTTGCTATTGCCCCGTCAATTTCCTGGTTGGAAGGAATAAGATTTTGATCCTATCAAATATTTCAAAATTCATTTGGTTACATATCAAACTGAAATGGCCACGGGATACCACTGTGACGCAGTGAATAGCTAAGTTTTGCCAAGTCAACGGTGATACCACAAAATCCACGAAATCAAATTCATAATTCTTTTACTCACATGCCCAGAAATTTGAGTTCTGCTAAACAAATTTATGAGCAAGAGGACAGTTAGTTAGCCAAAGCGACAGGCATACAGACAGATACACAGATAGACTGACTGACGGACTGCTACCCAAAGGAAGAGGCGATTTTCTGAATTGGTCTTCCAAAAAAAATAATAATTCTGTGCTTAGTTGGGATTTCGATTCTCGGACAAGTTTAAGAACAGCTATCTAGATTGATCAGCCTCTAGCAGGGCTCAATTTTGACGTGGGTATTACAATGTTAAAAAACTTAGCAACCACGGTGGAAATCACTGAATCAGTAGGAGAAGATTGGGAAAGTTAAATACTTTTAATATTATCTGAATCAAAATAATAAAGAAAAAAGGTGAACGATCAAGCTTGGATAAAATCCTTAGTACCCTTCAACTACAGGTAATTTTCTTAGAGTACACTTACAAGGAATACGTGAAAAGAAAACAGAAACAGTGTGTCCAATGCAACAGGAGACGGAGGTTAGTTCTACTAACTGCTGTGACGTATTTGGGAGAAGAAACAACGGCGATATTCCAGCAGCTGTCATGGCGGATTTACGATCTTGAGGCAACGGTTGGAATCCTTTCGCCACCTGCTAACACTCCCATCCGTATTCGATCGGCGGCGCCGCTCCAGCCCTTCCCCTCACGCCCCTCTTTCTGAAGTTTTGAGTCACTGCTGTAATATACAGGTTTCCACAGTTCAGTTTCTGGGCTGTTATACAATCTAGTTCTAGTTCTCAGTTGTGTGATCACGGATCTTTGAATGAATTCATGGGCTATTCGTCTTATGAAGTAATGTCTGATAATTTGCTTCGTATTTTTTCAAACTCGGACAAAACTGTTTTTGACCACTTTCCTAATGCCATTTATTACCGTGGGTTTTATCTGAACTGTTTCCAACAATTCGGTTCGCTTCCTTCTCACTCTTAGGCCCACTTTCTCAGCAACAAGTTCCAAACGAAAGAAAAACAAGATCATCATTGAATCCGTATGTAGTCAGTAGTTACGCAGTAGTGTATTGGATCACACATGATTTTCTATCCCAATCATTATGCTGACTTGACCGCATGCCTTCCGCTATTTGCCACAAGCTTCGTTGAGAGCTGAAAACGGTAAATCTCTGCGTCTTTGAGAAATCCTGCTTAGGCTACTAAAAGCAGTGAAAAATTCCCCATTTGTGGGGAGGTTAGCGTCCTCACCGGCCCGAAAAAAGTCAACATCGACGAACTACCATCATCATCATCATCAACACAACACCCACAACTACACCCACCACCACAAATACCACCATCAACTCTAGGAACATCAAAAGTGATTACCTGAGCTCTTGCCGAGCTGTGTTAGGTCGACTGTTTACATCCGGACCTTCAAAAGCAATGTGTTGTCCTTAAACGGTGTCTCTCGAATGTGATTTTCCTCCCATTCCGATAGCAGTTAACATGGTCAACACGCAAAATGCACACTGTTAACTGGCTCTCCCCAATTTGTGTACATCTACTACCATCTTTCTCATTCATTCAATGAATGGCGATGAAACGAGTCCGTGTGCTCATCATCATCGCCTCCCCCACGGTCGTCGCCGTCACCGTCATCACAAACAATCTCACCAACACCATAGAACTCTCGGGAGAAAAGGTGATTTATGCCATTGGACAACGTGGACTCAAAGCCCACGGACGTGAGCATACTGGCTAGCACATGCACACGTGCACTCATCTTTCCCTTAAAAACATACCTGAAGCGATTCTACCTCCCCCTAAACAGATTTGTCCAATCTGAGGCAGATACATATACGGACATACAGAATGAGTCCAGTTCAGCACAAGCGTATACAGCTCGCGTTTGCCTATCCTTACGGACCGATTATTTATTGACACAAGGACCACAAGCGGGGTAGGTAAGCACAAATTACGGGATGAAACGTGGCGGGTTTTGCGCGAAATTTGGGAGCGTTTAGCGAACGATGGACTAACGGGTAAGAGGTGTGCCATGGGAAAGAGGTAAGATGGTGAGAAGATGAGACCGAAAAACGGTGCTAGGAATTGCCGCAGACATCCGATGAATACCGGAAACGGACCTCGGAATATTTCATTGACCTTTCATCTTGTTGTGAAGATGAAATTGTGCGTGAGTTCAGTTTTGTGTGAGGGTGAGTACAGTTGACCAAAATTTTATGCTGAATTCCATCACCGAAAAGAAGATAGTTAAACTCCTTCTGTTGTGCTCACCCACAGAATCAAATTTAGCGTCTGAACTGGAATACCGCATAATCTCAGATTATCATTTCAATATCCTCAAACAAAGGAGAGAGTTCCAACTGAGAGAAATCAGATAGGATGAACAGTATTCATTTAATTTATCGAGATAGTCGGGATAATTGAGCGCAAGTCTCTCCACTTTTAATCTGAAAATCTGTTATTTGTAAAGTAACGGGAATAAGTAATGCCATGCACGACTATTGTTGAATAGTAAAATTGGGATATGCGAGTGCGAATTTTGGATGGTCTATTTGGCATCGCTACTGCACGATAAACATCAACGCTACAGGATATATCGCTCTTTCGCCACCGGCTTTTGCACTGTAAAAGAATCGAACCTCCGCACAGCCATGGACTCCTGTGAGGGATGTTATTGTGGCATGGGCCTATTGGGCCATTTCGCAACAACCAGCCTACAGAGTTTGGATAATTTATCAGTAAAAGTAGTAAGAGATTTGTTATTTAGACAGTATGATTCATCAGGAGGTAAAAAAGCTTAACTCACCAATGAAATCCGGGGAAGCACTGTACAGCTGTTTCATCCTTGTTAGGAATCATCAGCAGTGCACGCCAACCGGCCCCCCCCCCAAGCTGGGACTCGAACCCAGGATGAACGACTCGGAGTCGAACACCCTAACCATCACGCTGTCCTGGATGACTCATTGATTTCGATTGGTAGTACTTCGTGATTTGCTAATACCGAAATCAGGCCTCCGGTGAAATAGTAGATAGCACGGAATCCAGGTTGTGTCGGAAAATATAAACAGTGTGTCTAAGAGTATATCCGATCTCATCTAACTGGCATATATTTGCACTGCTTCCGCCTGAGTGTCTAAACAGTGTTCAGTTTGCTTTAGTGCACCAAACCAAGATATTTTCATGGTCGGCTGTCAGTAGGACGTTTGTTCTTATGAGTGGTCTGTACTTTGCTCTAAGGATTTCCTCTAAAGTCTCCGTGACTCATGGCTGTCGTCGTCCACTGGGCCTCAAACCATTGTCCGACCTATGGTTGTGGTAATCGACGAAGTACAGGTGTTGTTCCTCTCGATAGCCTAAGGCGTTAAACTAGGTATCACTTTTGTTATTCAGCAATGAAACAAGCATGTTTAGATTTTCAGATCACAACAAAATATGCACTGATATTTTTGCTACCTTTGTTTCTCTCTGTGTGAATGGATATGTTAAAAGATCCACATGTTGCAGTGTAATCAGAGAACAATCTTATCAAAAAACAAAAATTATTCGGTTGCAAACTCCTTGCACACAATTTTGGTCTGTTGCAAAGAATCCGTCACCATGCAAAAGTAAAGAAGCACAAAGTGATGAAGGTGCAACCATGCAAACACTGAAAGCCAACACACTCGTTTCATTATTTTAAACGTGAACCTCCGAGAAGAGAAGGCGGAGAATGCGCATGAAGATTTGGGCATATCATCGCTTCAGTGGACAAAACATGAGCTAAAGTCTTTGTCATCCCTCTCTCACTCAGTCTCTTAATCTGTGTGCACAGACGTGATTATTCACACTCCTATGTCTGATTGGTTAGTGGAAGGGGAGACAGTGAACATCAAGAAAAGTTCGAAAAGTTGGGGAATACTACCGCGTTTTCAAAGACCGTTCCAGTTGAATTGTCCGCTTGACGAAAACCACCAACTTCATTCATTCTTTTAAGGGAATAATGAGTCAGTGTAAGTGAGAGGAAAAACTCTTTTTTCAGTCGTTTTGATTATTTGCCTTTGAAGGGTTCGAACTCAGTTTTTTCAGAGCTTCGAGACAGTTATCCTTTTCATATAGTTTCATTTACGCTTTTGAAGATGTGATGAAAAATGGCAAGCTGCTCACACATGACGTATACCGACTGCAATTATAAAGGTCATCTACCGACACGAAAGAAACTGGGACCTAAAATGGAACACTGTTCATGTGAAATTTCCAGTGGAGAGATAGTAGACCACTACACATATTTGTTCTTCGTTTCTATCGGCATCACGATGCACTCACGTATGACTTCGACAAAGTCAAAGAGGTTGTGTGAGTTAATCGAGCCTAACGAGGTTGAGCATGATAAGTTTAAGGAATGAGATTAGTCTGAAAATCAGGATATAAACTCCGGTCATGAAATGATTCAAATTGTACTGCTGATAATTGTTGCTGGGGCTTTCAATGCTCAATATGAGGGCCTAAACGAGACGGGGAGGAATATAGGAGGCCGATTTGGCATTCCAGCCGGTCGAACTGATAACTATGACCGACTTATCCAACTACGTTCCGAACATGGGCTGTTCCTAACGAGTACAAACTTCTCGTACAAAAGCAGCACCGATTAACCTGGAGTCCTCCTGCACCTTCACAGCGCTGAACTCAGACCGACCATATAGCTATGGGTTACCGCTGGCGCAGATCAGTTGAAGACTCGATCATTTTGGTCCATGTCTGTGGAGGCTGACCACACTCTTGTCCGCTTGCTTTTCAGCCTATGTCTCGTCGGTGGCCGAAGCAACGCCAGAGTGAGCCTTCCCTCGCAGCTGCTACTGGATGATGACCGTCGATCAACTTTCCAAGCAGAATTATCCACCAGGTTATCAAAGCATTCAAATGCCCAGGACCCAGGAGAGCTATGAACAAAGACCAGACAGGCTCTATTTGAGGCCGCCAATGCTGCCCAATGTCGAACAACCAGACACACACACACACACACACACACACACACACACACAAACTATGGATATCTGCATCTTCAGCCGCGCTGTTAGATACTCGCAGACTGATTCCTCCGGATTCCAGATACGACGAGGCATGGAGATGCCTTAAACGTCAACTGATTCGTAGCGTGAGAAATGATCGTGGTCAATAGTGGATTGCGAAGTATAAGAAGATGAAAAAAGCTACGGCGATCGGGGAACAGCCACAACCTTTTTCGTCTAATCATAAATATCAGTTTAATTGACCTTTATCCACGACATGTCTGCTACCTAGCATGAAGGTTACAACTCTAGCTGTTGATACCAGTCCTCCTTCAGAAACGGAGGTTTTCTGTGAGATACACTGTCTTAAATGAAATAAGGCTGCTGGACCGGATGGGTTGCCCCGGAACTTTTAACGGAGTTGACAAGACTCCTCGGACTGATACGGGAGAATGAAATAATTCAATAGAGTTGGTGTGGATCAGTGATTGTACCGATTTATAAGAAGGGCAACAGGTCCGCCTGTTATAGCCAGAGGGGAATAACTCTGGTTGGCATGGCATCTAAACTGTTCGTTTTTATTATTCTCCGTCGTTTACTTAACACTTGCGAATAGTGTTTGCTCGAGAACCAAGGTGGGATTGACCTAGTCGAGGATGTGCTGATCATACCTTCACAGTTCGACAAACTTTAGAACAAGGGCACAGCTTTTGTAAGCCCAACATCTCCGTCTTTCTTCATCCGAAAGAAGCCTTCTTCAGTTCTCCAGTACTAATTCACGTTGAAACGCTCACCAGGGGAAATCATTTCCATCAATAAGTCCCCGCACATGAAAAAAACGAAGCCGAGGTCTAGCTTACAATGACATTCCACCCGAGTTTAGCACGAAAACGAGGCTCCCCAGGAGTGCAAAATTTCTCCTTCCAATTCAATATTGTGAATGATATGAACTAGAGATCCCGATTTTATCACGTGAGGACAGTTGGGGTGAATTTTACCCGGGTAGAAAAATTGTCAAATCTTGAATACACGGACGATATAGTTCTTCTAAATGAAGACCCAGGTAAGTTGCAAGTCTTTATGGACAGCTTGAACATGGACGTAGCAATGTTCGGCATGCGTTTTGCGTCTTCAAAGTGCAAGATAGTGTTGCAGGATTAGGTCGGTTTAACACCAAACCTTTAAGTGTCCAGGATACCATAGATCAGATGAGCACGTTCTGTTATCTGAGCAGCTGCATTTCACGCGGAGGTCCGATATCGGATGAGGTGTCTTTGCGTAAACAGAAGGTTCGTTTGACATTTGCTAACCTGAGTTATCTGTGGCGTCCATACGATACCCGTTTATCTGTCAAGGGTCGATTGTGCTCTGCAGCAGTCAGGCCCGTGCTTCTGTACGGTTCAGGATCACCGCCACTGCAGGTGGAGGATATACGAAGATTGTCGATACTTGAGCACCGATGTCTTTATAGAATTGCTCGAATATGGTGAGAACATGGTAAAAGCAAAGCGGAAGTTAGGTGGGAGTATTGGGCAAACGAACCAAATCATTGGATGAAACACTTAAGCTCACCAAGCCAAGATGGTTGAGACATGTGTTGTGCATGTCCCCTGACAGGAGTCTTCGGCCCACAATGTTCACTGGTTGTAGTGAACTCGATAGTTCTGAGAAAATGACCGTTTTCTGGATACCATTTTGGATCTATTTTCTTTACGATCTCTTCTGATGTTTGATATTGATCTCACTGTTTTGTTCGGTTGCGTACGTTTTATTGGACTGACTTTTCCGAGGTTTCCGTCGACCTCGTTTTGAATCACTTTCACTTTTGGTTCTTCGCCGACTGTACGCGCTCGTGGTCCGCTTTCTGCTCAGCCGTTGCGTTGATTTTCGTTCGATGCATTTCTCGTATCGGTCCCACGATATACAGAATACACCTTCGCATCTGCCAACCGAATTACGTCTTCTCTATTCGTCCGATAGATGGGATTACTTTGGTATTTCTGTGTGAGACCGAATAGAAGACACGTTCATTAGCTGCGCTCAAACATCCAAATGGTAATGGTTGGATGATAAGTAAGGGTGGTTTGCCCATGACATGGAAAAAGATATGAAAAACCTAACCAGTAGACTTAGCCATGTACGAATCGTTAGACTTACTGAGTGGGGTCCAAGAGACCCTCCCACTCAGTGGCTAGATACGTTAGAGGATGTGGCTAGGTGTCGCAGTTGGTAGCGCTCTTGTATTCGCAAACTTTCTTCATCGAATTGATACCGATATTTGTAGTTCTTCTCTTACTCTTTTCATACTCCTTTCTTTTTCACTATTTCTTTTTGAGATTGCTGCTAGGAGATGGTAGCCAAAGCCACCCCACCCGGTGCATGGTTAGTGGTTTTTTGAACGTTACTGAACTCTGTTGAGCTGCTGTTTAGATCACCTAAATGTTTCCATTGAGGTGAAGAGTGGCACTTCACAATCCCGATAGTGCATTCTCTAATTTTTGTTGAATCATGAATACGGTGATTTGAGATAGCTTTAACCACTGTTGACGTGTGTTGCGCCGGTTTTAGTCCCATTGACTTGTTGTTGACCGGTAAGGCTGAGGTTTAAGATTCATTCGCTTCATTACATCATTGAATATGATATAAATACTTATATAAGCAAGTAGGATGAAGTGAATAAATCCTATTTTTAAAAGAATGCTTTGTACAGCTTGAGTAGAGCAACAGTATTAACTATGAAAAGATTCATCGCACAGATTTAGCATTCTACTCGCGGCTGAAGATTGTGAAACTTTTACTGTACGGCACAACGTGTGTACTGGGTTGACTGCATAAATGAAGGATGAAAAACTGGAGAGACGTGGAGAACCCCAAGAAAATGAAAACTCTGCTTAGAAGCACTACGACAACCGCCATTCCTTGTGAATATCACACCATGAACTCTGTGAACGAAAGTTGATTAAAGCGAACATAATGGCAGTCTGTTAGTGACTCGTAGTTATCTAGAAGTACCAATAGGGGTTGACATGAGAATGCGATAGTTCTTGAGAGAAAGGTTGAAATAGCAGTGAGGTCTATTCGACCTGATCGCTTGATTAGATCATATCTAGTTGAGGATCGAGGCATTTTCGAACATCAAGTAATTAGGGAGGTTACGAATAAAGAACGACAAAGGAGAGCTTTTCATGATGATTACAATGTGATTTATTGACTTCAATTTTTTTTCCGTGTTTTGGATGACGGTCTAAGGGGTCGGGACAAACACGGCTGGGGCTTGTGTTGGCCGCTTAAGCGTAGCATCAGTTGTGCGAATAGGTGCAGATGAACTAGTATATTATTCCAGTTAAGGTTCTAAGACGGTGAATGATTAAAACTGATAACAAACAGTGCACCAGTTGTCTTGTACTTGATCCGCCGATCACGCTTGTCATTCATTTCACTGTTTGCTGTATCACTGTCCGGTTTTGAGGTGTGAAACCAGTCTGTCCGTCTTATGCATTGAGTTGATCTACTGTGAGCAAAATGTTGTTCGACAATGTTCTTTTAACTCAAGATCTGTGGCGGTAGTGATAAGTGTATTCCGTTATGTATCTATCTATCCATTATATATATATATATATATATATATATATATATATATATATATATATATATATATATATATATATATATATAGAATCTAATTTGAATCGTCTGGAGTGTGAATGGATACTCTTCATTGAAGAGCCCAGTTGTGATTCATTTGTGGGCTCCTCAATGAAGAGTATCCATTCACACTCCAGACGATTCAAATTAGATTCTAGTGAACACATAAGATCGGAGTGTACAAGTATGAGGACGAGTGGGCAGAGGAGTTCCGGGTACGCATACCTGATGAGCGGCAACAACCGCGAAACCGGTCGTGTGATTCCGGGGAAATTTTGTCCACACGTTTACATACTACTTACTATCAATATATATATATATATATATATATATATATATAATGATTACAGTTTATTTAGTTTTGTCAAGTGAAGTCATATGGAATTAGCGAACATGCCCGAAGTACTCCGAAGTTGCCCAACATGCAAACTGACCGTAAAGATTGGAGGCTCGTTCAGTCGAGAGATGGCACGAAGTATTGCCATAGTTAAACTATAAACGCAACCGACCGTGCGCACATTTATCGTGGCTCTTGTGAATTCCACCAGAACTGAATAAAGGGATTATCATTTATCCCCTATTTAAAGGCTTCATAACGCCATCTGGATAAAATCAATGCAGGGAGTTTGGCAGTTCAGAATAATAAAGGGATATGGGTTCTGGTTATCGTCTGTCAGTTGTGAAATAATACAGTATACGGGTTTATCCCGTAGTCTGATTGGTGATATCTACTTGACTGATTATTAATACACCGCCTAGCAAGTACTACTTCACCCTTGAGAGGATAAGTGCTATTAAGTTGTCCATCCGTAGCATGGAAGAAAGTTATTAAATACCGGACCGTGCAGGTGGCCATTTTTTGGTGTGTCGGGTTTCCACGATGGGGTCTACGAGATTCACCCAGTTATGGACCATAGACAAGAAAATGTGTCTACGTATGACAACAATTGACACTTTTGAATTTGTGCATCTAAGGCACCAACTTGATACTACTATTTGTAGTTTTTCTCTACTTTCTCATATAGGTGACTGTAGTAACTTCCCATTTAGGCTGTTGTTCCGAATCAGATTCACTGAAGCCGATCACATTCAGGAAACCAAGTTAAATACATAAGACTGAATTGAAAACAGGTTAGCAATACTGAGTGACATAGCACTGAGCAAAACTGAAAAAATTGCTTTCTGACTCACGTGTTCCAAATAAAAATAATCAACGTGAACAGCTCATTCACAATAAGACTGTCAGTACTGGTTGATATGTCGCTAATAATGACGTTCGATTACGTTGGTAAATTCAGGAGATCACTTCGTGCCTAACTAGGTTACGGTGGAAGCTATAATTAGCATATCTCGTTTTCGATGATCGTGTTTTCAAGGGGCAGTCCAGAATCTCTTTCCCGACTGGAATCAGTTAAACTAAACTCTCGCATCTTTTGAGGAGTCGTCGGCGGCTCAGTTCAGTTCAAACAACCACTGACCATGCACCGGGTGCAGCGGTTTTGGTTCCCATCTCCTAGCAGCAATCTCAAAAAGAAATAGTGAAAAAGAAAGGAGTATGAAAAGAGTAAGAGAAGAACTACAAATATCGGTATCAATTCGATGAAGAAAGTTTGCGAATACAAGAGCGCTACCAACTGCGACACCTAGCCACATCCTCTAACGTATCTAGCCACTGAGTGGGAGGGTCTCTTGGACCCCACTCAGTAAGTCTAACGATTCGTACATGGCTAAGTCTACTGGTTAGGTTTTTCATATCTTTTTCCATGTCATGGGCAAACCACCCTTACTTATCATCCAACCATTACCATTTGGATGTTTGAGCGCAGCTAATGAACGTGTCTTCTATTCGGTCTCACACAGAAATACCAAAGTAATCCCATCTATCGGACGAATAGAGAAGACGTAATTCGGTTGGCAGATGCGAAGGTGTATTCTGTATATCGTGGGACCGATACGAGAAATGCATCGAACGAAAATCAACGCAACGGCTGAGCAGAAAGCGGACCACGAGCGCGTACAGTCGGCGAAGAACCAAAAGTGAAAGTGATTCAAAACGAGGTCGACGGAAACCTCGGAAAAGTCAGTCCAATAAAACGTACGCAACCGAACAAAACAGTGAGATCAATATCAAACATCAGAAGAGATCGTAAAGAAAATAGATCCAAAATGGTATCCAGAAAACGGTCATTTTCTCAGAACTATCGAGTTCACTACAACCAGTGAACATTGTGGGCCGAAGACTCCTGTCAGGGGACATGCACAACACATGTCTCAACCATCTTGGCTTGGTGAGCTTAAGTGTTTCATCCAATGATTTGGTTCGTTTGCCCAATACTCCCACCTAACTTCCGCTTTGCTTTTACCATGTTCTCACCATATTCGAGCAATTCTATAAAGACATCGGTGCTCAAGTATCGACAATCTTCGTATATCCTCCACCTGCAGTGGCGGTGATCCTGAACCGTACAGAAGCACGGGCCTGACTGCTGCAGAGCACAATCGACCCTTGACAGATAAACGGGTATCGTATGGACGCCACAGATAACTCAGGTTAGCAAATGTCAAACGAACCTTCTGTTTACGCAAAGACACCTCATCCGATATCGGACCTCCGCGTGAAATGCAGCTGCTCAGATAACAGAACGTGCTCATCTGATCTATGGTATCCTGGACACTTAAAGGTTTGGTGTTAAACCGACCTAATCCTGCAACACTATCTTGCACTTTGAAGACGCAAAACGCATGCCGAACATTGCTACGTCCATGTTCAAGCTGTCCATAAAGACTTGCAACTTACCTGGGTCTTCATTTAGAAGAACTATATCGTCCGTGTATTCAAGATTTGACAATTTTTCTTCCCGGGTAAAAGTCAATCGCACTATCTTCCCGAGATCTGCGTCATTTACCGTGAGCATTAATGAGAGGGAGTACAACACAAGGTGCTGATCAAACACAGTTTAGTGTATTTGGGGTGTTCTTGGATTAAGCGTGGTTTGTTTTTAGCATACATTGGCAAGCAGACGCATGACTAGGCAATTGTTTAACTATTGTGACCTTGGTGTTGTGAGGTAAATATTGAGGTACAGATACGTGCGATTTCTGACTTGTTTGATGTGATCGTAGAATATGTCAACCTCATTGGGTGATTTTTCTGCGAATGTAGTTGACGTTCTAAATTTCAATAAAGTAGGTATTTTTCTATCTCATTACCATTAAATGGAACTCGGGGAAAAGGAGATCCTCTTGATATGAAATCAATTTCACCAAAAATTAGTCCGGTATGAATGTACCCTATCCCATGTGTGCAGATGATACTTGTATTTTTTTAAAAACCCATGGAAACCAAAAATGTCACTTAATAGTCTCGGTATTGGTATAATCACGGTGTGAGTCAGTTGTTGCGCCCCTTCGATATCCGTTGTACTGTCTTGAGCAACAAGCGTCGTAAATGACCGTTCTGGATTCACAGCGCATTGTTGTGCTTGCTGATGGCAAATCTGTACCGCATTATGAATATCTGATAGGACAAAACGATATCAAATAGGGCGAAGCTGGACTTGAAATAAGTGAGAAGTTGGAGACATCGGATGGACTGCAAAACTCACTCGAGACGGTGGTGGTGGCCTATTGGTACTAGCCGCTACGGGCTATAAGGTACGATAGAGGTTTGATTTTTGCCCCCACCAATATCATCGGAAGTAGATAACACCAATTTCTGCCGACTAGCTCGGTGCCATGGCTGGGCCTTTATTTGGTCATCTATTTCATGTCTCAAGATTGTGACTTCCGGGTTTACGTTTGTTGGTTTAGTAAGCATTTGAGGCCATGGGATATTCCGCTTCTATTGCACTCATACATAGGCATACCGGGATGTTCGCTATAGTTACCATTGATGGGGGAGTTTTACCCATGAAAATAATCGATGAACACGGAAAATCCAAAGATAATTTTCGGGAGTTGGGAAATTTCGAGTTCTACATTGAGTAACATCTGCTTGTTCAGATGAGAATCAAGAAACTGGCTTGCATCCTAGGGCTGTACTTATAACTCAAGAGCGGCCCTTAAGTCAAGTCAAGTTTGTAGTAGAGTTATACGCCCGAGTGGCTGGATTTTCAGCTTTTACACCATATCTGAGGATAGAGCAATGCGGGATCGGGAAGTACGTATAAACTGTGGTAATCTTCATCCATGCAAACAGTCTGAGGTAACTTTCAGCCGATTAACAGACAGATAAACATGATAAGACAAAACAGAATTGCGATATGCAGTTGTGCGAGTAAATAAGATTTTGAACTTTGAGTGCATACATGTTGTGGTCAAGGCTTTTGCACACTCGTTTTATAAAGGATGATGAATGTCTGAAAGCATTTTGGAAGTAAACTGATCACATTCATTGAAGTGTTTATTAGTGACAGTATCATCAAGCGCACCTCTGGATGTGCCGCTGAATTTATGGATATGTTTTATAGATTTTATTGTCAAGTTAAAATGTTTCTCCAAAAGGCCAGGAAAATTACTGGAGAGGAGTACAACCAATGGGGAACGCATGCAGTCAGATGTGAAAATTAACTAACTGGGGGACCGAAACTAATCCTAAAAGAAGAGAAAAAATGACAAGTTTCCGTCTCTACTAGATACCTGTTGAGCATACATTGACCTCGAAAGATTATGGGATAGCGTAACACCAAGATATTTAACGGTTAGGGGTATTAGTATGGGTTAACTGTTCGCAGATAGAAAAGGAAACTTGTTAGTGAGGGCTTTATGTGGTTCATCAAAAAGTGAGGAAAATAATACGTCCTATCATTTGGAAGTATTTAGTACAAGGGAGCAGGATGAGGACTAGTTTACAATCTGAACTTATGATGCTCCTTCGGGTGTCGCTAATTCATATCCGAAAGCAACAACGTCGGTGTCTTTGCAGCCAATAAAGGTCGACAGGACTGAAGGTTGTTCAACGTACATAGGAAAAATGGGGAGAAATTACACCTCGTAATACACCAGAGTCAACTGTACGAGAAGAGGAATTTTGGTCGCTGAAATAAGTGAAATGTCTTTGATCCCCAAAGTAGTCTGAAATCAGCCTGCGGACGTTTGGATCAACACCACTAATAGAGAGCGTACGAATGGATCAAGGCAACCGAATGCGTTTTTGTAATCTAAAAACACCGTTCTGACAGCCTTACACCTGTCTAAAGCCGAAACTATTGAGTGCACTATGTATGCTACGGCGTTAAGTGTGAAGCGCGAAGATCGATACGCGAACTGGTGTGCATCTGCTCCGGCAGACCCCACGTTAATCCACGGTAACAAAAGCCTCTTGAATAATTTGAGTATCACAGAAGTGCAGACGATGGGGCGAGATTTCCCGGGTTCTGTCTTGGGGACAGGTCTTACCATAGCCAGTCTCCAAATGTCAGGGATTTTCCCGCTTGATAGACGGTTAGTGAAGATGCTGGCTAGTGGAACCGAAAGGGCGTCAGCAGGCTTTTTGAATACAACAGGTGAAAGCACATCTGGACCAGGAGCTTTATTTATCTTCATTTTGCACAGCTGTTGGAAGACCATCGCGGGCTAGATAGTTAGTGGCTGAGATGAGTTGGTAAGGGCTGGCATGAAAGTGCACCGCGACATTGAGCTGAAATCGGATTTAGGTTTTTCAACGTTTTCCTTGTTGTTTCTTGAGCCACGTAGGTGTTTTATGGCTTTTCACATGATACGATAACTGACATTTCCTAAGATAGTATCTACATAAAATTCAATCAGGCATTTAACTTCAGATTTGATCATGTTGGTGAGCTTTTGACTTGTGTTCTCTGTCCATGTTTGCCGACCCGCTCTTTTATTCACAGCTGTTTAAGTACTGGTGAAGAATATCGATCATTCAGTTTTAGTTGGCAAACACAAAGGTAGTCAGTGATATGTTCACAGAAGACAGAATTGTTGTGCTTTAAAGACACGGAAAAATCTGTTGAGGTAACCAAGACCCTTGAACTGACCAGGTTGTCCGGTGAACAATTTCTCTCATTCATTTTTCTGGACGGTCCTCCTAATAGAGTATACAGTTGATCTTACGATACACTGCCGAACTTACTTTTAAGGTAGAGTGGTCAGAGCCGCATGTTTTTGAACGCTAAACAATTGTGGTCTATTTGTCAGAACATAGTGACTTCTGCATTTTCGTACTCTTACGTCTGTGTGATTACTGTTGTCTCTTCGATTTTTCCCAACAAAGAACGGATACTGCTCATTAGGATCACGAGAATTTGCGGTTTCCCAGGACTACATTGTCGCAGATCAAATTGTCAGTCTGCACGGTTTCTTTACTCTCTCGTCACGCTTTTCTAATAATCCGTCTGGACGTTTTTTAACTTTATTGACATAAATCACACAATATTCAGTACGCACGAAAACACGTACAGATCTCATAAACGTGCGCGTGTACGGCAGCATTGGAGACCTTCAAGTTAGTATGATTAAGAACATTGGTGGAAAAATACAGACACTTTGTTATTCGAACGACAAACACGGCCAGTTTTGAAAGGCCCTGTCTCTCATAAAAGATGCCTTTGGAAAAGCTAATAAGATTGTCCACGGGATGTATATTTTTTGCATCGTAGTATTCATCTTCATGTTTACCATCCACTTTTCCAGACAGAAAAAGTGACTGAACACTAGCATCTTTAGCCTTCCGGAAGTCCCGGAGCGTTCGAACACATTTTGGGATCTCTACAAGATAACAGTACGACAGAACCTTCGAAAGGATTGGTAAACATAAGTAGAGCACGTTAAATATGTGGTTCATAAGAATGATGACAGTATTCTATAGGATTTTCTATTCCACGCTTGCGAATGAGATATATCTCACAGCCTGATGGATTCACTGCACTACTAGGGAAAGCCTGCAACCTGACCGCAAGACTTGTAGTTAGGCCACATAAAGCCCCAATAGGTAATCAGCCGGTAGATGGTGAATTATCGTGTCACCACTAAAACTCGGGATTCTAGTGATAAGAAATAATTAATCATCTAATTTAGTAACGGTGGCTAGGACATGTGTTACTCACGCCCACAGATAGACTCTCACGATGTAGATTGTTCCCCGAGAGAGGTAGTGGTTGGAAGGCGGATCGAGTTAGTTAGTGCATGACGGAAAATAAGTACGAGAATCTTGGCCAGTGGATACGACCGAGTAGGACGTTTTGGACTTTCGGGTTGGGGTCCATGAGATGCACGTACCAGATGGGTGACATGGCTGGGTGCCGAAATCAGTGGCGTAGTTGCATTTGACCCATTTCTTCGTCTTCGTAATTTAAATTCACAATTTTCTTTTCTGTTAGTTTGCTTCGAATGATCCCATTGGTTTTCATCTCGATATAAGATGCTGCGAAGCAGCAACGAAAGCCAGAGCATGGAAGTGCGTGCTCACTGTTTAATAGAACTGAATGCTAAACCTGTTTTCACTTTGCCAGATGACGGAACGTTTGAAGGCGAAATGCAAAGTTCACAAATTAATAGTTTATGGATACCATAAGCCTGAGACGCGAACACAACCAACATTCAAGCATATTCAAGAACCGTTCTAATTGTGGCTTTCTATGCACGATCGTTGAGCAATAAACGGAGATCATGTCGACGACGCCGGCGAATAAGGTATGCAAAAGCCAGGCGCGCCACACTTATACGTGAAGACACTCCCAGGTGGAATACAGCTACCCAGGTGACAATAGTCATCCATATGGTCTATTGTCTTTATCAATGCCGTAAGGTTCGGTGTGGAACCCAACCATTCATGAAGTAGCACTTTGCACTATGAGGATATAAAAACATCCTAAACATTGCGAAACAGTTGGCCATGCTGTTAAAAAAACTTGCAACCTATTAAGATTCGCTTTCCAAAACACTGTCGTCCATACACCGAAGGCTTGGAGCTTTTCCAACTGGGAAACCTCAATTTAATTATTTTCAAATGTGTGTGAAGTGGTTTCTAGGACTAAACAAATAAAAAAAACTGAACTGAAAAGGTGATAGCTGACAGTCTCGGAGAACCCAGAGTTTCTCAGAGAGTGGATTTAGGGCATGGCAAAGGAATCGACATGTTAGAGGCACTGGACGTGGTGCGGCGTGACGATTTTATTTAGTGGGGGCCATCCGCAACGGCCCTTTCGTGAGAGTAAAAAAACGATCACTTTATCAAAAATCATCATATTTATTTACATAAAAGTATACACTAATGAAAAGCAACAAGTGATACAAATTTCGAGAAGTGAGGCTAGATTGACTGATACGAGAGCGCCTCAATGGCGGACAAATAAACACGTTAGGATTCGTACACTTTAGATAACAGCGTGAGGAGAAGATAGTCCACGGCGACCAGTGGATCCGGACGAGTCTTGATCGGATACAGATGCCAGTCCAGCTCACAACTGTATGAAAAACAGAAGAGATAGTCAAAATAATAATGTGACTAAGCGTTATCAACACCGCGCAGTGAAAGCAAATATGTATAAATACAACGAGCAAGACCTACAGCCCGAGATTTTTAAACTAAACTCTCCCGTAAACAAAGGTTTTCATCCAAAAAAGTTCCTTCTTATGTACGTTATACTCAAAAGTTAGGCCATTTAACGTTGCCACTAATAACCTCACAAGAAATACAGTGCCAAATAAACTGACAGATTTGTCCATGTCCTGGTGAAGGCACGAAAAAATTTCAACCACGGGGTTTAATTTAGAACGTCATCTCCATGAGTGAAATTACTCATAAACGGAGAGAACAGGCCCCATTACCATTGTCCGGAACGATTTCCGCAAACCTCGTTCCGCCCCGATCTTTTACACTGTAACAGACATTGTCACAGCTTAGGACACGGATCATCTCACAATGCCTCGGTGGCAGCGCGTGCAACTGGAATTCGCTCATGATGACTTAAAGACAATAAAACTGTTAGACAAACCAGTCAGCTTCATTTTCATCAGACCCACTTCGCCATAGCAGAGCGGCGCAGTGGAAGCGTGCTGGGCCCATAATCCGGAGGTCCGTGAATCGAAGCCACGCTCTGCCAGCAACTTTCCCATTCCTCCACATCCTCGGCGTTTTCCATCAGGCGGTTTAAGGAGCGCTGGCCTGCAGCAGAACACCACCCAGTGCATGGTGTCAACGAAGTTATGGCCAGTAGAGCATATGAACGATTATGGAGCCGTTTGCGAATGAGCTACCCCGAGTCTTGCATTACATTAGCATAGTGAAAAAACACATTTCACGTTTCCCCATGTCTAATAATTGGTACATTTAGGAGAGAATGGCGATGGAAACCCGAAACCCAGAACGGTTCGCATAGATGAAGCCGGCAATCAGCTGGGAAGCAACGAATTACACCAGTCTTCCATATTCACGCAACGCGCATTCCGTATCCCAATTTAAAATTCACGCACATCGATGGGGTTGTATACCATCATTAATGATCCGACTACTGACACTGAATGATGAAAAACATGTTAACCTAAGCCGACTAATTACTCCGTATGAGGTTGCAGGTGTTTCCATGGTTCGCACCCAACTGCGTTCGTCTCTGAAATAACATGCCATAAGCGTCACCGTAATTTGCCAATCCGGGGGCTTCGGATGACTATGTTTTGTTTGGAACTCTTCAATTGCGGTAGCAAAAATACCTGTTATGGTTACGCTAGGATCACGAAACCATCCCTCCGGGGCTCCTTGGTATACTCGGGTTTAGGGTCGCCATGCTACATGAACAGCTGTGTGATACAGCGACGATAATTTCGATTATTGTCAAAGCCGAATCATCTTACTCACGAGTAACATAAACGTGGAAGTGTTTTATATTGACACATTCAATTAGAGTGGACTGGAGCTGCTCAATTCATACATGGTAAATCAGTCAATCGGTCAGCGGAAAAAATAAACTGGTTGCCAATAAAAGTCACCGAAATTCTTCTCTCTAATTGTGTTTTGAGAAACCGACACAATATCGCTACATGGTGCAGTTCAACCCAAAAATGACCTCCGTCAACTGCCACCGGAATGGATCAACTTTTGGGGTGCAGGGTTTAAAGTGAGTTTTATCACTAACGGATTGATTCGCTCTATTATTCGGCGAAGAACAAGTGGTGACAGCAACGAACGGTGGTACTTATGCAGCTACTGCAGATCGGGGTGCATATTTCCAACCATCACGACGAGACTGCACCTTGTCGTAGTGTAATGGCTTGCGTGCCTTCACGACCCAAAGAGCTATGTAACATGGCTTCTTTAATCCAGTTATGCAATCATGTCTGACTTGTAGGTAGACAGAGGCCAGACAGAGTCCAGTCTCTGAACCAACTGGTAGGCAACACCTGGTTCTAGCCAATACGTCCCTGGAGAGGACCCCTCAGTGAATAATGATCAGGTGACTGGTGCTCGTGGTTAGGTTGGCGTTGAGATTGCCTTGAGCATGAAAGTCGGGCGGGTACCGCTAGACTGGAGTCCAGTTAGCAGTCGTTTGAGGGGTTCTGTGCGTGAAAACGGAAACAAAATGAAGCTTCCGTACTTGTTCATTGTGTCTGTGAATGCGCAGTTCCTCTGAGACCAAGGACGAATTCCATCATAATTTGTCCCAACTGCTTCGAAATGTGCGTTCAACGGACATGATTGTCATTGCTGGGGATTTCAACATCCAAGTTGGCCGTTCGGAAGATCCCGAGAGGTACCCAGCCGATTGCAACATAGACTCGTATGGCATCCTCCTACGTCTTCACAAAGTTGGAATCAGATTGACCATATTGTGATTGGTCACCGATGGCGTGGATCAACTGGTATACGCCTGTGGACTCAGATCACACCTTGGTACGTGCTCGCTTCCGTTTACGTCTCGTCCGTGATCGCCCCAAAGTAAATGCCACCCGTCCCGCGCAGTTGATTCTAGACGATAACCAGCTCTCTACAAGGTTATCGATGCAGCAGGATGTCCAGAACCCAAATAAGCACTAGCAGTAGCTCATGGAAGCCTCGTATACCGCTTCTAATGCCACCCAAGACTCCGGTTCAAGCAGGCCTCACAAACGATGAGTAACTTCAACATTAGTTTTTCTGCTGGACACTTGCACATCCGTCCCTCCGGATGTCACGTTCAATGAAGTGCGTAAGTCCCTGATACGCCAACTAACTAGGAGCCTGAGAAATGACCGTGAGCAGTGGTGGATTGCGAAATGTGGGGACATGGAAAAGGCTGTGTCTATTGCCAATACACGCTACCTTTACCGTTTGATTACAGGCACCGGCCCACGGAAGCCCGGTGTAAGTGAATTGACCAAGGAATCCGACGACTCACTGATTCATTCCCGGGGACGTCGCCTGGATCGTTGGGCGAAGCACTTTAAGGAACAATTCAGTGGATCCACTTCTACAGTGGAACTTCCGAATATACCTGCCAGGGAAACGATGCAGGTAGATATCACTCCTCCGCCAAAAATGGAGTTTATGCGGGAGACAGGTTAGTTGAAAACGTACAAAGCCGCCGGACAGGATAGATTGTCTCCATCTTTTTTAAGGATGGAGGCAAAACGTTGGCTTCGGAGTTAACAGAACTCTTCCGGGTAATCTGGGATAGTGAACAGATTCCCGGGGAATGATGCGAATCAGTGATTATGCCGATTTAAAAGAAAGGTGACAGGTCCTCTTGCGAAAACCACAGAAGAATTAGCTTGATAAGTATCGCATCCAAACTGCTCCCGGGATTATTCTTCGTCCAATTACCCAGCGCCCGCGAAATGTGTATACGTGAGAATCATGCCGATTTCGGACCGGGCCGGGGTTGTATCGACTACATCTTTACGCCTCGACAAATCTCAGAGCTCAGGCACACCTTCCGAAGGTCCACAATATGTCTTTCTTGATCTAAAAGAGGGTTTTTGATTCAACACTATTCATCCTATTCCTGTAACTCTTCATTTAAAAACGCTTTCCGACTAAGCACTCCGGGCTTTTGGGCTGCACTCGGAAGAAGTAGTTTCTTATCAGGATCCTATGAAAATTAAACAGTGCAAGTACCGCTAATCGCAACCACCCAAATTTAGTGCCCCTCGCGCTAAAAAACAATCGACATGAAATTAATTCTACGATAAAGTGATGGTGGCGATTGTGCACAAAATCACCAACCTCAAGAGTTTTCGCAAATAGGTGCGTAAAAATCCTCTCTGATTCACATTCTCAACCTGTTCACGCAATAATTCAGAATGCGGACGGGTATTGATTGATCGTTCATGGGAGCTATTTAGATGTAAATGCCGGTATCCGAAATCGGGAGCACGCCGGGCCAGACAATCCGACAACTGTTCACAGACGGGAATGAGCGAACCGGTTGGAACCAGCTGAGTTGGTAAACTGCTACACAAGATCGATAAAACGCAGCATACTCGAGCGAACAACCGAACACCCTGGGTAGATAAAAAAAGAATAACGAACAACCTCATTATCGAGCAAATGGGATTTCGTGATCAGCCACAAGTGAATTACGAACTACTCCGATAAGACTAAGTTAGAAAATATAACCAAAAAGAATTAACTTAGGATTCAGAACAGGATGCCAAAGACTGCTGCAGACTAAAAGACCTGTCACCACCAGAGGACGTCGTAAATCGTGTCGATGCAGTAGCTATGATGAAACAGTGAAAATTTGAACAGTAATCAAACCTCAACAGAGGAAATAGCATAGAAAACGATGAGGTTGAACTGATCAGTCCAATTCAGTTCACCCGACCATCAACCACGCGCTTCTGTGCTCTAGTTTTGGTTGCTACCTCACAGGATCGCGGAGTTGAGGGCGGAAAAGAACAGAAGCATAAAGTGGTAAGAAAAGCCGAAAACTAAGTAATAAGCGGGATTCGCGAAGGCAAAAAGGAGCCCGAAAGCAACTAAGCCACTGGCCGTGACCTCTAGCATTGTCATTTAATGTCTGCAACCACCTGGTAGGCGGGTCTCGTGGACCCCAACCCTGAAGACTCACACGTCCTACTTGACTAAGTTTACCGGTCAAGGTTTTTATACCTGTAATGGACTGACCGCTGTTACTGTCACACTCAAAGTTAGTCAATTGAACAATATAAGAAAAGACTAGAATATGACTTGACATCCACGAGATATTTTGCAGACAAATGGAAACAAACAAATTATAGGTATTAGACGTTGGTTACTATTACGAAACTAGAAATTCAGTGTCACGCCATCACACCAAGATAAATTACACTGCGATTATTTAATCTCCCAAGGGAGAAACAAATGAGATCTAATAAATAATGTTTTTCAATTGCGGTAAATTAAAATCGGTCCAATGCATTCGGTGAGATAATGGAATATGTGGATATCGTAACAATACGTGATTTGCGCTACAGACACAGGGGTTTTAGAGAACAAACTTCAGACGATAAAATCGAATCCGGTTGGTGCCGTGATCCTCAACCACGCAACGTAGATCGCACAGATAATACAGTCCACGGTTGCCATGTTGTAGACGAAGATAATGGGGGTTAAGCTAGACTGTGTTCAAGTATCTCAATGTAAACCGAAGTCATGGCAACGAAGTCCGGTTCATAGCTGTTGTTAAGACGACAGATGAACGTGTTTGCATCTAAACGGTGAAGAAGGATGATATCTAAAAAAGTGGAGAATGTAGTTGTGCACATTGAAGCCAGTAATGGATCAACACAATGAAAAACTCAAGAAACCTACCGGTGTCCCAGGGCGCGCACGACATGTTCGCAGGAGGATACCAACCAAAGCCTCGACCATGCTAGTCTGAATCGGCTCCAAACCTCGAAGCGCTCCGATGCTGCTGTCCCGTTTGCGCGCAACACGTTCGGTGACACCTACTCTAGAATGGATCGACGAGTCTTCGCCGGCTGAGTTTACACGAACTAAGCTCTCAGATCGACCTAATCGCGGACGGGTTCGATCGAGTAGTGCAGGAGAGACCCAACGACTTGGATCCGCACTACCCGGACCTATTGAGGGAACTGTCCACCACAGCTGCACACATTCGGCTAGGGGGCGATGACGAACAATATTGAGCAATGTGCCGGCAACACTGAGAAGAATATCCTCATGCGGGATGGATCGATTACAGCTTTGGATCAGATGCAAAAATATGAGGTGTATACACGGTCCATTGGTAAGCGTGAGGGTAGAGTTAACATTGACTTTCGAGAGACTGATGTTGACAGACCAGTAAGAGACTTCTCTGGAAAGCCGTGTACAGAGTTCTGGATTTCGGGGGAAAAAGAAGGGAGAAACAGTACCAAATTATAGGAATATAAAGGGACTGATGCTGAGAGAAATAAAGTATATCTGGTGTTGACAAAGTTGTATACATATGCCGAATGTTTTATTTTTTAAGAATGAATACAAATTTACCACGTGGATTTCATCACTGATGAATGAATGCTCGTACTATAAGTAGCAATTCTTTTTGATGAAGTGCCTTGCGTAAGGAAGTAAACGTGATGCGCACCCATTTGGAGAACACTACTTTGTCTCACGAATGAACAGCAGACTGGCGGTTGATGGCCGGCTGGTCGGAGCAAAACTCCGAGTTGTTCTAAAACCATATGGGCGCCGTTCATTAAATATTCGTATGATTTCTGCGATAATGAAACCAAGTGTCCTCAGAATTAAAGAACTTTCACTACCCTAGCAAAGAGGAGAGGAATAACAGCCTTCGAACATTTCGAGCAAATGTTTCTAATGCAGACATGTGCCGGATGGTTGCCGAAAGCAGCAAAACAGTATACTGCATTACTAATGAAAAATCCACCGTCAAAATAATAAGCGGTGGGCGAAAAGCCAGTGCATCCAATGAAGATGATGATTACATTTGCATGACGATAAAAAGGATCCCGGAAGATTCTCTCATCCAATTACCGAGAGGAGCTTCCAGGAGATGCCTATTCTCTGTTGCGTAGACGCATGAGACAAAGCAAACTGGCTCAGTGTTAGGATGATATAAAGCCGGCATTAGGTGCCAACAAAGGAAGTCACGAGTTGAATTCGCGGAAGAATACAAATCGCCTAGTACATCGTTGTGGCAATCAACTTACTTCTTCGATAAATGCACGATGCATGATAAGAACCTCGGAGGGCATGAAAACAAGTTATCTTTGGTATGCACCACAGGTGCACTTGAGTTGATAAATCATCATGGATGAGGTCAACAGGCGCGGCTTATCTTTATTTTCACATCCAGTTGTCGGTGATATGACGAACACGCATCTGATACTGGCGGCATTGGAAGTGGCCTTCACTGTGGCACTCAAAATTCAACTGACTGTATCAGCTGTAAAGTCCCCCATAAAAGGGAGTCGGATGAATAGTGGTTTCTTTCCTACCTGTGGGATTCTCACTGGTTTGGTCCGTTCAGTCCAATTTCTTCCGGCAAATTTCTCGAGATAACCATTACTTAGCAATGTTTTCCTTATGAGCGTTAGCTTGACATCCAAGGTGTCTGTGGTGCAGATATGTTTCGCCCTCTGCAAGATACAGCGTATCAAATTACGTTTGCAACCAAGTGGCAAGAAACTGTGAAAATCCGTGTACTGGCCATTCCATGTCGCTTTCCGATACACCTACCTCTGGATCGATCCATCAGGAGTCTGGTTAAGCATACATCAGGGAACGGTAGGCGATTATCCTCCTCCATTTCAGTGGTAAATTTGATTGTGGGGTGCGTGGTGTTAAACTCGCGTGAGATATCTGCTAAGTCGATTCCTGCAACCACGTGACGGTAGCAGTGGTCAAAAATGCAGTGGGTTTCCAGCTTTGCCATCAGAATGTAGGCAAGAAGTGGTTCTAAAGATGAGGCCATAGCAACGCCAATCTTCTGGCAATAATAAGTGTTTTGAGTACGAATTGTACATCCAAAGTGCACTGAAGGAGTAGTTCTCTTAGACTTGCAGTCGGAATTCCTAAGGGTATGGTTTCTTCATCAATACGTTAACAAACGAAGTTTACTGTCTCAATCAACGGTACATTAATGAGCAAAGGAATAACATCCAAAGAGAACATTCTCTTCCCTTCTGAATTTGCATCTTTAACAACTTCGATAAAAGAAGTGTCTCGGAGTGTGTGCTTCGCCAGTCTCTGCCGTACGGGTTCTAAAGGAGAAGCTAACCACCGGACTGCCGCGCGGTGTGCTGAGCTTGTCAATGAAACGATGAGGCGGAGGAGCAGCCCTTAGTTATGAACTTTGGGAAGGTCATATAGCCTGGGTACAATAGAACCTACGGGCTTAAGGCTTTCAAGGAAGCTTGGTGGTACATAACCCTGGTCCCCGACGTACCTCAACGTATTAGTAATCTCATTTTCCGCTTTCTCTTTTTGATCATTTTGTGATGCGTCACGATTGAACTTAGACCGATCGCATAAGAGGTCGAATACCTTGGCCACGTATGAGGCCCGGTTCATGACACCAATATCACATCCTTCGTCAGATCGGCTCGGAAGAATGTGCGGGTTGTAGATCCCTAAGTGCATTATTGTCTTACTAAATTCGCGAAAGGTAACTCAAAGTGAACCTGGCTTTCTTTCCGACGTGGACAGCAAAACTTCGAACCGGGGGATGCAGCTTCAATCAAAATACGATCGAGTAATAAACCAGAGAAGTTATGTACGTACCGTTTGGGTTCACTTGAAAACTGAGTTTGAAACATAAGTTGACCTGGTGTGCAATTCAATGACGACAACTTGTTCTGATAGCGGCTGTGCATGATTATGTGAGCGTATTTCAAAAAATGGCGTCTGTCTTCTTCCTCGAGTATTTCGATGCACGGTCGGTACTGAGACACACTCTTTTCAAATACCGGTATCGAAGATTTAATAGTATCCAGTAGATTAAAAGCATGACGTTTCGGCGTCTTACTATTAGGATAAATCCGGCATCGACGCAGATGCTTCCAGTACGTGGTAGGATACTGATTAAGAGCAACACATTGCTTCACGAAATCAACGGCACAATTAGCCTCACAAATTCTGGTGGAAAACTTCAGAAACTGATTTAGTTCCTGTATCACCGTAGGTAAATAGGTATTCTTTCAAATAGCGAAATCAGCCCATCACAGTAATGAGAACACGAGTTCTAGGCGAACATATGTTTTCGGTGATTTCATTCTCAAGCCATTACAATCACATTTATATGAAAACGAATTAATAGGAAGAGTTGCAAGAAAGTTTCCCTAGATCGGTATGGAGAAATAATGTGATTGTAAGGGCTTGAGAATGAAATCATCCGGAACATATGTTCGCCTACAGCTCGTGTTCTGATTACTGTGACAGGCTTATTTCACCATCTGAGAGAATACCTATTAACCGTTCAAATCTGAATGTGATTGGGAATTTACTGCCAGCATTGCAGAAAGCTGAGGAACTTTCTGCACACCCGGTCTTGTGGGAAAAATGAGATGCAAAGAGGAGAACGAGATAATTGGCTGATGCATGTGTTGCGTTTGTCCCTCCCCCCCTAATACACACATTCTGTGCGTGCAATGTTCGTTGAGGCGAATGGTCATTGGAAGATGCGCATGGATGACCAATCCGTAACACAGTAGAAAAGTAAGGAAAAACTGATCGTTCACGTAAAGCATGTGAAGCTTTCTCAGTAGGATCCAAGTGATCCACGGTCTGAATGATTAAACACACTGTAGAATACGGCTGGGTGCCATGACCAGTGGCGCTCTTGTATTAACACACTTCACCTACCGACAATCTTCAGCAGTGCCCCTCTTATTTTGTTAATAATCTCGATTATTTTGAATTTCGGGTGACGTTCCAACTGAGAGGTAGCAAACAGAACCAACACACCTACAGCATGGTTACTGGTTGTTCAAACTCAACGGAATCCCGGTGGCTGATGATTGAACTGATCATGGTTCAATTAGACTGACAGGGCACTACACGGGATTATCAGTTCCATTAATTATGATAAATTTCTATGTGCGATACTGTTCATTAAAAATATGACAAAGTGAATGAAACAGCTGCGCGATTATTCTCAATATTTTCTCATTCCAGAAAAACTGTGGAGTCAGATGAAGGATTACCGTGCTCTTTCATGAGTAAAGGGAAACCGATACGAGGAGAGAAAGGATGAATTGTGAAGAACAGTTTGGAATTACCAAGGCATTTAATGGCATCGAATACTTGCGAAACGGATTTCGATCGTAGAATACATTCAACTGCACTGCGAGCACGCGAGGCCAAATGTTGGCCCCGTAAAGCAGTGTTTGATGCTTTCAGCAGACGGCCTCGAACGACAATCAGGCGCCGAGCAACGATGGGATCAATCCAGTCCAAATGCATCATATGGGAACGAGAGAAAGAAACACGACCAGCACCGGACGACCGGATGGGTTCCTGTTTCGTAAGCGCCAACTGCGCAACACGCCTACGTGTTAAAATTCCACGCCAAACAGACTGAATGCGCGTGGCAGCACGATTGTCACGAGCCAGTTGACGAGACACGTGACAACCAACACGCCACCAGCGCTGAATCCGTGATGCTGCCTGATCACGTCGCAGTAGAGACAGACGCCAAGCTCGTTGTATGCGAATTACAGCCTACATAATCGTAAGAGGGACGGTGCACACTCATCTGATATCACGAAAATTATTTCGGAAAACAAACGAACAAACAGCAGCGAAGAAATAAAAGTAAAAAAAAGTAAAGAGAAAACGAAGAATACCACTGATCACAATGACCTATGATAGACGACGAGGCCAGAACCGCGAATGATCGTAATAAGCAAGCACCACATTCTCTCAACATCAATCGGAAAAGCGCATCAGGACCAGAGACAATTGTAGCGACCTGGAGATGACTGAGTTTGAATGTGTAAATTCATGACCAGAATTACTATGGACAAACCACGAATTAGCACTTAGCTCTAGGCAGTTTGTGTTATTCAATGCCACAGGGCCGTGCGTTGTTTGTCTGCTTGTTGCAAAGACAATTGGTTTCGGCCAATTGAAAGACACACTTTTGACTGCTCTGCTTGCGGACGGTTGAACCTTTAGCTCCCTTGGCTGGTGTCGCGTCCGGTGTCGCTCTAAAACGTAAACGTGATCAACACTGTTTCAACACAAACCGTCCTTCACCTATCCCACTGACTTTTACTGTCTTTTGGCACGCGTCGGAACTTTTGGCTCGTTGCCCGTTCCTTAGGCCATTCTCGGGATCTAGTTGGTACCTGATTTCTAGAGTACTAAATCGAAGAGCCCTTCATATTCTCTAATTTTTTTTTTAGATCCTTGAGTACCGGTACATCACTTAGGCAATTTCAGTCAGTGGTAACTTTAAAACCAGTTTTTTGCATTCTTCTCACTGCATCGGTTTTTTCTTCACTTTTAGAATAATTCCAATTTATTATACCATTTGCATAATGAGCAACCCTAAATTTTTCGACGCTGAGGTAAATGCACTTGCCGTTTCGTTCGCACCGTTCAGGGAGAGTAACCCTAGGGCTTGGTGCGCGCAGTTAGAACCAACTGTTGCTCTGCGCAAGGTGACTACGGAAAGTAGTAGGTTTCACAACGCGGTCACAGTTCTTCCTCCACACATCGTCGACGAAGTACAAGATGTGTTGGACTCAGAAGAACTGAACCCTAACGAAAGCATAAAAGCAGTGGTTATTAGCCGGATTGGCATGTCTGACGAACAGCGACTTGTCCGTTTGTTTGCAGACACCGAGCTCGGAGATCACAAACCTTCCCAGTTGCTTCAGGACATGCGTACTCTTTTAGGAACTACAAAGATCGATAATAGCCTCGTGAAAGAAATTTGGCTCCAACGTCCTCCAGCGACATGCAAACGTTTTTTGCATGTCTACAGTGGAACGTCTCAAAAAACTTGCCGAGACGGCCGATAACATTAGGAAAACCTACGAGCCAAAGGTCAACCAACCGATTTCTTCACAAACTGAGCCTATTATTGCCTCATTAACAGCCATTGTGCACGATCTTGTCAGAAAGGTCGAGGCACTCAGTGTCTTCAGTTGAACACCCAACTCAGGCATCGCCTAGCAGACAGTGTCGCCTAGAGATCTCCCAGTAGCAACCGAATAAAGATTCCGGTCCAACCATCACTGACAGCCGATCTTTGTTGGTATCAACAGAGGTATCGTTGTAAGGTGCGTTATTGCAGTCCGCCTTGTGCCATGGCCCCGGCCATTCAGGGAAACGAAGATGTCAGTGCGTATCTGCGACGGACGCTACCGGCCAGAGTAGTCGCCTACTATACATAATCGACCACAATTCAAAGACACGCTACTTGGTAGACAGGTGCTGAAGTTAGTGTGCTCCCACCTTCAGGTCAAACTTTAGATAAATGGCCCTTCTCTAACTTACGAGCAGCTAATGGTGCTTCCATGCAGATTTATGGAGAAGTTTTGAAGACGTTAGATTTCGGTCTTCGTCGCACTTTCCGTTCGGCTTTCTTGATTGCAGAGGTTCAAAACGCCATACTTGGTATTAATTTCCTGCATCACTCCAACCTCTTCGTTGATTCTCGTCGCAAACGTCTTGTGGATCATGTCACAAATCTATCCGTGAATGAGATTTCGGTTGATTCTAACCCCATCAGTCCTGTTCTACTTAAAACGATCGGTTCGCATTTGTTCGGTGACGTATTAGATACATACGCAAAAGTGTTGCACCCACCACCCGTACTGTCTATCGCAACCAGCTCGGTAGGGTATCGCATTTGCACACCAGATCATCCAGTTGTTGCTAGGGCACGTCAGCTCGCACCAGAAAAATATAAACTTGCTCGACATGAGTTCGAGCGCCTGCTTGAATAAGGTGTTATTCGTTCATCAAATGGTCCTTGGGCTTCACCACTTCACATGGTCCTTTAAAAGTCAGGAGGTTGGCGACCATGTGGAGACTGTAGGGCCCTAAATAACGTCACTGTTCCATATAGGTATCCCATCCCGCAAATTCAGGATACCATAGCCAATCTCAATGATGCTCGTGTGTTCTCAAAAACAGATCTGGTATGCGCCCATTAGCAGGTTTCCATTGCAGATGAAGATATACCTAAGACTGCGATGACAATACCTTTTGGTCTGTTCAAATTTCTACTCATGCAATTTGATTCACGCAAAGCTGCGCAAAACTTTCAACGTTGTAATGACCAGGTTACCAGAGGTTTAGACTTCGATTCCGCTTACATGGACGACCAGTTAGCAAACAGTAAAACTGAAGATACACCTAAGCTACACCTACATCAATTGCTTGAGCACTTCGCTGCACATGGTAAAACCGTCAATGCGTACGAAAGTATCTTTGCAAAACTTCAGTTGAGTTTAAAGACAAATCATGGTTGACGCGACGTTCGACCATCGAAAGAAAAGCTACACATCGTTCATGACTTACCGTTACATACACGACGATTCAACGTTCGTCGTTTAGACGAGATAAGGCGAATACGGACATTTCATTCAAAACTGTGCTCATTTAAACAAGACTCTAAAAGATTTACCACAAACATCTAAAGATGAATCAATGGAATCATCCGAGAATGCCGAGCCCAAATTTGATGCACTTAGAGAATTGTTAGTTAATGCTAAACTGTCCGAACACTTCGGTGCCTAAGCCACAGGGAGAATAGTTATCGATGAAAAAAACTGAGTCGCGAAGAACGGGAAAAAAAACAATCACCACTGTCTGCTCGCCAGGCGTGCACAGTGGCATGACGGTCACCTAACAAACGTCTCCCATGCGCCAAGTGTTCCAACCAGTGATTCCAGGTCAATTACAAGTGCCGATACACAACACCTTCTGTTCATGTGGATGAGTTCGGTTAGTTTATCGTCAAACTCACTGTCTTGTGAGTCACATTTGCAAGCAGTATATACAAGCTGAGAATAGTCAAACGTGCCACACCATCACATCCCGTGACTTACATCCAACGGCAATCAATCTTCTCTCTCTCTCCCTCACACACACACACACACACACACCGGATAGCACAAACAAAAACTTTCGGGAAACAAACAATCAACATGTAGGAAAAAATAAGGAAGAATCACAAAACTGAACAAAAGAATCAAATGAACGAAAAACGCCACCGAGAGCAACGATCTACGACAGCACGATCCCACTCTGGATACAAAACAAACTCGAGCACAGACAGTACGGCCATTCTGTTGTAGATGCAAATTTGGCGCACTCGTCCGCAACTCTACCGATAAACATACCTTCCGCATAGCTAGATAGCGACGTCTTTCGTGAACACCACGCCACCAACTTTGGATTTTTACCACTGAAGTACGAGTCTGAAGAAATTCACACCGCACTTTGTGAGCTCTCCAATGGGACTGAATGCAAGATGCTGCCCGGTCACGTACCAGCGCCAGATCCAGTTGACGCCCAGCCTCTTGACGTGCACAATACCCACGACAATGAGATTGCAAGTCCAACACAAACTAGAATAGCAAAAATGACAACAACAAAAAAACGAGCACATTTGTGGTGAATAACGCGTGCGCACACACAACTATGACAATCACACCTACATCCATCTCCCCGTTCACAGAGCATTCGTAAGTCACAATCATCAAATGAAAATCGAATTATGACAAAAAAATGCAAAGTGGATCCACATTCGGATTCGGTACTGGCCACTGGCAATCACCGCGAAAAGGCGCGATTCATTCATTGCGCTCTTACTGTGTGAAAAACATTGTTGCACATGTTAGTTCATTGTGTAAAACTACTACTTATCCAACCACCTTCGTTCAACTCACCCAGCATGCTTCACTCTCTCATCTGACATATACCAATCAAATGTGTAACTAATCATCATACAACAGAGGACAGTGACGTGAACTTCACTTACCTATGCAATACTCACACCATTCATATAGACGGAGAACCAATTGTTTACATGTAAATGGTGTACACTTATTAATAAAAAAGAGACAACATAGAATCGACACTCCGGTTATCACGCACAATACACAGTCTGACTCGATAGAAAACGGCAACGAGATCCATCCACCATCCATGCCTAGCTATCACATCGCTCACACCTTCCTGTCAACAAGCGGCGGGAACGTTCACATCCCAAACAGGAAAATGACAAACATCGACTCTCCCCGCAAACTTCTACATGCTTCTACTTCATCTAATCTATTGAATTACACGTAGTTTCTTACATTCTGACGAAAGAATAACCAACAGTGTGTAATGCGCAGCACTTGACCCAGTCAGCGGACCCCACTTGGTTTGTTCGACTCGATACAAAATACCAAACTGTCGGAAAATGAACCAAACACTATGCACACCACTTTTATCTCCACTAAGCCTGTCGTCCATCCCAGCCTTACTAGGTTCCCTGGATAGCAGTGAATAGAAAACCTTTGATCCGCGAATCACACACATGCGTGAACCCGAAGTATCACAACCGCAGAACAGAACCGATCGAACTATGGTGTAGTAAATACCATCTTTCACTTCCAACCAGATATAGGGTCGACACTAAGAATGTCCCATCCAACGCATGTTTCTAAAGCCTCAGATATGCGCACATTCTATTCTCGAAAAGTGTTGCCACTACTCGTCACAAAACCGACTTGGATAAGACCCTCACTATCTAGTACCAACCTATAAATAATCAACGCTCAATATTGAAACAGCGCAACGTAATCCCAAAGGAGTAACAATACTTGTCAGTCTGCCAATCATGTGTTGTGTGCATCATTCGTACAATTGAACACACGACCGACATCATCAGCCTAGTCCTAGTCGCACAGTTTGCCACCGTTCGTCTATTCTACACGGACATTTTCGAACTCCTCTCCTCACCGGTCACAGATTTGAAACGGGACGGCGAGATAGAACATCTCCGACGAACACGACTACTGGTTTTAAATGAACTGAGCAGTTTGCCGCACACTACCCTACTCCATCGGAGTGTGCGAGTATGGCGATCATGAAAGGTCCACACACTTCTGAAGCTTACTCCTTCGAATGCTCCTTTGAGATCGAACGAGACTACGACCGTGGAACGACGTGCATGTATGTATTGAATGTGTGTGTGTGTGAGAGAGAGAGAGATCGAGCATTGCGTATTTTAAGCACCCGACACAAAATGACTGTGTGATCAATACAATGCAATGCGACCCGAATGGAATTCGACCTAGTATTCTCGGATATTCCGTTCGCCAAATGGAACAAGAAGAAGTAAGTTGGACGCGAAAACCTCGGCAACGATAGGCATGAGATCTATGCCACAGTAGGTGATAAAATCCTCACGAGGTCCTTTCCAATGATTCACTCTGCAACTAGGAAACGCATTCCCCATTCCAGATGTCGCGTGGCAGAACCGTGAATGTTCGTAACAAGCAAGCAACACATTCTTTCAAAATGAAACGGAAAAGTGCATCAAGACCAGAGACATTAACCCGCTTCAGTGTTCAAATGCACAAATCTACATCAGATTTTGTCGCAGATACACTGAATAACCACCAAGGAGATTCGGTTGCTAATAAGTGGAGAAATTCATTAGCACTCGACCAGCTGAATTACCTCCATTAAGTACCCGAATAAGCGGTCAAGCTATTCCTCCTCATAAAAGGCATTGGTTAAGAACTATTTCACTAATCTAGGCTTCTAGACCATCGGTGTTGCCAATCAGTTCGAACAGATGTTGACTACTTGACGGCGGAGGGGGAGGGGTAGAGGACAGAGCCGATTTCATCTATTCGACCACCTTCGATAACCGTGTTTCGCGATCTTCCATCAGACCACTTGCGGTTTGGCAGTGCCAACGATGATGGTTCTTCTCCAATGGATCTTCGATGGAAATGTGGCGCTTACGCTCCATTAGGTCCACTGATTCTTTAGAGATCTACCAATTGTGGTCAATTGATTCACCAGAATCACAAGTGAAATTCGTTGCCAGGAACATCGCGCGTCTGATACGGTCCCAATACACAACTATACTATCCCCTCGAAAATCGCACAACTCATTCGACAATCGACCCTTTTGGCAACAACAAACATCCGAGCCACACAAACGGCGAACGACCGAAAAAATCTCCAGACCAATAAATTAACTAATGTGCAATTCGATTCAGTACCAGAGCATAACTAAAGTCTACGCACGTGGTCCACACTGGGGTCGGCAGTTCTGAACAGAACGGTGCCAACGGAAACCTGTTGCAATATGATCAACCAGGGTCAGTCAGTTTGTGGGGTTGGATCATCATGTTGCTACAAGCCGTGAACTGTATTGGAAGCTTCCACTTTACACAGACAACAAATGATTCGCGAAGAACGGGGAAAAAAAAACAATCACCACTGTCTGCTCGCCAGGCGTGCACGGTGGCATGACGGTCACCTAACAAACGTCTCCCATGCGCCAAGTGTTCCAACCAGTGATTCCAGGTCAATTACAAGTGCCGATACACAACACCTTCTGTTCATGTGGATGAGTTCGGTTAGTTTATCGTCAAACTCACTGTCTTGTGAGTCACATTTGCAAGCAGTATATACAAGCTGAGAATAGTCAAACGTGCCACACCATCACATCCCGTGACTTACATCCAACGGCAATCAATCTTCTCTCACTCACCCTCACACACACACACACACACACACACACCGGATAGCACAAACAAAAACTTTCGGGAAACAAACAATCAACATGTAGGAAAAAATAAGGAAGAATCACAAAACTGAACAAAAGAATCAAATGAACGAAAAACGCCACTGAGAGCAACGATCTACGACAGCACGATCCCACTCTGGATATAAAACAAACTCGAGCACAGACAGTACGGCCATTCTGTTGTAGATGCAAATTTGGCGCACTCGTCCGCAACTCTACCGATAAACATACCTTCCGCATAGCTAGATAGCGACGTCTTTCGTGAACACCACGCCACCAACTTTGGATTTTTACCACTGAAGTACGAGTCTGAAGAAATTCACACCGCACTTTGTGAGCTCTCCAATGGGACTGAATGCAAGATGCTGCCCGGTCACGTACCAGCGCCAGATCCAGTTGACGCCCAGCCTCTTGACGTGCACAATACCCACGACAATGAGATTGCAAGTCCAACACAAACTAGAAAAGCAAAAATGACAAAAAAAAAAGAAAAAAAACGAGCAAATTTGTGGTGAATAACGCGTGCGCACACAACTATGACAATCACACCTACATCCATCTCCCCGTTCACAGAGCATTCGTAAGTCACAATCATCAAATGGAAATCGAATTATTACAAAAAATGCAAAGTGGATCCACATTCGGATTCGGGACTGGCCACTGACAATCACCGCGAACAGGCGCGATTCATTCATTGCGCTCTTACTGTGTGAAAAACATTGTTGCACATGTTAGTTCATTGTGTAAAACTACTACTTATCCAACCACCTTCGTTCAACTCACCCAGCATGCTTCACTCTCTCATCTGACATATACCAATCAAATGTGTGACCAATCATCATACAACAGAGGACAGTGACGTGAACTTCACTTACCTATGCAATACTCACACCATTCATATAGACGAAGAACCAATTGTTTACATGTAAATGGTGTACACTTATAAATAAAAAAGAGACAACATAGAATCGACACTCCGGTCATCACGCACAATACACAGTCTGACTCGATAGAAAACGGCAACGAGATCCATCCACCATCCATGCCTAGCTATCACATCGCTCACACCTTCCTGTCAACAAGCGGCGGGAACGTTCGCATCCCAAACAGGAAAATGACAAACATCGACTCTCCCCGCAGACTTCTACATGCTTCTACTTCATCTAATCTATTGAATTACACGTAGTTTCTTACATTCTGACGAAAGAATAACCGACAGTGTGTAATGCGCAGCACTTGACCCAGTCAGCGGACCCCACTTGGTTTGTTCGACTCGATACAAAATACCAAACTGTCGGAAAATGAACCAAACACTATGCACACCAGTTTTATCTCCACTAAGCCTGTCGTCCATCCCAGCCTTACTAGGTTCCCTGGATAGCAGTGAATAGAAAACCTTTGATCCGCGAATCACACACATGCGTGAACCCGAAGTATCACAACCGCAGAACAGAACCGATCGAATTATGGTGTAGTAAATACCATCTTTCACTTCCAACCAGATATAGGGTCGACACTAAGAATGTCCCATCCAGCGCATGTTTCTAAAGCCTCAGATATGCGCACATTCTATTCTCGAAAAGTGTTGCCACCACTCGTCACAAAACCGACTTGGATAAGACCCTCACTATCTAGTACCAACCTATAAATAATCAACGCTCAATATTGAAACAGCGCAACGTAATCCCAAAGGAGTAACAATACTTGTCAGTCTGCCAATCATGTGTTGTGTGCATCATTCGTACAATTGAACACACGACCGACATCATCAGCCTAGTCCTAGTCGCACAGTTTGCCACCGTTCGTCTATTCTACACGGACATTTTCGAACTCCTCTCCTCACCGGTCACAGATTTGAAACGGGACGGCGAGATAGAACATCTCCGACGAACACGACTACTGGTTTTAAATGAACTGAGCAGTTTGCCGCACACTACCCTACTCCATCGGAGTGTGCGAGTATGGCGATCATGAAGGGTCCACACACTTCTGAAGCTTACTCCTTCGAATGCTCCTTTGAGATCGAACGAGACTACGACCGTGGAACGACGTGCATGTATGTATTGAATATGTGTGTGTGTGTGTGTGTGTGAGAGAGAGAGAGAGATCGAGCACTGCGTATTTTAAGCACCCGACACAAAATGACTGTGTGATCAATACAATGCAATGCGACCCGAATGGAATTCGACCTAGTATTCTCGGATATTCCGTTCGCCAAATGGAACAAGAAGAAGTAAGCTGGACGCGAAAACCTCGGCAACGATAGGCATGAGATCTATGCCACAGTAGGTGATAAAATCCTCACGAGGTCCTTTCCAATGATTCACTCTGCAACTAGGAAACGCATTCCCCATTCCAGATGTCGCGTGGCAGAACCGTGAATGTTCGTAACAAGCAAGTAACACATTCTTTCAAAATGAAACGGAAAAGTGCATCAAGACCAGAGACATTACCCGCTTCAGTGCTCAAATACACAAATCTACATCAGATTTTGTCGCAGATACACTGAATAACCACCAAGGAGATTCGGTTGCTAATAAGTGGGGAAATTCATTAGCACTCGACCAGCTGAATTATCTCCATTAAGTACCCGAATAAGCGGTCAAGCTATTCCTCCTCATAAAAGGCATTGGTTAAGAACTATTTCACTAATCTAGGCTTCTAGACCATCGGTGTTGCCAATCAGTTCGAACAGATGTTGACTACTTGACGACGGAGGGGGAGGGGTAGAGGACAGAGCCGATTTCATCTATTCGACCACCTTCGATAACCGTGTTTCGCGATCTTCCATCAGACCACTTGCGATTTGGCAGTGCCAACGATGACGGTTCTTCTCCAATGGATCTTCGATGGAAATGTGGCGCTTACGCTCCATTAGGCCCACTGATTGACCAGAACCACAAGTGAAATTCGTTGCCAGGAGCATCACGCGTCTGATACGGTCCCAATACACAACGATACTATCCCCTCGAAAATCGCACAGCTCATTCGACAATCGACCCTTTTGGCAACAACAAACATCCGAGCCACACAAACGGTGAACGACCGGAAAAATCTCCAGACCAATAAATTAACTAATGTGCAATTCGATTCAGTACCAGAGCATAACTAAAGTCTACGCACGTGGTCCACACTGGGGTCGGCAGTTCTGAACAGAACGGTGCCAACGGAAACTTGTTGCAATATGATCAACCAGGGTCAGTCAGTTTGTGGGGTTGGATCATCATGTTGCTACAAGCCGTGAACTGTATTGGAAGCTTCCACTTTACACAGACAACAAATGATTCGCGAAGAACGGGGAAAAAAAAACAATCACCACTGTCTGCTCGCCAGGCGTGCACGGTGGCATGACGGTCACCTAACAAACGTCTCCCATGCGCCAAGTGTTCCAACCAGTGATTCCAGGTCAATTACAAGTGCCGATACACAACACCTTCTGTTCATATGGATGAGTTCGGTTAGTTTATCGTCAAACTCACTGTCTTGTGAGTCACATTTGCAAGCAGTATATACAAGCTGAGAATAGTCAAACGTGCCACACCATCACATCCCGTGACTTACATCCAACGGCAATCAATCTTCTCTCACTCACCCTCACACACACACACACACACACACACACCGGATAGCACAAACAAAAACTTTCGGGAAACAAACAATCAACATGTAGGAAAAAATAAGGAAGAATCACAAAACTGAACAAAAGAATCAAATGAACGAAAAACGCCACTGAGAGCAACGATCTACGACAGCACGATCCCACTCTGGATATAAAACAAACTCGAGCACAGACAGTACGGCCATTCTGTTGTAGATGCAAATTTGGCGCACTCGTCCGCAACTCTACCGATAAACATACCTTCCGCATAGCTAGATAGCGACGTCTTTCGTGAACACCACGCCACCAACTTTGGATTTTTACCACTGAAGTACGAGTCTGAAGAAATTCACACCGCACTTTGTGAGCTCTCCAATGGGACTGAATGCAAGATGCTGCCCGGTCACGTACCAGCGCCAGATCCAGTTGACGCCCAGCCTCTTGACGTGCACAATACCCACGACAATGAGATTGCAAGTCCAACACAAACTAGAAAAGCAAAAATGACAAAAAAAAAAGAAAAAAAACGAGCAAATTTGTGGTGAATAACGCGTGCGCACACAACTATGACAATCACACCTACATCCATCTCCCCGTTCACAGAGCATTCGTAAGTCACAATCATCAAATGGAAATCGAATTATTACAAAAAATGCAAAGTGGATCCACATTCGGATTCGGGACTGGCCACTGACAATCACCGCGAACAGGCGCGATTCATTCATTGCGCTCTTACTGTGTGAAAAACATTGTTGCACATGTTAGTTCATTGTGTAAAACTACTACTTATCCAACCACCTTCGTTCAACTCACCCAGCATGCTTCACTCTCTCATCTGACATATACCAATCAAATGTGTGACCAATCATCATACAACAGAGGACAGTGACGTGAACTTCACTTACCTATGCAATACTCACACCATTCATATAGACGAAGAACCAATTGTTTACATGTAAATGGTGTACACTTATAAATAAAAAAGAGACAACATAGAATCGACACTCCGGTCATCACGCACAATACACAGTCTGACTCGATAGAAAACGGCAACGAGATCCATCCACCATCCATGCCTAGCTATCACATCGCTCACACCTTCCTGTCAACAAGCGGCGGGAACGTTCGCATCCCAAACAGGAAAATGACAAACATCGACTCTCCCCGCAGACTTCTACATGCTTCTACTTCATCTAATCTATTGAATTACACGTAGTTTCTTACATTCTGACGAAAGAATAACCGACAGTGTGTAATGCGCAGCACTTGACCCAGTCAGCGGACCCCACTTGGTTTGTTCGACTCGATACAAAATACCAAACTGTCGGAAAATGAACCAAACACTATGCACACCACTTTTATCTCCACTAAGCCTGTCGTCCATCCCAGCCTTACTAGGTTCCCTGGATAGCAGTGAATAGAAAACCTTTGATCCGCGAATCACACACATGCGTGAACCCGAAGTATCACAACCGCAGAACAGAACCGATCGAATTATGGTGTAGTAAATACCATCTTTCACTTCCAACCAGATATAGGGTCGACACTAAGAATGTCCCATCCAGCGCATGTTTCTAAAGCCTCAGATATGCGCACATTCTATTCTCGAAAAGTGTTGCCACCACTCGTCACAAAACCGACTTGGATAAGACCCTCACTATCTAGTACCAACCTATAAATAATCAACGCTCAATATTGAAACAGCGCAACGTAATCCCAAAGGAGTAACAATACTTGTCAGTCTGCCAATCATGTGTTGTGTGCATCATTCGTACAATTGAACACACGACCGACATCATCAGCCTAGTCCTAGTCGCACAGTTTGCCACCGTTCGTCTATTCTACACGGACATTTTCGAACTCCTCTCCTCACCGGTCACAGATTTGAAACGGGACGGCGAGATAGAACATCTCCGACGAACACGACTACTGGTTTTAAATGAACTGAGCAGTTTGCCGCACACTACCCTACTCCATCGGAGTGTGCGAGTATGGCGATCATGAAGGGTCCACACACTTCTGAAGCTTACTCCTTCGAATGCTCCTTTGAGATCGAACGAGACTACGACCGTGGAACGACGTGCATGTATGTATTGAATATGTGTGTGTGTGTGTGAGAGAGAGAGAGAGAGAGATCGAGCACTGCGTATTTTAAGCACCCGACACAAAATGACTGTGTGATCAATACAATGCAATGCGACCCGAATGGAATTCGACCTAGTATTCTCGGATATTCCGTTCGCCAAATGGAACAAGAAGAAGTAAGCTGGACGCGAAAACCTCGGCAACGATAGGCATGAGATCTATGCCACAGTAGGTGATAAAATCCTCACGAGGTCCTTTCCAATGATTCACTCTGCAACTAGGAAACGCATTCCCCATTCCAGATGTCGCGTGGCAGAACCGTGAATGTTCGTAACAAGCAAGTAACACATTCTTTCAAAATGAAACGGAAAAGTGCATCAAGACCAGAGACATTACCCGCTTCAGTGCTCAAATACACAAATCTACATCAGATTTTGTCGCAGATACACTGAATAACCACCAAGGAGATTCGGTTGCTAATAAGTGGGGAAATTCATTAGCACTCGACCAGCTGAATTATCTCCATTAAGTACCCGAATAAGCGGTCAAGCTATTCCTCCTCATAAAAGGCATTGGTTAAGAACTATTTCACTAATCTAGGCTTCTAGACCATCGGTGTTGCCAATCAGTTCGAACAGATGTTGACTACTTGACGACGGAGGGGGAGGGGTAGAGGACAGAGCCGATTTCATCTATTCGACCACCTTCGATAACCGTGTTTCGCGATCTTCCATCAGACCACTTGCGATTTGGCAGTGCCAACGATGACGGTTCTTCTCCAATGGATCTTCGATGGAAATGTGGCGCTTACGCTCCATTAGGCCCACTGATTGACCAGAACCACAAGTGAAATTCGTTGCCAGGAGCATCACGCGTCTGATACGGTCCCAATACACAACGATACTATCCCCTCGAAAATCGCACAGCTCATTCGACAATCGACCCTTTTGGCAACAACAAACATCCGAGCCACACAAACGGTGAACGACCGGAAAAATCTCCAGACCAATAAATTAACTAATGTGCAATTCGATTCAGTACCAGAGCATAACTAAAGTCTACGCACGTGGTCCACACTGGGGTCGGCAGTTCTGAACAGAACGGTGCCAACGGAAACTTGTTGCAATATGATCAACCAGGGTCAGTCAGTTTGTGGGGTTGGATCATCATGTTGCTACAAGCCGTGAACTGTATTGGAAGCTTGCACTTTACACAGACAACAAATGATTCGCGAAGAACGGGGAAAAAAAAACAATCACCACTGTCTGCTCGCCAGGCGTGCACGGTGGCATGACGGTCACCTAACAAACGTCTCCCATGCGCCAAGTGTTCCAACCAGTGATTCCAGGTCAATTACAAGTGCCGATACACAACACCTTCTGTTCATATGGATGAGTTCGGTTAGTTTATCGTCAAACTCACTGTCTTGTGAGTCACATTTGCAAGCAGTATATACAAGCTGAGAATAGTCAAACGTGCCACACCATCACATCCCGTGACTTACATCCAACGGCAATCAATCTTCTCTCACTCACCCTCACACACACACACACACACACACACACCGGATAGCACAAACAAAAACTTTCGGGAAACAAACAATCAACATGTAGGAAAAAATAAGGAAGAATCACAAAACTGAACAAAAGAATCAAATGAACGAAAAACGCCACTGAGAGCAACGATCTACGACAGCACGATCCCACTCTGGATACAAAACAAACTCGAGCACAGACAGTACGGCCATTCTGTTGTAGATGCAAATTTGGCGCACTCGTCCGCAACTCTACCGATAAACATACCTTCCGCATAGCTAGATAGCGACGTCTTTCGTGAACACCACGCCACCAACTTTGGATTTTTACCACTGAAGTACGAGTCTGAAGAAATTCACACCGCACTTTGTGAGCTCTCCAATGGGACTGAATGCAAGATGCTGCCCGGTCACGTACCAGCGCCAGATCCAGTTGACGCCCAGCCTCTTGACGTGCACAATACCCACGACAATGAGATTGCAAGTCCAACACAAACTAGAATAGCAAAAATGACAAAAAAAAAGAAAAAAAACGAGCAAATTTGTGGTGAATAACGCGTGCGCACACACAACTATGACAATCACACCTACATCCATCTCCCCGTTCACAGAGCATTCGTAAGTCACAATCATCAAATGGAAATCGAATTATAACAAAAAATGCAAAGTGGATCCACATTCGGATTCGGGACTGGCCACTGACAATCACCGCGAACAGGCGCGATTCATTCATTGCGCTCTTACTGTGTGAAAAACATTGTTGCACATGTTAGTTCATTGTGTAAAACTACTACTTATCCAACCACCTTCGTTCAACTCACCCAGCATGCTTCACTCTCTCATCTGACATATACCAATCAAATGTGTGACCAATCATCATACAACAGAGGACAGTGACGTGAACTTCACTTACCTATGCAATACTCACACCATTCATATAGACGAAGAACCAATTGTTTACATGTAAATGGTGTACACTTATAAATAAAAAAGAGACAACATAGAATCGACACTCCGGTCATCACGCACAATACACAGTCTGACTCGATAGAAAACGGCAACGAGATCCATCCACCATCCATGCCTAGCTATCACATCGCTCACACCTTCCTGTCAACAAGCGGCGGGAACGTTCACATCCCAAACAGGAAAATGACAAACATCGACTCTCCCCGCAGACTTCTACATGCTTCTACTTCATCTAATCTATTGAATTACACGTAGTTTCTTACATTCTGACGAAAGAATAACCGACAGTGTGTAATGCGCAGCACTTGACCCAGTCAGCGGACCCCACTTGGTTTGTTCGACTCGATACAAAATACCAAACTGTCGGAAAATGAACCAAACACTATGCACACCAGTTTTATCTCCACTAAGCCTGTCGTCCATCCCAGCCTTACTAGGTTCCCTGGATAGCAGTGAATAGAAAACCTTTGATCCGCGAATCACACACATGCGTGAACCCGAAGTATCACAACCGCAGAACAGAACCGATCGAACTATGGTGTAGTAAATACCATCTTTCACTTCCAACCAGATATAGGGTCGACACTAAGAATGTCCCATCCAGCGCATGTTTCTAAAGCCTCAGATATGCGCACATTCTATTCTCGAAAAGTGTTGCCACCACTCGTCACAAAACCGACTTGGATAAGACCCTCACTATCGAGTACCAACCTATAAATAATCAACGCTCAATATTGAAACAGCGCAACGTAATCCCAAAGGAGTAACAATACTTGTCAGTCTGCCAATCATGTGTTGTGTGCATCATTCGTACAATTGAACACACGACCGACATCATCAGCCTAGTCCTAGTCGCACAGTTTGCCACCGTTCGTCTATTCTACACGGACATTTTCGAACTCCTCTCCTCACCGGTCACAGATTTGAAACGGGACGGCGAGATAGAACATCTCCGACGAACACGACTACTGGTTTTAAATGAACTGAGCAGTTTGCCGCACACTACCCTACTCCATCGGAGTGTGCGAGTATGGCGATCATGAAGGGTCCACACACTTCTGAAGCTTACTCCTTCGAATGCTCCTTTGAGATCGAACGAGACTACGACCGTGGAACGACGTGCATGTATGTATTGAATATGTGTGTGTGTGTGTGAGAGAGAGAGAGAGAGAGATCGAGCACTGCGTATTTTAAGCACCCGACACAAAATGACTGTGTGATCAATACAATGCAATGCGACCCGAATGGAATTCGACCTAGTATTCTCGGATATTCCGTTCGCCAAATGGAACAAGAAGAAGTAAGCTGGACGCGAAAACCTCGGCAACGATAGGCATGAGATCTATGCCACAGTAGGTGATAAAATCCTCACGAGGTCCTTTCCAATGATTCACTCTGCAACTAGGAAACGCATTCCCCATTCCAGATGTCGCGTGGCAGAACCGTGAATGTTCGTAACAAGCAAGTAACACATTCTTTCAAAATGAAACGGAAAAGTGCATCAAGACCAGAGACATTACCCGCTTCAGTGCTCAAATACACAAATCTACATCAGATTTTGTCGCAGATACACTGAATAACCACCAAGGAGATTCGGTTGCTAATAAGTGGGGAAATTCATTAGCACTCGACCAGCTGAATTATCTCCATTAAGTACCCGAATAAGCGGTCAAGCTATTCCTCCTCATAAAAGGCATTGGTTAAGAACTATTTCACTAATCTAGGCTTCTAGACCATCGGTGTTGCCAATCAGTTCGAACAGATGTTGACTACTTGACGACGGAGGGGGAGGGGTAGAGGACAGAGCCGATTTCATCTATTCGACCACCTTCGATAACCGTGTTTCGCGATCTTCCATCAGACCACTTGCGATTTGGCAGTGCCAACGATGACGGTTCTTCTCCAATGGATCTTCGATGGAAATGTGGCGCTTACGCTCCATTAGGTCCACTGATTGACCAGAACCACAAGTGAAATTCGTTGCCAGGAGCATCACGCGTCTGATACGGTCCCAATACACAACGATACTATCCCCTCGAAAATCGCACAGCTCATTCGACAATCGACCCTTTTGGCAACAACAAACATCCGAGCCACACAAACGGTGAACGACCGGAAAAATCTCCAGACCAATAAATTAACTAATGTGCAATTCGATTCAGTACCAGAGCATAACTAAAGTCTACGCACGTGGTCCACACTGGGGTCGGCAGTTCTGAACAGAACGGTGCCAACGGAAACTTGTTGCAATATGATCAACCAGGGTCAGTCAGTTTGTGGGGTTGGATCATCATGTTGCTACAAGCCGTGAACTGTATTGGAAGCTTCCACTTTACACAGACAACAAATGATTCGCGAAGAACGGGGAAAAAAAAAACAATCACCACTGTCTGCTCGCCAGGCGTGCACGGTGGCATGACGGTCACCTAACAAACGTCTCCCATGCGCCAAGTGTTCCAACCAGTGATTCCAGGTCAATTACAAGTGCCGATACACAACACCTTCTGTTTATATGGATGAGTTCGGTTAGTTTATCGTCAAACTCACTGTCTTGTGAGACACATTTGCAAGCAGTATATACAGGCTGAGAATAGTCAAACGTGCTACACCATCACATCCCGTGACTTACATCCAACGGCAATCAATCTTCTCTCTCTCTCTCTCCCTCCCTCCCTCCCTCTCTCACACACACACACACCGGATAGCACAAACAAAAACTTTCGGGAAACAAACAATCAACATGTAGGAAAAAATAAGGAAGAATCACAAAACTGAACAAAAGAATCAAATGAACGAAAAACGCCACTGAGAGCAACGATCTACGACAGCACGATCCCACTCTGGATACAAAACAAACTCGAGCACAGACAGTACGGCCATTCTGTTGTAGATGCAAATTTGGCGCACTCGTCCGCAACTCTACCGATAAACATACCTTCCGCATAGCTAGATAGCGACGTCTTTCGTGAACACCACGCCACCAACTTTGGATTTTTACCACTGAAGTACGAGTCTGAAGAAATTCACACCGCACTTTGTGAGCTCTCCAATGGGACTGAATGCAAGATGCTGCCCGGTCACGTACCAGCGCCAGATCCAGTTGACGCCCAGCCTCTTGACGTGCACAATACCCACGACAATGAGATTGCAAGTCCAACACAAACTAGAATAGCAAAAATGACAAAAAAAAGAAAAAAAACGAGCAAATTTGTGGTGAATAACGCGTGCGCACACACAACTATGACAATCACACCTACATCCATCTCCCCGTTCACAGAGCATTCGTAAGTCACAATCATCAAATGGAAATCGAATTATAACAAAAAATGCAAAGTGGATCCACATTCGGATTCGGGACTGGCCACTGACAATCACCGCGAACAGGCGCGATTCATTCATTGCGCTCTTACTGTGTGAAAAACATTGTTGCACATGTTAGTTCATTGTGTAAAACTACTACTTATCCAACCACCTTCGTTCAACTCACCCAGCATGCTTCACTCTCTCATCTGACATATACCAATCAAATGTGTGACCAATCATCATACAACAGAGGACAGTGACGTGAACTTCACTTACCTATGCAATACTCACACCATTCATATAGACGAAGAACCAATTGTTTACATGTAAATGGTGTACACTTATAAATAAAAAAGAGACAACATAGAATCGACACTCCGGTCATCACGCACAATACACAGTCTGACTCGATAGAAAACGGCAACGAGATCCATCCACCATCCATGCCTAGCTATCACATCGCTCACACCTTCCTGTCAACAAGCGGCGGGAACGTTCACATCCCAAACAGGAAAATGACAAACATCGACTCTCCCCGCAAACTTCTACATGCTTCTACTTCATCTAATCTATTGAATTACACGTAGTTTCTTACATTCTGACGAAAGAATAACCAACAGTGTGTAATGCGCAGCACTTGACCCAGTCAGCGGACCCCACTTGGTTTGTTCGACTCGATACAAAATACCAAACTGTCGGAAAATGAACCAAACACTATGCACACCAGTTTTATCTCCACTAAGCCTGTCGTCCATCCCAGCCTTACTAGGTTCCCTGGATAGCAGTGAATAGAAAACCTTTGATCCGCGAATCACACACATGCGTGAACCCGAAGTATCACAACCGCAGAACAGAACCGATCGAACTATGGTGTAGTAAATACCATCTTTCACTTCCAACCAGATATAGGGTCGACACTAAGAATGTCCCATCCAGCGCATGTTTCTAAAGCCTCAGATATGCGCACATTCTATTCTCGAAAAGTGTTGCCACCACTCGTCACAAAACCGACTTGGATAAGACCCTCACTATCTAGTACCAACCTATAAATAATCAACGCTCAATATTGAAACAGCGCAACGTAATCCCAAAGGAGTAACAATACTTGTCAGTCTGCCAATCATGTGTTGTGTGCATCATTCGTACAATTGAACACACGACCGACATCATCAGCCTAGTCCTAGTCGCACAGTTTGCCACCGTTCGTCTATTCTACACGGACATTTTCGAACTCCTCTCCTCACCGGTCACAGATTTGAAACGGGACGGCGAGATAGAACATCTCCGACGAACACGACTACTGGTTTTAAATGAACTGAGCAGTTTGCCGCACACTACCCTACTCCATCGGAGTGTGCGAGTATGGCGATCATGAAGGGTCCACACACTTCTGAAGCTTACTCCTTCGAATGCTCCTTTGAGATCGAACGAGACTACGACCGTGGAACGACGTGCATGTATGTATTGAATATGTGTGTGTGTGTGTGTGTGAGAGAGAGAGAGAGATCGAGCACTGCGTATTTTAAGCACCCGACACAAAATGACTGTGTGATCAATACAATGCAATGCGACCCGAATGGAATTCGACCTAGTATTCTCGGATATTCCGTTCGCCAAATGGAACAAGAAGAAGTAAGTTGGACGCGAAAACCTCGGCAACGATAGGCATGAGATCTATGCCACAGTAGGTGATAAAATCCTCACGAGGTCCTTTCCAATGATTCACTCTGCAACTAGGAAACGCATTCCCCATTCCAGATGTCGCGTGGCAGAACCGTGAATGTTCGTAACAAGCAAGTAACACATTCTTTCAAAATGAAACGGAAAAGTGCATCAAGACCAGAGACATTACCCGCTTCAGTGCTCAAATACACAAATCTACATCAGATTTTGTCGCAGATACACTGAATAACCACCAAGGAGATTCGGTTGCTAATAAGTGGGGAAATTCATTAGCACTCGACCAGCTGAATTATCTCCATTAAGTACCCGAATAAGCGGTCAAGCTATTCCTCCTCATAAAAGGCATTGGTTAAGAACTATTTCACTAATCTAGGCTTCTAGACCATCGGTGTTGCCAATCAGTTCGAACAGATGTTGACTACTTGACGACGGAGGGGGAGGGGTAGAGGACAGAGCCGATTTCATCTATTCGACCACCTTCGATAACCGTGTTTCGCGATCTTCCATCAGACCACTTGCGATTTGGCAGTGCCAACGATGACGGTTCTTCTCCAATGGATCTTCGATGGAAATGTGGCGCTTACGCTCCATTAGGTCCACTGATTGACCAGAACCACAAGTGAAATTCGTTGCCAGGAGCATCACGCGTCTGATACGGTCCCAATACACAACGATACTATCCCCTCGAAAATCGCACAGCTCATTCGACAATCGACCCTTTTGGCAACAACAAACATCCGAGCCACACAAACGGTGAACGACCGGAAAAATCTCCAGACCAATAAATTAACTAATGTGCAATTCGATTCAGTACCAGAGCATAACTAAAGTCTACGCACGTGGTCCACACTGGGGTCGGCAGTTCTGAACAGAACGGTGCCAACGGAAACTTGTTGCAATATGATCAACCAGGGTCAGTCAGTTTGTGGGGTTGGATCATCATGTTGCTACAAGCCGTGAACTGTATTGGAAGCTTCCACTTTACACAGACAACAAATGATTCGCGAAGAACGGGGAAAAAAAAACAATCACCACTGTCTGCTCGCCAGGCGTGCACGGTGGCATGACGGTCACCTAACAAACGTCTCCCATGCGCCAAGTGTTCCAACCAGTGATTCCAGGTCAATTACAAGTGCCGATACACAACACCTTCTGTTCATATGGATGAGTTCGGTTAGTTTATCGTCAAACTCACTGTCTTGTGAGTCACATTTGCAAGCAGTATATACAGGCTGAGAATAGTCAAACGTGCTACACCATCACATCCCGTGACTTACATCCAACGGCAATCAATCTTCTCTCTCTCTCTCTCCCTCCCTCCCTCCCTCTCTCACACACACACACACCGGATAGCACAAACAAAAACTTTCGGGAAACAAACAATCAACATGTAGGAAAAAATAAGGAAGAATCACAAAACTGAACAAAAGAATCAAATGAACGAAAAACGCCACTGAGAGCAACGATCTACGACAGCACGATCCCACTCTGGATACAAAACAAACTCGAGCACAGACAGTACGGCCATTCTGTTGTAGATGCAAATTTGGCGCACTCGTCCGCAACTCTACCGATAAACATACCTTCCGCATAGCTAGATAGCGACGTCTTTCGTGAACACCACGCCACCAACTTTGGATTTTTACCACTGAAGTACGAGTCTGAAGAAATTCACACCGCACTTTGTGAGCTCTCCAATGGGACTGAATGCAAGATGCTGCCCGGTCACGTACCAGCGCCAGATCCAGTTGACGCCCAGCCTCTTGACGTGCACAATACCCACGACAATGAGATTGCAAGTCCAACACAAACTAGAATAGCAAAAATGACAAAAAAAAGAAAAAAACGAGCAAATTTGTGGTGAATAACGCGTGCGCACACACAACTATGACAATCACACCTACATCCATCTCCCCGTTCACAGAGCATTCGTAAGTCACAATCATCAAATGGAAATCGAATTATAACAAAAAATGCAAAGTGGATCCACATTCGGATTCGGGACTGGCCACTGACAATCACCGCGAACAGGCGCGATTCATTCATTGCGCTCTTACTGTGTGAAAAACATTGTTGCACATGTTAGTTCATTGTGTAAAACTACTACTTATCCAACCACCTTCGTTCAACTCACCCAGCATGCTTCACTCTCTCATCTGACATATACCAATCAAATGTGTGACCAATCATCATACAACAGAGGACAGTGACGTGAACTTCACTTACCTATGCAATACTCACACCATTCATATAGACGAAGAACCAATTGTTTACATGTAAATGGTGTACACTTATAAATAAAAAAGAGACAACATAGAATCGACACTCCGGTCATCACGCACAATACACAGTCTGACTCGATAGAAAACGGCAACGAGATCCATCCACCATCCATGCCTAGCTATCACATCGCTCACACCTTCCTGTCAACAAGCGGCGGGAACGTTCACATCCCAAACAGGAAAATGACAAACATCGACTCTCCCCGCAAACTTCTACATGCTTCTACTTCATCTAATCTATTGAATTACACGTAGTTTCTTACATTCTGACGAAAGAATAACCGACAGTGTGTAATGCGCAGCACTTGACCCAGTCAGCGGACCCCACTTGGTTTGTTCGACTCGATACAAAATACCAAACTGTCGGAAAATGAACCAAACACTATGCACACCAGTTTTATCTCCACTAAGCCTGTCGTCCATCCCAGCCTTACTAGGTTCCCTGGATAGCAGTGAATAGAAAACCTTTGATCCGCGAATCACACACATGCGTGAACCCGAAGTATCACAACCGCAGAACAGAACCGATCGAACTATGGTGTAGTAAATACCATCTTTCACTTCCAACCAGATATAGGGTCGACACTAAGAATGTCCCATCCAGCGCATGTTTCTAAAGCCTCAGATATGCGCACATTCTATTCTCGAAAAGTGTTGCCACCACTCGTCACAAAACCGACTTGGATAAGACCCTCACTATCTAGTACCAACCTATAAATAATCAACGCTCAATATTGAAACAGCGCAACGTAATCCCAAAGGAGTAACAATACTTGTCAGTCTGCCAATCATGTGTTGTGTGCATCATTCGTACAATTGAACACACGACCGACATCATCAGCCTAGTCCTAGTCGCACAGTTTGCCACCGTTCGTCTATTCTACACGGACATTTTCGAACTCCTCTCCTCACCGGTCACAGATTTGAAACGGGACGGCGAGATAGAACATCTCCGACGAACACGACTACTGGTTTTAAATGAACTGAGCAGTTTGCCGCACACTACCCTACTCCATCGGAGTGTGCGAGTATGGCGATCATGAAGGGTCCACACACTTCTGAAGCTTACTCCTTCGAATGCTCCTTTGAGATCGAACGAGACTACGACCGTGGAACGACGTGCATGTATGTATTGAATATGTGTGTGTGTGTGTGTGTGAGAGAGAGAGAGATCGAGCACTGCGTATTTTAAGCACCCGACACAAAATGACTGTGTGATCAATACAATGCAATGCGACCCGAATGGAATTCGACCTAGTATTCTCGGATATTCCGTTCGCCAAATGGAACAAGAAGAAGTAAGTTGGACGCGAAAACCTCGGCAACGATAGGCATGAGATCTATGCCACAGTAGGTGATAAAATCCTCACGAGGTCCTTTCCAATGATTCACTCTGCAACTAGGAAACGCATTCCCCATTCCAGATGTCGCGTGGCAGAACCGTGAATGTTCGTAACAAGCAAGTAACACATTCTTTCAAAATGAAACGGAAAAGTGCATCAAGACCAGAGACATTACCCGCTTCAGTGCTCAAATACACAAATCTACATCAGATTTTGTCGCAGATACACTGAATAACCACCAAGGAGATTCGGTTGCTAATAAGTGGGGAAATTCATTAGCACTCGACCAGCTGAATTATCTCCATTAAGTACCCGAATAAGCGGTCAAGCTATTCCTCCTCATAAAAGGCATTGGTTAAGAACTATTTCACTAATCTAGGCTTCTAGACCATCGGTGTTGCCAATCAGTTCGAACAGATGTTGACTACTTGACGACGGAGGGGGAGGGGTAGAGGACAGAGCCGATTTCATCTATTCGACCACCTTCGATAACCGTGTTTCGCGATCTTCCATCAGACCACTTGCGATTTGGCAGTGCCAACGATGACGGTTCTTCTCCAATGGATCTTCGATGGAAATGTGGCGCTTACGCTCCATTAGGTCCACTGATTGACCAGAACCACAAGTGAAATTCGTTGCCAGGAGCATCACGCGTCTGATACGGTCCCAATACACAACGATACTATCCCCTCGAAAATCGCACAGCTCATTCGACAATCGACCCTTTTGGCAACAACAAACATCCGAGCCACACAAACGGTGAACGACCGGAAAAATCTCCAGACCAATAAATTAACTAATGTGCAATTCGATTCAGTACCAGAGCATAACTAAAGTCTACGCACGTGGTCCACACTGGGGTCGGCAGTTCTGAACAGAACGGTGCCAACGGAAACTTGTTGCAATATGATCAACCAGGGTCAGTCAGTTTGTGGGGTTGGATCATCATGTTGCTACAAGCCGTGAACTGTATTGGAAGCTTGCACTTTACACAGACAACAAATGATTCGCGAAGAACGGGGAAAAAAAAAACAATCACCACTGTCTGCTCGCCAGGCGTGCACGGTGGCATGACGGTCACCTAACAAACGTCTCCCATGCGCCAAGTGTTCCAACCAGTGATTCCAGGTCAATTACAAGTGCCGATACACAACACCTTCTGTTTATATGGATGAGTTCGGTTAGTTTATCGTCAAACTCACTGTCTTGTGAGACACATTTGCAAGCAGTATATACAGGCTGAGAATAGTCAAACGTGCTACACCATCACATCCCGTGACTTACATCCAACGGCAATCAATCTTCTCTCTCTCTCTCTCCCTCCCTCCCTCCCTCTCTCACACACACACACACCGGATAGCACAAACAAAAACTTTCGGGAAACAAACAATCAACATGTAGGAAAAAATAAGGAAGAATCACAAAACTGAACAAAAGAATCAAATGAACGAAAAACGCCACTGAGAGCAACGATCTACGACAGCACGATCCCACTCTGGATACAAAACAAACTCGAGCACAGACAGTACGGCCATTCTGTTGTAGATGCAAATTTGGCGCACTCGTCCGCAACTCTACCGATAAACATACCTTCCGCATAGCTAGATAGCGACGTCTTTCGTGAACACCACGCCACCAACTTTGGATTTTTACCACTGAAGTACGAGTCTGAAGAAATTCACACCGCACTTTGTGAGCTCTCCAATGGGACTGAATGCAAGATGCTGCCCGGTCACGTACCAGCGCCAGATCCAGTTGACGCCCAGCCTCTTGACGTGCACAATACCCACGACAATGAGATTGCAAGTCCAACACAAACTAGAATAGCAAAAATGACAAAAAAAAGAAAAAAAACGAGCAAATTTGTGGTGAATAACGCGTGCGCACACACAACTATGACAATCACACCTACACCCATCTCCCCGTTCACAGAGCATTCGTAAGTCACAATCATCAAATGGAAATCGAATTATAACAAAAAATGCAAAGTGGATCCACATTCGGATTCGGGACTGGCCACTGACAATCACCGCGAACAGGCGCGATTCATTCATTGCGCTCTTACTGTGTGAAAAACATTGTTGCACATGTTAGTTCATTGTGTAAAACTACTACTTATCCAACCACCTTCGTTCAACTCACCCAGCATGCTTCACTCTCTCATCTGACATATACCAATCAAATGTGTGACCAATCATCATACAACAGAGGACAGTGACGTGAACTTCACTTACCTATGCAATACTCACACCATTCATATAGACGAAGAACCAATTGTTTACATGTAAATGGTGTACACTTATAAATAAAAAAGAGACAACATAGAATCGACACTCCGGTCATCACGCACAATACACAGTCTGACTCGATAGAAAACGGCAACGAGATCCATCCACCATCCATGCCTAGCTATCACATCGCTCACACCTTCCTGTCAACAAGCGGCGGGAACGTTCGCATCCCAAACAGGAAAATGACAAACATCGACTCTCCCCGCAAACTTCTACATGCTTCTACTTCATCTAATCTATTGAATTACACGTAGTTTCTTACATTCTGACGAAAGAATAACCGACAGTGTGTAATGCGCAGCACTTGACCCAGTCAGCGGACCCCACTTGGTTTGTTCGACTCGATACAAAATACCAAACTGTCGGAAAATGAACCAAACACTATGCACACCACTTTTATCTCCACTAAGCCTGTCGTCCATCCCAGCCTTACTAGGTTCCCTGGATAGCAGTGAATAGAAAACCTTTGATCCGCGAATCACACACATGCGTGAACCCGAAGTATCACAACCGCAGAACAGAACCGATCGAACTATGGTGTAGTAAATACCATCTTTCACTTCCAACCAGATATAGGGTCGACACTAAGAATGTCCCATCCAGCGCATGTTTCTAAAGCCTCAGATATGCGCACATTCTATTCTCGAAAAGTGTTGCCACCACTCGTCACAAAACCGACTTGGATAAGACCCTCACTATCTAGTACCAACCTATAAATAATCAACGCTCAATATTGAAACAGCGCAACGTAATCCCAAAGGAGTAACAATACTTGTCAGTCTGCCAATCATGTGTTGTGTGCATCATTCGTACAATTGAACACACGACCGACATCATCAGCCTAGTCCTAGTCGCACAGTTTGCCACCGTTCGTCTATTCTACACGGACATTTTCGAACTCCTCTCCTCACCGGTCACAGATTTGAAACGAGACGGCGAGATAGAACATCTCCGACGAACACGACTACTGGTTTTAAATGAACTGAGCAGTTTGCCGCACACTACCCTACTCCATCGGAGTGTGCGAGTATGGCGATCATGAAGGGTCCACACACTTCTGAAGCTTACTCCTTCGAATGCTCCTTTGAGATCGAACGAGACTACGACCGTGGAACGACGTGCATGTATGTATTGAATATGTGTGTGTGTGTGTGTGTGTGTGTGTGAGAGAGAGAGAGAGATCGAGCACTGCGTATTTTAAGCACCCGACACAAAATGACTGTGTGATCAATACAATGCAATGCGACCCGAATGGAATTCGACCTAGTATTCTCGGATATTCCGTTCGCCAAATGGAACAAGAAGAAGTAAGTTGGACGCGAAAACCTCGGCAACGATAGGCATGAGATCTATGCCACAGTAGGTGATAAAATCCTCACGAGGTCCTTTCCAATGATTCACTCTGCAACTAGGAAACGCATTCCCCATTCCAGATGTCGCGTGGCAGAACCGTGAATGTTCGTAACAAGCAAGTAACACATTCTTTCAAAATGAAACGGAAAAGTGCATCAAGACCAGAGACATTACCCGCTTCAGTGCTCAAATACACAAATCTACATCAGATTTTGTCGCAGATACACTGAATAACCACCAAGGAGATTCGGTTGCTAATAAGTGGGGAAATTCATTAGCACTCGACCAGCTGAATTATCTCCATTAAGTACCCGAATAAGCGGTCAAGCTATTCCTCCTCATAAAAGGCATTGGTTAAGAACTATTTCACTAATCTAGGCTTCTAGACCATCGGTGTTGCCAATCAGTTCGAACAGATGTTGACTACTTGACGACGGAGGGGGAGGGGTAGAGGACAGAGCCGATTTCATCTATTCGACCACCTTCGATAACCGTGTTTCGCGATCTTCCATCAGACCACTTGCGATTTGGCAGTGCCAACGATGACGGTTCTTCTCCAATGGATCTTCGATGGAAATGTGGCGCTTACGCTCCATTAGGTCCACTGATTGACCAGAACCACAAGTGAAATTCGTTGCCAGGAGCATCACGCGTCTGATACGGTCCCAATACACAACGATACTATCCCCTCGAAAATCGCACAGCTCATTCGACAATCGACCCTTTTGGCAACAACAAACATCCGAGCCACACAAACGGTGAACGACCGGAAAAATCTCCAGACCAATAAATTAACTAATGTGCAATTCGATTCAGTACCAGAGCATAACTAAAGTCTACGCACGTGGTCCACACTGGGGTCGGCAGTTCTGAACAGAACGGTGCCAACGGAAACTTGTTGCAATATGATCAACCAGGGTCAGTCAGTTTGTGGGGTTGGATCATCATGTTGCTACAAGCCGTGAACTGTATTGGAAGCTTGCACTTTACACAGACAACAAATGATTCGCGAAGAACGGGGAAAAAAAAACAATCACCACTGTCTGCTCGCCAGGCGTGCACGGTGGCATGACGGTCACCTAACAAACGTCTCCCATGCGCCAAGTGTTCCAACCAGTGATTCCAGGTCAATTACAAGTGCCGATACACAACACCTTCTGTTCATATGGATGAGTTCGGTTAGTTTATCGTCAAACTCACTGTCTTGTGAGTCACATTTGCAAGCAGTATATACAGGCTGAGAATAGTCAAACGTGCTACACCATCACATCCCGTGACTTACATCCAACGGCAATCAATCTTCTCTCTATCTCTCCCTCCCTCCCTCCCTCTCTCACACACACACACACCGGATAGCACAAACAAAAACTTTCGGGAAACAAACAATCAACATGTAGGAAAAAATAAGGAAGAATCACAAAACTGAACAAAAGAATCAAATGAACGAAAAACGCCACTGAGAGCAACGATCTACGACAGCACGATCCCACTCTGGATACAAAACAAACTCGAGCACAGACAGTACGGCCATTCTGTTGTAGATGCAAATTTGGCGCACTCGTCCGCAACTCTACCGATAAACATACCTTCCGCATAGCTAGATAGCGACGTCTTTCGTGAACACCACGCCACCAACTTTGGATTTTTACCACTGAAGTACGAGTCTGAAGAAATTCACACCGCACTTTGTGAGCCCTCCAATGGGACTGAATGCAAGATGCTGCCCGGTCACGTACCAGCGCCAGATCCAGTTGACGCCCAGCCTCTTGACGTGCACAATACCCACGACAATGAGATTGCAAGTCCAACACAAACTAGAATAGCAAAAATGACAAAAAAAAGAAAAAAAACGAGCAAATTTGTGGTGAATAACGCGTGCGCACACACAACTATGACAATCACACCTACATCCATCTCCCCGTTCACAGAGCATTCGTAAGTCACAATCATCAAATGGAAATCGAATTATAACAAAAAATGCAAAGTGGATCCACATTCGGATTCGGGACTGGCCACTGACAATCACCGCGAACAGGCGCGATTCATTCATTGCGCTCTTACTGTGTGAAAAACATTGTTGCACATGTTAGTTCATTGTGTAAAACTACTACTTATCCAACCACCTTCGTTCAACTCACCCAGCATGCTTCACTCTCTCATCTGACATATACCAATCAAATGTGTGACCAATCATCATACAACAGAGGACAGTGACGTGAACTTCACTTACCTATGCAATACTCACACCATTCATATAGACGAAGAACCAATTGTTTACATGTAAATGGTGTACACTTATAAATAAAAAAGAGACAACATAGAATCGACACTCCGGTCATCACGCACAATACACAGTCTGACTCGATAGAAAACGGCAACGAGATCCATCCACCATCCATGCCTAGCTATCACATCGCTCACACCTTCCTGTCAACAAGCGGCGGGAACGTTCGCATCCCAAACAGGAAAATGACAAACATCGACTCTCCCCGCAAACTTCTACATGCTTCTACTTCATCTAATCTATTGAATTACACGTAGTTTCTTACATTCTGACGAAAGAATAACCGACAGTGTGTAATGCGCAGCACTTGACCCAGTCAGCGGACCCCACTTGGTTTGTTCGACTCGATACAAAATACCAAACTGTCGGAAAATGAACCAAACACTATGCACACCACTTTTATCTCCACTAAGCCTGTCGTCCATCCCAGCCTTACTAGGTTCCCTGGATAGCAGTGAATAGAAAACCTTTGATCCGCGAATCACACACATGCGTGAACCCGAAGTATCACAACCGCAGAACAGAACCGATCGAACTATGGTGTAGTAAATACCATCTTTCACTTCCAACCAGATATAGGGTCGACACTAAGAATGTCCCATCCAGCGCATGTTTCTAAAGCCTCAGATATGCGCACATTCTATTCTCGAAAAGTGTTGCCACCACTCGTCACAAAACCGACTTGGATAAGACCCTCACTATCTAGTACCAACCTATAAATAATCAACGCTCAATATTGAAACAGCGCAACGTAATCCCAAAGGAGTAACAATACTTGTCAGTCTGCCAATCATGTGTTGTGTGCATCATTCGTACAATTGAACACACGACCGACATCATCAGCCTAGTCCTAGTCGCACAGTTTGCCACCGTTCGTCTATTCTACACGGACATTTCCGAACTCCTCTCCTCACCGGTCACAGATTTGAAACGAGACGGCGAGATAGAACATCTCCGACGAACACGACTACTGGTTTTAAATGAACTGAGCAGTTTGCCGCACACTACCCTACTCCATCGGAGTGTGCGAGTATGGCGATCATGAAGGGTCCACACACTTCTGAAGCTTACTCCTTCGAATGCTCCTTTGAGATCGAACGAGACTACGACCGTGGAACGACGTGCATGTATGTATTGAATATATATGTGTGTGTGTGTGTGTGTGAGAGAGAGAGATCGAGCACTGCGTATTTTAAGCACCCGACACAAAATGACTGTGTGATCAATACAATGCAATGCGACCCGAATGGAATTCGACCTAGTATTCTCGGATATTCCGTTCGCCAAATGGAACAAGAAGAAGTAAGTTGGACGCGAAAACCTCGGCAACGATAGGCATGAGATCTATGCCACAGTAGGTGATAAAATCCTCACGAGGTCCTTTCCAATGATTCACTCTGCAACTAGGAAACGCATTCCCCATTCCAGATGTCGCGTGGCAGAACCGTGAATGTTCGTAACAAGCAAGTAACACATTCTTTCAAAATGAAACGGAAAAGTGCATCAAGACCAGAGACATTACCCGCTTCAGTGCTCAAATACACAAATCTACATCAGATTTTGTCGCAGATACACTGAATAACCACCAAGGAGATTCGGTTGCTAATAAGTGGGGAAATTCATTAGCACTCGACCAGCTGAATTATCTCCATTAAGTACCCGAATAAGCGGTCAAGCTATTCCTCCTCATAAAAGGCATTGGTTAAGAACTATTTCACTAATCTAGGCTTCTAGACCATCGGTGTTGCCAATCAGTTCGAACAGATGTTGACTACTTGACGACGGAGGGGGAGGGGTAGAGGACAGAGCCGATTTCATCTATTCGACCACCTTCGATAACCGTGTTTCGCGATCTTCCATCAGACCACTTGCGATTTGGCAGTGCCAACGATGACGGTTCTTCTCCAATGGATCTTCGATGGAAATGTGGCGCTTACGCTCCATTAGGTCCACTGATTGACCAGAACCACAAGTGAAATTCGTTGCCAGGAGCATCACGCGTCTGATACGGTCCCAATACACAACGATACTATCCCCTCGAAAATCGCACAGCTCATTCGACAATCGACCCTTTTGGCAACAACAAACATCCGAGCCACACAAACGGTGAACGACCGGAAAAATCTCCAGACCAATAAATTAACTAATGTGCAATTCGATTCAGTACCAGAGCATAACTAAAGTCTACGCACGTGGTCCACACTGGGGTCGGCAGTTCTGAACAGAACGGTGCCAACGGAAACTTGTTGCAATATGATCAACCAGGGTCAGTCAGTTTGTGGGGTTGGATCATCATGTTGCTACAAGCCGTGAACTGTATTGGAAGCTTGCACTTTACACAGACAACAAATGATTCGCGAAGAACGGGGAAAAAAAAAACAATCACCACTGTCTGCTCGCCAGGCGTGCACGGTGGCATGACGGTCACCTAACAAACGTCTCCCATGCGCCAAGTGTTCCAACCAGTGATTCCAGGTCAATTACAAGTGCCGATACACAACACCTTCTGTTTATATGGATGAGTTCGGTTAGTTTATCGTCAAACTCACTGTCTTGTGAGACACATTTGCAAGCAGTATATACAGGCTGAGAATAGTCAAACGTGCTACACCATCACATCCCGTGACTTACATCCAACGGCAATCAATCTTCTCTCTCTCTCTCTCCCTCCCTCCCTCCCTCTCTCACACACACACACACCGGATAGCACAAACAAAAACTTTCGGGAAACAAACAATCAACATGTAGGAAAAAATAAGGAAGAATCACAAAACTGAACAAAAGAATCAAATGAACGAAAAACGCCACTGAGAGCAACGATCTACGACAGCACGATCCCACTCTGGATACAAAACAAACTCGAGCACAGACAGTACGGCCATTCTGTTGTAGATGCAAATTTGGCGCACTCGTCCGCAACTCTACCGATAAACATACCTTCCGCATAGCTAGATAGCGACGTCTTTCGTGAACACCACGCCACCAACTTTGGATTTTTACCACTGAAGTACGAGTCTGAAGAAATTCACACCGCACTTTGTGAGCTCTCCAATGGGACTGAATGCAAGATGCTGCCCGGTCACGTACCAGCGCCAGATCCAGTTGACGCCCAGCCTCTTGACGTGCACAATACCCACGACAATGAGATTGCAAGTCCAACACAAACTAGAATAGCAAAAATGACAAAAAAAAGAAAAAAAACGAGCAAATTTGTGGTGAATAACGCGTGCGCACACACAACTATGACAATCACACCTACATCCATCTCCCCGTTCACAGAGCATTCGTAAGTCACAATCATCAAATGGAAATCGAATTATTACAAAAAATGCAAAGTGGATCCACATTCGGATTCGGGACTGGCCACTGACAATCACCGCGAACAGGCGCGATTCATTCATTGCGCTCTTACTGTGTGAAAAACATTGTTGCACATGTTAGTCCATTGTGTAAAACTACTACTTATCCAACCACCTTCGTTCAACTCACCCAGCATGCTTCACTCTCTCATCTGACATATACCAATCAAATGTGTGACCAATCATCATACAACAGAGGACAGTGACGTGAACTTCACTTACCTATGCAATACTCACACCATTCATATAGACGAAGAACCAATTGTTTACATGTAAATGGTGTACACTTATAAATAAAAAAGAGACAACATAGAATCGACACTCCGGTCATCACGCACAATACACAGTCTGACTCGATAGAAAACGGCAACGAGATCCATCCACCATCCATGCCTAGCTATCACATCGCTCACACCTTCCTGTCAACAAGCGGCGGGAACGTTCGCATCCCAAACAGGAAAATGACAAACATCGACTCTCCCCGCAGACTTCTACATGCTTCTACTTCATCTAATCTATTGAATTACACGTAGTTTCTTACATTCTGACGAAAGAATAACCGACAGTGTGTAATGCGCAGCACTTGACCCAGTCAGCGGACCCCACTTGGTTTGTTCGACTCGATACAAAATACCAAACTGTCGGAAAATGAACCAAACACCATGCAAACCACTTTTATCGTCATGACACGGTTCTAGTCTTGTTGGATGTTGGTGGTCGGAAAACAGTGTTTCGCGTTTCATTTACGTACTGAATATCGAGGTGCTTATCTTTATGACCTGAGTGTCATGATAAAGTCGGTCGCTCTTGTTCCGATAGTAATGTTGAACAATAATTCACAGGTTGTAGGGAGTATACGTATGATGTTGATGGTTTTTAGCGATATGAAGCGCGTTTGAAACGGTATTTTCAGGAATTCGCAGATTAACGGAAAGGGATAATAAGGATAGACGATCGGTAGAAATGATATCGAATTGAAACAACTTGTGACATGTCCTATAAATAATTGTCTACGATGAATATGGATGACTCAAAGTCGAAATGATTCCTAGGCACAAATGCATAGACTCAGTAGGATAAACGTTCAAGAAAGCGAAGCAACAGAAATAGACATTTAACTGAGGGTCATCATTCTCCGCACAGTCGCAATTTCCGGACCTCATGGAATTAACTAGGAAAACGTAAGGAAGCGATAGAAAGTAAAACATGAAAGGTTTGGTTTCAGCCACTCAAATTTGTAATCGCAATACTTCGTGTCAATTTTATATTTCGATCCCTTATGTTTTGTTTTAAAGTGTATTCACAGAGTACCTTTTACCAGCCGTTCCTAATGAGACAGGAAGCGATCAGTGGCATTTCATTTGATATCACTGATGGCCTCGTTGTGATGTTCGTGGGAATTGTTGACTAACGGATTGTCTCCGCTCATGCAACCCGTTGGGATTGCCAATGGGTTTTGGGCCGTTTACCGATTCCGTGATTCGGGTATCATCGTTACCGAGGCGTAACGTCTGTGTTGGCTTTCTCGGCTTAGTTAGAAAAGTAGGGAATAAGTTATTGAATTTTTTTATTTGATGCCCTAATATCAGCACGTCGGATATTCATGATAATTATTGTTACTCACAGATGAAGCACTTGCTTCATGCTGGCGTCTGCGCCAAATTGCATATTTTCGCCACTGTCGTTGAATTTGAGTAGCCGCCTGGTGATATGTGAGCGCACGATCTACTTTGTTTTTCTCACGATGCAGGCGAAAGGCACGTTGAATGCACGTTGCCGCACGATCACGTGACGCAAGCAAAAGATCCGCCTGGAGACGTCGTCTGGTCAAAAATCCTCGTACGGCAGCTTGGAGGCAAACAACAGCTTGTATACGACTGTCTTCCGAGTTTGTGACAGGTGAAATGGACGCAGGTGGCCGAGAGGGGCGTGAGTTGAAAAACTGTTGCATCGCTGGAGACGTGGGTGTACCGAAGATCTGATATTTTGTGGGCATTTAAACCAAAGGCAGAGAGAAAGATGATCGGCTGAAGATGGAAGAAAGTCATTACAATGTGTTACACTAGCAAATATACGAGGCGTCATAAAATGCTACGAGAGTCAAAAAAATAAATTACGGGTTAGATTTTGGTGTCGTTCCGGTTGAAACGTGCACGTCCTAAGGTCACTGCAGCTCATAAGACTCGCTATAATTACTTTTATGCCACTATCTCCTGCGGGATAAATCGGCCCCATGGATATCGCGGATCACTGGTTACCACGCGCGGCGGTTAAAGGCAAGCTTGGTATAGATCACGATTCAGTCATTTTTCCATCGCCGGACTTCATATGCCGACCGAAGACCCAGAAGCTCTTCGTCTTTTTTTATGGTACTGGTGCACGTTTTTAGCTGACCACCAAAGCGACAACTTCAACCAGGGCAAGGAGCCGGACAGAGTGTTTGTTTGGTTAACTCTGATTCGGGTTGCCGAAGGGTATGGCCAAACCACTGCTGTTGGAGGAGGACCGAGTGCACTGACATCAGAGCATCGTCTCCTGACCTCTCCGTTGGACACTCTGTCGTGCCACTTGACTCCAAGGATTTGCATCATGCACCAGTGATCGAAAACCCACAACCTTCTGGTATCCTAAGCGCACAGTGGCCAGGTTTCGCAGCGATAGATAAGTACGGGACGGATGGCGGCAAGGCAAACATGGAACTAAGTCCTTCAGCTGATTTCGCTGCGTGTCCACAACGTTCGTCTTAGCTGGAGGAAGGCTCGCCCGGCGCTGTCTATCCGTAATACCACTTCATCTTTTGCCCGGTTATTGGGAGGCAGAGTTGAACCTAGGTATTTGAATGAGGGGACGTATTCGACTGGACGATCATTGATGGGCAGTTCCTGAATCATCGGGCTTAGATGGATTGTGAAAGCCTTAGTTTTGGTTGAATTTACTTCTAGTCCGATGGACACCGCAAAAGAATCGACTCGGTCGAAAATTTGTTGGAGCATAGCGGACGAGTCCTCTAGCCCAACAAGATCGTCCACGAACTCCAGGTCCGAGATGTATAGCTTCTGGCTAGGCTGAACGTCAGGATAGCTACGTAATGCATGACCTTTTGTCCAATCAATTGCGTAGGTAAACAGTGCCAGTGAGAGGGGACAGCCCTAACTCCGACAGTGTGTGCGAACTGACAGGATTCTTCGCCATACATACGAACCCTAGCACCAGTTGTCGAGCAGTATCCCCTCAATAGCCTTAAGAGTACATTGAGCACCCCAGCAGTTTGAACTATGGCTCAAATGGACTCGCGTTTAACAGGACCGAAGACGGCCCGGAAGTCGATGACTGCTAAAACTTATATTGCATTCGATGCAGTGTGAAGATTTGATCAACACAGCCTCTGCCACGGCGGAAACCCCCTTGGTACGGGCGAGTGCGTTAGTCACTTGCCTCGGAGAAACGGTTTGGTAACAGTGTCCACCTCCACCCCCCCCCCCAAAAAAAAACAGCTTTGCGACGAAATCGATCAAACTGATTCCTCAGTAGTTCTCGCATGCCGGTTTATCACCCCTCTTCGGAATAGGTAGGAGAACAGACATGCCCCAGTCGGATGGGAATGCTTCCTCTCGCCAAATGGAGCCAAAAAAGTACATAACCTGTCGATCAATGACGATGATCATATTTTATGTACTTCTGAAAGGATGGTATCTTCCCCGGCGGCCTTTCTGTTCTTTAGTTTGTTAACGATTTACGTGATTTTCGCGATATTGGGTCGGTCACAGTTGATTTCGTACTGGAGTGCAGGAATCGATATCGTCTGGTAAATCAAGTGGTTTGTAGACCGGTTGAGTATTTGACCGAAGTGTTCGACCCATCAGTCCATTTTCTTGCTTTATTCGGGTGATAGGTTTTCTGCCGTGCCACAAAGAAGCGCATCTTGTTTACTGTATCTGTTCGGGGCGTTGCGACTGATGCGGAACAGTTTACCAAAGTTGCCAGTTCTTGACGCGGACTCCATTTTGTCGACCATTTCTATCCATTATCTCTTGCAATCAATCTTAGGGGAGCGTAGGGGGAGGGGCTCTCGTTGCAATTGGCGGCGTTCACTACTACCTGCGAGCCGATTTTTATGTCCTTTGGTTGGCAACTGGAGCGTGCTCTCACAGATCCAATGTTTTGCATCATTAGATGCCTTGTTCAATGAGAAAGTGATGCCGCGGAGACAGGACTTGTCTTTCGGGTCACTGTATTAAGCACAACTAGATATGGTAGTAGACAGTTCTGCTAACGCTCGGCTCACTACCACGCCTGATCTACCGAGGCCTTATGCGATTTGCTACTTTACGCCTCAGGATCATGGTTACCGATTTCTTTCACACTATGAACCATTAAAATGCAAAACCACACACGTTCTCACTCTCTTGATCGCTCTGCTCACTCGGGAAACAAGCACGAACCCATCACCCTCACTAACATTCGCGGAATGAACCATAATATCGATTCTGCCCACCGATTTCTCCAATATGCCTCTCCTCTTGCTCTATTTTTGACCGAAACCCAAATCTCCCCTCATCATACATCCTCCAACCCCGACTTCCCTGCAATACCTTCACTTCCCTTTTTCAGACGAACCTGGTGTCTGAGCCTTTGTCCACCAGTAAGTCGCCACATCCATCATATCAAGATCCTTGACTTTTCCAGTCGTGAATTTCAGCTGATGTGGCTGAACCTCAGACTTCCTTCCTTTATTCACTACCTCTGTGTTGTTTACCGTTCACCCAACAGTAGCGACTCATATATCTTTGATTTATTATCTTCGAACATTGAGCACTTGTTTGTTACGGATCCCAACTGCTATATCACCAACTTAGAAGATTTTGTTGTTCACAATCAAGATTGGTTAATTCACTCATCGGACACTTCGGCTTTGGGGCGCGAGGCCTAACATTTCGCCCTGGTTAACAATGTGTGCCAACATGTTGACCTCTCCACACGTATTCCCGATCGAGCTGGCGATCGTGCCCATAATCTTCATCTTATTCTCTCTCCTCAGAAGTTTCCACTTGGCTCATCTGACGACTGTACTATTCCCTAATCCACCGGTTTGACTCTCCCCAATCCCACACCCACATCGGCACACGTATTTTGACGCTACTGATCAGTCAACTGGGACCACATCCGCAACTTCGTAACTTCCTATCTTTGGAACGGTTGCTGTTTTACTTCGGACGTTTCTGATCGCACTTCTAACCTCACCGACATTATTGTTCAAGGTATGAATCCCTTTATTCCACCGTTCCATAAACACGACAAACCCGAATCTCCCGATGGGATCAGTCACACATGTGATCGTACGCCTGAGGCGTTCAGTATTTTGCCTCTGGCACCACTCATCTACTCCCGACTATCACCACCGTTTCGTGCAAGCCAGGAACAAATGCTCGTCAACCATACAGAGGGCCAAAGAACGCTTCGTCCACTGCAAAGCCGAATGCTTACTCTCACCTGCCACCCGTAGCCGATACTTTGGTCCCTTGCCAAAGCAATCTTTCGTAACTTTTGCCCTTCCAATTTTCCTCCCATCTGTACTTACTCTGGTGATCTTGTTTGTGAACCACCCCAGAAAGCCGAGGTTTTTGCTTCCCGGTCTGCCTCCAACTCCACATTATCCTCCTATGCTAATCCCACGGTTTCCTCCTCTTCCCTCAGTCTCTCAATTTCAACCTCATGTTAATGCTAGGAAGATTCACCAAGCGCTGCATTCTATGGACGTATGCGAACCACCCGGTCCGGACGGTATACCATCAATCGTCCTTAAAATGTGTGCCTCGAAATTGGCTCCTCTCGTAGGTCGTCTCCCTCCCGTTCTCTTTCCAACTTTCTTCTTTACCGATCCCCTGGAAACACGCCCTGAGTTTTCCGATTCCCAAACGCGGTGATGTTTCTGACTCAAATTACTATCATCCATTTTCATCACACATTATCTCGAAAGCATTCGAAACCGTCATCTCCAACCAACTGCGTGCGTTTCTCCAACGCCGAGGACTACTGAGCGATCGCCGATAGGGATTCCGACCCCGCCGTTCCATCAGTAATATCCTGGTTTTCATCTCACATTCCTGGTAGGCTGCACTCGACAATCACGAAGAAATACACATGGCCTCGCTCGACATCACTAAGGCTTTCGACCAAGTTTGTAACGACGGTCTTCTGGCGAAACTGCTCTCGTTCGGGTTCTCCCCCGCTCTCGTATCATCCACATCAAGTTTCCTCAGTAAGCGAACCATCTCCTTCCGAGTTGATGGGGCTCTGACCTAGCCATTTCTTGTGAATGTTGGTGTTCTCCAAGGTTCAGTACTTGCGCCTACCCCATTTCTTTTGCTTAACAATGATCTTTTATCCACTACTTCCAACCTAATCCATTTCTTTGCCGGTGATGCCACCCTTCATTCTTTCCTTTCATACCCCACTCCTCGCCATGCCAACAACAAAATCACTCGTGAACACAGTGCAATCAGTGGATCTTAAGAGTCCGACCCCGAACACATCTCATCCTGGGGATCCCACAATCATGTTGCGTATTTCGCTTCCAAAACTTCTCTCCTCTCAATTTCTTTGAAACATCATTCATTCTCTCCACATTTATTCTTTGATTCAACTGTGCTGTATTCCACACATTCTATCCTCACTCTCGGCTTATTTATAACTTCTTCTCTATAATGGTAAGCTTTCATTTCTCAGCTCGCTTCTCGTGCTGCGCGCAAAGTTGGTTTTCTGTTTCACGACGGACGCTTCTTCACACCAGCTCATCTGCTGTACAAAACTCAAATCCACCCCGACCTCGGATACTGCAGTCACGTGTGGGGTGGAGCTTCGTCTACCTCCCTTTCTCTTCTTGATCGGGTTCAACGTAAGGTCATTCGGCTGGCTGATCGACGTCCCCTCTTCAATCTTCAATCTGCAGTCACTAGCCCATCGTCGGGCTGTTGCTTCGTTGTTTTTCTCCTACCCATATTATTTTGGATTTTGTTCTTCTGAGCTTTCTTCGGCAGTTCCTCTTCCCGAAACTTTTTCCCGAACATCACGTGCCCGGGCAACTAGTCCTCTTTATAAGGTTTCTGCCGCTAAATGTCATACTCCCATCTTTCAGTCCCCTTTCTTTCCCTGGACCGCTAGATTATGGAAAACTCTCTGTGTGTCTTCTCGCCCACTTGCAACCTTTTTCTCTTCAAAAGTAGGATCAAAAAACTGGTTCTAACGTGAATATCCTCCCACAAACTACTTTTACAGTATGTCTTCTGATTATGGGGTGTGATAAAAAAAACTCCCGGGACCTTTATTTGTCGGCTGTCTGAGTTAGATAAGTGGACTTCCGAGATGAAGTAACGCCTACATCATAGTCATGTAGTGACCCCATTATGATATACTTATCTCCCAACGTCTGGAAACGTCCTGGTACTCCAACATGCTGTTTTTTTCTGCAGTGAGTAATCCCAGACTGCTGTCTTATCACCTCGACCGCTGGAACATGGGTGTGTCGCTTTACGGGGATGTCGTAGCACAATGAACGAATAAGGTTCCGTGAATAATCATAGAGTCGACGGAGTAGGGTACGAAGCGGTGTCCCCAGCATCGTCTGGCCTTTTTGTTCGAGGTTGCACCTCTAGCCTTTGCGCACGCCACTGCAGACTGCAAGGCAGAAGGGTTTCCAGAGGAGCAGGTGCCCTGTTATGTGGTTCATTCGCCTCTTCTGGAATCCCGAGCCAGGTAAGTTAGAGTTTTCGTTTGTAGCTGTTGGATAGGCAGATCTCGCCCATTCATGAGTATCTGTCTTCTCATACCGAACACCGTCTCGTCGAAGTTTTTTAGGCCTTGGTAATCCTCAAACTGGTTTAGCTCGTTTATCAAGCGGTTTGCCGGGATGTGACCGCAGATGAATAATTCAGCTTTGTGGAGCCACAAGTGAGAGGTGGATGACTGATGGTGACCAAGGAGATGGAGGATACCCCGAGAGACACGACAGTCAACCAACTCAGAGGCGCTACTCCTCTGAGACACTTATAAAACTCGATATATTCAATAATCTCTACTAAGGAGACGATTCAATGAGCTTATGCTACTTAGAACGAATCAGTAAAAACGATGAATTTCAATCTATTCTAATCTGAATGTACATTTGATTTCCCGACAGTTTCGGGTTTTTATTGAAGTGACTCTTCCTTGTCAATGAATATCTGAGGTCTATTTCTACACAGTGCACCTAGCAATGACAATGCTGACCTGATTTATAACATGAATCCTTGAAATTGGTAACTAGCCAGGATCTACCAAGTTTTGAATGTTTTATGAATAGCAATGATATCAATGAAGTGCAGTAACGATTATACTTTCGACGTCGGGATAGTATATTGTCTGAAGTTATCAGATATGGAACGCTCAATGCACGAAAAATACGTTTGTTACCAGTTATCGATATTTCCAGTTCACGTGAAGAGAACACATGTAGGTGGATGATCGGTGGACAAATGACAAGAAAACATCTCTTGGATACAAGTACACCAAAGAAAGAATTCACCTAGAAACAGAGTTCCTAATAAGCTAGTGGCGACCGTAAATTGTACAGTGGGTCTTTGAAAAATGTGGATTAACTAAGAATGAAAGACCTCACGATTAAATACACAAAAAGGTGGAGGTTAAATTCACTGTACTGGTTGAGAACGGATTGGTAATCCGAAAAGATACATGCCAAGTGAATAAACTCACCGACTTTTTCGCTTTTTCGCTCAAATACGGTCTGAGGAAGTGACGGGAGGCACGGGAAAAAGGGAATTCCACACAGTATGTTAGTATGATTATGCAAACCGATGTGCCAATGATGTAACCCAACAGGTGATCAGTGTACTAATTATGCTTATTTGTATGGATTATTCCATCATGAAGTATGAGCGCTTAACTCGTCAGTAAAAATCATACAGATGTTTTATTCTTCCTAGGAATGAACACATTAAATATTCATCGATTGCGGCTCCCAAATATGAGTCCGTAGATTGTCAGAGATGAATCCTAACGGCTTGCATTGCGCAAGCACTACACGATACAGCATTCTTAATACAAAAGAAGTGAATCACAGTAAAAGGAGTAAGCTCCATAGCTAGAAACGAGGAGTTTGTGGAGAACGTGCACGCCAGAACCAGTCTGTTGGTCTGGTTTTCGAAAAAAAGAAAGGTTGTATGTGGGTGGAAGACAGAAAGAGGAAGAGTGTTCCATGACTTGGCTGTTATGAGGAAAAAAAATTGAAAGGTTTGGATACGACATCTAGTGACAAAATCCTGGTAAGTATGACTGGATATCTGTGTGCAGAATCAGCGTTGAGAAATACCAGGGATGACCTTAGACAGTAATACCTCGTCACTCATATCGTGACTGAGTACTACGGTGTGAGTCATCTCAGGGAGGGGCAATACTGGATGCCTAACAGATACCGCTTAAAACAATGAGATAAGTAAAAACAAAAATACTGAATTTATTTCATTTTAAATACTTTCGAGATTGGACTGAGATTAGACACCAGAATTACTGTAAAATTCCTAAGGTGACAGAGTGAGACAGGTCGACATTCAATTGAAAAAACACTCTTGGACTCCATAAACCGAACGTGAGAAACAGATAACCTACGTTTTGAACTGCTTGCCTTTACTGGGTGATAGCCAACGCATCTGCTCAAGTTCTCGACGATGCTGAAGACGACGCCAAGCACCCTGCAAAATACGCGCAGCATGATCGCGCACAAGATCGACTAGCTGTTGGCGTGCCTTGGAAACAAGGACCAAACGACTTGCCAGATAAGCTAATGTGGCCAGTACAAGACCAGGTGGAAGAATGTGCGGTAGATCTCGGAGTGGTGTTGGAGAGAGTAATACGGGCATATCACCAAGAAACGACAACTGTAGAATGAGACAGGACAGTGAATACATCATAGAAGAGCAATGAGGCATAGCACCATAATTAAAGATAAACGATGTTCAAACAATATGAACGAATAAAATCATTTCTGAAGCTGCGACACGAGATCTCACAGCGTAACCCTCATAGACTAGGACACTGGGAGGTGTGACAACGTGATAGAACGCGGATGCATAGGGTCATTGAGCTTCCAACCACGTTGGCTGGAGATCGACTGAGAGTATCAACGACAGTTTTGACTGATTAGTATTACGTCCTACCTTGATTTCCATTCATTTTACGTCAGTTAATATGGCGTTCAGACAATCAAGAATAATGCAAGAGCCGAATGACTAGTATACATAAAAAATTCCCAACTAATGGAACCAGTGGAACGAGAAACATGTACAGATCTGATACGCAGCTCACATTGAGAAAAGTGTTCAGGAACTGCAGGATTCTGCCAACCAGATGGCGGTGCCAATCAACACATTACTGGAAGATTGATGGGCCAGACACCATCCTTAGGAACGAATGAGGGATCATGTCTAGACCAGTGATCAAGTGGTGATTCAGGAGCTATAGTTAGTGAACGAGCCCCGTTTTGGCGAACAGGTCAGCGTAAGCCACTCGCGGAGCACCAGTTCACCTCATTTCTTTCAGCTATAGCTTCGGTTAATACCTCGCAGCATCGTCGAGTCGAAAGTGAAAAAGCCGAAAACAATTCGTAAAGAAAGGTTCGACTAGAATTTTGCTGACAAAGAGTTTGAATGAGACTGCATCACTTACCACGGCACTTATACATGTCATCCAATATCTCCAGCCATCCTAAAGGCGTGTCTCATGAACCCTAAGTAGTCCCGCTAAACCAAACCCATTAGTTAACCTTTTCTTACCTTAAAGACATGCCCTGAATTGACCACATCAACCCGTTCTCGAATCACAATCTGCATCGGAGTTCAATGCAATTCGAGGAAATTCATCTTTGTGCATGCGTCGCACATGTTTAACCGCCGTGACCTGTTTGGACCGAGTGCCCGATCCAAAGGCGGACCTCGGCTTCTCAACACTACACCTAGTCTCAGCAGTGCGCAAGTGGTGTTCTCACTGAAACGATAATTGGTTTAGAAGAACCACTAACTGTGACGACCAGCCACTTCAAGCGCTGTTGCCAACGCTGAGTTGAATAACGGGCACGCCGAACACAGAGCAAAAGGATTGAGGGAACCACAACTTCAGCATTCAGGTGCAAGTATACCAAACACCACTCCAGGGCCAACCACGGAGTCTATTCTACACCGAGGATTGGCGTCGGGTCCGTCGGATAAGAAAAGGATATGATGGTTCCAGGGTTCCAAGCACAGTGTTTTCAGAGCGTCTGTAGATACACCGTGGTGGCCAAAATTTGCAACTTACTATTTCGATACTTGTAAGTAGGTACTCGACTTGGTCTCTCAATTTACCGTCCCGTGTAGTCCAAACACTCTCCTCCCACATGCATATGACTCAATTTAGGCGATTGATAGAGTGCAAACAAAGGCACGTGATGCGACTCAAATCTAGCAAGGAAATTGAGTTGATGAATCGTGAAATGTGCGTGTTTGCTCTACATAGAACAGTGAATCGAGAAACCAAATCGAATGCGTTCAACCGTGGTACAACACTCGTCTAAATGAAAAGCACTGGTTGCTTGGTTCTTGACCTGGCGATAGAGGTTACTCTACGGTTGGTGTCATCCGTTGTCAAGTAAAGCACGTGACCATCTCGGCAGAAGTCAATGAATGTGACACATCCTTTCCCCCTGATCCAATTCAGTAGAGGGACAAAAAAACGCGGGTAGAATTGATATTAGCCATCAGTTTCGCGCGCTCTTAATCTTGGTTTGGGGTTTAGAAGGGAACTGCTAGCACAAAACAAAGACATATTCATCCGCCTACCTTTCAAAGGCGATAATGTACTGACTAGAATAAGTCACCGACTCACTACTGTAGTCGAGAGCACTTTCTACGCAGCTAAACTGAACACAGTGCATGAAACTCGTAATTGTCTCAGCCGCGCCAACTTAGATTGACCGGACGTTCATGTCACCTCCGACTGTTAACCACTTTTATTGTGTCTGTGGTATGAGGTACGTGGGAAGAATAGAACGCCGTCTACCTACCGGAGTGCGAGCACATCTCAAATAATTTGAGTCTTCATGGCGGAGAATTATCATCTAGTGTAGTGGCATGTCATTTGTTGAATAAAGGTCACTGTGAGGCGGTCGGGTCCGTTCTTTTATACGGCTCAGAAACATGGCCGTTAGGGGAAAGCACAGACGAAAACTATCGGTGTTCAAGCATTGTGTTTTCGTAGCATTGCTCGAATATGGGGGGAACACCGTATCAGCATTGCTAAAGTTAAACGTGGGGTTTTGACAATCAAAGCCCAGTTTCTAGATCAGGCATTGAATTGAAACAAATTAGGGTAGCTAGAGCATGTGTTACACACGCCTACAGATGGGCTTCCTCGGTGTACGCTGTCTTCCAAGGCAGTTAATGGTTTGAAGGTCGTTCGAGGTGGTCAGTGCATCAAATGGCAAAAAGGTATGAAAATCTTGACCATTAGGTCAAGTGGGACGTGTTACACTTGTCGGTTGAGGTCTACGTGATCCGCCTACCAAATGGTTGGGAACATTAAGTGATGCGGCAAGGTGTCGCGGCCGGTGGCGTGATTGCATTCGAACTCCTTCTTTGTCTTCGTGATTTCCACCTATTACTTCGATCTTTTTGGATTTTTTTCACTTAATGCTTCTATGCTTTCCGTCCTTTACTGGATGATGGTGGAGGTAAGAAACCGAAACGAGGACACAGAAGTGCGAGGTTAGTGGCTGTACTAAATGAAACTGAACTAAGGTCACTGTGCTGACCCAACTAGTGCTTTCCGGGTCATCATGAGATCAAGAAATGAAAACTTGCAGACGATCACGGAGGCTATAACCTTTCACCGGACAAAGCCTGAACTATGTATTCGAAAAACATATGTGAGGCAACTTGCGTTTCCGTGGTACTGACCTCATGCTGATTTGCCTCTCATCAACCCTCATTTTGGTCTTAATTGTGTGGCACGTTTCAGCGCAAATCACTCTTTCTGTTGGTTTGTATATGTACAATTGGCTATTGTTTGAACTTGATGCAATTATATATAATGAGCGCTGGCAGCTAAATGAGAGCATCCGAAACTGATGGCCAATGCCAATTCTGCTTCCATTTTTCGTTTAGCTACAGAGAAACCAGTGAGTCTGAAACAGGATTCAGCTAAACTTCTAGGTGCACTGCTAGTTAAACCTAAAGAAAACCCCTATCGGTGCTGAGCCGAAGCTTCGCTACTATAGCAGGAGAGTTGATCAGCTTCTAATAGACTGAACTAATACAAAAAAAGGATTTCATCAAACATCCTACGGAGAGAGAAACAAAACCCTCCAAACAAGTTTGACTCACTTTACGTTCGAACAATAGTAAATTGTATCGATTATTTCTAGCTAACTGTTCAGCAGGGATATGTGAGCAGAATTTGTCCACGACAGTGGACGTGGTCAACTGCCGTATCAGGCCCTTGGGTATAACTGTGGGTAAATAGTGATGCACCAAGAAACACAAAGCCCGACCATCGGCGAACGATTCATCCAGATTACTGATCTGTTGTGTGAAAGAAGGGGTGGACAACGGAAGAGAATATTAGGGTAATAAAATACCTTTCATTCAGATGATTTAATGCCAGGATACTAGTGCAAAAGTTGTGTACATCGGAACCGATAATCAAAGTTCGCCAATCTCCTTTCATTTTGTGCTGATGCGTAAGTGCGAGGAAGGTTATCTGAAAAGGTACAAAGTCGCCGGACAGGATAGATTGTTTCCATCTTCTTTAAGGATGGAGGCAAAGCTTTGGTTTCGGAGTTAACAGAGCGCTTCCGGGTAATCTGGGATAGTGGACAGATTCCCGGGGAATGGTGCGAATCGGTAATTGTGCCGATTTGAAAGAAAGGGGACAGGTCCTCTTGTGAAAACCAAAAAAGAGTTATCATGGTAAGTATTGCATCCAAAATGCTCCCGGGATCAGACTTCGATCGATTATCCAGCGCTCGCGGTATGTGTATGCGGGAGAATCATTTTGATTTCAGACCTGGTCGGGGTTGTATCAACCATATCCCCACACTTCGTCAAATTTTAGAGCACAGATAACTTCCATAGGCCAACACTTACTGTCTTCCTCGATCTGGAAGCGACAGTCGACTCAATCGACTGTACAATTCTTCGGCGCTCCCTGCCATGGGAGGGTGTGCCTAAGAAATTTGTTTCCCTCTTCTAATGATTGTATGCAAATAGCCCAAACCAAGTTCTTGCTTACGACGATCTTTCACCCGATTTCATCACAAGAAGCAGTGCTCATCATGGTTGTTCCCCATCGCCCTTTTAAATTTTGTAATTGAAATGGTTCTTGATCTAGACCAATCCTCGTGTGAAAATAGTAGCATCAATCTCTACCCAGACAGTAAACTGTCTGACTTGGAATACGCAGACGATACTGTTCTTCTGAGTGACGATACAGGTAAGTTGCAAGCTTTCCTATATAGCTTAAACAACAGTGTACCTATGTTTGGGATGCGTTTTATACCTTCAAAGTGTAAAATGCTGTTGCAGGACTGGGTCGATTCCACACCAAAACTGATCTTGGCAGGCGAAGCACTAGCTGAAGTAGATAAGATCTGTTACCTGAGCGGTTATATCTCACTAGGTGGACAGATATCGAATGAGGTGTCATCATGCATACAGGAGGCGCGTTTGGCGTTTGCCAACGTCAGTCATCTGAGGCACCAGCGTGACATCCAGTTGTCTATAAAGTGTCAAGTGCACACTGCGGCGGTTAGATCTATTCTGTTCTGCGGCGCAGAATCATGGCCGTTACACGTAGAAGACAGACAAACATTTTCGGCCTTTGAGGGTCCATGTTCGCGTAGTACTGCTCGAATATCGTGGGAACATCATATCAGTAATGATGATGGGGATAACCGACAACCAGACCCTGAGACTTTGAGTGGAGAACCACATAAGGTTCCAACAGATCAGGTGTAATAACAAGCCGGATTGCATTGAAAGAGGCAAACCCGTACACATAAGGACCTTTCGAATCGTTAGGAAGAGCCAAAAACTATGACTTCTAGAATTGCTGCAGAGAATCAGATAATCGTTAAGTGCGGTGGCGATTCGAGTGGAAGTGCTTTACTGTTTACAACTAATGTGATCGATATTGGAAGATCTCCAATCTTTTATCCTAGATTTGAAATTAAATGTGGAACTCAGATAGTGCTTACAGTTTTGAAAGAATGAGCGGAAGTGACGTATTATGGACTGATGTAGCCGCCCTCTGGAAATCCATTAGATCTGAATTCCCCGAACAACGACTTCGATGACGGTGAGAATGGTCGGGTTCAGTTTCGGAAATGTAGTTGACGGTTCCATTGTCGTTTCAGATAACCATCGCTCGCCCACTGGAACTTATTGTGGCTCTTCAGTGTCCATCAGTATGCACACAAGCCTACACATGTATGCTTGCTCTCATATATCGCCAGACCTTAAACACAGACAGTTTACCGTTTCGGTCTGCAGATCTTTCTGCAGAGCAGCAACTCGTTTCGAACAATCGAGTTCGATTGTGAATTTTTATCACATGCCTGCGTATGAATTCAGCGGAGGGGACAGCCCCATGGCCTGAAGGGCCCATTGCACCATTAAGGATAACCGGAAACTAGACCCTGGTCTTAAAAGGCCAGGTGCGATAATCCATCAGACCAGAATGGATTGCTGTGTAACAATATTCCCATTTACGGTACGTCTGCGGACCATGGTGTGCACTCCCCTCAACTGGATTTGTTCACATGGTACGGAAATCGATAGTTTATGATATAACCACAAACTGTTTCTATAGGTGAGGTTTTGGAACTTTTTACACTTCCCAATAAGCCATTAGCTAAAATGTCCGGACAGAAAAAAATTATATCTATCCACTAGAAAGACGGATGTATTTGGCGCAGGTGAAAAATTCAACAATCCAGTCGATTACTTGAAGAATTACAAATTTTAGTTCGAGATCATATTTGACAAATCTAGGTTGCAAACATTCAATTCGAGAGAGGCTGAGCTTACTTGTAGACCGTAAATATGGCCAACCAAAGCAGCCCAATGGAGCAGTTTCGTGTGCACCGGGACACTTTCTTTGGCTCTTTCTATCTCACGGATTCTGTGTGCGATTCTATCCGAGTCATTGGACGCAATTTCTCCTTTCAACAGAGCAATTTCTCCGTCCAACAACGCCTCATCGACCAGTGCAAGGACTTGATAGCGCAACAGTAGGCACCACAATAAAGTGAGACACTTTTCGTGATGTCCATCCACGATGTCCCGAGGGTCGATTCTACTGCCTGGTTGTTGTTTTTAAAAAAAGGAACAGAAGGATTATCAAAGAGTATGAATCGGTAGAACCTGCGTGTTTTTGGAAAGATTCCATCTTAGAGATACCCTTCTCTATGAACTGCGCGCAGTGAGACTATCTATAAAGATGATATTATTAATACTGCCGAGCAAGCAGGTTGCAGATTACTGATGAGTGAACAATATATATGACGACAGATGAACCAGACTCTCAGTTATTCACTTGTCCTATTACACTGCCTTAGTGTCACTTATGAAGACCAAGAGATAATAATGAAAGCCACGCCATTCTGGATTAAAGCTTTACTTAGTTTAGATTAGTTTGAAATGAAAAACCCTATTGATAACTGACCGAGTGCGTCCCATCATTCTAGTATCTAGACTTTACACTGCTTTCGAACGGTCAGGCGAAGGATGAATTAGTACTGTAGATAGACGGTGGGCGTTGTGGACCTCAGTGAGATCAGCCTTCGAACTGAGATGCGTACCTACCGTGCTGCTTTGCGCCTCGTACTCAGCGGCGACTGCAAAACCTGGTTAGTGAAAGGCAAGGGCATCGGAAAGCTGGAAATGTCTGATTGCTCGTGCCTGCAACGCACTTTGAAAGTAAACTGGCGCGACAGAGTATCCAACGATGGAGTTAAGAGACGACGCTTTGAAAATGACGAACTCTCCATCTTCATCTAACGCTGTCAACTACGGTGGCTGGGTCATATCCTACAGCGACCGGAGACGAAACTAACCAACCAGCACTCCGTCCCGAACCTTGTCCTGCATGGCGCTGTCGCCTTGGTGGCCAGCTCGAAACGTGGATCAACACTGTCGTGGAGAAAGTAGAACGCCACGCTTACCATCAGCCTATGGTGCCCACCAATGGAAAGAAAACTCGATCGCGATCTGCACTAAACTCGCTTCCAGCCGTTGCGCATATTCAGTTATGATACGCGATATTCATGGAGGCGACTCATCCTCTAGCAGGAAATAGTTGCAGAAAAAAAAGTAATTACAGAAGAAACTGAAGCATCTACGCACGACAGAAAAGCCGCAAAGGCGCATGTCAAAATGGATCACATGACGCCAAATATAGGCGAGACATCTGGCCAAACGATAGAGTAGGGCCATCACACAGAGATGGTTACAAATTCATTGTTGCAACTTTATACACGTACTGTCCAAATTCGAGTTGTAATTTGACTTCTTCGCAGTGAATTTCTCATTTGAAAATTTATTACAAAGGTTGGAAACACAACCCTACAAAATTGCATTAAAATAAATACTGTTTACGTTAGGTCTGTCGTGATCCGTGGGCAATTGAAATTGTGTAACTCTGGTTAATATGATAAGTTTGCTTGAGGCTCACAAGTTTAAAATTAGCAAAAATTTCAACTTGATTAATCTTCAGAACTATGAAGGCAAAATTCATCGTAGTTGGATTTTATCACTGATGACCAAATGCTGATTATGACAGAAGCGGTTTTTTGCCGGAGTATCAGCTATATGTCTGCCCATTGGGAACAAGCGAAAACAAAGCAAACGCACTTGGGCAATAACATATTATCTTACAGCACAATGCAACAGGAGAAAACCTGTTTACATCAAGATTATGTAAGAGAGGTCCGTTAAATATCCGTTTTGTTTTCCTAATCATGAAAAAGGTTGGAGTCACAATCACAAAGTCGCACTACGTAATTAATCGGAGAGAGAAAAAAGAAAGACAGAAATAATCCTGAGAAAGTATCGGGCATGTGTTTCTTTGTCAGACGTTTCTCGAAATCTTCTGGTAAATGCCAACACCTTTTCGCGTTATTTGTGTAAAAGATAGTAGCCAAAAAGACCCACTAGGAAACAACTGAACATATTCGACTTGGATAATGTTTCCATTCAAAAGATGATGCTGAAGGAATGTTGGAAGAACAACATTTATCTAGCGAGATTTCTCAATAAATTCCCATACAGAATGGCGAAGGCCCATCTAGGGGTAGTATTATGCGCCTAAAAAGAATTTTCACGTACTGCAATCACAATGGATTTCGAATTGCATTGCGAATTGTTTTGTCTGACTATATATTTCGCACGCTCTATGAAAGGGCCCACAAAAAAGTGACACGTAATGGTGGCGCTGCATTTATTTGTACGGACGTAAACACAAAACGCACACGTGGCCGGCGAGTAAGCCGCAGGCAAGCAAGCAAGTTAGCAAACATAGCTAAACTACATGTGCTGTCACGCGCAAAAGAGTAAGGCCAATCAGTACATAGCAAAACCGGCAAGTCAATACTGCTGGCGCTAAAGCATGATTAAAAATCGAGACAAAGCAGACGTATGTCCATTCATGAGAGGAATATTGATCGGTTGTCTGCGTAGTGTGCGTCAGTTTAACCGGACACAACAATGAGTAACACGACACGACGAAACCACCAATTATCACTCACAAACAGTTCAACCGTAGTACAGCTACTGAAATGGTATTAAATGGAGGTGCGTGAATGCGGTGATAACCATGCAAATCTTCCAAAACGGAAGCTACTGCTGCAGTTCGCCCAATCTTTTGTTCGTTTCACCCCATGACCAACCATCAGACAACCTACATCTGACACATAACCAGCAGAGATTTATGACTTAACTGGCACTACTACAATTATGAACATACAAAGATAGGGTGAAAATCACTTACCATCAGGCATGCAAACACGACCCGATTCCTCGAATGCCTTCAATGCCAGACCAACATTATGTATCTTTTGCAAACGGCTGATGGCCGGAAAGCGAACCAACGACATGAGATTCGAAACATCAGTTCTGTTACTAGACAATCGTCGTTTCATTGAGTCATTCTGAGGCAACGTTGGAATCAGTAGTTCGGCCAGTTTTCTATTGTACAGGTAAGGTGGTTAAAAAAAACACCAAAACTATTAGTTGATTATAGTGCTGAATTCCGAGGTTGGGAAATCCATTGTTTATCGGTGCATAGGATTAGCCTATTGTTCAAGGGCTTCTGGCATTAAGATGAGACTGCTGGCTTTCTGCAGTGTCTTCGAACGGCTAATTCCAGTTCTACTTCGAAGTGATCGGATTCCGGTATTTACCACTGAATTTACTACCAGTAGACAAATTGCAGAAAAACATCACGAAATGGAGGAAAATCCTGCGGAAAGTATCCTCAACCGAAGGGGATGAGATGTACAAAATGACATAAGACGATCGGGTGAACTTACGTGTACCGGACAAGAGTGACCAAATTGCCAAGTGCAAATGGATGGGCAACAGTCTGTCCAGTGAAAGGCTCCAGACAATCGACAACAACTGGGTGACCAGTACCGGTAGAAGGTAGTAATCACAGCTTATCGCTTATCAGACATCATTAAATTCCAACCACCCGAAGGGAATTAAACGGTCTCTTCCTCTATCCATCTCACTCCAAACCAGTACATTCAGATTCAGTTTCATGCGATTCGAAAATGAGAGGAATTCAACCGGCTTTAGTCAACAGAACATGGAAATCTGCACCGAAGACGCTGGAAAGCTTCACCGCATGCGATAAGTGAACGTATAAAATGACTATCCGTCTATGTTTTATCCTAACGCGCTCATCCGAGTATATTTCATTTTCTGTTCTTGTGAAACTATGCATATTGGCCGTGATCAGATACTTATCTAAACACATCTATTTTTACCACCCACGTTGGTTGAACAACGGAAGAACTAGAGTAATTGTAAGCGATGTCAGGGGCAAACCTTCAGTGAATTCAACCAAAGCACTTCGCCTTACTCACAAACTTTAAAAATTTCAATCAAGACTAGTTGCATGTCACAAAGGAAGCAGTAAACATTCCTTTACAGGACTCATTCTATACGCTCAAAAAAACTTGATTTCCTCTGGCCGAACCATAAACCCTAAAATTGTCAGATATCAACTGGACAGATGAATTCGTCATCATTCTTGAACCGAATCCCATTCGGGGAAAGTTCTAGACCACAGGGTTTGCAACACGTAAGCGTTTGATATTTAGTAACAGCGATGTCCGGAATGTTTAACAGCCAGTTCACGCTTCGGTTACTGTAGATTATCCTTCTCAAAATTAGTTTACAATCGATTATAAACCTGCATGCAAAATATCATACAGCGCGCTGTTTTTTCGACACAATTCGAACCGAACTCGATTCAGATGAATTAACCAAGGTTTGTAAGCCCTAATATCCTAACCAACCACATTACACAACTCATTACAGCTTCATATGACAGTAGTCATACACAACGAGAACAACTTGAAAAAATGAAAACCATCACAGTGCTTCTTGTAGTTTAGGATCCGAACGCTTAGGTTTTGAGCCTTACGCCACAGATTGAGAGACTACCATGGGTCTCAAACCATGACGCAAGAATTTTCAACTACAGGAAATATTGCAGAAACGAGCTTGTTCGTGAATTCGTTCTTACTTCACGGTGTTTTTCCATAGGAATCTTTTGAGTGACCCCGATTTCGATCGCACGTTCATTTTAACAAGGTCAGAGATGCTGCAAAATTTCGTCCAGTTTCGAACTGTAGCCTCAATACATCTAAATGCTGTCATAAACCATCAGCTACTTCAAGATATTCTGCATGAAGATTGCACACAAATATTTGTCACCGGAGGTGAAGGTGATTGTAGAAAATTCATGAAAGTACGTATCAGTTCAGTTCGAATGCCGTCACTTTTTCAATCAGACTTGAGATGTTTCTGACTGTCCTCTTCAATCGCAGTTCGCGGAAGAATAAAGGGAATACACGAGAAAGCAAAAAAAACGTATTTAGCGCTCGGAAGTGGTCAAGCACAACACTAGAACTCATTCACCGTTGTACCTGATTACTGTATTTGTATTTCGCCAGACTTCTGCGCAGACAGGTGTGCATTTCAGAAAAAGATATTTGCATTTGATACCTCATTAAATTGAGAAAGTGAAAAAAGAACGACCACATATCGAAAAATGTTAAGCAATTTAGCTGATACTCGCGCAGTTTTCGGGGATTCGCGCCGGATAAGATGGCGTAGAATTTCTGTAGATATTATTGCGAGAGAACAGGGATCGAAAAGAAGAACGTGTGAAAGCGACAGAACTGTACTGGGAATTATCGCCGTACAAAGGGCAAATGGAGTTAGGAAGGATTTTGTGGGCGAACTATTCACATGCGACCAGGTGTAGTTCGTAGACCAGCATAAATAACAGGGAAACAGTAGAGGAGAACAGGGGAAGAAATTGATAAACCAAAAAGGAGACAGCGCTCTGCTTAACGTTAAAATACCTAAGCTTTCACATTTGGTAAGACAGATTGAAATGTGAGATAAGCACTTCAAATTTGCATCCACGATGATTCTTAAATAGTTTGAAAGAATTTACTCTAGCTAGTGGTTTTGCGGAAATGGCACACGGATCACGAGGGTAAGTCGATTGAGAAAGGGTAAATGAGGAATCGAAGCACTTGGACAAATTTCAAGTTAAGCCGGATCAAACAGAGAAATCATGGATACGAGACAGATTATTGGAAAATTTATTGAAATTCCGAATTTCGGAGACAGCTTGACAAAGAGCCACATCAAGGGCATATTTAAATAAATTTGTCCAGCTGGTTGAATGGTCACTTGTATAAGTGAGAAATAAAAAGGGGGAAAGGACAGTCCCCAGAAGCACTCCTGAATTATCCATCAACGGTTAAGATGTGTTAAAACCTAATCGTGTGAAAAACACCCAGACAACCATGCCGGTAAATGTGTGGGACAGCCGAAAGCTTTCAGTTTACAAAGGAAAGGCCGCAGAACAGAGTCAAAGGCGGATGATAAGCCCAGAAACGCACATCGTACAGACTTTGCTGATGCGTCCGAGGATTTGGTTATATGATAGGCTAGAGAAGCCATAGCATTCATAGTGGACTTGTTTGGCTTGTAGGCAAATTGAAAGAAGCCGTGGGGAACATTCATAGAGGAACTGAAGCGCCTAAGAATGGCACGCTCTATACGTTTAAGACGAAGTAAGAACAATGGGACGAAAACGTCTAGCTTTGACATCAGAATTACAAATACAGGAACAATGGTGACGGGTCCCCAACAGTCACGAATTAAATACGGGCACAAAGATCTATTTACAATACAGGTAAGCACATCAGTCAGAGCAATAGCAACGTGTCCCGGAATGACGACAGACTATCAGGCCTAACCCTGAGGTTACTTTGGAAATACGAAGGACCTTAGGTACTTCTTCTGTAGAAAACAAGAATCCACGCATGCTCTCTTCTGGAAAGAATGCAACTGGTGAGTCATTTGACAGGCGGATGAATGCACTGTAAATACTGTCAACGTCCGCAGCAAATTTACCTTGTTTCGTTCTCTTTCCACACACAAGTCGAATGTCTTGTCATAGTCAGGCAATGTTGTGGCTAGCATCCAGCGAGTCGGTGCGTTTAATTAATTTCTTTATCAACTGATAACTGTATCTTACTTTAGAATTATCCCGGATCTAGTAGAAATATTCCTCCCGTCTTCCTAAGCATTTCAACGTCGAAAAAGTGGCACGACCGTAACACATAAACAGGGTTTCTAAGGAGCAGCACACATTGAGGATTAAATTGACCATCTCTGCGAAAAATTTGAAAGTTTGATTCAAAGGGAAACCAAGAAGATGCATGAAAAAGGGATTTCTGTAGAAGAAAGTTATTAGGTGAAAAATTCTGGAGAAGGATTTCAATTTGGCGGGTTTGCCTGAAAGAGTAGAAAGCAGACCGGGAGTATATCTTAGGCCACTACCAAAGCGGAAAATGATCACTGGTTGAGACAGGTGCACACAACTTTAGCGAGAATAATTCAAGCTGATTGATGGCAATCCTGTCTAAAACAGAGTTGCCTCTGATTGGAGAAACAAGAAGATTGGTTTAATAAAACGCAGTGATGGATTGGGTGGAAGCCCGACTAAAATGGCCTACTATGATGTGCAAATTGTCAATCAACTGAGAAACAAGGTAAACAAGAGTCAGAAAGATGAAATAGCGTTTTGTGTGCAAAAAGGAGCTACGTATAAGGTTGTCATGACAGTGCTCCCACAGCGAGAAAATTTAGGATGGCACTGCATAACTAAATACTCAATACCTTTCATTGAGTACGAGTGAACAATTTCAGACTCGCTACACTAGGTGAAGTTGACATATGTGGTCATCCCGCCTCCAGTCTTTTTTGGTGGAATTCCTGTCCCCCGGTGATGTGAAGCCATCTATTGACACGAGTGAGTGAGCAACGTGCCGTTTTAGCCACGATTCTTGTATGCAAACTATACAAGTATCAGCATAAATGCGAGAGCGAAGAACAACGGTTGGATCCGACGTTTTGGCGAACAGAGAACGTATGTTGGTACTGAACTGTGACGGAACGGGCACCTTTGCTGGAGGGGTGTAATTAAGGGCAGTCTGCCGGTCAGCACGGATGCCTTTTTTGGATCATATGGGAAATCCGTGATACGCACGAGCAGAAAATTCACTAATCTGTCTGAGCTGAAGTATACCTGATCGCGTATAACGGTGAGCAGTGGCCACAGCGAGCCACTTTTTCTTATTGCATGAGGTGGTGTCTAACACAGAAATGCAGTTCAGCCAGCCAACGAGTAGTGTGTTCTATAAACCACGAGTTATACTACACTTAAATCAGATCAATGACACAATCATCATCATCAGACAGCACAAACGTGGCTGGGATAAACCATGAACAGACTGAAAAAGATGTTCAATTTTCATTTGTATCTATTCTAACAGAGAATCAGTTTTTTAATGTACGCTTGCACATGAGTGCAATCAAAAAAAATATGTCACAGCATCGAAGATACACTGTACTGTTAGGGATAATTCACAATCTGATCGTGAGAACCACATAAAGTTCCAATAGATCAGGTACGGTAATGAGCCGAATGTCAGCAGATTACTGTCTACAAGCAAATGATGGTGGCAGACTACCTTCTGGAAACCAAAGTGAACGTAAGCGAAAAACTTACACAAGGCGGATTCCATCGCGCAAATCGACAGCCAAATTTGTTACGGTTAATCGATATTCATCTAGGGGCGTTTGAACAATCTCCACACGCGCACCCAAAGTTGCCAGGTGCCGAACCAAATTATTTTCGCCCGTGAGAAAATTTCGGGCAAACTGAAGTAATGATTCTGAAGAAGACTGCGTACAGAGGGAACATAACCAGCTAACGAAGGCTGAATGTGAGAAAAGTGAATGAAGGTGCAATGCTCAGAACAGTTAGCCGAACCAGAATTCATCCAATCTGAAGGTGGAAAGAGCCCTGAAGTGCTACCCAATATTAAAAAGCACTAATATCAATATCGGCATCATCGTCACAGAGTAAAGCGTCCTTCATTGGACGATGGCTTGGTTACTACTGATGAACAGGAGAAACGAATGATTAAGGCAGTTACAATGCGGACCGATGCAGGCGACATATAGCAAATGCCTCTTTGATCACTTCGTTAGTTCACAACTCAACCGCGATCGCCAATTCTACAACATTTGGTCCATTTGTATGCCCTGTGTGTGCTTCCTGTAACTTAGACGCTTTGATCTATTAAAAAAGAAGTAATTTTTGAGGTAAGCAAAAGAAACAAATGGTGAGTGTCTTGAATCAGAACAGGCAAGAATGAAGCTAAGCGCACCAGAATGAAATACTTACCTTGATATGAGACTTCTCACGAAACAGACATGGATCGTATTTGATTAGGCGATTACTTTTCAGTCGGTCCAAAAACCACACAAGGATGAGAAATCGTTTTACCACAAATCGGTTGTGTATCAATTCGCGACTGAGCTTGCGGGCTTACATAAATAGAGGAAAAGTGATAACACCGTACACACACAATAGTAACATAAAGCGGGTTCGTTCTGATTCAATAACAAAAACAATTTAGAGAATCAATTGGAATCAACTGTCAAGGGAATAAAGGATAACATTTGTTGTCGTCACAACATGACCATTAAAAGTAGAAGATTGTCGAAGACCTTCGGTTTTCGAACATCCGTGTTTCCGTAGCATTGCTCGAATATGGGGGGAACACCGTATCAGCATTGCTGAAGTTAAACGTAGGGTGTTGGGAACCAAAGCCCAATTTCTAGATCAGATACTGAATATAGACAGACTAGGGTGGTTGGGACACGTGTTTCGCATGTCCACCGCTAGGTTTCCTTGGCGTACACTGTTCTCCGAGGCGGGTAGTGGTTTGAAGGTAGGTAGAGGTGGTCAGTCCATGAAATGGCAAAAAGGTACGAAAGCCTTGATCAGTGGACTTGGCCGAGTGGGACGTGTTACACCTCCAGGTTGGGGTCCGCGTCATCCGCATACCAAATGGTTGAAAACATTAAGTGTCACGGCCAATGGCGTAGTTGCATTCGAACTCTCTCCTTTTCTTCGTGATTTCTGCCTATTACTTTGGCTTTTTTTGGGATCTTTTTCAGTTTATGCTTCTATTCTTTTCGCAGTTGACGGGACGATGCTGGAGGGTGGCAACCAATATCAGAGCACAAAAGTGCAGGGTTAGTGGCTTAGTGAACTGGACTGAACTGGTTGTCCTCACTGTTTACAAACGTGGAGAAAAACGAATCGGATCAGCGCGGAGCGATGTTTCAGGACCTGAGTTTGGTCTTTGTCCACGGGGACAAGCTATCTGATTCTGTACCGAACTGTATAGGCATTACGAATGAATTGAGGCATTGCGCAACTTATGTTGAAATGACCTTAATGCTATTACAAGTAGCCGACCCTGATGAAATTTGAAACCACGCATGGATGCTACCACAAGCAAGCGTTCTACCATTACCGAAACTACAAGGCGAGGGCCTCGGGTCTACGACCTAAATAGGAGCGGAAGGTTCGATGTGGGATGATTGAAAGGTTGTGACTGCGGACTTAGGCATTCGGTTGGATTTGATGGCAGACACTTTTTTTCTTTATTTCTTTTTTGTTATATACTAGTGGTACAATATTACACGAAGGGGTTCGGGG